>CM042474.1:15676666-18076666 GCA_023621385.1 Quercus gilva
ACAAGATCAAAATCATCTAATTAATGGACAGTTAATTAGAAGCAATAAACTCAGAATAAGTCAGACAAACATGAAAAGAATTAATTCAAATTAACATAGAAAAGCAAGCATAGTTTGGAACTAGATTACATCGTTTTCCTAGAATAAAGAAAATTTAGTTCATGCTAAAAATTAAATTCAACATAAATGAATTCACCATAATTTTTCTAAGAAGTTTTGAAGGAAAAAATGTACGCAAAAAATCTCCTTTAGCCTCCGCAGCTTCTTCTCCTTTTCTGCTTCAGCCTCTGTTTCAGCGTTTTTCCTCTGTTTTAGCCCCTCTGTTTCAGCATTTTTTCTCTTGTTTCAGCCCCTCTGTTTCAGCGTTTTGCTCTTGTTTCAGCCCTTCTGTTTCAGCGTTTTTCTCTTGTTTCAGCGCCTCCTTCAATTCAGCCTCCGCAGCTTCTTTTTCTTTTTGTTTTTTAGCGCCCCCCTTTTTTCTTTTCCAGCCAAGAACGTGTTCTTTTCTTCTTAGATTCAACAACAACAAAAACCGTCTTGCACCCTAAAGCCCCAACTTGTTGCTCAAAAGCCCAAAACGTGTTGCTCAAAAGCATACTCTCTTTTTAGTGTTCAGCCTCCTCTCTTTTTCTTTTCTTCAGGAGAAACTGTGTTGCCCTTTTTCAGCCCAAAACCTTGCTCTCGGTTCAGCCCAATATTCTCTCTAGCTGCTTTAGCTTTCTTTTATTTGGTTAAATCTTCATTTCCTTCAAATCTGCAATAAAATTTTAAATAACAATAATGAAGTCTAAAATCAACAAAAAAATAAATAAAATTAGACTAAAGTTTAAAGTTGAGAAGTGATAAATTATGCCAAATTATGCAAGTCATCAGGGCTATTTGATAACGTTGTTCTAGTAACATTGTTTGTATATTTTGAAAATACGTGTGGGTAAAAAAGTGTATAAAAAGTGTAATATTGTTTAAAAGATGAAAACATGTGTTTAAATACATGTGTTTATGTGTGTGTATGTTTACGTTTATGTGAGTTTATATGTGTTTATATGTATGTGTATTTATGTTTATGTATATGTATATTTATGTGTATGTGTATGTATGTTTATGTGTATTTGTATGTGTATGTGTATGTGTATGTTTATGTATGTGTGTGTATGTGTGCTTATGTATGTGTATGTGTATGTGAAAAAAAAATAGCCACAAGACCCAATGTACAAGAACAATGTATCTATAAAGGAAAGGAAAGAAAAGATACATGTAATCCTCACTACATCCCTCATATCATCAACAACACTTACCAAACTCTTCTCTATGAAAGAGTTTTAATTATACTCTCTTTCTCTCTCTTCCTCAAAAGCGCAAAGCACGCCTTGTTCTTAACTCTCTGCCTTTTAGGACATTGAGAACACACACATATAAAGAGTCTTGGAACTAACAAGGAAAATTTTGAAAATCCAGGTATAGAGTCATAGACCTAATTATTATTTGTGTAAAAACTCAAAACTTTTTTAGTGTACCCACGCTACCATCAGTATCTTATCTTCTCAAAGCATAGTGGGAAAATGTACCGGCATGGAGGTGTTGGGACTATCCAAATCTAGCTCTGTTGGATTCCTCATTTTTGAATTTTAACAAAGTTTAATTCTTAGGATGTGACTAGTCTTTCCCAAGTACTTTATATCAAACTGGACTAGACAACCAAAACTCCTTTGATGACAACAACTCTACATCATTCTAAATGATTAGAATGCCATCAACATACATTAAGAAATTTATTATTCTATATAGCTTTTACACACATAAGGCATTTTAATATTTGATCAAAATTAAACAACTTGATTGCTTGATCAAAGATGATATTTTATGATTTAGATGCTTGCTTTAGTCCATAAATGAACTTTAAGCAACTTGCATATTAAATACTACTAGTTCTTTGCTATGTTCAAGTCTAGTTACATCATATAAATGTCTTCCTTAAGATTGCTACTAAAAGAAGCTTTCTTGATATCCATTACTATATTTCATCCAAATGAAATATAATGAATAAGAGAATCTAGATAGAGTCAAACTTGACTATTGGTGAAAAAATCTTTTCATAATCGAATCATTTCTTTCTGAATAAGTCTTTTCCCCATTAGTCTTGACTTTGAAGGTTTGCACCTTCAAATTTATCAATTTCATTTTCTTGTAAACCTATTTGAAAACAATAGTCTTAATGTAATTAGGCACATTATATAAACATGTGTCATCTTCGAGTGATTGATTAGTTTCCTTTTCTTTCCCATCATAAATGTATGATCTTTGTGAAATTCAAAAGTATCTGTATAAATTATGATTTTGGTCCTTGAATTATGTGTTAAGTATCAATTTTATAATTGAACTATGATTATGTCAATATACAGGATTGAAAAGTTTGAAAGATGCTCGATTTGTATTATTTGATAGCTAATTTTTAATGGAAAATAAGATATAAAGTAATATATACTAAACCGTTCAAAAACTTTATGGAATAAGTTGATATGATCATCAATATTTTAAGAATAAATTGCTCTAACACAAAATCAATCATTGATTAATATATTAGAGTGACCTTGTGGTCCTACATAGAATATTGATTAAGTGGGTGTGGCGATATTATAGTTGATTAATATATTAGAGTGACCTTGTGGTCCTGCGTTGAATATTGATTAAGTGGGTGTGGCGATATTATAGTTGCCTTATATATATATATATATATATATCTTGATTACAAATTTACATATAAAAGAGGCCAATGACATTTTTAATGGGTTGGATCATTGGAGGAGGAATAACAGTACAAAAATATAAAGAAGCTGCTGGAGATGCTTTATGCATTGTAATTTCAAAGATTGATTGCATTGCTCCCTAAGTTGAGTGCATGGGTTGTTTAATTCAATAAAATTTTACTTATCAAAAAATTAAAATAAAAGAATCAAAGTTAGAAAAATAACCAACCTGCTCAAAATTATTCCCTTCAACGCATTCAACATAACCATTCTCGACAAATTCGTAACGGCCATTCTCTTCAGCATATACAACATTGCCAGCATCTTCATCACATTCATCATGACCAGCCTCTTCAGCATGTGCATCATAGCCAACCTCTACATCACATGGATTGTGGACTGCTACCACTTCCTTCCCAGCCTGTTCCCCCAGAAGCTATACATAAACATAAACATAAACATAAACATAAACATACACATACACAAACACACATTCACAAGCATAACAAAAATTTAAGCACAGCCATAATACTGACACATAATATATACATACACATACACAAACACACATACACATACACAAGCATAACAAAAATTTAAGCGTAGCCATAATACTGACACAAGACTTATTAATAAGACCCACCCAAAAAAAAAAAAAAAAAAAAAAAAAAAAAAAAAAACCTATCTATAACCAAAAAAAAAAAAAATGCAGGCTTTTAAAAAAAAAAAAAAAAAAAAAACTTGAAGGCCCAAACTTAACGCCCAGTCCAGGGAGGGTCCAGGCAACCATAATGATAAACTGATAAGTGACAAACAAAGTTACAAAACCAGCCAGGGAGGGCCCAAATAAACAAAGTTATCTTAAGGTCTTAACAAAAAATAACGGAGTGCTCTGTGCCCAAATATTTATAATTTTATACCTGATTCCTGAACCTCAGAACCTGATACGGTGAGGTGAGGTGAGGTGAGGTGAGCAGTTGAGACTTGAGAGAGGCGGAGAGCAGAGAATCAGAGAGAGGGTGAGGCGGTCCAGCTGGACCAGCCGTCCAGGCGGAGGAGCTTCAAGCTTGCTGCCTTGCTTGAGCCTTGAGCTGTTGTCTGTTGAGCACTAGAGAGAGGCGGAGAGTAGAGACTAGAGAGAAAGGTAAAATTTTTAGGGTTTTGAGTGGATTTATTTGTTTTGATTTGTGGTTAATCTCTTAGACCGGATTTGTAGTTTATCTGGTTGATTTTTGGTCAATGATTTTGTTTAGAACCAGTGTTTAATAGGATTTACCAAAATTTTTGTTTTTTTGGTTAAAAGGATGTGCCAGATTATTTTTGTAATTCATTTGAAACAAATTTTTTTTTTTCCCCTCTACTAGCCGGTTCTTTTCTAAAATTTTGGGGCCCCCTTCCACTTGGGGGCCTTAGGCAATTGCCTAACTCGCCTAAGGGAAGGGCCGGTCCTGTCTGTTTTGCTTATTTTCTGCAACACCATATAGCCAAGGTTAGCATTTTGTTGCTTGATATATGGTGTTATGTCAAATTTAATTTCTGTCAATGTTTAAACTAACCTCTCTACAAATTTATGGAATTCTTCTATCTCTATAATATTATTGGGATTATATTCACTTTAAGTATTTAAAATCACTTAAGTTGAACACAACCTTTAAATTTAAAGTGTTTAAAAAAAATTAATTAAAAATTGACGCACTCTCTTAGAGATTATTATTATGGATGTTTGATAGCGATGTTACGAACTACTAAATTATGTGTTTTATTTATTTATTTAATATAGGTACTAAATAATGGGTATTTGAACAGGAACACAAACATGAACACAATCATAATATAGCTAATAACTGTTTTATTTTCTCTAAAGTCTGTAACTTCACTTTTTTATTTCGTTGTACCTTTTCCTTTGTCTTGGTATTTTAAATGTTTATATGTTTTCATTATAGATAAAAGTATATGTTACAAAAAATATATAACGAAAGCAGTTGATGAAGAAGAAATTAGCTTGATGAAACAAATTTTTGTTTGTACCTGTGACTAAACAGGTAACATTTAGTCAATGGGATTTGGATTTGAATTCGACGTGGTAGCTGTTCCTAATCGATAGACTCTCTTTGAGTATTGTTCAATTAAAATCCCAAAACAACTTTTTGTTACTTGCCAAAAATTTGCAAATCGGCCCTGTCCGGTTTCTTCAGATGTGCGATCAGTTTTGCCAATTGAATTGTGGTTAAATAGTATTGCTATTGTATTTGTACTTCAAAAACGCTTTTCATCTTTATGCAAATGTAGTACCACCGTTCTCCACAACGCAAGTCACTACCATCTTAATTATTCTCTACATCATTTTGCACATGTGACCAAATTTTCTTCTAGGTTTTTTGTGGATGGAATGTGTATAGGAAGTCAGTTTCTATTTTGTAGAACCTGCTTTACATTGATGTTTATCACAATTTATGTATTTTCAGTGACATCTTTCTTTCTTTCTTTTTCAAGTGTTTTTGTAGAAGCACAGAGGCAGATAAAAGCGTTGATTATTGTTCAAGAAGAGTTACTGAACTAAATTGGCAAGGTCAGGATAGCATAATTTTCCCTTTGTAGCTTTTATTTTTAAATGAATGTCTTTCTCATTTGTTAATGCTTGATAATTAATTTTTTTTTTTTTTTTAAAAAGACCAAAAACAGTATATGCAGATTTTCACATGTGTACTCTTTGTAACCAAAAAAAAAAAAAGACTATTAAAATTACTTTTGATCCTTTACAATGTTATCATAGGGGAAAACAAAGGTGCAAGAGTAGCACGACAAAGAAGACGGATGATAATGTATGAGAAGTGAACCAAAATAAAATTGCATGGAAGACGAAATAATTTCTAAACTATGTGTGTTAAAAATGGTCCTACACAAGCTAAGATAAATGTGAGAATGGTCATGGGAACAATTGGATCCATTTTCTACTAGAATTTCCATTTACACTTATGTTTGATTTAGTTACTCCAAAGGAATAGCCTATATGCATATATTATGCCATTTCTTGAGGCACCAATTAAATAATGTGTAAATAATTGCAGGAAACAAAAAAGTCCATTGACATTTAAAAAATACAAATGACACAAACGCCTGAAAGTTTTTATGAAATATTTTCTGTGTTAAGTTGACTTATTCAACTATTTTAGAATTGTTATGACATAATGTTTATGCAATTAAAGTCTACAGTTAGTTGATTTCATATGCTATTACTAGAATTTCATTGTATTTAGAATATATATCCTGAATGTTAGTTTTAGTTTTTTCTTAGATAATCTGACAGCATTCTTTAATATCCTGGATCAATGATTTGCATTTAGGTATAATATTTGGAATGCAAATGGATATTATACAATCTAGGCGAAACTCAATGAATTTTTTATCCTATATTTCTTTGTTTGTTGCTCTGCATTTTCCTTTGGTGTAGAATTTTGAAACTATTTTACTACTGTAGTTTGGTGCAATTCATGGATTAATTCTACTAGATTTGAATATTATGATATTTTAATTATTAATTATTAATTATTGTTTGTCAAAGACACCTATATTTGCTTCTACCAAAAACAAAGACACCTATAATCTCTCTTGGACTGCCATAATTTTATATTGTGAATTTTTTGGACCTTTGGAACATGTTTTGAATAATTAATTCTTGGAGTAAACCAAAAAAAAAAACACTTTCTTTTATTTGCTTGAGTGACAACAAATTTTTTTAATCTTTTTTCTAAATGGTTTATTTAAAAATTTGTTGAACGAGCACGAAATTTCAAGATTAGATTTCGGAGTCTCTATGAAAGACTCCCTGAATTTAGGTTTTTACTTGCAAGTAATTATTTATTTTTTTTTGTATTATCTCAATATAAAATGTTTAAAATTTCACTTACCATATGTCTTTTGTAATAAATAAAAATATCTCGCACATTGTGTGGGTTATAAACTAGTTATATATAAATACAAACAATACTTTGTGTGACGGTGCCGTCTGAAATGGAGAAAGCAGCCGGGGAGAGCTGCATTGAAAAGAGAAATAATTAAATTTTTTAATATCTGGGGTTTTCTCTAAGAAGAAGATTTTCCGAGTATCACAATATATCAGGTGAGTTCATAATATTTCCTAGAAAAAAAAAAAAAAAAATTTATATTTTGTGGGAATCTAAAGTGAGGAATAAACTTGAGAAAGATTTTATAATAGTGAATGATTTGGAATTTGTCCATGATTTTTCCCTGCTATAAAAAAGAGTTTTTTACTTTTTATTTTTATTTTTATTTTTATAGTTCTATTTTGGTTTGGTAATTTAGGTCATAATATTCTTTGGAGATTGATTAAAATTGTTAGTTAGTTAATGTTATAAAAAAAAAAAAAAAAAAACTGTTTAATTTTTCTAAATTCACTCAAGACTAGATTGGGACCCAACAGAATTTGTGAAGTTTGGTCTTTTAGTTTTTAGATTTATTGGTAGTTATTTTTAGGTAAGTCTTTCAATTAAATACAATTTTGTTACAAAATCAATTTATTTCACAGATTTTTTTTTTTTTTTTGAAAAATTAGAAAACTTATTATTATCACATGAACTCACAGTTAATATCGCATTTATTTTTCAATACTCACAACATGCCCTTAAACATTATGCAGGACAATGGTCAACAACCAAGGGCAAGGAGAGTGCCCAGCTATTGGGATCGATCTGGGTACAACGAATTCATGCGTGGCAGTGTGGCAAAATGAAAGAGTAGAGATAATAGTGAATGATCAGGGCAAAAGGACCACACCCTCCTATGTTGCTTTCACTCCTATGGAGCACTTGATCGGTGATGCTGCCAAGAACCAGGTTCCCAGGAATCCCACCAACTCTATCTTTGGTAATCTCAAAGCTTTTTTTTCACTTACAAATATATATAATCTTGCTTCTTCTTGTTCTTCATTGTTTTCTAATAGTGTTTTTCCATGAACTATTTGAGGTGCTCTGTTTCTTATATAATAGGGTATTATATATTACAGATGCAAAGCGGTTGATTGGTAGGAGATTCAGTGATCCCTTGGTTCAGAGCGATATCAATCTCTGGCCATTCAAGGTCATTGAAGGTCCTGGTGACAAGCCTATGATTGTGGTGAACCATAAGGATGAAGAGAAGCACTTTGCTGCTGAGGAAATCTCATCAATGGTCCTAATGAAGATGCAAGAGATAGCCAAAGCCTACCTTGGAAAAACTGTGAAGAATGCAGTTGTTACTGTCCCCGCCTACTTCAATGACTCCCAGCGTAAGGCTACAAAGGATGCTGGAGACATTGCAGGCCTGAATGTCCTACGCATAATCAATGAACCAACTGCTGCAGCCATTGCTTATGGTCTTGACAAGATGGCTTTGGTAGGTAGCATTGGCAAGAGAAATGTGTTGATTTTTGATGTGGGTGGTGGTACTGCTGATGTCTCTCTACTTACCATTGAGAAGGGAGTCTTCAAAGTGAAAGCGGTTGCTGGAGACAATCACCTTGGAGGTGAGGACTTTGATAACAGAATGTTAAAGCACTTTGTTGAAATATTTAAGAGCCAGCACAAGGTGGACATTAGTGGAGACTCCAGAGCTCTTAGGAGGTTGAGAACTGCTTGTGAGAAAGCAAAGAGGATTCTTTCTTCTGCAACAGAGACTACCATTGAAGTTGACTGTTTATATAATGGTATTGATTTCTTTACAACTATTACCCGTGCCAAATTTGAGGAACTCAACATGGATTTGTTCAAGAAGTGTATCGAACCTGTGGAGAAGTGTTTGGCTGATGCTAAGATGAAAAAGAGTTGCGTCCATGATATTGTTCTTACAGGTGGTTCTTCTAGAATCCCCAAGCTGCAGCAGCTGTTGCAGGACTTATTTGATGGGAAGGAGCTCTGCCAGAGCATTAATCCGGATGAGGCTGTGGCTTATGGAGCCGCTGTTCAAGCCGCCATCCTGACTGGAATGGGTAATGAGAAAATTCAAGACATCATACTCTCGGATGTCAACCCTTTGTCCCTCGGAATTGAGGAATATGGATCGAAGATGTTTGTTTTGATTCCAAGGAATACCGCCATTCCCACCAGGATGGAGACTGAATACATCAGCGTCTTTGACAACCAGACTTCTATATGTATCTCAGTTTATGAGGGTGAGAGAGCAAGATCTTTTGATAACAACTTGTTGGGAAAATTTAATATTCCTGTTACTCCTGCACCCAGGGGAGTTGCTAGGGTAACAGTTTGTTTTGATCTTGACGTCAATGGTATCTTGAACGTTTCTGCGGAGGAGAAGACCACTGGCGTGAAAAGGAAGATCACTATTACCAATTATAAGGGGAGACTGTCCAATGAAGAGGCTGAGAGGGTGGTCCAAGATGCAAAGAGATTCAAGGATGACGATGCCACACACGTAATGAAGGTTAAGGCTAAGTTGGATTTGGAGAACTATGCCTACAAGATGAAGAATGATATAAATAGCAAGATACTTGGTGCCATGCTTCCCTTTGCAATTCAGAAAAAGTTTAAAGATGATGTTGAACGTGTGATTCAATGGTCCATAGATGACAGACAGGTTGTGGCTTTAAAACCGTATCAGGACAAGCTGGAATTCCTCAAGAGAATCTGCAGTTACATCAGGAATTATGACAACCAGGTCATGGCTTATCGGTGGCGAGCCAAGAATTTGTCTTTGGGGGTGCCAAATAAAAAATGTGATAATTAAATTGTTGGAGATTTAGAAAAATCTCTCCTAGTTCCACCATTAACGATCCAAAATGATGCTTTCGGGTTCAATTATTTCATCAGGTTCCACCTTTGATTATCCAGAAGGTGCTCTTTGAGTTAGACCCATGGAGATTTTTAGAAGTGTGCTTATTGAAAGTTGAAGTTTTACTATTAGAACCCAAAACAGAAAGTTTATTATTTTCTAAATTATTATATTTCTTTCTTTTGCATAATGAATTAATAGTTTTTAGGCTAAAATCCAAAACTTACCTTTTAAGTTTTGCAATTTTTCATTTCAATTCTCTAAGTTTGGATTTTTTTCATTTCAGTCTTCTAAGCTTCATTTTTTTCTCAATTAAGTCTTTGTTAACAATCCGTTAACCCCTACCCTTAAAATTAAAATTTATTATTTATTTATTAATTTTAGGAAAACATTAATTTTAAAATTTAAAAAAAAAATAAATATATATATATATATATATATATAGAAATTAGATGAAGAAAAGGCGTCTTATTTTAGGCGCAACAAGGGATGTATCTACGGATTCTACTTGCTGAGAAAAAAAAAATTGTTGTTCCTTGCTCCACCTGACCAATGTAACCACCGAGAAGGGTAATGTAGAGCTGGTAGCAAATGTTCGTCCCCTTGAGGTTTTTGTGGCTGAATCATACTGTTCAAAGCAGTATCTAGATGGTTCCAAGTGGCTTTCTCAGTACATTTTGGTGGTAGCAGTAGAGGCAATGTCTTAGGCATTAGATTCATGAAGCAATTTTCTCACGGTGAGGTGGTATCTATGTATCTTTTAGGCATTAGAAGTGAAGATTTGACATTTTATTTCAAGTGGAGCTGTTGGGCATACTGTCAATTTGATTGTTGATTTTCCTCCTTTAATCGCCTGGTTAATGACTTCTGCAATATGATATGTGTGATTGTAATATAAATTTCTTATTTACTCTTACGAAAGCTTGCATGTATTGTGGTTGCTTAGATCTAACTCTTGTTGTGTTATACTAGGCCATTTTCTCTCTCTTTCCCCCTCTTTCTCCCTCTTAGTCTCTCAATATCGGGCTAGGGATTCAATTTTTTTCTCCAAGGACCAAATATGACGTCACTTAATCTAATTTTTGGTTTTTTAAAATAAATGTTTTCTTAAAATTAATAAATAAATAAATAAGAAAATAAAAATGAAATAATTGACAAAAACAGTGTTATTTGGGTAGGATAATGGCAGTAGCTAACAGATTGTTAATAGAGGACTTAATTGAGAAAAAATAAAACTTAGAGAGCTAAAATGACAAAACCCAAACTTAGAGAACTGAAATGAAAAGTGGTGAAACTTAGAGGGTGAATTTTGCATTTTAGTCTAGTTTTTAATTTGCTCACTTACCTAGACTATAAAATTAAATTATCACCCACTAAAAAATAGCAGTCAATTTGATCTTGTTATTTTTAATTTGCAATTCCAAGGATGAAAAAAAAATCATTTCCTAGGATGAAAATTCCATAGACTGTGGTTCCCTAATAATGGAAAATTTCATGAATTTTAAGAAAATCATTATTTTTAACGAAAATAAAGGGTTCATGGGTTACTCACTCTTTGAATGCACTTTTGGAAAAACCAGTTTTGAAGATATCGTTTATTCTGAATCATTTTTTTAGAAAACAAGACTGAATGCATGGACTATCTTGAAAACAATAAGGTTATTTTTAGAAAACAAATTGAAAATAATTGTTGGAATTACTTAAACATGAATTACACTACTAACTAGTAAGTTAGCATGTAAACCCATACCCATACATTAAACAAAATCATAAGGAGAATAAACTGAAGTTCAAGCAATTATGGCCCAAAGCTAGCTAAAAAAAAAATTCACAGGCATACATAACCAATCACACCATTCAATCATACCCATTAATTTCATTATGCATGTTGATGTGTTCATCAAATTTCAAACAGTTGACACAATTAAAGCTGACTTTGGCTTATAAAATAATATTAAAAAATGATAAATCAGCATTTTAATTATTAAAAAAAATCCAAATCAGCAAAAAAATATTTTTTTAAAAATTAAAACATCCAAAAATATTTTCTGGCACGTGTGAAATTAGTAGTTTTGCCGCCAAAATTTCTTTCAAACTATGTATATAATGAGTTTTGTTTGTATTTCTTTCTTCTTCATTTTCTATATTCTTCATTCTTTACACGCTCATTTCTGGATTCTTCTTTCTTTACATTCTCATTTCTTTAATTGAACTATGCCTCCTACCCCCCCTCCTTCCCCTCCTCCTCCCCCTCCTCCTCCTCCTCCGCCCCCTCCTCCTCCGGGATGTGCGGTTTGCAAAAAACGATGCAAACCCAACTGTCCTTTCAAAACCGTTCTTCCCGAGGAGAGGTCATGGAATTTTCAACTTCTTGCCCGCTTTTTCAAGAAGCAGAGTTTAGAGGGTATGTTTAGAGAGGTGGAGAGTGATAGGAGAAAAAACTTACTAGAGTCGATAATGTACGAGTGCAAGTGCCGAACTGCTGACCCGGAGTTCGGCTGCGTCGGAACCCTAATGGAATTGCAGCAGAGATGTACGTATCTCGAACAGGTTGTCTCCCTCCTTCTTGCTCATAATCCGGCGGTGGCTAATTCAACCTTGAGTTGCTGTGAATCCCACCCTATAGAATCCTATCAATTGAGTCGTCAAGTTCCTCAAATTCCGACGATTGAAGGGTTTGGGTTCACCCCAGTGGCGTTCCCACCCCTCTTACAACGATATCTGGGGTTAAACGGCGGCAATGACGGCGGCAACGACAACAATTTTGGGCTCGACGGTGGTTTTCCGTTCGCCGGCAGCGTTCCCGGGTGCGAAGGCGGCGGACTGGGGACGGGGAACGTCGCAAGCGGGTTCCAGGGCGGCGGACTGGGGGCGGGGAACGTCGCAAGCGGGTTCCAGGGCGGCGGACTGGGGACGGGGAACGTCGCAAGCGGGTTCCAGGGCGGCGGACTGGGGGCGGGGAACGTCGCAAGCGGGTTCCAGGGCGGCGGACTGGGGACGGGGAACGTCGCAAGCGGGTTCCAGGGCGGCGGACTGGGGGCGGGGAACGTCGCAAGCGGGTTCCAGGGCGGCGGACTGGGGACGGGGAACGTCGCAAGCGGGTTCCAGGGCGGCGGACTGGGGACGGGGAACGTCGCAAGCGGGTTCCAGGGCGGCGGACTGGGGGCGGGGAACGTCGCAAGCGGGTTCCAGGGCGGCGGACTGGGGACGGGGAACGTCGCAAGCGGGTTCCAGGGCGGCGGACTGGGGACGGGGAACGTCGCAAGCGGGTTGAACGACTGCTCTGGCAGCGTTCCTGGGTATTACGGCGGCGGACTGGGGACGGTGAACGACGCAAGCGGGTTCCAGGGCGGCGGACTGGAGACGGTGAACGTCGAAAGCGGGTTCCAGGGCGGCGGACTGGGGACGTTGAGCGTCGCAAGTGACTACCCTGGCAGCGTTCCTGTGTTCAACGGCGGCGGACGGCTGACGGCGGACGGCGCAAGCGGCAGTGGCCTGAACAATTACTCCGGTGGCGGTCAGTGGCAATCTATGGACGTCGAAAGGGGGGAATGAGTATGAATTTGGCTGTTGGACGTACCTGAGTCCTTCAGAGAATTGTCGATTTTTCTTTTTTCTTTTGGAACCATTTTTGGAATTTTGTCAAAATTGGGGAAAATGAGTAAGAACCATTTTTTTTTCTTGCGTTTCTGGGTTCATTGCGGCGGACGGCGGACGTCGGACGTCGCAATCGGCGGTGGATTGAACGACGTAGCGGTGAGTGTAGTGAGTACGAATTTGTCTGCGTTGATTTTTCTTCTCTCTTTTGAAACCATTGTTGCATCATTGGTTCTTTCAATTGGTTCTTTCATTTTTTTTCTCTTTTTTAATAACTGATGCTTGTAAAGTTTTACTTTTAGGATCTTTGGAATGCAATTTTCATTCTTTTATTTTTGGAGTTTTTCATTACTCTTAACTAGCTTGAAATTAATTTCTGCCTTGCCTAGATAATCCTTCGTTTATAATAATTACCAAGTTATAATAATTTGCTTGATCTTCTTGCTATGTTCAAATAAAGCAAAGAATAAAAAATTGAATTTGAGAGTGCCAAATTAGAATATGTTCAAGAAACCAGGCAGGTTATGCACACAGTAGTTTTATTTTTAAGACATCTGTGATAATGGTAACACTGTACACAACAAGCAGGAATGTTGTGTCTGGCTAGAAGCAACCTCACAATTTGATTATAAAGAAACAAACAAATGAACATTCATTTCATCGTTCATAACAGAAAAAACATGGAAAATTATTTTCCTCTACAAGAAGAAGAAGGGGAAAAATCAACCCAGGGGCGCAAACTTATGTTGCTCAAATACACGCCCCATCCCCCCAGTTGCCCTTTGATTGATGATGATGAATCATCTGTTTCTTGAGCATTTTTTGCTAGTATCTGGCCTCTAACAGAAAGTTAGCAGGATCAGTTTTTGCAGCATAACCATACTTCGATGTACTATACTTCCGGTGAACACCTGTGAGCTTCCCAGACCCAGCATTCTGATGGAAATTAACCATCAGCCTTGAGCATTCCCTACACATGGATAAGATACACCACCACCATTCAGTAAAAATGCATATAGTCTATATTGCATATGATTCGCAAACTTCAGCTAATGGAATAAAAGAAAGAATAAACACTTACTGCAGTTGCTCCTCCGAGTAGCTGGTGTGCCACTCACAGGTTGTACTCCACTGCTTACACCCATGATGAGTACATTGGGCTGTATATATTGCAGCAGCAGCCAACAAAGAAGGTGGAAACTTAAGCGTCTCATACTCAACCAGGCACAGCTCGATGATGAAGAATGACAGTAGCTCAAGCTGGTAGAGTCACAATAAAATCTGTTTAATTAAAATCATTGCCAAATACATACAGTGTGTGCAATTTTAGTTTATTTATGTCATATACACACCTTCTTGTCAGCTTGAGCAGCTTTGAGAAACCTCCTCATAAACACATATGGTGTGGGAATTGACAGATTGAACTGTAGGGTATTGATCATTAACTTCTCCTGCAGGCATATACAAGTAAATCATATATTCTAAATCTGATTATGTTTAGAAAATGTAAAAGATAAATGCTTTTAGTTATTATATATACCATTTCAAGTACTTCTTTTCTGCTATAAGCCTTGTCAGATATCACAATAAAATCCTCCACAACTGGAACTGAAACTTCTTCATATTTGCAAGCAAGAAGCATTGCTGTCACTCCAACCAGCTGAAGTTTCTTCCTCACCACTGGTTGAGCAGCTAAGAATCTATCGATCAGGTTTACAGTAAGATACAAGGTCTCATCCATCAGTTCAAACTTGTAGTGCACCTGTAATCATATTCATTCAATTAATAGTGATTTCAATTAAACTACATGAAATCAGATATTCATCTCATAGATTTAAGCCACTAAAACACAACATTTTATGTACCTCAATCAGCCAATCGATGAGAATACCTCTCATCCTCTCGTTAATATCAGATTGATGTGTCATATATTGTGATGGGGCACAGCTAGAACTCTGCAAGAACATATTGAACAACAACATTAGTAAATTTTCCAAGTATCAAATTTATATACTCTTCCATCCATCATCACCAGCTAATCATCAACCAAAACCATCTTATGTCAAATTCATCTAGGACCATAAACTCCCACCTAAATATTATGTCAAATTCATCAGGCCTTCTTCTATCTAGGACCAATAACTCCCACCTCCTAAATCTTATGTTAAATTCATCAAGGCGTTCTTCTATCTAGGACCATAAACTCCCACCTAAATTTAAAAACCTTCCAAGATTTTATTTTATCACTTTCCTTTGACAATCTTCCAGAATTGTTTAAGTAACATCAAGCCAACACTTCATCAACCAAAAATTATTTACCCTATTAAAGCTCTCACCTACAATATAACATTTAAAATTTTAGATATATATACTCTTTTTGGCTAATAGTTAACTATGTGGAACTCATCCTCCAAATATATGTCAAATTCATTCATTAATAGAGACACAGAAGAAATTAAGACTTAAACAAAAAAGCACTTTGATGATTTAAACAGAAAAGCTCTGAATAATGTTGGACAAGAGGGGTTTTGTGAAACTCAAATGAAGCAGGTAGAGTAGATTCTACATCACCTCTGCTTTCTTGTAATTTATATATAAATCATCGATATACTCAACAACTGCAAGCGAGTTCTTTTTATCACAGCTGTCTATGTCAAAAACTGGCTCATCATCTATGTCTTCCATTTCTACCTCCTCCTGCAGGAAATTAAAACATTAATGCCATTCCAACCAAAAGTTTAAAATGATATGCAGTAAAAAAAAAAAGGAAGGGGAGAGAGGAAAATACCATCCGATCGATCTCCTCCAACATTGCTTCAGTGTGTTGCACAAACATTGGCGCAGAAAAGTCACTAGACTCGTCATCGTCTTCTGCGTCTATAATGGTACAATCCTCAAACTCACTTGGCTTTGGGGCTAGTTGTCCTGGTTTCTTAGTTTCCTGTTAATGCAATTATACATCAATCCAATCTCATACTGAACCCTATGTACTAAAATTAACAAAATTAACCAGCCTTCTATGTTTACGGAAACAGTACCTCAGGTATAACTTGCTGCTGGTTGGATAGCTCTGCAGCAAACTTCCTAAAAAAGTACCAAAATCAAAAAAAGCCAGAGAGAAAAAAAAAAATTTGAACATAACAAAAATTATGGAGAAGACAACTGACCTAGTAATTGGCCGATGTACCGGAATAGATGGTTTCTTATTGAAGTCAGCTTGTTTTCTGAATATAATAAAAATAAATAAATTTACTCAGAAAGTAATCAAAGATTGTAAAAGATAAGTAGAGAAGGAAGAAACACCACCCCCTCCCCAAAAAAAAAAAAATTCCAATAAAATAAATCTTCTATTCTACAAAGTCTAATGCACCCATTTTGACACACAACATTTTAATCTTTCATTTGCTTCTACTTTTTCAAAATGAACCAAACAGACACTAGGGTTTTAAGTGCTTACTCTGAAAAGGCATTTTTGTTGACTGCATAAGGATAAGGAGGAGCTCCTATTATATTCCTGTTTATGCTGCTCAACGCTCTCCGGTTGTGCCCGATTCCCGAAACCAATTTTCCACCTCCAGCACGAAATCCCTCCTCTAAATCACAATAAAAAAATAGAAAACAAAATTTTCAGACTAGGGTTTCTGAGCCTAAATTTAAAAATTCAAGAACAAAAAGCACAAACCCAATAGAGGAAAAAAGAAATTCAAATCCGGGTCAAGTACCTTGAAGATTTCTAGGTCCGATCACGCCCGGATTGTTCTCGTCCGATCCAGCCATCTCTCTATCAAATCCAAATATATAAAGAATCAAAATTTGATTATAAAACACAAAACCCAGATTGCAAATCAACAATTAAAGTTGAGAAAGAACACAGAAACCTTCGAATAAGAAAGAACTAGCAACAAAAAACAAAAAAAAAAAAAAAAAGGAAGAAGAAGAAGAAGAAGAAGCAATCAAGAACTAAGATTAACAAGCAAGACCCATATCGTAAATTTAAAAACCCAGTAACAAAAAACCAAGATTTCCACGGATTCCCATTACCTATTTCCGATCAAACAAATAGAAGAACCCAAATAACCAAAAATCACAGTTCCGAATGCCCTCTTTCGCTTTGATCTTGGAAACGCAAAAAAATTAAGAGAGAGAGACTACTCAGAAAAATCCATCGAGGACCCTCAATCTCTCTCTCTCTCTCTTCTCTCTCACTCTCACACTCTTTCTCTTTCTCTGTGAATCTTTTAGGTTTTTGGGGAAGGGTTTATACAAGAAAGAAAAGGGAAAAAGGAAAAGTACAAACTCTATAAGCGAAATTGAGACGCAATTACAGCGGATATTATATGGTCCTCTATACAAATTTTTTAAATCTAACGGCTAGTGAATGGTGGCCGTTGGATCTCCAAGATGAAAAGTCGCGTTCTTATGCGTGCCCTTGCCCCCCCCTTAACGGTTACCTTGCCATGTGCTTTTCAAATTTTTGTATTATATAGTAATTTTCACGTAGAGCCACATAGGTACGTACACATTGCCTTTAAAAAGGGTAGGTTGTATTCAAAGCTGTTTGTTTAGCCTTACTTAATTGGTCTGGATAATGTGGGTCACAACTCAAAAAAATAAAATAAAAAGAATTTATCATTTTGTGTAATAGTTGCTTGTAATGCAATGAGATCGCATCCCATGTGAGAGGGAGTTGCATGTAACCCTTATGCCCAAAAAATACCATCTCAAAACATAATTTCCTATTTTAGCTAATCTACTTTTGAGATTCATTCCACATCGAGCTTTTTATTTTTTCCTTTGATTGTTTAGATATTTCTTTTGAATCGGATTAGGATCCTTTAGAATTTTAAGGTAGCTCCACTATAAACTTCCTAAAATGTTATCAATTTATTTTAAAATGAGTGGATTGAATTTTGTTATATCATCAATACTTAAACAAGTATTGATTATCATAATTTTGGTATCTATTTAAATTATTGTTAATGTGACAAAATTTAGTTATTGTGTTCATATTGACATAAATTCTAAATGGTAAAATAAATATAAATTAATATCAAATTAAGTTGCTTTCTAATACTTTAATTGATTATATATATATATATATTCAAAGGCAAACATTTAAATAATGTTGTAATTAAGAAGAATGGATAACCACAACTAAAAAAAAAGAGGTACCGAGTGCTCAAAGGGCACATGTTAAAGATTAATAAATGTTTGTTTGTTTGTTTTTTTATTTATTATATATATATATATATATAAGATAGAATTTCTACTCTAGTCTAATCTAAGTGTATATGTGTGTGAAACTCTTTCTTAGAGACTTGAACCCCGGCTATTACCCTCACACCCCACAAGTATTTATACTTGTGGAGTGATCACCGTACTAAGGGTGCACGATAGTTATTAAATGTTGAATTATAAGCTCTACTGAACATTTTCAAAGAATAAAACACATTTGTTAATGATTTATTGGCTTACACGTACAAATTCATTAGGATAACATTTGGCTTTTTATGATATATGTGTACATTTTGACATGATTTTTGAAAAAAAAAATAAAAAAAAAGTTTTTTTTTTAATAAAGTATTAAATGCACATTAACCACTACTCTCTGGAAATTAGTTAAACAAAAGCCATTTATGAATACAAATGTTACAACATAATCTTTATGAACCAATGTGACAATAAATGTTATTGGTGAATTTCAAAAACATGATAAATGAATATTAGATTTTTTTAAATGAAAAAAAGGTAACACGTCAATTTGTATATAAAGATTACAAGGTCAAGTTATTTTTTTTTTTTTGAAACAATTAAAAGGTCAAATTAACTAGTGTCTTTAAGAAATTTGTTAATTGACTATTTTAAGAAAATTTTAATACTACTTTAATGAAAAATATAAAAAGTAGTAAAAAAATCAATTATTTTATTCTTTTTTCATAAATTTATTTTCATAAATCAATACTATTGGAATATCGTTAACTTATTTGTAGAATCTTAAGGCCTGTTTGGCACATATATTTAAACACATACTTTTAACTTTTAAACAATATTACACGTATTTTAACACACTTTTTCATCCCACACATATTTTTCAAAAATACAAACAATGTTACTAGAATAACGTTACTAAACCGCCCATTAACATCACTACCTACAATTACTCCTCTCCTTTCATGCGTCTACCTTACTCTTTTAGGGAGAATATATATATATATATTAAGTTGAAGGTAATATGAATAGTTTGAATTCGTTCTAGAGTTTAGAAAGAAAAGAAAGGAAGAAAGAATGAATACGCTCTAGAAGACATGGGTTGATTCTTCCGTGACACGTGGCACTGTACAAATTTTGGCCACCTTAATACAAAGATCTGTGTTTGAATATTATAAAGTTAATGCTTACCGTTGATTTTCATGTACCATGTCATGTAAAAGTCTTTTTCAATGATGTCAAAAACCAAAACCGTCTGATGTGCTATTTACTGGGGAATTTATACATTCGTGTGTGGTGCACCCCACACATGTATACTGTACTACGTATCAAAGATAGTTGCTGATCAATTTTATCCTAAAAAAAAAAAAGGAAAAAAGAAAAGAAGAATGATGATTGATGAATCAGCCGTTCAAATTGTTGTCTGTGGTGGAGATACAATATAGATTTATTGAAACCATGTCATCGCGTGAAAAACAATACAGTCACTTCCTTTCTTGTTTTGTTTGTTTGTTTTTTTTTTTTTTTAATTATAAGATAAAAAATTTATTTTAACCTAATTTAATTTATTTTATTTCTATACATGATGATACCGTTGTCTTTGAACAAGGTACTGACACTAACTCATAAATCTGAACAATTTTTTTCTCTTACGAAAATTCTGATCAGCCTCTGCACTTTTGGCTTTATACATAATATATATAAATAATTTGGTAAATGGGATTTTGGCAATTGGCAATTTCTACTTTAAAAACTTCTTTTTGTTTAGATACAGTTTTTTCAATTTCTACCAATAAAAAAAAAGTTTTATAAAATTCAATTTATTTTTATCTCATCCAAATAGGTTGTACCGGATTCTCCAAAAAAAAAAAAAAGTTGTACCGAACGTATATTTCTTATTTGTGGATTTCTCATAGCTCAACGGTCACATTTTCAGTTCATGATTATTAAAATCTGAGTGTTTCTAAAATTCAAGACCATTACATTTTCAAGAGCTTTGGGAATAACTGTAGATTTGTTCCGATGTTATTGCCCTCAGAGCCAGAGGTGAGATTGATGCGCCTAAATTGTAAACCTTGAAAGACTAGAGGCGATTATAAACAGAACTTTGCATAGGGTCAGGAAAGTTTGAGATTTAAAGGTCGAAGTATGTCTTGATTGCAAAGCCTTGGGAAATTTTTTGATCCCTAGAAGCCCATTCGGCTGTCTCATGAATTGGTTTTTTTGGAGTATCTGTTATGGGGTACTGAATGAAATGATAATATGTTACTATGAAATTTCTGTCATAGACTTATGAGCTTGAATGAATTAATAATGGGGTACTATAAACTCTTTTAAGACCATGAAGTTTTATTGGATCCAAATCTGTTTGTAGCCCATTCTCTAAACGAAAAATATTGTGTCACACTCATTGTTATACATTTTGCATACATGATATTCAAATTTCTCGTGTAATGTGTATATATATATATATATATTTTTTATTGATGTTCACATTTAAAATATGAAATGGGTGATGTTATGATGTGTATGGATGATGTACATTAACGAATATGAGAGAATCAATGCTCCTCTTTAAAACCCATTAAATCCCTCACTAAGAGGATTAATTAGCAATGTACTAATCATCTTGAGAGTCTAATTAAAATTTTATTAACAAACCTAAAATAAAAAATAAAAACCCATGTATACTACATAGTTTTTTTTTTCTTTTCTTAGACTAGCCAAATTAATTTCTAGCTACAGGTCAAATTTTACTAGCATTATAATTTATTGTATTGAATTTTATTGTTTTGGGAAAATATAAATTTGTTTTTTTTAATCGACTAATACAATCATGTGCTTTAGTCGATTGGAAAACCTAATATACTATACGTAAAAAACTTGTTATATCTATATTTGTTAAAAAGATTTGATAAACTGTGTCAAAGTGTCTATTGTAACTCATGTTAAGAGTACTAGAATGTTGAAGACCGTAAATAAAGTGTAAACTAAACACTAAACAACAATTCATAAAGATGAACCCTTTATAAACTCTTATAGAAAAGGTTGTAAACTAAACACTAAACAAAACAAAAAACCACAATGCATACAGCACAATGCTACCCCTCACACCAATGTTTAGAATTTTGTTTTACAAAGCATTTCAGTTTGGTTACTGTAACGAAAGATTTTGTTATTGTCAATAAAAGCTCATTAAATGCACTTTTGTAATAGTATTGAAATCATATGTTTCTGTGCATTTGTTAATATGTTGAAGCTAGTCTTATGACACTCTTATTTGTATATTTACTAGGTTGTTTTCAAGTTTTGTCTCTATTTTTTTTTTTTTTTTTTTGAAGAGTGTAGGAGTATTTTTTTGATCTACCGAAATGTTGGTTCCAAATAGGAAAATCCCTTTAAATAGAATGATAGATTCATTAACTTTTAAATTAAATTAAAAATTTTTTTTGAAAGCAAATTTAGTTTGATTTATAATGCTTATAGATATATATTTTTTAAAAAACATAGTTTTAGATTTAATTAGAGTGTACCTAAACTTAACTTATTAAAAGCTTTGTAAAACATAAATGTTTTTTTTTTTTTTTGATAAGGTAAAACATAAATGTTAGATCTACGTTTAACCTTATATGTTGGCCCATGTGAAAACCATGTTCAGCCTATGTAATTTTTTTTTTTTCTTAAATGCAAACCTAACCTCATGGTTCCATGGGTTGGTTAATTGTTACCGCTGTAACCATGGTTTGGGCGAGCGGACAAAACAAGGATTGAAGATCTTTATTATATGCATTCGAAATTAGAAGGTTAAAAATAACAAAATCTTAAAACAAAATTGTGGGTCCCAATGAGTCTGACGTGTGGTATTGGTTGGAAGAAAGAAATTCTGATATCTAAATGAGGGAAAAAAATATCTAATAAGTAGTAGTCTTGGTGAGAAGATGAGAGTCAAAACTCAATACTGGATATGGGAAGTTATTGCAGAGACATGGGTACTTTAGCCTCAACAGGAACTTACGCTTCAATAAGAAGAAGAAGCAGCAGCAGCAGCTCTTTGAGTTTGAGAAGAAGGCCAGTCCATTACAACTATTGCTTCTTTCCACCATTTTCTTTTCCTCTGCTCCCATCATCTGTACGTTTTTGCTTTGCTTACTTTGTATTGTATAATCTATTTGCTCATTTCTTTACCATGGAAGCTGCAATTTACTCTCTTGCTTTTGGTGAAACTCTAATGAAATTTTAGACCCACTTCTATTTACTTATTCAGTTGCTAGAAATATTGGAGCCTCTTAAATTGATTGTGTATCAAAACTCTATTGGCCACCTATATATATTAATTCAATTCAGTTTGAAGTCAAATATAAACTAGAGCCAATATTCAGCCGAAATTTTATTCTAGTAAGTTAGACCGGCTGATGGGTTTGTTTCGCTTTCATATATTTTATTTAACAGTTTCATTTCTAAAACAACTCTGCTACAGGCACCCAATTTTTCACCCAAAAAAAAAAAAAAAATTTCACACACTCACTCACAAGGTACCTCACTTGGACCCACCACAACACAAAGGGAAAAGGGGGTGTGTATTTTTTAGGTGAAAAAAAAAAGGAGAGCTTTTTAGGGGTTAAGAAAATCTACTGGAATTTGGTATACTAGCAAAGCAAACTTGCACTTGAACACCAATTAATGCTGGTAATGATTACTTACATACAGGGAAGATGATAATGTCAAGACTCCTGCAGTTTTGGCATTGATTTTGGATGGAAGTAGTATAATTGATATATAAACTAGAAATTAATTCACTTTCGTAGCTAGATATGAGTTTATATTGAATTGGGATTGCTGGCTCTTTAAGTTGATACCCCTATCAGTCTATGAGCATGGTGTGAGTAAGAACAATCATGTTTGTTGTTAAACCTTCGATGTTTATTGCGATTTATTCACTATTTTGGGGTATTATACACTTTCTTATGATTTAACCATGTATCTCTTTTGTTTCATGTCCCCCATAAGATATTTTGTGTTATTGAAAGTTAATAATGATTGGATGTACAGCTTCACTTCATACAAAGCCATGGTCAATATTGCGTAGTAACTAGTTATATCTAAGCTTGATTGATTGCCATTTCTTTAGTTACTTAAATGAGTTACATCTCTTCGAATAGTGCTAATCTTTTATTACATCAAAGACACATTTGGCAATTGGTAATGTTTAGGTTTGGTCCATAACTCTTCACCCTAAATTTAATTATCAAAATATCATTAAAACCAAAATTTAACTAAAAAGAGTCCAATTAATAAAAATTCTATTAACCTGAATGCAAATTCTCAAGTCAACTTCTTTCTCTCATCCTTACATCCAACAGTTCAAAATTTGCTGCAATTGTTCTTTGATAACACTGCCCACAAAATAGAGAAACCAAATTATAAAAATGAAAATAAGCTCTTTTGTTTTTGTCTTTTTTTCTCTTCTTCTTATAATGGTCCATAAAGTTCAACTTCTGGAGTTTAGCATACCTTGTACATCTGTCTAGTATCTGGATTGTTCTTACGGAATAAATTTTATTTCCCTTAAAAAATAAAAAAAAGGTATGTTGAGAGTTGAGAATACCTTGTCCCTGGGGTTCAAACCAGAGTTTTCCCTTGTGGAGAGAGTCGGAAGTGCCACTGAGTCAAGAGGCTCTTGGTCCTTCTGATTTTTTTTCTAGAGTCTCGCAAACTCTCAGAATTTCACTTCTTGTTAATATATATATATATATACTGGGATTTTTATTTTCTTCCCCTTGTAAAGAGTCTGCAACATCTAACTGCAAAGCTTCAGTTTATGTTGTTCAGAAGAAAGGCAATGTAAATATTCGGAGGTTGTTTATGGAGAATATAATCAGCAAAGTATCATGTAGCTTGCTGAAAGTGGAAGATGGCACAGATGACGAGGCATGTGAATTGGTAAGTGGATTGGAACTTTCAATTGGGGAGGGTGCTGATAGCATCAATGCTTGTCTCTTCAAGGCAATGAAAAATAATAATGGTTGTGGCATTCTGCTGTTGTCTGATATTTTTGGGTTTGAAGATTCTTCCACAAGAGAGTTTGCATATCGTGTTGCTTGCAATGGTTACAAGTATGTTGCTTACCCTTGAAGTACCATGCATGCATAGTACTTTCTGTCATCATGCCATGGAAATTTTCTTTGAACAGACTCTTCAGGCCCTTATACTTTTTTTTTGGTTAAACAATCTGCAGTGTTCTAGTTCCAGACTTATTTCATGGAGATCCATGGGCAAAGGACCGACCAAAGATTATGTTTGAACAATGGATTGCAAGTCAAGACCCCCAGAGGATGGCAAATGACATCGCTGCATCAACAAAATGGATGGTTGATGAATTTGTGGCTGCTGGAATCTCAAAGAAGCTTGCCGTAATTGGTTTTTGCTATGGAGGTGGCCGAGTGATAGAGGTACTGGCCAGAGATCAGGGTGCTTGTTTTGGCATTGGGGTCTCCTTTTATGGTACAAGGATGGACCCATCTATAGCATCTGATATAAAGGTTCCTGTATTATTTATCTCAGGTGACAATGATCCACTTTGTCCTATCAGTGTCTTAAGGGATATTGAGACAACAATAGGTAGGGGATCTCAGGTTGTGGTTTTCAGGGAAAGAGGTCATGGCTTTGCCCACCGGCCTGCATCTCCTGAAGAAGATGGAGATGCAGAACAGGCTTTCATGATAATGAGAAATTTTCTTAATGATGGCTTAGTTATAAATAACTAAATGCTTGTTAATTTACATAAGATCTGGTGTGTATCTATCTTAAAGGTGAAGCTCATGTTATTGCTTCACAAAATGATGATATTTACTATTCTATATCATTCTGTAATTGCTTGTTCAGTTTTAAGATGTAGCATAGCTTAATTGGAAAGTCTCTAGAGCGTGTTACTGCTGTTCTGGAGGCCAAACTTCAGCTTATGCCCCTATAAAAAGTTCATATTTGGTCTTACCATTGTCAATGTTCATGCGGTGGACTGTCAATGGTTCTGTTCATGTGGTGGACTAATTGAGAGTTCTCAAAGTCATTTACTCATACTAGATGCAAGTCATCAACTGTGATTATTATTATCAATCTTTTTATATTTGGCAGAACGTTAATGTTGTTGGTTGAGTCCCAGAAGGTTACAATGCTTGAACATTTTAGAAGAAAAGGTTCGAAGTTGACCTACAATACTTTGTGGGAACTGTCACCCGTTGGTTTGTTATGCTTTTCTCAGTTTTCTGTTTCTATCTCATTGCGGTAGAGTATTGTATCCAAATCCGTTTTCTGTTAGACTATACTGATCTGCCTCTGGAATTTTGGCTTTTTTTTTTTTTTGGCTAGATGGGATTTTGACAATTGTGTCAGTGAACACAGTTCCTATGCTACTATTGGAAGCCGAGGAGAGTGCTGAGAAGTTATTACTCATCAATTTTTTTTTTTTTAATTCATTAGTTTATATAATAATTATATATATATATATATATATATTTTTGAAAGTTAAAAAAAAAAAAAAAATTGACCCCCCAAATAAAAATTAGTCCTTCCTAATTGAAAATTGACCAAAAGAATATAAAAAATAAAATGATCACTTGATCTATGTGTTTTGCATTACAATTTGCTTGTTTGTTGTTTGAGACTCAGTTAAAATTTAAGATTTTGGGTTTTTGAGTGCTGTCGTTGTTTGGTTCAACCAAAACAATTATTTTGAGTGCTTTTTATTTTTGATTGGTTTTGTTTTGGGCAATTATAGACTGTCTTATCAAATTCCATTAAAAATATAAAAAAATGCTTCATAAAGCAAAATACAAAAGAGGTAAGTGTCACAAAATAAAACACATGGTAGTTCCATGTTTGAAGGGCATATCAAAATGGTGGCATGTGTAATTTACCCATTTTTAAAAAAAATTTAATTGACAACACTACTTTGTTATTTAGTAAGAAAAATATTGAAAATATTTATAATAAATATGATTTTTGACTTTCGTGCTTCATGCCATTTCAATTAGAGAATGAATGTACTTCTATTTACTCTTTCAATTTTTTCTACAATTATGAAACAAGCATTTTGAGTCATGAATACTGTCAAACTATGCTTGGTAACAAAATAAAAGATAACTCTCTAACAAATTCTTTGATTTCTATACATTGAAAGGGAAATTCTTGTAACATTTAATACATACTCAATCATAGATAAATTTTATAATTTTAAATAACATCAAATTTGGTTGTGATAGATCATAAATGATTGATTAAAATATAATAAAAAAATAATTTTGCATCTTTTTTTTTATGCGTGTTAAAATTGTTAATATTGAATCAATAATAGTTTATTTTTTATATATTAATTTAATTTAGAATTTTAGTATATTTCACGTTTTTGAATAATTATTTTTCTTTTCATACACCAGTTCTCGTAAGAGAAAATCTTGGCTCCGTTCCTGGCCAAACTAAACAGTCTCTTTTCAGTTTGTGATAATTAAAAATAGGGTGTTCTCTAAAGTTCAACCGACAAAAGTAACACTTTGGGAGCAAAGACCATTTTACATTTTCAAGAGCTTTGGGGGATAACAGTTGATTTGTTCCGCCCTCAGAGGCGAGTTTGTTGCGCCTTAGTTGTAAAACATGTAAGATTAAATCCATTATTACAATTATTAAACGTTAATGCATGTCTTGATTGCAAAGCCGTAGGA
Organism: Quercus gilva; assembly: GCA_023621385.1. Taxonomy (NCBI): domain Eukaryota; kingdom Viridiplantae; phylum Streptophyta; class Magnoliopsida; order Fagales; family Fagaceae; genus Quercus; species Quercus gilva. Next base: position 15,703,713 of record CM042474.1, read on the forward strand.
ATTTTTAGATCCCTGGAAGCCTATTCGGCTGTCTCATGAATTATTTTTTTGGGGTATCTGTGTTTTGGGGGCTTGAATGAAATGATAATGTGGTGCAGTGGTACTATGAATTCTCTTTTATGGACTTACGAGCTTGCTTGAATGAATTAATAATGTGGTACTATGAACTCTTAAGACCATGTAGTTTTATTGGATCCAAATCTGTTTGTAGCACATTCTTTTAATAGAAAATATTGTTTCAATACTCATTGTTGTATATAGTGTACACATTTTTTATTATTGATGTTTACATTTAAAATATGAAATGGGTGATGTGTACAGATGATATACACTAACGAATATGAAGAAAAAAAAAATCAATACCCCTCTTCTTAAGACCCATTATATCACTCAATAAGAGCATTAATTAGCAATGTACTAATCATCTTGCTAATCTAGTTAAAATTTTATTAACAAATCCAAAACTAAACCTATGTATAAATACATAGTTTTTTTTTTTTTTTTTGGGAATAGCTTGTAGCAAGCCAAACTAACTTCTAGCTACAGGTCAAATTTCACTAGCATTGTAGTTAATTGTATTGAATTTAATTTAATTTAATTTTTATAGGAAAAAATTTAAAGAGTTGCTAAATCATGTCAAAGTGCCTATTGTATCTCAAGTCAAGAGTCTTAGGATGTTAAAGTACATATTTGAAGGTCGAGACAAAGTTTCATGAAGAGCTTAAGAAGACGAAAGTATCTGTCCTAGCTATAGACTCTCCATCGTGTCCTGGTTGATCAAGCCTTGATAGACTTGATTTTAATTTTGGCCCATAGATTGACAAAAGGCTTTGGATTTCATTCCCTACTGCTGAGAGTATTTAAGAAAACATATTAGTCGATCAAAAAGATCGATGTTGGAGAGTGTTGCATTTGCATGCCTAGAGTTTTGCACTAAGTACTCTGTTCACCGCCAACTTAAAGCATATCCAAAGACAGGTGATTTAGCTAAAGCAACTGCACAATTAACATAAATTTGCAATTGTAAAAAGTTTCAACTTTCAAGATGCTCACGATTGGAGTCATAGACTGGGTGTTTGCATGAAAAGTCCATATTTAGAGAGTCCAATTGGGTTTGAGTTGTATATAATCACATCAATAAGTTACTCCTGGAGGTAGTAACTAGAATTAAGGTTTATATTAAAAAACCTTCTATATTTTATTAGTGGATTTTTTTTTAAGGGTTGGTGGTAAATCATGGAGAGTTTTTCCTTATTAGGCTTTGCTATTCATAACCATGTGCTGTGTAGTTTAATTTCTACTTTATTTTGTTCGTAATATTGGATTGTGCTATATTTAACCATAAACTAATAATTTGAACAAAATTGGTTAATAATCTCAATTGAAATATACCTAAGTTTTATCCTATCACATATACATGATATGTGAGATTTGACATTTGACATTTTCAAATTAAAAGAAGAGAGTCAGAATTTCTCATGTTTCATTGAATTGTTATTTTTCAAATTTGAGTTAAACAACTGAATTTTCACTATTTATCAAGAATCAACTATTCCTATATATTTCAAATTTCTGCATAATAAACATATCTTGAATTGAAAGACAATACAACACAAAAGTGAGTACCGGTTGAAACAAACAACTATAGTATGTGTTCCAATATATTAGAAAAATTATTAGTTTACATTGTAATATTCATGTAAGAAAATGTGTACAATATTGTACAAATTTGCAAAAAGTGTATAATATCACACATTTGTTTAGTTAACAGTGTAAATCCTACATGAATAATGAATTAATGCAATTATTGTCAAGTATATTATTATACTATATAGTTATGTACATGGTAAAACAAACGACTCTATACTCAGTCTCCCTAGAATTTCTCTACTTCAGTTGTTAGATTTACCAACATATATTTATAGATTTTTACTCAAAATATTTAAGATTTAACTAGAACTCATTTGGTAATAAACCATTTTAAGAAAGTTTTAATACAATTTTCATGAAAAATATAAAAATATGTCAAATAAGTGAATTGCTTTTTTCTTTTCTCATTAAAAACTTCTAAAAATATTTCCTAAAAATAAGGATATTCATTAAACATGTCAAAATACCGCGTGGGCGTTAGTGTGAAACTTGAAAGTAACTAACTTTCAAAAACATAGTTTCTATTTTAAGGTACAACCATACAAGACTTCGCTAAATGCTTGTGGATTGAACAAAAAACCTAAACCCCAAAAAGCCAACGAAAACCTTCTCTCACCCCCCCCCCCCCCCCCCACACCAAGAAACACATTACAGAGCATTGCAATGCCAATGGAAACTAGGGTTAGGGTTTCTTTCTCTTCATGTTTCTGTTTCCCTCCACCCTCCTCCTGGTCATGGTGATGGATAATGGAGAGAGAGAAGATGGAGGAAGAGGAGGAGGGGTAGGGGGAGAACTTGTGGAGAAGTTGCATGTGGTTCAAGAAATAGTGGGTGTGATTGAATCCGTGGCTCAATTTGGAGATTATAGGAGGACACATAAGAAAGACTGTAGTGGCATTGTTAGGCGCATCAAGTTATTGCTGCCTCTTTTAGAAGAGATCAGAGACCTCGAAACGCCAATCCCAGAGACAGGTATTGCTTGGTTGTGTAGTTTGAAGAAGGTGCTTCTTTGTGCGAGGAAATTGTTGAAAATGTGTAATGAGGGGAGCAAGATTTATCTGGTTAGTTGAGTTTTTTTTTTTTCTTAAGAAATTTTTTTTTTCCTTCTTCTGTTTACATATCCTAATAATTTGCTTGCAATTTAGGCATTGGAAAGTGAGGCAGTCATGATAAGATTCCATACAGTTTATGATAAGTTCAGTCAAGCTTTGGGAGATTTCCCTAGCATTGAAATTGATGTCTCAGATGAATTGAAAGAACAGGTATATATGTCCATTTTGTTGCAAAAGTAGCTTATGATTGGTCTGTTATATGTTTTGAAATCTACTAAATGATTGAGTAAATAATTGCCATATTCTTAATGTTTTATCAAAGAGGTATTGTTCCAAGTATTTGCTTCTTAACAATTTTGTTATTATATTGAAAATTACACATCTTCATCTGTTCACAATGTTGGCATTATCAAGTTTTTTTTTTTTTTTTTTAACCAAGCTTCTATTGTTAAATTTTAATTTTTGCTTATACTATGGTTTAGATCGAGCTAATGTGTGTGCAACTCAAGAGAGCACGGAGGCGAACAGATACACAGGATATAGAACTAGCAATGGATATGATGGTTGTGTTTTCCAAAAAGGATGACCGGAATGCTGACAGTGCCATAATAGAACGGTTAGCAAAAAAGCTTGATCTCCATACCGTTGAGGACCTTAAGATAGAGACAATAGCTGTAAGGAACCTTGTTAGAGAAAGAGGAGGGCAAAATGCAGAAGCTACCCAGCAAATCATTGAAATTCTTAACAAATTCAAACAAATTGCAGGCATGGAATTAACCAATGTTCTTGATGATCCTGTCATGCCTAAAATGCTTGAGAAATGCCCATCTCTGTTGATCCCTCATGAATTTCTTTGTCCAATCACACTCGAGATAATGACAGATCCTGTAATTGTTGCTAGTGGACAGGTAATAATCATGTGCCACATGGACTGTTATAGGCTAAAACAATAATATAGCAGTTAAATTAGTTATTTCATTGGTGTAATATAAGAGTTGCAAGTAGTTGTTACAAAATGACTGTATTGAGTTGAGTTCAATTTTTTAAGAACTTCAATCCTCAGAGAGAATTTATGTAATTACAATGGTTGTTCCTTTTCTCTATCCCCCTTCTAAAGGTTTCTCTATATCCTTTTTATTTAGCATGTGCATGATTTATGCTACTAGACTATTATAGCACCATAGACACTAATAATTCTTTCTTTTTTATTTGAAATTTTTTTTACTTCATTATTCATCAAAGACATATGAGAGGGAAAGCATACTGAAGTGGTTTGACTCCAACCATTGGACCTGTCCAAAGACCAGGCAAACTTTGGCTCACCTGTTAATAGCACCAAATTTTGCACTCAAAAATATAATTTTGCAGTGGTGTGAGAAGAACAATTTTCAGCTTCCTAAGAAGTCTGATTCTTCAGTCCAGGAAAGCTCCTCACCTGAACGCAAAGAGGAAATCTCATCTTTGGTTGAAAATCTATATTCTAGTCTGTTAGAGTTGCAGAGAAAGGCTGTAAAGAAGATCCGTATGCTCTCAAAAGAGAATCCTGAGAACAGAGTTTTGCTTGCCAAGAATGGAGCAATCCTGCCATTAGTGCAACTCTTGTCCTATCCAGACTCTAAAATTCAAGAGCATGCCGTAACAGCTCTATTGAATTTGTCCATTGATGAGGCTAATAAGAAACTCATAGCTAGAGAAGGAGCCATTCCAGCTATAATAGAAATCTTGCAGAAAGGAAGTACTGAGGCTAGAGAGAACTCGGCAGCAACTTTATTTAGCTTATCAATGTTGGATGAGATCAAAATAATTGTGGGATCATCAGATGGCATTCCACCATTGGTAGCCCTGTTGCAGAATGGGACAATTAGAGGTAAAAAAGATGCTGCAACTGCACTCTTCAACTTATCTCTCAACGAAGCTAATAAGGCTAGGGCCATTAAAGCTGGCATTATACCTCCCTTACGCCAATTACTGAAGGACAGAAACTTAGGCATGGTTGATGAGGCCCTTTCCATTTTCTTACTTCTTGCATCACATCCAGATGGACGGCAAGAAATTGGAGAGCTCTCATTCATAGAAAATCTTGTTGAATTCATCCAAAAAGGAACCCCTAAGAACAAGGAGTGCGCAACATCAGTTCTTCTTGAGTTGGGATCAAACAATTCATCTTTCATACTGGCAGCACTTCAGTTTGGAGTGTATGAGCATTTGATTGAGATTGCAAAGAGTGGAACCAACAGAGCACAAAGGAAAGCAAATGCAGTTTTACAACTCATTAGCACGAGCGAACAAATTCCCTAAAGCTATTTCCAATTTGGTGATTATGTTATTCTTTGATTAAAGTGTTTGTGTTTATATTAATTGGAAACACATAATTGCCTATAATCTTGAATTTATTGTTCATATATTTGGCTAATTATTCTTACTTATCATATTTATGATAGCTGAGAGCATATGCTATTCAGTGTGTAACATATATGTAATGTCTATTTCTCCAATGTTGCCCCTAATTTAAGCAAATATCCATTACCGGGTTCATATATTAAAATGGTCTTGTGCAATAGCTGACTTCAAAACACTATAGCTAGCATGGAGTCCAAAATCAACTTCTGTTTCATTTCTGGATGTTTGATGCTCTCTGGCCGCCCACTGAATTAGTTTATCATTATGTAACACAACCATGCAACTTGGCTTGTGACTAAGGCAACCAGGTTCTCTAAGTCCAAGCCACAATATTTCTCTCGAGGCTAAAGGTACTCCCATTGCCACACTAGAAACCCCACCTCCCCCCCAAAAAAAAAAAAGGAAGCCTAGTCAGTTGTCTAGTTCAAATCAAAATTATACATTATGGATTATAAGTTTTCTGATACATGTAGGTTCAGAAGGCATTGTTAAGGATGATTGTGGAACATGTGTTTGTAATTGCAATAGTTGTCTTGTTTGAAAGTGGAAGAATGAAGAATGATTAAGAATTGAAGGAGACTAGTTTACAGAATTTTGCTTGAGTGAGTTACAATCGAGTGTCAAGCAAACTGACTATCTGATTATTTAAATTTTTATTGAAAAGTTTGCTAGAGTGAGATGTATTTCACTTGAGCAAAATTGTGATAGAATGAAAAGTTATCTACAGAGTTGTGCAAAAAACCTAAGGGAAAGTGAACTTTTTGCATACCTAGCAACTAATAATGGTCATAATAACATTTTAAAGTCTCTTCTCATGTGACTTCTCCAATGTACCATTTCAATGGTATTTCCTCATTGATTATAACTGATCATTTATATTTAGTTTTTTTACAAATTTTTGACTCATTATATGGAGACATTCACAGGAATCTCCAAGTTTGCTACTTGTAGAATCTTGGCTTAGTTATATATCAGAGTTGATTTGTCTACAACCCTTTAACAAACTCAATCAAGTGAGGGCAAATATCATCTTAAATATAACAATTATTATGTGCCTCAAAGTTCTCATTGTTCTTTCATTCTTCCATTGTTTTCTCCATATTTTCCCAACAAGACAGTATTTGATAGAAATGTAAGGAGAAACTGAAGTAACAAGTATGAAAGTGATGAATCAAGATTTGGTGAATTTTGATGGTTCAAATTTCACCCATTGTCATGACAAAATGAAGTTTCTTCTTATCGCATTAAAGGTTTTCTATATGTTGGATCAAATTTGCAATCATTTCCTCAAAACAATTATGTAATCAAGGCTCAAAGGAAGAAATGCAAAGAAGATGGACTCTGTGTAAGGGCACATTTTGAATATTCTACTGGATCATCTCTATGATCTTTCACTTCATTGAAGACACCCAAGAACATATAGAATGCTTTGGAGAGGCAAAGTACAAAATGGAGAAAATAGATACAGACAAATTTATCTTTCAAAAGTACTTTGACTTCAAAATGGTTGATAATTTTTCCTTTTGCATAAATTACAAAATCTTGTTAATAAACTCTGTAATTTATATATTCAAATTTCTTAGTCGTTTCAAGTGGGATCAATCATTGCAATACTTCCACCAGGTTGGAACAATTATCGGAAAAAACTTTTGTATGTGACAAAAGATTACACAATGGAAAAGTTTGATAAACATCTTTGAATCGAAGAAGAAAGTAGAATAAGAGACGGTACCAATTATGATTCTAACGTGAATGTCAATAATTTTCAAGGTAAAGGGAATAAGACACAAAGCACTTAAGTAAACAAAAGTAGAAACACTTTTAAGAAGTGTAAATTTAAAAATCCCAATACGAAAGTAAAGCAAATGCAACAACTGTTGTTAAAGAAATTGTAACCATAGTGAGTGGAGTGTATATTGGTATAATCACAGAATTGCAAATGACTGCTGTTCCAAACTTTTTTGTACTATGATCCCAGTGTAATGGTGCATGTGCACAATGATAAGACTCAGTTCAAACACTAGTGGCATGTTCAAAGTAAGTATTATTATTATAAAGATGTTTCTAATTCTTTTTATGTCGTTGATTCATCGTCTTTATAGCATTGTCATTGAGCACGTTTAAATTTTAAGTATTTGAGATATATGTCTAACAGTCTAAGTATGGTTTAATATCTCATAAGCATGATGAAAATAATAAATGTGAAATTTGTATACAAGCCAAAAATGGCTAAGAAATTAATCATTTCCCACATCACAAAGAAATCACATATTTTACAACTTGTATCTTCCGATGTATGCAGATTGAATCGTGTGTTGACTACGGAAGAAAAACATATTTTATTACATTTAGTGATGATTTCTCTAGATTAGTTTTTTGATAAACAATGATATCTAGATCTTTTTGAATATTTGACTATCCCCTTGAGCATGTGCAGTCCTCCTATCCCGCACACATCAGGTTATTGCAGGAAAGAATCACTTAAGGGTATGTGTACTTATGAGAAATGATGATGAATCTTTTTACATGTTCAATGTTATAAATCTAAAGTAGAACAAAACAATAAAAACATTTAGGAGTGATAGACGAGAAGAACGACTTTCACATGAGTTTTCTACATTTTGTGAAGTATATGCAATAATACACCAAAAAATATGCTCCTAATACACCTCAACAAAATGGTTTGATAAAAAGGAAAATTCAGACTTTTGTTAGAGTTGGTTAATGTCATGATTTTAAGTGAAAAGTTGCCATATAAATTATGGGGAGAAGCTTTCCTAACAATGTGTCATGTATATAATAGAGTTTCATCTAAGAAAACAATAAAGTATCTCTTTATAGGCTTTGGAATGGTTAAAAACCAAACCTCGATTATTTTAAAGCGTAGAGGTTTATGGCCTTTTATAAAAGTCTTAGATTCAAAGAGAACTAAGTTAGGACCAAGAGTAATGAAAATTTTATTTATAGCTTATGCAGAAATTTTGAATACTCATAGATTGTTACATTTTAGTCCAATGTTATATGTTGAGTTTATAGAAGAGAAATTCAACCATAATTCCAAGAATGCCTTGTAATCTAATCAAACACAAGAATTTGACTTCAATACTAATACTTCACAGGGGTGTGCACAGGTTGGGTTAACCAACACAACTTCCTTGTGTTGAGAAATATCTCTAACCCATCCAACCAAACCCTTGATATCTCTAAAATCCAATCCAACCAATATGGGTCAAATCAAGTCATTGAGTCAAGGTCATTTTGTCAAGTCTAATAAAAAGATTAAGGGCTCGTTTGGCATGTGTGTTTAAATAACAGTTTTCAATTTTTTTGAAAATACGTGTAGGTGAAAAAGTGTGTGGAAATACATGTAATGTTGTTTAAAAATTGAAAATATGAGTTTAAACACTTGTACCAAACGAGGCTTTTTTTTTTTTTTTTGAGAAATCAAAAGATTGAGTTTTTATTCAACTATTTATGCTCATTATTCAATAAATTATTATGATTTACACAACTAAGCTTAATATCTCAATTTTATGAAAGCTAAGTCTTAAATACCAAAATAAATCAAATTTACAAATTTAAATAAAGTCATAAAATACAAAAAAAAAAAAAATCAAATTAAAAAAATTTGAAATGCATATATTTTTTTAAACTATTAAATTATTAATATCATAAGTTGGATGAAGTTGCATGAGTTGAAACTTTTGCCAAACTAAACTCGACTCAGCCAAAACTTCAAAAAATAATTACAACCCAACCTAACATAACTTGTAAGAGCCATTGAACAAGAAAAGAAAACAAAATATTGTGGTCCAAAAGTCATTTCATATCAAGCTCTTGTATACCTAGTAGAAGGTAATAGAAATGTAGTCCAAAACAAAATACATATTGCATTTTAAACATAGAGTGACTCTAAAACTTTTAGTGAAACAACGTCTTCAAGAAATCTAGTTTTTGGAAATAAGTTGTAAATGATGAAATGAACTTAGTATTATCTAATAATAATTAGGTTTAAATTGATCAATTTCATCAATGTTGATGTCTTATTAGGCCTAGATTGACCTATCAAGATTTGGTCTATTTAAATAGTGGCTGAGGTCGATGATAGGTCTCACAGTTCAAAACCTACCCCAAAAGTTTTCCTACTTGGAAATTTGACCAAACTGACCTAATTAATAAAAATGCATTCTCAGTTATATCTGTCTATATTTGGTGGAGATCTTGAAAACTCTGACGTTTCTGCTTGTTGTTGTTGTTTATAGCTAGTTCAAACGAATCCAACTGTTGCCCTTAAACACCCACTTATTCAAGCTATCGTTTTTGCTAGGTTGACAACAGGTTTCATCCTCTACCACTTAACGTGATCCAATTGAATGCTAGGTTAAGTCCAAAATCAACTTGACCCAACTTGACTTGTGGACACCCTCAAGTAAACCTAAATGTCTCCACTATCCACTCCAGCTCTAATAAAGATAGAACACCCATGATCTGATCTCGATTGGTCTCATTGTCATCCTCCTTAGAACAAAGTTTGTTTGGAGAGAAACTCTTCAAACTTCTCATATATTTCTTTTTTGAGTGTGAATTTTGAAAATCTAACCGTTGAATTTTATGTTCCTTATGTTCTTAACATGCATACCAAATTTTGCTCAAATTGGATATTATTTACTATTTAATCAATTAATTTATTTTTTATATACAATTTTAGATTTTAAAAACTTGAAATTATAATATTTATTTGATGACATAACAATTGATTTTTGATTTTCTTGAAATTTTGTAAGCATTAAGAATGTAATAAGAATATGCAATTTAATAGTTATATCTTCAAAATTCACATTCGATATAATATATATGATGAGTTTGTAAAGTTTGGAGAGAAACTCTGTTCTCCTTATTATATTGTATATTTGACCAATCAAGCAAGGGTCATTAATGACATTTGACTCAAATGGAGTCGGTATATACCTCTTTCAAAAGAGGAAAAAAGACAAAAAAGAAAAAGAAAATCATTATCCACAGTTACAAATAGTAGAAGAAGATTTCGTTCAATGCCCACCCTTTTACTTTTACCAGTCTACCCCGAATGTAACGGTGGGCCCTCCCGCTACATGTTTTTTTAAAAACAAAGTTAAAAAAGAAAGGAACCTCCACGCCTCCACATTTCGCAGGAGCCAACATTGCCTTTTTTTAAAAAACAAAAAAAAAAAACACACACACACACACACATCTCTCTCTCTCTCTCTCTCTCTCTCTCTCTCTCGCTCAGTCGCTGGTAGTGGTCGGTTGTCAAAGCTTTGTTTTGTGCTTGAATTGAAAGGGTACTAATTTCTTTCCTCCAAATCTGTTATTTCTACTCTATTTTTGCCATGTTAAAGTTAAACCCTCAATTGAAAATAAAAGTATGGATTCTGGTTTGGTTTGTTCTCTGATATTTAAGGTTCAGCTCACCACTTTAGTTTGTATTCTTGAATACTGCATTCGGGAGAAACTTGCTGCGCTGTTTGTTTTTTAATGTACAATTTTTATTTATTTATTAATTATTAATAATCATAATTCTCTGTGTAGTTCAGCGGCTCATGGGCGCCCAATGGTCCCGTGGTGGACCCCCAAAAAAAAAAAAACCCATTGTTGTCCATTTTTTTTTAATATATATTTATTTTAAGAATAAGCTGTGTTATGAAATTTTGAAATATATAGAAACCCGCCAGTTGCTCTCAAATTGAACATAAAACAAATTAAATTAGCTGCGGTATACTATATTATAATATTCGTAGCTTTATATATATATATATATATATGGTATAGGTAAACAAATATGTACTTATATAATTTGTTACTGAATATAGTGTAATTGTGTAACTGAATATCAGTCTATCTCAGCCTAGCAGTGGTTGGAGGCTTGGAATGAGCTGTAGACTCAAATATCCTGGGCTTGATCCCTATTAGGAGTTCCTCTGGATTACCTAATACACGGTTCTGGTGGGTGGGGTTGTGCATCCGTGGTTTACTCCATAGGGATGGTCCAAAGGGCTTTGCCTTGGTGAGATTCCACGTCATTAAGAAAAAAATCAGTCTTTCTCCTACCTTGTTACCATGTGTCGAGTTGAAATTGTTTATGGATTGGCCCTAGGAGTTGCATATAAAAAAAATTAATTCAGTGGCATTACTGTCTGTATTGGATTTTTATGTGATTCATTGTTATACTGTGGCATTGTAGACTTTGAAAGCATCGGTGTTTGCTGCAGGTTACTGTTTCATTAATAAAAACATTGAAAGAGATTATGATATCAGAGTAGCTAAATGATTAGCTGTATTTAGTTGGCGTTTTTGAGTATCTCCTTTCTGATTGATCTGATGATTTTTTTTTTCTTTACTTTTGTTTCATGAAAGATTATTATAGTAGTTAGGTGTAACTAGTTGCTAATTTACAGCAGCAGATCACAATATGAAGTTGTTGAGTTGCATTAGACTAAAATACGTACTCTGATTTTGTTCAGTTTCTTCATTTTTACCCTTTTTACTCTACTAGCACATGTGGAGGAAGTTATGCTATTTAAAAAAAAAAGAAAAAAGATTATATTTTTATTATTATTGTGTACATACCTTTCTATTATGACAATAAGTGAATGTTGTAATTAATATTCAAGTTGTGCAGCAGAAGAGCGTTAATTTTCATTTTTCAATTTGATAATGATATGGCCGTCTTGGCAGCACTGAAATGTATTAGCCTATTGGGGACTCTGTTGATATTTGTATAGAAGTGTAAACTACCTTCTTGGTCACTTTCCTGTGTAGTCTCTGTAAGTCTGATGTATAAGGTTTGTTCATTGCAAGGACATCCTTAATGATTTCATATTTCAACTTGGATTTAGGCCTCTCCAGCTAAGGCAGGACACTGAGTACTGCTGGTTCCACAAATGATCAACTCTACTCTTAAAAACAATGGGCTGGGCTATTGTGGGACTGATTTGCCTTTGTACCGTAAGCAATCACCAATAGGCAAGAAGAAGACAGCTTTGAGAGATGTGCAGAATGATATCAGGAGCTTAATACGTAATGATCCAGAGAGTTGTGTTCTAGGAAGACATGATGCCAATGCTGTTAAGGTCTCTGGGGCTAAGAGACTTACCCCTGAATTCTCTTCAAACCCCCCTTATCACCAGTCCTGGAGAAGTAATAGAGCAAATAAACATCCCACACATGATGTTAAGAGTTTTGATTCAGAACTAGGCAGGACAAGAGTTCAAGAGACATTTGAGAATAAAAGTGGGTTTTCAAATTCAAGAAAATATTCCCACAATCAGCTGCAACTAGCTCAACAACCTTCTGACAAGCAGGAGAAAAATACATCTTGTCTATCTGCATTTGCACCAATTCCTACTGCTTCTTTGATAGCCTTTTCCCCGGGTAGACCATCAGTTCCTATTTTTCTCGAAAAGTCTGGTAATGGTTTGCCAGCTGCTGAATCCAATCACCTTAGGTTTACTTCTGAGTATGAAGTTCCTCATTCAGCTGATTCTAAGGGGAGCACTGATCAGAAAAGGAAAGAACAGCTCCTTCATGTGCAGAAGCTTCTGAGGCACTGTGATAACTATGATCAGAGAGATTACATCCAAAGTAAGACACTGTAGTCCAGTGGTGCTGCTGTAGAACATTGTCTGTTCTAAATTAATCTTTTTTTTCCCGACAGTTCCAAAAATGTTTTCTTTTGTTTGTGAATTTCAGGGCTTTGTCATTTGTCTCCTTTTGAGCTAAGCAGACATGCTGTTGAGTTGGAGAAAAGATCAATCCAGCTATCAGTTGAGGAAGGTAGTTAAATGAATTTATAGCAAAGTTTGAGTACTATATTCTTCTAAGGAAATGAAATTTCAATTATTTTTTCAATAAACGTATCATAATACACAAGGTATGGAGTTAGGTGTTATATTAAGATCTTATACATGAAATGTCAGCATGAATCTTTTCTTTTCTGTTTGGATTCACAAAATGCAAAAAGACCCCTCCAACTTTGGCTCAATTTGAAACTGACCTCTGATTTATAATTTACAATTTTTAAATTTTTGGGGTAAGGGAATTTGCCAGATCGGTTGTTAGATGGGCTGGAAGGAAAGTGATCACCTGTACTAATGATTCATTGTTAATAAAAAATTTATTTTAAAGTAAAATTAAATAAAAATTTCATTTTAAATCCATGTTATTTATTCAATTATCTTCTCCTCACTGAGATTGCCGTACACAGCAACTCACCAACCTTAACCCACAGCAAAGCCCAGCTGCATTGCTGTCTCATGCCTCAATTTCAAACCCATGCCTCAAACTTCACAAACACACAACACTCAGACCACAGCTGAAATCACTAAGCTGCCAATTAGATCATCCAAACTGCCAAAATCCCCTTGGCCGAACCCCAAGTAGCCACCACTTAGGGCAAAGTTGGCTGGCCATGATTGAACCTACAAAATATACTCATCACCCACTCACTCAAAGCCCCAAACCACCAAACTGTTGCCACTCTAGAGCTGACCATTAGTCAAGGAGCATTGAAAGCAGTGGCATGCCACCATGATCAAACTCACAATTTTTGGTCTTAAATTACCATGGCCAAGACCCATTTAACCATAATCACCACTAGCAAACCCAATAACTTGACCTGACTCTCCATTTTCAGCTATTAATCATCATGACCAAGGTCCACCCAGCTGCAACCACCTCTGGTAAGCCCCCAATCACCCAACAACAATGCCAAAATTGTTCGCCCAGACCGTTCCCTCCAAAACCAGCCGCTGCCAACTGAAGCCCAACCCCTCTTAGATTTCCAATATTTTCAACCAAACACTGCTGGAGTGATTGTTGGGTAGCACAAAGCTCAAGAAATATTGATATGAGAACCAATTCCATATGGCCCTATTACTTAAATAGTTAAATCATGTAAGTGAGATGATGAGGAAGAGATAAAGTGAGAGAAGGATGAGATCAAGAAGAAGACCCAAAAAATGGATTTTTTAAAAATTAAATTTTACTTTAAAATTAATTTTATTGAAAATAAATCATGTGGATGAGTGAAATCACTTTCCTTCAAACAAAACTGACAGAAATGAGATGGAAGGACAAATTTGGCGATTTGCCTAACCTCAGGTCAAAATTTTCAAATTGGAAGTTCAAGGGGTCAGTTTAAAATCAACCCAAAGCTGAGGGGTATTTTCACATTTCCCTTTTTTATCCTTCTCTTCTTCTGCATTTGTTTGTGTGTGAAGCTAGCATAAAACCTTAAGTAGCACTAAGTTCACTGTAAACTGAAAGTTAACTATGAAAGGGGCTTTTGAATTGAAATGCTTATGATTATAATTATGACAACCCAGAAAACTACATATTTTACTCTTGTGTGTCGAATGATCAAGATGATACCTAATAGATTGTTCATTGTTGAGGGTTGCTAAATGTATTCACAGAATTGCTACCTCTAAGTGGCTAACTTTTATCTAGCGCTTCTACTTCTGGTAGAGTTGCTTAAATGATGTAAACTAGAAATATTCAGTGAGGAAACTTTTGTCTACATTATGAGTATCAACAGTGTAAGTCTATGAGATCTGCTTTATGAGGTTAATACTCTGTTTAGTATTTAACCCTGTATTGCAGCTTTCCCTACTGAACAAATTATGATATTGAAATTGGATGTCCTGAATTTTGGCTTTAGTTCTTCTACATATAATTGCATTTTAAATATATTTCTATCCTTTTTCTATGGATGAAATCCTATATGAGTTCCAAAAATAGTGATTCCTGCACAAGTAAACTTATGCCACATGTCATGCAACAATGTTTGCCATGCTGTAGGTTTGAATCTCCAATCTGGACACAGTTGAGTAGATAATGACACAATAGAGTATAATACTGCCAATGCGTCACACCCTATAAATTGAGCGTGAGTTTTGCTTATTGATGGTCCTTTTGAACAGAAAGAGAAATGTATTGTCATAATTACTGCACTAGATTGTGTGCCAGCTATTAATGCATTCTTTGTAATGTAGAAGGATTAGACTATGGAGTGGAGAAACATCATAATATGACGGATGGTGCAACTAGTAATGATAGGAAACCAATGGCAGCTGGGAGTAGGTGGCTGCGATAGCTGGATAGGAGGCGGGTTGAGTGGCCGCAAGTGGCCAGTGATTGGTGGCAGCAATGGCTTGTGGGCCGGGTGATTTGTTATGGTGGTCAGATGGTTGGTGATGGTGGAAGTTGGTAGTGGCAGCATAGAGGAGTAAAAAGAGTTGTGGGGATAAGGAAAAGGATTTTTCTGGAAAATTGTTTACGTTTTTTAAAAGTGTAGACAATTTTCTGTTGACTATGGAAAATGTTTTTTGTTACTTAAATTTTCAATTGTGCCAAACATTGAATAACACCAAAAAAAAAAAAAAAAAAAAATTTAATGATGAAAAAAAGTTTATTTGCAAGTTTTCTAAGATCATAGACCTCATATACCTTTTTTGGTTCTCTTTCTATTTCCTTGATCCGAGATGATATCTGATTGTACATGTTTACATTTTGTTCAATTAAAGTTTAACCGAGTTTAGTAATCAATGATTTTTGGATGATGATTAAGCCAATTCATTGTGTTCCTCCATTGCAGTGAAAGAGATCGAAAGGATGAAGGCTCTAAACATACTTGGGAAGTCTTCACCAACAAAGAATCCCTTGCCAACATTTTGACAAGTTCTGTCCAAAAAGTGAAAATAAATTAGTTAAACGAGTTAAGTTTTAGTGATTTTGCTTATGACCAGGTAGGTAAATTAATCTGCCTCAGTTTCTTCACTTTTCATTTTCTTTTTTTATGTTTGGCTTGGAATGAATCTACCTTTTTGGTAGCTCTACCAACCGTGCAAACCTGATATTTATTAGGAACTTATTTATCAATGGTAAGCTTGTAACATGTAATCTTTTGCTTCTACTGATAGTTGTATCAGGTAGTCTTATCAATATCAAAATTCCTACTCCTAGATGTCAAAAATTTTATGGCGAAAATAAATATTTCGTCTCAAATGGATAATGGAGTGCAAAGATTGTAATGTCTTTTAACACCCTGATACTAGAAATTTCTGATACCATGTGAAAGTAGTTGTGGGTTACCTTAATATCTAGAATAACGACTGACCTGCAAACATGGATAATGCTCTCCCCACTTTTCTTCAAGTTCGTATTAGTTGGTATCTTGTGTGTTATGTGAATTATTTGGAGGGAGTGTAATAGTCACATTTTTTAGAATTGGGAGCATTCGATGGATCAGCTCATAACATTATTTACAGGAACATTGTTAGATTGGTCTCAAGCTTTGGGATTCACGTCTAGTGATTCTATTCCTTTTTTTTTTTTAAGATTATCTTCTTATCTGTGCTTGGTTTTTTTTTTTTTTTGTTACTTCATGCTCCTTGCATGAAGTAGCCTTATTTAATTAAATTTTTCTTACTTCTCAAAAAAAAAAAAAAAAAAAAACTACAGCACAGCCAGAAGATTCATATGTATAAAACATCGCATGGGTTTTGAATGAAAATAATTTGAACTAATTTTACAGGTCATATCATATATGCCATATTTGTGAATTGAACTTAGTAGAAAACTAAATATATGTTTACCATTGATAAAAGATGGCGTAATTTTTCCATATGTTTCCAACTATTATGCTAATTCAAGTTATTTTGTTAGATTTAAAGCCATAAACATATGCGTGTGAGTTGGCTCATTCGGTAAAGTTTATTTATGTGCTCGAATTAGAACAAGTTTTGTTTACACTAAAGGAGGGGATTCAAAAACAAGGCAATGACTACTTATTGATCTGATTTTTTAGACAGAGGCATAAAAATTAATACCCGGCTTTTCTAAATGTTGGCCATTGTAGCGAGGATGACTAGAACAAATTCTAGTACTACAATTTTAGCCAAACAAAAATGCTAATATTGCCTCATTGAATCTCCGCCTGAAGTGTAGAGACTTAAAGTAGCTTAGTAATTGAAGTTCCCTATTGAATCTACGCTCGTGAAGTATAACAATGTTCTAAAATTAGCTTTAAAAAGTGGGTTTTATATTTTACGGGGTAAAATACAAAACTATTGTTGAAGTTTGGGCTACCGTCAAGTACTATCAAACTTTTTCAAAAATATCCGCTTTGATTCTTAAGCACAAACATCAATTAACACTGTTTGATAATCTACTCGCTTATCTTGCTTAATTCTTTATCTTTGACTATTATTTATCTGTCATTAGCTACTCAGACACTCCATTGCGCATATAACTATCATAATACAGTCACTAAGAGCAAATTGGATATTTTTTTAAAATCTTGGCAGTACTTGGTATTAAGCTCAAAACATCATGGATGGCTTTTGTATTTTACCCTAGTTTATAATTACAGTTTAAGACCTTTTAAATATGACATCGTCCCATGCTTTTGACATTATTACATTCTTTTCTTGATGATTAGTACCTATATACGTCCCCGATGATCAGAACTTTGAACACTTTCTTTTTTGATTAAATAGAAATTTGAACATTTGGTAGTTGGGATGGCTTATATTTTTCTCTTGGGTAAAATGCATCAAGACCGGTGAATTTTCATGTTGTTGTACTAAGATCCCTTGTCTTTTCTTTTTAATCAATTTAGTACACAAATTTTTGTATATTTGTATTTTTTTTTTCCAAATAGACAACTTTTGTTATTTCGATTTTAACAGAAGAATGAAAAGAATTTAAAATAAAAAATAAAAAAAAAATTCAAAACGACCCCACCTCCTCCCAAATCAAATTTTCCAATACTAGCTACTAGCTACCATTTGTATTGAATCGAATTCGATTCTCTCATACATTCAAGATCAAGGTAGTCGATACCATATCGGTCGATGTGTACCTTATTGGTACATATACCAGTAACGAAATGCCAACGTTTTGTACCAGCTTAAATACTGGCCGTATTGGCTATGTACTGACCATACCAGCCAATTTTGAGCAATACCGGCCTATATAGAAAAAAGTTTTTTTTTTTTTTTTTAAAGTTTTGTATTTATTGAATTTTTATAAGGGTAGAATGGTAACTTATTGGCATTAATTTATTAGTATTATTTGTTTTCTTAGTATGCAACAAGGGAGTCAATACCGTATTAGAAGCTGTACCGGTTTGGTCAGCGGTACGATATATTTCGGATACCAGTCAATACCGGTGTACCGTTTCGGGTTTACTGTTATTTTTTATATTTATAAATAAATAAATATATATATATATATATGTGTGTGTGTGTGTGTGTGTGTGTGTGTGTGTGTATTATAATAAATATAAAAGTTTACCACAAAACATTTCCTCAATTTAGAACTAATTATTCATGGTTTTAGACTTTAGTATCAATTAAAAGAAAAAAAAAAAAACACTATATAAAAAATAGAAAGCTTAAAAGTTACTATTACATACTAAGAAAACAAATAATACTAATAAGTTAATGCAAATAAATTATCATTCTACCTTAACAAAAATTCAAAAATTACAAAACTTAAAAAAAAAAAAAAAAAAAAAAAAAACTTTTTTCTGTACTGGCCGATATTGCCCGAAATTGACCGATATGGCCGGTACATAGCCGGTATTTTTTTGGGTATGAAACAGGGGGTTTAGACGTACCGGATTGCTTGTCGGTACAGTATATTCCGGCCGTATCGGTTGGTACGGTACGGAATTGACTCTCTTGGTGCGATGGTCACTTCACAAGTATAAATGCTTGTGGGGTGTGGGGGGTAAAGGCCGGGGTTTAAGTCTCCAAGAGGGAGTTTCACACATATATACACTTAGATTAGGCTAAAGTAGAAATTTTATTTTGTATATATATATTAAAAAAAAAAAAAGTATGCAATGAACAATTAAACTTTCTATTTTTTATATTGTGTTTTTTTTTTTTAATTGATGCTAAAGGCTAAAAATCATGAATAATTTGTTCTGAATTGAGGTAATGTTTTATGGTAAACTTTTATATTTATTATAATACATACATACATATATATATATATATATATATAAAATAATGGTAAATCTGAAACGATACACTAGTATTGGCCGGTATTAAAATATATTTTTCCACTAGTTAAACAGGTACAGCCTCCAGTATAAAATTGACTCTCTTGTTCAAGATTGGGTTTGCTACGAACCCCATGAATAATTCGTCATTATTGTAATCTCGTTCATAGTCATCTCACTAATGTATTGGCTACTATTGAATAGTTTTGAGTTTTTTACTGTTAGATTTTCTAACTCTTGACTTATGGCTGGATGTTTATTTTATTTATGTTTATTGACTTTCAGATAGAATCGATATATGTTAACTCATTGTTGTAGAGTGACTATTTGGATTGTACCGACTCTGAGATGTTCAATTCCTGTGTGTAACATCACTCCTCTGGACTTCGGGTTGGCTATTCGGTGTTGAGTTTTGAGTTGGGCCCTTGAGATTAAATTGACTTTTCTTTTTCTTTTTCTTTTTTGAGGAACAAATTGACTTATCTTTAATTCGAATTCTCACCGACAAGGATCCAGTTTAAATGCTCTTATCTACGGAAAAATATATTTGTAACAGGGTATACCTTTTCCCTATTTACACTCTTCAATATCTTGATATGCCATGTAAGATTTTTTTTCAAATAAAAGAATAAACTATACATAGAATCATAATAATCTCATTAAAACCATATTCAATCAAAGAAATGATAAAAGGCTAAAAGTCTTGTAACTTAACTAGGAATACAAATCTCTTATACCATTTTTTTTGTTCCACCACCATGGTATGCCATTTATTTGATTTTTTTTTTTTCATTTTAAACTTCAGTTATTTTATAAGAAAAATCAAACAAATATATAATATATTGTGATTGATAGAACACAGAAAATAACATAGATGATTTGTATTCCTCAAATAGTTGCTATCTCCTAGTGTTTTTGATTGAGACAACCAGTTTTCAAATCCTCTCACCCCCTATTATCGAATTGAAAGAAAATAAGAAAGTATAAGAGAAGCTAAAACCTTCGCTAACAATGGTTGTTGGAAATAGTTTTAAGCAACCAACTAGAACGCAGTGCATTTAGTGAGACCCTAATTTTGTTAGTGGAAATTTTGTATTGTGTTCAACGCTAGTGATGTAGGATCATTTTGAGAGGATTCTAAATTAAAAAGAAAAGGATAATTTTCAGAGGATTAATAATATTTAATATATAAAACTGTATCTGCTACTACAATTTCTTACAATTTTTTCAATTCTGATAGTGATGAAATTTCTTCTTCTATTTTTTGAGAGTCCAGTAGAAAATTTCGTTAAACCAACTCAGAGATATCACAAAGTACAAAAGGAGTTATACCACTATTCAGCTTTATACTAGTTCATTTTTTGTTCGTTGCTTGCTATCTTGAACCATCAAAATTTCTTTTGGTTTAGAATACAAACCAAAATACTCGGCTATTCACACTAAGAAAACCCTATGCGAGACAGTAATTCGCACCAAAAGGATTGGGCTTAGCCATTGCCTAACTTAATTGGACTTGAATACACAAAACAACCAAGATTCAAGGAATAAAATAGATATTCATATTGAAAATATAAAGGATTACAAGTAACAAGTCACAAGTTTACAGAATTACAAAACAAAACCTAATTAAATAAACAAGCCTAGAGTAGATGCCTACTCCTAAATGGTCCATGAAAGGCAATGACTTATAAGCATGAAGATAACTGTCTAATTGATCGGGAGTGAGTATAGTTTTCAGATAATGTGTGTGTCTTTATTAGAAAAACCAACTTCTATTTATACCTAACTATTGACAATTATCGCATAATAATAGTTTTCAGATAATGTGCGTCAGTGTGTGTCTTTATTGGAAAAACCGACTTCTATTTATACCTAACTATTGACAATTATCGCATAATAACAATTATTGCAAGATGTGTATTCTTCAATAAAAACTACTTGCATGCCCATGTGCTGTTCATGTGCTCCCCAATCAATTGAATACACGATATACCTTCTCGCACACTCATGTGCCCTCACGTGTTCCATTAAAATGGCTCTGTGAATCTCATAGGCTTTTTAAATAACCGATAAGGCTTTTTAAATAACCAATATCATGGCACTACTTGTATTCTCTTAAGGGTTTCATCTTACTGGTAACTACCCAACAATATCATGTTCACCATTATTTTATTTATTCACCCAACACTTGTAAAAGCTCATTTGCTTTCAATGGATATTAATCGCATTGATAACTAGAAAAAAGGGCTGAAACATTTAAGAATAACTCCACAAACAAAATTACTCCAAACTATACAAAGAAATAAATATATTGGAGTAATTTTTTGGGGAGAACATTGTGTGTTTTTATAGATTGAAAATGTTACTTTGAGTCATGTTTTCAGTTATAAAAACTTAAGTGTGTGTAATATACTATATACAAGAGTTTTTTTTTTTCAAAATTTTTTTTTATCATCCTCTTTTTTGACACAAAATCAAAGAAATTCAATTCCCTTCAATTATTTTAGGTTCTTCAAATTCTATGATTTTAACTACGATGTTGACTTCCTTGTTATTTTTTGGGAAAAAAGATGGTCCAAAAAACTAGTGGTTTTTCTGTACTTAATGTTTGACACCCAAAGATTGTGGCAGTCGACATCAGGCAGTCACATGCTAACGCAGAGAGATAAGAGTTCCCACTTCTCAGTACGACGGCTGCTTCAGCTTGTACAATGATGGATGACTTCTCCATTCTCCGCTGCTTTGTTTTGTTTTATTTTAATTTTCTAATTATATAGGATAGATTAATACATAATAGGATTCCAGCGATTGTAATTGTTTATATTACTGTATGGGTAATGCTAATAGATTCTCGGAAGCTAATGATTAACCATCTATTCTAAAAAAGTTTTAATTCCTAAAAAACCAAATATTTTAAAAAAGTTTCGATATAATTTTTATAAAAAAAAAATTATTAAAATATTAATTACTTTTTTTTTCATAATTTTTTTAAAATAGATTATTAATCATTGTCTTAAAAGTATTCGTTAGCATTTCTCTTACTATATTAGGATTTTTTTTTTGTACTATTAACTGACTTTATAGAACATTTGTTAATAGGTTATTTTAAAAAGTTTTAATATTATTTTTATGCGAAATGTAGAAAGTTGTAAAATAAATTTTTTTCTTTTTTTATAAAAAAATTTAATAGTATTTCCTAAATTCCTCTTTTACATTTGGTAGGAATAAAATGCAGCAACTCATTGTAAAAACTGAGCTATGATATGACCCATCAACCATTTGTCTTTCTTTTCACAACAAAAACTAAAGAAGAATTAGTGTGTATCTTAGCCGGGTATAATTTGTGCTACATATTTTTTTTAATGTGAATTTTGCTTCAAATTTTACTGGAACTGTGGAATTACTTAATTAAAAGTGTAGATTATTATTATTATTATTATTATTATTTTTTTTTTAAGATAAGGAAGAATAAGTTCATTAAACAAAAAGAGTACATCAGTTTTAAGACTTTTAAGGTAAGTAAAACCTCTTGCATCAGCTTTGAGTTGATTCAGTATTAATACATGCAGAGGAGAAAGAAAAACAACAAAAGATTGAACTTGTAACTTGTAACCTCCCTTGGCGACTAGATCTGCACAGTGATTATTACTTTCTTCAGATCAGAACCTCCAGTCAGAATGAATGCCGTAGCATTGCATGCATGGGTTCATGAATCTCCGTATTTTCTTCAAATATATCATTTTTTTTAGCATCAGTTTCCAGTTTCCACGCAAATTATTTGGTCCGAGGTCATTTCAACACCAAAAGTCACTCATACCTGGTCATTTGAACAGAAACAAAACTGTTGTAGCATCAATTTCAACATAGTTGGTGTACGTTCATTTCAAAGATCATCAGGGTTCTTTTTCATCTGATCTTTAGAGATTTTATTTTACCATTAAACTTTCAACTTTTCTTAAATTTAAAAATATATGTTGTATCACATGGTTCAAACCATTTAATATTTTAGGTAAATGAAATAATAAATAATACTACACATCCACATATGGCCAAAAATAAAATAAGAAATTTGGGTATCCTCTCCGTTTCCAATACTTCACACTCGACGACGAGAGCCGAAAGTGAAGCATATATTATAATATTATGATATAAAAACCCTTCAAGACACAGCTGTTAAGGGTCATTTCAATATGCCAAGCATTTATATCCACTAGGCTGGAAGTGGAGCCAAAGGTGAAAGGGCCCCTTAACCCACACTCCATTATTGCACCAAAGATTCCTCAAGAAAATCTACCAAATAAATAAAATCACAAACTTTTGTCTCAACTCTTTCATAATTGATGGTAAGTCGTAAAAAAAAAAAATAGTGAATTTATAAGAAAATGACAGACCGTTAATTATAGTATACCACATAAGAGAGTCGTAAAAAAAAAATTGCGACTGAGTTTATACTAGTAGAACAACTCAAGATTCCTCCACCGCCACAAAGCGTAATTTTCGTTTGATAATTGAGGCACCAAAGTGATCTCCAGCATGATTGATCATTAGTGCAACTGACTTTTCTTTGTTTGTCTTTATTAAATCTGATTCAATAAAATTACAAATTTTGTGGGGGCCAAATTTGAGTTTTTTGTCTTGTGGAAATTGGAATGTGGATAAGCTCACCTCCTACAATCAGAGAGTCCAATTATAGTAATCTTCACAATGCTCACAGTCCATTCTAATCGTCTGCCAACGTGGATATTTTAATATTTTTATGCTATTATCCAAAAGCAAATATATGATGGATATTCTTGATCTTTTAGCACGTGTAGCAATTTTCCAGTGTCTGGTGTCATGAGTCATGACCATAAGCGGGTGGCTTTTTATAAGTTGGACCACGCTCTCTGCACAGAGGGCAAGTTGCCAAAACAGTACGCGATCTCGATTATGAGGAATCTTGATGCTCTTAATTATTTTAACATTTTTTCCACTATAAATATTATATACTTGACAAAAAAATTCATAGCTTTTAGTGTCACTGTATTTTTGTACTTTTTTTTTCTCCTATAAAAGTAAGAAACACGCTGTGTTTTTGTACGTAATAGATAATAAAAAAGTGCTGTTTTTAACATGATTATTGTACTATTAATCATAATTTATTATCTTAATATTAAGCTATTATCATGTACAACATATCATTAAAAAAAAATTTGTGTTTCTTGGTGTTTTCTTCTTTATTTGGTACTTGATTTGGGTTTAGTGTCTTGCTACATTAGACTGATTAACATCATACACGTATCATAATCTTAATTTGTCCGCTAGACTTAAGTCTTACTCTTTTATTTCCAACTAATTCAAATCCCTATAATTTATGTATATCACCAACATTCATGAGAATTTGAAATCATCGGCGGAAGGATATCGTGAGATATTCATATTGCAAAAAAAAAAAAAAAAAAGACCAACTTTTTTTTTTCTTTATCCAAATTATATATTTTTATTTCTAAATCAAGTTAAGAAGATATGGAACTTATCTTCTTACACTGTTTTCCAAGTTAAGTACATTATTGCGAGATATTCATACTGTAAAATAATGCAAAAAAAGAAAAAGAAAAAGCGATAAGACCTTTTTGCCCTTTATTTCTAAATCAAGTTAAGAAGATATGGAACTTATCTTCTTACATTGTTTTCCGAGTTAAGTACATTGCGTGCAAGTCATAAATTTGCCTAACTTTATTTATTTATTTATTTTTGACTTAGTTGATAGACATTGTAGCAAACTGTTTGGACACAACTGTTTGGACATTCTTACACTGTTTGGATACAACTGAAAACTGAAATTGAAAATTGAAAACTGAAACTAAAAACTGAAAAATACTGTAACAAAATAATTTTTAAATGTGTAAATAGTATCGTGGGGCCCATTTTTAATGAAAAAGTTGTTGAAAAGTTAAATTTGTGGGTCCGTAAATAGTAATTTTGTGCTGAAAAGTCAAATTTTGCGGTTACTATTCAATAAACAGTAGCCGCTACAGTACTGTTACAGTAAAAGTATGCCTAAAAATGCGTGGAAAAAAAAAAAGTGAAAACACAGATACTAGACGTAACGCTCAAACTAAACGTACACGTCGTCTCTTAAATGTTGCACTTAGCACTTTTAGCATTGGATCAAAGCTTAACTCAAACTTCAAAATATCAATGACACAAATGGTCTCCCTTTTCTTTTCTTCTTTTATCATATTCCTTCACATGTTTTTATAATTTAATTAGTAGCTAGTGATGGTAGTCTTAAGTTTGATAAAGATTACTAATTTCCATTTTTTCCCCTTTTAAATAAGAGAGATGCTACGTCTACAACAATTTTACAACATTTTTACAACAAATCACAGGTGGTTAGTTGTTATTGGTTCAAATTTGAAATTAACACTAAGATTACTTTTTTGCCCCAACAATAACAACCAATAACAACCTGCCACTTAGGAAATGTTGTAAAAATGTTGTAAAAATGTTGTAGACATAGCATTTCTCTTTAAATAATTATCAACTGTCCGAAATTTTTGGAGATGAATCCATATTACAATTTGGCATAAAATGAAAATATAACTAGTTTCATATTCACAATATCTACTTCCATCTCTCTTCCGCATATGGAACTTATAATGTGAGACGATAAGTGCAAAATATGCCAAATGTTTTCAATGAATATGTTATTGATATGACACCAATTATTTTATTTATTTAAAAAATTTATAGTAAAATTAATATTAATTTTAATAATGAAAAAAAAAATGTCACTTTGCAAAAAAAAAAAAAAAAAAAAAAGGCAGTATGACAGGTTGCTATGCAAAATGGAGAAAATACACTTATATTACGCGGCCATGTTTTTCTCCTCTCCACAATTGATAAGACCTACCGGCTGTGAGTCCCACCAACTTGTTTCACTGACGCCTGGGATTCACATATCTTATTAGTGAGACATTCTCATGAGACCGGTGTATACGAAAATATCCCAGCTTTTGAGGGTAGAGCAAAATTTGTGATGGAAAAAAGGTCAAATAACAAATTGAAAAGGGTGAAGACAAGACAAGAGAAAGGTTGAAGCCAAAATTGCGGTTGCGGGCATAATTCAAAAACGGATGGGCCCACTGATGATGGCTTTCTCACTCAGTTGTGGAACAGGCCCCTAATAGTCTAAGCAATAGTTGTGGCGGGGTCCAACGCGGTAACTAATGACCCAAGCCTATGGTGTACTAGCGAGTCACGCCAATCTACTATGTACGATGGCGACACGACACGGCGTGTGGCTCTGCTCTCCAACATCAACACGCGCCTCTAGGCGTAAATTCATTTCAAGAAATAATCAACACGACAACACCTCATTCAGATTTTTTTTTTTTTTTTGGAATTGAGATCACCATATAATACTTTTAAACGGTTCAGATAAAAAATTTAAAAAAAGTTAGTTTTTAATATAAGCTATTGGACTAGAAGTTTAAAAAGTTAAGAGTTAATAAGAGTTAAAATATTTGAAAAAGTTGAAGTTTTGTGTGGGAGATTGCATGACTATTGCACTATATTTTAATCTATTTTTTATTGCATTCAGGGGCTTAAAAGACAAAAAATTTGGGTCCAGCAGCACATGAAAGGAGACCTTTAACTATATTGGATTTGATTTAATGATCCACATTATCGGTAAGATTTTGTAACAATTACTCTATACTATAGATAAAAAAAATAACAAATAAAGATATTCAGGCATCTTTAAGTTTTTGACTACTTTTTTGGGTATGTATAGTCTCGCCTCCTCCTACACACCAACCATTATTACAAGAATGAATTCTTTGAAAGTGGTTTTAAAAAGAGGTTTTGAACTTAGGATTTCATAAACATTATAAGATCTTAAAAGCCACTAAATCAATCACTTCAGGTTGATAAAAAAAAGTTTTAAGTCAAAGAATAGTTTTTTTGATTTGTCTCTAATCCTTCAAACTTACATACAATTGACCTTGTCTGCCGGAATGAGTTATTAGGTAATTTAGAGGCATTTGCTCTTTAAGTGCTACTCATATCCAAGTGCATTTCACAAAATATCTACCATTCAGGACGTGTCAGAAAAAACAATAAATTTGACAAAATATTGTAAAACTGTCGAGGTGACACGCTTTGAATTATAAAATTATAAAGTAACCTAACTAGTGAATTTTTAAACAAAAACTAATAAAAATCTACCCTACCCACCTAAATATACGGCTATTCATTTTGTAGACGAGCAAATTATAGCAGTGGTTCTTATCTGTAGTTTATCTTCTACCCACCTAAAAATTTCTGCTGGGTTCGGAGGAGCAGCAATTCTGCAGCCCATGAAGCTGCTAGATTTGCTTTTAACTCCATGCATTCATGTTGTTTTTTTGACAGTATTCTCCCCCGCCATCGAGGCAGCTTGTAAGGGGGATACTCCTGTTTGTTTTTCACGTTAGTTTCTTTGAATGAATATGCAGTTTATTAAAAAAGAAAAAAAGAAAAAAGTAAGGGTTGGATCTAGTGTTCAGTTGCACTGGACCATTCGGATGATGATGTGAAAGAAAAACTATTATTCCACGTGCTACTTTGTTTACATAAACACATGGGTTTGCCTTTTTAGGGTGTAAATAAACCTAGGAAATGTGTTTGACATGAGTAATCATTTGAATGGTCCAGTGCAACGAGACACTAAACTCAACCCTAACTCCAAAAAGAAAAAAAAAATACTATTACATGCGGATGTTTAATAAACGTGCCGGGTTGACTCAAACTCGACTTGTTTAATAAACGTGTTAAGAATTCTCAACACAAACATGATTTGTTTATTAAACAGGTCGACTCAACCCGGTATGTTTAACACGTATAATTAACAAGTCATGTAAAAGTCAATACATATGACCCGTTTAATAATCTATTTGATTAATAAGTCATACCTAACTTATATAATTTTTATCAATTCTCATATATTTAAAATTAAAATACAAATACAACCATAAATTAAGTGATAATATCAAAATAACTAGTAACCTTATAAGTTAAACGGGTCAAATGAGTTAGAGGAGTTTGCATATTAAACATGAACATGACTCGTTTATTAAATAAATTAATTGTGTCAATCTAAATATGACCCGAACTCATTTAACCTCAACCCATAACTTATTTATAAACCGATTAATCAAGTTGAATTTGCAAATTGTGTTAGATTTTACTACCCTTAATTCCGCGCGCTGCTTCGTTAACATAAGCGCATGAATTTGCCTTTTCTGGGTGACAACTCGACATTGGACCAACCCAAGTTCCAAAAAGAAAAACTTCGTACCATCATAGTGTGTTAAAATTCCACGCGCTACTTCGTTTACATAAGCGCATGGGTCTGCATTTCTGGGTGTAAATAAAGCAAGAAAAGGGACAAAGCTAAGCAAAGTAATTGCAGCGGGTCCAAGTGAGATAAGTTTTGTTGACATGTGACCTGTCCCTTTGCAATCAAGTAATGTTTAAGAAAGAAAAAAAAAAAATCAACAATAAAACAAAAGACAAATATAATAAAAATCTTCATGGGTGTGTGGCTGATCTTGATGACCAGGTCTCTGGGGCATTTGTCTGGGGTGTCAAGCATCTGCACTTGTCGCTAACTTGTGAAGATTGAATTTGTGAAGGAAAAGGAAATGACAGAAGAACAAATTAGAGAAGATTTTAGACTTTTAAGAGCTAGGTTGCAACTTGCAAGGACAAAGACTAGGCTGATTGCTCATAAATTGCAGTGATGCATATATGGTTTGAGTTATAATATTAAGTTCATTTAGGTATTTTCAAAAAGGAATTCAGGTTTTATGATCAGTTTAAATTAAATAAATATATAAAGTATAAACTCACTATTTTCTACATTATAGATGAATTTAAGACATTAATTTATAAATTTGAAATGATTTAAGTGTTAAAACTTAAATGTTATTTTTAAAATCCATAACATTATTGTTGTTTTATTTTTTTTAGTAAATCCTCAACACTCAAATCCATTATGTGTTAAATATAAAGTAATTCAAATTTGTTCTTCAAATACCTTCTTTTTTTTTTTTTTTCTTAAAAAAAAAAACCCTTAATTTTAAATCATCACATCCAAATTCTACCTAAGGTTTTTGTTCAAAAAAAAAAAAATACTTGTGATGTTATGGATTTAAATAACATCTCAAATCTTATCAATTTAATGAATTTTAATTTTGTTCATAAATTTCATTGATAAAATTTTCATCCATTCAGCCTTATTCAAGTAACTTAAACTAAAGCCTAAAATTTAAAATCTCCCCTTAGACATTTTCTTGTGATTGTGAACTAATAGTGGTCCAACTGATAGCCTAATGGTAATAATATCATTTGTGATGATCCATTTCTATTATTAGAATCCAAGCTTCCACATTATCTACCTATATATATATATATATATATTTTAAATGTGAGTGTGAACTAACTGAGGCTTCCATGCATATCACTCTTTGAATGATCTAATTATATATATTAAAATCAATGCACAATAAGAATTAAACAAAATAATACAAATTAGTCTCTACTTGTTGTCTAATTTTGCGTCACATGTCTAATTTAATTTTCTTGATTTAGATACTAAGTGATTCATTCATAATACTCAACGCGAAAGTTAAAATAATCATTTTACTCGCTTAGGTTTGACCAATTCATTATCACTATTATTGAATATTTTCGTACATAAACACAAGTTACATCCTAATTCTATATAGAAAAATCACATAAAATGCCATCGGTGCTACATATTTTCTTAGCCTTGAACTTAATAACTAATACAATTGTTTTGTTTTCGAAATGGCAAAGATACTTTCAATATCATGTTAAATGAGTTTATTTTCATTTACTTATTTTATTTTAAAAAATAAATAAAGTTGTAAGGATTAGATTTGGCTCTTTAGCCCAAAAGATGGATAGATTTAGGTCCAAAAAATCCAAAATAATGAATTTATAGAGAATGAGTTGAAAAAACTGAGTTTTGGTGAATCAGTCAACAAATAAAGTAGGTCTTGATGACAAGGGAATGAAGATAGACAAGTTTAAAATTAAAAAAATCGTCATCGGCAAAGTCCAAGGAGATGGGTTCTTTTGTATTGATCCTCAAGTTAGATTACAAGTTTCGTTCTAAATTCTTATAGTGTTTTTCTCTCTTTCTCTCTCCTCCTCCATTCCTCAGGGGTTCCTTACATTATATATCTCCCCTTGATTAATTTTCATCCTCCATTTGTTGATCATCCAGACTATTACTTGAGTGCTTGTCCCATCAGACACTCTCTCTGGCCCTATGTGAGTTGGGGTAGCCAAAGCAACACTGTTCAGGGGTTTTCTTCACATAAATGAAGCAAGAAAGTTAACTGCAGAGCATTTAATATGGTGGTAGTAGCTTTTTTTTAGATATTTCTGAGCTTCCATCCCTCTTGTACATTCATAATACATGTCCCTATCAGTGGAATGTCCTGAAAGGTCACTTTGAAAGATAGGATATACATTTGATCAGAGATTTGTTTATCTGAGGAGATACTCCTCCTCAGACCACCTTCCCTAACCTTTCATGTTCATAACTTACTCATGGAATTCTGAGCTTAACACCCTCACTACTGTTTACTCGTCCTCAGACCAGTTATTGTCCTCGGCCAAGGCCTAAGGCCCAATATATCATTTTGGGCCCTTATCCCTACAAAAGTAAAAATAAGTTATAACTAAGAAAAATGAGATTTTAAAAACCTGTAAATAAAAAAACTTATAACCTAAGCCAAAGAGGCTCTTCAAATTTTAAAAATTTTACTTACAAATGATAAAAAATGAAGAAAAAAAATTTCGTCCTTCACAAGCACGCCAAGGTCGTGCCTTTAATTTCCAAATGAGGCCAATGCAATATTTGGTTAATATTCCATAACCTTTTTTTGGAATATTCCCTTTACAGCTTGGACAATGTTATTACTTCCATCCAATTTTCTCAATAAAAAAAAAAAGATTTTCACAACTTTTTTTCAAGTGAAAATAATATTGTACCAATTACAATAAAACACCTTAATAAATTATAAAATTTTGTAAAGTTTTTTGCATATCTAGTGTTGATTTAGTTGATCAAACGAATTTACCTTGAACTCTCAAACATCCGTATTGGAGATGAAACACTATACAGAGTGAGCTATTGAGGATCATCAAAGGACTCTCAAATGCTTAAGTTAGCAAAGGTAATTTATATGCATATTGTAGATCAATATTAATGTGACTTTAATATGGGTGTGTGGTGGTTGATTTTTTCATATTTTTTAATTAAGGAGAATGGGAGGAGTAGATGATGGCCTTATGTAATCATCAAGCACATCCCAAAAAGAATAATATAACTCCCAATGTAGCTTATGCACTTCTAAAACTAACATCCAACTCCCTCCTTAACGATTATTCATGAAATACTCGACTCCTTATTTATTAAAATCATGAAAAAATAAAAGAAAAAAGACATTTATTTTTCTAATTTTCTTAGTAAATAAATGAGACATTTGAAAAGTTGAGTTTTTTTTTGGGGGGGCAAAATATTGTTTAGATAAATTTTTTTTTAATTATCATTATATAGTATATTTGAAGTTATTTGCGAAAATGATAAAAGAAGAACCAAATGTCGGCATTTCGAAAAGCAAAATGCTTCCCAAAAAAAAAAAAAAAAAGCTTCCTTGCCCTACTTGAAGGTTGGAGAGGTGGAAAAGTAGAATGATTAGGAGGAAGTGATAGAAAAGTGGGAGAATAAAAGAGATTTTATTTCCCTCATGATGT
Organism: Quercus gilva; assembly: GCA_023621385.1. Taxonomy (NCBI): domain Eukaryota; kingdom Viridiplantae; phylum Streptophyta; class Magnoliopsida; order Fagales; family Fagaceae; genus Quercus; species Quercus gilva. Next base: position 15,735,681 of record CM042474.1, read on the forward strand.
TTGGTTGGGAGGATGAAAAAGTGAAGAGATGGAAAATTCATTTGTTTAGTTGAAGAGAAAAATGAAAAGATAGAAGAAGTAGTTCATATAACTTTACTCTCATGCCCCTATCATATAAAACATTATAATCTATTTACTTATTTTGTATTATGTTATTGTCTTATTGACAAACTAGTTGGGCAGCACGTGCAAAGCACGTGCTTGCCGTGAAAAAAGAGCAGTGATTAAGATCAATTCTGGATTTTATTTGTATCACAAAACAAATATATAAATCATTTGATTTTTAAAATACATAGAGATTTACATTAATCAAAAGAGACATTAATTTTAAGAATTTTGATAATTAGGTCATAAAAAGTTAATTTCATTCGTATAAGAATTTTGTTCAACCACAAAGTTAGGGTAGCTATTTAACATATAATATCTATTTTACTATAATTGTTTTTTAGTTCCTATTTGCTAAAGGCAATATATTCACTCACTAAAAATTTCTAAGAATGATAACAAATATCATCGCATTCCAATAATAAACAACTGAGTTTTGCTAAGAAAATAAAAAAAATAAAAAAATTGCATGTGTAATCAAATTTTCCATTAGATAAATTATAAGTTTCAAAATTTTAAATCTCGAAAATCAATGTTCTTTATATAACAAATAAAACAATTTATATCATTATTTCAATTTTCCAAGAATTACTATCATCTAAAACACAAAATACGTGAACAAAATTTTTGGGACGTTAAAATTTAGTGGAAGTATTTTAGACATTACATAATAAAATATTTTAGGAATCATAAGTTTTCATTAGGGTTTAACTGAGAGGACAACAATATGACATATTTGCTTTTTTCCAAAATATTAAGGGAAAGATTGCTTGATTTTAAAGTTTAGGGAGGAATTGTAAACTACCCCAAACATAAATGATGAAAAGTGTTTTTATCCTAAGTTTTTGTGTATAAAACTATGTGTTTTTACTTAATATGATGCACAAAGAAAAAAAATACAAAAAGTTAACTGAAGAAAATTGTATGTGAAATAGCGAATTTTGGCTCAACAAAGCTAACTAAACCAACAAAAAAATTTTAGAAACACAATAGAATGACACAACATTTTCATAATACCTTTATAATTTTGTTATATTTTATTTTGACATGTAAAGAATTGACAGCTAAGCAGTTTTGAAAATGTTGTGACAACAATAAGATGTCATTACATTTTCGTAAAAAAATGTTATGTTCACGATATTTTCACGACAAATCATAAGCAGTAGGTTGTTACAGGTTGTTATTGGTGAGCAAAAAAGTAGTTTCATTGGTAAGTTTAAATTAGAACTAGTAACAATTTACCGTTTATGATTTTTATGAAAAAGTTGTAAAAAATATTGTGGATGTAGCACTTCTTTATTCACAATACCTTTATTTTCAATTATGGTTGGTTTTAGTATGATATTTTTCAATTTTATTTTAACTTATAAGGAGTTAACACCTTAACAACTGTGAAAATATTGTGTCAATTTATATGTTAATATTTTATTACAATGTAAAACAGTGCAAATTGGACAAATCAAAAATATTGTAACAAATCTATTGCAGCTTTACACATTCACCAAAAAAAAAAAAAAAACTGCCAGCAAAATAATGAAAATTGAACAAACCAAAACTACTATAGCAAAGCTATTATAGTTTTCTCATTCACGCTTTTTATATATAGATTTACTTTTTTTTGTAAATATGTATAATAATTGCCACTTTTTATATGTCTACAACATAAGCTTACAAAGTAAACATATAAAGATTAAAAAAAAAAAAAACAAAAAAAAAAAAAACAAAACAAACAAAAGCAAAAACAAAGCTTAAAAAACTGGAATACTAGAAAAAAAAATTAAAAAAAAAAGCTCAACGATTGAATAAACCAAAGACACTATTTATGAGTTATTAGCTCTTACTTGAGAGAGAGAGAGAGAGAGAGAGAGAGAGAGAGAGAGAGAGAGAGAGAGAGAGAGAGAGAGAGAGAGAGAGAGAGAGAGAAGCTCAATGATTGAATAAGCCAAAGACCTATTCATGAATAAGCCAAAGACCTATTCATGAGCTATTGGCTCTTTTTATATTGTTAATCTATATTATTATTTAAAGGGCTTTTCCAGTTTGGATTCCTCATTTTTTTAGTTCAAAAATACCCTCACAGTCTTATGTTTAAATAGAGACAAAACTAAAGGATAATCTTGTATAAATGCAACTTTAATTCCCACTAAAACATTGCCTAAAAAAAAGGACCACTCTCTTGTTAATTTTTAAATTTCTTTATCCACTTATAAATTAGATTTTCAAAATAAAAATTATATATGTATATATTAAGAGGATTCAGAAAGTTAGTTATTGCTTTTTTCCTTTCAAAAAAACCCTTAAATTAATTAACCAACAACATAAAAATGGGGTTAAAATAGTAAATTGGCAAAAAAAAAGTTAGTTATTGCTGTATTTTTACTGTAAAAAATACTCCTACCTAAAACTTAAAAATGAAATTAAAATAGTAAATTGATAAAAATAATAAATTATTGCTTCTACGTTGAAATGTCTTCCTGCTTCTAATAAACTCCTACATTTACGTTAATTTAAATTCCCATTTCTACTCTCTAACTCTCTACAAAAGAGGATCACTTTTTTGTTAGTTTTAAAACTTCTCCAATCTACAAAACTTACCCTAGGTATTTATTTTTTTTATGATTGGAAAAAGTAGAAATATCAAATTATAATAAATGCAAATTATTAATATTTATCCAAAAAATAGAAGAGTCTCTGAGCACATGCGTGAGCGCGTGCTTAGAGACTAATAGACATATTAAATCCACTCCTTTCATTTATACTTTAAGCGCGATTGCTATAATATATACTTTCTTGACCACTTTAAGACAGATCGATCTTAAAAAGATCATTGCTTACTCCTCACTAGCCCATATGAATCTGGTGACTATTTGTATATTTAGTCAAGCAGCAGCCTTTAGGTCACCTATTTTGAGTTATGGACACACAAGGCCAAAACATGTGTGCCAGATGTGCGACCCATTAACCTACTAGCAATGGGGGAGAAAACATAGCATGTCACAACAAAAGCTTGATTCGAGGTGTCAGCAAAACACTGTCGTCTATTCCAAAAATGAAAGCCCCTTAGCACCCTGGGACAGGAGTGGTGGTTGGCCTTACGTGTAGGCAATAGCAGCATCGGCTTTACAAAGTCAGAATCGAATCTTTCTGTTGGCTTTCCCAAAATAAAAATTCATTCGTGAATAAGAATTCAAGGGCTAAAAGCGAGTGCTTCTAGCTGCTTCGCTCGCTTTTCTTATTATGGCAACTATGCTGGCGTGGCGCAAATGAATGAAAAGCAATATGAACGTGATATTTTCAAATCGATTGTAAGGGGAAATCTCTGATTTCTATCTATTGATGAGACAACTATCTATTCTTGATCTATCAGAAAGAAATTGATATGTATTTAATGAAGTCTACATCATACGTAGAGCACCTAAATGCTTTTTAGGCCAGCTCAGTTCTCTTATCCATCGTTCCAATGACCTGAGCTCATCTCATAGAGAGAAAAGCCAAAATAATGTAGTTGTGTTGTTGTTCTTCGCCGCCTCGACGCATTCCTTTCTCTCCCCGGCATCATCCCACACAGAAAGAAAGAGCACAGAGCCCCAGCTTGACCTATAGGTCCGTTAACGTAAAGCGAGGAGTTGAGCCTGAACTGGTGAACCGAAGTCACTTTCGAAACCATACTTCCTACAACTAACATGTGCCCAATCTAGCGGGAACGCATAATGCAAATGAACGTGCTGCTGTACGGAATTCCTCGCTAGCCATCGGGGACCAAGTGGTAAGGCCATGATCTGTAGGGAACGGATCACTCATTCTTCCATTGGGGACAGTGCACGAACGACAATCCAAACGTCACACATTCGTTGCCTACCTACTATTTAGGTGGCACCAACGAGATCTAGCTAAGGTAAGGAACTTCGTGTCGCGGTTGCTCCACTCCATCGTGGTCTCATGAACTAAACTTCGTTGCCTTCCCGCGAGTGAAGTGAATGGGCGCTGTGCTGTGGGTCAATTTCAGGGCGGGGGGGCGAAGAGAGACCAGAAGAATGATTCATTTGGATCGACGAGCTTTTTCAGTCCCAAAACTAAGACTCAATGGAATGTTTGTCTATCCATGAACATCTATTCTATCTGTATATCTAGGGGATCTTTCTATACATATAAACAGGTTTTATGGCATGATATGATCACCTAGCCGTAGCTGCATATCAACTACGCTCAACACTATTATTTTTTTTCTAACTTTCGATCTTTTAAATTAAAAAAAAAAAAAAAAAAAAAACTGATGATTGTATTCCAAAAACAAAAACAAAAAACAAAAAAACAAAAAAACAAAAATCGTATAGTAGTTCCATCAAAAACAAAATCTACAAGAATAGCCATTTATTTTGTTGCCAAGTGTTATACATGCATGTACCTATCCTTTGTTATTTGTTTATTTGCACAAGAATTAGCCACAAAAGGTCAAAACTGCCTTTATGATGTATTTGCCTTCATGTCACACAATCTCTCTCTCTCTCTCTCTCTCTCTCTCACATATATCGCAATCTAGGTTTTCTTTGATTTTACTCTTAAAATGTTAATACAGACTAGCCTTGTTACACGTGGGATGAGGCTTTTTTTTTTTTAGTTTAATATAATTTTTTAATTTGAATTTATCTATTTTTAGTGAGGATATACAAGAATAAATTTTTTAAGAAACTAAAATTTATGATTCAAAATGGTGCAAACTGCTGGGTTTAGTGTGTGCTAATTTTTAAGAAAAAAAATATGTATCAAATGTGCGAGAGATATACTTAAAGAGAAATGCTGAGTTTAGTGTGTGCTAGTTTTTTAATTTTGTGGAATTACAATTTTGACCTCATTTTTTATTTTTTAAGAATAAGAATTATCTAGTTAGATTAGGGGTAATTTTGACATTTTTTGAAATCATAACTAACTTTTTGAATCCTCTTAATAGATAGAGATGATAAAATTATGGGTTTATCTTTTGTTGTAAAGTTGTGAATGGTAGAGTAGTGAGTTCTTATTTTGAGACGTTAGAGAAGGGTAGAAGAGGGAAATCTGTAGTTGTGTTTTTTCAGTGAGTTTTCTCTTGTGTTTTTTGCCCGATTTGGAGACACTGATTTTTGGTGGACCCAGGAAGAAAACACTCAGGCTCCATCAAAATCCACCCACTTTTCTCCCTTCAACCAAATAACCAAAATTCACATTTTTTCTCTACTTCGCTGATTTCTTTCCTCTATTTTTCATCATTCCTAAAATCCTTCTAACCAAACACACCAAAAAGTGAAAAATAAAAATCTTTCTAACCAAACACACTGAAAGAGAAAAATGAAGAAGAAGGATATAGAAGTTAGAACGAAAAATTATAATAAAGTAACATTATACTGATAATTGTATTTATCAATTGATTGAGTTGCTATTGTTGTGTGTTACACAAAATATCTATGCTTCTAACTTGGAATATTATGACTAACTAATTATTTTCTTAAGTTTTTGTTTTTACGTTATTACACTTTACACCCACACTTTCTTAATTTGAAATAAGATGCTTGCATCTCTTAAAATGCAATTGTAAGGACCAAATTTGAGTCCCTAGCCCAATAGGTGGATGGATGTAGCCTTAAAAAGCTTAAAACAATGAATTTGTAGAGAATGAGTTGGAAAATTGGGTTTTCAGACAAATACTAAAGTATATTTAGATGACAAGAGAATGACAAGAAATAGGTTTATGTTGAAGAAAATTGTCTTCGGCAAAGTTCGAGGAGATCTGTTCTTATATATTTCTCTCATGTTTGATTACAAAGTAAGCTCTTGACGCTACAATATCTTTCTCTTAGTTTCTCAATCCCCTTCACTGTGGAGTGTTTATTCCATTATATAGCTCTCTTTAGACAGTCTTGTCCCCCTACTTGTTGATCATCTAGGCTACTACTTGAGTGCTTGTCCCATCAGACACCCTTTCAAGCTCTCTGTGCGTTGGGACAGCCAACGCTGCATTGTTTAGAGGTCTTTTTCACATTAATGCAGTCAGGAAGTTAGCTGTAAAGCATTTAATACGGTGGTAGCAGCTTTCTCTCAAAATATTTTAAGACTTCTTTTTATCTGATGCCTCTGCAATGCTTATCCGCATCGACAAAACTTCTTGGAACGTTATCCTGGACGACAGACTACCTTTTCGAACCTTAGTTTTGGCTAGCCAAGGATGCATTTATTCTCGACCTACCCTCTTGAGGATTATGACCAAAATTAATCTTTTTATTCATTAACACAGTCTCTTCTGACCAAGATTTCTCCTCCTTAGTCAACCTTTCGTTCTCAGTTTGGGCCACAGGCTCTAAAATATAAATAGGTAATGGACCTCTGGGCCAATACCCCTATAGCAAACTATTTACATTGATCTCCTATAACTAAAATAAGATTTTGAAAAAATATTTAATTTTGTATTTTACGCAACACTTTAACAACCATAATTAATTTGGAATTTTACATCATTTTTTTTTTCTTTTAAAAATTTTATGTATTTTTTCAATTATTCAAAGAAGGTTAGTGCAAAAAGTTTATATTTTAAGGGTGAATTATTTATATTGATCTAAGTAAAGGTGGGTGGAGAAACCAAAAAAAATAATAAATTGTTTTAAAGGCGGAGAATATTTTAAGATATGCCCAAAAAAAAAAAAAAAAAATTGACAAACGAACTAGAATGTACATTGGAGAGAGAGAGAGAGAGAGCAGATAGTGACATTCAAATACTCGTGACGCAGCGAGACACTGATTTCTCGATCTGGATTTTTCGTTTGTCGGTGATAGAAAAGGATAAATGAAAGATTTTTTTTATATTTTATTTTTATAAAAAAAATAGAGAAAAAAAAAATAGTAAAAGAAAGTTCAACCCCATGGGTTTGACACTTTGATTATAAATTCCAAATCAAGAACCAGCAGTGATCACGCTCTCACTTCAACTCTCAAAAGTATCCTCACTTCTCTATTCTCTTTCTCTCTCTTACTTTCTCTCTATTTCTCTTTCATATCCCCATGGATCCCTACAAGGTACTCATTCATATTCTTATAGTTTCTCTGATCTGTGATCTTGGTTCACCAATAAGATCCATGAAAAAAATATAACCTTATAGGAGAATATATAAAGTGTTTTGAGTATCTTTGAATCTTTGTCATGTATTTTTAAGTAGAAAAGTGTGCAATTATGATCATTATGGTAATAAGGTTTATAAGCTAAAGAGTTTGCTAAATATGGTTTCTATTTTTACATGGTGATGATGATGATGATGATGCAGTATCGTCCATCAAGTGCTTTCGATACACCGTACTGGACAACAAACTCGGGTCTTCCAGTTTCAAACAACACCTCGGCTTTGACCGTTGGATCCAGAGGTATTTTAGAGACTCTGTATATTAATAATGTTTGTCTGACTCACTATTTTTGTGCAACTACGTTGAATCTAGCTAAAAGCATAAATTGCGAGAGATCAATGAAGTGGTAAGCAGTCTCCGACAAAGTAAGGGTGTACAAAAAAACAGGCGAGAAGGTCATTGTATTTATTAATGTACAAATGAATCCATACAACGTCCTCTCGTGTAATTGAAGCAATTAAAAACGAATCGTATCACATCATTTAAATTTTTTTTTTTAAAAGCCAAACTCAAACTCAACAACGTGATCTAATTCAAACAATTAAAAAACCATCACATCAATAATAAGGCCAACTTAAAAACCAACGGCAACGGTAACTCCCAACGTCTTTTTGTTTTTCTTCCCAAACTTTTTCTCTTATGTTATTTGATAATCTATATATGAATCGCGTGATATTATTCCAAACTAATAAAAAAAAATGAGTGATTTAGTATTGTTTTGCAAAATACATGCACCTTTCTTTTTGGCAAATGAAATATACTGATTATTATTCAGAGCCTTTTTGTCACTTTGATGGACCTATTTGAGATAAGATGGTTAGTGATCAAACTTAAAATTTATGACATTTATAGGAATTCAGACCGAAGTTAGATCAAATGTGAGATTATAAGTTGTTTTTTGTTTTTGTTTTTTTGGGAAGACTTTTTGTTTTCCTTCGTTTTTGATGGTGATAAAGTTGTTGATCTAAAATAACTGCGTATGTTTTTGTTTTGTTTTTTTTTTTTGCTTTTTGGTTAGAGAAAAGATAACTAAGATTATAAAGATATTGATTTAAGAATATTTTTTAGAAAATTTTTTATATGAAAAATTAATTTTTTGATATTTTTTATATTTTTCATGATGATGGTATCAAAATTTTAAAATAGTTTATTAATAATTATTCTAAAGACCCGTAAATAGGATCATTATTATTTTTTCTCTATCATATTGACAGTTATCGATTTTCTAAACTTAAATATTCACTTTAGTTATAATTTGTAACTATCACATCTTTTTGATCTTTCTGGAGACATCAAGATCGGAAATTTTCATTCTAAGAAATGTATTTTTTGAAAATCTATTTTAAAAGTTATCATTACTTAAAAAACTTAAAAGTGAGATAAAAAGTGAAAATCAATTTTTATCTCACCTTTAAGCAAATAAATCTCGCAACGTTCATCTCTAGTAAGTTTGAAGGGAGAATAAATGAGAAAGTAAGAGGGAGAGAATTACATATAGAGATTATATAAGACAATTATACTTTTTTTAATGGCGTTAAATTTAAGCATATATATATAAAGAAATATTGTTACTTATGGGTTGGGATGAAATCGACTAATAGTAATAACACTTACAACTTTGGATAAAATATGTGGGATTAAGTTGAATATATATAAGGATTCTCAAAAAAAGAAAAAAGAAAAAAGAAAAAAAGATGAATATATATAAGGGATTTTTTCAGTTTGACTATCTTACCCCCTACTTTTTAAATTTAATTTCACTTTGTTGTTTAACCATTGGTCAAAAAAATTTCCTTTGTTTTTTTTTTTTGTTTTTTGAGAAAATCAATTTGAACTAAATAGTAAGGGCAGTTTTAGACATGTTGAAAAATTGTGCACCAAAATTCCTATTGTAGTTATATATGGAGATTATATATAAAAGATGATTATACGTTTTTTATGGGTTAAATTTAAAAATACATATTTAATATAAGATATAATATTATTTATGATTGGGTTCACAACCAGTTGAATATTATATTACTTAATAACTTATTGTTGTCGAATAAGAAGTTTGAGATATGAATTCCGCCTAAACTAAAAACTAATTGGTGTATTAACTTGATGATAAAGAGTAATCATGGATGCCATAGCCCATAGGTTGAAAGTTTATCATATCTTAAAAAAAAAAAAAAAAAAATTCCTATAGAATGATTTTTTTTCCAAACCCATAATCGAATTATTTTGTTTTTTTTACACTATTCATGTCTGCAAAATATTAAGATGATCAAAAATAAAATAACTATTTCATTTACATATGTTTAAGTTTAATTTTTTTTTAATATTTATTCAAAAGAAATGAATTTATGAATCAGATAATAAATAATATATATTTATATAAATTTTGGTATATGTAGAAAGAACAAAAAAAATATATAATCTAGTAGTATTATTTTTAAAATATTAATTCAACACAATGTAATTAAGTGACATAACATTTTTTTTTTTTTTTTTTTTTAAAGAGACATAACATTAGATTTAGCATTAGAATTACTTTTTTTTTTTTTTTTTTTTTTGAGAAAGAGCATTAGAATTACTTGATCCATAGTTCCATACTCATTATTTTAGTGAAATAACAAGATTAAAGTTGTTGAACTAAAAGGAAACGTTTTTGGACTTTTCCGTTAAAGCGAAACATGTCATTTGTTATGGGCCGCAGCCCAAGCATCTTGGGTCAAGCCGAAGTTCAATCTTAATAAATTCTTTCTTCTGGCCTAGTTCAATCCAGATCTAGCCTAGATTAGTTAAGAAGAGCATGTGTCTATTGGGGCGCAGATTCTACTTTCTATTGGTGATTTATTTATTTAGTTATTTGTTGAAGTACGTTATAAATATAATTGTACTTAGAAAAGCAAGACTTTAAAAAGTTGATCACACACGTTGGGACCATTGTCAGGGATTCATTCATGTAATTATTTGACACATATGAAATGGGGGACTTTACACACTCGAAAAAATAGTCTTCATTTGTTATGGTGTATAAATTAATTTACAAAAATTATGGGACAATTTTTAAGGTTTTACATTTTTGTAAGTTACAGTTTAATCATACCCATATTATTTTTATCTCATCAAAATAAGTTATACAGTAAAATTGTAATTTAAGTGATAGTCCAACAATGATAACATTTCCTATAGTGTATTATGTCATTGATTTGAGCCTCACCTCTTCCTCCCCAACTATCTACTTATCAAAAAAATATGATAACATTCACCGACCAATAACCATGATTATTTTGTTGGGGAATTCATAACGGATTTTAAAATTTTAAATTAAGGTTTAGTTGTTAGTTGTTGGGTAAAAGGAAAAATAAAAAAGATTAATTAAAATAAAATTTCTATTCCTCCAAATTTCCCAAGTCGAAGGAATTGAAAAATGGGAGGTTGAAAAATTGGAGGGATAATTAAGTTCAATTTCCTCTGATTCCCATCTCTTGAAAAAAAAATGAAAGGATTTGCGAAGATGAGGTTAGACAAAAGGATGAGTTTAGTGATGATGGAAAGTCAAAGCCATGTTGTATAATTTAACAGGAAAATGGCCCTGGATAGAGATTTTTAGTTTTGGAGTTGATAATTGACATTACTTTTTTCCGTTTCTAATTGGGGATTCATTTCGGTGTACTTTCTTTTTGTTCTTAAAAGGCATAACAAATTGAATATCTTAGGATGTTGTAAAACATATAGATAAATTCAGAGAAGCTAGTATTGCATGCATTAATTTGGAATTGTGTTTCTGTTTTGTGTTTGACAGGTCCGATTCTCCTTGAGGACTATCATTTGGTTGAGAAACTTGCTAACTTTGAGAGGGAGAGGATCCCAGAACGTGTTGTCCATGCTAGGGGAGCTAGTGCAAAGGGTTTCTTTGAGGTCACTCATGATGTTACTCACCTCACCTGTGCTGATTTCCTCCGAGCCCCCGGGGTTCAAACTCCTGTCATTGTTCGTTTCTCTACTGTTATCCATGAGCGTGGTAGCCCCGAAACCCTGAGGGATCCTCGTGGTTTTGCAACCAAGTTCTACACTAGAGAGGTGAATTCATGATTTCACTATATATATATGTGTGACAATTAACGTGATTAGTAGTAGAACTACCGCCAATAACATAATAAATAAAAGGCAGAGATGTTAGTTTATAAGATTTATGTAGTAAAATTTGTAATAACAGAAATATTACTCTTGTTCATAATATCTATCCTGATATGGTGGTTGCTTTTTTTCCTTGTAAACTCAATGATCAGGGTAATTTTGATCTCGTGGGGAACAATTTCCCAGTCTTTTTTATGCGTGATTCAATGCAATTTCCAGATGTGGTCCATGCATTCAAGCCCAACCCAAAGACTAACATCCAAGAGATGTGGAGGATTCTTGACTACTGCTCTCACCTCCCAGAAAGTTTGAACACATTCACCTTCTTTTTTGATGATGTGGGTATTCCACAAGACTACAGGCACATGGATGGCTCCAGTGTCAACACCTATACTTTGATCAACAAGGCTGGGAAGGTGCTATATGTGAAATTTCACTGGAGACCAACTTGTGGAGTCAAGTGTTTGTTGGAGGAAGAAGCTATTAGGATTGGAGGAACTAATCACAGCCATGCCACCAAGGATCTCGTTGATTCAATTGCAGCTGGAAACTTTCCTGAATGGAAACTTTATGTCCAGACAATGGATCCTGATCATGAGGATAGATATGACTTTGACCCACTTGATGGAACCAAGACCTGGCCAGAGGACCTTTTGCCCCTGCAGCCAGTTGGTCGCATGGTGTTGAACAAGAACATTGATAACTTCTTTTCAGAGAATGAACAACTTGCTTTTAACCCTGCCTATGTGGTTCCTGGTATCTACTACTCCAATGATAAGGTGCTTCAGGGTCGTATCTTTGCCTATGGTGATACCCAAAGGCACCGTCTTGGACCAAACTACATGATGATCCCAGTTAATGCTCCCAAATGTGCTCACCACAACAATCACCACGAGGGTTTCATGAATATCATGCACAGGGATGAGGAGGTACTAATTATTATAAGCTACTTACTGCATCTTTTATTCAGACTTGCATTGCCTTGTACGGTTTTACCCCACAAATGAAATGTTGTAATTAAGATGCATGCTAAGGTGGTATTGCAATTTTATTCTTTTTTTATTTATGTAAAATAATTCCGATTAGTAATTATGATCATAATTTTTAGGTCAATTACTACCCTTCGAGGTTTGATTCTGCTCGTCCTGCTGAAAGGTTCCCCATTAATTCTGCTATCATCACTGGAAGGCGTGACAGGGTAAGTCTCCACCAATTGAATCTTCTTTTTTGTCACATTGTAAATTTTACTATGGGGTTTTGGAATGGATTCAACATATGTGTGAGCCATATACCTTATTATCAAATTTCATGAATTTTGTGACATAAGTTAAGTAGATGGTTTGACAAATAAACATGACAAAGATGCATAAAAATGAATTGGAACTCAAACATAATTTGTTGGTTTATGCAGCGCGTTATTGAGAAGGAAAACAACTTTAAGGAACCAGGAGAGAGATACAGATCCTGGGCACCAGACAGGTACTTGTATTGCTCCATTGTTACAAAATATGTGGATGACGTGTATGTATCATGCATGTCATTTTTAATGTATTGTTTCTTTTGCATTTCTCTTGTGATATTTTCCCAGGCAAGAAAGATTCATTCGCCGATGGGCTGAGGCTTTATCTGATCCTCGTGTCACCTATGAGATTCGCAGCATCTGGATCTCATACTTGTCTCAGGTGAGCCTCTTTCTCTATTGCTTCAATTTGAATGGTAACATTGAAATTGTGATAGTGTGCTGATTTAATGATCTGTGTTGGAATTCGCTACAGGCGGACAGATCTCTAGGTCAGAAGGTAGCATCTCGTGTTAATGTGAGGCCAACCATGTGAATGTAAATGTGAAGGGTGATGCAAGCTGGATCTTTGAGTTGAAGAGAGTACATGTGAGATATGGAAATGAGAAATCAGTGTTATTCCAATAATCGCTGTGTAATATCATATACTGATACTTTGGTGTTATGTGGCTCTTAAACTTCATGCTTCAATCTAATAAATCCCGTTGTATATTTTTAACTAGTAAGTTGTATTTATGATTTATTGAGTTGAATTGCTCTGTCAATTTACTTGTATGCTATGATGTAATCAAAGGTGCTTAGGCACCTTTTTCAATAAGTTAAGGGTTACAACATTTTTCACAAAAATTTTCACAACTGCTGACATGGCCTGTTGTGATTGGTGCATAATAAAAATGGTGTCAGTTGTGAATTTAGATAAAAGTAATGTTTCTACAACAATCACAATAGGCCATGTCAGCAGTCGTGAAAAGTTTTGTGAAAAATGTTGTATCCCTTAGCATTACTCAACATCTTTAGAGGCAAGAGTCTCAATAAAATTCAAGGGGAAATAAAAATTAAAAACAGAAACCGTAGGCTAATGAAACAGAACAAAAGGGGATTATTTAGTCGACACCGCAAATGCCAAGCAAAAGGTTGTCTTTCTTCTTCCCTCTATTCTTTCAAGGCTATGTCTGCAGTCTACAAGAGGTATGATTCTTTTCTTTTTCATTATTTTCCTTCTCTCTATTTATTTATTTTTATTAAAACATTATAATGCATTAGATAGTATGATTCAAGCTCGTTACATATAGTAACTTTAAATAAGAATTTAGCTCTCACTTCACTTGGACTGTTGGACAAGTGTATTTTTGATGCCTAATAGTCTAATACCTCGGATGATATACAATTACTTGGCATCTCAAATGATACGTACACTTCAGGCTTTTTAAGATCACTCTACGACATAATGTAAGGTTGGGCTAAGTAAGGTCCAGAAACAAAGCCTACAGTAGGGTTGGGCTAAGTAAGCTCTGGAGGTGCAAAGCATGGGACTCCACAGGTCATTCCAAGGAAGTGGGCCACTAGAGAGAATCATGATATCAAGAGCCCTCGTAACCAAGCTTGGCTGGGCTATCAAGCTAAATAAGGAGTTTCATTGCCTGAACGTGATCATAGTAACAACAGACTTGCAAGTAGGTGAACCTGTCAATTAAAACCGCCTTTGGGTCAAAACAGTAAGCCGGAAAATTTTTTAAGGTAGCTAGATCTTTGTTGCAAACAAGCTCTAATAAGCAAAGCCTCCTGGCTATGGTTGGGCATTTAAAAAAAAAAAAAAAAACCATCAAGCCAGCCCATCTATCATTTGGAATGACCCCTGGATACCAAACTAGCTTGACCATTAAAACTAAACCCAGAAAAAATTCTACTCATCTAAGTACTTTTTGGTAACTTTAAGCCTCTTTGTGATACTGACGAGCAACCATCTATGTCATCTTTTTACAAAATAACTAGGCCCAAGTACAGTGAAAAATTCCAACATGGCCCCTTAAGGCCTTAACACCCAGAGCCTATCACATCTAAGTATGAAAGATTGGATCAAATCCATCCTTAATCCTAGCCATAGGGTGGGGTTTTCAGAGATGGAATAGCCCAATTCTAGGCCTTTCAAAGAATAAGTAGCCCAAAAAATCCCAAGAATAGCTAACATTGCGGCCCACAACTAAGCAAGCTGGGCTTTCAAATTAAATTCTAGGCCCTTCAAAGAATGCGTCCAGTCGTATTGGTTTATGGATAAGCGTTAGGATTTCATTGATTTTTTTTTTTGAGAAAGAATTTCATTGAATGTGATTGTACCAATTAAATATAATAATAAATAAGTATTTGAATTACTTTTTGTGATTGGTAACACTAACGCATCAATTATAAAATATTTTTGTAATAAAATTTGTAATATCTCCCTATCATCATTTTCATTCTAAATTTCTAATAGTTGTTCTTTGTTGTTTTAACATAATTTAACTTTCTTTAATGCCATTTCTTTTTTATTTTTGGGCCAAATTGTGGAGGAAATCTTGTAGTTACAAGTGAGATATTCTGCCATGTTGCTCAATGCTGATAGATTTTATAAATTACAAGATATATTCATTGTTAAACCTGTTGCATTTGAGAAATGAGAAATCATAACCATGGATGTTTGCTTCAGGTTACTGTTTCACTAACAACATTGAGAGGAAAAAAAGGTTATGATCATAGAAAAGATAAACTCTAATTGCCATTTTTTGGTGTCTAAGCCTTTCTCATTGATCCATTGTTGTTGTTTTTTTTTTTTTCATGAAAGATTATTATAACAGTTGGCTGTAAGTAGTCACTAAAATTAGAGCAGCATAACACAATATGAAGTTGTTGAGTTGCATTGAGCAAAAAGACATTCTAATTCTGTCACCAGTCTCCATTTTGTACACCTTTTAGCAAATTCATTGTATTCCTCCATTGCAGGGAAAGAGATTGAAAGGATGAAGGTTCTAATATATCTTGAATGGTTCAGTCCAAAAAGTGAAAGCAATTGGATATGAATGCGTGAAGTTTGCTGATGACCAGGTAAATGAAACTGCCTCATTTTTATGTTTAGCCTAAAATGAATCTTCCTTTTGTTAGCTCTGCCAAATGTTATGGGGAACCTGCTATTTAGGAACCAAAAAAAAAAAAAAACCACAACACTAAATAAGTTCTAGAAAAAAGCTAAACCAAAAAATCAAGTAATCTTATTGCCAATATCAATTCCTACATGTAGACCACAAAATTTTCATATGAATTACAGTACAGCCAAAAGATTGAAGTAGATAATTTAGGGTGACCGCATAAAAGAGTTACAACTGAAAGCAAAGATTAGAGAACAGTTGAGTTATGTAGTTAAAAGGATGCCAATCCTGCAATTTTTGCCTCTATAAGATCTGAATGCAAATGATAATAATTACCACCAGAACAACACTAAAATAGATTAGAAAATCATATGCAAAAGGCACCTCATAGAGTCATATAGGCCTTGAAGAGATATAATTTGAGCTAAATTTAGAGAGGTTAATAATGAACTAACATGAACTCGATTCTATTAAAAAAACATGTATTCAAACATTTTGTTAGTTTAAGTTATTCTATAGATTTAAACTAGAAATATTGTGGATGTCAGAGACTCAGAGGCTTAATTGGCCTTTTGCCTTTAATCTTCAAACAAAAGATGGGGATTCAAAAGAAAAGATATGCTTTGTTTATTTATTTATTTATTTTTTGGGTGATTAATCCATACAAAAATAAAATGGATAATGATATTATAAAATCTTGGAGTTTGACTTTAATTTTTAAATTAAACACTAAAATTTAATTTTTGTCAATGTTAACCTTATAATTTTAGAATTGTTGCAATATATACCTTTATTAAGTCTTCATGATTGATCTTCTCCAAAAAAAAGTCTTTATCATTGGAAGGGAAAAAGTCTTTATCATTATTTAAAAATCTCAAAGTAGTTAGAGAGGTTAATAATGAACTAACATGAACTCGATTCTATTAAAAAAACATGTATTCAAACATTTTGTTAGTTTAGTTATTCTATAAATTTAAACTATAAATATTGTGGATGTCAGAGACTCAGAGGCTTAATTGGTCTTTTGCCTTTAATCTTCAAAAAAAAAAGATGGGGATTCAAAAGAAAGCATATGTATTAGTTCCGGTAAAGTGCGTGCAAGAGAGTGTCCCTAAATTTTTTGTGATTTGTGCTTCAGCTTTATTTTTTGTCTTATTTAATTTTGCTGAGATCTCTTTATTTGTCTTAATTTATTCTCAGACTGAATAAAGATAACAAATGTTGGGCCCATAAAAGACAGCCTTGACTCTTGTGGCTAAGCTCACCCCAATACGGCCCATTCTAATCTTATCGGCATATTACGCAATTAGCAGCTTTCACACACAGCACACTCTTTTTCTTTTTTTTCTTTTTCTTTTTCTTTTTCGAGATTTTCATGATATTTATTTTAATAATGACTGCTTTGATATTTTTAGAATTAAAAGTTTTAAAATAATTTTTATAAATATGTGAAAATAGTCCCAATTAATGTATTAAATTATATAAAAATGTTGGATTTTTTTTCCTAATTCATGAATATTAAATAATAATATATTTTACATTAAAAATGTTATGTTCAAATTCAATCTAGGCTTGGGTTAAGCTTATAAACAATGTTTGAACTTGAATTTGTCAAAATTCAAAAAGTTTGAGCTTGGCATTCATTTATCAAGTTAAGATTGAGTTTAATATCAAAATTAAGTTCAAGCATAATATAACTTGAACTTAAGCACAACTTAAATTTCTCCAAGAACACAATAGGCAAACACACACATAGAGAGGTAACACTTACCTTTGTGAGGTGAGTCTGAATCTATAGATACAATTCAGTTAAGAGTGATCTAGTTGGAATATTATTTTTTTATGTACTAATTCATTGAATGTAAATTAATTAATTTATAACAAAATTGAAATTAATAATTTAAATATATAGATATATATATAAACTTATAAAGTTCTAATTTGGTATAGCTTATTATTAGTTTTGTTTTTTCTAAAAACTTTAGAAATACAAATGTACTAAGAAAAATTGATTATATAAAAGATTTTACATAAATAAATAAACTTTAAAAAAAGAAAAAGCAAACAAACCAAACAACCACATAGTTTATCAATATTGAACAATATTGCACTTTATGGCTAATTGGCTATCAATAAAATTAAAGAAATTAATATCAAATGCCTGATATGTTTCTACAAAAAACTGTGCTAGCATATGGTAAAGCAGTTCTCTCATCATCTTCAATCGCATGCAAAGTAAATTATAATAAGTTGTTTGTCATTATCACATAGATCTATTATCTTTTCTCAATTACTCACAGTCTATTGTCATATAGGACAATTATAGTAAAGTGTCTAAGAAAGTGTGGTACTAATATTATTATACCCCGAGATTAAAGGTTGGGGAGTATAGGGTAGTATTACTTACCCAAGTCCTAATATAATTTGTGCCTGAGCTTTATTTATTGTCTTATTTATAAATCTTTGCTTAACTTTTTTTTTTTTTTGGTTTGCTGAATCGCAAACTATCATTGAAAATAAATAACCAAGGTACAACTACCCAAACTAGGTGCCCTAAGCAGAAGAAAAAACAAAATTTCTTTAATTGTCTTAATTTATTGAGAGTGAATAAAAATAAAAAATGTTGGGCCCATATAAAACAGTCTTGTGGCTAAGCTCACCGCAACACGGCCCATTCTAACCTTATCGGCATATTACGCAATTAGCACCTTTCACACAAAAAACACAACACTCCTCTGTTTTCTCAAAACAGAGCCTTCGAATGAAGCATATCCAATAGATACTTTTTGGCTTTTGAGCACACGTCTCAAGGCCCTTTTATGAAAACGTGGCAGTTCGACAATGGTCCATGTCACTCTCCTGCTATTCATGGTTGCGAATAAGTCGTAACAAAACACCAAAACCAGGATAAGGAACCATGAATGCCTCACCTTCTCATTTATTTTAACCCTTTTTTTTCCACCTCATTCTTACTTATATTGTCATTATCTTTTTATATTTTATTATCCTTAAATAAATAAATAAATAAAATAATGGTAGGTTCTTAATTTGTGGGCCCCACTCTCTCAATTGGCGAGGTTTTCAATATATCACCATTCACCAACCTTGACGAAAAATTTTATATTCCGAGATTTTCATAATGCCAATAGTTTTTTTTTTTTTTTTTCCTTGTTCTCTAAGATTTTTAAGACAAGATGAAAGATTTGAACAAGAAAAATTGTGATACTCTAGATTATTTGTGGGACAGGATGATTCATGTGTTGTGCAAGAATGTATGTATTTTTATATTAATTCCTTATTAGATAAATTTGAATTACATAAATGATTATGAAGAGTTTTAATTATAACTTAACTAGTTTTTCTTTTTTCTTTTTTGGATTAGATGTGGTTACACTTTATTTAGGTTCGCGACACTAACTGGTTTTTTTAGTCAAAAGAATATTGGCCATTTGATGATAATGCATAGGACTTTCAATTTTGGTAGTTCGCACTATTTTATTTATTTATATAGAATGGTTGTACTTTTATTTATTTATTTATTTATTTTTAAGTTTCTACTATAATTGCAACACAAACATTTTCAATAACAATTAGTTATTGTCAAAATTAGGCTTCGCAGCAAAATAAAAGATAATTTTCTTAGAAATTCTTTGATTTTGTACTTTGAAAGAAGAATTTCGCTAACTCATAATCAATTATAGATGATTTTTGTTATTTAAAATAACATTGAGTTTATTTTGATGTATCACAAATGATTAAGTGAAAATGTATCAAGAAACAATTATTTTATATATACTTTTACTTATATTTTGTTAATATTGAATAGATGCTAATGATAAGAGTTTTATAACTCAAACACACGTTCCTCTTATAGTGTTTCTAATAAAGATGTTTGTGATTCAAATCTTCCTCCACTAACTATTGAATTATAAAAAATAAATAAGGTTAATTTTAATTTTCATACATTAATCTAGTTTTGATTTTTAGTACATTCTTATTCTTAAATGATAAAAAAAAAAAAAAAAAATCATGATTTGGTCCCTTAAGAGTAAATCCTGCCCCCCTTCCTATTCATTTGGTTTCCTTTGTTGAATCTTATATAGTTTTATGAGCTGGTTAATGGCATCATTTAGAGCATTTGTTAATGAACAATTTTAAGAAAATTTTGATACCATTTTTATAAAAAAAATGTAAAAATTTGAATAAAAAATAATTATTTTTATTATTTTTTAATAAAAAAATTTCTAAAAATATTCTTTAAACTAATACTTTTAGCGCATCCATTAAAATTTTTCTATTTTTATTTCTTATAATTTTATAATTAGTGGAGGAAGTTTTTAACTTTGATAAAACTAATTTTATTTTTTAATTGATGAATATGAAAAGCATCAAGTATCATAAAATACCATATAATTTTTTTTTTAATAAAACCCTCATTTTTTTTTTCCTAGAACCAATGAATTGTATGTTGTCATAAATCCTCACAGATTATTACTAGTACTAGATTATTACATGACTATATATCTTGTCAAAAAAAAGAAGAAGATTATTATGACTAAAAAATAAAAATAGTAAACACATAAAAAACTCGTGACGAAGCGAGACGATAGATTGCAGTATTCTCGGGCAGCATATTTAGTTTTGTGCCAGAAAAAAAACGATAAGGTTTTTGAAGATTAGAATGAATTGAATTGAAGTACATATATACATATAAATTTATTTATTTCCCAAAAATAAAAAAAGAGTGAAAAATCCAGAACCTGGTTTTGATTATAAATTCCCAAAGACAACAATTGGTGTTTGCCTGTGCCACACGAATTTGACTCTCGTATATAGGAGAGGCAGCTAAGCCAACCCAACACAAACACAAACCCAAGTCTCACTCAATATTGTTACTTTTTCTCTTCCTCAATTGCATAACATGGATCCCTACAAGGTACTCTATCATGGGTTTGATTTCAATTTCAATTTTGTAATTTCTGTATGATTCTTTGGAGGTTTGATTTTGGGTTTCACTTTTTTTTTTTTTTTGGATTAATAATATTAGAAAAGTGTATCTAAATAAATAAAATGAAAGACCCAGAAACAATTATGGGGAGGAATTGGATTTAATTTTGGTTTGTGGGGTTTTTTTTTTTTTTTTTTTTTTTTTTTTTTTTTTTTCTCTATGTGATATGATTTGTAAGCAATAGGAATGTTAAAGTTGTGTTTATATGATGCAGTACCGTCCCTCAAGTGCTTACAATTCACCCTTCTGGACTACAAACTCTGGTGCTCCTGTATGGAACAACAACTCCTCGTTGACCGTTGGATCCAGAGGCATAAATTTTGTCTCACTATTTTTTTCTGTTGTCGTTGTTGTTTTGAATTATGAGCTAGTGAATGTTTTATTTTTTAAATCATATATATGTGTTTTAAAGTTGGGAAATTTTTCTTATGATTGAGTGGGATGTGTATTTGTGATGGATTTTTATGTTGGATTGAATTTGTTGAATCCTTTTTCATCTGGGGTTTCAAATATGAACAGAAATTTTTGATAAAGTTCGATTTTTTGATAGAATAGAATAGAAAGAATGAACAAAAAGAATACGACCTTTACTGTTGAGTGGGATGTGTATTTGTGATGGATTTTTATGCGAGATTGAAATTGTTGAATCCTCTTTTCATCTGGGGTTTCAAATTTGAATAGAAATTTTTGATAATGTTCTATTTTTTGATAGAATAGAATAGAGAGTATGACCAAAAAGAATATAACCTTGACTGTTGAGGACTAAGGCTTGGATGATGTTGTTGTGAAATAGAATGATTATTCAAACCATTTTAGTTTCTGTGTGGCACCTTACCATCACTATTGTTGTTATTGTTATTGTGCTTGTTGTTACTCTTGCTATGATTATTCCTAGTTTAATATCATCACTTTTATTAATACTAGGTGTTGAATTTTTCATGATGGATGTGCTCAACTTTTGCGGGATAAGATGCTAATTTAGTGTTCAAATCCAAAACTTTTTTAAGGACTATCTGACTGAGATTGGCCCAATTATGAGATTGAGAACAGCCTCTGTTTTGAAATTTTCGACCTTTCTTAACTGGGATTTTTTGTTTTCATTGTTGTTGACAGCTATCTATTTCTTAACTATTCACTTTATAATTCGTCACATTTGCTTATTTTTCAACTTTTTGAAAAGGTTGTATCTAGAAAAAGTGAAGTTTTAAAAAGTGGTACCTTGAAAAAGTGCGGTTTGAAAATGCGTTACCAAACCGGCACACTTTTAGGTATTTCATTCTTGTATGTTTTCTTAGTTTTCATGAAAAGAGAATGGTTCAGCAAAGTGCACTGAACAGTATTAGGTTCAAATTTAGGGATTTGCACAGATGCCGTAAGACAAAAGGGATGAGTTATGTAATGATAGAAAAGCCTTCTTTCCGTATAATTTAACAGGAAAATTTTCCTGGATAGAGCATAATGGAAGAATACACTCATTGGCCCAAATGGTTAGGGATTTATTATTTTTTTTGGGTTGTTTCTTGTTGGGAATTCATTTCTGTGTACTTTTGTTCTAAAATGGCATAATGGATTGAGTAGCTTATAATATTGCTAAACTATGTTTCAATAAGGGAAGGATATATTTAGCTACATCATATTGGAAAATGTTGAATTTTGTTGGTCTCCTTCAGGTGTATTTTTCTTTTCCCCATAGACAAATAGGGTTGAGAAGCTGCATTTAAGATTTGAACTCTGTTTCTGGTTTGCAGGTCCAATTCTCCTTGAAGACTATCATCTGGTGGAAAAACTTGCGCAATTTGATAGGGAGCGGATCCCAGAACGTGTTGTCCATGCTAGGGGAGCCAGTGCAAAGGGGTTCTTTGAGGTCACCCATGATATATCTAACCTTACATGTGCTGATTTCCTGCGAGCCCCTGGAGTTCAGACACCTGTCATTGTCCGTTTCTCCACTGTTATCCACGAGCGTGGTAGCCCTGAAACCCTGAGGGATCCTCGAGGATTTGCAGTGAAGTTTTACACCAGAGAGGTTAGGGTTCATTTAATAGTGGATGTTATTAATACTCTGACTGTATTGGATGACATTATGTGTGTTTGACCCTGTTGATGATAGTGGTAGCCTTTCTTTCTTTTTCTTTTTTTGTGTGTTGTATCATGTAGATTTGATGAATATTTTTTAGCAGTGTATGTAGCAGCTCCTCAAGGGGGCTCTAGCGACAAAACAAATTGCCACTGAATTATAGTACTTGCAAAATTATACATATTTTACTTCAATAATTGTTAGTTTTCTTATTGGCATTTTTATACTTTTTTTTTTTTTTTTTTTGGGAAACAATTTAGAGAGGGGGGGGGGGGGGGGGGGAATGGTTTTTACAGCATGTAAATATTTTTTTAAGAAAATAATGTTCCAAGATTTATCCAGGTGTAAAATCATCCTGGAATTAGTTGTCGCTTTTTAAATAAAATTATAAATTTTATATACATACAACTGAATTTATTTCACTTTACCTACTAATACTGTTTATAAGCATTCAAGTTCCCTGTTTTGTTCATATCTTGACCTTTATTGCTTGTGCACGCAGGGCAATTTTGATCTAGTTGGGAACAATTTCCCTGTCTTTTTTGTCCGTGATGGTATGAAATTTCCTGACATGGTCCATGCTCTCAAACCCAACCCTAAGTCTCACATTCAGGAGAATTGGAGGATTTTAGACTTCTTCTCCCACCATCCAGAAAGTCTGCACATGTTCACCTTCCTATTTGATGATTTGGGTGTTCCACAAGATTACAGGCACATGGAAGGTGCAGGTGTTAACACCTATACATTGATCAACAAGGCTGGGAAGGCGCGCTATGTCAAATTTCACTGGAAACCCACTTGTGGGATCAAGTGCTTGTTGGATGAAGAGGCTATTAAGGTTGGAGGAGCTAATCACAGCCATGCCACACAGGATCTCTATGACTCAATTGCAGCTGGAAACTATCCTGAATGGAAACTTTACATTCAGACAATTGATCCAGATCATGAGGACAGATTTGACTTTGACCCGCTTGATGTAACCAAAATCTGGCCTGAGGACATTTTGCCCCTGCAGCCAGTTGGGCGCTTGGTCTTGAATAAGAACATTGATAACTTCTTTGCAGAAAATGAACAACTTGCATTTTGCCCAGCCATTGTGGTTCCTGGGGTCTACTACTCAGATGATAAGCTGCTCCAGACTCGTATCTTTTCCTATGCTGATACTCAGAGGCACCGTCTCGGACCAAACTATCTGCAACTCCCAGTTAATGCTCCCAAGTCTGCTCATCACAACAATCACCATGAGGGTTTCATGAATTTCATGCACAGGGATGAGGAGGTACTTAAGCTAGCTACTGCATCTTTTAGTCAGTCAGACTTGTATGCCACCTTGGTGCCTTAGGCCCACAAATGGTGTAAGATGCTAAGGTGGTATTGCAATTTTATGCTTGTTTCATTCATGTAGATTTACACTGAAAAGTTATTATGATCACAATTTTTAGGTCAATTACTTCCCTTCGAGGTTTGATCCTGTTCGTCATGCTGAGCAGTTTCCAGTTCCTCCTGCTGTCTACACTGGAAAGCGTGAGAAGGTCAGTTTCCACCTATTTCATCTTTGTTTGTCACAGTATAATTTAGACTAGGGGGTGGTTGTTGAATGCGTTCACCCATGTTACTCACAATTGTATAAGCCTTACACATTTTTTGGTTTGGCAAAGCTGTTACCTTGCTGAGATCATCTTCAAGCAGTATAGCATTTGCTTGATCTTCTTGATTGCATAACAAGAAACGTGAAAAAGAAAATAAAGTTGCCTTTCTTTTTCCTTCTCCTTGTCCTCAACTAATAGGAATGTTGAAAACTTGAAATTATCTTCTTTCCTGGATTTTATGGCATAAGTAAATAGTTCAAGTTCGACAAACAAACATGAAAATATGGTCAAAAAATGAATTGGTGTTCACACTGAATTTGTTCGTTAATGCAGTGCATCATTGAGAAGGAGAACAACTTTAAGCAGCCAGGAGAGAGATACAGATCCTGGGCACCAGACAGGTACCTGTGTTCCTCCATTTTTTTAATATAATACTTGGATACCATGCATGAATGTCAATTTAATATATAATTTTTCTTTTGCATCTCTTGTGATCTTTTTCTAGGCAAGAGCGATTTATCTGCCGATGGGTTGATGCGTTAGCTGAGCCACGTGTCACGCATGAGATCCGCAGCATCTGGATCTCATACTGGTCTCAGGTTAGTCTCTCTCTATTGCTTCAAAATTTATAGATGTGATTATTGAAATGTCAAAATTTGAATGGTAACGTTGGATTAATTTTGATATTGCACTGATTTGATATCTCTGCTGGCATTGTCTACAGGCTGACAAATCTCTGGGTCAGAAGATAGCATCTCGTCTTAATGTGAGGCCAACCATGTGAAGGGTGGTGCAACAGTGTTTTTAATTGGAGAGAGTAGAGTAAGAAAGAATACATGTGAGAGGATTCTGGTCATTTGGAAGGATAAATCAGTGTTGATCCTGCAATTTGTGTAATATTATCATATACTAAAACTTGCATGTTCGACTATTTAACCTGATATTCAATCTAATAAATGCCGGTTGTATGTGCATATTTTATCTATGATTACTTGGAGTTGAATTGTCCTTTCATTTTTGTTGTATACTGTGCGGTTGGGCTAAGTAATATCTTATGCATTCACATTGGGTCTTGCAGATGGTATATTTTAGTAGATTTTAGCATCAAAACCATAAAAATGTTCCAGAGTGTGCATTATCCGGTATTGTAATTGTAAAAAAAATTTACAATTGTGCTGTAGTAGCATCTTATTTATATGATGCTACTGTAGCACAATGGTATTCTTAAAAATCATTTTTGAATGGTCTCTTTCCTACTTTTTATTAATAATTTTAACAAAATTTCACTTTCCTACTTTTTGGGTTATATATTTTATTGTGTAGATGTATTATTTTAATGTGTTATATAGGAAAATAAAAATTAGGATGTTGGGTTTGTTGTAAAATGGTATGGTATAATTGATAAATTAGGTTTTGAGATGGTAAAATAGAATTTTTTTGTTGTATAGGAAAATAAAAGTTAGGATGTTGAGTTTGTTGTAAAATAGTATGGTATAACTGATAAATTAGGTTTGAAATGGTAAAATATAATTTTTTGAAGAAACTGGATACGAATGCATGTTCTCACAGTTAACTGTTTTGTGAGAACAAGCAAGATTCAGGTTAGTCCATCTCTTAACAAACCGACCTTTCAATCTCGAAGGACAACTGTAGTCGCTCAAGCCCCTCAATTTATCTGCCAAAGCTGTATCTCACAATTCATTTTAAAAGGTTTGTCTGGTTTGTTCCATGGTTTGGTTGTCAATGGGGCTTTCACTTTTGAGGTAATTAAGGTTGGAAATATTTTTGAGTTCATTATATTTATTGTTTGACCACCAGATGATCTTGTTAACTTGGGAGTGTCTAGTCTTGAAGCAACAATTATGATGGATTGCATTTGAAGTTTTAAGGAGGAATAGTGTCATTTTTATAGAGGGGTGGAAGGGATTCAGCAAAAGATTACGGCTAGTTTCAGAGATTATGTTTCTACTTTCAATCAAGTGACTCGTCCAAACACCATAGAAATAAGGATAACTGCCATAACTCATTTCTATGGTATTTGGTCGAGTCATTAGAACCTTGCTTTTAGAGCAACACAAATTCAAGACTTAGGTGATGGAGTTGGTCGTTCATCCTTTATTATTGTCGTTATTGGATTTTGGCCAGTGGCTGAGGCCATAGGAGTGTCATTGGAATAGTGGGATCAAGTGAGGAGGGTGCCTGCCTAGCGATCAAGCTCAAAATGAGAGTGCCATTATTGAGGAGTTGTCTAATAGGATAAAAAAAGGTATCTCATGAGTTAAGAGAGTAGACCACTCTCTCACAATATATGGGATTTATACCTTGAGGACTGCGTATAATGTGCTTCGTTCCCAGCAAGTTATTGCACAATAGGGTTAATCATTAAATCATAGGGAAGGTGAGCAATTTTGAAGAAAACTGAGGGGTGTGCGGGTTAATAACAAACTGGAAATACTCAAGTGATGAGCATGTTGAGATAATTTGGTCAGACGGAAAATACTTTGATACTCGACTTGTGAATGTTGCGGAGCAAGGTTGAAACGTTCACCCATGCTCTTTGGATTTGCTCATACACTATAGAAGTTCAGCAAGCTGGTCTAAAGAGAATTGGTGCTTTAGTTGTCCATTATATTGTTTTTGAATACAGTAGATAACTTGTTGAACCGTCTACAACAACCTGAAATTGGAATTTTTTTTATACAAATTGCATGGATGCTTTTGGTAGTATTTGGTGTACAGGAAATGAGACCAGAGTAAGAAAGGCATTCGGAATGCAGTTGCTTATGCTTCAAGTACATGGAAATTAGTCATTCATCCTATATTAAGTTTATTATTCTGAGATTTTGTCGTATTGATTTTGCAAAGTTTGCAATAGGCATTCTTTCTCTAATTGTAGAAGTTGTTTGGGCTAGATTGTTTGATCATTTTTTTGGGTTGGGTGGTAATATTTTAACTGGATTGGACTAGTGCATTGCTAATAAACCTAAGAGCATTTCCAATCAGGAAAAATTTCATCCAAATTTTAAATAAAAAATCGCTTTTTTTTATTTTAGCTAATTATTTTTTCAAATAAAACTAACAAACTCTTCTTTCTTTTCTCTATTCTATTAAATATTCATTAATTAAAAATTTTTTTTTTGGAAAGTGAGAAGAGACGGGAGATGGATGAATTTTATTTGCAGAAACATACGGCTCATCTACAATAGCTCTTTTGGTGTGGCTGCCACGAAGTTCTTGCACGATGTGTGGTGCAACTTACTATTAGTTTTCTCATATAGATAGGTATGTTTCATGCCTAGTAAAAAAAAAAAATATATATATATATATATATCCTTCAATTATTTTTTTTTACATTCTTGATTTCGTGTTACTAAATTTATTTATGTTTCCTTTTTGTTGGACATTGTTTCAATTATTGCAAAAACAACTAAATTTAAGTAAGAATATCATATTTCAAATCAATTGTTCTCCACATAAAATAAAGGACATTGTTTCAATTATTGCAAAAACAACTAAATTTAAGTAAGAATATCATATTTCAAATCAATTGTTCTCCACATAAAATAAAAACTCAATTGTTTCTCATATCAGTAAACATATTTATTCTATTTGTTATCTTTCTAATTACTTAAAATAAATACTACAATTTTAGTTACACACACACACACACATATTACGTGTCACTAAAAGGAGTTAGGAAATTTAAAGGGTTAAGATTAAATTTAGTGAATTCACAATTTTTTTTTAAATGGTTTTTGTGTCAATTATTGTCAGAGCAACTAAACATGAGAAAGAATGTCATATTCTAAATCTCTTATTATTATTCCAACTAAAAATTATTTCTTATATAGAGTTTATAAAAATAATCATATAAATTCATTTAATATAAAAAATTAGTGCATAACTATAGATAATTAATATATGCATTTACTCTATTGGCTAATTCAATGAATTAATACTTTGATATAAATACAAACTTTGTTGAAGTTTAACGCTAAATGAAGAGAATATCAAGGAATGCGCCACATGACATAACCTTATTAAAAAAAATTGTATAACACTATAAGACTAACATATTATAATATTTACCGTTAAATGTAGATTTTATTTTTTTAAATGATTAAATGATTATGAAATCTATAAATAATAATTTAAAGAATAAAATATTTTTATATCCTAAAATTACATAAATTTAAGTAACCTCTCAAACGCTTTCTCAACCACTCTATTCTCACAACCAAATATGAAGACCTCAATCACAAACACTCAATTCATTATCTCAATGAAATTAAGGAAATCATTTGTAAGTATCAACATAAAGAGAATGTGATTAAATAAAGAGAAATTGGCTAAAAACACATCAATTTATCAAAATTTAATTCTTTTTATTTGGGCTTTCTTATCCTTTAAAAAAAAAAGGAAAATCATCATCGATTATTTTTTTATCACTATGGTTCATATCACACAAAATAGTAGTAAAAAAAATATCTACAAAGAAACCTATTGTAGGGGTGATAGGCCCAGTGGTATATATCTATATGTATATATTGGGCTAGGAGCCCAATTTGAGGACATGAAGTAGTCCGAGGACGGGCAAACATTGTCATGGGGGTTCGTGTTTGTGAGTGAAGAGGTGAAATATGGTTATAAGAGTCCAAGAAAGTGATCCGAGGAGGAATGCCTCCTTGGCTGATCAAAGCCGAGGTCCGAGGCTGTGATCTGCCTTCTAGGGCAACATTCCAGGAGATTCTACTGGTAAGGATACACATCCAGAAGGTACGGGACAAAGGAGGACCATGAAATATCTAAGAGAAAGCTGCTATCACTGCATTGAATGCTCTGCAAATAACTCTCTAGCCGCATTAATGTAGAAGTGATACCTGAACAGTAGTTTTCAGTCTTACAGCTACTCCCAAAGACTTCAGGAAGGTGCTGATGGGACAAGGACCAGCACTAGCAATCTAATCTACACGTGGAGGGTAGAGATGAAAGAAAGAAGATAGTATAAAACAGAAAGAGGACCCTGAGGGAAGGGGATCAGAGAATTGAGAGAAGAATACTATAGCACTAAGAACTGTACTTGTAATCAAATTCAAGAAATATATACAAGAAATTATCTCCTTAAATTGTGTTGATGACGATTTTCTTTAGATAAAACCAGTCCATCTTTACTTTATTGTCATTGGAATCCCTTATAATTGTTATCCAACTCGTTAGAGCTTAGTTTTCCAACCCACTCTCTACAAATTAATTGTATTGAGCTTTTTGGGCCTAAATCCTTTTACCTTTTGGGCTTAGGACTTAAATTGCATCCTTACAATTGGCACCGTCTGTGGGAAATTCTTGTGCTTTAATGAGTTTAGCGTTGAGTTATGGTAGGTTCAGGGCTAGATAGGGAGGAATCTATGGGGTCCCAATGTCAAGACCATTTTCTCAATCTTGAGCGAAGAAGGGACCGGGCGGTTAGTGAGCACACTACCCATACTAATAGGAGTAATCTAGAAGTGGGAGTCACGTTTCTCATGAGAAGGATACCAGAGCCATGCAACTGGAGATTGATCGTTTGCGAATGAGGTTGCGCCATAAACGACGGAGAAGGACCCACCCCTTCAAACTCTGACATTTCTTCTGATGATGGGGATGGCAGTTACAGACCTAGGTCAAAAACTCCTCCTAGTGAATCTTTCTCGTGTGATGAGGAGTACCATTATGAGCGCAAAAA
This sequence comes from Quercus gilva, assembly GCA_023621385.1. Lineage (NCBI taxonomy): Eukaryota > Viridiplantae > Streptophyta > Magnoliopsida > Fagales > Fagaceae > Quercus > Quercus gilva. Next base: position 15,765,869 of record CM042474.1, read on the forward strand.
TAGGAACTTGTCTTGCAAAGGCTCGGGAAACGAAGCGATGAGCATGGCTTTAAACCAGATTTCCAAGTCACCTTTCACACGCAGAATTGAAGGCGAAAGACTTCCTCGGCGGTTCACTTAGTAGACGTTCACCATATATAATGGACGAACAGATCTTATGGAGCATGTGAGCAACTTCAACCAAAGAATGGCTGTGCATTCCAAAAATAAGGCCTTGATGTGCAAGGTATTTCCATCCAGCTTGGGGCTTGTGGCAATGAGGTGGTTTGATGGTCTAGGAGCAGGTTCTATTGATTCCTTTAAGGAACTCACTTGGGCATTTGGATCTCGCTTTATTACATGCAGTAAAGTTCCTCAGCCTTTAGATTCACTGTTGTTTATGACCATGCGAGAAGGGGAGAACCTGAAAAACGTATTCAGACAGATATTGGGAGATGTTCAATGAGATAGATGGGGACTTTGATGACGTGGCCATAAGGACCTTCAAGATCTGCCTACCTGCCGAGCATGATTTGAGAAAGTCATTAACCAAGAAACCCATGAGGAGTCTACGTAGGCTCATGGATCATGTTGATGAATATAAGCGGGTCGAGGAAGACCAGCAACAAGGGAAAGGAAAGGCGAAGGTTATCCCTTAGGATAGGAGGGATTTTAGGTCAGACAGGTACAATAATAACCGGAGAGACTTTGCTGGGAAGTTTGGGTCTACTGCCACTCAGGTAGTTAGTACAGTGTTCCGTGAGCCAGTGCATCAAGTCTTAGAAAAAAAATTAAGAATGAGCTATATTTCAAATAGCCAAATAAGATGGGAGGATACCCTATGAGGCGCAATCAAAGCCTTCATTGCCAGTACCACTAAGAGAGAGGGCACACCACAGAGGACTGCAAAACCTTGTGGAATCATCTGGAACAGCTGGTTAGGGAAGGGAGGTTAAAGCAATTTTTACATCAGCCCAGTGGGCAAGGGGGCCAGTCAGGATTGGGACCTTGGAGAGATGCTTCTTCAAGGGCCCCTTTAGGCACGATTGATGTTAACTTTACTGCTCTGGGGAGGACTGGCTCTCGTCCCTCTAGGGAGATGTCTGTAGCTCAGCTACCTACCGAGGACTTCAATTCTGAGCTGAAGAGGGCTAGGATAGAGATCCCACCAGCATTGAGTTCCTCGAATGAGGATAAGATTGGCACTATACAATCACATGATGATGCCCTAGTGGTCACCCTCAGGATAAGGGGTATGATGTGAAGACAATGTTGGTAGATCAGGGCAGTGGAGTAGAAATTATGTACCCTGATTTCTACAAGGGGCTGAACTTAAAACTTGAGGATTTGACAGGTTATGATTCGCATCTGTTCGGCTTTAATGGGAAGGTTATTATTCCAAGGGGCCAGATTAGACTACCTGTGCAGGCAGGTTCGGAAGTGGTGGAGGTGGACTTCATTATGATGGATATATATTCTCCCTACACTGCCATTGTAGTAAGACCTTGGCTTTATGCTTTAGGAGTTGTTTCTTCTATCCTCCACTTAAAAGTGAAGTATCCGTTCGAGGATCAGATTGAGGAGCTGGTAGGGAGCCAATTCGTGGCTAGGCAATGCTTGGTGGCTATAATCATGCATCAGCCTAAATTTGGATCCTCGGCCTTTGCTGATAGGGGTTTATAGCAATTAAGGACTCCAGTGTTACCCATAGATGAGCATTAGAAGGGGTAAAGTGTGAGGTGTTGGAGAAGATTGTTGTAGATGGTGATTCAGATAAGTTCTTTCAGGTCAGGGCTCAGTTGCATTCTCAGAAGAAGGAAGAGCTGATAGTGTTTCTTAAGGGAAATATTGACGTGTTCACATGGAGTGCTTATGAAGCTCTTGGGGTGAATTCAAACTTCATCTGCCATCATCTGAACGTCAATCTGTCTTTCACTCCCAGAAAGCAACCACCTCGGCGTACATCTAAAGAGCATTTTGATGCTGTTAAGGACAAGATGATTAAACTTAAGTAGGTCAGAGCTATTAAAGAGGTGTTTTATCCCAAGTGGCTAGCCAATACTGTGGTAGTGATGGGTATGTGTAGACTTCACAGATTTGAACAAAACTTGTCCCAAGGACCCCTTCTTCATACCTCGGATTGATCAGCTAGTGGATGCAACTGTAGGCCATCCTCGGATGAGCTTTTTGGATGCCTTCCAGGGATAGCACCAAATACCATTAGCTCTAGGTGATCAGGAGAAGATAGCTTTTGTCACTTCTACTGGAAATTACCACTACAAAGTGATGCCTTTCGGATTGAAGAATACAGGGTTTACCTATCAGAAGATGGTGACTAGGATGTTTGAGCCACAGTTAGGCAAAAATATCAAGGTTTATATAGATGATATGGTGGTGAAGAGTAAGATGGTGCCCGAGCACGTGGGAGACCTTGAGAATATTTTTGAAATACTAAGGAAACACAAACTACGCCTCAATACTTCTAAGTGCTCCTTTGGCGTGGGGTCAAGCAAATTTTTGGGCTACATGGTTACCCACGTGGAATTGAAGTCAATCTTGACCAAATTAAGGCAATTAACAATTTGCAGCCACCTCAGAATCTTAAAGAGGTCCACAAGTTGATAGGGATGACTGCTGCTCTAAATCGATTCATTTCTCGGTCAGCAGACAGGTGTAGGCATTTCTTTTAGTTGTTGAATAAGTGGAAGAGATTTGAATGGACCGAGGAGTGCGTCCTAGCCTTCCAACATTTGAAGGAATACCTTTCTCGGCTACCCATTATGTCCAGGCTCGAGGTGGATGAGGTTTTGTTTGCTTATATCGCTGTGGCCTCCCATACGGTGAGCTTGGTGCTGATACAGGTCGATAGTGGGGTGCAGAGGCTAGTTTATTATGTGAATAAGTCACCACATGAGGCCGAGGTTTGTTACCAACTACTGGAAAAAGCCATTTTGGCAGTGGTGCATGCTACGTGTAAGCTCCCCCACTATTTCCAATCTCACACAGTTGTTGTCTTAACCTAACTTTTGCTTATGTCCCTACTTAGGAGTGCTGATTACACGGGCAGGATTGCTTAGTGGGGTACGATCCTAGGGGCTTTTGATATCAAATACATGCCTCGCATTTCTATAAAGGGCTAGGTCCTCACAGATTTGGTGGTCGAGTTTGCTGAACCCTCATTGGAAGAGGAAGTTGAGAAGCAGTACATGGATGAAAAAATAGTTGGCATGGTCTCCTTGCAAGGGTCTTTATCTTGGAGAGTGTATGTTGATGGTGCAGTAAATTAAAGAGGATCTGGAGTGGGGCTAGTTTTAATATCTCCTGAGAAGATTACTATTGAGAAATCCTTAAGATTCAGATTCTCAGCCACAAACAATGAGACCGAGTATGAGGCTTTACTGGTTGGAATGGTTATGGTTCAAAAAATGGCAGGAAGGACAATGGAAGTATTTTTATATTCAAGATTGGTGGTAGGCCAAGTGAAGGGAGATTTAGAGGCCAGAGATGTGAGAATGCAAGAATACTTACATTAAGTTAGGCACTTGCAATCAGGGTTTGAGTCTTTCAATTTGTTGCAAATCCCTAAAAGCGAAAATAGCCATGTTGATTCCCTGGCCACTCTCGCAACATCCTCGGTGCAGAGCTTACCTTGGGTTATCCTTATTGAAGACTTGTCTAAACTTGCTGAGATAAGGAGAGAGATGGTATGTATTCATCAAATAAGGGTAGGACCTAGTTGGATGGACTTTATTGTGCTATTCCTTAAAGAGGATATCCTGCCCGAGGGGAAGTTCGAGGTTGACAAAGTACGGAGAAAAGCTCCTTAGTTTTGGCTGTCCGAGGACCAAAAGTTGTACAAGCGCTCCTTTTCTGGACCATATTTGCTATGCATACACCCTGAGGCAGTAGAACAACTCCTAGAAGAATTACATGAAGGGATTTGTGGAAGCTACACAGGAGGTAAATCCTTATCTCACAGGGCACTCACTCAAGGATATTGATGGCCAAATATGCAAAGGGAAGCACAAGAATATGTGAAGAAATGTGTCAAATGCCAAATATTTGCTCCAAACATTCATCAACCAGGAGGTGTCCTTAATCCTCTGTCCAGTCCTTGGCCATTTGCTCAATGAGGCTTGGATATTGTATGGCCTTTCCCTAGGGCAACAGGGAATAAGAAATGGCTGTTGGTCGGCATGGATTATTTCACCAAATGGGTTGAAGCTGAACCACTAGCAAATATTAGGGACGCGAATGCCAAGAGATTTGTTTGGAAAAATATTGTCACTTGGTTTGAAATTCCTCATACATTCATCTCGGACAATGACCTTCAATTTGACAGCAAAGCCTTCAGGAGGTACTATTGTAACCTAGGCATCATGAATAGGTATTCCACCCCGGTTTATTCATAAGGGAATGGATAGGCCGAGGCTATCAATAAGGTCATAGTGAATGGACTCAAGAAGAGATTGGATGATGCAAAGGGAAAATGGGTGGAAGAGCTGACACATGCCTTTTGGACATATCGGACTACATCTCGTAAATCCACGGGAGAAACACCCTTTTCAATGACTTATGGGGCCGAGGTCGTTATTCCTTTAGAGACCGGATTCCTGACATTGAGGAAGAGTTTTTTCAATCCGAACAACAACGATGGGCTGCTAGAAAAGAGTTTAGATTTAATTGAAGAGCGAAGAGAGAACGCCATGGTTCAATTGGCATACTATCAACACAAGTTTAAGTAAGGATACAACTTAAATGTGAGGTTAAGGCCACTGGCGCCTAGAGACTTGATATTAAGAAAGGTTTTGGGGATTGCCAAGAACCCAACATAAGGAAAATTAGGGCCCAAACTGGGAAGAGCCATATCGTATCACCTCGGTGGCTGGAATAGGTGCATATTATCTCGAGGATCTAAACGAAATAGTTGTACTCCTCCCCTGGAATGTAAATAACCTGTGAAGGTATTATTATTAATGAAAGCCACTTCTGCCATATTTTTATTACATTATGCATTACCTTTATCATTTGTTTAAGTGTTAAATAGAATCTTAATTATGTCTGGTTTCTCGGATCACATACTTTGGGTAAATTAATACTTCATATCATTTTGCTAAGTATCAAACAGAATCTTGGTCATGCTTAACTCCTCCAACCACATACCTTGGGTAAATTAATATTTTAAATTATTTATCTAAGTGTTAAACAGAACCTTAGTTATGTCTGACTTCTCGGACCACATACTTTGAGTAAATTAACACTTCATATCATTTTGCTAAGTATCAAACAGAACCTTGGTCATGCCTGACTCCTTGAACCGCATACCTTGGGTAAATTGATATTTTAAATTATTTTTCTAAGTGTTAGACATAACCTTAGTTATGTCTGGCTTCTCAGACCACATGTTTTAGGTAAATTAAAATTTCTTATCATTTTGCTAAGTATCAAACAGAACCTTGGTCATGCCTAGCTCCTCGGACCTCATACCTTGGATAAATTAATATTTTAAATTATTTGTCTAAGTGTTAAACAGAACTTTAGTTATGTTTGGTTTCTTAGACCACATACTTTGGGTAAATTAATACTTTATATCATTTTGCTAAGTATCAAATAGAACCTTAGTCATGTCTGACTCCTTGAACCACATATCTTGGGTAAATTGATATTTTAAATTATTTGTCTAAGTGTTAAACAGAACCTTAGTTATGTCTGGTTTCTCGGACCACGTACTTTGGGTAAATTAATACTTTATATCATTTTGCTAAGTATCAAACAGAACCTTAGTCATGTTTGACTCCTTGAACCATATATCTTGGATAAATTGATATTTTAAATTATTTGTCTAAGTTTTAAACAGAACCTTAGTTATGTCTGGTTTCTCGGACCACGTACTTTGGGTAAATTAATACTTTATATCATTTTGCTAAGTATCAAACAAAATCTTGGTTATGCCTAGCTCCTCGGACCACATACCTTGGGTAAATTGATATTTTAAATTTGTCTAAGAGTTAAATAGAACTTTAGCTATGTGTGGCTTCTCAGACCATATACTTTGGGTAAATTAACACTTCATATCATTTTGCTAAATATCAAACAGAACATTGGCTATGCCTAGCTCCTCGGACCACATACCTTCGATAAATTAATATTTTAAATTATTTGTCTAAGTGTTAAACAAAACCTTAGTTATGTCTGGTTTCTTAGACCACATACTTTGGGTAAATTAATACTTTATATCATTTTGCTAAGTATCAAACAGAACTTTAGTCATGTCTGACTCCTCGGACCACATATCTTGGGTAAATTGATATTTTAAATTATTTGTCTAAGGGTCCGTTTGGATACCGCTGAAAACTGAAAATAGAAAACACTGTAGCAAAATAATATTTAAATATGTGAATAGTACCGTGGGACCCATTTTTAATGAAAAAGTTGCTGAAAAGTGAAAATTGTGGGTTCGTGAACAGTAAAAGTTGTGGAAAAAGTCACATGTTGCAGCTACTGTTCATTGAACAGTATCCGCACAGTGACAGTGAACAGTAGAAAATCAGCCTTTACTCTCTGGGAATGCTGAAAAGTAATAAAAAAAAAAAAAAAAAAAAAAAAGATAAAAACGCAAACGCGTTTGGGAAGTGCAAAACGCGCTTCCCAAACGCACACTAAGTGTTAAAAAAAACCTTAATTATGTCTGGTTCCTCAAACCACGTACTTTGGGTAAATTAATACTTTATATCATTTTTCTAAATATAAAAAAGAACCATGGTCATGTTTGGCTCCTCGGACCACATACCTTGGGCGAATTCATACTTTCTGTTATTTATTTAAATGTTAAATAGAACAAGCCATGCTGAATGGCAGAGATCTTCATTGTAGTGACATGGTCAAATAGACACTCATGAGCACCACTTAAAGCATTTGAAAGTATATCTAAGATTTGTTCAAGAACTAATTTTCATCTCCAGTTCCTTAGACCTACTGATAGGTGGAGAATTGGGTGGAGCTTGACGTGAATGGATGCTCTACCATTATGTATGTTTTTGGGGTTAAGGTTACGCCTTGTTGAGATCGTGGACTTACTAGGTTTAACTTGTTTTGTTGGTAATCATGTGAGGTGTGGTAACTGTGCTACCACTTATGCAGATTACCAGATGAAGTTATATCTCATTGTCATGTTAGTCAAGTGTTAAACAAAACAGAATCTATGTTAGGATCAGTATAAATATCATAAACGTGAAAGAAAAACTTACAATTATCATTGATCTGAGCCTTAGAAAAAGGCAAGTTGCTTACAAAAGATCAAATTGAATTACAAGTTATGGGAACTTAAACAACCGTTTAAAAAAAAAAAAAAAAAACAACAACAACAACAACTCATGGTTTCATCTTTATTACAAGTTTGTCTTTAGGAGTCTTGGCAGGCTAGATGGTTGCTGTTGCCAAGGATGTCGGACCTTTACCCTTGGGGTATTCCTTGGCAGGGATGGGGAAAGTTGCCAAAACCAACTTGTGGCTTTGAGAAACCACCCCTCCCTTGGAAGAATCCTTGGGTGCGTCCTAGGGCTTTGTCATCTCGGGGGTGACCTCCTTAGGGACTTCTTTTTCCTTATCAGGCGTGCTTGTTTGCTCTACCCCTTTTTGAGGACTGTTGGGAGGAGAAGGGTCCTTGGTTATAACTTCTTCAATAGGCCTTATAACGTTGGGGGTTGCATCATCTTAAGAGGCTGAGGAGCCTGGTGCTCGGATAGTAGGGGGGTAGTATACATTTTCTACTCTCCTCGGTGCCGATGAGGCCTCAACCCCTGCCAGGTTAAGGGCCTTATTCCATACTTAGAGGTAGTATGCTCTACATACCCTTGAGACCTCAGCCATGAAGGCCTCCTTGGTTTCAACTACCCCTACATTGTAGCCATCTTGTTCGACCTGATCTTTGGTTTTCTCAGCATCCTCCAGCTTCTTTTTTAGCAACTTGATTTGCTCCCTAGCAGCAGCCACCTCATCCTCGGCCTGGTGGAGTTGCTTGCGCTGAGTCTCGGCTCGCCTCTCCGCCTTTTCTAGTGCCGCCTCAGCGCTTTTCTTATCCTTCTTGACCTCAGTGAGCTTGGCGTTCAGTTCCTTCACCCTCTTTTTAGCCACATTAAAGGCCTCAACGGTAACAACCCGCTTGCTTTCCTCCTCCTTCATTTGTTGGTGAGAGAAATTCACTAACTCCTCGGCTCTGAAAGTGGCTTGGGTAGCCTGCAAAGAAAACTTGGTAGTGAGCTAAGGTAAAAAAAAAAAAAAAATTGACAATAATAAATAAGTAAAAAATATACTTAGCTTGAAAAACTTACCATAGCGAGGTCTCTCTTTAGACTTAGAAACACCTCGTGTTTCCTCATGGTCCTTAGATTGGCCATGTCATTAGGTAGTAGCAAGGCTTGTTCCACAATATCTGCTACGTACTCGGCCTTTCCTTGTTGAAAGTTCCTGATTGAGGAGTTCGCAGGGAGAGGGGATCCCTCTAGCACCAAGGGGGGTTCCAGTTTGGAACCCTAGCGCGAAGATCGCGTCCCCTGTCTCCAAGCACCTTATCACTCAGGGACTTTGTCTAGGTAGTCTTGGCTACCTTGGCCCCTTTTTTAGGCTCGTTCTCCTTAGGAGGGACATCTCAGCCCTCTTCCATCACGTCCTTCCCCTTTTGCTCTCTTTTGCTCTTTTTATCTGCAGGCTCTTGCTGAGAGTCATGAGGAGTGGAAGGAAAGGGGGGTTTAGCTTGACCGACTGCCTCGGGCGCTTTGCCCCCAACTTGAGACTCCATTACCTCCATGAGGCTAGCCCTGGGCTTGTGTTGTATCCCCATAGCATTTGGGATAGAAGAGTCTTCTTGTATTTGGCTCACTTGTGCTGAGGATAAGTGACTGAAGTCACCGATGGGAGCCTCTGGAGATTGAGGTCGATTGAAGACTTCAAAATCGTCTTCGGAGTTAAGTACTTCAACCACCTTTTCTTCTTCTTCTTCTTCTTCTTCTTCTTCTTCTTTTTCTTCTTCTTCCCCTTTGACGGCTGGTTGTGAAGGGGTGGCTTCGTCCTCGGCTTTATACTGAAGGATTGGTTCTACCTTTAGTACACCTTAAGGTCCCGGGCCTAGGTTGAGGAAGCTTGGCACAGCTACGTTGATTAGGTGTAGGCAAGGATCCTTTGCTCTTATTATGCACTTCGACGCCTGGAAACTTGATGAAAGTGGGTTATATTCAAGGATTAGGTGGGCCGCTCGTAATTGACCATCTTTGTGTACAAACATCTCGGCTTGGTGTATTTTGTCTAGGCTTTGCTTGTTGACAAGGTTGAAGTTTGGTTCAGCCAGTGCCTATCTGCAAAACCATTAGGGAAACAAAAAACATCATTAGAAAGAATGGCATAAGTTAAAGAAAGATTCAATTACAAATATAGGCAGAGAAAAACAGATACAAAGTGCGTCAAAGGAAAATGAAAGGTGATTTTGAAGCAATAAACCTAGTCCTACTAACCCCACTTGGTGTCCCCTCTCTTGTTGGGCAGGGGAGGCCATCGTGCCACTCCCCTGAAATAATCAAAAAATCCTTGTTCATGCCTTTGCTAGACTCAGGAGGCATGAGATAAGCCTGACCTCGAGATACCTGGTTTTTAGATAATACCCCTACCCTTTTAGGTGGTGAAGGTTATAAACCCAATTGATATCATGCTGGGTAAGGTTTAAACCCATTTTCTCGTTAAAGGCATCTACGCTTCCTAAAATTCTTAACATGTTTGGGGCACATTGGGTGGGAGCTAGTCTATGGGCCCTTAGGTAATCCCTAGTTACTGTACCCATGGGGATTCTCATCCCTCCCTCTAAAAAGGCAATCATAAGGATTACCACCTCCCCCTCCTTCTTATCAGTATGCCAGTCCCCTTCCTTATAGTACCTAACGGAGACTCCTGGCGGGATTCTATATTGAGCTTTAAAGCTTTCTATACTCTTTGTAGAGTCTACCAAGTAATCAAATCTACCCATCTATGAAAGAGGTTTGAAGAAACTAAGGTGGTAAAGGGAAAACTAAGAGGGCTGAGGAGAAAAAGGGTTTATGGAAAGAAGAGTAAAAAGAAAAGTAATTGGAAAGGGTTAAAAAGACTTACGCAAAGTAGGAAACTCTCCTTGGACCAGCTCTTGATATTTATGAGTGCAAAGGTTCAATGTATGAGTCCTAAAGTGAAGTGAATGAAGTATTTAGGCAATATTTGTATTAGAGAGAGAATGGCAAGCGGGAAATTTCCCGCTCGAGCTCCAATAAAATCCCCAGCCGTTGGATCCGCATTGCATCGTAGAACATGGGGAACATGGAGCCGCAAAAATTTAATGAAGACACATCTCGGATGTCGAAGCGTCAAGAGCATGCGTTAGGCAGTCAAAAATGCACATGTGCAGGCAGAGGTGATGCATGATAAGGACGGTGATTGTTATGACATCGAAATCCTCCTTTCTTCCCGAAGAACCAAAGAAGAGAATTTCGAAAGGCTATTGTAGGGGTGATAGGCCTAGCGGTATATATCTATATGTATATATTGAGTCGAGGGCCCAATCCGAGGATATAAAGTAGTTCGAGGATGGGCAAACATTGTCATGGGGGTCCATGTTAGTGAGTGAAGATGTGAGATATGGTCATAAAAGTCCAAGAAAGTGATCCGAGGAGGAATGCCTCCTCGGTTGATCAAAGCCAAGGTCCGAGGTTGTGATCTGCCTTTCAGGGCAACATTTTAGGAGATTCTACTGGTAAGGATACACATCCAGAAGGTATGGGACAAAGGAGGACCATGAAATATCTAAGAGAAAGTTGCTACCACCACATTGAATGCTCTGCAACTAACTCTCTGGCCGCATTAATGTAGAAATGATACATGAACAGTAGTTTTCAGCCTTATAGCTACTCCTAAAGACTTCAAGAATGTGCTGATGGGACAAAGATCAACACTAGCAATCTAATCTACACGTGGAGGGTAGAGATGAAAGAAAGAAGATAGTATAAAATAGAAAGAGGAACCTGGGGGAAGGGGATCAGAGAATTGAGAGAAAAATACTGTAGCACTAAGAACTGTACTTGTAATGAAATTCAAGAAATATATACAAGAACTTATCTCCTCGGATTGTATTGATGACGATTTTCTTTAGATAAAACCAGTCTATCTTTACTTTATTGTCATTGGAATCCCCTATAATTGTTATCCAACTCGTTAGAGCCTAATTTTCCAACCCACTCTCTACAAATTCATTGTATTAGGCTCTTTGGGCCTAGATCCTTTTACCTTTTGGGCTTAGGACTCAAATTGTGTCCTTGCACCTACAAATTATGAGTTCTAACAAAAAAAAAAAAAAAAAAGCTAGTTTCATAAATAATCAATTAGAATGTTTCTTTTTTTTTTTTTTCTTTAGATCTAAAACAAAATACATTTATGACTTTTCCAAACACCCAAAGACTCAAAGTGAATTACAACATTCACAAAATCCACAATGTTCGATTTCAACATCAAAACTGTAAGCTACTATCACTGAATAAAAAATGCAAGCCCCTTTCTTTGGTCATAGCTTACTCATACGGGTTAGGGTCAAATGGTATCACAATGTTGGAGTTATGTACATGTCGTTGAAATGTTGAAGGTAAATGACATCGTTTTTTGTCTAAGTGTATTTGAGATGGGATGGTATGAAGGGCTGTGGGTATGTGTATATAAAAGAGTAGAACAAAAAATGGTGAATGAAAATGCAAAGAGTTTTGTGTGTGTGAGAGAGAGGAAAAGTCTTAAATATTGAACTAAACGAAACAAATAGTAGTCTTAAGACATAGAATAAAAAATGTAACAAAAAGTAGTCTTAAAATATTGAACCAAAGGAATAAAGAATTCCTATTTTTAAATTTGTTCTTATCTCTAATGTGGGTTCAGATTATTTCAATTTTTTTTCATAGAATGCGCCATATGGTAGAATCTCATACTCTCTTGCATAAGGTCTCTGATTTTATATATATATAAATATATATATATATATATATATTGATAATTGATGATTGATTAGGAAAACTAATGTTTGATAATAATTTGTCGGAGTTTATTTTATGGAATAGTAATCCAAAATTTGGAGAGAAAAGGGGTTTGACTATCATGTTGAAAATGCAAAATTCTCTTTATAATTTCACCTAAATTTTACCCTCCCCCATCCCCAAAAAAACCCCTTCTTGTCTAATTTTTTCTCTCCAATAGCCTCTCTATTTTTTTTTTCTCTAGTTCATTAAAATAATGTTTTTATTCGTTTTCTTAATTATTTTTTCTCTACCAAAATCTTTATTTATTTATTTATTAAATCCTTTATTCTTCACCTTTCTTAAATGAGAGAGAGACAGAGAGAGAGAGAGAGAGAGAGAGATCTCCAAGGTCATGCGGCCTAGATCAATTGTGCATCTCCATTTAAAAAAAAAAAAAAAACAATTTTGGGTCTTAATTAGCAATGGATTATGTGGTTTCCATAGATCAATTGTGTATGTGACATTGGATGTAGTGGATTCTAGATTGAATTTATGGTTTTCTACAATTTTGGGATAAATTAATTTTCTAGGTTGTTTTTTGGCAAAAATGGATAAATAAGAGTTCAGAGAGCTACAATGACTTTCTGGGTGTGAACAGTCACTATAACAAAATAAAAAATTTAGAAAGTGCGAAGGAAATTGTTAGATCAATGATTTTAAGTGACGTCTTACACAATAAAGTGGGAAGGGTAGATAGAAAAGCCTGTTGTTGATGCTAAGAACCTCAGCAGCATTGTTAGCCAAAAGCAAATAAATAAGCAAATAAAATTTGATTGTCGATTCAGCAAAAAAAGAAGCTTGTGTGGTCTAGCTTTCTATATAAAGTGGTCTAGCCTCATATATAGTATGGCGAATTCTTTTATTTTTTTTATTCTATTTAGTTTTAGTTAAAGTGGTTTTCACGAGTGGTAAGGAGTGGCGTCACACAAAGCTCAAATAATTGAGGAACTTTCAGGTAGTGTTATTTAAAGTGAACTAGGAAGTCTTTTAATAACCATTTATTCGCAGAATAGTCTTCTTATATGCCAATTACAATCTTAATTTATTCAGCAAAAAAGAAAAAAAATCCAATTTTAATTCAAGGACCACACACTTTCGCACATTTTTTGTTATAACTGTCTTATGTGATTAATTGTGAGTAGTGTAGAAAATTTTTGGGTCTAGATGACAGTGACAAATAAACAATCACAGTTTATCACAAAAGACAGTTGTGGCAAATTGGGTATGAAAGTGCGTAGTTTTAGAATTATTTATTTTTGAAATCTCAAACAATTCTAGCTCAGAACACTTTTACATATCCTTTGTCACAAGATTCACAACCATCCTATGTGATTAAATGTGAGCTGTGAAGAAAAACTGGTGAATTTATATGAAAATAAAGTACAATCAATCACAATTTGCGTCACATAAATTAGTTGTAACAACAAAAAAAAATTAGTTGCAACAAAAAGAGTATGAAAGTGGGGGTCTTAGAATTATCCTTGGAATCTCAAAAATCTTACAGTGACTTCCACTGGGCTTTTTAAAAAAAAAAAAAAATTTCAACCATGAATCTTGATTATAATATAAGATGATGATGATGTATGTGCAAACTGGAATGTAAAGTAAACATTACAATGATTTCCACTTGGTATTAAAAAAATCGATCTCGATCTTGATACGGCGATTATTATATTCACTTGTGTTGATCAAAGCAGAGCAACTCGAAACCGCGGTGCTGACGTTATTTAAGAAAAAAAAAAATCGAAGCTGTGTGGACAAGCACAAACAATGAATCCATTGAAAACAACTCACCTTTTTTCTTTCTTTTAAAATTTTAAAGTTCGCAAAAAGACAATTCTGGTTGAGTGATTCTCACTAATTCCGATAGCTATCGCTAATAGTAATTCCATATTTAATAGCAAACTTATATTAATCATCTTACAATAGACATTCTACCAAATGCCATTTTTTTATTTATTTACTTTTTAATAGTACGAAACATAGTTACAATTCATTAAGTTTTATATTTTAAGTTGTTCAATTCAATTCAACTACATTTTTTTTAATAAGAATATATATATATATATATATATATTTGGCAATAGGTCAGCACATACATTGGCAAAGCATGCCAAAGATATAGTCAATAGTAATAACTTTGCTTTGTAACATGGATAAAAGAAAATTCATAGCTGATTGAGTCGGCTTTTGCTTATAGTGTACTGAATTTATCTTCATCTTAATAAAGTTACAAGTTTTTATAAATTAAAAAAAAAATCAACTACATGGCTAGTTAAAAACTTAAAGTGTAATTACTCATAAAAAATAAAAATAAAAACCTTAAAGTATAACATTTAAAAAACTGCACCTAAGTTTTAGGTAAAATTACAATGATTCTTCAGAGTAAGGATTAGTTTGGTTAGATGAGTGAAAAAGTGGGAGAAAATAAGATATTTAGTTTTCTTTTATATGTGTTTGATTGAGAAGATGGAAAAGTTGGGAGATAGAAAACTCATTTGTTTGGTTGAGAAGAAAAATGAGAGGATTTAAACTGAAGTTGGTATAAATTTACAATTATATCCCCATTAAATAAAACAAAAAGTATCACATTTTTATTTATTAAAGAATTGTGTATGAACACTTCAACTAACAGATTGGTATAATAGAAAAAGATAAAAACTGTAAGGTTGAATTTGTTCAACTATATGTTGTTTTTATTCCGTGCCAAATTTACTTGTAATTTAGCATTTAGAAACCATGTAATTATGTGGAAATAATGTAAGGTTTGTGTGTGAGAGAGGTGAAGAATTGATCAAGTGTGTGCATCAAGAGGCAACTCACGACTGGATCTTGGGACTAACTCATGAGTGGTGACTCGTCAGAATATGTCACACGTGTGGAGCATGCAAGAAGTTGAAGGGTCAGGATAGCTAAATCACTACATGACAAAAATTACAGACTGGCATTTCTGTTATCTGGTGACTGGAACTTGCGACTCATTCCAGTCGTGAGTGACTTGCCAGTGCACCCTATTTTGTTGAAAACTGACTTTTCACATTCCATCTCATACCCTACTATAAATATCATTATACTCATGAAATGTAGAAAGTCTCTAAAGAGAATTTTGAGAGAGAAACCGCAGAGAACAACAAGATTGATTCATTCATAATCTGCTACATTTGATTCTCCAAATTCCTCTACTCTCACCCTCTCCATAGTCATACCAATGAGAGGATCTTAAGCCAAATCCTTACCTCACCACATTCAGAGCACTGAGAAAGTTCTTGATGTTTGGGAAGCAGTTTAAGAGAGAACCAATTCATTTTGGTTGATGCAATGGACTAATTGCAGGATTCGGTAAGCTAGAGAAGATAAGGTTAGGCATAACCTTGTTGGAGCAAAAAGCTTGGAGGGTTTAGGTGCATCGCGTAAATTAGACTTGAAGGGTTTATTGCTATTTATGTATTCCAACTGATTTTCTAGCGGATCATTTTACCGTTTGGAGAGCGGCAGAGAGGTTTTTTGCTGAGTTATTTAGTTTTCTCTTCGATAACACATGCTGGTGTTATCTTGCATTTGCTTCTCTCTATCTCTTACTCTTTACTTTTAATTACTGCTGTGTTGTGATTAAATTATGGCTTAGATTAGTTTGCATATTTGGGTATAGTTTATATTTATTATTCCGCACATACATTATTTGAATATAAGCTTGTTTTGGAATATTTGAATTTGGGGATCTAAACATTCACAAGTGTTTTATACACTAAGTGAGCTTTCAAAAACCAAAGGGAAAAAAAAGTATGAAGAAGAAAGAGGCCAAAGATGAAAAGTAACGACAAACCCATGTGCACATTGCACATGGGTTTTTAATCCAATTTTTTCGTTTGTTTCTCTCCAATAAAATATTTTGGTGGGTTTAGGGAGAAAACATCCAAATCCTATCAATTTTCCCTCCTTTCTTTTTTCCAACCAAACTCTCACAAACACCATTTTCTTTACATTGTTCTCTCCCCTTTTTTCCATCCCCCTAAAATCTCCCCTACCAAATGGACCTAAAAGGGTGAAAGAGAGGAAAGGGGAGGAGAGGGAAGGGGTATCCTTCCTATTGTTTAGATGTTTTAATTTTAATTTTTAGATATTTTAAAAATAAATAGAGGAGGAGAATAGAGGGAAATGGCCATATAGATCAAGATAGTCAAGATCAGGAATTTACATAGGATCAGTGAGAAGGTTTTGTGGATTGAATCAAGAGTTGGAAGATTGCACTTTACATTAATAAAAATAAAAAATCATTAGTAATGATAATATATGTTAAGAATCATAAGAAAAATAGTAAGTGCGACACAAATTACTCTTGAAAGGTACTAGCTACTTAGTACCAAATTACCAATATGTGAATAAATGACAAATTTCAAACTTACAAGTTTCAAGTTCCAACACCTGAAATATGCATAAAGTTCCAAATTAACAAATCTATCATTGGCTACAAAAAGAAAATCATCCCAATTCCAAAGTTTCAAAGACTTTGCAAATATTTCAATTGTATTAACATAATGAGAAATGTCAAACCCTTCAAAACCCATTACAACTTAATCAATAGGACTAGACAATCCTAATCTCACCATAAAGAGACATTATTACAAATAATTATAATAATAAAATGGATAACAGTTCTGTTGTTTAGATGATATATGAACAATCTACATCGATTTTAAATTGATTCTATGGAGTATGATCGTAAGAATTTTATGAAGTAAGACCATAATATATTACATTTCATTATCTAGGATCGTGATCTTATGCAAATCCTATCCCATAAAAGATTCCCCCTTCCAAAGGGCCCAAGCCATCAATGAGAAACCACTCTCGAAGAGCTAAAATTCTAACCTTAAGTCAAGACCTACAGGCCAAGGGACAGTCTCAAGTAGACAGTGAGGAGGTACCTCTTCTCCCAAAGTTACAAGACTATTTTGCCGAGTTCCTTAGAGAGGGTAGTCCTGTGCTCGTATTTATTCTCTACCTACCCATTTCGGATAACGCTAACATATAGATACCATCATTAATTCTACATAGATCTAGATCATTTTTATAGCTTGGGATGGTAGAATTTTAAGATTCTAAGATCGAGGATCGAATTCTGACAACCATGATATAAATTAACAACTATGACTCTATTTTGCTAATTCTATAAATATTTTTTTTTATAAAAGATATAAATTAACATTAGAGTAGTGTGTATATATATTAATAATATAACCCCTCTAAGGCTATAAGCCTCTCATCTCCCTTTCTAATTTAGGATAATTTTCCTCAAACCCTTCCTCCTATTCTTTTTTAAACATTCGTACAAGGTTTTTTTACCCATTCCAAATCCTTCCCTCTCACTCTTGAATAAAAAATCTAAATAAGATTTGTTCAACCCTCTACCATCACTTTCCCTCTTCTCCTCTCTCATCCCCTCCATCCAAAGTCCAAACATAATAGAGAAATTGGGAGGGATTCCATCTATGTAAATAAATTTTAAAAAGGAAGGACCACTCTTTTCGTAATAATAATACTAAAACAAGTATACAACAACTATAATATTCAAAACAGCAACATCATTGCATCAGCCAGAAAATAAAATCATCTCTCATTCTCTCTCACCTTAAGTTGACTTTCACAGCAGGAGTTCCAGGTAGCCATTGCGTACGTGCCTATGTAAGCTGGTGTGTGTGTGTGTGGGGTCACCCTCTTGGAAACACCATAGCCCCACTAATATCATATTTCTAAGAAGTGTGTGAAGCCGTTGTATTAGAAAGAGTAATAATTATACACTTACACTAAAATTTTGTATTATAAATAAGCATGGTTCATTCGGCTTCGAGGTTGTATCTTTGGATGTAATAGCAGAGCAGGCATTCTCTCAAAAAAAAAAAAAAAAATAGCAGAGCAGGCCGCTCTGTCTTTGTTTGGTGGAGTAGACAAGGTACGAGACCCTTGAGGCTTTAACTCTGGAATGAAAAGCAAGCTCTATTTTTTTTTTTTTTTTGGTGTGTGTGTGTTCATGTTCCTATCTTTCAGACAGTTTTTTTTAAAGGGTATTTTAGGAAGAGAAATGTCAACGAGTTTTTTTTTAAGTGTATTTTAGGAAGGAAAATGTTAACAAGTGACTTTGGTTAACTATTTATTTTAAAAAAATTTTAATATTATTTTTATAAAAAAAAAAAATATATATATATATATATATATGTATATATTTTTTTTCATAATTTTTTTTAATTGGATTATTAATTAATGGCATTTGTTAGCAATTACAAAATATAAAACGAAATTTCTTTAAAAAAAATAAAAAGCCCACTTGGGTATCTCGGACTCTGAGAATCTTTAATATGGTTATTTGGTTAGTTGGTATTAACCGATTCTTATTCTTTGTTGGGTCTCTTTTTTCTGTCTTCATTTATTTTGTGTTTCAGGTAATAAAAAGAGCTTCAATTCTGCTATCATTGAATGTGATTTCTTCGTTTTTTATTTTTTTGTTTGAATTCTACTGATAGAAATGGGTGTTTCATTTTGTTGAAACTTGAATCTTGAATATAACTTTAAGTTGTGAAAGTTATTGTTGGCTGACCATCTTGCAGGAATCTATGCAACTTGGTTTTCATTTTTGTTCTCTTTGTTTATTCCTTTTTTAAAATTGATTGGAACGCAACTTTGTTGCAAATGATGGCTTTCTCAATGGGATTTGACTTGAGTAGTGCTTTTGTTTGAAATATTTTTGATTTATTGGGTGAAAAAGAGATACACACTCTTTCATAAAATATTGAAATGAAATCTTCTTTCTTTTTGTGTTGAGCTTTTGATTAGTGAAGTTTCCAGGCCATTATTCTTTGAGAAAGCTTGTTGGTTATTTCTCCTGTAATTGTGGTTTTCCATGTTGATGATTCAGGCCCATTAGGTAGGAGATTTCTAGGAATGTTGTTTGTATTTTTTGAAAATATGTGTGGATGAAAAATATGTGAAAATACTTTTAATGTTATTTAAATGCTGAAAACTGTTATTTAAACAACTATAACAAACGGGCCCTGACTCATTTGGATAGAGTTAAGTTCGAACTCTGAAGAGTGAAGATTGGAAGTAATCCTAGAACTTGTTAATTGGTTTTTTTTTTTTTTTTTTTAGATCAGCTCTGGACCCATATAGTTGCTGGGGGGTTTAGAGGTCATAATGGAAAATGGTTTTTCAGCACCAGGTACCATTTTGGGTGCTCTGCCTAATTCAGCTATGGAACTGGACCTCTTCGATGAACTTTTTCAAGATAGATGCTGGTTGGAAGCAACTGAGGGACTTGAATTCCTTCTTCAAAGTCCCTCCAGTTCTGGTTCAGTCTTAGGCTCTTCATTTGTATGGCCTGCTTTGGAGGCTCGTGACAATTTGAGCCTGAACTCATCTCAAACGGGCAATCTAGATGAGGCACAAAGACCATTGCCTGATGAAAGTCAGGAAAGAAGTCTAGTCAATGCTGTATCTCCTGGACAGAATACGGTTGATGTTGTTGCTGGGTGTTCTAGTGAATCAGAAAATATTGTAATTAAAGGTCCTAAACTAGGCAGAAGGTCGTGGATTGCACCCAACATGAATCAAGGTCTTACATATTGTGTAGAAGAGAGATTAATGAAGGCAATTGAATACATTAGAGAATTCACTAGAGGTAAAGATGTTCTTATACAGGTATGGGTGCCTGTGAATAGAGACGGTAGACATGTTCTAACAACTAGTAATCAACCTTTCGCGTTTGGTTCCAGTAATCCAAGGCTTGCAAGTTACCGAGACATCTCTGTGGATTTTCATTTTGCAGCTGAGGAGGATTCAAAGGAGGTGGTGGGATTGCCCGGTCGTGTTTTCTTGGGTAAGGTTCCTGAGTGGACGCCTGATGTTCAGTTCTTTACAAAGAATGAGTACTTTAGAGCTGTTCATGCTCAACTATATGATGTCCGTGGAACTCTTGCCCTTCCAATCTTTGAACATGGTAGCAGTAATTGCGTGGGTGTTATTGAGGTTGTGATGACTGCCCAGCAGACCAAGTATGGCCCTGAGATTGAAAGTGTTTGCAAGGCACTTGAGGTCTGTTTTCTTTGCTTGTTTTTCAGAATTTTGCATTTTTCTTTTCTTGGGTGTGTTGGTTTCTCCCTTTCCTTGCAGCTGAAGACTATGCATGGAATTTAGAATTACTTCCAATACTTTTATGAGCATTGCCAAATGCCACTATTATGTGGTTTTCTCATCACTATCAAACTTATTCTTATTGCTTGGTTCACCTTTATGCTCATATCTAATGGATATGTTATATTTGTTTATTTCCCATGCTTTGGTGGCCCTAGCATGAGAGATCGGCCATTGTGGTTCATACTTGAACTGCCACAAATCATGTGGCAATGCTCTCGATTTGGCATTTCCTATCAAGGACAGGAACTTCACCCTAAAGAACATAACAGTCGGTTCATTTGAAGTCTATTGGACAGGAAAATGGGAATAGAGGACAGATGTATCTTGTCTGCTTTCTGAGGTTTAGTTATATATATTAATAGAGAAATAATTTTCATATTGTGTCTTTTGCAGATAAGCTCAACTATTCTGCTTGGTTAACTCAACAGAACTTGTAGATTGTTTGTCTTCTCTTGTCAAAGCTATTTTTTTTTAAAGGGTGCATCACTCAATAACTAACGTTTATCCTGAATTTTGCACATTACTAGTTCCTTTGCAATAATATTATATCCATACATGCGCTCATAGCATTTAGAAGATAAAAGTAGATAATATCTTAAAATTTGAAGCCAGAATCACATTTTGTTGTAATCTCCATAGGTTATGTCTAATAATCTACCTTTTTGTGAAACTAGAATGAAATTCCTTAGAAAATCTAAATATTTTGTTATATTATTTATTTGCAAGCTTATATTTGCAATTGTGATGGTCAAATTTTATTGAAGAAAATATGAAGATACAGCTTGAGTAGTGATTTTCAGTTGCTTTATGTCTTCGAATATGAAAAACAACATAATATGATGCATACCTACTCTTCATAGGTGTGAGGTGTGGTGTCAAATGAGATCCCTTGTTGAGCTATGCTCACTAAGGACCTGTTGATTCTGCTAGGTTGATTTTAACTTCCCATCTTGGCGTAAAACTCTGAGGAATTCAGGCATTTAGGAACTTAAATCTAAAGCTTGATCTTCAAAAGTTTGAGGTGTTGGATGAGTAAGACATTGGAATGAGTTTGTATGTGTAGACAGTGTAGTATAGCAAGATCAACGATCATTATTGGGAAATTGTCATGTATTGGTCATTTTCAGGAGAAAGTTGCACTGCTACTACTGCTACTAATTATTTTCCTCTCTGAAGTATGGAATTTATCCTATTCAAGTTTCAATTAGTTCCCCCCACCCCCCTATCCTCTCTAAACATATAAACACCATTTTTCTTTCTGAGTTCCATTTTCAGATTTGAAAAAAAAAGGTATATGTTTGATTCTAGAACCATGAAGAGATTGTAGCTTCTCTTGTATAATTAACCTATTTATAGGCCAAATGTGAACATACAATGCAGACTTCATATTTATCCTGTTTCTCTAACTGGAGCCAACTTGTTAATATGTAGGCTGTTGATCTTAGGAGTTTTGATGCTTTGTGCACCGAGAATCTAAAGGTAACTGGACAATTGTTGCAGAAGGATTTAATTAATTAAATGATCCAATTTTCTTTTAAATCTCATGTTTATGATTCTTTTTTGCAGGCATGCCCCAAGTCCTACCTAGCTGCATTACCGGAGATTCAAGAGGTTTTGAGATTTGCCTGCAAGACACATAGACTGCCCTTAGCTCAAACTTGGGTTCCATGCATTCAACAAGGTAAAGTGGGGTGCCGGCACTCCAATGAGAACTACATTTATTGTGTTTCCACTGTGGATCGTGCTTGCATTGTAGCTGATCCCAATATGCGGGAATTTCATGAGGCTTGCTCTGAGCATCACTTGTTAAAAGGTGAAGGCATTGTTGGGGAAGCATTTAAGACCAATCAACCACACTTCTCAAGTGACATAACCTCCCTAAGCAAGACAGAGTACCCTTTGTCTCACCATGCAAGGTTGTTTGGGTTGCATGCTGCTGTTGCAATACACCTGCGAAGCATCCACACTGGTACAGATGACTTTGTCCTGGAGTTCTTCTTGCCCACAGATTGCAGGGATCCTGAAGAACAAAAGAACATGCTTAATTCATTGTCCTGTATTATACAGCAGGTTTGCCGGAGCTTACGAGTAGTAACAGACAAGGAGCTAGAGGAGGATACTAATTTGCCAGTTAATGGGACTGGGAAACTTAGTAGAGAAGAGATATTAAAAGAGAAGTCCTCTGAGTTTTGCCATCCTCATCAAGATTTTAACTTAAAAGTAAATGTTGATTGTGGTGAAGAGTGTTCTATGCATGGTAAGGGTAACTTCCCAAGTGTGGGTAAGGCTAAAACAGGAGAGAAAAGACGCACCAAGGCAGAGAAAACGATCCCTTTCGAAGTCCTTCAGCAATATTTTGCTGGCAGTCTAAAAGATGCCTCAAAGAGTATTGGAGGTAAATTGTCATTGCAATTGAAGCTATATTTTGATGCTTTAGAGTACTCCCGCGCCACAACCCCCCCCCCCCCCCCCCCCCCCCCCCCCATCCACCCACCCACCCACCCACCCACACACACAAAAAGAAGAAAAAATTTCTCCTCAAAAAAGGAAAAAAAAAAAAAAAAAAAATGGAATCAAAAAGAAAGAGAAGGCATGACAATGGGTCTGATCTGCACTCATCCCGGGGTGCTACGATTTTACTAGATTGTGTATGGAAGTTATGAAAATTATTGAATTTTTTTTTTCACTGTTTTACAATGTGGTTATAGGCCTGACTATATAAGTTGTATCTGTTAACAACTGCTCCAAAGTAAATTCTCCCACAATTGTAATCGGCATCAGTTTTGTTGACTGCTTCATCACTCAATGCCTTTAAGTGCTTCAGAATGTCTGCATCTATTTATTTTTTATTATTACTTTTCCTTTCAGGTTGATTATGTGATAATTTCCACTATCAAGCTCTTGAATTTAACATTTTTAAACATCATTTACTTTCAGTTTGCCCGACAACTTTGAAAAGAATATGCCGACAACATGGGATTAATCGTTGGCCTTCTAGGAAAATTAAGAAGGTCGGTCACTCCTTAAAGAAACTCCAGCTTGTAATTGACTCAGTTGAGGGTGCATCTGGTGCTTTACAAATAGATTCCTTCTATACAAAGTTCCCAAATCTAGCCTCTCCAAATTTATCGGGAACCAACCCATTTTCAACTTCAAAGCTCAGCGATCAACAGCCCATTTTGCAGCCTGAAGGAGGCATTTTCAGTCCTCAAACTGCTGCATCAAAATCACCCTACTCTTCATGCAGTCAGAGTTCAAGTTCAAGTCATGCTCCCACTAGGAAAGTTGTTGGTTGTGAAGATCCTATAGTTGGAGAAAACTTTAGTGATAGTGCACTACAGAGGATCACAAGTGAAGCAGAACTACATGCCTCAAATCAGGCACCAAAGCTGCAGCCAAAACTTGAGTGTCTCAAATCTTTTAATGAGCACCCTAGTGCCGAGAATTTTCCACCCTTACAGAAATTAAAAGTCACATATGGGGATGAGAAAATCCGTTTACGAATGAAAAACAATTGGAGATACAAAAATTTGCTGCTAGAAATTGCCAGTCGATTTAATATAGATGACATAAGTAGGTTTGATGTCAAGTACTTGGATGATGATTCTGAGTGGGTCTTATTAACATGTGATGATGATTTGGAGGAGTGTATTGATATATGTCGATCATCACAGAGCGACACTATCAAACTTGCCCTCCAAGTTTCTCGTCATCATGTTGGAAGGTCTTTAGGAAGCAATGACACTTCTTGATTGTAAGATGCTCTTAAAGCAAATCAATAAGGTCTTTAGAAGTTCAAGTTCAAAATGGTTGCAATCCTGCCATTACTTCTTGGTTTGTGTTAGATATATTAGGACCCTTGGGTTCAAATCTGTTGTAAAGCTCATTTTTGTAAGATGCTTGATTTGATATAAGCATGAATTAGCATGCCATCATTGCCTCGTTGACTTTTTTCAATTTCACAACTTGCTAATTAGTGCGATTGTGAATGGGCAACGTGAAGTGGTGGGTTGCACAAAGCAGAAAATGTCGACCACTCACGGTCTGACACAATTAGAAAGTTGCAAGAAGCAATTAACCTTACCGACGCAATTGAAAATTTGCAAGAAGCAACCTTAACGACGCAATCAGAAAGTTGTAAGAAGCAAAATATATTTGTTTCAAGAAAGTTAACCTTGAATTCACAAAGAAAGTTACTAGAATCCACCAGAAAATAGAGAAACAAATCTCTGAAATTTTATTAAATTGAAGTTCTTCAACTTTGTTTAGCTTAAAGGCCAATTTAAAGGCTTTGTAAAACTTGGCCAACAAAAAAAATACTTTAAAGCAGATCCTAATAGATATCCTACCAAAATAAGACTCTAATTTGACAAGAAAAATCATTAAAGACGTCTAAAATCAAGTAAATAATAACCCTAAACTTAAAATTTCGAAAATTACATAAAAAATACCAAAATTAATAAATAAAAAATTTTAATTGCAGATTTTGCCCAGATCATACCTCTCCACTTGGAAAAAACCCATCCTGAAGTTAATATTTGTGATTTGAAATTCTATATGTCAAGCAAACAAATATTTTGAATACTTTGGCCCCTTGATCTTCTTTCCATACTTTCACTCATCAATGGAGTAAACAAATTAATTTGAAATTATTTTTCCTTAGTCTTCATGCAATCGTCAAGATTCACCAAATAAGAGTCAATGGTTGAATCAAATCTTTCGATCCTAATAAAATCTATAAAATTTGATGTATTTCCTTCACTAAAATAGTAGGATCTTGAGATTTGCAATCATCTGAGTTGATTTCGTCGAGATCTTTGACAATTTTCTTTGCAATTTCAACCACACGGTCTTTTGATTTACTAGAATCTTCATCAATTGTCTTTAAAACATTGATCTTTTTCTCCATAATCTAGATTTAGGATCTTTTTCTATAATGAGATCTCCATTAATTCCCTAAAAAAATTTCTGTATTTTTTTCTTTGATTTTTGCATAATCTTCAAGAAAGATATTTTATTCAACATGCAATTTCTCCCGTTATGGTGGAATATAGCATTCTTCAAAATATTCATCAAGTATGAACTTTTTGACCAATAATCTTGCTTTGTATATGACAATATTTCATTATAATCCAAATGATAAAATTAATGGCAAGTATCTTTTTCATCCTAAGCCATTCTACTGTGTCACTTATTAGCCACAGACCAAGATAAGGATATGACTCTAATACCAATGGATGCAATTGGAAAGTTGCAAGAAGCAATGCTGGTTTGCTTTAAAAAAAATAAACCGTAAATTCTTAAGAGTTTCTCGAATCCACAAGGAGAGTTACCGTAATCCACTAGAAAATAGAAAGAGAAAATTCCAAAATTTTATTAAACTGAATCTAAAAATAATAGCTGTAAATCTAAAATTTCAAAAATTACATTAAAAAAGTAAATATAAGTTAAATTGTAAATTATGTTCTATATCACAGTTGCATAAATCAACAAGTTGTGAAATTGTGTGCATCTAAAATTATTCATATAATATTTGACATTTTGGACCCAAAAAAAAAAAAAGTTTCTAGAAATTGGAGAGTGCACCTTAGTTGGTGGAATTTGGAAGGGATTCACAATTGCATGGCTGTAGTCAGCAAAAAGTGGATAGGATAAGAGGTCTGAAACAGGAATCTGAGTATAATTTATTCAAGATAGTATTGTAATGGTTGTCTAATTAAGTTCAGGCAAATGGCTGTACTTCATTCGAAATCCAGGATACTGTATCTTGTAAAGTCAAACATCTTCCATGTCTCAAGAGAACAAAAAGATACCACATTAAAAAAACAGGAAGTTATACTTCATCCTGCTTGCTAGATGGTTACTTGCTGTATATTTTAATTTTGGAATCTCCTAGACGAAAATTGAAATGAAAGTGAAATTTCTCTGTTTTTTTTTTTTCTCCTGAAATGCAAGTGGACATTATTATGTTTTATTCTTGTCCTCTACTTTTATTTTATAGTCTCCAATCCATGGCATATGTTTTAGAGTTTTAGATTTCTTTTATGGTACTGAATTATTGGTGGTGGGTAGTGGCTCTGGTGTGGAAGTAACTTGAATTTATAAATATTTGTTCACTCTTACGTCAATCCTGTCAATTTTGCAGTACAATGGAGGCAGGTTTGTCCCCATTTTGATATACTATTCTGCTTATGCTGACTTCACTGCCCTTAGTTTCTGGTTTTTTTTTTTTTTTTTTTCAATACAAGCAATTTCCTACTGGTTAGTTGGTATATAACTATATATTAACATTCACATCAGTATATTCAATTTTTTTTGGGTCTATTTTAACATAAAGACATATTTTTCTATTATAGATAATCGCTTTTGAAAAACACTGAATCATATTATTTATTTATTTTAACTATATTTCATTAAAATATTATTTCCTTTCAATTTTTTATCACTCTCTAAATAATATATTTGCATGTGAATAGTAATGTGTATATTACACTATTATGGTAACTTATATCTTATTTTACACAAGTTTACATAGACTGATGTGGATGATTTTTAGAGTTAATTGTGCAAAATTTACCCCTCATTTTATTATACATTAACTGATGTGAGTGCTCAACTACGAGGCTGTTTGCGGTGTCAATTTTCCAAGTCTGATTACACTAAAAAATGAAAAAAAAAAAAAAAAAAAAAAAAAACCCAAAAACAAAATGAAATAAATATTCTAATTCTGGCATGCTAGATAAATATTTTTATTTTTTTGAGAGCCGTCATGCTAGACCAGATAATTATTGGCCGCTTATTGAGTGCTTTACAAGGGTGCCTAACGGCGATTCTTAATGCAAAGCACTAATGCTATCTTAGATCTTACAAATCTTCTAAAAAAAAAAATCTTAGATCTTACAAAGAACATAGAATTATGCTCCCCACTCGTTGAAAAGTAAGGCCCACACATACGTAATCTGAGCTTTATAATTTGACTTGTTTATTTGTAAAACTAGTCGCAAACTCTTTTATGCGTAGGAAAAAATAATTATTTTGTATTACAATATAATGTATAATTTTTTCTCTAAAATTTTTTCAAGATAATTTGTTCTCCCTAAAAATTAAACAATTTTTATTCGATCTAATTTGGTCCACTCGGTCAATTTCGGTCCCCCTTCAATCCATTTTAGACTAATTGGGTTTTAAATTGATTTTTTGAGAAAATACCATTTTGGACCTTAAATTTTGGGGTCACGGTAAATTTGGTCTTTATATTTTGATAGCAATCAATTTAGTCCATGTTATTTTCAACTTACAATCAGTTTTGTCCCTGTCGTTAATTCGCTAACGGAAAATGCCTACATGTTAAATAGTATGCATTGTTGGCATACTTCACGCCTACATGACTTATAAAATAATATTAAACAAATTTAATCAACATATAAAAATTTTCACATAAGCATTTATATGAAATTATAATTTTTTAAAAAATAATAAGCATCGCACTTTCTTTTCTTTTCTTTTCTTGGCAACCAAACACAATACAAACATTTAAAAAAAAAAAAAAATTGTTCGGTGGGTTTGTTTTTCAATTGAAATTGCTGGGTTTGATTTTTATTAAAACCCAAAGCCTCTCTCTCTTATAAATACAGAAAGCCAAACTGAAAGGAGTGCAACTGAGAAACAGCTCTCTAAAGCTAAATCACAATGACCACAAATCAAGTAAATATAATATATATATATATATATAGAAATGGCAAAAAAAAAAAAAAATTTAAACAACAATTCCCATCGTGACCTGCGATTTGGGTTAGTTGGGGCCAAGCTTTTTTCCTTTTTCTTCTTCATTTTCTCACGATTTCTCAGAAACCGGAAACCAAACGATGGGGAGAGCTTGAACCACCTATTCCACTCTCTCTACCTTGCCACCGCCGCAATCTAACCACTGACAAGACCAAACCCTTGTCGCACTGATCAGTTGTTGCATGACTCAACCACCCAACAAGGACTGCAGAAGTTGTCGCCATTGAAGAGTTTCTTCAGGTCGTTAGGAGATGCACCATTGGGTTGGAGTCTATTGCCACTACTATGGATTCATATTCTCTAAATTTCTTAGGTTACTCTACCAAATAGGTTTTTTTTTTTTTTTTTTTTTAATCTTAACTATTTTTTAATGATTTAAGGGTTTAGATTTTACCATGTCAGCATTTCACTAACAATAATCTTAATTGTTTTATTTGCAATATTATTTTATTATTTTAAGAGTATTATTAGTAGAATGCTAACATGGCAAAATCTAAACCTTTAAATTATAAAAGAATGGTTAAGATTTAAGGAAATCTATTGATAGAGTACCTTAGGAAATCTACAAGATTTGAATTCCACTACTACTGTTAGGATTGGTGAAGGCAGAAGTGTTGGGTTTCTTTTAATGATGTGTTGTAGCTACTACTGGTGATGAGTTTCATTTTGGGTTGGAGATGGATTGTGGCTACTATTAGTGATGGGTTCTGTTTTGAATTTCAATTCACAGATTTGGACATGATTTTTTGGGTTGTTTGTAGAGTTTTCAAGGAGGATGTTGTGTTTGGTTACCCAGAAAGTGGAAGAAAGAAAAGGAAAAAAAAAAAATGAATTACAGATTTTTTTTTTTAGGGTAAATGTTAGAAAAATTAATTAGAGATTGATTGCCAAGAAAGTGATTAAAAAAAAAAAAAAAACACGAGAGAATTAAGTCAATTAAACTAACTCTTAAGGCTTTTTATTAAAAAAAAATTGAGAAATAAATTCTTTTTTTTTTTGTTATTTATTTATTTATTTATTTATTTTTATGTTGATGTGGCAATTTTTTATGTTAATTAAAAAAATTTTATTATTATTTTATAAGACACTTAGGTGTGAAGTTTGTTAATAGTATAGACCATTTGCCATGTAGGTATTTTCCGTTAAAGAGTTAATAGTAGGAACCAAATTGATTATAAGTTGAAAATAATAGGGATCAAATTAACTATTATCAAAATGTAAAAACCAAATTGACCGTAGCTCTAAAATGTAGGGACAAAAATTTTTTGCGTTGATTCTTTTTGTAGGTTTTCTTTTCAAATTTAGCCCAAAAAGTCTTTTTTTTTTCTTGATTCTTAGGTTGAGTTAAAAAATACAAAACAAATCTAAAATAGACATTAGAAATTAGAAATGTGAGCCCTAAAATGTAATAAAAATAATAAATATTCGAAAGTGTTATTTGGTTCACATTGGTTCTATTCTATCCATTTTGTCCTCTTTGGTCCAGTTTAGTCCTATTCGATTCTATTTAGTCCATTCTGTCCACTAAAGTTCTATTCGGTCCATTCACTCTACATTGGTTCTATTCGGTCCATATTGGTCCTATTCTGTACAGTTCGGTCCCATTCCGTGCATTTTGTCTCTATTTCGTCCAATTCAGTCCAAATTGGTCCTATTCGGTCAACTTTATCCACTTTGATCCACTTCAGTCCATTCGGGCCATTTGATCCACTTTGGTCCTATTTAGTCTATTTTGTCCACTGGTGCTATTCAGTCAATTCAGTCCACTTTAGTCCCATTCAGTCCACATTGGTCATATTCGGTTCACTTCAGTCCAGTCTATCCACTATAGTCCTATTCAGTCCTATTTCGTCCTACTCGGTCCATACTGTCCACTTTGGTCATATTTTGTCCATTTGGTCCACTTTGTTCTATTTGGTCCAATTCAGTCCATTCGGATCACTTCAATTCATTTTGGTCCATTTCAATCTATTTTTGCACTTACATAATGGGAAAAGACATGTTTGGGTTGAAAGCACCTGCCAAAGGCCTTTATAGCTGAATTGACACATTTCCATGTACAAAGTGCTTGAGAATTTAGGGGGGAAAGAGTTTGAGCTGTTGGGTTAGCAGCATGTTGTAATTATCTCTATAAAAAAAAAGGGTTGAAAGCACCTGATCATATTAAGAATAATATTTATTGTTGCTACGCATTTGTTGAGCCACATTAATGTAGCATTTTAGTCCACTTTGGTAAGACTAAATTTAAGTGAAAGTCTTTTTAAACATAAAGGCTATGAATATACAATTGTAATCTTTAGGGCAATTATTCTTTTGTTTTAACGTTGTTACTTTTAAATTAGTTGTATGAGGTTAGTTATATATTTAAGCAAAATAAATAAATAAATAAATATATACATATATGTATGCATGTATAATTTTAATTTAAATAAATTATTCAAATTATTCATTCTCTTAAAAGAGATTATCATGATAATCAAAACTCATATCAAACTTATACTGAATTTGTATAATTTATTCTCTAAATTTAATTGTAGAGAGAGAGAAACTACTTGTGATTGGGAACTAAAAAATACAACACCAAACCATCTAAACTCAAAATAGAGTTTTAAAAATCACAATGATTCATCAATATAAAGTAGAGTTGCAAGAAAGAATTTAAAAAAAAAAAAACAAGAGACATAAAATAACCACTTTTCAAGAGAGAATGTGAGAGAAAATAATAAGAAATTTATAGAAAACAATATAAGAAGAAAAAAAGTATAAAAAAATAGTAATAAACACCAAATTATCCAAATAATGTTACGTAATAAAATAACATTATATTCTTATATACTATCTTTATAATGCAATATGATAACATATATGAAATCAAAGAGAATAAAAAAAACTAACAACTTAAAAACACAAAACTTAATCACATCAACCCAAAGTAAAGTTCCTAATAATACAAAAATTCATCAACGTAAAGTAGAAATGCAAGAAAAATATTTTAAAAAATCCACACAAAAAAAAAAATGAGAGAGAGAAATAACATTTTTTTGAGTGAAAAGACTATGAATAGAATGGAAAAGAGAATTGTAAATTTATAATAAGAGGAGGGGAATAAGAAAAGTAAAAAATAAAGGAAGATAAAGGGATAGAGGAAAAGTGACATTAAGGTAGATAGTAATAGGGAGATGAAAAGGTAAAAGTGATGAGAAAAGTTAGAGAAAGTATAACAATAAGTTGGGAAATTAATAAGAAAAAAAAGAACTAAAAAAAAAGAGAATGTTAAAAATGGATGGATGATGTGGCCACTCAATAGGAGCTTAGCAATAATAAATACTACGTTTCAACTTATATATATAGAATATTCACTTCATGGGTAGGGCTATCCATGGGTCGGGTCAGATCGGGTTTGTGGTTGACCTATAACTGACCCGATCGAATCGGGTGAACGGAAAAGAGACCCGTAGGCGACCGAATGTTCAGGTCGAACCCGATGGCACAAGTCATCAGTTGAGTGGGTTGAAATTGACGGGTGATTTCGAGTTTGAATCCCAACAAGATAGAAATCAAAACTCAAACAACAAAGAAATCAAAACCTAAATAACCAAAACACTAGATCCATAGATTGAAACAAAAACGAGGGAGATAAAGATTATACCCACATCACCACCACCATTCCTTCCCCCACTAGCACCACATCCACAAGATCAGTACAATTTAAAAAATAAAAATAAAAAAGAAAAAGAAAAAGAAAAAAAACTTTGTTCTTACTGAAGTACAGACTGCACAAGATTAGAGGAGACTTCAAGTACATTAGAGGAGGGATTCATCAATATGTGGAGTTTCAAGTTGAACTTTGATTCAGCGATGGCAGCAGTAAGGAGGCTAGGGTTAGGGGCTACGGTAAGGAGGCTAGGGTTAGGGGCGACAGTATAGCCCAACTCGGCAACGAATGACAGCAGCAGTAATGAGGTTAGGGTTAGGGATTTGAGAGAGAGAGAGAGAGAGAGAGAGAGAGAGAGAAATTTTTCTGAAACTAATAAGGGGATGAGGAGGCGTGTAATGTGTGTTCAGACTTCAATGTAAATGAGAAACCCAAGTCAAAGATTTTCCTTTTTAAAATTCTGGGCGGTCAGGTTGGTTTATATGGGTTAGAATTCAAGGGACCCAAAATTGACCTACAAAACTGATTTTTAAAATTAACAGATTAGCACTCTACCCATCTGGGCATTCAGATCTGCCTATAGGTCCTCAGGTCAAATTGGGTTGGATGGGTGGGTGATTCGGGTCTGATAGGTTGATGGATAGCCCTATCTACAAGAGAGGAGGGAGGGAGGACTTTGGCTACCCTCACATCTAGTGAGAGGAGGCAGGACTCCTTTCATAAGAGTGAATAATTTTTGTTTTGCAAAGGCGAAACTTTTAACCTTCTATGATTTCATCTTCTCGCATGTTTAAATAGATCATTCAAGTGAATCTTTGGAGACAGTCGTGCATGCCAATTAGCTGTTTCATTTCAACTACTGAGTTAATCGGATGTACCCAAAGGAACTTAAAACTAGTGAATTTTACCATCTCCAAAGACAATTAAATGGTCCAGAATTGGAATCCTACTTATTTAAACTAATTGAAAGGGCATTATCGATTAACACCATTTATTTTCAATTGCAGTATTGCCTAATCATAATACTAAGTTAGAAACAAATGTCAATCTAAATCAGATGTTGTGATCCACTTAACAGGACATTAGGAAATAATGCGATAATTAAGAAAACAATAATAATCTGTTACTATAAGTCCATTGCACAACTCACAAGGGATATTTGCAAATGAAACAAGAAAAAAGGAAACCAATTCAAACAACTTTAACTCATTCTTTCATCAATGTTACTAATAAAATTTCTTCCTTTCATCTTAATTGTACATCAGAGAGGAGATACTATCAGCGTTGATGGACCAGAAGCCAAACCAAAGTTATTGACATTCTCATTCTATGTGTCAAATTACCAAAGTGAGATGTAAAGGAAGGTAAATTTTGCTTACCTTTTTTTCCCTTTTCTTTTTCCTCATCACTAGAAAATTATATACTACATTTTGGAAGCTATTCAAATATCTTCTAGCACTGATGATACATGCAATCTCAGTATAAAAGAGGACATTAACAAAAAAATGGTTTCCTACAGCTGTTATGAAGCAGATGAATGATCTTCACCCTGCTCTACAAGCACACATCTAGAAGGAGGACCAAACATGCTCAAAAATACCTGCAAACATAAAAGCTACAAAAAATGACTTTCTCCTTATATTATTAATTTCTCTCATAGGAGTATCAGTGGAATACATTTGGCTGACATTGATTTTTCTATTGAAGAGCCACAGCTGACCCCAAAATTTTGGAAATAAAGCTTGGTCGTTATTGTTGTAGGTGTATCAATGGAAATCAATTTTTCTTCGACTGTCTAGAATTATTCCTTTTCTTTCCTCTTTTTTTTTTTTTTTTTTTTTTTTTTTTTTTTTGTGTGTGGAGAGAGTGGGGGTGGGGGGGATTGGGTCATAACCATGAGCCTCAATAGGTGCTAACACCAACGGATATCATGAAAATTCAGAATAAACATGTTTTTTTAATAACTGATGCACGGAACAAATAAGATCATGCATAGAAGCAAAACTAGAGGTATTTACTGACTTTCATGTGGCAGGGAGCAGCAAGTCAAAACATCCGGTTATCATAATTTGGTATGTTGACATTCTGGCCAAAATGGTGCTACTTTCTTGTTGCATTACTTTATTTTAACATAATTTTTTGGTCCTTCTGTTGCTAAAGAGAGCTTATTGATGTCAAGATTTTTTATGATTCCAGTATCTTCCATGGATACCACAAATCACCAAGATTGTTCATGATTCCATTACCTACATGGATACCACAAAGACAAAGATATTCTACAAGAAAGTAGTGACAAAGTATCTTGGACTTACGGGTAAGAATACAAGTCCATGCAAGAAACCAAGAAGCACCAGTGCCAGGTACATTTTAAAGTAATAAACCTGCAAAACACAAGCAGGGAAGATATTAATGACAATGGAAAATATTGGCTTATTCAAAATTCAGAGGGAGCAATTATTACCACAAAAACTTCTGTCCTTGAGAAACAAAGAACAATCACTCGAATTAGCTTTGTCAATGTGATTCCACTGCAAAATTATGTCGAAGATTTGTATATTTGTTATTGAGATCACTTTAAACTGAAATCAAACTTACATTGGAATTTTGACAGCTAGGGCCAAATATTTTGCAACAGGGTCAGGAGGAAACCATGGTTTAATGGTTATCCACAAAGTAGGAGGGAATTTAGACCTTGCAATTAGAAGCTGAATTCATGACTACAACTACAGCTATGTCAATATAGCACGATAGTCTGTTTATGTCAAAATTAATGCAAATTTCTTAGGAATCTGGACATTAGCTCTGTTGACTGAAAAGAATATTTTACCTGAAGACAGATGCCCCCATTGTACCCAGAGCCTCCTTTGTGCGTTGGTCTTTATCTCCACTGCTTACCTGTACAAGAAATTCCTCAATTATGGCACTAAC
Source organism: Quercus gilva (assembly GCA_023621385.1). Classification (NCBI taxonomy): domain Eukaryota; kingdom Viridiplantae; phylum Streptophyta; class Magnoliopsida; order Fagales; family Fagaceae; genus Quercus; species Quercus gilva. Next base: position 15,800,474 of record CM042474.1, read on the forward strand.
AAAAACAGGAAAGCCAAGAAAATAAAATATCCCAATATTTGGAAGAGGAGCTATCAGCATCTCATTTCACCAGTCATGACTTTCAAAATAAATTAAGTTTTCACAATGAAGAAAAGCATTCAAAGGTTAAAAGTTCTATTAGTATACTTCTTTGCATAACACTTCCATTTCACTGTTCAAAGAATATTGTAATCGTATCAAATAAGATATTTGATTTTGTTTTCTTTTTAGAGGTTTGAGCAAAAATATTGAAAATAACTTTAATCAAATGTGGGAAATTGAATAGCTTGCAACAAAATATATTTTATATTTCATTCCTTTTTTAGAAGAATATTTTCATACTTGAAACAAAAACATAATGTAATGCGGAGGAAACAAACTAAGTTTGCAAGAGTCCATCAAGAAGCCAAGGGTACTAACCGAGAAAGCATGTGTCATATGCACACAAAATTCAACAGCAATGCCCACTGACATATTAAGGTTTACAACAGAGACTGCATTCAATTGGATCTCCAGAATTGGAATTGCCATCACACCCTGTACAACGTCATCTTGTAAGCGATGTAACGGGAAAACAACATATGGTCAATTCTAAATTAATTAAAGCAAAATTGAGAATTATAAAATATTTTTATAAGCTCTCCAATCCTTATGTGCTTCATAGGAGAGCCAAGCATCTTATGTTTTATATTCAATTCTATATTGTGCTCTTGCATATGTCAAAGACTCTTATTACTTAGTAAATATTTGTAATCTGCATAAACTTCACTTATGTTATGAAATATGATATCTGAACCATAAAGTGTCTTGAAAGTTGATTGGATATGTGTGTAAGCTCTCTCACAGGGTGGGGAGCACTTAGGGTTGCTTGGAGTCAACACCAAGCATGACTAGAGTAGGCACCAGTTGTAAAACTAAACAACCATTTATTATCAATCTCAAAACTGTCTTACAAAGCTGAAAAAATGTGCTTAAATAGAGAATAATAAAATGCATAAAGAAACCTTAATTATTAAATGACTGAGCTTGGTAGTTCTTCAAGCCCATTATTAGCAGGCTCCATCCATCAGGCCACTGGTTGGGCTGTCTTCTTTTTACTTTTATGCCTGTAAGTATGTATAATTGGAGGTCTATATCTTGTAACCAACATCTCTCTCCGTCAGGGGTTAGATGGTGGTGTTCACTCACAAGGCAGTATGTGCAGGGGCGGCCCAACATAATTGAAGGCCTAAGGCGAAAAATTTATGCAGGGCCTTTAATATGTAAATATTAATTAAACAAAATTATTTAATACTAATCAAATTAAGGTTAATTTAATACATTAAATACATAAATAATACCAAGTAGATTAATGTTAATTTCATATAGAGAATTGAATATCATAGTTGAACCTATAAATATTAATAAAAAGAAATAAAAATATATTGCGATTAAAAAAGATACTTTATTTTGGATATAAGAAGATGCATAGTTAAATAAAATTGTAATATAATTTTTAATTTTATATTTTGATTTTAAGAGAGAGAGAGATAGATATTATTTGGTGTATGGCTTTGTAGGATATTATTTTACAAAAATCAAAGTCTCAAACTATTAGGAGAGATTAATCTATAATTGATGATTTAACACATTTGCAACATCTTTTTGAAATATTTTAAGGTTTTAATTGAGTTAAGGTTCTATTGGTCTCGTACTTTGAGAGTCTTAATAGAAATGAAAAAGAAAAATGCGCTAATTAAAAGCACTATAAAATGTTCAAAATATAATGTGATATTGTCTCTCATTGATGAACTTCATCAATTTAACTAATGAATGTTTATATCATTTTTTTTGTGATTAATAACATGATAATTTGTAAGTCAATAGTAAAATTTGTAGTATCTTTAACATCACTAATAAAAAAAATGTAAACCTTTAGAATATATATATATATATATATAATTTTATAAAAATTTGGGCCTTTAACTATGGAAAGTGGGGCCTTTTTTCCTAAGGAAAAATTTGTTTTTTTGGTGGGGCCTTAGGCCTAGGCCTAGGCCCAACTTGCCTATGCCTTGAGCCGGCACTGAGTATGTGAGAACGTGTGATACGTGTGTAGGAGAAGTATACTGGTCAATTTTTTGTGTGTTGTTGAATGATTTTAAGAATTTAAATGCATATATTTTAAGTGATTTAATTTTGAACTAAATTTAAGACTTTTGAGTTGATATCATGATATGGTTATTCAAAATATTCATGTCTAGCGTGACTCTATTCCACCACGTGTCATGTATAATTGCTTATTGTAGTATGAATCTGTCCTGCTATGTGTCATGTATAATTGCTTACCGGGCTATGTAGTTCATTCCTTCGTTGATGACTTTCATATTAAAGTTTAACTGAGAGCTGCAGCTTTGGAACACTCAATAAAGTATGCAGATAGAGCTTCGTAGAACTTAGACAAATTCGATTGTGATTGGCTTTATCTACAGGATATTAATTATTTCTATTTTGTTTCAGATTATAAGAAATTTGAAGTTCTTTTTTAGTTTTGGATTTTTATGTTTTGTAAGAGATTTATTTGACAGTTTAGTAACTTTAATTGACATTTGCTAGACCAATTAGTTAGTCATGTACCTAATTTTGTGTTTTATGGATTTAGGTCGTTACAACATAGGTCCCAGTTAAGTGTAGCATCAATACTGTCGTTCACACACACAGACATACATATATATTGCAAGAGGTTATTATTTCAATATACAAGTAACAGGCAAAATCATATAAGCTTCAGGCTGTGCAACCAAGTATTTTGTGCTATAAAAATGAAGACCACTTAAATGCTAAATTTATTAGCACAGGACATAGATCCCATTTAAGTTTCTAAAATCAATGCCGTACTGAAAAGATAAACACTCCAGTTATTCAAACGATAGGAGTTCTCAAATTCACTAACCAATTGCTATGGCAAGGTTGATCAGTGCTGTCCTCCATATATCAAGGTATTGCTCAAAAAACATATAAAACACTGAATATGGGAAATGTTGCACCTATTCTAAGAGAAAGGGAGATAATTCTTATTCATTGAATGGACAGAAGATTCACTAATCTTAGTGTTCTACAGTCAATAAGCATGTGTGGTAGTGGTACACTCATGCTTGCTTCAAGGGCTTATAAAGCATGAGTGGAGCGCATCTCTTGCTAATGTGGGACGTAGTCCAAGCTAAGCGCTTGCTTGCCTACACTCGATACTGAGAACTAAAACCTTCTCTCACAACTAATATAGTAAGAACTTCTACGCAAAACTGGGGCAAGTGATATTTGTATAGAATTGAGAAGCACTGAAATATTACCTTCAAAGAATCAGAAACTTTTGAACTGAACTCTCGAGCAGCCCTCATTGAATTAACATAGTCAACCTAAAATAAAAGAAAGAGGAGCTCTTTGCATTCTAACTCATGATGAAAGGAACTTTCATACCTGCTTGTTTAGGGGGGTATGATACGTACGGAATGATATTGCTTGAATAATACCATTGTCATATCCTGATGAAGTGTGATTAATTAGCTAATACCAAATTTAATTTTGAAACAGATACTATAGGTTCAATCAATAAATCATTACACGTTAATTTCCTGAGAGTAAATAATGGAAGGACAAATACTAAATCCTACCAAACTTCTAGTTCCGCACTAGTAGTGTAAGCCTCAGGCCACCTTTAGCACAATCAGCGGAGGGTAGAGCATCCAGGAACCATGGAAGCTTCTCCTTAAATTGCACCGTAGATGGACGATCATTCAGCAAATCTGAGTGACGGAAGCACTGACAATCTCCACAATTGTTAGTAATTAAGACCTCTCAATATGTTAAATAGACAAACAAAAATTGAATTATACTGCAAAACAATTAGACAGAAGATTCATCCAAATTTTTTTTTTTCCCCAATCTACTCTGCGAAAATTACGGTGGTACAGTCTTTGCATACTCCATTCACGCCACAAGCAACATCATTTGAAGAACAGCAAGGAGGCTGGAAGAGAACAAACTTCAGTAAATTCAATGGGATGTGCTTGGTACTGAACAAGATCAGTATTAATAGCTGAGTCAGTTCCTCCAAAACTGACAGGGAAGCATGATTGTTTATAGCACGATCATTGTTATATTCTTACTATGAGAAAGTCATGCATAGTTAATCATGATATCCCCTAAAAAAGACAACTTATTACTTTGAGTCTCACTACCCTTAAAGTTGGAAAAGAGCAATTCCACAGTTCCATTTTGAGAGCTCATTTTGACCTAGTCATTATATAATTTCAAACCTTTTTAGTATTATTACAAATTCCAATACTGCAAATGAAATTCTAATGTTAACCTAATTTACAGCAGTCATTAAGCCCAAAAATCATGTAACCAGAAAACAGAAAATGTGACAGAAAACATAGGCCATTATAGGGAAAAAAACATTATTATTATGCCAATGGACTTATTGGGTCATGACCTGATCATCAGGGGGGCAGTAACTCCCATTTGTGAAATTCCGACAGCACCCAAATGCTTCTGGTGACATCATCACAAGAAAATCATCAAGCCATGATGCAGCTGGCATAGGTATGTAACTTGATTCTGGTGTTAAGGACGCTCTTGCAATCTACAGAAGCAAAAGAGACATAATTCATATCAAATAGAACAAACTAAGGGGACAACCAAAGATATAAAAATCACAACAAAAGACAACAAACCAAACCAGTCATTATGTCACCCTTTAAAAAAGATTCACATTTATATGAAAGTGATTTACCAAATCAAAAGTGTGTTATAAGAAAAACATTGAGCAACACATCAGACTTTTTATGTCAAAGGAAAAAGGTTTTACCTCGTTTAAAAGGGAGTCTGACTCACATTGGCTAATGGAGCATAACTGGTTTGTATGTCTTGATTCTGAGCTGAGGAATAGATCAATATCAGTATTGTAGTCTTAACATAGTGACAAACATGGATCTAAATCAAGGTTCACCCTTCAACCCTCCTCTTCCTCTTCTTTCACAGACACATGGTGGTAAAAATTCAGGTTGAAAAATCAACAGTAACAAAAAAGGCTTCATCAAACACCAGTAACTAAATTTCTGAAGATTAAATTGTATAAAATACACAGGAGGCATGCCTAGGGATCAAGCTCAAAATGAGAGTGCCATTGTTGAGGAGCTCTCTAATAGGGGGAAAAAAGTATCTTATGAGTTAAGAGAGTCTCGTGAGACCTCTCTCTCACAATATATGGGATTTATACCGTGAGGACTGCGTATAATGTGCTTCGATCCCAGCAAGTTAATACCCAACAGGGTTAATCATTAAATCATAGGGAAGGTGAGCAATTTTGAAGGAAACTGTGGGGTGTGCGGGTTAATAACAAACTGAAAATCCTTGATGAGCATGTTGAGATAATTTGGTCAGACGGAAAATACTTTGATACTCGACTTGTGAATGTTGCGGAGCTAAGGCTGAAACGTTCACCATGCTCTTTTGATTTGCTAATACCCTATAGAAGTTTGGCAAGCTGGTCTAAAGAGACTTGGTGCTTTAGTTGTCCATAATATTGTTTTTGAATGCAGTAGATAACTTGTTGAACCGTCTACAACAACCTGAATTGAAATTTTTTTTTTATACAAATTGCATGGATGCTTTTGGTAGTATTTGGTGTACAGGAAATGAGACCAGACTAAGAAAGGCATTCGGAATGCAGTTGCTTATGCTTCAGAGTATATGGAAATTAGTCATTCATCCTATATTAAGTTTATTATTCTGAGATTTTGTTGTATTGATTTTGCAAAGTTTGCAATAGGCATTCTTTCTCTAATGGTAGAAGTTGTTTGGGCTAGATTGTTTGATCATTTTTTTGGGTTGGGTAGTAATATTTTAAATGGATTGGACTAGTGCATTGCTAATAAACCTAAGAGCATTTCCAATCAGGAAAATTTTCATCCAAATTTTAACTAAAAAATCGTTTTTTCTATTTTAGCTAATTATTTTTTCAAATAAAACTAACAAACTCTTCATTCTTTTCTCTATTCAATTAAATATTCATTAATTAATTATTTTTATTTTTATTTTTTTGGAAAGTGAGAAGAGAGGGAGATGGATGAATTTTATTTGCAAAAACATATGGCTCATCTACAGTAGCTCTCTTGGTGTGGTTGTCACGGAGTTTCCGCACGATATACGGTGCAACTTGCTATTAATTTTTTTCAATATTTTAATAAGATTTAGCTTAACTGGTTGGTACCTCAACTTTTAATAAAAACATTCGAGATTCAGATTCCCTCCCTCAACTATCAATGTATATAAAAAAAAAAAAAAATTTAATAAATTTCATTGTAAAAAATCATAAACTTTAGATATTTTATAGACAAAATAAAAGACACTAAGAACAGTATAGGGATTTAATCATACTATATTTGTGTGTGTGTGTGTTTACAAATTGAAAATTGCATGGTATAGCGGCTCATATAGATAGGTATGTTTCACGCCTAGTAAAAAAAAATACAAATATCCTTCAATTATTTTTTTTACATTCTTGATTTCGTGTTACTAAATTTATTTATTTTTTCTTTTTATTGGACGTTGTTTCAATTATTGCAAAAACAACTAAATTTAAGCAAGAATATCACATTTCAAATCAATTGTTCTCCACATAAAATAAAATAAAAAATCAATTGTTTCTCATATAAATAAACATATTTATTCTATTTTTTATCTTTCTAATTACCTAGAATAAATACTACAATTTTAGTTACACACACAGATATATATATATATATATATATTACATGTCACTGAAAGGAGTTAGGAAAATTAAAGGGTTAAGATTAATTTTAGTGAATTCACAAATTTTTTTTAAAATGGTTTTTGTGTCAATTATTGTCAAAGCAACTAAACAAGAGAAAGAATGTCATATTCTAAATCTATTATTATTATTCCAACTAAAAATTATTTCTTATATAGAGTTTATAAAAATAATCATATAAATTCATTTAATATAAATAATTAGTGCACAACTATAGGTAATTAATATATGCATTTACTCTATTGGCCAATTCAATGAATTAATACTTTGATATAAATACAAACTTTGTTGAATTATAAGGCTAAATGAAGAGAACATCAAGGAATGCGCCATATGGCACAACCTTATTAAAAAGGATTGTATAACTCTATAAGACTAAAATATTATAATACTAGTATTATGTCCGTGTGATGCACGACTTGATAAAAAATATTTTGATAATATAATTAAATTTAGTAAAAAAAAATAAAATGAAAAAAATAATTAATTCAAAATTTAAGATTAAAAAATAAATTGTACTTTTACACTTAAAAGAAATTTTATTTTTATTTCTTATTAAGATATTTAAATCATTTGTTTTAGTGTTGATTTCATTCAAATGGTTATAAGTTATATCAACCCTAAACCAGTATATGTATCCATATGCAACATTCTAAATTAATAATACAAAAAAATATAATACTCTAACTTAATGTAACATTTTAACTTACTAATAAATAAATATAGCACCCTAACTTAAAGTAATTTTTACAATTGTATTGTGTTTTAACCTTTAAGAACACATATATTCTATTTTTATCATAAAAAAAAAAACACAAATAATAATATTACACATGAAAAAATAATGAATTCAATAATTGAAATGGTTGAAAACAAAATTAAGCCAATACCTCGAAAAAATAACGAAATTTTTTAACTTAAAAAAAAAAAAAGAGTTAAGTAAAGATAGACTTATATAGAAATTTGGACGAATGGATTCTCTTGTATCCAATTTCATGTTTGGCAGCAAATTTTGCTTTTAATTAAAGAATATAGATTACATGGAACAAAGCACTAAACAAAAGCCATAACAAATTAAATCCATTATAAAATATTGATGCCAACAACAAATAATCATGTAATAAGAAATTAAAAAATACAAATATATTGCTTGTTGTATTGACTTTAAAAAAAACACTAAGATGTGTGATCAAACATATAATTTCAACCTATTTATAAAACTTGTTGAACAAAATCATATTCTATATAATAAAAAGGCAACAAATATACAAAATCTATTCAATTTGATGAAAGAAAAAAAAATTACCTGCAAGGTTGTAGGTAGGGCAAAGAGGAGAAAGGAAGAATATAGCAAATAATTGTAAAGTACGTAGCAGAAATAATGAAACACCAAAAAACTCTATGTATATATAGTGAGAATTTTAGGTTGTGAAGAATATGATATAAACAAAAAGAAGTAGTTTAGATGAAATTCAAATTCTCTCTTTGTTATTTAGATTCTATCCTTAAATAATTATATTCTATTGAAAAAGTAGTAGTTTATGATATATATATATATATATTTCAGGATAAAGTCTCGGTCGATGGAAAATGAAAAAGGTATGCTTTGCAGAAATAGAGAGAGAGAGTCCTAGTATAGTAGAAAGACTGTGTTGTTAATCTTTGTTAAAAAAAAAAAAAAAAAAAGTGGCGGGTGGGATTGAATATTAATACTGTAAAATGCAAGTTGTATTTTTTTTTCCTTTTACATTTTTTAAAGAAACGTAGGAAAAAAATGCAAATTCGATCTTTTTTTTCTTTTACGTTTTTTTTTTATCTCTCTTTTTTATTTAAATTTTATCCTTAGTTAATTCTATTTTATTGATTTTAGGTTTTGTTGATAACATTTTAGATAGACACAACTGTTATAGTTATAAATGAAATACTACTTTCTTTCATTACTTGATTTGTCATATTTATCTAAAAAATATGTATATATCTATTCTTAAAATCTAAAAATTTATTAAAATTTCTGCAATTTTGTGAAGTCACGTGGTGCAACCACGGCATCTAAGCCCAACTTTTATTATATAATTTTGTGAAGTCATGTGGTGCAACCACGGCATCTAAGCCCAACTTTTATTATATATAATATGATATGATTTACCGTTAAATGTAGATTTTATTTTTTAAACTGATTAAATGATTATGAAATCTATAAATAATAATTTCAAGAATAAAATACTTTTATACCCTAAAATTACATAAATTTAAGCAACCTCTCAAACGCTTTCTCAACCACTCTATTCTCACAACCAAATATAGAGACCTCAAGCACAAACACTTAATTCATTATCTCAATGAAATTAAGGAAATCATTTGTAAGTATCAACATAAAAAGAAAGTGATTAAACAATGAGAAATTGGCTAAAAACACATCAATTTATCAAAATTTGATTGTTTATAGTTAGACTTTCATATCCTTTAAAAAAATGGAAATTCATCATCGATTTTTATTTTTTATCACTATGGTTTATATCGCACAAAATAGTAGTAAAAAAAAAAAAAAAAAATCTACAAAGAAACCTACAAATTATGAGTTCTAACACAAAATAAAATAAAATAAGCTAACTTCATAAATAATCAATTAGAATGTTTGTTTCTTTTTTTCTTTAAATCTAAAACAAAATACATTTATGATTTTCCCAAACACCCAAAGACCTAAAGTGAATCACAACCTTCACAAAATCCACAATGTTGGATTTCAACGTCAAAACTGTAAGCTACCATCACTGAATAAAAAATGCAAGCCCATTTCCTTGGTCATAGCCTACTCATACAGGTTAAGATCAAATGGTATCACAATGTTAGAATTATGTAGATATCGTTGAAAGGTTGAAAGTAAATGACATCCTTTTTTGTCTAAGTGTATTTGAGATTGGATGGCATGAAGGGCTATGGGCATGTGTATATAAAGGAGTAGAACTGAAAATGGTGAATGGAAATGTAAAGAGTTTTGTGTGTGTAAGAGAGAGGAAAAGTCTTAAATATTGAACCAAATAAAACAAATAGTAGTCTTAAGACATTGAATACAAAACGTAACAAAAAGTAGTCTTAAAATATTGGACCAAAGGAATAAAGAGTCTCTATTTTTAAATTTGTTCTTATCTCTAATGTGGCTTAAGATTATTTCAATTCTTTTCATAGAATACGTCATATGGCAAAATCTCATACTCTCTTACATAAGGTCTCTGGTTATATATATATATACATACACACTAGTATTATGCCCTTGTGATGCACGGCTTAATAAAAAAATTATATATAAAATTTAAAATATATATATTTTGATAATATAATCAAATCTAATATCAAATAAAATAGTAAAAATATTTTTGAAAATTAAGTTACATGGAAAATGTATATTATGTAATTTTTTTTTTTTTTGCAAAAAAATATATTATAAAATATTTTAAAAAATTATGGCAAGTTTTAAATTTCTAAAAGCTCTTAGTAGTAAAATTGTAATTTAATTATATATATATATATATATATGTATGTATGTATGTATGTATGACACTTAAAAATCTTTCCATAATACTTGCTAACATGTATAGTAGCAGAAGTGCTAATCATATATAAATTTCTTGTATATATGACTAAAAACAAATTCCATAAATTACAAAAATGTAAGTATTTAGACTGCAATGTAATGTTTGCCTATAAATTACTAGTCATAGCCATTTTAAAGTTGCCATAAGTGAGGAAATAATCAACATAATCAATTAAGAACATCAAATCAAAAAATAGTATCAATAATCAAGATGAATTGCATTATCTAAAATTTTAAAAAAATCATATAATTTAAGCCGTAATTGAACTTCCTTAATAGAAAAATTGATACTAAAAAAAAAAAAAAATGAAGATAGTTCTTCTCACATAAATCTCCTAATTTTATATGGTAGATGAGTTCCATCCCAAATAGATTTAGTGATAAAATTTTGACCGAAATAAAAATTCCATAAATTATATATGTATATACACACACACACACACACACACACATATATAAGTATCTAAACCTTCTAAATAAAAGTACATAAAGAGAAAACAAAAATTATATTGCAATGTAAATGTAAAAGTTTACATATAAATTACTTGTGTGTATCTAAACCTTCTAGGCCACCATAATCAAAATAATTTCAAAAATAGATAAATAAAAGTACATAAAGAGAAAAAAAAAATTTGTATCGCAATATAAATGTAAAGTTTACATATAAATTACTTATGTCTAACCATTTTGATATTGACATTTGTGTCTAGTCATTTTGATATTGCCATAAGTGAGGAAATAATCTGCACAATCAATTAAGAAGACCAAATAAAAAAAATACATCAATTATTAAGATGAATTACATTATGTAAAATATTTTTAAAAAATCATAAAAATTTAAGTACTAATCCTTCCTTCTGCAGTTTTTCACTTAATTTTGGTTTTTCATTGATTGATTTTAGCATTTTTAAATAGTAGAGTAGAATAGACTTAGTAGAGTTTCAGTTCAACTCAATTTCTCTTGAATTCAAACTTAATTTGTAGAGGTGTGAAAAATAATCACATGAACTCAATCAAATTTCACGTTGCAGTTTTTTTTTTTTTTTTTTTTTTTTTTTTTAACATGTAGTAATTTGGTTTTTTTATTGATTGATTTTAGCATTCTTAAATAGTTTTAGTTCAACTCAACTTCTCTTGGATTCAAACTTTTTTTTAGCGTAGTATACAATTATTGCAATTTAAGATGCATTAGACCTTTTTTTTTTAGTGGAGTAATTAAAAAATAAGAATAATTAGATTACACTACGTCTACGCTACTGCAATTTAAGATACATGAGATTTTATTTATTTATTTATGAAATGCTATCTTTTTAAAATCTAAAAATCTAAAAAAATTTCTAATATTTGGTGTCACCACTTGGTGCAACAATGGCGTCTAAGCCCAATTTTTATTATATAGTATATGATATATATAGATAATTGATGATTGATTAGGAAAACTAATGTTTGATAATAATTTGTAGGAGTTTATTTTATAGAATAGTAATCCAAAATTTGGAGAGAAAAGGGGTTTAACTATCATGTTGAAAATGCTAAATTCTCTTTATAATTTCACCTAAATTTTACCCTCCCCCTCCCAAAAAAAAAACCCTTCTTTTCTAATTTTTTTTCTCTCCGATAGCCTCTCTATTTTTTTTTTTCTCTATTTCATTAAAATAATGTTTTTATTCTTTTTCTTAATTAATTTTTCTCTACCCAAATCTTTTTATTTTTATTTATTAAATCCTTTATTCTCCACCTTACTTAAATATGAGAGAGAGAGAGAGAGAGAGAGAGAGAGAGAGAGAGAGAGCGACATCTCCAAGGTCATGCGGCCTACATCAATTGTGCATCTCCATTTTTTTTTTTTTAAATCAAATTTGGGTCTTAATTAGCAATGGATTTTGTGGTTTCCATAGATCAATTGTGTATGTGTCATTGGATGTAGTGGATTATAGATATTGAATTATGGTTATCAACAATTTTGGGATCAATTTTCTAGGTTGTTGTTTGGCAAAAATGGATAAATAAGAGTTCAGAGAGCTGCAATGACTTTCTGGGTGTGAACAGGCACTATAACAAAATAAAAAATTTAGAAAGTGTTAAAGAAATTGTTAGATCAATGATTTTAAGTGACGTCTTAAACACTAAAGTGGGAAGGGTAGATAGAAAAGCCTGTTGTAGATGCTAAGAACCTCAGCAGCCATGTTAGCCATAAGTAAATAAATAAACAAATAAAATTTGATTGTTGATTCAGCAAAAAAGAAGCTTGTGTGGTCTACTATTAATGGGTTTTATTAGTATTTCAGTAGGGTCGTGGGTTTCTAACTTTCTATATAAAGTGGTCTAGCTTCATATATAGTATGGTGAATCCTTCTATTTTTTTATTCTATTTAGTTTTAGTTAAAGTGGTTTTCACGAGTGGTAAGGAGTGGCGTCACACAGAGCTCAAATAATTGAGGAGCTTTCAGGTAGTGTTATTTAAAGTGAACTAGGAAGTCTTTTAATAACCATTTATTCGCAGATAGTCTTCTTATATGCCAATTCCAATATTAATTTATTCAGCAAAAAATAAAAAAAATAAAAAAGTCCAATCTTAATTCTAGGACCATACACTTTCCTACTTTATTTATTTATTTATTTATTTATTTTGTTATAACTGTTTTATGTGACTAACTAGGAGTAGTGAAGAAAAAATTTTAGACCTATATGACATTGACAAATAGACAATCACAGTCTATCATAGAAGACAGTTGTGGCAAAGGAAGAATGAAAGTGTGTAGTCTTTGAATTATTTATTTTTGGAATCTCAAACAATTCTAGCTTAGAACACTTTTACACATCCTTTGTCACAAGATTCACAACCATCCTATGTGCTTAAACGTGAACAGTGAAGAAAAACTAGTGAATTCATGTGAAAATAACAGGCAATCATTCACTATTTGTATCACATAAATTAGTTGTAACAAAAAAAAAAAAAAAAAAAAAGAAATAGTTTTAACAAAAAGAGTATGAAAGTGGGGGGGGGGGGGGGGGGGGGGTCTTAGAATTATTCTTGGAATCTCAAAAATCTTACAGTGACTTCCGCTGGGTTTAAAAAAAAAAAAAAAAAATCAACCATGAACCTTGATTATAATATAAGATGATGATGATGTATGTGCAAACTGTAATCTAAAGTAAACATTACAATGATTTCCACTTGCTATTAAAAAAATCGATCTCGATCTTGATACGGCGATTATTATATTCACTTGTGTTGATCAAAGCAGAGCAACTCGAAACCGTGGTGCTGACGTTGTTATTTAAGAAAAAAATCGAAACAGTGTGGTGTGGACAAGCACAAACAATGAATCCATTGAAAACAACTCATTTTTTTTTTCTTTCTTTTAAATTTTTAAATTTCGCAAAAAGACAATTCTGGTTGAGTGATTCTCACTAATTCCGATAGCTATCGCTAATAGTAATACCATATTTAATAGCATACTTATATAAAATCATCTTACAATTGACATTCTACCAAATGCCTTTTTTTATTTATTTACTTTTTAATAGTACCAAACATAGTTACAATTCATTGAGTTTTATATTTTAAATTGTTCAATTAAATTCAACTACATTTTTTTTAATAAGAATATATATATATATATATATACCTCAGAGTGTATGAAAAGACACACCCATTTCCTGGTCTTTTAATTAATTATGATGATGGTTTATTTGTTGCTGATGATTCAGATAATGATGATGATAGGGATCCTAATTGGCTTTCCCATATGTTTAAATATGACTTTATCAGATTCCTAAAATTAACAAGTCATTTTCAAGCCAGCTAGCTTCCTCAAATTATTCAAGATGCTATTAAAAGATTTACTGGTCCTTCTGTTTCCATCAGATGTTGGAGTACTTTGCCTAAATGGGAAAGAGATAACTGGATAAATATCCAACCCTCAAAACATCTCATTCTCATTAATGGTCACACTCGTCAGGGACAATGGCTTGAAGGAAATTCTCATTTGTCCTTTAATGATCCTTATGATCTTGCGAAATGTTTGAGAAACTATTTTAATAATCAAATTATTGAAGTTGCTCAGAACTTATGGAAAGATTATCATTTCATAGGAAGCACTGATAGAATTTCTGTTTTTGGTCCCAGGCCACATGTTGATGCTATTGCTCATTTGCGTATAACTGATCATTGTGATCCGAAGAGTCTTCTCATCCCAGGAAGAAGACCAATGGGTGAGCCAATTTTATATTGCAGATTTTGCAATCAATATGCTATTTACCATGAGCACGAATGTGATTCTCCACAAGGTCCTTTTGATCCATTTGATGGTTACCCATCCGATACTCCTTCTACTGATTAAATGTGTAGTCCTCAGATTATTGTTACTACTATTCATATTGATAATGTTGCTCCCACAACTAGAAAACTGTTTGGTCAAGATACTCCTAATCTCTTGCAGATTACTGATGATTGATTTCTTTGTTTGCCCAGCCGACACAATAGCTAAAAATGTTGCAATATTCAAATAATGATGTACTTGCGCCTGACAAGCCCATGCACTTGCTATGATGAAGTTCCTGTGTAAACTCATGCGTCTGACATGCTTTAAGAAATATTGGAGTTGTTGAAAAGAAAAAGAACTTTGGTCATATCATGCTTTAGTCTTGCCTTGCCATGCTTCTAAAGATTCCCAATGATGGTGCTTACTACGTATTCTCCTCATGATTCCCCAAAATTCAAGACATAAAGTTCCTTCACTATTCCACTACATGTTCCACTACAAGTGTTCCTTTTGCTTTTTGTCCTCTCCAAGTTAGAGATTCTTTTGATCTTTTGAAGCCTCATTTGCTAGAGATTTCATGGCAAAAAGTGGAAAAAAAATTACTGTTCACATATCACTGTTTACCGACATTGTTCACTTTTTACTGTTCATGACACTGTTCACTCCGAATTTTGTCTATTTAAGGGGGGCTGTCCCTTAGGCTAAAGATCGGAATTTTTTTTACAATTCTCTCAGAATTCTCTCCCTAGAAAACCTTCTATCCTTAGAAGTTTTGCTTAGAGAATTCCTACTACCTTGTTCCTACTACTACTACAAACCTTGTAACTAGGACTAGTTCAAGCTTTGTAACTATTAACCTCTACTGTTGAGATCTTGTATTCACTACTATTGTAAGTGTTTATCCTATTTTCAATAACAAGTATTTTCAAATTATGTTCATTATACTACTTGTTGCTACCGTCACCTTGGACGGATTACCGCCATACCGGACGGTTCTAAATTACTTTCATTTACTTTGAATTATTTTGATATGTACTGTTTGGCTGATTCTACCAAGTTATTATTGCTCATACTTTGTTGCTTACATTACTTTCACTATATTATTACTGTGCTTCGGTCTCTTCCCCTTCAGTTGTGCGTCCCCTTCCCCCTTTATGGTATCAGAGCCACTCTTTTATGGCCGGTGATAGTGTTGTTGTGTTCTTTGTACCTTGTCTGTGTCTACCCGAACCTTTGATACTTCGCTGTTGTGTTCCGTTCTTACCATCGTTGGCGCCACCCTAGGTGTAAAGTGAATTCCCAAAACCTGACTGTAAGGCCCGTTTGAGCCAAGAGAGGGCATGTAGGGCATGTGTGTGGTATAGGGTTGCTTAGGGTATGTGTTACGAAATGCAACGGTTGTGAGAAAAAACATTATAATTGAGTATTAAAACTAGGGGAAATTCAAAAACTCATGAAAAATGTTGCTTGCTTTCTAAAAGAAATATTAATGAGTTCATTGCTAAAAAGCACAGTTATTTGCATATTGGTATGGTTCAAGTTGCTATTAAACCACTCATCCGAAAGGGTATTAATGCTTCTATTCTCATGTGTTTACGAGATACTAGATTTAAGAACTTTAAAGATAGCATTCTTGGTATGATTACTGCCTCTTTGTATGATGGTCCTGTTTATTTCAATTGTTATCCTGATCTTACTCTTGCTTAGGATGATTCTAATATTGTTAAAGCTTTAACTTTGAATATTACTTCTTCTGGTTATCACATGGATGAAGGTAGTAAACCTTTTGTTTTAATTTATTGTATTTATTACAGACTTTTGGGTACGCAGTTAAATCATGGTTGTTTGAATCATAGAGAACCTTCTGGTAAAACAATGTTAATCACATGTTCAACTCCTGATGCTAAAGTTCAAGTTCCAAAAATGATTCAATGGCAAGATATTAAGCTTCCCACTGAATGGTTGTTGGAACAAGAATCCCCTATCCTAAACCTGTTTTTGATGAGCTAGATCTCACTCATATTTAACAACATCTTGATGGTACTGTTAAAATAAGTTTTCAAAATAATCAACCTTTGAGGATCAATGAAGGAAGACATTCCTTTGCTGGATCTGAAAGTATTTCAAAAAGAGATCAAGATCTCAATGAGTTTTAAGAAAAGAGTTTTGAAAAACCCACCGATTTAAAGCTAAAAGGTGTTTCAAGTGATAAATCTCAAATCAGCTCTGTTTTCTACACTACTAAAGCTGAATCTTTCTCTCCATATGGCAAATCTGCTAATGAAGAAGAAGATGATACTAAATCTGTTTGTCCATTTGATTTTTATTTTCCTCCTATTGAAAACTCTGTTTACCAAAATCAATTGAGAGTTTTGACTGTTTTGAATGAAAACTTTGAAATTGATATGGTTTCATTATATAATGAATTTATGCTTTCAAAAAACAGACCAAAACGGGAAATATTTCCAAAATAATTTTGCTCAATCTGAAAAAGACCGTGTTAAAAGGAAATGGAAAGAAAAAATGCATTAGTTGAAAAAACATATTTTGTTCTTTGATTTTCTTGAAAATTATTATGTTTCAGAAGATGAAGTTTCAAAAAATTATTTGAATGTGATAAAGAAATCAAATTTTGTTAAAAGTGACAAAACCATTGTTAAGTCTAGTCATCCACCTCTTGAGACTATTTTGATAACTACTGGCAAAACTGATGTTAAAGCTGCTCCTTTCAAAATTGCTTATGATCAAACTCCTATTGTTAGTCTTATTGAACAAAACAATTTTACTAATGAGTCTTTGCATGTTATTGGTCAATAGCTTGACCGTATTGAAGAAAAAGTTGTTGAAAAAATTGTTTCTGTTGAAAAATCTGCTTCTGTTCAAAAACCTGTTTCTATCAAGACTGAGGAACCTTTGATTAGTTTACCCAGTCATGATAACAAATTTAAGTTTAAAACTTCTCAATCTAAAACTCTTGAAATTGTTGAAAAAATGCTTGCTGATTTCAAAGTAAAACTGAGGGTACTTCTACAACTACTCATGCTACATGCACTATTTCAAACAATGAAAAAGAAATTGTTTCTGATGAAAACACAGATTCTGATACTATTTCCTCTGTTTCTTCTATTCCTGCATAAAAGGTTTTTGATGATGGTTTACCAGAAATTAAAACATTTGTTGGAAATTCCAAACCCATGTTTCTTACAAAAAATTGGTATTCAAAACATACTCTTCCTGATATGCAGTTTGAAGAAAGAGCTTTTCAAACCCAATTTTCTGTTTCTGCTGATAAGATTTATGAATGGAATATTGATGGTTTTTCTGAACAAGAAATTATTAACAAGATGGGGCATATGTCTATGGTTGGTATTGCTTACCAAAATAATCATGATTTTGAACAACCTAAAATTGTTGATTTACTTGCTACTAGTTTTTTTGGTACTCTTCGTGGATGGTGGGATTCATATCTCACAGAAGAATCCAGAGATTCTATTAAACATGCTATTAAAAAGAATGATGAAGGTTTGCCTATTTTTGATGAATGTATTAGTCGAGGTATTCCTGATAGTGTTAATACCTTGATTTATACTATTATCAAACACTTTGTTGGTACTCCATCTAATGTTTCGTCTCGAATTTCTGATTTGCTAAATAATTTGAGATGTCCTACTATGTCTGATTATAGATGGTACCAAGATGTTTTCCTTTCCAGAGTAATGCATCGGAAAGACTGTTTCAAGCCTTATTAGAAAGAAAAGTTTATTGACGATCTGCCTCCTATCTTTTTGCTCATAAGGTAAAACAAGAATTAATTGGTAAAAATGATTCTATTGATTATGATAATTTAACTTATGGTGATATTTTAAGCACTATTAAAAAACTTGGAATTAATATGTGTAATGATGAAAAACTGTTAAAACACCAATTAAAAAATAAGAGAAAAGCTAAGTATGAAATGGGTAATTTTTGTGAACAATATGGTTTGCCCCCTATTGCTCATTCTAGGAAAAAGGGTAAAAAACATGATAAAAGTCACAAAAATTATGGCCATAAAAAAAATAAAAAATACAAAACTAATTTTGATGATTTTTATGCTAAAAAGAAAAATATTTCTAAAAAATATGTTAACCAAAGATCAGATAAAGGTAAATGTTTCAACTGTGAAAAACCTGGACATTTTAGTAAAGATTGCAAACAAAAACCTGGTAAATTAAAAAACAAGTTAAAAATTGATGATAATGATCAAGAAGAATTATTCAGAATCCTTGAGTCAAACAATTCGTCTGATTCTTTGGAAAATGATTTTTCTTCTTCTTCTGATTCTTGCTATCATTCTACTGATGATTCATCTGATTCACTAAATGTTAAAATTGGTTGTAGAGATTCCTGTTGTAATGTTATTAAAACTGTTAATACTCTCACTAAAGGTGAAGAAAATGAAAGTTTATTGGTTAAATTGATTGGTCAAATTGAAAACCCTGAATTACAAAAAGAATATTTGGATAAGTTCAAGAAAAACTTGTTAAAAGATGAAACTAGTAAAAAACTTAAATCAACAATAAGTTTGAAGAAACTTTGGAAAGATTTAATAAAAAGACATCCAAAGAGCTAACTGTTAATGATTTGCAACATGAAATTAATATTGTTAAACAAGAGATAAGTGAATTAAAAAATGAATTTAAAAATATTAAAAGTTATAACTATAATCTTAAACAAGAATTGTTAATATTAAAAATTGATAAAAATATTGATCACAATAAGTCTGATAATGAACAAGATGAGCACAAGGATAGAAATGAATCCAGTCAACATGCTCTTCTTTTTTATGAAGGTATTGCTGATGCTCAACCTAGTCTTGTTAATATTAACAAAATTCTTCCCCTAAAATGGTTCACAAAAGTTAAAATTTCTGTTTCCCATGATTATCATTTCACCGTTATTGCTATGATTGATTCTGGTGTGAATAACAATTGTATCCAGAAAGGATTGATTCCTTCAAAATATTTTGAAAAATCAACTGAAAGATTGGTTTCTGCCAATGGTTGCCAAATGAAGATTAAATATAAACTGAATAATGCTCATATTTGTCATGATAATGTCTGTTTCAAAATTCCTTCTGTTCTTGTTAAAAATATGACTGATAAAGTAATTCTTGATTTGCCATTTATAAATACTTTGTATCCCTTCCTTGTTGATAATGATGGAATTACTACTGATCCTTTCGAACAGAAAGTGAAGTTCAAATTTGTTTCAAAACTTGAAATTGATATTCCTGATGCCTTAGATTTGTCTTGTGATTTTCCTACTGATATATTTGTTCATAAACGAAGGATGAGTTTATGCCAATGTTTCACAGAAAATTTTGAAGGTAATCATAGTAGTACCAAATTGTCAACTATTACCAGTGACCCTAATATTCTCAATGATTCCTTGTAGGAACCAGGCACTGATGCGAAGATAAATACCACTAATAAGTGGGATAACAATAATATTTATATTTATACCACTAATAAGTGGATTATTATAGCTCCCTCGACAGAGAGGAAAAACAAGGGAAAAGCTCCTGCACAGAACTATTCCCAAAACAAAAGGCTCTCAGTGGGACAACCTTTTAAAATGCATGAAGGCGCATATTCTGGGGTAAAATCCAATGGATCAACATCCCTTCAGGAATTTGTCCCGGCAACGATGACATATTCCAGTGGTGATACAGTAATTGCTTTGTAGGAAGTTTTGTCTAAAAATTTACAATTCCATAATGGAACCTATTCAGAACTTCCAAATTCTATTAAATTTATTCTTGATAACCTTCAAGTTGCTTTTATTAAAGACCACCATAATCTCTTTGAAAGAACTCTCAGGGCCCTTGAAATTCATCTTGTTAACCTCACTACTCAGAATGAGGCTTATATGAGCCATTATGCAAACCTTATTTTAGAAAACCCCCTTGCTTCAGAAAATGACCTTGTTTCAAACCTTGTTTCAGAAAATGGGGCT
The DNA here is from genome assembly GCA_023621385.1 of Quercus gilva. Classification (NCBI taxonomy): domain Eukaryota; kingdom Viridiplantae; phylum Streptophyta; class Magnoliopsida; order Fagales; family Fagaceae; genus Quercus; species Quercus gilva. The sequence goes on from CM042474.1 coordinate 15,821,145, forward strand.
TTTAGAAGCCAACTTGTTAACTATCCAAATGTTACAAATAATCCCTACACTAGTCAACTCTTTGGCAAAGAGGACATCCATTCAAAGGCTAAAATGACTATAATAGGAATTGATTATTCTAGATTAAGCATTAAGTCCCAATCTATGTTAAGAAGTGCTTTTGCCAACTTGCCATCAGATATACAATCACGTATACTGAAAAGCAAGGCTATATTTAGGTCTTTCGACCTATGGTTCAAATGTTTCAAGAAACTTGTTACAACTACTATTCCTGATCCTGTTGAACTAGATGAAGGTGATAACGTGTTTATCTAGCTAGAATGGGATGAACTCTTTAGGAGTACCCTTAGAGTGTATGAAAAGACACACCCATTTCCTGGTCTTTTAATTAATTATGATGATGGTTCATTTTTTGCTGATGATTCAGATGATGATGATGATAGGGATCCTAACTGGCTTTCCCATATGTTTGAATATGGCTTTATCAGATTCCTAAAATTAACAAGCCATTTTCAAGCCAGCCAGCTTCCTCAAATTATTCAAGATGCTATTAAAAGATTTATTGGTCCTTTTGTTTCCATTAGATGTTGAAGTACTTTGCCTAAATGGGAAAGAGATAACTAAATGAATGTCCAGCCCTCAAAACATCTCATTCTCATCAATGGTCACACTCATCAAGGACAATGGCTTGAAGGAAATTCTCATTTGTCCTTTAATGATCCTTATGCTCTTGCGAAATGTTGGAGAAACTATTTTAATAATCAAATTATTGAAGTTGCTCAGAACCTATGGAAAGATTATCATTTCATAGGAAGCACTGATAGAATTTCTGTTTTTGTTTCCAGGCCACATGTTGATGCTATTGCTCATTTGCGTATAACTGATCATTGTAATCCGAAGAGTCTTCTCATCCCAAGAAAAAGACCAATGGGTGAGCCAATTTTATATTGCGGATTTTGCAATCAATATGCTATTTACCATGAGCACGAATGTGATTCTCCACAAGGTCCTTTTGATCCATTTGATGGCTACCCATCCGATGCTCCTTCTACTGATTAAATGTGTGGTCCTCAGATTATTGTTACTATTGTTCATATTGATAATGTTGCTCCCACAATCAGAAAACTGTTTGGTCAAGATACTCCTAATCTCTTGCAAATAACTGATGATTGATTTCTCTGTTTGCCCAGCTGGCACAATGGATAAAAATGTTGCAATATTCAAATAATGATGTACTTGGGCTTGACAAGCCCATGCACCTGCTATGATGAAGTTCCTATGTAAACTCATGCGTCTGACATGCCTTAAGAAATATTGGAGTTGTTGAAAAGAAAAAGAAACTTTGGTCATATCATGCTTTAGTCTTGCCTTGCCATGCTTTTGAAGATTCCCAATGATGGTGCTTACTACATATTCTCCTCATGATTCCCCAAAATTCAAGACATAAAGTTCCTTCACTATTCCACTACATGTTCCACTACAAGTGTTCATTTTGCTTTTTGTCCTCTCCAAGTCAAAGATTCTTTTGATCTTTTGAAGCCTCATTTGCTGGAGATTTCATAGCAAAAAGTGGAAAAAATTACTATTCACGATTACTGTTCACTTTATACCTAGGGTGGCGCCAACGACAGTAAGAACAGAACACAACAACGGAGTATCAAAGGTTTGGGTAGACACAGACAAGGTACAAAGAACACAACAACACTATCACTGGCCAGAAAAGAGTGGCTCTAATACCATATGGGAAGGGGACGCACAGTTGAAGGGGAAGAGACGGAAGCACAGTATTAATATAGTGAAAGTAATATAAGCAACAAAGTTAGAGCAATAGTAAGGCGGTAGAACCAGCCAAGCAATATATATCAAATTAATTCAAAGTAAATGAAAGCAATTTAGAATCGTCTGGTATGACAGTAATTTGTCCAAGGTGGCAGTAACAACAAGTAGTATAATGAACATAAAACTGAAAATACTTGTTATTGAAAATAAGATAAACACTTACAGTAGTAGTAGTGAATACAAGATCTCAACAGTAGAAGTTAATAGTTACAAAGCTTGAACTAATCCTAGTTACAAGGTTTGTAGTAATAGTAGGAACAAAGTAGTAGGAATTCTCTAAGCAAAGAATCAAGAATCGGAAGGTAGTGAAATGACCATATAAATCAAGATAGTCAAGATTAGGATTTTACATAGGATCAGTGAGAAGGTTTTGTGGATTGAATCAAGAATCAGAAGATTCTACTTTACATTAATAAAAATGAAAAATCGTTAGTAATGATAATATATGTTAAAGAATCATAAGAAAAATAGTAAGTGCGACACAAATTACTCTTGAAAGGTACTAACTACTTAGTACCAAATTACCAATATGTGAATAAATGACAAATTTCAAACTTACAAGTTTCAAGTTCCAACACCTAAAATATGCATAAAGTTCCAAATTAACAAATCTAACATTGGCTACAAAAAGAAAATCATCCCAATTCCAAAGTTTCAAAGAACAAATATTTCGATTGTATTAACATAATGAGAAATGCCAAACCCTTCAAAGCCCATTACAACTTAATCAATAGGACTAGACAGTCCTAATCTCACCATAGAGAGACATAATTACAAATAATTATAATAATAAAATGGATAACAATTCTATTGTTTAGATGATATATGAACAATCTACATCGATTCAAATTGATTCTATGGAGTATGATCGTAAGAATTTTATAAAGTAACATTTCATTATCTAGGATTGTGATCCTATGCAAATCCTATCCCATAAAAGATTCCCCCTTCCAGGGGGCCCAAGCCATCAATGAGAAACCATTCTCAAAGAGCTAGAATTCTGACCTTGAGTCAGGACCTATGGGCCAAGGGACAGTCTCAAGTAGACAATGAGGAGGTACCTCTTCTCCCAAAGTTACGAGGCTATTTTGCTAAGTTCCTTAGAAAGGGTAGTCCTGTGCTCGTAGGTATTCTCTACCTACCCATTCCGGATAACACTGACATATAGATACCATCATTAATTCTACATAGATCTAGATCATTTTTATAGCTCGGGATAGTAGAATTTTAGGATTCTAAGATCGAGAATTGAGATTCTGACAGCCATGATATAAATTAACAACTATGACTCTATTTTGCTGATTCTATAAATAATTTTTTATAAAAGATATAAATTAACATTAGAGTAGTATGTATGTATATATATATATATATATATTAATAATATAACCCCTCTAAGGCTATAAGCCTCTCATCTCCCTTCCTAATTTAGGATAATTTTCCTCAAACCCTTCCCCCTATTCTTTATTAAACATTCATACAAGGTTTTTTTACCCATCCCAAATCCTTCCCTCTCACTCTTTAATAAAAAATCTAAATAAGATTTATTCAACCCTCTTCCATCACTTTCCCTCTTCTCCTCTTTCATCCCCTCCATCCAAAGTCCAAACATAATAGAAAAATTGGGAGGGATTCCATCTTTGTAAATAAATTAAAATAAAATAAAAAAAGTTAAGGACCACTCTTATCACAATAATAATACTAATACGAGTATACGACTGCTATAATATTCAAAACAGCAACATCATTGCATCAACCAGAAAATAAAATCATCTCTCGTTCTCTCTCACCTTAAGTTGACTTTTCACAGCGGGAGTTCCAGGTAGCCATTGCGTACGTGCCTGCGTATGCTGGTGTGTGTGTGTGTGGTTGGTGGGTCACCCTCTTGGAAACACCATAGCCCCACTAATATCATATTTCTAAGAAGTGTGTGAAGCTGTTGGATTAGAAGAGTGATGATTATCACACGGTGTACATTGAAATTTTGTATTATAAATAAGCATAGCTCATTCGGCTTTGAGGTTCTATCCTTGGATGTAATAACAGAGCAGGCTGCTGTGTCTTTGTTTGGTGGAGTAGACAAGGTACGAGACTATCGAGGCTTTGACTCTGGAATGAAATGCAAGCTCTTTTTTTTCTTTTTTCTTTTTTTCTTTTTTTGTGTTCATGTTCCTATTTTTCAGATAGTTTTTTCTTGAGGGTATTTTAGGAAAAGTACAAAGTATAAAATGAAATTTCTACAAATAAAATAAAATAAAAAGCCCACTTGGGTATCTCCGACTCTGAGAATCTTTAATATGGTTATTTGGTTAGTTGGTATTAACTGATTCTTATTCTTTGTTGGGTCTCTTTTTTCTGTCTTCATTTATTTTCTGTGTTTCAGGTAATAAAAAGAGCTTCAATTCTGCTATCATTGAATGTGATTTCTTTGTTTTTATTTTTTTGTTTGAATTCTACTGATGGAAATGGGTGTTTCTTTTGTTGATGGAAATGGGTTTCATTTTGTTGAAACTTGAATCTTGAATATAACTTTTAAGTTGTGAAAGTTATTGTTGGATGACCGTCTTCCGGGAATCTATGCAACTTGGTTTTCATTTTTGTTCTCTTTGTTTATTCCTTTTTTAAAATTGATTATAACGCAACTTTGTGGCAAATGATGGCTTTCTCAATGGGATTTGACTTAAGTAGTGCTTTTGTTTGAAATTGTAATGGCCAATTTGATTGATTGTGTGATGTGTACGGGTGTGTGATGAGTCCTATATCAGATATTTATTAAGTTGAAATGGGCTTTATTAACAATTACAAAGAGCCTTAATTGTAACTAGTCCTTTTGAGGTATAGCGCAGATGTGGCTAGCGTTTTTCCTTGGGTTATTATAGAAATATTTTTGATTTATTGGGTGAAAAAGAGATACCCACTCTTTCATAAATTATTGAAACTAGTCGCTAACCTGTGCGATACACGAGATTCATTAAAAAAAGACAATAGTGCAGTTATCTATTGGATAGTGACTTTCTTTGAATATGATGTTTGCTTCAAAATCACTTAACACATACTTCAACAATCTTACATTATAAGTATATCTAACATGACCACAATCATCAATTTGCATAATTTGCATATATTAGAAAGTAACATGCATCATAACCTTGATATCACACATAATGTTCATAAATTACTGTTAAGAAAATTCTAGTGCACCTATGTTCATAAGAAACTTACCATGATACATATTGTTTTTTTAGGCAACCAATCATGGGTAATGAGTGGGCCACACAAGCAAATCCATCCGTCAAGGAATTCATTACAATATAATAAACAAAAATGTTATATGTCTTATAACTAAAAAGCATTGCTACAATCTGTTTTTGAATCAATAATTGTAGTGCTAGTAGTCATGATGCAAGTGAGCAAAGAATGAAAAACCATGTAAAATATTTGTCATGGTAAGAACATGGAAACACATACTTACAAAGATGCCTTTAAATCAATGTCATTACTGTGAAGTTAAAATTTTCTTAACAATGACTTATGAATAATTACAAAGCATGAGACATATACTTATCTCCTTAAACATATTACTTATTAGTGAACTATTTCATTTTACCCATAAACAAAAAATAAATCTTTAAGCAAACTTTTTCCCAAAATCAACCACATAGATAACAAATACTCACAAAGCTCTAGAAATATTGTTCGAGAGCTTCTCAAAATCATAAAAGAAAATAGAAAATCAACCACAAAATCTGGATTGTTCTCATTTTGCAGCAGTTTTTGAAGTTGTTTAAACTGGTCATCCAAATATCCTTTTTTATGACCAATACCAATAATTAGAATTCTTCTACCAATCCAAACTAAATTAATTAATAGACCAGTAAAAATTTTGTTTAATTCAGTGGAAAATAGGCTAGTTTTCCAGGAAAGTAACATAACCAAACAAATACAACATAAATATCCTTTCAAAAAAACAAATCCCAAGGGAAAAGGAAACATTTCCAAAAAAGTGCTTAAAGAGAACAAAATCCACCTAGAGTAGAGATCCACTTCACACCCAATTTTTGAGCAATCTCTCAAAAGCAATTATAACCCCACCAAAAAAAAAAAAAAAAAATTCACCTCATCTAGATAAGCAGAGTGTTTCGGTCACTATCTTTGAAATTGAGTCATAACATTGATGGTGGCTTCTTTTTCTCAATAGCATGAGCTTTTATCACTCAGCAAGACTAACCCATAAAACAAAGTGCTGGACTAAAGCAAATCTTATTATAATCTTAGAGGTTAGAGAGGGCTTTGACTAAATTGTTATAGTATGCATAATCTCCAGAGTCATAGATAATTCAATAAAATTTTAATTACATAAATCCCTAAACCCTTTGATTTACAAAAGCAATGCAATCTGAAAAGTTAAAAAAAAAAAAAAAAAAAAAAAAGATATAAAGCATAAGTTTGAGGAATGGCCTTTTGCATATACATTTTGAACATGGCTTGCAAAAGATTGGGGTTAAATGTCCTTATGTTTCTCTACACCAAGGTTATATTGTCCTACTATATTGAAAGATGTACACCTTCCTTGCATTCCTCAGGCGCCTCATTTAAGTCCAACAAATATGTAAATGCAAATCAACACATATTGAAGATTAAAGCCCACATTAGCTCTAAAGCTTGGATATTTAGCTCTCAAAGATTAGTTCTTATACTCCTATAATTATATTGAAAAGGCTAAGTATATACTAAGTCTTTATCCTCTTTAAGTATGGAATTTCTTATCAATCTAACAAATAATAGGACTCTCCTTTAGGCCTTGAAGAAATACAATAAGGAGTATGAATAGCTACAAAATAACATAATTAAGTCCACCTTCAAATTAACATAATTCTTTGCTCTTTCCATTTCAAAAAGATCTAAAATTCCAATCTGCATAATTTGGTTCTTCTTCCAATCCCAAGAAACCATAAACACCACTCCATACCTAATCCCTACCAGTTTTCCCTCACCATACCCAATTCTATGCATATTTAATATCACGGAACCTGATTAGAATTCCCAAAAACAAATCTGATTTCCCTAAACCCAAAACTTTTGCAACAAATTTCATATTGCATTTGTAGAAGCCTCAACTTTTAAGGTAATCTTATAGATCTACTAACAATCTCAAATTTGATGGCCAATGATATTATTTTGCTGAGTTTCACATATATGGAAAATGATGCAAAAGATTTGACTTGGCTGTATAAGATTGTGCGCAATTTAGGTAGAAATCAAATGCTCGAAGTTATTGAACTTACAATTTCTTGAATCTGTATAAGACTATAATTTCTTGAATCTAAAATATTGTGCACAATTTAGGTAGAAATCAAATTCTTTGTCAATGCTGACATAATTATGTAGGAATAAAAGGCCTTGACTTTAAGAACTAAGAATCAAAAGATAATCCATCTAGTGGACATTCATTACTATAATTCATATTAACATTGTTTGTAAGTATTGAATCTATTGATGTATATGACAGAGCTCCAATTAAAAACCACAGCAATGAAAACAATCATCCACGCCACAACACAAAGTACTGAACCATAAGACAAAGCTCCAATTAAAAACCTCAGCATTCAAAATTTCAGCATAACAATCATCCACACCACAACACGAAAGAGGCAGTAACAAAATGTAAAAAGGGAAACAAAAAGCATCAAGCAAAAGAATGGAGCGCAAGAAGAACTGGAATTTAAAGATACCTCAATCGAATCCTCCAAGTTCTGTCAGTATTTATATAGGCTGAGGAGAGGAAGACAGGAAGGAAGGAAGGAAGTCAGATAGGTGGCTGTTACTATGAAATCGTAAAGCAGGAAGGTGGGGAGATTTTCATGGCTTCAAATTGTATCAGATTCTTTCCCCTTTACTGTGAAACGATGTGAAACTGTAGCAGAAGTTCAAACCATCTGTTTGTGCATAACTGTAGAACAGAAAGGTGGGAGAAATTCAAACGGTCTGTTTCCCATTCCCCACGCTGTGTTTCTCACGCAAAACCCTGATTATTCTCTATACGTTTTTTTTTCTCTCCCTTTAAGCTTCTCTCCACGTTACAATCTTCAAACTCTGTCTCCTCAGGTTTCTATTTGGTCACTCAAAACCCTAATTATTCTCTGTACATTTTTTTTTCTTTCTTCCTTTAAGCTAAAAAGGCTCACACAAAACCGGCTTCAACGTTTTTTTTTTTTTTTTTTTCCTTTAAGCTGAACTGAAAAGGCTTTGGGTTGGGCTTGATAGTGGAACTAAATAAATAAGAGGTGGGCTGGATTAATTATACAAATTTATTATAGGGTGATAGTAGAAGTGAATAAATAAGTAGTGGGTTGCATTTATAGGGTTGGGATTTATAGGACTGAAAATTGTAAAAACCATTTTAAAATTGAAGGAAAAATTATTATTTTTATTTAAAAAATGATGTGGCAGCTGATGTGGCGCAATGTGAAAACAGTAGCATTAAACGCTACGCTTCAGCTTTTAGTAATATATAGATGAAATCTTCTTTCTTTTTGTGTTAAGCTTTTGATTAGTGAAGTTTCCAGGCCATTATTCTTTGAGAAAGCTTGTTGGTTATTTCTCCTGTAATTGTAGTTTTCCATGTTGATGATTTAGGCCCGTTTGGTTAGAGGTGGTAACGTTGATTGTATTTTTTTAGAAATACATGTGGATGAAAAAATGTTTAAAAATATATGTAATGTTGTTTAAAAATTGAAAACTGATGTTTAAATAACTATAACAAACGGGCCCTAACTCATTTGGATGGAGTTACGTTTGAACTCTTAAGAGTAAAGATTGAAAATAAGGCAAAAATAGCCAAATATCATTATTTTTTTAATTATTAGGGATAAAATAGTCAAGTACCACTATTTTTTGAAATTATTTTTAAAACTCGAGTTCAAAAAATCGTGAATAACGTGAAAGTTGAGTTCAGTGCAATATGTTACAGTCAACAATAGCTCTCAAGTCTTGGACAACTTCCGCTCTTAGAAAAAACGCTCTCTATGAAGCCACGAACGCTCTCTAGAGAGGAAGAAGCAGAGTTGGCTCGGAGCAACAAGAAGGTCAAGGATGGTCATCATGCTGAGTTCAATGAGGGTCTCAGAGAGGAGTTCTCTCCGTCAGAGCATCAATGGCAAGACTCCTCCACCGGAGTCTCTTTCAAGGACAAGTTAGTGGGCATAATACCAGGAGCGTATGTAAAAGCCTTTGAGTTTGATAACCTCATGGATGAGGATGAGGAATCTGACGGTGATAGTGAAACAGGGATAAGCAAACTTCGTGAAGGATGGGTTTCAGTCCAGCTGACGAAGGAAACTAAGCAGCGCCTTAGGGGTACTTGGTCTAAGGCCATTATTGTTAAGCTTGTTGGAAGAACAGTTAGTCTCTCTTACATGCGTACCAAACTGACCCACCTGTGGAGGCCGACGGGTAGGATGGACTATGTGGATCTTGGGTATGGGTTTTTTCTGGTCAGGTTCTTCTCCAAGGAAGACCTGGAAGCCGTGTTAATGGGGGGTCCATGGTTTATAAGAGGTCACTTCCTTTCCATTAGGCCATGGGAACCGTTCTTTAAACCGTCGACGGCGAATGTCTCTCTTATTGCAGTCTGGGTTCGTCTCTGCGAGCTCCCTTTTGAGCTCTATGAGACTGAGGTGCTTAAACAGATTGGCGAATCAGTTGGTAAGGTCCTTAGGATTGATTCTCACACGGCTCTAGAGGCCCGTGGCAAGTATGCGAGATTATGCATCCAGATTGATATTAATAAACCTCTGGTGAACACAATCCTTATCGGTCGTTTTGAACAACCTGTGAGCTATGAGGGTCTCCACAATCTATGTTTTTCATGTGGTAGACTAGGACACAGAGTGGAAGCTTGTCCTTTCACCATTCAAAGGGGAGAAGAGCAGACGGGCTCACCGAAGGAAATGCAGGATGGTAGAGGCGACGTCCCACGCGAAGAGCATGTTTCCCAACAGGTTCCGTCTGGTGATGCCACACCTATTGTATGTGAGGTAGTAGAGACGGAGGGAGCGTACGGACCGTGGATGTTAGTGAAAAGGAGGTTCAATGGTCGCAAGGGGACAAAATCCAGCCTTGGTACGGAAGGTACTGCCATACATGTCCGAAATTCCGCGCCTCTCCCACCTCCTAAAATCTCGGAACAGATGGGCACATCACCAAGTGGTCTTGTGCTCACTCAGAGCACGTCTCGTGTTGGTACTAAGAATGGATACAGGGACCACAGGAGAAAGGGTGAAGTGGGCTGGTCGTCCAAGGCCCAAGGTCTGAGGGAGACTTCTTACATGAACCATGTAGGTAGTTCCAAAATGGGCCCTTTAAAGAGAAATCTATGTCCCAGTGAGTCTTCTGAACCTGGCCCTTCAGCCCAACCTCATATTCGAACCCCCTCTTCTGGTAAAGGCAAAAAATCCCTAGCCAGGAGCATTCGTTCTAAGTCTGACCTGAAGTCAGCCGCTACCCATCAATGGAAGCTTTCCTCTATTTTTCCTAATACTTTTTCTACCGCCAATGCTTCTCCTAATTTTGCTGTGCTTAGCCACTCCGCCGAATCTTCTTTTGAGTTTGGAGCTTCAGCTAAGAGTGGTTTTCCTCAGCAAGACAGGAGCATTGTTGCCCACTTTCCCAGTGATCGGCAACCTGACCCAAATAGCAGCGATGGGCAGCAAGCTTTTAACTGTGTGGGTAATGGAGCGGAGGTTATTGGAGTTCAAGCTGATCCTGTCTCTAGAGAATGTTCCGATTATGAGAATGTGGGAGATGAGCGTATGGCTTCGGAGGAAGGGGATAGAGCCCCTCCTACCGTTTGATCCTTTTTCTCCTCTTTCCCCTCCCCTCGTTATGAATATTCTAATTTGGAATAGCAGGGGGGCTTTAAAGCCTTCCTTTCAAAGCTATATTCATGATTTAACTCGAAGGTATGACCTAGCCGTTCTTGTTGTTATGGAAACTAAATTGGGGGGTAGTAGAGCCAAAGAAGTCACGGATAGGCTACCGTTTGATGGGGCTATCCATACTGATACAATTGGGCTTTCTGGTGGTCTTTGGCTTCTATGGAATGATGATATTGTGGAAGCTGAAGCACTTGCAAAAACAGAGTAAAAGATCCATGTAGAAGTTAAGGTACGTGCCTCTAATCTTTCCTGGATTTTGTCTGCTGTTTATGCTAGTCCTAGGACTGAGGAAAGAAGTATTTTATGGAGTAATCTTTCTAAGGTTGCTGAATTGCATAATAAACCGTGGATTATGGCGGGTGATTTCAATGAATCGTTGATTGATGAGGATAAATTTGGAGGCAGGGGAGTTAGCATTAACCGGTCTCTAGCCTTTAAAGAGTGTCTAGATTGGTGTAGCATGGTGGACATGGGCTTTTCTGGTCCAAGGTTTACCTGGACAAACAAGAGAGACATTAACAATCTCATTTTGGAAAGGATTGATAGATTTTTCATGAACCCGGAATGGTGTGTTCTCTACCCTGATGCCAAAGTCACTCATCTTCCCCGTTGTCATTCTGATCACTGTCCGGTTCTCATGGAAGCCTTTCCTCCCAAAGCAATGAATCTCAATAGGCCTTTCAGATTCCAAGAATTCTGGCTGTCAGATTTGTCGTTTCCCAATATTGTCTCTCATGCATGGGGCAATAGTAGGAACTTGAATGAGTCCATTGAAAATTTTTCCAGGGAGGCAATTATTTGGAACAAGAACCACTTTGGGAACATTCACCAGAAAAAGAGGCGAATTATGGCCAGAATTTATGGCGCCCAAAAAGCTTTGTCCAGTCAGCCGTGTACCTTTCTTATTAATCTTGAGAACCAGCTGCAACAAGAGCTTGAGGTAGTCCTTGATCAGGAAAGGGATTTATGGATGTTGAAGTCCAGGATTAACTGGATGATTCAGGGGGACCGCAACACTTCCTTTTATCATGTGTCTGCCCTTGCGAGGAGGAAAAGAAATCATATTGCCTCAATCAAAGATGAGAGGGGGATTTGGATTATAAAGGAAAGAGATGTCATGGAGCATTTTAGGAGGGGTTTCATCTCCTTATATACCACGTCTCATGTGGAAGCCTATCGGTCCCCAAATCATGATGTGTAGTGGAAAGTGCAACTCTCGGATGAGGACAAGAACTCCATTGGCGCCTTGGTCACCCCCAAGGAAATTAAGGATGCTCTTTGGTCCATGAAACCATACAAGGCCCCGGGTCCGGATGGACTTCATGCAGGTTTTTTTCAACGTTTTTGGCTGCTGGTTGGTGATTCTGTGAAGGAAGAGGTTATGAGAGCCTTTGCTACTAGAAAGGTCCCTGCCTATCTCAATAAAACTCTTATTACCCTGATTCCTAAAATCCAAGGCCCAGAAATTATTGGTAATTACAGACCTATAAGTCTTTGCAACTCGGTTTATAAAATTATCTCTAAGGTAATTGTTGCTCGGCTTAGACCGCACTTGGAGAATCTTGTCTCTCCTTACCAAGCGGCTTTTGTTCCGGGCAGAAGAGGAGCTGATAATGTCGTTATAGTCCAAGAGCTAATCCACACTATAGGGAGAACCAAGGGTAGGAAAGGTTATATGGCCATCAAGATTGACCTAGAAAAGGCCTATGACAAGATTGAGTGGAGTTTTATCCGAGAAATGCTTCTCAAGTTCAATTTTCCTGATAACCTCATTGAGCTTGTCATGAGTTGTGTATCCTCGGTGTCTACTTCCCTGCTTTTCAATGGTGGCTGTCTTGAATCCTTCCACCCCTCAAGAGGCATTAGGCAAGGCGATCCCCTATCCCCGTATCTCTTTATTCTTTGCATGGAGTTCTTGGGTCATCTTATTGAGGAGAAGTGTGCTATTAAGCTTTGGTCACCGGTGAAAGCTTCTAGGAGCGGTCCCTCTTTTTCGCATCTTTTTTTTGCGGATGACCTTGTTCTATTTGCTAGAGCTGATCCGAAAAATTGTCATGCCATCAATGATGTTCTTCATGAGTTTTGTTTAAGATCTGGGCAGAGTGTGAGTGAAGCTAAGTCTCGCGTGTTTTTCTCTCCCAATGTGGATCCTGACATAAGAGATACTCTTTCTGGCATCCTCGGTTTCAGATCAACCCCTAATCTTGGTCACTATTTGGGGTTTCCTTTAAAACACCCAGGGGATCGCAAGCATGATTTTGGCTTTGTTCTTGATAGAGTTATGAGAAAGCTCGCTGGCTGGAAAGCTAACCTTCTCTCTGTGGCTGGTCGGTTAGTTCTCATTCACGCCTCTTCCTCGACTGTTCCTAACTATGCTATGCAATACGTGGCTCTCCCAAGTAAAATCCTTAACGGTATTGACAGAGTTAATAGAAGCTTCCTGTGGGGATCAACAGACCAAGTTAGGAAGATGCATTGGGTTAATTGGAAGGAGGTCACAAAGCCCAAGGAGGCAGGAGGTTTAGGGCTGCAATCTGCTAGAGGTAGAAATACAGCGCTGTTAGCCAAGCTTAATTGGAGACTGTACACTGAGAATAATGCCCCTTGGGCCAAAGTGCTCAAGTACAAATACTGTAATAGGCTTAGAGTAAATTCAAGGAATGGTGCTAATCTCCCTAGCTCCCCTATATGGAGAGGTATCAAAATAGGTGAGGATACTTTCAAAAGAGGTGTTAAGTGGATTCCGGGTAATGAGAGCAGTCTCAACTTCTAGACGGACTGCTAGTTGAATCATGGTCCCATTAGATCCCGCATCCAAGGTCCTCTTCCTCAAGATTTTTCCAACCTGCAGGTAAGAAATGTCCTGTCTTCGAATGGTTGGAATTGGGCTGCAATTCCTTTTGTTCTCCCCACTGATGTGAAATCTGATATTTTGGCTGTCCCCACTCCGCTTGTAGCTAGTTGTAGTGATAAGGTGGCTTGGAAATTTTCCCTTAAAGGGGGATTTGATATGAAGAGTGCCTATTTACTTGCCACGAACTTGATAGATGATGTAGCCTTCTCAGGTTCTTGGATTTGGAAGTTACCTATTTTACCTAGGATTCAATTGTTTATTTGGAAATGTATGCATCATAGCATTAGTGTCAAGGATTGTCTAGCTAATAGGGGGATCCATCTTGATACCACCAGCCCGGTTTGTCATTTGGAGACTGAATCTATCACTCACGCCCTCCAGGATTGCAAGATGATTAAACCGCTTTGGCTCAAGTTGGGAACCCATTGCCTTTAGCCTAATTTTTTTTCCCAGGGAATTAGAGATTGGCTGATAGCAAATGCAAATCTCATGTCCTCTCAAAATGCAACAGGTATTCGCTGGAACATCTTATTCTCCTTTGCTATCTGGTTGATCTAGAAACAACAAAACCAAGCTGTCTTTACAAACAGGGGAGTTAATCCATACCTTTTCAAGACCATTTCCTCGCAAGCTTCAGAGTTCTTCCTTTGTGCTTCGCAACCTGTTCGAAATAACTGCTTGATTTTGAGGCAGGTCCGATGGGAGAAGCCGGACTTGGGCTGGCTTAAGCTAAACACGGATGCTTCTTCTAATGCTACTTTGGGTACGGCAGCAGGGGGAGGTTTGATAAGAGATGAAAGGGGCAACTGGGTGACAGGATTCTTAAGGAAATTGGGCAAGATAAACAGTTTTACTGCTGAAGCCTGGGCGCTCCGGGACGGTCTGCTCCTTTGTCGTCAAATGAATCTTCCTGCGGTCATTGTGGAGCTTGATGCTAAGGCTCTGGTTGATGCCTTTAGCAATCCCTCCTATTGTAATTCGGTTATATCTCCTATTTTTGATGATTGTAAGCTTTTGGCTAGTCAAATTCTCCAGATTAGAGTTAAGCATATCTATCGTGAGGCGAATAAATGTGCGGATAGATTAGCTTTTTTTGGTCTCTCTCAACATCTAGACTTTATTATCCACTCTTTCCCTCCTGTGGGTTTGGATTCCTTTGTAACTGATGACTGCATGGGTGTGGTTTGTAACAGGCTTTGTCCTGGTTAGTTTTCTTTTATTAATATTTCCTTTTGACCCAAAAAAAAAAAAAAAAATAGCTCTCACACAACCGCAATAGTTGACTCTGCAGGACTCACACAGTCACACAGCCGCAATTGTTGACTCCTACAGTACGCCTCTCTATCTCTTTTAATTTTTTATTTTTTCAACTTCTATCTTTCTTTCTTTTTTTCTCACTTGCTTCCAGTTTTGTTTCTTATTCTTCCGGTTTTCTCATTAGCTTCCAGGTGTGGGTTTCTCTTTTTTCTTTCTTTTGACAAGGTCACGTGGGATGGAAGATAAGTCAACAATTGTGAAAAGTTAGTGAAAGCGATTGAAACAGAGGTAATAAGCATTGTATCACAAGGAACTCGGGTTTCATAAAATAGGTTGCACACTAATAATTTTGAAAATTAGTGGTATTTGGCTATTTTTGCCTCGGAAGTAAAACACTATTTTTTTTTTAGCTCGTTTTAGGTCAGCTTTGGATCCATATAGTTGCTGGGGGGTTTAGAGGTCATAATGGAAAATGGTTTTTCAGCACCAGGTACCATTTTGGGTGCTCTGCCTAATTCAGCTATGGAACTGGACCTCTTCGATGAACTTTTTCAAGATAGATGCTGGTTGGAAGCAACTGAGGGACTTGAATTCCTTCTTCAAAGTCCCTCCAGTTCTGGTTCAGTCTTAGGCCCTTCATTTGTATGGCCTGCTTTGGAGGCTCGTGACAATTTGAGCCTGAACTCATCTCAAACGGGCAATCTAGATGAGGCACAAAGACCATTGCCTGATGAAAGTCAGGAAAGAAGTCTACTCAATGCTGTATCTCTTGGACAGAATACGGTTGATGTTGTTGCTGGGTGTTCTAGTGAATCAGAAAATATTGTAATTAAAGGTCCTAAACTAGGCAGAAGGTTGTGGCTCGCACCCAACATGAATCAAGGTCTTACATATTGTGTAGAAGAGAGATTAATGAAGGCAATTGAATACGTTAGAGAATTCACAAGAGGTAAAGATGTTCTTATACAGGTATGGGTGCCTGTGAATAGAGACGGTAGACGTGTTCTAACAACTAGTAATCAACCTTTCGCATTTGGTTCCAGTAATCCAAGGCTTGCAAGTTACCGAGACATCTCTGCGGATTTTCATTTCGCAGCTGAGGAGGATTCGAAGGAGGTGCTGGGATTGCTTAGTCGTGCTTTCTTGGGTAAGGTTCCTGAGTGGACGCCTGATGTTCGATTCTTTACAGAGAATGAGTACTTTAGAATTGTTCATGCTCAACTGTATGATGTCCGTGGAACTCTTGCCCTTCCAATCTTTGAACATGGTAGCAGTAATTGCGTGGGTGTTATTGAGGTTGTGATGACTGCCCAGCAGACCAAGTATGGCCCTGAGCTTGAAAGTGTTTGCAAGGCACTGGAGGTCTGTTTTCTTTGCTTGTTTTTCAGAATTTTGCATTTTTTTTTCTTGGGTGTGTTGGTTTCTCCCTTTCCTTGCAGCTGAAGACTATGCATGGAATTTAGAATTACTTCCAATACTTTTATGAGCATTGCCAAATGACACTACGATGTGGTTTTCTCATCACTATCAAACTTTTTCTTATTGCTTGGTTCACCTTTATGCTCATATCTAATGGATATGTTATATTTGTTTATTTCCCATGCTTTGGTGGCCCTAGCATGAGAGATCGGCGTTGTGGTTCATACTTGAGCTGCCACAAATCATGTGGCAATGCTCTTGATTGAGCATTTCCTATCAAGAACAGGAACTTCACCCTAAAGAACATAACAGTCGGTTCATTTGAAGTCTATTGGACAGGAAAATGGGAACAGAGGACAGATGTATCTTGTCTACTTTCTGAGGTTTATTTATATATATTAATAGAGAAGAAATTTTCATATTGTGTCTTTTGCAGATAAGCTCAACTATTCTGCTTGGTTAACTCAACAGAACTTGTAGTTTGTTTGTCTTCTCTTGTCAAAGCTATTTTTTTTAAAGGGTGCATCACTCAATAACTAATGTTTATCCTGAATTTTTCACATTACTAGTTCCTTTGCAATAATATTATATCCATACATGCGCTCATAGCATTTAGAAGATAAAAGTAGATAATATCTTAAAATTTGCAGCCAGAATCACATTTTGTTGTAATCTCCATAGGTTATGTCTAATAATCTACCTTTTTGTGAAACTAGAATGAAATTCCTTAGAAAATCTAAATATTTTGTAATATTATTTATTTGCAAGCTTACATTTGCAATTGTGAGGGTCAATTTTTTATTGAAGAAAATATGAAGATACAGCTTGAGTAGTGATTTTTAGTTGCTTGATGTCATTGAATATGAAAAACAACATAATATGATGCATACCTACTCTTCAAAGGTGTGAGGTGTGGTGTCAAATGAGATCCCTTGTTGAGCTATGCTCATTAAGGACTTGTTGATTCTGCTAGGTTGATTTTAACTTCCCGTCTTGGTGTAAAACTCTGAGGAATTCAGGCATTTAGGAACTTAAATCTAAAGCTTGATCTTCAAAAGTTTGAGGTGTTAGATGAGTAAAACATTGCAATGAGTTTGCATGTGTAGTATAGCAAGATCAACGATCATTATTGGGAAATTGTCTTGTATTGGTCATTTTCAGGAGAAGGTGGCACTGCTACTAATTATTTTCCTCTCTGAAGTATGGAATTTATCCTATTCTAAGTTCCTCCCCCCCCCCCCCCCCCCCTCTTCCTCTCTAAACATATAAATACAATTTTTCTTTCTGAGTTCAATTTTCAGATTTGAAAAAAAAAAGTATAGGTTTAATTCTAGAACCATGAAGAGATTGTAGCTTCTCTTGTATAATTAACCTATTTATAGGCCAAATGTGAACATACAATGCAGAATTCATATTTATCCTGTTTCTCTAACTGGAGCCAACTTGTTAATATGTAGGCTGTTGATCTTAGGAGTTTTGATGCTTTGAGCACCGAGAATCTAAAGGTAACTGGGCAATTGTTGCAGAAGGATTTAATTAATTAAATGATCCAATTTTCTTTTAAATCTCATGTTTATGATTCTTTTTTGCAGGCATGCCCCGAGTCCTACCAAGCTGCATTACCTGAGATTCAAGAGGTTTTGAGATTCGCCTGCAAGACACATAGACTGCCCTTAGCTCAAACTTGGGTTCCATGCATTCAACAAGGTAAAGTGGGGTGCCGGCACTCCAATGAGAACTACATTTATTGTGTTTCCACTGTGGATCGTGCTTGCATTGTAGCTGATCCCAATATGCAGGAATTTCATGAGGCTTGCTCTGAGCATCACTTGTTAAAAGGTGAAGGCATTGCTGGGGAAGCATTCAAGACCAATCAACCACGCTTCTCAAGTGACATAACGTCCCTAAGCAAGACAGAGTACCCTTTGTCTCACCATGCAAGGTTGTTTGGATTGCATGCTGCTGTTGCAATACACCTGCGAAGCATCCACACTGGTACAGATGACTTTGTCCTGGAGTTCTTCTTGCCCACAGATTGCAGGGATCCTGAAGAACAAAAGAACGTGCTTAATTCATTGTCCCATATTATACAGCAGGTTTGCAAGAGCTTACGAGTAGTAACAGACAAGGAGCTGGAGGAGGATACTAATTTGCCAGTTAATGGGACTAGGAAACTTAGTAGAGAAGAGACATTAAAAGAGAAGTGCTCTGAGTTTTGCCAACCTCGTCAAGATTCTAACTTAAAAGTAAATGTTGATTGTGGTGAAGAGTGTTCCATGCATGGTGAGGGTAACTTCCCAAGTGCGGGTAAGGCTAAAACAGGAGAGAAAAGACGCACCAAGGCAGAGAAAACGATCCCTTTGGAAGTCCTTCAGCAATATTTTGCTGGCAGTCTAAAAGATGCCTCAAAGAGTATTGGAGGTAAATTTTCATTGCAATTGAAGCTGTATTTTGATGCTTTAGAGTCCTCCTACGCCACAACAACCCCCCCCCCCAACCACCCACACACACGCACAAAAAGAAGAAAAAAATTTCTCCTCAAAAAAGGAAGAAAAAAAAATGGAATCAAAAAGAAAGAGAAGGCATGACAATGGGTCTGATCTGCACTCATCCCGGGGTGCTACGATTTACTGGATTGTGTATGGAAGTTTTGAAAATTATTGAATTTTTTTTTCACTGTTTTACAATGTGGTCATAGGCCTGTCTATATAAGTTGTATCTGTTAACAACTGCTCCGGAGTAAATTCTCCCACAATTGTAATCAGCATCAGTTTTGTTGACTGCATCACTCAATGCCATTATGTGTCTCAGAATGTCTGCATCTGGGTTATTTATTTATTATTATTACTTTTCCTTTCAGGTTGATTATGTGATAATTTCCACTATCAAGCTCTTGAATTTAACATTTTTAAACATCATTTAATTTCAGTTAGCCCAACGACTTTGAAAAGAATATGCCGACAACATGGGATTAATCGTTGGCCTTCTAGGAAAATTAAGAAGGTTGGTCACTCCTTAAAGAAACTCCAGCTTGTAATTGACTCAGTTGAGGGTGCATCTGGTGCTTTACAAATAGATTCCTTCTATACAAAGTTCCCAAAGCTAGCCTCTCCAAATTTATCAGGAACCAACCCATTTTCAGCTTCAAAGCTCAGCGATCATCCACAGCCCATTTTGCAGCCTGAAGGAGGCATTTTCAGTACTCAAACTGCTGCATCAAAATCACCCAACTCTTCATGCAGTCAGAGTTCAAGTCATGCTCCCACTAGGAACGTTGTTGGTTGCGAAGATCCTATAGTTGGTGAAAACTTTAGTGATAGTGCACTACAGAGGATCACAAGTGAAGCAGAACTACATGCCTCAAGTCAGGCACCAAAGCTGCAGCCAAAACTTGAGTGTCTTAAATCTTTTAATGAGCACCCTAGTGCCGAGAATTTTCCACCCTTACAGAAATTAAAAGTCACATATGGGGATGAGAAAATCCGTTTACGAATGAAAAACAATTGGGGATACAAAGATTTGCTGCTAGAAATTGCCAGTCGATTTAATATAGATGACATAAGTAGGTTTGATGTCAAGTACTTGGATGATGATTCTGAGTGGGTCTTATTAACATGTGATGATGATTTGGAGGAGTGTATTAATATATGTCGATCATCACAGAGTGACACTATCAAACTCGCACTCCAACTTTCTCGTCATCATGTTGGAAGGTCTTTAGGAAGCAATGACACTTCTTGATTGTAAGATGCTCTTAAAGCAAATCAATAAGGCCTTTAGAAGTTCAAGTTCAAAATGGTTGCAATCCTGCCATTACTTCTTGGTTTGTGTTTGTTAGATATATTAGGACCCTTGGGTTCAAATATGTTGTAAAGCTCATTTTTGTAAGATGCTTGATTTGATATAAGCACGAAATTAGCATGCCATCATAGCCTCTTTGACTTCTTTCAATTTCACAACTTGCTAATTAGTGCAATTGTGAATGGGCAACGTGAAGTAGTGGGTTGCACAAAGCAAAAAATGTCAACCACTCACGGTCTGACGCAATTGGAAAGGTGCAAGAAGCAATTAACCTTATCGACGCAATTGGAAATTTGCAAGAAGCAACCTTACCGACACAATCGGAAAGTCGCAAGAAGCAAAATATATTTGTTTCAAGAAAGTTAACCTTGAATCTACAAAGAGAGTTACTAGCAAGTTGTGAAATTGCTAGCAAGTTGTGAAATCATCTGAGTTGATTTCATCTAGATCTTTGACAATTTTCTTTGCAATTTCAGCCTCACGGTCTTTTGATTTACTAGAATCTTCATCAATTGTCTTTAAAACATCAATCTTTTTCTCTATAATCTAGATTTAGGATCTTTTTCCATAATGAGATCTCCATTAATTTCCTAAAATATTTTCTGTATTTTTTTTCTTTGATTTTTGCGTAATCTTCAAGAAAGATATTTTATTCAACATGCATTTTCTCCCGTTATGGTGGAATATAGCATTCTTCAAAATAATTAATCAAGTATGAACTTTTTGACCAATAATCTTGCTTTGTATATGACAATATTTCATTATAATCCAAATGATAAAATTAATGGCAAGTATCTTTTTCATCCTAAGCCATGCTACTGTGTCACTTATTAGCCACAAACCAAGATAAGGATACGACTCTAATACCAATGGACATAGTCGGAAAGTTGCAAGAAGCAATGTTGGTTTGCTTCAAAAAAATAAATTGTAAATCTATAAGGGTTTCTCGAATCCACAAGGAGAGTTACCATAATCCACTAGAAAATAGAGAGACAAAATTCCGAAATTTTATTAAACTAAATCTAAAAATAATAACTGTAAATCTAAAATTCCAAAAATTACATTAAAAAAGTAAATATAAGTTAAATTGTAAATTATGTTCTACATCACAGTTGCATAAATCAACAAGTTGTGAAATTGTGTGTATCTAAAATTATTCATATAATATTTGACAATTTGGACAAAAAAAAAAAAAAAAGTTTCTAGAAATTGGAGAGTGCACCTTAGTTGGTGGAATTTGGAAGGGATTCACAATTGCATGGCTGTAGTTAGCAAAATGTGGATGGGATATATAAGAGGTCTGAAACAGGAATCTGAGTATAATTTATTCAAGATAGTATTGTAATGGGGTTTGTCTAATTAAGTTCAGGCAACTGGCTGTACTTCATTCGAAATCCAGGATACTGTATCTTGTAAAGTCAAGCATCTTCCATGTCTCAAGAGAACAAAAAGATACCACATTAAAAAAACAGGAAGTTATACTTTATCCTGCTTGCTAGATGGTTACTTGCTGCATATTTTAATTTTGGAATCTCCTAGACGAAAATTGAAATGAAAGTGAAATTTCTCTGTTTTTTTTTTCTCCTGAAATGCAAGTGGACATTATTATGCTTTATTCTTGTCCTCTACTTGTATTTTATAGTCTCCAATCCATGGCATATGTTTTAGAGTTTTAGATTTCTTATGGTACTGAATTATTGGCGGTGGGTCGTGGCTCTGGTGTGGAAGTAACTTGAATTTATTAATATTTGTTCACTCTAACGTCAATCCTGTCAATTTTGCAGTATAATGGAGGCAGGTTTGCCCCCATTTTGATATGCGATTCTGCTTATGCTGACTTCACTGCCCTTAGTTTCTGGGTTTTTTTTTTTCAATACAAGCAATTTCCTACTGGTTGGTTGGTATATAACTATATATTAACATTCACATCACTACATCAGTATATTCAAAATTTTTTTTTTTTTTTTTTTTGGGTCTATTTTACCGTTAAAACATATTTTTCTATTATAGATAATCACTTTTAAAAACACCTACATCATATTATTTATTTTTTTAACTATATTTCATTAAAATATTATTTCCTTTCAATTTTTTACTACTCTCTAAATAATATATTTGCATATGAATAGTAATGTGTATATTACATTGTTATTGTAGCTTACATCTTGTTTTACACAAGTTTATATAGACTGATATGAGTGATTTTTAGAGTTAAATATGCAAAATTTATCCCTTATTTTATTATACATTAACTGATGTGAGTGCTCAACTACGAGACTATTTGCCGTGTCAATTTTCCAAGTCTGATTACACTAAAAAATGGAAAAAAAAAAATGAAATAAATATTCTAATTCTGGCATGCTAGATAAATATTTTTATTTTTTTGAGAGCCGTCATGCTAGACCAGATAATTATTGGTCGCTTATTGAGTGGTTTACAAGGGTGCCTAATGGCAATTTTCAAGTAAAGCACTAATGCTATCTTAGATCTTACAAATCTTCTCAAAAAAAAAAAAATTCTTAGATCTTACAAAGAACATAGAATTATGCTCCCCACTCGTTGAAGAGTAAGGCCCACACATACGTAATCTGAGCTTTACAATTTGACTTGTTTATTTGTAAAACTAGTCGTAACCTAGATGCGTAAGAATAAATAATTATTTTGTATTATAATATAATGTATAATTATTTCTCTAAAATTTTTTGAAAATAATTTTGTTCTCCTTAAAAATTTAACAATTTTTATTCGATCCAATTTGGTCAACTTAGTCAATTTCAGTACCCCTTCAATCCATTTTAGACTAATTGGGTTTTAAATTGATTTTTTTTCAAAAATACCATTTTGATCCTTACATTTTGGGGTCATGATAAATTTGATCCTTATATTTTGATAGCAGTCAATTTAATCCCTATTATTTTTAACTTACAATTAATTTTGTCTTTGTCATTAATTCGCTTACAAAAAAATGCCGTGTGAAACAATGTGCACATTGTTGGCATACTTCACGCCTACATGGCTGTGCCTATGGTTTTGTACCCGATTATTATTTCCTTATAGTAATAAATTTCTATCTTTATCTCAAAAAAAAAAAAAAAACATTGTTCGGTGGGTTTTTTTTTCCATTGAAATTGCTGGGTTAGATTTTTATTAAAACCTGAAGTCCTCTCTCTCTTAGAAATACAAAAAGCCAAACTGAAAGGAGTATAAAAATCAAAGAGAAAGCCTTAGGCTCTGCTTGGGAGGAGGGAATGGAATGAAATGGAAAGCAATGAAAAGAATCATTTTATAATATTCTTCCATTCCCTTGTTTGGAAGTTTTAATAGAGAGAATGGAAAGTCCATTCCCTTGTTTAGGAGTTTAAGTGGGAGGGAATGAAATAGGTTGGAGGAAACACTCATTCCTCTCTATTCTCTTAAAACCTCAAATTTGAAATTGGGAGGAATGGGAGGGAATAGAATTAGATTTAAGGGTAAATTGCAAATTACACCCCTGAAGTTTGGGGTTGACTGGATTTTACATCCCAAAGTTTAAGAAACTTGATTTTACACTCTAAAGTTTGGTTCTGTTAGCAATTCACACCCTACGGTTAGTTTTTGCTGTTAAGTGACACATGCGCATGCTAATGTGTTTTATTTTTGCCAAATCAGCCCCAAAAATAAAAATTTACCTGGCACTATACAAACGGTACCGTTTTGCCTAAGCTTAAAAAAAAAAAAAAAAAAAAAAAAAAAAACCCAATCCTAAAACTACACCGTTTCAACCTAATTCTAAAATCTCAAATCAGTGAATCCCTATTCCCGTTCATCTAAGCAAGCCTCATCTGAGCCGCCATAGCAAGTTGAAGATTGTAAACCCAGGTAGCAGTGGCGGCGGCGGCAGCTCTTGTGAACCCAAGCAACGACAGCAGCTCTAGGCAGACATGTCGACAGTAAAACCAAATAAACTCGAGCTGCTCTTCTCGTGTGATTGATTTGTTGATTGGGTTTGGTGGGGGGTTTTGTATAAATGTTTGGGTGATTGATTTGTTGTTGAAACTATCTATATGTGTATGATTTAAACTCATTGTACAACTTGCATCTTTATTGAAACTATGTGTTTACAGTGAAGTTTGTTTTTCTTTGATTTTTTTTTTTTTTTTTTGATTTCTGTATCACTTGAATATTGTTGATTGGGATTAGTTTTGTATTATTTTGTTGTCAATGGATTATAATATAGTTGGTTGTATTTTGTCTTGTTCTGGTTACTTTATTGATCTTTATTTTTGGTGGGTCAACTTGTTGGATGACAATTAATTGTATGTATTGTCTGGTGTAAAATAATGTGTATTTTTTATTGGTAAATTGACCGAGTGCAATGGTTGTGGTCCAAGTGAGCAATACATGTGTTGTGCTTTGTGCCTCATATCTACATGTATGTTTTGTTGCATTTATGTGTGTATTATATTTTAGTAATATATCAATTTAAAGTTAAATTTTAGTAATGCAATTATACTTGTGTGCAGGGCATTGAATATGGATCAACTATTTGATATGTGTATACATCATGGAGGGGTATTCATTACGCATAGTGATACACATGTTGAATATGTTAGAGGGACTGAATTAAGGGTCTCTGATGTTGATATTGACACTCTTGCTGTTTTTGATATGCCTAAGTATGCCAAAAATCTTGGTATTACGAATGTAAAAGAATTTCTTTACCAGATTCCTCAAATGGAACTTCATAATGGCATATGTTCATGGAATAAAGATGGTGATGTTAGGGCCCTACATGATTGGTTAGAATTTGCACCTGAAAAGTTAATACACATATATGTGAAGCATGTTGAACAAGCTTTTGAGGAACAAGTTGATAAGGATCAAGGTAATGAAGGTGATGATGAGCATGATTGTTATAAAGAAGTTGATGAAGGGGTTGGAGTAGATGACAATTTTTTTGATGAGAACTATGCTAATTTGGTAGGTGACAGTGAATTTGATAGATATGAAAAACCATCCTCCCCTAATGACCCATCCTCCCACATTGTCCAAATCACTCACATTGTCCCATCCACTCCCCATGACCAATCCAACCTAAACCCTTATGAGAAAAAAAAAAATCAAATTGGGCACCCACTTGCTTTAGTGATGAGGAGCATGATATAAGAAGTGGGGAAAGTGATTATGGGCACTCTGATGTCTTGTGCACACCTGTCAACTCTGAGGATGATGAAGAGCACCCCAAGTACACTGAATTTAAGGCTGAAGTGGATATGCTCGACCCCGTTTTTGAGAAGGGAATGTTGTTTAGTGACCAAAAGGAATTTAAGAGGGCCATGCAATCTTATAGAATCAATCATGGATATCCATTGTTAATTGTTAAGAACGAATCTCGCAAGGCGAGTTACAAATGTGAAAATTGTGGGTGGTATATTTATGCCTCATGGGACCGTGAAGAAAACTCTTTGCTAGTGTAAACCTATTGTGGAAAACATACATGTTCTAGGGCTTTTCATAGTAGGACGGTGTCTGCAAGGTGGATTGCAGTTACATGGCTAGAGATGTTTAGAGGGAGACCCAATATCAAGAGTACGCTGAGATAAAGGAAGGTATAATGAGTCAATTTCAAGTAGACTTATCCTTGGACAAAGCCTTTAGGTCTAGCCAGATCGCATTGGAGATGCTTAAAGGAAGGTTTGCCTACCAGTTTGAAAGAGCTAGAGATTATTGTGAAGAGCCGAGATCTTCTAATCCATGTATTAATACTTGCTTATTGCTAAATAAGTTTTTTATTGTGCTACTCACCTATTGTAGTTGCTAACTACAAAATTTTTGAACTTGTTGAAGGTTAGGAGAGCCGGAGGCAATTGTGTGTTTATGGGTTTAAGAGTGGAAGAGGATCATCACCTACCAAGTGTTGCTGGAAGCCAATCCACTATAGTAATTGCCATATTATATATATAGTTCACATTGTGCTTAATATTTGCATATTGCCAGTATTTGGTCATTGAGTTTGTTGTGTACTTACCATATGGTCCAATGTGTCTATTATTACAAGTCTCAACCCAAACAAGTGTTGCTAGAAGCAGTGCAGTTGGTAGATATGAAAAAGGAGCTGGAGTTGGAGTTGGAGTTGGAGCTGGAGCTGAAGTTGGAGTTGGAAAAGGAACTGGAAGTGGATCAGGATTTGGTAGTTTGTAGGACCTTTAATTGTTAGAACCTTTTGTGGTTATTGTTTTGTAAAGTTGCCCATAAGCTTATTTGATGGTGTTACTAGACAAAAATAACTTATTTTGTGTTAGTCTTAGGACCTTTTATTATTAGAACCTTTGGTTTGGCAAACTTTGATAGTCACTGTTTTGTAAAGCTTTCATAAGCTTGTTATTCTAGTTATATTGGACATGAGCAGAAAAAAATATAGCAGCATATTTCAGTCATATTTCTGTACATTTTTGCATATTTCAGTCATGTTTCTACATCTTTTTGCATATTTCAAGAGCAAAAGCCACATTTAAAAACCTTCAGCCAATTTCCATTATAATAAACAATATTCTAATAAGAGACAAAATTAAGTGACAATTTCCTTTGCAAGAAATGCATTTCAATTTCCATTACAATATAATAAAGCCAATGGCTATTACAATTGTCATTACATTAAATAAGATAAGAAACTATATACAATTGGCCTTTTGCATTCACTAAATACACTAAAATGACCACCACAACAACAAACCAACTTCTACAATTTAGGTTCTCTTGGAGAAGCTGCTACCTCTACAATTTCACTTCTTCCCATTTCAAGATTGTCAGTTTGCAAGAGATAAGAGGCACATGTATAGCTGATCATGAATCTATGGAACAGTGGAAAATTTGATGGGTCTTGGACATGAGAACACCAACTGATAATGAATCTATAGAACAGTGGAAAATTTCACTTCTTCAATTGTTCTAATGCTGCTGGATGCATGTTACCAATGGCAAAATTAAAAGATTCTCGTGAAGGACAATACATGTCTTCCTTTGGGTGGAAGATACATTGTCTACATGTGACCAAATAAATATAATTTGACAATAAGAAAATGAAGCATAGGAATATAAGATAACAGTGATATGTACAATATTCAAGATCTCAAGTAAAATAGTAGCCCAAATCACCATAGGAATATAAGATAACAATGATATGTACAATATTCAAGATCAAGAATTCCTACTGTGTTCCTAGGACATAATGCTAATTTAATTGCATTGTAAGGGGCCATTTATATTACACTTTCCAGTAATTTCTTATGGGAAATCAATATGGCAACAAGAGCTGTAATCATAGTGAAGACAAAAAAGAGATAGATGAAATTATAAACAAGGGAGACTATGGAAATCTAGTATGAATGAGCTGTAAATCTTTCATAGGATGTAGTAAAGGCTTGTGTTAACACTAGATTGGAGTTTGACAAAAACAAAAGAAAATGGTTTTGCTGAACCGAGAGACCTACTATACTCCATCTATCTTTGTCATAGGATTTTAGAAGGGAGCAGGGTGTGTCTATAAGTAGGGGTTTGTATTTTTCATGGATCAATAGGTACCTAAAAGATTTATAGAGTTTCTAATGTTGTGGATCAACCTAAAAGATTTCATGGATCAACCTTTCATCTGCATATCTTGAATACATACAGTTCTGCAACTCTAATCGCTGGAGTAAGTGAAGCCTAGACATATTGCATATGTTCTTAATCATTTGTGGCACCTTACTCCAATTTCTATGCGTAGTGTAAGCCAATGCATCAGAAAGAAGCACAATCATGAAATATACCCTAATAATAATCTACAATTTCCAACAATTAAATTATCAAAAAAAATTGCATAATCAATAAAAACTTTATTATTCCAAAAATTATATAAATCCAAAAGCAATAACCCTAAGAAAAAGCGCGCGAGAGAGAGAGAGAGAGAGAGAGAGAGAGAGAGAGCCAATGGTTTTACCATCAATGTGGTTGTCGCCATGGCCGCCGAGGCTGCCTAGGTTCACAAGAGCCGATGGGTTTATGGGGTTTGGGTTCAGTCTGTTTGGGTTCACATGTGCAATTGAAGCTAGGTCTAAACGTCGCCGCCGAGGCAGCCTGGAGCCTTCAATGCCGCCGCCGCCGCCACTGCCACTTGGGATGAAAGGTTTGGGTTCCTGAGATCCCTGAGTTGTTCGTGAGTCCTTTTTTTTAGATTTTAGAACTTTGCTTGAAACTGTGTCGTTTATGGAGATGTGCGAGAAGTTAAGTTTAGGTTTGAAACTATGTAGTTTTGATGCATGCTAACTTTTCACTTGATCATCATTAAAATGATGTAGTTTTGGAGGTGATTTGGCAAAAATAAAACACGTCAGCATGCATATATGTCACTTAACAATAAAAACTAACTGTGGGGTGTGAATTGCTAACGGAATCAAACTACAGGGTGTAAAATCAAGTTTCTGAAACTTTGAGTGTAAAATCTAGTCAACCCCAAACTTCAGAGGTGTAATTTACAATTTATCCTAAATTTAATGATTTTTTTACTAAAACTCCCAAAATACCGCTATATATTCGACTCTTTATTTTAAAATAGAGGTTTAATAGTAATATTATCATAAAATGATTCCATTTCATTTCCTCCATGTTACTCCCAAGCAATATTACTTACATTTCATTCATTTTTATTCATTTCCATTCTTTTATTTTAAAACATCCAATCAAGGTTACTTAATTTCATTCCATTCTATTCTTTTTCATTTCTTTCCATTACTTATATACATTTCATTCCATTCTTTTCTTTTACATTCCCTTATAATCATTCCATTACGTTCCATTCCATTCTCTTATGAACTCCCAAGCGGAGCCTAAAGCTAAATCACAATGACCACAAATCAAGTAAATATCTTGTTTTTATCAAAAAAAACAAGAAAAAAAAAAAAGTAAATAACCAGATTAGAATGGCCAAAAAAAAAAAATTTAAAACAGCAATTCCCATCATGACCAGCAATTTGGGTTAGTTAGGGCCGATCTTTTTTCTTTTTTCTTTTTCATTTTCTCACGATTTCTCGGAAACCGGAAACCAAACGATGGGGAGAGCTTGAACCACCTGTTCCACTCTCTCTACCTTGCCACCGCCGCAATCTAACCACCGACGAGACCAAACCTCTGTCGCGCCGATCAGTCGTCGCATGACTCAACCACCCAACAAGGACTGCAGAAGTTGTCGCCATTGAGGAATTTCTTCAGGTCGTCGTAGATGCGCCATTGGGTTGGAGTCCACTGCCACTGATACTGTCAGGATTGGTGAAGGCAGAAGTGATGGGTTTCTTTTAATGATGAGTTGTAGCTGCTACTGGTGATGAGTTTCATTTTGAGTTGGAGATGGGTTGTGGCTACTATTAGTGATAGGTTTTGTTTTGAATTTCAATTCACAGATCTGGACGTGATTTTCTGGATTGTTTGTGGGGTTTTTAAGGAGGATGTTGGGTTTGGTTACCCAAAAAGCGGAAGAAAGAAAAGGAAAAAAAAAAAAGAATTACAGATTTTTTTATTTTTTTATTTTTTAGGATAAACGTTAGAAAAATGAATTAGAGATTGATTGCCAATAAAGTGATTTAAAAAAAAAAAAAAAAAAAAAAGGAATTAAGTCAATTAAACTAACCCTTAAGGCTTTTTATTAAAAAAAAATTGAGGAATAAATTCTATATATATATATATATTTTTTATGTTGATGTGGCAATTTTTATGTTAATTAAAAAATTTTATTATTATTTTATAAGACACCTAGGCGTGAAGTTTGTTAATTGTGCAAGCCATTTGCCGCAATAGGTATTTTCTGTTAAAGAGTAAATGGTAGGAATTAAATTGATTAAAAGTTGAAAATAAAAGGGATTAAATTGACTGCTATCAAAATGTAGGGACCAAATTGATCGTAACTCTAAAATGTAGGGACTAAAATAGTATTTTTGTGTTGATTCTTTTGGTAGGTTTTCTTTTTCAAGTTTAGCTAAAAAAATGTTCTTCTTTTTTCTTGATTTTTGGGTTGAAAAGTATGAAATTTTATTATATTTGGACTAAAGTCTTTAGTTTTGAGTTAAAAAATACAAAATAAATACTAAAATGGACATTAGAAATTAGAAATATGAGCCCTAAAAATGTAATAAAAATAATAAATATTCAAAAGTGTTATTTGGTCTACATTGGTTTTATTCGGTCCATTTTGTCCTCTTCGGTCAAATTTAGTCCTTCTCAATTCTGTTTAGTCCATTCTGTCCACTAAAGTTCTATTCGGTTCATTCAATCTACATTGGCTCTATTCGGTCCATATTGGTCCTACAATCTACACTTCGGTTCCATTCGGTCCATTCTGTCCATTTTGGCTCTATTTGGTCTAATTCAGTCCAAATTGGTCCTATTCGGTCCCTTCTATCCACTTTGCTCCACTTTAGTTCATTCGGGCCATTCAATTCACTTTGGTCCTATTCAGTCTATTTGTCCACTGGTTCTATTCGGTCCATTCTGTCCACTTAGGTCCTATTCTGTTCACATTGGTCATATTCAGTCCACTTCAGTCCAATCTGTCTACTATGGTCCTATTCGGTCCTATTTAGTCCTACTTGGTCCATTCTGTCCACTTTGGTCATATTCTTCCATTTTGTCCATTTTGTTCCATTTGGTCCAATTCAATCCATTTGGATCACTTCAATTCATTTTGGTCTACTTCGATCTATTTTTGTGCACTTACACAATGGGAAAATACATATTTGGGTTGAAAGCACATGATCGTATTAAGCATAACATTTATTGTTGTTACACTTTTGTTGAGCCACATTAATGTAGCATTTTAGTCCACTTTGGTACTACTAAATTTAAGTAAAAGTATTTTTAAACATAAAAGCTATGAATATACAATTATAATCTTTAGGGCAATTATTCTTTTGTTTTAACGGCGTTACTTTTAAATGAATTGTATGAGGTTAATTATATATTTAAACAAAATAAATAAATATATACATATATGTATGCATGAATAATTTTTATTTAAATAAATTATTCAAATGATTCATTCTCTTAAAAGAGATTATCATAATAATCGTAGGTTCCAGTTAGCTCAACTGGTAAAATCTCTGATGGTTGTATAAGAGATCTGGGGTTCAATCCCCGCCTACACCAAAAACTAATTAGTGTCTTGATCTGATAATAAAGAGCAATTATCAGGAGTGGACGCCATAAGTTGAAACTCTCTCAAAAAAAGAAAAAAAAAAAAAAAAGATTATCATGATAATCAAAACTCATATCAAACTTATACTGAATATGTATAATTTATTCTCTTAATTTTATTGTAGAGAGAGAGAAACTACTTGTGATTGGGAACTAAAAAATACAACACCAAACCATATGTACTCAAATTAGAGTTTTAAAAATCACAATGATTCATCAATATAAAGTAGAGTTGCAAGAAAGAATAAATGAAAAGAGAAATAAAATAACCACTTTTCAAGAGAGAATGTGAAAGAATAATAAGAAATTTATAGGAAACAATATAAGAAGAAAAAAAGTATAATAAAACAGTAATAAACACCAAATTATCCCAGTAATATTATGTAATAAAATAACATTATATTCTTATATACTACCTTTATAATGAAGTATGATACCATATATGAAATTAAAGAGAATAAAAAAAATTAACAACTTAAAAATACAAAACTTAATCACATCAACCCAAAGTAGAGTTCCTAATAATACAAAAATTCATCAACGTAAAGTAGAAACGCAAGAAATATATTTTAAAAAATCCACCAAAAATGAAAAAAAAAAAAAAAAAAAAAAAAAAAAAAGATGAGAGAGAGAAATAACATTTTTTGTGTGAAAAAACTATGAATAGAATGGAAAAGAAAATTGTAAATTTATAATAAGATGAGGGGAATAAGAAGAGTAAAAAATAAAGGAAGATAAAGGGATAGAGGAAAAGTGATATTAAGATAGATAGTAATAAGGAGATAAAAAGATAAAAGGGATGAGAAAAGTTAGAGAAAGTTTAATAATAAGTTGGAAAATTAATAAGAAAAAAAAAAGAATTTAAAAAAAAAAGAGAATATTGAAAATAGATGGATGATGTGGTCACTCAACAGGAGCCTAACAATAATAAATACTATGGTTCAACTTATATATACAATATGGGTTCGGTTTATGTATGCCCTTAAGGCATACACAAATCCGTTTTTGGAAAACTTTCTCAAAAAATAGTATACTATTATGTGCTCTTAGGACACATGTTAGTAAAATCTATATAATATTCACTTTTGTGGCGTAGGGCTGTCCATGGATCAGGTCGAATTGATTTTGTGGTTGACCTGTAACTGACCCGATTGAATTGGGTGAATGAAAAAGAGACCTACGGCCGACCGAATGTTCGGGTCGAACCCGGTGGCATGAGTCATCGGTTGAGTGGGTTGAAACCGACAGGTGATTTCGGGTTTGAATCCCAACAAGATAGAAATCAAAACCCAAACAACAAAGAAATCAAAACCCAAATAACAAAAACACCAGATCCATAGATTGAAACGAAAAAGAGGGAGATAAAGATTAAACCCACATCACCTCCACCATTCCTTCCCCCACCAACACCACATTCACAAGATCAGTACAATTAAAAAAAAAAAAAATGTTTTTACTAACCCACAGACTGCACAAGATTAGAGGAGATTTCAAGTACATTAGAGGTGGGATTCATCAATAAGTGGAGTTTCAAGTTGACTTTGAGTCAGTGATGGTGGCAATAGACCAAACTCGGCAACGGTGGCAGTGAGGAGGCTAGGGCTAGGGGTGGCAGTAGAGCCCAACTCGGCGACAGACGACGACAGCAGTAATGAGTTTTGGTTAGGGATTTGAGAGAGAGAGAGAGAGAGAGAGAGAGAGAGAGAGAGAGAGAGAGAGAGAATTTTTTCTGAAACTAATAAGGGTTGAGGGCCTTGAGGCGTGTTTTTGTTTTTGAGAAAGGGACGAGGAGGTGTGTAATGTGTGTTCAAACTTCAGCATAAATGAGAAACCCAAGTCAAAGATTTTCCTTTTTAAAATTCTGGGTAGTCAGGTCGGTTTATATGGGTTAGAATTCAAGAGACCCAAAATTGACTTGCAAAATCGATTTTTAAAATTAACAGACCGCACTTGACTCGTTTGGGCATTCGAATTCGCCCATGGGTCCTCAGGTCAAATCGAGTTAGACAGGCGGGTGGGTCAGGTTTGACAGATTGATGGACAGCCCTATCTACGAGAGAGGAGGGAGGGAGGACTCCGACTGCCCACAAATCTAGTGAGAGGAGGCAGGACTCCTTTCGTAAGAGTGAATAATTTCTATTTTGCAGAGGTGGAACTTTTAACCTTCTATGATTTCGTCTTCTCTCATGCTTTAATAGATCATTCAAGTGAATCTTTGGAGACAATAGTACATGCCAATTAGCTGTTTCATTTCAACTACTGAGTTATTCGAATGTACCCAAAGGAACTTAAAATTAGTGAATTTTAACATCTCCAAAGACAATTAAATGGTCCAGAAATTGGAATCCTACTTATTTAAACTAATTGAAAGGGCATTATCGATTAAAACCATTTATTTGCAATTGCAGTATTGCCTAATCATAATACTAAGTTAGAAACAAATGTCAATCTAAATCAGATGTTATGATCCACTTAACAGGACATTAGGAAATAATGCGATAATTAAGAAAACAATAATAACCTGTTACTATAAGTCCATTGCACAACTCACAATGGATATTTGCAAATGAAACAAGAAAAAAGGAAACCAATTCAAACAACTTTAACTCATTCTTTCATCAATGTTACTAATAAAATTTCTTCCTTCATCTTAATTGTACATCAGAGAGGAGATACTATCAGCCTTGATGGACCAGAAGCCAAACCAAAGTTATTGACATTCTCATTCTATGTGTCAAATTACTAAAGTGAGATGTAAAGGAAGGTAAATTTTGCTTACCTTTTTTTCCCTTTTCTTTTTCCTCATCACTAGAAAATTATATACTACATTTTGGAAGCTATTCAAATATCTTCTAGCACTGATGATACATGCAATCTCAGTATAAAAGAGGACATTAACAAAAAATGGTTTCCTACAGCTGTTATGAAGCAGATGGATGATCTTCACCCTGCTCGACAAGCAAGCATCTAGAAGGAGGACCAAACATGCTCAAAAATACCTGCAAACATAAAAGCTACAAAAAATGACTTTCTTTTTATATTATTAATTTCTCTCATAGGAGTATCAGTGGTATACATTTGACTGACATTGATTTTTCTATTGAAGATCCATAGCTGACCCCAAAATTTTGGAAATAAAGCTTGGTCATTATTGTTGTAGGTGTATCAATGGAAATCAATTTTTCTTCAACTGTCTAGAATTATTCCTTTTCTTTCCTCTTTTTTTTTTTTTGGGAGAGAGAGTGGGCGTGGGGGGATTGGGTCACAACCATGAGCCTCAATAGGTGCTAACACCAATGGATATCACGAAAATTCAGAATAAACATGTTTTTTTAATAACTGATACATGGAACAAATAAGATCATGCACAGAAGCAAAACTAGAGGTATTTACTGACTTTCATGTGGCAGGCAAGAGCAAGTCAAAACATCCAGTTATCATAATTTGGTATGTTGACATACTGGCCAAAATGGTGCAACTTTTTTGTTGCATACTTTATTTTAACATAATTTTTTGGTCCTTCTATTGCTAAAGAGAGCTTATTGATGTCAAGATTTTTTATGATTCCAGTATCCTCCATGGATACCACAAATCACCAAGATTGTTCATCATTCAATTACCTACATGGATACCACAAAGACAAAGATATTCTACAAGAGAGTAGTGACAAAGTATCTTGGACTTACAGGTAAGAATACAAGTCCATGCAAGAAACCAAGAAGCACCAGTGCCAGGTACATTTTAAAGTAATAAACCTGCAAAACACAAGCAGGGAAGATATTAATGACAATGGAAAATATTGGCTTATTCAAAATTCAGAGGGAGCAATTATTACCACAAAAACTTCTGTCCTTGAGAAACAAAGAACAATCACTCCAACTAGCTTTGTCAATGTGATTCCACTGCAAAATTATGTCGAAGATTTGTGTATTTGTTATTGAGATCACTTTAAACTGAAATCAAACTTACATTGGAATTTTGACAGCTAGGGCCAAATATTTTGCAACAGGGTCAGGAGGAAACCAAGGTTTAATGGTTATCCACAAAATAGGAGGGAATTTAGACCTTGCTATTAGAAGCTGAATTCATAACTACAACTACACCTATGTCAATATAGCACGATAGTCTGTTTATGTTAAAATTAATGCAAATTTCTTAGGAATCAGGACATTAGCTCTGTTGACTGAAAAGAATATTTTACCTGAAGACAGATGCCCCCATTGTACCCAGAGCCTCCTTTGTGCGTTGGTCTTTATCTCCACTGCTTACCTGTGCAAGAAATTCCTCTATTATGGCACTAACAAAAACAGTAAAGCCAAGAAAATAAAATATCCCAATATTTGGAAGAGGAGCTATCAGCATCTCATCTCACCAGTGATGACTTTCAAAATAAATTAAGTTTTCACAATGAAGAAAAGCATTCAAAGGTTGAAAGTTCTATCAGTATACTTCTTTGCATAACACTTCCATTTCACTGTTCAAAGAATATTGTAATCATATCAAATATGATATTTGATATTATTTTCCTTTTAGAGGTTTGCGTAAAAATATTGAAAATAACTTCAATCAAATGTGGAAAATTGAATAGCTTGCAACAAAATATATTTTATATTTCACACCTTTTTTAGAAGAATATTTTCATAATTGAAACAAAAACATAATGTAATATGGAGGAAACAAACTAAGTTTGCAAGAGTCCATTAAGAAGCCAAGGGTACTAACCGAGAAAGCATGTGTCACATGCACACAAAATTCAACAGCAATGCCCACTGACATAACAAGGTTAACAACAGAGACTGCATTCAATTGGATCTCCAGAATTGCCATCACACCCTGTACAACGTCATCTTGTAAGCGATGTAACAGGAAAACAACATATGGTCAATTCTAAATTAATTAAAGCAAAATTAACATCACCATTGCAAATGAAAAGTTCAATAATTATCAAGGAAGAAAATTACCAAGAGATCCACGACAATCATTGCTAACACCAGTAAAATAATTGCTGAACTCCAAAAACTACAATTAATAAGCAAAGAATAAGAAATGAGATCAGTCATTCTAGAAAGATTAAAACTCACTGTCCAGGTGCAAAAATACAAAGGGCTATTATCTAAACCAATAGATAAATATATTGATACTGACCTGCTCGTGATAATTAAACAAACAATAAACACTGCACCTGTTACATCATCAAAGAAATACAATTAATGCTTCTAAAATGTAATAGATTATTACACAAGTCACTATAAAATTTAAAATTTAAATTGATAAAATAAAATTATTTAGACAAATAATAATCAAATAGCACAACACACACCGACAGAGGAGGATATTATTGAAATACAGAAGTAGCAGGCACAATCATATCCTTAGTTGTTTGATGTTTCAATGTAGGAGTTGAAGTTGAATGCCTTAAACTCTATAAGGAATAGTCTTAACTTCCAAAGTGAGGCTACATTCAAGAGTGATCAGAGTTGTTTTGTGGAGGTTTTGTGAATTGTAACTAATTGGGCATCACATACATAATTTTTTTTCATCAAGTTCTTAAAAGTCAGTGTTTTAAAGTTTATGATTTCTAAGTTGATCCTCTAGCTCTTATATTAAAGATGTTTTCTAAGCTAAGTTATTTTTAGAAACTAATTGCATTTTAAACTAAGTTTTCCAAAAACTTGTTCTTTGAACTTTTTAAATCTAAAGTGATTTTAAATTTGTATTCCTTGGTTCCAAATAGTATTTAGAATGTTTGTCACTTTGTCTTTTATTAAACTGTGTTTTTATACTTTCTTAAGAATTATAAAATATTTTTATAAGCTCTCCAATCCTTATGTGCTTCATAGGAGAGCCAAGCATCCTATGTTTTATATTCAATTCGATATTGTGCTCTTGCATATGTCAAAGATTCTTATTACTTAGTAAATAACTAAATATTTGTAATCTGCATAAACTTCACTTATGTTATGAAATATGATATTTGAACCATAAAGTGTCTTGAAAGTTGATTGGATATATGTGTGAGCTCCCTCACAGGGTGGGGAGCACTTAGGGTTTCTTGGAGTCAACACCAAGCATGACTGGAGTAGGCACCAGTTGTAAAACTAAACAAACGTTTATTATCAATCTCAAAACTGTCTTACAAAGCTGAAAAAATGTGCTTAAATAGAGAATAATAAAATGCATAAAGAAACCTTAATTATTAAATGACTAAGCTTGGTAGGTCTTCAAGCCCATTATTAGCAGGCTCCATCCATTAGGCCACAAGTTGGGCCATTTCTTGTAACCAACATCTCTCTCCATCAGGGGTTCAATGGTGGTGTCCACTCACAAAGCAGTATGTGAGAATGTGTGATACGTGTGTAGAAGAAGTATACTGGTCAATTTTTTGTGTGCTGTTGAATGATTTTAAGAATTTAAATGCATATATTTTAAGTGATTTAATTTTGAACTAAATTTAAGACTTTTAAGTTGATATCATGATATTGTTATTCAAAATATTCATGTGTAGCGTGACTCTATTCCACCATATGTCATGTATAATTGTTTATTGTAGCATGAATCTGTTCTGCTATGTGTCATGTATAATTGCTTACCGGGCTATGTAGTTCATTCCTTCATTGATAACTTTAATATTAAAGTTTAACTGAGAGCTGTAGCTTTGGAACACTCAATAAAGTATGCAGATAGAGCTTCATAGAAATTAGACAAATTTGATTGTGATTGGCTTTATCTACAGGATATTAATTATTTCTATTTTGTTTCAGATTATAAGAAATTTGAAGTTCTTTTTTAGTTATGGATTTTTATGTTTTGTAAGAGATTTATTTGACAGTTTAGTAACTTTAATTGACATTTGCTAGACCAATTAGTTAGTCATGTACCTAATTTTGTGTTTTATGGATTTGGGTCGTTACAACATAGGTCCCAGTAAAGTGTAATATCAATACTGTTGTTCACACACACAGACATACATATATATTGCAAGAGGTTATTATTTCAATATACAAGTAGCAGGCAAAATCATATACGCTTCAGGCTGTGCAACCAAGTATTTTGTGCAATAAAAATGAAGACCACTTAAATGCTAAATTTATTAGCACAGGACATAGATCCCATTTAAGTTTCTAAAATCAATGCCGTACTGAAAAAATAAACACTCCAGTTTTTCAAATGATAGGAGTTCTCAAATTCACTAACCAATTGCTATGGCAAGGTTGATCAGTGCTGTCCTCCATATATCAAGGTATTGCTCAAAAAACATATAAAACACTGAATATGGGAAGATCTCAATCTGCACCAAAAAAGGTAATTTCACTTCAACAAATGTAGCATGATTAGTGCAAAGCCCATTCTGCAAAATGTTGCACCTATTTTAAGAGAAAGGGAGATAATTCTTATTCATTGAGTGGATAGAAGATTCACTATTCTCACTGTTCTACCATCAATAATATAGTAAGAACTTCTACCCAAAACTGGGGCAAGAAATATTTGTATAGAATTGAGAAGCACTGAAATATTACCTTCAAAGAATCAGAAACCTTTGAACTGAACTCTCGAGCAGCCCTCATTGAATTAACATAGTCAACCTAGAATAAAAGAAAGAGAAGCTCTTTTTAACACAAGATAAGAAAGAAAACAAACAGCATTCTAACTCATGATGAAAGGAACTTTCATACCTGCTTGTTTAGGGGGGTATGATACGTACGGAATGATGATGCTTGAATAATACCATTGTCATATCCTGATGAAGTGTGATTAATTAGCTAATACCAAATTTAATTTTGAAACAGATACTATAGGTTCAATCAATAAATCATTATACGTTACTTTCCTGAGTAAATAATGGAAGGACAAATACTAAATCCTACCAACCTTCTAGTTCCACACTAGTAGTGTAAGCCCCATGGCCACCTTTAGCACAATCAGCAGAGGGTAGAGCATCCAGGAACCATGGAAGCTTCTCCTTAAATTGCACCGTAGATGGACGATCATTCTGCAAATCTGAGTGGCGGAAGCACTGACAATCTCCACAATTGTTAGTAATTAAGACCTCTCAATATGTTAAATAGACAAACAAAAATTGAATTATACTACAAAACAATTAGACAGAAGATTCATCCAAATTTTTTTTTTCCCCAATCTACTGTGCAAAAATTACCGTGGTACAGTCTTTGCATACTCCATTCACGCCACAAGCAACATCATTTGAAGAACAGCAAGGAGGCTGGAAGAGAACAAACTTCAGTAAATTCAATGGGATGTGCTTGGTACTGAACAAGATCAGTATTAATAGCTGAGTCAGTTCCTCCAAAACTGACAGGGAAGCATGATTGTTTATAGCACGATCATTGTTATATTCTTACTATGAGAAAGTCATGCATAGTTAATCATGATATCCCCTAAAAAAGACAACTTATTACTTTGAGTCTCACTACCCTTAAAGTTGGAAAAGAGCAATTCCACAGTTCCATTTTGAGAGCTCATTTTGACCTAGTCATTATATAATTTCAAACCTTTTTAGTATTATTACAAATTCCAATACTGCAAATGAAATTCTAATATTAACCTAATTTACAGCAGTCATTAAGCCCAAAAATCATGCAACCAGAAAACAGAAAATGTGACAGAAAAGATAGGTCATTATAGGGAAAAAAAAACATTATTATTATGCCAATGGACTTATTGGGTCATGACCTGATCATCAGGGGGGCAGTAACTCCCATTTGTGAACTTACGACAGCACCCAAATGCTTCTGGTGACATCCACACAAGAAAATCATCAAGCCATGATGCAGCTGGCATAGCTATGTAACTTGATTCTGGTGTTAAGGACGCTCTTGCAATCTACAGAAGCAAAAGAGACATAATTCATATCAAATAGAACAAACTAAGGGGTCAACCATAGATATAAAAATCACATCAAAAGACAACAAACCAAACCAGCCATCATGTCACCCTTTACAAAAGATTCACATTTATATGGAAGTGATTTACCAAATCAAAAGTGTGTTATAAGAAGAACATTGAACAACGCATCAGACTTTTTATGTCAAAGGAAAAAGGTTTTACCTCGTTTAAAAGGGAGTCTGACTCACATTGGCTAATGGAGCATAACTGGTTTGTATGTCTTGATTCTGAGCTGAGGAATAGATCAATATCAGTATTGTAGTCTTAACATAGTGACAAACATGGATCTAAATCAAGGTTCACCCTTCAACCCTCCTCTTCCTCTTCTTTCAGAGACACATGGTGGTAAAAATTCAGGTTGAAAAATCAACAGTAAAAAAAAAGGCCTCATCAAACACCAGTAATTAAATTTCTGAAGATTAAATTGTATAAAATACACAGGAGGCATGCGCCTTGGCAGCTGGCACTTGGTCCTTTCTCTCTTTTTATAAAGGTAGAGAACCACAAGTATGATAAGAAGAATAACAACATAGCTACAAAGGTGATCAAATTGGAGCAAAAAGGGAATATAATGA
Organism: Quercus gilva; assembly: GCA_023621385.1. Taxonomy (NCBI): domain Eukaryota; kingdom Viridiplantae; phylum Streptophyta; class Magnoliopsida; order Fagales; family Fagaceae; genus Quercus; species Quercus gilva. The sequence goes on from CM042474.1 coordinate 15,861,929, forward strand.
CACTATGATACCTATAATTATAGTTCTTCACAACAAAATAGAGTGGCGGTCCAATTCTGAGATACTCTGAAACATTATTAAAATACCCCTGTAGAAAACAGAATTTTAGTCTTAGCATACACAAAACAAATAGTTCTTTTCATAATATATAGATAATGAGGTGTAAAGTAGTTAAACCTGAAGATAGGAGTCTCGGGGTAGAACAATTTTTTGTTCCAAACCGGGTTCAATCCTAGTGCATAATGCCTATGAGATGTAAAGCAATGAAAAATTAATTAAGATGCATAGGAGGCACAAACAAATAAAAGGAGAATCTCACAGAATGTCAAAAGATAATGGTTTTTTTTTTCAAATATCCACAAAAACTCACAATGCTAGCCAATGCACATCCAAGAAAGAGAGAAATGACAACTATTTTCACTCCCCAAAGACTGAGAATAGGTGCGTGGACTTCCTGAAATGCAAATCAAAGCTCAACTGGATTGGACATTAAGGAAAGACAACCATATAAAGAAAAAAAAATTACAAGAAAAAAGAAATTCAAATCACCACACAAAAATGACCCTATTTTTTGAAAAATAAATATTTAGCATGAATGACTCCTCGAGAGTGGACAGAAACAATGTTTATCATTAATGATTACAGCTACAATAACATGTATACTATACTCAACAAAGCATCATGCCATGGCCCAAATACTAAAGGTAGATATCATCATGCATTTTACAGTCAAGTTTCACAAAACCTCTAATCTCAACAAAACTGTTACCAGTACAACATGGAAAAGTTGTAAACCTTCGGAGTGCAGGTTGGTTCAACATCACTGCTATCAATACTGACTAAGACAGCAGTACTAATATAAACATGCCTAAAAGTAATGTTCAAAAATCGTACATGTTCAATTAAGGTGTTTTACAAAATCAAATGATGCACCCTTAATAATTACATGTCTTAGTGAGGCATGTGAGCAACAACCTCCACAAACAATGGTGGAGGTTTAACTTTTGTAAAGTTACTTTATCTTTAAGATACAAATAAATTGCTTTGAAATGCATAATATTGACAAATTGAAATATGTCAGAAACATATCATATGCATGACATGCACACTGAATGATAACCCACGCATGCATAAAATTTTCCTGAAGGTCAGGGAGTATAACAGGCCTTCCAAACTAAAGAAAAGTAACCAATCTCCACACTCTGCGAACGTATTTATATTATTATGAGTATGTATGAGACAAGTAAAATTGCGATATCAATGTAATTACCCACATATAAAAAATATACACGTGTTAAGATAAATTAATAAAACCTAAATACACTTCCTGTGAACATGGTATAAGAACCATAGGGGGAAAAATCACCTTCCCCGCCATTGCAGGTGGTTCGCCATCAACTCCTACATGAATCACTTCCAACAGCCACCTTAAACACACTATCTAACCCCAATAACCAAAATCATACCCATAAACCCAGTACTTTCTCCTGATCTGCACCAATAATGAACCCAATCACCAACTCCAACTGCAGATTTTGTTGGAAAACTCAGACCAACAAGACACCCGATGACCGAGTGAAACATAGCTAAGCGGCCTCATATGGCCTAATCGGCTTCCTAAGACTGACAATGTTACACTGCTCCATAATTTTGTATTGAATGAGTATATTGACAAATTAACCGTTGGATTACATTGTCTTGTTCTAATTTACATGCTTGCAAAATATCAAGCTAATCAGATATCAAAAACTATCTCATCACAACGAGTTTAAATTTAATGTATTTTTAACTTAAAAATTATATGCAAAACATGAGTTTATTAATCAAATGGTAAATAACATCCAATTAATATGGTATTTGGCATGGATGTTATGAACAAGAAGAAAATGTGATCAAACTATTCAATTCTCAAAATATTAATCTTATAAAAAGTTTTGATAGGTTGATGGTGCAACCATAGTGTGTTTATGGAGTGGTTGATGGAGTTAATTACCATTTGATTTTTTTTAATGCTTTATTTGGTTATTCTAAAGTCAAGGTTACTTTTGTAATTTTACTATGGTTGGGTATGGGCCATAGCTGTGGACCTTGGATCTTCTTTTATTAACAAGTAAGTCTTATTTAGTGTAGTATTTCAGTGTGGGCTTTGGTTCAATTCCATCGGGGTTTGGTTTACTAGTCAAAGGAGTTCTAGTTCTAGTAGGAGAAGTTAAGATTTAGGGCCTATGTAAGTGTGATATTGTACTCCAACAAGATAGAGTTGATCAATAAAAATCGAATGTTTTGCATATTGAGGAAAAACACAAATCGGGAAGAAATTCTATTTCCATTTCTTTTTTTCCCCTTTTATCAACCCTAAATCAAATCTTTTCCCTTTTCTAACCCAAATTCATTCTTAAACCCTAACCCTCCTTCTAAAGGTTCTAAACCCAAAATCCAAAAATTATCCTAAACCCTCCTCCAAATTGTCCCATGTCAGTGGTGTAATGTCACAAAGAGTTACAATGATCACATAACCATACACGTGAATTCTCAATTACAAAGGACATTTGATGGTACTTTCCATTGAATCCATTGAGTATAAAATCGGATCATTGGTCTAACCTTTAAAAGATAAGACTAACATGAAAATTTCGACAAACAAAAGGAAAGAAAGAAAATAATTACCTTCATATATCGAACCAGGATTCCAGGTTTTCTGTGATCAATGCCTGTAATTTCAGTAGTTAGTCTTAAATTAGATTTAAGTACAGTGTACAAGAAGAGATGAACAGCTTAAAAATGAAAAGAAAACACACACACACACATATATATGTATATATCATGCAAGGAATTCATGCATCAAAAAAACTATATCAGAGGTATGGATCAATTAATTGTAAATTATAAAATAACCAAATATACCTTTATCAGAGTCAGCATAAGATGAAGAAACTCTTACACAAGGAAAGCAATCAACTCTCTTATCCTCAGCTCGGAGAAAGTCAAAAACAATCAAAGCAACAAAAGCAGTAACTTGCAGAAGGAAGTCCAGGAGAACAGCCAATGCTGCAAAAGAATGTGCAAATGGAATTTAAACAATTGACCAGAAATAAAACATCATGACAATAATAGAAATATAAAAACTATTTCCAATGCAAAATTTGGAATGCATGAACATTTTTTACCTGCAAACATGGAGAACACACGGCAAGCTGGCATGGGAATAAAACTCCCAACTGCAAAGGCTAAAACCTCTGAAAGACTGGCTAGTGTTATGGATGGTCCAACTTCCACAAGTGCATTGCTTATCCGTCCTTCTAAAGGCAACTCTAAAGGTTGCCGCTTAACAGCATGCACCAGAATACACATATTATCCACCCCAACCTGATATGGCAAAAGACCATTAATATAAAGATACAATGTAAAACAGAACAATGGGGAGAAATGGTGGAATTCATCACTAACGAAAGACAAATCATTAAGTGATCTTCATACAACTACAACAAGGATGCACCCAAAATCGCTTGTATAGATACAAAAGAGCAATCAGTTAACTGCATATGGGTGAAAAATTAATGAAGAAAAATCTTCACAACTAAGATATGACATTCTATGTATAGAGTACTAAGCACAACAAAATAAGATTGGTGTCTCCTTCCAGTCAAGAACATTGTAATCACAAGTATGACAAACAAGTAAATCTAGAAGATACAGGAAGGGTAAGAACTTACAGCTAGAACGAGAAATGGAATAACTTCCATAATGATTAGTGTAGATTTAACTCCAATGGCGCTAAAAAATCCAACAGAAGCGAGAACGGACAACATGACAAGCATAACTCCACAGAGACCAAGCAATACCTGGAATCCAGTCATCTTATAATATCAATTATACAAAAAAATCAGATAAGATTTCCTTAGCAGAAAATTTAACATTTCTAAAACTGAATAGCAATAGAGTATGGCTCCATAGGAGCATAAAGGTCCATCATGATATGGAAGAACATCGAAACCTTGGACGAGACCTTACCTTAGATGAGATATAGAAAGAAGATAAACGTGTATCACCCAAAGTAAGTGAAATGTAAGCAAACATCACAAGGTAGCTTATCTGCAACCAAAAAAGGGAGAAAATATAGACAAGAAATTATAATCTTCATGTAAAAGTGCATTTAAATATAATATAAGGGAAAAAGAAAAAAGAAGAAGCACATCCACAGGACTGTGGACAATCAAGAGTTTCATTATAAATGAGTTCGGAAATATTTCAAAAGGTATAGCTAAAACAAAACTTCCTTACACTAAAAAAAAATGGGGAAAGAAAAACCTACCACAATAGTAATTGCGTCTGCAGTACTTTCTCTTTTTAATTCTTCCTCAATGGAGCTTTCCGACGAAAATGAAACTGTTACGTTTTTAGATTGCACCATCGGCAACAACTCATCCTATCACATAGAAGGAAACACGTAGAAGGGATCGTGAAAAATGGAGAAAAAGCAGCTCTAAACCATTAAAAACCAACAAACTAGTAATGCTAATGTGTGAAAATGCATATAATCAAATCATATCAACAGTTCAGTATCAGAAACCCTACTTCCTAAAGCACAGAATCAAAGGCAGAAATACCCTATCCCAACAATTTGGGTGAACTAGATAAATCCTTTCCCACCATTTTTCAACGCATAGGGACATATGTTTTAATCATAGGCTGCCATGCCTTTCCTCAAATCCTTCATTTATTCCTTTGCTTCAAGGAAAGAGTTGGTATGTTTACATTTAGAATGCATATGAGAAAATGCATATAATCAAATCATATCAACAGTTCAGGATCAGCTATCTTGGTTCTTGTTAAACTATCGATTGTCCCAAAAGCTTAAGCTGTTGGGAAATGGTGAATTTAATCACTTAACCATAAATCTAACACTCCCCCTCACTTGTAGGCCTAAACTTCCCCTTAATAAGTGGAGGCCCAACAAGTGGGAATTTAATATTTTAAATGGGAGGTATAGTAAAACCAGGGATCGAACTCAAGATCTCCTACTCTGATACCATGTTAAACTACTGATTGTCCCAAAAACTTTAGCTCTTGGGAAATTGTGAATTTAATCACTTAACCATAAATCTAACAATTCCTAAAGCATGGTATTAAAGACAGAAACACTAAAATCCAACAATTTGGGTTAGGAACATATGTTTTTATCATAGGCTGCCATGCCTTTCCTCAAAACCCTCATTCCTTCCCTTGTTACAAGGAATAAGTTGGTATGTTTTATAAGTATTCATTAAATAAGCTCAAAAAATACAACATAAGATCACTGGATGTATAAAAAGGGTCCACGAAAATTAAACGCTAAGAGTACATCAATCAAGCAAGTCAGGAAAAGCAGCAAAAGAAAACAGACCCAAAGCATTAATCCGCTCAAACAAAGTCTTGAGGAATAAAAGCTTCTATTCATGTACTGATCTCTCACAACCCTCAAATGTCTTAGAATTCCACTCCCACCAAATACCCCACATGAGGCAATGCAGAATCATACTCCAAATTGCAGCATTAGCATACCCGGTGAGGTTGCCCTTCCAACTAGCTAAAAGCTCCATTAACACCTTTTGGCATAACCTAGTAATCCCCAACACAAGAACATACCATGGTCCAAAGTTCTCTAGCAAGCATGCAATGGAGAGATGATTTACGGTTTCCTCATCCCTCTTACACATGCAGCACCAGTCTATCGCAATTAATCTTCACTTTTGGAGGTCATTGGTAGTAAGGATCTTCCCCAAAGCTGCTGTCCAGAGGAAAAAACTGATCTTTGTCATATCTTTAGGCCAACATAAATTCTTCCAAGTAAAGGACTGATGAGAGGTCAAGTGCAACACTTTATAACATGGTTTGATTTCAAAAACATTCCTTGAAGATGGAGTGCAGCAAGTGTATTTATTCTGCCTCTTCTTAGCTGCCCAGTATAAATCAGATCCATAAATTTGGCAATTGATTCCAGGTCCCGATCCTGGACAGGGCAAACAAACCTGACATCCCAGTGATAACTATCCCCTACAAAAGACAAAGCCCTCCACAAAAGCATCCTTATCACTGCACTATGAAATAGTTATGGGAAATTGTCCCTTAGAGAAAGCCCCCCACACCATGAGTCTTGCCAAAACCTGAAGAGGCATCCCCTACCTTGAAAGTGATAAACTGCTTAAAGCCCTTCCAACCCTTTTTAATGTCTTCTAGAGGCTTATCCCATACAGCCCCAAAAACTTTAGTCTAATCATAGAATACCATGACTTGGGTGATCTAAATTTTGTTGCTATAATCACTAAATGTCATATTTAAATTGTCTTGCATATAAGTTAGAATGATTTAAATCAAATCAACATGAATTTTAAACTAGATTCTAGCTTCAATTTGTAGATGACTTCAATGCACTTACTTGAACTTCATAAATCATAATAAATGAATAATGACTTACAAAAATGTGTTATGCTTTGTAATGAACAGGAATGGACAATTTTATATTGATGGATGATTTACCAAGTCATGAGGAAAAAATTGCATACAGTAAAATTGATGCAGGACAATGAACTCCAAAAAGGGAGACTTGTTTGGGAAACCAAAAAAAAGAATAAAACAAAATGGATAGAACCTAGGAATATTATAGCACCTAGGGTTTCGTGGAATCAGCACCTACCAAGAGATCATGATAGTTACCCAAGAATCAACACCTGGCTTACTTGGAATTCACACCAAGAACTGGAAGAAAACTCCCAACCCAAATTCCATTAATCAATGAACAAAACATCTAAAATAGACATTTTTGATCCTTTTAAATAGGATTCTCAAGATATATCATACATTGAAAGAAAATAAACCAGTAATGAGACTACATAAGATATGGAAACAAAAATCAAATAGAATCAAACTCCTCTGATAGCATTAATCAGTGTCAATTAGCGTCAATCATGATCAATCAGTTCTAAGAAAAATCAATCAAAATTAATAAGTCAAATCTAGTGTCCACACCAAGAATTGCCTAAACACTTCCAAAAACCAGATATTCAATAATACAATCACTAACAAAATTCTCAGACTATGCGAAATGGTATAATAGGACTTACATGGATATATTATTATGTAAATTCCACATAAAATGCATTTTTCTTATAATGAAACTTTTGTAGATGTGTCTAATACTTGAGAGTAGGGCATAGAAAAGAACAATTGCAAGAAAAAAACTACTGGAATGACACTAGTAAAGTGAACAAACCTTCACTAACTGAATAAAAGCTTTCTCCCAAGCCACTGCCTTTTGCGTTTCATTCCCTTCTTTATCAATAGCATTGTTTACAGGGTAAGTTATTATGAATGCAGAAGCCTGTCATAGAAATATCACTGTAAGGTTACCTAAGAATAATTGTTCCCAGGGGAACCTCCAATGCAGTGATCTAAAATCCAATCAAGTTTGCAACTTCAAAGGGATGTGAAAAGATTACCTCAGAATAATTGTTCCCAGGGAAACCTCCTAATGCAGTGCTTGGATCTAGAGGACCTTTAAATGCACTCATACATTTATCTGCAGAAGAATAATGCTAGAAGGATAGAAGTAAATAAAGTGTCAGTAATTAAGGGGGGCAGAGGAGGCTATAAAGCCATGACATGAGGTTAAAAAATCTATTCATAGCTATGGAAAAAGAGTCTCTTCAAAGCCATTGGATAAAGTTGAAAGAAATAGACCAAGAAAGTATACAAATATATGCATGGACAAAACTAAGCACGCTAATATGTGAGGCTGGTCATCCAATTCAGGAATGAAAACATTGCTGCAATTCTTTTATTTTATTTTGATAAGTATCTAAAATTTGATAACTCTTAAAATGGCAGATCAATTTCACATTATAAGACTACCCAAAATCACATTCATCATTTCTTCTCAGATATATATTATTTACTTTGGCATAAAAACAACTGCTCAAATTACAGTGCCTGAGCCAAAAAAAATATTCAGGGGGGCAAGCAAAATATATCATCAGGAGTAGATGCCATAAGTTAAAACTCTCTTAAAAAGAAAAAAGAAAAAAAAAAAAAAAAAAAAAAAAAAAAAAAACCTTGCATACACTTTGACATAATGAGCTACATTTGGTATAAGATTAATAACAGGAAAAATATTGCACTAATCATTTGCACAAATGTAGTACAATTTTTTAAATCTAGGGGGCCATTAGTTAAATTTTATATATAAATTCTATTTTTTTATATAAAAAATAGAGGGAGTGGGGGATTTTCAAAATCTGCCCCCTCCCCGATCCTCCGCCCTGGTCCAAAAGACAATTTCTTTTGTGGGAAGATAAATTTTAGATACATACATTCATCACCCTTCCACCTGATATTAAGTAAGTATCAAGCAGTTGGATTGGAAACATATGTACAAGTACCTATACCATTTAAGCCTACTATCACTTTGAGTATACCAATCCCAATCCTATGTATCCATACAAGCAAATATAGAATCATATTATTAAATTGATTACGATTGTATTTTCTCTGGCAACTTATCTTGAAAATGAAAATCCTAAAGCAAATGGGAAGGAAAACTTTATCAAAATTCCAGGCATGTGAACAGACAAATCAGCAGAAACAAGCTCTCCAGCTTTCAACAACATGAAGATGGAAATTACCACAACATACCTCAAAACAATACTTAAGGTGTTCAACTCCCCCGTAATTATCGTAATTTTCTGGATCCATCTTAAAATACTGTCACCAAGTAGACAAAACAAACAGGAAACAGCATGTTAATTACATGACTCTAAATATATTTTGTTTAAAAAAAAAAAAAAACTGATGCCATCAAATATCAAGGTTCCCTAGCCATAATGAATAATTAATATCATGCATCACTTCAAAAAAAAGAGATTGTAAACAGTTTAAGATGTTAACAAGATGCAATGATAAGTTGTAAAATAGAGATATGGTATTATTGCACCACAAAAAGAGAAACAGAATGTCAATGGCAGATGCTGCCCATCAATGAAAGATTAAAATAGCTACTTTATATTTTAAATTAAACAAGAAAAGGAAATATTAGCTGGGCAATGTCAATTTATGTCTAATAAAAAAATTGCTGGTGTTTCATAAAGGTAATAAACAAATAAATAAAGGAAAAAAAAAGGCTAATAGACTAGTCCCAGTGACTTTAACACAAGTACACAAGTTTCATCAGTCATCACTACAGTTCATAGTATGCATTACCCAAAACAAGTTTACCTGCAGAACACTTTGAGTGGCACAATCCTGGTCTAGCGGCTTCATACAAATATCATTGAGACTTATCATTGATCCTAAATAATTTGCACGAATTCCATCAACCTGATATTTTTTTTAGAAAATACGGAAAAAAACAAACAAACAAACAAACACAAATTGTTAACCACACTTACCCAAAAATAAAAATCGAAGGCAAAATATAATTACATACAAATTTTTAACCATGATTACCCAAAAAAAAAAATGAAGGCAAAGTATAATTACAAATTAAATCATAGTCCACCACAAGTCACATAATCTGGTTACAACTAAAAAGCTATACCAGAATGGATACCTTCTTTTGTATTTCAAAAAGTAACTTGATGTTGTTCTCTGTCACTATACTCGGTAATTTGCCATCCACAGCATCTGGAGTTGTTGCTAATATAAGCTGGATAAAGTTAAAAAATAAAAAGGAATGGTTAGCTACATCAAAATTAAATAAATACTACAAATCCTCCTGCTATAATATTTAGTCTCAACTTATCAATTCCCTGATGTTGTATCAAATCACATAATGTTTAGTCTCAACTTATCTACTCCCTGATGTTGTATCAAATCACAAGTACTATTTTACCAATGGTCTCAGTATTGGATAAAAACTGAGACAAATAAAAATTTACAAATACAGTAAATTACAATGATGCTGATTAAGGCACATAAAACCTATGTATATTATTCTTTGAAAGACAACAACACTCCCCCACCCCTACCCCCACAAAGGAAAAAGAAGTCAAAATTAGGGTGAAAATTTTGTTATACAGGGTATTATTCTCTGACAATGCATGAAAGGAAAGAAGAGGGGCACAATAATCTATATATATATATATATATAATGAATTATATATATAGATTATTGAGTGTAAAAATTGAAGAGTCCAAATCCAATTAGATTTCAATTGGAGTCCAATTTTGCGTCACGTGTCCATCTAATTTTTAATTTTTATGGCAAGTGAACTATTGGGTGAAAAAACCGAAGTTTAAATCCAATTAAATTCTAAATCACACACACACACATATATATAATGAGAAACCGTTACATATTTTAGAAATGTATAGTTTAAAAAAATATGTAAGGTAATACCATGTATAATTTGAACCTCTACTAAAAAAATGTATAATTTGAACTGTGCAATTGTGATTATTTTTAATTGTACCCCATGCATATGCACAGAGTTACACACTAATAATAATAATAATAATAGAGGCATATATATTTATGCACTCAAACACAATAAGACGGGCAACATCTGTTAAAAGCACAAGCAAAGACTGGATCTTGGTCTCCGTAAGGCCTTAAAGACATTATTTACCTTCTAAACCTAATGAAAGCATGCTAAGTTGACAAATAAATAACTATACACACAGACATATTATGTAGAACCTGTTCGATTCTGTAAAAAGGTGCAAGGTGGCTGTCAAAAAATTGCTTCTCTTCTGCAGCTTTACTCCCAGGCCCTACCCACAACTGAAACAGTGTACAAATCACAGTTGAGACGCTTATAGGCAACACATATATGTTAGTGAAAATAACACACTAAGAATGATTGCATTGAAAGTGAGAAGACTTGTGAAACAACTAAACAAAACCTGTAATATTGCACATTGATAGTGGCTCTGATAAAATATAATCTACTCTCCCCTATGACAGTAACACCCCCAAACTTTTTTTTTTATCTGTTTCTTATGATGCTTTTGTAATTTTTGCTGTCTTGAATCCCAAATTTGTATTAGCATCTCCATAAACATTCTCCCAGTAATTCATCAAAGTTTCCAAATTCTTTTATTTTTAAGAGTCTAAAATTCTTTTAAAATGAATCTCATTAACAGTTGCTTAAAAACCTTGTGGCCAGGGAAATATTTCAGTATAAAAAGACAACTAAAGGTTTGAAAATCTGAGATTCCCATGTTTCTTAAAGCTAAAATCATAAAAACAGACAAAAATATTGCATTTAAAGTCAAAACAACCACTCCCAACTGAGGAACTAGAAATATAAGCATGCTATGATTGTGTCAATGAAAATGACCATAGGAACTTTCAATTGGCAAAAAACCATTTCATGCATTCATCAGTCCAAGGAGCTTAACATGTACAAGAGAATCTATGTCTCTAAGTGTGAGTGAGATAATTGCTCTTGGTATTACACAAATTATCTTCCTATCATGAATATATGCAAACCGCAAAGTTGGATTCTGACTACAGCAGAAGTTCTGTGATGAGAAAACGCAAAGACTTAATTCCAAGAGGAAAACTCGAGCAGATTTGACAACAATGGAAACCAACAATAAGGCCCTAAACAAGGCACCAGGAATTAAAAAGAAAGATCTTTAAGCGCCAAATCATACCTTCTCAGGCCGTGTTTCCACCTTGAAACGGATTAGACCCAAACAAAGCACAAGAACTATTGCCAATGATGAACACAAAACTAAGGTTGGATTTCTAGCAACCCATGTTCCATATCTCCTGAACATAAAAAAAATATACACAATGTCAAAGATCATTCTGACTGTACCAATGTGAGCATCAATGGCATTTCAATGACCTATAGAAGTTTGACATGTATCCTTGCACAACTGAAAGTTGGACCCCATTCCTAATTTGAGGATGATCTTCGAGCATCTGACAATCAAAGAAACTTGTAATTATATAAGCCTAAAAATTGAAGAAACAGATAGTAATACAAAAAAGTAGGGTGGGGGGAGCATAAATTCTTTTTTATAGGTAATATACAAGAATCTATGTTGGTTGCTGACACTAATTCTTCATTCAGACAAACAAGATTCAAGCAACAAGAAGATGCATGTGCATGAATGTGGCAGGTGACTTCAGGTTCCCACCTTCTCTCTTTTTTACTAAGCTACAGCATAAATAATCCACAAGATTCACGATTGAAAATATGAAGGATACCAGAAGCATTAGAGTTAGAAACCCAATTAAGAACTTTAATATCATTTCACAGTGGCAGAAAACACATATCTCGCAAACAGGAACAGCAAAAGGGACATTAAAGAGTCAGCAGGTAGAGTTTGAGACAATCAAAAAACAGCAAAATAGGGAAGAAAGAATTCATTGAACAAATACAAGGCAACAATGAGTCAGCTAGCCCATGGTCTAACTATATATATATATATTACTCTTATTTCTGATCCAGTGATTAGGACCTCCAGTACACATATAAATAACATTATCTAAAATATGGAAACCATGGTAAAAACTCCCAAAGGGTCAGAGGATGTGCGGGAGCTACCATAACTCTAAATTACTGGGTCTATACACAAACTCCTCCAGGAGATGCCCACAAATTTTGGACAATGGACAGTGAATAATTTTTCTTTCATTTTAGCCAAAGCTAATGAGTGAGAGCCTCAAACTCAAGTCAAATTATAAAATTTAATTACTATAATGAGGATGTCGGTTAAATCATTAGAAGTGGGTGGTAAATCAGCATGCACCTGCATAGGGAGGTTTTCATCCTTTTGCCTGTTAACAGAATGTAGTTGACCACCATCGTTGACATTCAAAAATGGTTTTGTTCTAGAACGTGGGTTCCTTTCTCTTGTTCGATGAAACAAACCCCATCCTAAAAACATAGAAACCAATGTGATATACAGGATTGCTAAAGCAACGTCAATACATTTGGCCTGCAGTTGGCAAACATGGAAACCACATTAGCAAAGCCATCTATGCTATAGAAATTCACACAAATCCAAAAAATGCCTTACAAAATTACGCATCTAGAATAAACAAGTAAATGAAAGCAACCGCTCAGGTTTGGAACTAAGTACATATGTTCTCTCACCTTTAGAGACCCAACTCTCACTGAACAGGAACCTGCTTTGTGGTGAGCAGGAGGAGCTGTATTAGAGCAGACTGGAGATGAGGGGCAATCACCACAGGAGCAGCCCAATGAAATATCACCACATGAGTAAATAGAAACATTCATAGGTTTCATTCCAGATGACTCAGTAGCATTTGAAAGGAATTTAATGGCATATGGTGAACCAGGCGCGTGCGGTTCCGCCTGTCTACCAATAAAGGCAAACCACTCTGCAAAACAAAAATCACAATATAAGCACTAAAACTAGAACACAACCTGAGTAATGAGTAAATAAAGAAAGAAATAAAAACATGTTCCAGTTTCTTTTTATAATCTCAGACGTTTTATATAAGAAAAAGAAGAAGTGGCTTTTTCTATCAAATTATTTTTGAGCTATCACTTTAAGCAGGGGAAACAGAAAAACAAAAAGAACCATCAGCAATAATTTTTTCTAGTCATGGACACCTAATAGACCTAGGACTCGTGCATCTCTTCCTTTCTCACTTCAAGTCCTTAATCATTACATTCTCCAAAAAAAAAAGTCCTTAATCATTACAAATTTCCTTTATAATAACAATAATAACAATAATAATAATAATAATAATTTGTATTAAAAATCAAAATGCAAGATTACAAACGTTGTTTAGGACTGTGAAGTACTAGGTGTGTACCCAGCTGTATACCCAAAGAACTCTCAAAAAAATGCAAAGATCTATAATTTCTACTAAGTATTTGGTATATCCATCTTTACTGATAACCAATTAAATAAAGAGCTCACAACAATTGATTTGAACCTCACAGTTGACGACTCCTCTGCCCCTTAAAAGTTCTCCCTACACAAAATCCATATCAAACATGACGGTACTAAATTCCATGCTCTATGTCTGAAGGAGATTGGTTTCCATCTCCAACCTTGAAGCATCAAGTGCACAAAGTTGGGCATCACCCATCAACCTCCACACAACACCCAAAAAAAAAACCCCATAACCCATCAAAAGTGCCTCTTTATATTTAAGCAATCACATAAAACCTCAAAACTCATTGCTCAAATAAGACTCTGATTCCACTGTTTTCCCAAAGTCATGAACTCCCCAATTTGGATCAATAATATGGCCAAAATAACTAATTTCATTTACGTCATCTGTACCAACCAATTATTGGGCTCATTTAGATGCAACTCTCTAACCAAAGAATATCTCATTCTGCAACACTGCCATCCAAAATCAGTTATGATTCTAAAAGGAATACTAATAAGACCATATATTCTTTAAAGTTGACTAACAGCTAGGGACCATGTATTCAGTGGAGCTATCAACTAGGTCCTTCATCTATCTCAATCATAGAGTAATGCCTTTTCTACTCAAGGCAAAACTGATTGGAAAGCAGTCAAGCACCATACTACACTATAATCTAGGAAAGTGAAAATTTCAAAATACATGCTTTTATTAATGTCTCTGAACATATGATGGAATAAGAATACAGGTAATCATGACTAATTGACCATCTGCTTCCAAATTCAAAAGGTCTAAAATTGTCCATAAGTTGCACAAATTTCTAATCAATTAGAAATTTTTCAGCAAATTAGTTTGTTCCAAACACAGAGGGGTCTATAGATGATGGCTAAGCCATTCTTGCATAGGCAAGGACATGGGAAACCTTTTACATCTCTTGTATACTTCCCATGTACTTGGATTGTGGCCCTTTGCTCTTCTAATGAATATTTTTTACTTATCACAAAGTTTACACTCAAAAACATGATTCATAATTTCATATAGTAGAAGTCTCAATAACTATCCCCCACTTTAGCATAAAAACATTGCACACATATCCCAATGATGCAATTTTAGAAGGATCAGATTACCTTTAAAATTTTGAGCACCAGCACCAATAAGTTGTATAGCCTGAGAATTCATGGTACCAAACTTTACATCCTTGCAAGAATCATATAACCCTTCACCAAAACTGTCAGTTACGTAAAAATCAATCCCATCCACTGTCATATTGTTATTAACCTGAAAAAGGAATGAGTTTCATAAATAAAGTTAAATGTTTACATGCACCATTATGCATCTATCTCCAATAAGACACACACATGTATGTATGTCACAATCACCTCATCAAATGAGAACAAATACTTTAAAGACTTATTTGCTGAAGCAATTCCAAACTTGTATCCAACAAAAGATATTGAAGCGAACAACAATAGAATATACAGGAAACCTATGGGGACACAGTAAGACCAGATATCTAGTAGATGTTGCTGCTTGTATCTTAGGAGAATATCATTAGATATGGGCTACACAATGCTGTTAAAATATGTGCTCTGACTACTCAATTTAAGAACCAAAAACCATTTATAAATAACAAGATTCCAAATGAATTTATAAGATGTACTTGTTGCAAATAGTTTTGAATTTCATTATACAGTTGAAGCACAATGAGTCGCTGGTGCAGACACCAAAATTAGTGCTACTTTAAATTTCCAATGATGTAAAAACTTATTTTACAGGGGATCGTGTGAAATTATGTTTTAAATGGTTTTTTTTTTATTTTCCTTATTGATTTATCCGTTATTTCCAATTACTGGTGACTACTCCTAACAACCTACTTGCTGATGCCTAGGTTTTCCTGCTTGGTGCTGATTCCTAGGACTTTCTCTTTTCTTATTTACATTCCTTTATCTCCCCTTTCCTATCCCTTTGAACCTGTTCTGCATCGGGGGCATAACAGAATGATAAAATCAAGAGCTATCTTCAATTTTTGCAGGGAATGATAAGTGGGATTCTGACCTTGGAAATAGCAGTCACATTGATAAATAAACTCTGATTTGGAGAGCAGGTAAGCTCACAGAATAGATTTAAGAAGTTTCTCAAGCACGCTGGACAACCTACAAGAAAAGGGATCGCCTGCAAGAAAGGATAAACGTAAAACCCATATAAAATGGATATTATTAAAGGGATGCTGGACATCTTGTAAAGAAAGTGCAAGAAAAAGAACAATATCTGAAGAGCTCAGCAAGGCACACTCAAGTCCTAAACAAATAATGAAACCAGTAAATATGTGAACTGTTGGCACATGTACCAACAACATTAATAGACTAGGAAAAAAAAATCATCAGTGCAGTATACGTGAAAAATATTCATCAACTCAGTTCTCATATGTATCTAAGAAAAACAGAACATTTTCCAATTCTAATTACATTTATGTGAAACATAAGCCTGCTGGTTTCAAATTTTAAAAAAAAAAAAAAAAAAAAGTCTAGAGAAATTAATATTTTTTATTCAAACTATAACAAAAATCAGGAAAAATATAGACTTTGGACAAATAAAACAGAAAACGAAGACTGCCATTGTTATGAAGACAAATTACTGTTAGGCTTTACCAAACAAGTTAAAAATATGAATTATCACATCCAATATCATATAATGCCTGGTCCAATTCAGGAGTGGCCAACCTCAGCCAAAAACACAAACAAACAAACAAACAAGACAAAAGAAGAATCTTACTTGCTGGACTTGTTCCCGTAATGTATTAAACTGAGCTTCTGTACAACAAACATTTCCAGTAATTGTAGGACATAAACTTTGGATCTTTGATGAAAGCAACTCATCTGGCTGGGAAGCATAACAATATGAAACCGTCAGGTAATAACAGCAAAAGCTTAAAACTAACAGACCCAGAAGTAAGATAGACTGCTACCCACCCTGCTACTGAATCAGGGGTTAACCAGCAACCAAAGAACCCCATATCTTGGATAGAAACGTTCAAAGGAAATGACTAGTGCCCACAAGCAGCTATTGCACACAAAGTTGTGTGTAACAGTTTTTTAAGTCATGATTTCATTTTAAAAAAAATTTTACACACAACTTTGTGTGTAAAAAATACACTAGATGTAGATTTAAAAAAAGAAGTCATACCCCCCTAATTTTAGAGAGGCTGAGTCCCCGACGCACACATAGATACAAGGATAAAATAACGACAATAATAATAATAATAGTTGTAATATTAGTGATGTTAACTTCTGCGGTGCTGAAGAGCTAAAATCTAAAATAGCAATTCACAATTCTACCAAAAAAGAAAGAGATATTTGTAACAAATACCTTCACAGAAGGGGAACCGTACGGACAGTTCAATAATTTGCCATCCTCTCGCCGTTGTCCACAGATGTCATACATTGCACAATACTCTTCAGAATGCCTTTCCCTAAACAACATCAACAACTAAAAAATTTCAATTTTACGAAACAAAAATCGAATTCTTTCTTCATATATAATAAAGCTACTGCTAGGAACAAGTCGTTCGAATCTTGCGAATTTCAACAATCAGGACTCAAAGCAAATAAAATATTATAAATTTTGCAATCATTAAAAAAAATAATAATAAATAAATAAAGCAAAATCAAGCTTATTCTTCAGCATATTCAACACTCAGAGTGACAACAAAACAGCGTTAGCAACCACATCATTTAGAAACTGAGCAATTTTATATACTAATTTAAAACACCAATTGCAATACTTACTATGATTTGTAGTTTAGCATTTAAAAAAATAGATATAAAATTTTTTAATTAAAATTAAAAAAAAAATAAAAAATGAAGAAGAAGAAGAATCACCCTGATGTGACAGAAGGAGTCAAAAGAAGCCGTGTATCAGACCTCTCTGCAGTGACTATAGATAGTGTAAATAAGACCTGCACATACATATATTTTCTAATTCAGCAAGATCAGACACACAAAAAATTCTCCATGAAGCTATACATACATACATATATATATATATATATATATAAATGAAGAGCACGCATAATATGCATGTGTAAGATAACTCGCCAAAATTCACTTTCCAAATTATTATTACTATTTAATTTTAAAACTCCGTTTGGTTACTGAGAAAAAACAACTAGAAAATAAAGTAAGAAAGAAATTGCTCTGTTTCCACTTCGATTTTTCTTTAAAAAAAAAATATTTGAAAATATTTAAACGATGTAAAACAAGAATTTCTTATAATCATTCATTAGCTTTCTTTGCTGTAATTTTCCTGAAAAGGAAACAGAAAAAGAAGGAACCGAGAAATCAGGGAAAGGTTGAGAGAAAGAGAGAGAAAATCAAAGAATAGAGCAAGAACAGGAGGAGGAGGAGGAGGAAGAGAAGCATCAAATCTCTTCTTCTTGCCTGAAACAAGGAAACCGAGAAGAGAAACCCTAGAAAAATCTCCATTGTTCTTCTTCTGCTCCAGATTTCCGTTTGAAAACGAGTCATGCGCTTTGTCTCTCTGTTTCTTTCTCACAAAGAGAGAAGCTCTGAGTAGAAAAAATAAAAGCGAGCCGTTGAAGGGTGTTAAGGGTGTCAAAATCCCATATTTATAGTAACTTACTGACATAGTGAGATGGAAGTTAATTCAGTACTGTCCTACTGATGTTGCCAACTTTACTGTTTTCGAAAATAGTTTTTTTTTTTTTTTTCCCTCCTCTCAAAATCTACGTATGACTTTAATTTTACGAAATTACCCTTGCTTTCGGTCGATTTGTCTGGAATCTAGATGGTCATGGTCATTTTTTTGTTTCTTTTTAATCGATAAATTCGATAGCCTTGGTCGAACATTGGTCATTGGAGTGATTATGTTTAAGGGAGTGAGGATGTTTCAGTAATTTGGCTTATTAAGATAAAAGGACTTGCTACTTCACGCTAGGCAGTACTGTCAAAAGTCAGGCGCAATGCCATTAGAACTTAAGTCTGATTCAGATCATGTACACACTACACTACAGTAAAGTTACTATAAATTTATTAAACATTAGCTATAAGTGCCTCCATTAAAAACACTAATATTAATTAAGATAAGTACAGTTAAATTTTTTTTTTTAGAAAGTATAGTTAAATGTTATAATTGAGTAATTTCAACTAAATTTAACTAGTTAACATTAAAAGCTTAAATTATATTTAAGGAAGGATAATTATTCAATTTTCCACTAGTAATTTTCCTCTCTCGCATGAATGGTAGGTTCTATTATTAATTTAATTAATGAGAAGTGTTACTTCAACAACATTTTCACAATACTTTTGTAACAAGTCCTAAGTAATAGGTTTTTAATTTGAATCTATCACTATAATTATTTTTTTGCTCATAGTAATAACCCATAACAACCTGCTACATAAAATTTGTTATGAAAATGTTGTGGACGTAGTCACGCACAGTGTTGTTAAAAACGAGGAGCGCACTTAAGCGCAAAGGGCTCTTGGAGCCTAGGCGCAAAGCCAAAGCGAAGCGCGAGCCTGATTGAAGTGAAGCGCACATTTTAAAAAAAATAATTTTAAAATTTTAAAAATATTATTAATGAGAAATGCAACAATCAAATTATCAAATTATCATATAAATTGAAATAAAACCTTTTATATAATTCATATAACATTAAGATATGCCCTACTTTTGCAATTTTAACACAAAAATTGCTAGTTAAGTCACTTTATTTTTTTGGATAAGCTAGATTTTTGTACTTCCATGTAATATCATTTCTTAAATCTTCTATATCTATAATGCCCTATGACTAATTAGTAATATTAGTTAATAATTTAATCACTTAATGACTATAACTCTGGGAGAATTAGTTTGCTATGTTCAAAATCAACCACTAAAGTAACTAAACAATTACCACATATATTATATCATACGTTTTTTTTTTTTTTTTTTTTTCCATGAATGAGCTAAGAATATGAGAACATTGCAACATGATAATTGGTACCAAGGAGCTATGTGGGTTACTGTTTCAAGGAGAAAAAATAAAAATAAAGAAGATCTGGGAGGTTGTGGGTTGGGTTTTAGGACAAGTTATATTCAAAATATATTTTTTTTGATAAGTAATTTACACTAAAAATATACAAAATCAATGGTTTATATCAATAATGTCAAGATCCTATAACTTTAATTCAGTTTTGGTTTTTCTTTTTTGAAAAATATAAAAAAGCTCCAAAAAGTACGCTTTGAGCTTTTTGAAAAAACGCAAAAAAGCGCGCCTAAAGCGTGCTTCTTTGAATGAGCTTAGCTTTTAAGGCAAAAAGCGTTGGAGCCTTGGGGCTTCAAGCTTTGAGTTTAAGCGCGCTTAAACGCACTTTTAACAACACTGGTCATGTAGCATTTCTCTTAATCACTAGGACTCACTATTACTTGAAGTGAGAAAACATTTTTACTCAAAAAAAAAGTGAGAAAATTATTCTTGAAATACTAAATAAAAAATATTAGATACAAAAATTTATATTTGGCCCCCCCAAATTGAAAATTAGTCATTTCAAATTGTAAACAGACCCAAAAATTTAAATATTAAATAATCATGTTGACTTATACATGTTCTTTATACACCCAAAGTTAAAAGTTTGAGATTTTGAATTTTAAGTGGCGTTGTGCTACATTTCCACCAAAGTGTTTGTTATTTTTTTTTGTCCATGTGTTTGTTTGTCTTAATTTTCAACTTAACAACACTAATTAGTTTTTTTAGTAAGAAGAATATTGGACATATAACAATGATCAATATGATTTTTCAACTTTCGTGGCTAATACTATTTTATATGTGAAAGTTTTAATTTTCATATATTAATTTTTTTTTAATTTTACTATATTTCTTATTATTGAATAGTTAAAATTTGTTTACATACCTTTCATTTTAGAGGTCAAACAACAATGCATGACAAGTAACTTCCATCCAAAGCAATAGGTGGTAGGTTTTAGCCCAAGAATCAGCCCCTAAAAAAATGAAAGGTAAGGCTAAAAATCATCACCTCTCCTAATCCCCACAAAAATAAGAATTTTGTTCATTGAATACAATTTTTTCCACACCCCCCTCCCTCAAAGCAATAGTCTTGGCTATGTCCTTACGGCACTCTCTAATGTTTCTGTAACAACCAAAGTTCAAATCTCTCCTCCCCCATTGTAATTATCGAATTATTAAAAAATCAATTAATTACATGGTTGTATATTTGTATTGCATCAAGTAATAAATCAATTGGTTAAGTTTAATTATTAAAAAAAAAAAATGCACCGCATCTAATAAATTGTTTTTGTCAAGAGCTTTATAATTCAATGACATTGCCCAATTTTCTTTTTAAAGAACTTGGGTTTGAATCCTTCCTCTTTCACTTAATAATAGAAAAAAAAAATTGCACCTAAACTTTCTACATAAGATGTTCCAATGAATTAAAGAAATTAGTGACCAGTTGCATTAGTCCATGAATACTTTGATAAACTAGTCACTAATCCATACAATGCACATGAAAGTTTAACAAAATATAATTTTATTTCCCTTTTTTTTCTTCTTTTTCATTTATAAGAATCTATTAATAAGTAAAAATAATAATAATAATAACAAAAATCTACTGTACACGAGTCCAAAACACCAGAACCAGCAGGAAAAAAACGCTGTAAAAAAACGAAATAAACCCCACCTTCCCCTTACTAGCTAATTACACGCAAAAAGAGAAACCATTGTGCAATCTCTACCAGCAAACCTACTACACGCCAAAGTAATTAGAATCCAAATTAAAAAACATCCCATCTGTTCCGAAACAAGAAGATGTTATTTCATAAAATAGATTTGCCACCAAACCTGCTATACGCCAAACTAATGTTGTTCCTTAAAATTGAGAGAGATATTTATTAACTCGTTTTAACTTATCTCGTACATGAGAAATAAATGGTTAATATATAAAGCGTAGAGACATCACTTAATTCAAAAAGTTTAGGTTCAATTATATTATATTAATCACTTTTTCTTCTTATTAATATCTAATGTAGAACTTCACTACTTAACCAACTATATTATTTACATAAATATTATAACACGGACTAAATCACTCTCTTGAGATGATACACATAGTTTATGAAATTTTTAGTTTTAGTAGACTAACAATTTTGCATGCAATCCCAGGATACAAACAAACCCAACCACTTGACTATATATACTTATACCCTTACAAAGTCTACGCTACTTGATAGTGGCGGCTTCAAGAATTTTGTTTAAAGGGTTTATTAAGAAACTTAAATTAAAAATTTTTTAATAAAAAGAGAACTTGAATATATCAAGTTATCGACAAAATTAAAAAAAAAAATTACAATTTCCTTCTACAATTTTCAAATTTTGAATTATTACATGATAGTTCATTATAAGTATTTATTGCCAATGTGGGTAGTTATAACTATTTTATTTTGTTAAGTTTGTCTAACTTTTTTATTTTTATGCAGTTGTTATTATCTATTAACTTATCATTGTTTTTATAAAAATATTTTAAACTAAATGGATAAACTTAACTATAATAATTATTGACGCACACAACCACACTCATTCATACATAAAATAATACACTACGTGTTTACTTAACCAATTAAATGCTTAAAAAATCACTAACTTTACCATTTTTCTTCTTGAATTTTTCTGACTTTATAACTGTGGGGCCCGAGTATTAAGCAATCCAGGCCCGCTCCACATCTGGCCCAAGGTCCGTGCCGAGGATGGTACAAAGTCCGAGGATAAGTGGGAGAAACTCAAGTCCTCTGGGACCTCGCCGAGGATGCTCACGTCCTCGACAAACCGACATTGAAGGAAATGAGCTGTCACTCACTCATTAAATGCACGCCACCAACACTATGGTCGCATCAGTGGTGAATTGACCAACCAACAGTGATGTCTTGGTTGCTTCAACTAACAGAAAGCCTGCAAAGGCGGTTGATGAGACAAGCCTTCAGACACAAGTCCAGATGGCCGACAAGTGGACGGCAAAGATCAATTGAACAAGACTATATAATAGATAGAATCCCCAAAGTGAAGGGGGCTTTTTTCTCTGCCCCCGAAGGGGAGAAAAGGAGGAGGAGAGTTTTTCTTTCTTTCAAGGTATCCAAAGGACAACCCTTGTATTCATTAATTCTAAGGAAAAGGGGTCCTCGGACCGGGCCGAGGACGAACTTTCCTCAAGAACACTTAGCCAAAATTTTAGTTATCTTCCTTGTAAGCCCACACCGACTGTTGTTTTTCTTGCTAAGTGTCTGGCCCTTCTATCCACTCTCTACAAATTTATTGTATGGGGGTCGCCCGAAAAACGGGTCCCTACATATATGTATATATATTAATAGGTAAAGTTTAGAGAAAATCCAATTAGATTCTACAATTGAGGTCCAATTTTGCGCCATGTTTCCTAAATTATTTATTTTTAGAAGAAGTTTTATTTCTTAATTTTGGAATCAAATGTAGGACCATATCATAAATATTCATGCAAGTGAGTTATTGTGTACAAAAACCAAATAATCTAGAATTAATGAACATAAAAATATTTTTAAAATGGACAATTTATATTTTCTACCTAATAACATTTTTACAAGATTTTTTAAAGAGTTAAAAAAAATATATATATATATATATATATAAATGATTATTGTAGGGATAAGGGCCCAAAATTGTATATTAGGCCTTGGGCCTTATCCGAGGACATTGGCGTGTCCGAGGAGGGATAGTTAGTTGAGGGACACCAGTTTAGAGTCTCATAAGTAAGAAAAAAGTAGAAGGTTGTCTGAGGAGGAATTCCTCCTTGGCTACGACAAATATAACTCAAATACGAATTCCAACGATGAGATTGACCTCCATTAAAGCTCCAGTGTTAGCAGCGTACCTCATGAACACACAAGAAGCAAGAGAATCCAAAAAATATCTAAGGAAAAGCTGCTACCTCCGCATTAAATGTTCCACATCTACTTTTCTGGCTGCATTTATATGGAGAAGACCCCTGAACAGTGCTTCCTTGGTTACCGCAACTCATAGAGAGCCAGAAAGGGTGTTTGATGGGATAGGTACTCAAGTAGTGGCCTAGATGATTGACAAATGGAGGGCCGAGATCATTGGGAAGGAGATATATAATGTAAGAGACCCTTGGAGGGCAGGGGATCGGAAAAATAGAGAAAGAACAAGGTAGCAACCAGAATTGCACTTGTAATCAGTTCCACTGATATGTGCAAAGATTTGCCTCCTCGGACAATACATTCACCCAATCCTATGCGCTTTGTTCTTGCATGATTATCTTTCAGACCCATTCTAGCTGTTGTTAGATTCACTAGGGCCTAGTTCTTTAACCCACTCTCTATAAATTTATTGTACTAGGCTCACTGGCCTAAGATTCCACACGTCTTAGGCTTGGGCTGCAAACCATGTCCATACAATTATTAATAATATTTAAATTATATATGTAAGATTATTATACTATGTATTTTAATGTGTATCTTTTAAGTATATCCAGAAATAAGCAATGACTAGCTTCACACAATTCGGTGGGTTTGGTTTAAAAAAAAAATGGTGGGTTTGTGGCAGGGACAGTTTTCACTATTTTGACTTTTTTAAATAGGGAACTCTTTTGACCTTTTGCTTACTTCATGAATACTAAGTACTAACCTTTGCTCCTCCTATAAGGGTTTCACTATTTTAGGGCCCGTTTGGTAATTAAGTTTGAGTAAGATATTTTGGGTGTTTTTGATATACGTGTGGGTGAAAAAATGTGTTAAAATGTATGAAAGTGTGTTTGAAATGTGAAAAATGTGTGTTGGGTAAGGTTACCAAATGAGCCCTTAGTATTTAGTACTTTTTTTATTTATTTGAGAAACACACACACACACCCATATAGGGAAAGGGAAATGAGATAAGGGAATACACTCACACGCCAATACCAAAACTGCATGCGGCTGTTAGTATTTAGTACTTAGTATGTAACTTTCTAGTTTAGAAAAAATAATAAAAATTATGCATTTAAGGTTGACTCATCAGTCCAATGTTTCGGTTCACCAAAGGCGATTCTATCTTCTACTCTTCAATTCCAAAAACCAAAATTCAGAAGAAAATAAGATGTGCAATGTGCTTTTTAAATCAGCTCTAATAAATCATATTGAAAATGACTAGTGTTGGTGACTTGGTGGGCAAAAGATTTAGGTATTTGGAAATTATAATTACTCGGCAAAGCGGGGCCTTTCTAGCCGTTTAAAAGAAGCACTACAATGGTGTTGCTTCAATATGCAAGCCACTTCACATGGTCATGATTGTGCACAAGAAAAGACTAGGATAGTTGTCAACTCTAGAAGGCCACAATATTGAATTATAGATCACAATTCACACACCTGTATAGACAGAGATTCCTTGTTGCAAGGAGATTTCATGGCACCAATTAAAATGTGGATCAATCACCTAACCCATTCCACTGATTTTACAAACTTAATGGAAAGTATATTTATCTTTTATTCCATTCAGACTTTCAAGTAATGCTATGTCCATAGCAATTTTACAACAAGTCTTAGGTGATAATTGTTATTATAGGTAAAACAATGATTGTTAATGATAGATTCAAATTAGAACTAATAACAGATTACCACTAAGATTTATTGTAAACGTAATGATACTCATTACAATTTTCTCAATCAGATTTTGACATATATGATCCATTCATATAAGCTAACAAGTCATTTACTTCACGCAAGAAACAATAATATGTCCTTTTCTCTAAAAAAAAATACAAACAATAATATATGTCCAGCTCAAGGTATCCCGAGATAATTTCACCCAACAAGGAAAAAAAATGGACCTTGATGATGCTTCTCCAGCTTATCAACTTTCTTCACTAGCTAATTAAGCTAACAACCAATAGATAAGATAGCTAACAATTATCACTTTTAAATATAAAGCTTTTTATACTTCAACCAGCAGAATGTAACATGAAGAACATGTCAGCACTGCCGTTTCCGTTCAATGTAGATCAGCCTATTCCTTTCTTCTTCTTTAAAAAAATAAAAAATAAAAATAAACCATACCAACTCAATAGATACACTAATTCTCCTTTCCGTTTCAACTTCTTCATATTTTCTATCAAACTAGTCAATAAATTGTGCAATTCATGAAAAAGTAATATATATATATATATATATAGTAGAGATGAAAGGCCCGGGTAAGGATATTGGACCGTGGGCCACATCCGAGGACGTCAAAGAGCTCGAGGACAGATAAGTACTAGTGAAGGCAAGTAGATTATTGAGTCAAGGAAGAGGTCTAGTCATGATAAACAGGTGACGTTGTCCAAGGAGCCACCCTTCCTCGGCCAACAGGGTGGAAGCCTGAAGTCCGACCACCCATCAAGTATTGGGTAGTGGGCAACTGTGCTTGGGAGGATAAGCTTTAGAGAGAGGTGAATCAATAGGAAATTGATAAATATCTAGGAAGAAAGCTACTACCATCGCATTGAATGCTCTGCACCTAACCAACTGACAGCATTAATGTGGAAGTGACACCTAAACAGTGACTTCTAGCCTTATAGCTACCCACAAAGATTTCAGGAAGGTGCTGATGGAACAGGTATCAAAGAGATTAGCAATTTGATCTACACGTGAAAGGCTAAGATGAAAAAAGGGAAATGAGTATAAAAGGGGAAGGATTCCGTTACAGAAGAGATCATCATAAACCAAAATGAAAAACCACTGTGTAACCAAGAACTTGAATATTTGTATAAGTCTGAGAAATATCTATAAGAACATACCATCCTCAGGCATGACCAAGGAGTCTTTTTCTTTTCAACTTGTTCATTCTAGCCCTTCTAGCACTAATTAACCTATTGTGGCTTATATCTAACTCATTGAATGTTCAGTAACAGACCCACACTCTAACAAATCTATTGTTGTGGGCCTATTGGGCCATTGTTCGAATCTTTTGGGCTGTGGATCAAATTGAGTTCGTACAATTGGCACCAATTGTGGGAAGTTGAACACTCTTGAGCTCGTTCAGTCATGGTGGGTTCAGGACCAAATTGAGAAGAATCTGTGGAGTCTCAACACCAGGACCATTTTCTTAATCTAGAACGAAGAAGGGATTGTGAAGTTAGTGTGCACACGAATCACACTAGCAGGAGTTACTCTAGAATTGGGAGCCATGTTTCGCATAGGGAAAAGACTAGAAACTTGCAATTGGAGATTGATCATCTACGTAGAAAGTTACGTCGTAAGCAAAGAAAGAAGTCTCCTTCAAGCTCAAGGTCCGAGCCTAGTGATGATGACAGTTATAGACCAGAATCAAGAACTCATCCTAGTGAATCCTTTTCCTATAGGGAGGAATGATATCATAAACAAAGGAGTAGAAGTCCAGTCTATGGAGGCTTTAGAAATGATGCGATGAGCAAGGCTCTGCGCCAAATTTCAAAGTCACCATTTACACGACGGATCGAAGGAGCCAAACTTCCTTATCGGTTCGCACAACCTGCTTTTACCGTATACAATGGGAGGTCAGACCTAGTAGAGAATGTAGCCATTTTAATTAGAGGATGATTGTTCATTCGAGGAATGAGGCCCTAATGTGCAAAGTATTCCCTTTTAGTTTGGGGCCTGTGGCAATGAGATGGTTTGATGGACTGGAGGAGGGCTTCATCAACTCCTTTCGAGAGCTTACTAGGGCCTTTAGGGCTCAATTTGTTACATGCAACAAGGTTCCTCTTCCTTTGGATTCCTTGTTGTCAATGACAATGAGAGAGCGAGAGACTTTAAAGACTTACTCTGATAGATATTGGAAAATGTTTAATGAGATAGATGGAGACTTTGAGGATGTGGCTATAAGGACCTTTAAGGTCAACCTTCCTGCAGAGCACGAATTAAGGAAGTCCTTGACGAAGAAACCAATGCAAAGTATGCGTCAGCTCATGGATCAAATTGATAAACACGAACGGGTCGAGGATGATCTATAGCATGGGAAGGGGAAGGCAAAAGTGATTCCTCTTGACCAAAGAGACTTTAGGTCTGAGAGGTACAATAACAACCGACCTCGGAGAGACTTTTCTGGACATGCTGGCCTTCCTGCTGCTCAGGTGGTTAGCACAATATTCAAAGAGCCTATGCACCAAATTCTTGAGAAGATAAAGGTCGAGCCATACTTCAAATGGCCAAACAAAATGGGGGGTGACCCCATGAAGCAGAATCAAGGTCTTTATTGTCAATCTCATTAGGACAGGGGACACACTACAGAGGATTTCTGGACTTTGCGTGACTATCTTGGACAACTGGTTAAGGTTGGGAAAATGGAACGAAAAGAATCTTTCTTGAGACCGCCATTAGGAACCATCAGTGTTATTCTAGTAGTCCCAGGTCGGATCCGAGCATGTTCACATGGAGTAATGTCCATAACCTGATCATGTGCTGAGGACGTGGTCCCTAAGTTTAAGCATGTGAAAAGTGAAGCCCAACCAGCCTTGAGTTTTTCTGATGACGATAAGGTGGGAACAGTTCAACCACATGATAATGCCTTAGTAGTTACTCTTTGTATAGGAGGGTATGATGTAAGAAGGGTCTTTGTGGATCAGGGTAGTGGCATAGAGATTATGTATCCTGACCTGTACAAGGTACTTAATTTGGATTTAGTTAGCTATTACTCCCCTCTAGTGGGGTTTGATGGGAAAACTATTATGCCAAAGGGATTGATCAAGCTGCCCATTTAAGCGGGGTCAGAGGGGAAGACTGTTATGGTGGATGCTTACTCATCATATACTGCCATCTTAGCAAGGCCATGGCTTCATACTATGGGAGCTGTTTCCTCGACTTTGTACTTAAAAGTGAAGTATCCTTCTAGGGACCATGTTGAAGAGTTGGTCGGAAGCCAAGCCATGGCAAGGTAGTGTTTGGTTGCTGCTATTAGACAACAGTTCGAGGATAAATCCTTGGGAATCACTGAAGAGGCTTTGTAGCAGTTAATGGAAGTGGAAGTGTCCTCGAAGGATACCACGAATAAAGGAGTGAAATGTGAGGAGTTAGAGAAGGTCATAATAGACACTAATCAAGAAAAGTACTTCCAAATTGGAGTCCAATTGCCACCTTGGGAGAAAGAGGAATTGTTAGCTTTCCTTCAAAAAAATGTGGATGTTTTTGCTTAGAGTGCCTATGAAGCCCCTGGGGTGGATCCGAATTTCATCTTTCATTATTTAAATGTCAACCCCACCATTATCCCATAGAAACAACCAACTCGGCGCTCTTCTAGGGAACATGCCGAGGCCATTAAGGAAGAGGTGATGAAACTTAAGCGTGCGAGGGTGATTAAGAAAGTTTTTTTTATCCCGGGTGGTTGGCCAACACAGTTGTGGTAAAAAAGAAAAATAGGAAGTGGCAAGTGTGTGTAGATTTCATAGATTTAAACAAAACTTGCCCCAAGGATCCTTTCCTGATACCTCGAATAAATCAATTGGTGGACGTGACGGTTGTTCATCCTCAGATGAGCTTTTTGGATGCCTTTCAAGGCTACAATTAAATACCACTGGCTTTGGCTAACCAGGAGAAAACTTTTGTGACGCCCACTGGGAATTATCATTACCGAGTAATGCCTTTTAGGTTGAAGAATGCTAGGTCTACCTCTCAGCGGATAATGACTAGAATGTTTGAACCCCAACTTGGCAAAAATATTGAAGTCTATATTGACGATATGGTTGTAAAGAGCAAGGTGGAGGCCGAGCATTTAAGTGACCTTAGAAGCGTATTTAAGGTGCTGAGAAGGCATAAGTTACGTCTCATTGCTTCTAAGTGCTCTTTTGGTGTTAGCTCGAACAAGTTTTTGGGCTACATGGTCACCCATCGTGGAATTGAAGTTAATCCTGATCAGATTAAAGAGATCAATGATTTACAACCTCCTCGGAGTCCTAAAGAGGTACAGAAGTTGACCAGAATGACTACAGCCTTGAATAGGTTTATCTCTCGATCAGCAGACAGATGTAGACCATTTTTCCAACTCTTGCACAAGTGGAAATGATTCGAATGGAATGAAGAGTGTACCCTTGCCTTCCAGCAATTGAAGGATTACTTTTCTCGGCCACCCATCTTGTTTAGACCCAAAAAGGAAGAAGCCCATTTCACCTACATTGTCGTGGCCTCTCATACAGTTAGTTTGGTTTTAGTGAGGGTAGAAAATGAGGTACAAAGGCCAATCTATTATGTGAGCAAGTCACTGCAAGAGGCCGAGGTTCGTTACTTGCCCTTGGAGAAAGCTATTTTGGCCATAGTGCATGCTACACGGAAGCTCCCCCATTATTTCTAAGCACATACAGTTGTATTCTAACTCAACTCCCTTTGTAGTCGTTGCTTCAAAAATCTGATTATACGGGAAGGATTGCCAAATGGGGGACGATCTCGGGAGCATTTGATGTAAAATATATGCCTCGTACTACAGTTAAAGGGCAAGTTCTTGCAGATTTGGTGGCAGAATTTACTAAGTCACCAATAAAGGTTGAGGCAAAGGAGCATAGGCATGGGGTCAAACAAGTTTCAACATTTTCTCTTATGGGCCTTTAATCTAGAAGCTATATGTTGATGGTGCAGCAAATCAAAAGGGATCTAGGGCTGGAGTGGTGAAATTGTCTTCAGATGGAATCACCATTGAAAAATCCTTGAGGTTGGATTTCTCGGCTACAAATAATGAGGCAGAGTATGAAGCTTTATTGGTCGAGGTAACTAAGTTAGGAGGAAAAACTGTAGAGGTTTTTTCAGATTCAAGGCTAATCGTCGGGCAAGTAAAAGGAGAGTTAGAAGCTAGGGATCTGAAAATGCAGGGATATTTGAATCAAGCTCGGAGGTTACAATTAGGTTTTGAGTTTTTCTCCATACAACAAATCCTGAGGAGTAGAAATGCACATGTCAATTCTTTGGCAACTTTAGCAACCTCTTCTGGACAAGATCTTCCTCGAGTTATTCTTGTTGAGGATTTAAATAGGCATGCCGAGGAGGAGATGGAGAAAGTCTAGGTACACTAGATCAGGGTTGAGCCTAGTTGGATGGATCCCATAGTTCTATTTTTAAAGGAAGGCGTGTTACCTCCCGAGAGTGGAGAAGCAAAAAAGATATGAAGAAGGGCTCCTCGTTTTTGGTCGTCCGAGGAGCAAAAGTTGTACAAACACTCTTTCTCAGGGCCATACTTGCTTTGTGTCCATCTCGAGGCAGTAAAGCCACTTTTAAAGGAGTTACATGAGGGGATATGTGGAATTCATAGAAGGGGCAAATCGTTATTGCACAGAGCTTTCACCCAGGGGTATTGGTGGTCCAGCATGCAAAAAGAGACGTAAGAATATGTTAAGAAGTGTGATTAATGTCAGAAATTTGCTCCGAACATTCATCAGCTTGGGGGAGTACTTAATCCTCTGTCCAACCTATGGCCATTTGCAAAATGGGGCCTAGATATTGTGGGACCATTCCCCAAGGCTGTGGGAAACCGAAGATGGCTTCTAGTTGGAACTGATTACTTCACAAAGCAGGTCAAAGCTAAGCCATCGTCCAACATTAGAGATATCGATGCAGAGAAGTTTGTTTAGAAGAATATTGTAACCCGATTTAGAATTCCTCATACCCTTATCTCAGATAATGGGCTTTAGTTTGATAGTAAAGCCTTCAAGTGATATCGTTGTGAGCCGGGCATTAAGAACAGATATTCAACCCCGGCCTATCCGCAAGGGAATGAACAGGCTGAAGTAGTTAATAATGTCATAATTAATGGACTTAAGAAGAGGTTGGATGAAGTAAAGGGTAGATGGGTTGAAGAACTGCCACATGTTCTTTGGACATATTGGATAATTCCTCATCAATCAACTTGGGAAACACCTTTTTCAATGACAAATGGGTCTGAGGCTATGATCCTTCTAGAGACTGGGTTTTCGACGCTAAGGACAAGCTTGTTCACCCTAGACAATAATAATCAATTACTAGAAAAGAGTTTGGATTTGGTCGATGAACGAAGAGAAGCAGCCATGGTACAACTGGCACATTATCAGCAGAAGCTTAAACAAGGATATGATATAGGTGTGAAGGCTAGACCATTGGCACTAGGTGACTTGGTGTTAAGAAAAGTAGTGGGGACTGCAAAGAACCCATCTTGGGAAAAACTAGGTCCCAATTAGGAAGGGCCGTATCACATTACCTTGATGGCTAGTATAGGAGCTTATTTTCTAGGAGATTTAGATGAAAATGTTGTACCACATCCGTAGAATGTAAACAATCTTCGAAGGTATTATTATTAATGAAAGGCAATCTCGCCATCTTTTGTTTTGACTATTATGTGCTTTAATCTTATTCATCTAAGTGTTAAACAGAACCTCGATCATGCTTGGTTCCTCGGACCACATACCTTGGGTAAATTAATGCTTTTTACTTTCCTAAGTGTTAAACAGAACCTCGGTCATACTTGGTTTCTCGGACCACATACCTTGGATAAATTAATGTTTTTTACTTTCCTAAGTGTTAAACAGAACCTCAGTCATGTTTGGTTTCTCGGACCACATACCTTGAGTAAATTAATACTTTTTACTTTCCTAGGTGTTAAACAAAACCTCGGTCATACCTAGTTCCTCGGACCACATATCTTGGATAAATTAATACTTTTTACTTTCCTAAATGTTAAACAGAACCTCTGTCATGTCTGGTTCCTCGGACCACATATCATAGGTAAATTAATGCTTTTTACTTTCCTAAGTGTTAAACAAAACCTTGGTTATGTCTGATTCCTCGGACCACATATGTTGGGTAAATTAATGTTTTTTACCATTAATGGATAATAAAGACTCTAAATGCAGCACCCTAATTGAAGAAATCTCCATGAGCATCACTTAAAACATTTGAAAGTATATCCATGAAATATTCTTTAGTGATAAGCATAATTTCATTATGCATTGCTCCTTGAATTGCATACTCTGAATGCATTGACATCGCTTGCTTGATCCAATTTCAGGTACATAAGTGCTCTCTTAAATATGTCTTTTGTTTTGTTGCTTGGGTATTGATGAATGTACTGGAATAATTTGGGGCCAACTAATAATCTTTGGGAATTTACAAGTTATTTTTATACATTCAGATGTAGCCATGTTTGAGATAAGGTTGATAACAATGTGTATTATACTTAAATAAATAAATAAAATGAGAAAAGGGATTAGAACAGTAGCATCTGCCTTGAAGTAATTAAAATTTTTCATTAAGTAAAAGTTGAGACTTTTCATTGGATCATGGAATCTTCCCTTGGGAAAAAACAAGGAGGGTACAATACACTTGGTATTACTTCCTTTCTGGAAACAACATGTTAAAAAAAAAAAAAAAAGGCAATTGAATAGATACAGGACAAAATGGTAGTGCCCTAGTTAACAGTGCATGGGGGGGGGGGTCTCTTTTAGCCCTTAACTGGTAGGAGGGTTCAGGCACTTTGCTCTGAGCTGCCTCCTTCTCCTACGAAGCCTCTTAGGTTGTTGATAGAGGTTAAGTTTGCTCAAGCGCTTTGCCTAGGGCTACCTTTTTCTCATGAGAAGCCTCTTTGGGCATTGGTGGAGGCTTAGTTTTTTCAAGCACTGTATCTTTGGCTGCCTCTTTCTTCTTGCCTTTTGGGCTTACCCTTTTGGACTCCTTAGAGGTCTCTGAAGTGGCTGGAAGGGTACTAGCATAAGTAGGCGGGGCAAGTTCAAGCGCTTTAGGAGCAGTGACTGCCTGAGAGCTAGGTTGAACTGCTACGTGCAAGGTTGGGGGATAAAATATATTCTTTGTTCTCCTTAACTCTGAAGAAGCACCCACCTCAGCCAAGTTCAATGCCTCGGTCCATACCTGAAGGCAGTAACCTCAGCAAACTCCTATGACCTAGGCCCTCAGGATGTCTTCAATCTCTTTTACCCCAATGTCCTAACCATTTTGCTCTGCCTGAGCTGCAGCTTCCTCTACCTTCTCCATTTCTTTTTTCTAAGCTTCTATTTGCTCTTTAGCAACTGCAAGCTGCTGCTTGGCTTTACGCAATTGCAGGGGTTGGTCCTCAGCCTGTTTCTCAGCACTAGCTAGTGCAACTTCGACGCTTTTCCTCTCCCTATCTGCCCCGACCAACTTGATGACGAGGTCTTTTATTCTTTTCTCTGCTATAGCTAAAGTTTGGATAGCAACAACACGCCTTGCCTCCCCATCCTTTAACTGAGTGTGGGCATCATCCACCCATTCTTCAATGATGTTTGTTGCTTGGATGGCCTAAAAGAAAGCAACACAGTGAGTCCTTTAAATAAAACAAAGTATCTATTTATGTAACGATGACAGTGAAAGAAAGGTGCGTATATATTTAATATAACGGGTGAAACGAAGGGCATACCATGCCTAAGTCTCTCTTTAAGGTCAGGAACACCTCGTGCTTCTTGAGAATTCTCAAGTTAGCCATGTCTTGAGACAGAAGTAAGGGTTGTTCCAGTGTGTTGGCCACATAGCCAGCCTTGCCCTTTTGGAAGTCCCTAATGGAGGAGTCCAAGGGGAGTGGGGCTCCATTCAGTATAAGTGGTGGGTTCCAAATCAGAACCCTGGGGCGACGCTCAGGCATTCTCTCCACACCTATACCCTTACTCGAGGGGTTCAAGCTCTTTGGAAGGGTTCAATAAACAAAAAGAAATAAATTTTTTTAACTAAAAATAATAATAAATAAATAAATAAATAAATAAAACAAACAAACAAACAAACAAAACAAAACAAACAAACAAGAAACTATGAAATTAGAATGTTCAGTGTTAAGTAGGGAGCCTAAGCCTAAAATATCCCACCTGGCTTCCCTTCTCGTGTTGAACAATGAAGACCATAATGCCACTCACTTGAGATAATCAAAAAATCTTGGTCCATGCCCTTATTAGATTTGGGGAGACACGAGATGAGCTTGACCTTGGGAACCCTAGTTTTAAGGTAATATCCCATACTTTTTAGGTGTTGGCAATTATACACCCAATTGACATCGTGATGGGTAATATTTACTCCCATCTTGTCATTAAGGGCGTCCACACTACCTAGTATCCTAAATAGGTTTGGGGAACACTAGGTCTGGCAGAGTCTATGAGCAATTAAAAATTCCCTAGTCACTCTCCTCGTAAGGATCCTTATCTCTCCCTCTATAAAGGCAATCATAGGGATTACCACCTCTCCTTCTAATCTTAAGGCATGCCATTCTCCTTGTAGGCAATGCCAGATCGAAACCCCAGCTAGTATGTTATAACGGGCCTTAAAGCTCTCTATGCCCTCCGGGGTGTCTACCAAGCTAGCAAATCAACCCATTTGAGACGTGAGTGGAGGATGTTAGAAGAATAAGGTGAAAATTAGGAGGTCGAGGAAGAAAAGGTCCTAAAAATAAGTAGGTGAGCTAAAGGTTACTTACAAAAATATAGGAAAGAGCACCTCAGACTGGTTCTTGAGAGTTGAAGATTCAAAAAGTGGGGCTTCTGGATTCTTCAAGCAATTTATATAGGAGGGGAAAATAAGAGGGAAATTTCTCACTCGAATCCCTATAGAAAATCTCCACCATAAGATTTTCATCACACTGTAGAATGTGGGAGACAGGGCACTGTGCAAAGTAAATGCTGAAGCGCCCCAGATGCTAAAGCGTCAAAAGTGTGCTTATTGTAGGTGAAAAGACGCCTACACGTAAGAAAATGTCATAAGTGTGGGAGGTACAGTAACCTAAAATCGAAACTCTAGTTTTCCCCGAGGAAAGAAATAGTAGAATTTCGAGAGGCTATTGTAGGGATGAAAGGCCCGGGGAAGGATATTGGGCCGTAAGCCGCACTCGAGGACGTCAAAGAGCCCGAGGATTGATAAGTACTAGTGAAGGCAAGTAGATTATTGAGTCGAGAAAGAGGTCTGGTCATGATAAATAGGTGACGTTGTCCGAGGAGCCACCCTTCCTCGGCCAACAGGGTGGAAGCCTAAAGTCCGACCACCCATCAAGTATTGGCAGTGGGCAACTGTGCTTGGGAGGATAAGCTTCAGAAAGAGGTGAATCAATAAGAAATTGATAAATATCTGGAAAAAAAGTTGCTACCAGCTCATTAAACGCTCTACACCTAACCAATTGGCCGCATTAATGTGGAAATGATACCTGAACAGTGATATCTAGCCTTACAGCTACCCATAAAGACTTCAAGAAGGTGCTGATGGGACAAGTATCAAGGAGATTAGCAATCTGATCTACACGTGGAAGGCTAAGATGAAAGAAGGGAAAGGAATATAAAAGGGGAAGGATTCCATTACAGAAGAGATCATTAGAAACCAAAAAGAAAAACCACTGTGTAACCAAGAACTTGAATATTTGTATAAGTCTGAGAAATATCTATAAGAACATACCATCCTTGGGCATAACCGAGGACAACTTGTTCATTCTAGCATTTCCAGCACTAATTAACCTACTGTGGCTTATATCTAACTCATTGAATGTTCAGTAACAGACCCACTCTCTAACAAATCTATTGTTGTAGGCCTATTAGGCCATTGTCCGAATCTTTTAGGCTGTGGATCAAATTGAGTTTGTACATATATATATATATATATATATGTAATCTAAAATGAAATTTGATAATTATTATAACAGGATTTGTTATGCCTATATTTGTATATTGACATATATTTTTAACATTAGACATATATTCGGATTATGTCTGAAGTTGAACTATATCTCTTAACATTGATAGAAAATATGATATGCTAAGACTTTAATGAAAGTTTAAATATAGAA
Source organism: Quercus gilva (assembly GCA_023621385.1). Classification (NCBI taxonomy): domain Eukaryota; kingdom Viridiplantae; phylum Streptophyta; class Magnoliopsida; order Fagales; family Fagaceae; genus Quercus; species Quercus gilva. The sequence goes on from CM042474.1 coordinate 15,898,546, forward strand.
TAAAATTTAAATTCAATTAAAATAAAAAGAAAATTAAGACTTGTAAAATTAAAAGATAGCAAAAGTTTGTGCGACAATATTTAAGAGGTCAACAAAAAGTTAAATATCTTCAATTTTATATATACTAATATGTAACTCCATGCAAACGCATGGATGCATTTAAAATTAAATAAAATTTTTATTATAAAATATAAATAAATAGTCAATTTTTTTTTAAAGCATGTAACACATGCATTCATGCATACATATAGATATATTTAAAATTAAACACAATTTTTATCATAAAATATAGATAATTAGTCAAATTATTTTTTTAAAGTAAATGTAATTAGTCACATATTAAAATTCTTACCTAAATTTAATACTACTTATGATCATTTTTTTTTTCTAATTTTTCTATAGATAGAACGTGTGGTGATTTTTGTTATGTGGTGATTTTTATTTTATTTATTTTTTGAGAAACATGTGGTAATTTTTATTGACTATATGTGATTTTTTTTATTTAATTTTATAGTTAATTAATATTAGATTCTTAATATTTTGCACTCATTAACTCATTTGACACGAAGATTAAAAAAAAAAAAAAAAAAAAAAAAAAAAAAAAAACTTAAGTAGGCACATGGCACAAGCTTAAGTGGATTATTAGGTTCTAAAGACTTAGGATTTTATGTATTTAGAACTCTAATGTGTAATGTTGGCAAACCATGATCAAAACAGGTTATTTAGTCTTGTTTAGGCTTGCTCAAAGTTGTGTAATTCATGTAAAGTTGGAATCGAGCTAATGCAGAAACTATTGTGCATTTCGGCCTGGCTCGATCGATCGAAGCTTAGACTCGATCGATCGAAAGTCAGCCAGATTGCATTTTTCTGCAGATTTCCAACTCAGCCTTATCTCATTAAAACGTTTAGGGTTTTATGTTTTTGCCCTAGGTATATAAGGCAAACCCTAGCCACGTTTTAGGTGTTGCTCTTGCTGTTCTTGTTGCTCATATTTGCTGTTTTGGGTAAATCTCTTATGAGATCCTTAGGAGTTTTCCTTTACACAAAGCTTAGGGTTTTCAAGGAGAAGATGTTATCAAGTCAGCCAGATTGCATTTTTCTGCAGATTTCCAACTCAGCCTTATCTCATTAAAACGTTTAGGGTTTTATGTTTTTGCCCTAGGTATATAAGGCAAACCCTAGCCACGTTTTAGGTGTTGCTCTTGCTGTTCTTGTTGCTCATATTTGCTGTTTTGGGTAAATCTCTTATGAGATCCTTAGGAGTTTTCCTTTACACAAAGCTTAGGGTTTTCAAGGAGAAGATGTTATCTACACCTTGATGATCAACTCAGTTGTTGCCATTGGAGCTTAAAGAAAAATGAGCGGGGGTGCTTATATCTTGTGGAGAATCCAAGAAAGAAGGAGTCTATGGATTCGGAGCTTGCATGTGGTCGTGTCAATAAGTTCTACTGGTGGGTAGCAATAGGAAGTCGAGCGTGGGTGCTTGTAAGTCTTATTGTATGAACTTCGATTCTTTCATATAATGGATTCAAGTTTACCTTGAGGATAGCTAGGTCAAATCCTCCCCAGGTTTTTACCGTGTGGTTTTTTGGATCATCATATCTTGTGTTCTTTATATTTCCGCTGCTTTATATACTTGATATGATTATATAATTGTGTTAACCTAGAATTGCATAAATTGACTAAGTTAATCACTTGGCTAATTAACTAGGTTAATCCAATTGTTGTTTTAAGGGGTCTAAAAACCCAATAAGATAATTATGGTGTAGTTTCCACGTAAATTTATACACATGGTGCAAAATTGGATTATAATTTCAAATTCTAATTCAATTTTTTCTAAGCTTTACCTATTAATATATATATATATATATATAGATGACTTATAAATTTGAATTTTTTTTAGTTATATGATTATATTTTTTATGGTTTATTATATTGGACACCTCGTTTTGTACACTAAATTAACTAATTTGGTATAAAAATTTAAAATTTTAGATTAGATAGGACACATGGTGCAAACTTAAACTTTAATTGAAATTTAATTTTTACACTAAATTAACTCACTTGGCACAAAATTAGACTCTAATTGAATTCTAATTTGAAATTTAATTGGATTTTCTCTCTGCTTTACCTATTATATATATATATATATATATAATCTCCAAGCATTATAATGAAGTATTGTTTCCAAAAACCATATTTTTCAAATTCGTATGGTTGCTTATTTTAATCCTCATACAAGATTTAAGTTTCATTTATACATTTGAATACTAATATTATTAAATTCAATGGTTAGTTATGAAGCAAAGCCATATTTTTCAAATTCGTATGGTTGCTTATTTTAATCCTCATACGGGATTTAAGTTTCATTTATACATTTGAATACTGATATTGTTAAATTCAATGGTTAGTTATGAAGCAAAAGAGTTGTTAACCATAAAAAAAAAAAATGTGAGAAAAGGAATTGACAGTGTTTCATAAGCCAATGAATATGAATAGAAAAGGGGTTGCAAGTTTACTTACAAATCTGTTTGTTGTGCATTGGGGGGGGGGGGGGGGGTTGCTGGTGTGTTGTTAAGAGTTGTTTGCCGATGGTAGCAAGTGGTTAAAGGTTGAATTACTCTCTCTCTACTCCCCCAACCTCCACCCTCAATTCAAACGGGGACCAATTGGTTTTTAATGTAGGCGAATATCAAATTTAATGAATAGATCCCTCCATGAATGTAAGAGGATGGATCACCATTTTCCGTGCTCCGAAAGTATCTAAAAATTGCTCCTCCTCTACTCCCCTTACCTCCTTCCTCAATCCAAATGGGGACCAATTGGTTTTTAGTGTAGGCAGATATCAAATTCAAGTTATTTTATTCGACGATAAAAGGCTTTATTAATTGAATTTACTTAATCTACACTTTTTTTTTTTTTTGGAATTTAATTATTCCATATCTACAGATTTTTGGTGGATTTCCGATTCCCTTTGCATAACAGATGATCCATCGATGAATTGATATATGGATTGGCAGAGGAGTACGACACTCAATTATTGACTAATGGGGATGGTTGCAAGTGGTTAGGAGTTTTTTACTGACGGTAGCAATTGGTTAGGGGTTGAGATTATATTTAGAGAAACATTTAAGAGAGAGAAAGGAGCTTGAGAGTCTACATAGAAGTGTCCAAGTGACATGTTCTTGTTTAGGTTATTTTTGTGGTCATCTTGGTTTTTGTATTAGGTGTTAATGTATTATTTATTTTGGCACAAAAATTTTAAAAATTTAGATGGGACACATGGCACAAAATTGAGAATCCAATTAACTCATTTGACCACAAAAAAATAAAAAAATAAAAAAAAAGACATGTGGCTCAAAATTGAGAATTCAATTGAAATCTAACTGGATTTTTTCTCAACTTCACCTATTATTATTATTATTATTATTATTATTATTATTATTATTATTATTATCTCCAAATAGCATTATAATGAAGTATTGTTTCTAAAAGCCATATTTTTCAAATTCGTATGGTTGCTTATTTTTATCCTCATACGGGACTTAATTTTCATTTATACATTTGAATATTAATATTGTTAAATTTAATGGTTAATTATGAAGCAAAAGAGTTGTTAACCATAAAAAAAAATATGTGAGAAAAGGAATTGACAATATTTCATAAGTCAATGAATACGAATAGAAAAAGGGCTGCAAGTTTACTTACAAATCTGTTTGTTGTGCTTTGGGGGGTTTTTGGTGTGTTGTTAAGAGTTGTTTGCCGATGGTAGCAAGTGGTTAGGGGTTGAATTACTCTTTCTCTCTACTCCCCCTACCTCCTCCCTCAATCCAAACAGGGACCAATTGGTTTTTAATGTAAGTGAATATCAAATTTAATGAATAGATCCCTCCATGAATGTAAGAGAAGGGATCACTATTTTCCGTGCTCTGAGTGTATCTAAAAATTACTCCTCTACTCCCCTTACCTCATTCCTCAATTCAAATGGGGACCAATTGGTTTTTAGTGTAGACAGATATTAAATTCAAGTTATTTTTTTCGACAATAAAAGACTTTACTAATTGAATTTACTTAATCTGCACTTTTTGCTTTTGGAATTTAATTATTCCGGATCTATGGATTCTGTGTAAATTTCCCATTCCCTTTGAGTAACAGATGATCCATCGATGAATTGATGTATGGATTGGTAGTGGAGTACGACACTCAATTATTGACTAATGGGGATGGTAGCAAGTGGTTAGGAGTTTTTTGCCGATGGTAGCAAGTGGTTAGGGGTTGAGATTATATTTAGAGAAACATTTAAGAGAGGGAGAGGAGCTTGAGAGTCTACATAGAAGTGTCCAGGTGACATGTTCTTGTTTAGGTTATTTTTGTAGTCTTCTTGGTTTTTGTATTAGGTGTTAATGTATTATTTATTTTGGCACAAAAATTTTAAAAATTTAAATAGGACACATGGCGCAAAATTGAAAATCCAATTAACTCATTTTACCACCAAAAAAAAAAAGACACATGGCGCAAAATTGAAAATTCAATTGAAATCTAATTAAATTTTCTCTCAGCTTCACCTATTATTATTATTATTATAAAATCTCCAAATAGCATTATAATGAAGTATTGTTTCCAAAAGCCATATTTTTCAAATTCGTTTGGTTGCTTATTTTAATCCTTATACGGGATTTAAGTTTCACTTATACATTTGAATATTGATATCGTTAAATTCAATGGTTAATTATGAAGCAAAAGAGTTGTTAACCGTGAAAAAAATATGTGAGAAAAGGAATTGATAATGTTTCATAAGTCAATGAATATGAATAGAAAAGGTGCTGCAAGTTTACTTACAAATCTGTTTGTTGTGCAGTGGGGCATTTTTGGTGTGTTGTTAAGAGTTGTTTGCCGATGGTAGCAAGTGGTTAGGGGTTGAATTATTGTCTCTCTACTCCCCCTTACTCCTCCCTCTATCCAAATGGGGACCAATTGGTTTTTAATGTAGGCGAATATCAAATTTAATGAATAGATCCCTCCATGAATGTAAGAGGATGGATCACCATTTTCCGTGCTCCGAAAGTATCTAAAAATTGCTCCTCCTCTACTCCCCTTACCTCCTTCCTCAATCCAAATGGGGACCAATTGGTTTTTAGTGTAGGTAGATATCAAATTCAAGTTACTTTATTCGACGATAAAAGACTTTACTAATTGAATTTACTTAATCTGCACTTTTTTTTTTTTTTTTTGGAATTTAATTATTCCGGATCTATGGATTTTGGGTAGATTTCCCATTCCCTTTGCATAACAGATGATCCATCGATGAATTGATGTATGGATTGGTAGAGGAGTATGACACTCAATTATTGACTAATGGGGATGGTAGCAAGTGGTTAGGAGTTGTTTACTGATGGTAGCAATTGGTTAGGGGTTGAGATTATATTTAGAGAAACATTTAAGAGAGAGAAAGGAGCTTGAGAGTCTACATAGAAGTGTCCAGGTGACATGTTCTTGTTTAGGTTATTTTTGGGGTCTTCTTGGTTTTTGTGTTAGGTGTTAATGTATTTTTTATTTTGGCACAAAAAATTTAAAAATTTAGATAAGATACATGGCGCAAAATTGAGAATCCAATTAACTCACTTTACCACCAGAAAAAAAAAAAAAAAAAAAAAAAAAAAAAAAAAAAAAGACACATGGCGCAAAATTGAGAATTCAATTGAAATCTAATTGGATTTTCTCTTAGCTTCACCTATTATTATATATATAAACTAGTTATAAGCCTGTGCGCTGCACAGTTTTATAAAAAATCTTATAAAATATATGTATAAATAATTATATATTTTAATAATTATTATAACTAAATAAGTACTAATTTCTCAGTGACTTGAAGTATTGTTAAAAATAATATCGATGATTAAAAAATGTTAGAAGTATTTTTTTCCTTTGGAAAATCTTTGAATACTTATTTGTACACTATGTTTTTAGAGTATCCTTATTCTTCTTCGTCATTGTTCTTCATTAAAATCTTTAGACATAGTATTATAAAAATTGGCCACTTTTAAGAGATAGAACTATTCAAAGAATAATAACCTTTAATTTGTTCTAATTATAAAACCTATCATAATTTTTGCTTCCTGTACGTTGCACGATTTTATACATAAATTCATATAATACAAAATTTATTTGAGAAACAAAAAGAAAATGAATAGTTTGAATTGTAAGAGAGACATTACATGTAAATGCAATAAAAAGAAAAAAAAAATTGCAGAGCTCTACATATAGATTACACACCTTTCTTAGGATTCTTGGAATATTTTATGACAAACCTGGAAAACAAAATCAAGAAAAAAAATTAAACCAAGTTAAAAAAAAAAAAAAAATTTGAACTATATAGATTGAAAAATTGCATATGAGTCTATGACCATTTAATACCAAGCTTTAAAATATTTTTTTTTTTTTTCTATAAAGAGCTATCATTTCCACTTTGATTTTACTACTTTAGTCAAATAAGTTCCATAATCACAAGGAAAAAAAAAAAAAAACCTATTTTATAATGATGGTCCAAAATTTTGCAATTTAAAAACAAAAATATAAAAAGATTAATGAAGTATTTGTTAGGAATAGAAAATTATACTACTAGTTAGCAAAAAATGCATGCAGTTTTGGTGTTGGTGCGTGAGTATATTCCTTTATCTCATCTCCCTTCCCCTATATATATATATATATATGTGTGTGTGTGTGTGTGTTTGTGTGTGTTTCTCAAATAAAAAATAATAATTAGCAAAAAAATATTAATTAATGTTGCAAACGGATACATAATTCTATACACACTTTACATAAATGAATGCTGATATTCAAAATAAAAATAAAAAGTAAAAAGGGAACAACATGAATAAATCATACTTGACAAAATTTATTTCATTTTGTTTGATAAATTATATAAAATAAATCCTATTAACTTAGTTTTAGTGTATTTTAATGATCTAGAAAAATAATGAAGCATATACTTTTGAGCCTAATCACATCTAGCAAAATAATAAAGCATTCAAAATATTGAAAAGCAATTTAAGTTCATATATGCTTGCATGAGATACGTACCTGTCCGTAGTAGCAATGAAAGCCTCATCTTTGAGATGAAGAATCAATATAATGCTAATAAATATTAAAAATTAAAAAAGAGAGAAAGAGAATGTGGTTGATATTTTTTTTATATAAATGATGCAAAAATTCATATCTAGTTAAACATCTAGATGATGAAAGACAACCTGCAAAAATGACAAATTTAACAAAAAGAAAAACACGGCTAGGTTTTTAATTATGTTGACAAACAAACAAAATGTATTATAGATAATTGTGGGGCCAAGGAATTAGGCAATCCCGGCCCACTTCATACTAAGCCCAAGGCTTATGCCGAGGAGGAAGAAACTTCCGAGGATAATGTGAAAAAGTCCAAATCACCCAAGAGGACCGCCGAGGACAACTATGTCCTCGACCAACCCCGACCAGAGGAGGGAAAGTCTACACCCCATCAAAGCAGCCTTCCAGAGCACCCTAGGAGAAAGAACAAGTATAATGTGCCGATCATGGGAGGACGGTGGAGGAGCAAATCTAAGACAAACTGTCACTTCCACATTAAATGCCCACCGCTGGCGTTCTGGCCGAATTAATGAAGAGAGGACCCCTGAACGCTGCAGCCTTGGTAGCTACAACTCATAGAAGGATGGAAAAACGGCTGATGGGACAAGCACTCGAGTAGTGACCGGCCTGGTCGACAAATGTAGGGCTAGGATCAACTGAAAAAAGATATATAATGTAAGAAACCCTTCTAAAAAAGGGGCCTCCTTTTTGGAGGAGGGGGAGGGGGAAGAAGGAAGGCTAACTAGTCCTTCCTGGAAAAAAGCTCATAAAATGGAGCCAAGAATAAACCTTCTTCATCAAACTCGGTTCATCTTAGTTTTGGCCACTATGAACGTCATACTAACCGCTATCCATTCACTAAAACCTAGCCCTTTAACCCGCTCTCTACAAATTCATTGTATCGGGCTAGCTGGGTTTAAGTCCACTCATCCCATAGCGGAAGTGCTCAAACCCAATCCCTACAAGTGGCGCCGTCTGTGGGGAGGGTCTGTGTAATAGCAAGTGTAGCGGTTAGTCAAGGTGGGCCCAAGCTCCCATCGGTAGGGGTCCTTGGAGAGGGCCATTTTGATGGTTATGCAAGCTGCGCGAAAGCACCACCATTGTTTCTAGGAGCATACACGGCCTTTATCATAACTCATCACTCACTCAAGTCGACACTTCAAAGTGCTGATTGTATGGGGTGGCTTGCTGTGTGGGACACAGCCCTAGGGGCTTCTGGCATCAGCCGTATGCTCTGTACCTCCATTATGGGGTTAGTCCCCAAAGAAAAAACTAAGTCCTAGACAGAATCAAGGTCTTGCATGGTCCTTGGACTCAAACTTATGGGAAAACTAGGTACTTCAGAAAAGAAAAAACTAAGTCTTAGACAGAACCAAGGTATTGCATGGTCCTTGGACTCAAACCTATAAGGAAACTAGATACTTCAGAAAGAATTAAGTCCTAGACAGAACCAAGGTCTTGCATGGTCCTCGGACTCAAACCTGTGAGGAAACTAGGTACTTCAGAAAGAACTAAGTCCTAGACAGAACCAAGGTATTGCATAGTCCTCAGACTCAAACCTGTGGGGAAACTAGGTACTTAAGAAAAGAACTAAGTCCTAGACAGAACCAAGGTATTGCATGGTCCTCGAACTCAAACCTGTAGGGAAACTAGGTACTTCAGAAAAGAAAACTAGGCCCTAGACAGAACCAAGGTATTGCATGGTTCTCGGACCCAAACCTGTAGGGAAACTAGGTACTTCAGAAAAGAAAAAACTAAGTCCTAGACAGAACTAAGATATTGCATGGTCCTCGGACTCAAACCTGTGGGGAAACTAGGTACTTCAGAAAAGAAAACTAGGTCCTAGACAGAACCAAGGTCTTGCATGGTCCTCAAACTCAAACCTGTGGGGAAATTAGGTACTTCAGAAAAGAAAAAACTAAGTCCTAGACAGAACCAAGGTATTGCATGATCCTCGAACTCAAACCTGTGGGAAAACTAGGTACTTCAGAAGAAACTAAGTTCTAGACAGAACCAAGGTATTGCATGGTCCTCGGACTCAAACCTGTAGGGAAACTAGGTGGGAAAACTAGGTACTTCAGAAAAAACTAAGTCCTAGACAGAACCAAGGTATTGCATGGTCCTCGGACTCAAACCTATGAGGAAACTAGGTACTTCAGAAAAGAAAACTAAGTCCTAGACAGAACTAAGGTATTACATGGTCCTCGGACTCAAACCTGTGGGGAAACTAGGTACTTTAAAGAAAACTTGGTCCTAGACAGAACCAAGGTATTGCATGGTCCTCGGACTCAAACCTGTGGGGAAACTAGGTACTTCAAAAAGGAAAAAACTAAGTCCTAGACAGAACCAAGGTATTACATGGTCCTTGAACTCAAGTCTATGGGAAAACGATCCTTGGCTAGTCGCACAGTCCACGGGGCAGAGCACTCGATTATTTTCTTGGTCATTCCTATACTGTTAACCTAGTTAAAGATAACTACCAAGGGCTATCGCCGGCTTCGTTGAAATTAGGGTAACAATTTTTCGATCACTACTAACGGCCTTAATTCTAAGTCCCATTGATATGTATATAACACACACATTCAATAATTATTTCAGAGAAAACAAAAGATTCGTAAAGTAAGAAGAACAACACTCTTTTATTAAATAAAAGAAAGATACATCATACATCAGATGGCCTGTTTTAAAGCTAATTACAATGGCAAAGGCTATAGCAGACTTGTTTTAAAGCTAACTACAATGGGAAAGTCTGAGGTAGGCTTGTTTTGAGGCTAACTCTAAAAGAGAAAGCCCATAGGAATGGTAGATTCACAGCCTCGTCCCAACAGCAATCAAGCCAGTGGGGATGGCACCGGCAATGAGAAAAAAGAAAAGGCAAAGGTGCCTGACGGCCCCATCCTAAGATGTTCCCTTGATTCTCTCCCAGTTTCATGATATAATAGGCATTAGGAGAGGGCAACACTCGAGTGTCAATCGTTTAGCAATCTCGCAAACCTCCATCAGGGTCCCACCATCAACGCGAGACCCAAACTTTGGCGTGCCGAAAATTTAATGCGACCCACGTTTGCTTTGATTCTTGGCTGAAAGAGGAAGGCCTTCTTTCTTGCTTGGTTGAAGGGAAGGAACATCTTTGTCTTTTGCTTTCTTGCCCTCGCCCTTATCCAGGGCCATCTCATTCTCTAAGCCTTGATCACGACCTTGGCAAAGCCCCTAGAAATACCTAAAATGTGGAGAGTGTGAAGTTTTTGCTGAACGTGGGGATTTGTAAATGAGAAAGAAAAAATTCCCCCAGAAGGCCTCATATAGAAGGCGAAAATCTAGTAAGAGTTAATCCACATGAAACATGAGGAGAGAGATACGACGAAGCAAATCCTGCCCAATTTCCAAAGAAATTCCCAACCGTTGGATCTACGCTACTTCACGAGGACATTAATGAGAGCGCGCCTCGTAAACCGAAACGTCAGGAGCATGCCTTGAACAGGTGAAAAGACTCTGGCGCTAATGGAGGACAAGGTTTGATAAGCCATGGCAAAGGCCCGAGGACATCAAAATCCTCATTTCCGCCCGAGGAGCCTGATAGCAGGATTTTGAAGGGCTCACTTCGTACCAAGCCCAAGGCTCATGCCGAGGAGGAAGAAACTTTCGAGGACAACATGAAAAAGTCCGAATCACCCAAGAGGACCGCTGAGGACAACTGCCCCGATCAGAGGAGGGAGAGTCTACACCCTATCAAAGGCAGCCTCCCAGAGCACCCCAGGAGAAAGAACAAGTATAATATGCCTATCACGGGAGGACGGTGGAGGAGCAAATCCAAGACAAACTGTCACTTCCATATTAAATGCCCACCACTGGCATTCTGGCCGAATTAATGAGGAGATGACCCTTGAATGCTGCTGCCTTGGTAGCTACAACTCACAGAAGGATGGAAAAACGGTTGATGGGACAAGCACTCGAGTAATGACCTGCCTGGTTGACAAATGTAGGGTTAGGGTCAACTAAAAAGAGATATATAATGTAAGAAACCCTTCTAAAAAGGGGCCCCCTTTTTGGAGGAGGGGAAAGGGGAAGAAGGAAGGCTAACTGGTCCTCCCTGGAAAAGAGCTCACAAAATGGAGCCAAGAATAAACCTTCTTCATCAAACTCGGTTCATCTTAGTTTTGGTCACTATGAACGCTACGCTAACCGCTGTCCATTCACAAAAACCTGGCATTTTAACCCGCTCTCTACAAATTCATTGTATCGGGCTAGCTAGGCTTGAGTCCACTCATCCCATAGCGGAAGTACTCAAACCCAGTCCCTACAATAATTAACAAATACACCAACCTTATATATACCCCCACTTTTATATTATATAATTTTAAGTTGTGAAGAAGTTGATAACTTGATATGAACAAAAAGAAAATGGAGTTTACCCAATCAAGAAGTTTAGGTTATGTAAGAACTCAAAATGTATTGGACCTAAACAATAAGATTTGTAGAGTATGGGTAGAAGGACTAAGTATCAACAAAGCAAACAACGATTGGTGTGAAATCCATAGAAGTGATAATCAAGGAATTGGACTAAGTGTTTGTGAGGGTAATAACAATGACCTCGGCTAAACGTTCATGAAGAATTTTCCTTCTCAGCCTAGTTCGAAGAGCTGTTTATTTAGAACTGACATATACAGGGGTTGTCCTTGGACCTCTCCCTTTTCTTTGGCGAGGATACTATCTATTATATAGTTTTGTTTAGTTGATCTTTGCCGTCCACTTATTGATCATCTAAGCCTGTACTTGAATGCCTATCCCATCAGCCGCCTTTGCAGGCTTTCTGTTAGTTGAAGCAACCAAGGTATCACTATTGGCTAGTCAATTCACCATTGATGTGATCAAAATGTTGGTGGTATGCATTTAATAAGTGAGTGACAGCCCCTTTCTCTAGACGTCGGTCCGCCGAGGACATGGGCCTCCTCGGCGAGGTTCCTAAACGACTTGAGCCTCGTCCGTTTATCCTCGGATTATGCTCTCTCTCTCTTTCTTTTTGGCGTGGATTTTGGGCCTAATGTGGAGTGAGCCGAAGTTACCAAATATTTGGGGCCTCACGGATTAATTACATATTAGTTTTTTTTTTTTTTTTTGGTTTACTTTAAAGTTAAGGTGAAGAAATTTGTTTTTTTTAGATATACACTTACTTTAGACATGAACCACTTTTTTTCTTTTTTTTTTAAGATAAACTAATTAATGATAAGAATGAATTAGAGTTATGGTAGTATATTCTCCCTTTTATATTAGATAATTTTAAGTTGTGAAGAAGTTGATAACTTGATATGAACAAAAAAAAAAATGAGCTTAACTAATCAATAAATTTAGGTATATTTTATCCCAAAAAAATAGTTAACGTTATTAACTAGATTGTTATTGGATTTTTAAAAAAATTTTTTTTGTTTAAGTTAATACAAAAAAAAAAGTAGTTTTTTTTTTTTTTTTTTGAGATAAACTTCTTAATGATAAGAATGAATTAGAATCCTACTAGTATACTATTCATTTTTAGTTCTTTAAAACTCTCAAAATTTAATAAAATTTCTGCAATTTGATAAAGTCATGTGGCGCAACTACGGCATCTAAGCCTAACTTTTATTATATATAATATAATATAATATAATATAATATAATATGATTAGATTATAGATTAAACACATCACGTTGTAGTGTTTCAAAAAAAAAACACATCACGTTGTAGGGGTATATATATACTGTATAGGTTACAATTGAGCTCCAAATTTACCTAGGTAACTTATCAGGCACAATTTATTTAAGTCATGTAATTAGCTACTTAAAAAAAAAAAAAATCAAGGCGCTTTATTTTGGCTGTGTGAATGAAGGCATTTGTAACCATACATGAGACACATCTTGTGTGGGACCGATTTTTGGTTCATCTATGCTAGTGCTAGAATTATTGGTTAAATAATTATATTTATTGTTTCCCAACGTCTTAAGTTTTTGGATAACTAGTAATTTAACTGTTTGTAGTTTTTGTGTTTGAAAATATGAGTTGTTTTAAGCAGCTCAACCGAAGTTTATCGTCGAATATGAGACTTGGGTACACAAAATAGATAATTCAGGTCCGGTGCCCATCCTGCAAAATAGCTAACTCACGCATGAGAATTTGTCCACATAAACTTCTGTGCAATCTCTTTTACACTCTTTGTTTTACACACCATTCACTCAAAAGTAACAATCATATGCCGTGCTAATACTTTGGTAGTATTCGTATACATATAGGTAGCTCACTACTAAAAAACCGGTCTAAGCTGGCGTTTTTGTGGCGCTTTAAGTGAGCTATTCCGGCGTTATCAAAAAATGCAGCCACTACTCCTAAAAGCGCCGGTATAGAAAGTGCCGTTATAATCCAAATAAACCCATGCCATCGCTTTTAGGAGCTAAACAAGGGTATAGGGCTTCTTCTTTTTTTTCTTTTTTTTTCTTTTTTTTTTTTTTTTTAATTTTTAATGTAGGGTTTGTTATACACATTTTGTCACACATAACTTATTTGCCCATACATATATACCTCATCCTAGCTATCACATTCACAAACGACACATCTTATCCTATTTCTTGTCATTTAGCTCTCTCTCTTTTTTCCTTGTATTTAATGGAGCCAGATTTAGAAATGGATTTTGTTCGAGGAAGACTTTGGACGTAAGAGGGAGCCTAACATGCCATTGAGCCAGGTGACTTTTGGCAAGTAGTAGTATACAATACGTATTAATTTAATAACTCCACACCCTTATACCAAAACAAGAAAAATAAAACAGAAAACAATGAGATATACAATGAGAAAAGATATCTCCTTGCTTTTATCAGCAAAACGGTCATGAATTGGGTTCATGATAAACACGTTAAAAAAAAAAACTCTCTTCACAATTTCAAATATTTATGACGCAAAGTCAAACTTGGATACTGAAATCATAAGAGTTATCTCACGGCAACTAAAAATTCATCATAGTTAACTTCATATGGACCATATCTGGCAGATTATTATTTGTTTGCACTTTTTTCCAAAGAGAAAATATATCATTGTCTGTGTTGTCTTTTATCCAAAGAGCAATCTCATTGCCATCTTTCCCTAATAGATCATTAGTTTCCAAGGAGTGTATAGAAAGGGTCAACCAACATTTCCCTAAGTCCAACACAACAATTTTTCCTCTAAACAAGCACTAGATGTCAAAACTTTCATATTAATAAAGATTCCTTATAGTTATTTGGTAAAGATAAGTAGGTATTAGTGCAATCAGTTATTGGATTTTAGCATTTTATTCCTCTTTTCACGTCTCTTTTGCCTTATATTCAAGGTATCTTTTTTTTCATTTTTTGCTTAATAAAAAAAGAGGGTCTTGGATGTGGGCTCATCAGTCCAGGCTGTGTTATGGTAATGAGTTATACCACATAAACCTTATTAAGATTATTACTCGAACCGCTCATTTTTTAATGCTGAAATAAGGACTTCTACTATCGAGTCGCGCTCCATGTATTAAAATCGACAAGTATTATAATCAATTAGTTAGGAGTTAAACGAGTCACGCTCCATGTATTAAAATTGACATTGACAGATATTAGTATCAATCTGTTGGGAGTTGAATAATAAGGAGAATTTGGTCAAATAGTAGTCTAGAAACCAATCATTTTGGAGCTTATAGTATGATTTGAAAGGATGGGCATTATAATATTTACAGATAAAGTTGGATGCAAATTGAGGATTTGAAGGGACATATTAAATGAGGGTAAAAGAGGAGTTGGGAAGATAAGGAAGTGGGAGTAATGATGGTCGGTGTGATCATGATGGGGGCTAGAAAGAGTCATTGGGGAAGAGATTCTAGATGTGGGGGCCAAAGACCAAAGAGACACTCATCCATATATGTACTAAACCAGTTATGGAAGAGCAACACATTTACACAGCCACAGGGTTAAGCCTTTTTGGGGCCTTTGGTTTGGGGGTTTGAGTTTGTAAGACTAAAAGAAGAGACCCCTCATTCATTGTCATGATTATCACTCATCTGATGTTATCATCACCCTCGGCGCCACGCCTCGATCATGCAAAATTTGCCACACGCCAATTACACACATGGCCCTTTAGAAAGCAGATTCTCTCTCTCTCTCTCTCTCTCTCAAAGGTTTCACAATGTGAAGTCAAAAGTGTTAATGCCCGATGGGTTTTTTATTTTGTACGTATACACTTAATTTATCTTTTTCCCTTCAAGACGGATCTATGTGCCATGAACAGCTATAATGTGAACTCAAAAAGTCCACATGTAAACAGTTTACACAAGAGCCAACAGGAAATTAAACAATTTTTTTATTATTAAATTATAATTTATACCCTTCAAATTTGGGATAATATTGATTTCATCTTCTTAAAGTTTCAAATTTTAGATCTGTACTCCTAACATTACAAATCGTATGAATTTAAGCTCTTTCGTCCATGCATCATGACGTTAAATATCACCTTGATTTTTTTTTTTTTTTGGGTAGAAAAATATCACCTTGATTCAAAACAACATAATGTTGTGAATCTAAAATTTGAAACTTATGAGACAAAACCAAAATCACCTCAAACTAAATTGT
This sequence comes from Quercus gilva, assembly GCA_023621385.1. Classification (NCBI taxonomy): domain Eukaryota; kingdom Viridiplantae; phylum Streptophyta; class Magnoliopsida; order Fagales; family Fagaceae; genus Quercus; species Quercus gilva. The sequence continues at coordinate 15,914,266 of CM042474.1, forward strand.
TTTAGTCAAAATGATATATGCAACTAACATAGCTTAAATTTCAAATGATATATAATGTCATGGATACAGATCCAAATTTAAAACTTTAGGAGAAAAAATCAAAATTACCCTTAAGGGTACGAATTGCAATTTAGTCCTCTTTTTTTTTCTTAACAATTCATATATTGAGACAACACAATATGAGTGAAGGGTAATAATTAATATAATAAATAAATAAACTATCCATGCAAATATTTTAGGTAAAATATAAAAATCACCCTTGGTTTGGGCTAATACCAAAAAGGTGCTACCAATATATATATATATATATATATATTTTATAATACATAATTTACTCCTTAAGTACAAGTGGCACTTAATACCGATTGAAATTCCCTTACTCCTTCAAATTTTCAAATAATGTTAAGTGATGTTTGTATTGAGAGAGTAATTTGAATATTCTAAAAGGTTTTAGTAGCAACTAATATTAATCCAAACCTCATAAATAGTTTTGGTATTTTAGCCTAAAAGTCACTATCCACCACTTATGATTTATCACTTCAACGAATTGTATTAATTAAGTAGTATCTATAGTTATTTGATTATTATCGAAACTCCGTTTCCTTCAAGAAAATGGACAGTAAAACTATGCACACAGATTTTCCCTTGCACTTTTTCACAACATGTTCAACCAGCAAGTTGTGATTAGTAACTAAAAATAATAATATTATTGGTGGGCACGTATTAAAGTAGGTTTTTTTTTTTTTTTTTGGTAAATGAAAATAAGGGTTCGCTAGGTTACGCTAGCCCCCGAGCAGGGCACTAAGGTTAAAGCCCTTAGGCCAACCCGTGTAGATGCCCACCAAAGGACTCCTGCTGGCAGTGGGACTCAAATCTAGGTAGGTTAGACAAAGTGTTCGAGCCTTACTAGCTAAGCAAAACCCCCATTGGCCGTATTAAAATAGTTTGTACTTTATAATTGTATCTCAAATATTTTTCTTTTTAAAAATTATTGTAATTTTATTGTACTTTGTAATTGTAATTACAGTAAATTTTGTAAATTCCCAGTTATTTCTCTTCCAAAATAATTTGTACTTCACGTCTAGAATGTTTTCGAGGTGTTTTAATATATGCAACTATCAAAGTAACTTGAAATAACAATGGTAAATTATCGACTTGTTAAAGAAAGGAACTTTTAACATGTTTAACAGTCAGTTCAAGCAACAAATAAGAAACTCAAGAAAAGAAAAGGCTTAACGAAAACTAAAAGGGTAAATTACAATATATCCTCTTGTTGTTTGGTCCGGTCACAATTTTTTTCACAAATTTTTTTCCATTGTCATATTTGATTCCCTATTTGGATTAAAATACTCCAAATTAACAAATTTTATATTTATGGGACATACAACTTATTCATTGTGGTTTGACCCAATAACAATCTAGTCTTACAAACTTTTTCAATTATTAAATTTTAACCTTAACCCTAAAGTTTGGATTCAAATGTAATCTTTTTAGTTTTGAATGGAACCCTAACAATTTGCATTGTTCTCCAACCCTTAAATGATCATATGTAACAATTGAAAAAGTTAATAGACTAAATTATGACAAGGTCTTTCATAAATAAAAAAGTTATACATCTACAACATTTTCACAATAAATCTTAATTATCATGTTTTTACGGGTTTATAATTTGAATCAACAACAGATATTATTTTCTTACCAGCTAGTAACAACAAATAACAACCCACTACATAAAATGTTGTAAAAATGTTGTGGATATAGCATTTTTCTTTATTAAAAATAAAAAAACTATGAGAAGGCCAAACAACAATAGGGTAAATGTAATTTTCCATAAAAGAAATAAATAAATTACTTTTGAAAATTATTAGATAAGAATGAGGGGGGAAAAAAGAGTTTGCTAATGCGACATAGGCATGCATTATGTGTTTATATGATGAAGAGCTTGAAAAATAGCAATCATGGTGGATTGTTTTTCACGAAATGCATTTAATTTTTGTACAGGGAGACATTGATTGTTGATGGTTAGTTGTTTACCACGCATAAGCAAAGGCCGCGGCACCATACAACTGCTGGATTCTTAACGGCTATGATGTAGGACAAATGATTTCGAAAGGTTTTCTCCTTTTATTTGTGATAGAGAAAAATTAACAAACAGTTTTTTTTTTCAAAAAAATAATAATAATAACGAACAGTTTAAAGACATTTATTTAAAAATAAAACTCTTTTATGAAAAACAAAAAAAAAAAGTTATTAAATTTTTTTACAACTTTTTTATATTTTTTATGAAAATGGTATTAAAAATTTTCTTAAGTATACCCGCTAACAAAACCAATTTATTGCGAAAAATATGACTAATGATGAAGTTAAAATCGTCAGTCGTTGAAGTCGTCCAGATAGCCCCAGTGCAACATGTAAAAACACAAGAGAAGGTAGCAAAATGGGTCATCAGTGTTGTGCCTGGCGGTGAGCCTCCGATAATAAAGTCAGAATGAGAGAGAGAGAGAGAATTTGAATGTTTTTAGCTGGTAAGAATAACTCTATGTTTGTACCCTTTACCTTTGGTGGTACGTGGTATTTATAGGTCTTCCTTCTCCTAACCGTTGGAACCACCATTAATGGTGGTTTAATTCTCTTCCTAGGTAACGTTTTGGACATTCAATGTGGGGGAGATGAAATCTCCTGACACTTAATGCGTGAATATAGGAGCCTCTAAGCTGTAGCTTTGCTTCGTCCGAACTGTAATGGTTCTACTAATAATGGTGACATTTATGGCTCGTGCCTCGTCCTTAGCTGTGTATGGACGAACGATTCCATCGGGCTTATCAATTAACATCAACTTAATGAAGATAACTGCCCCTTTATTTCCTAGGTACTTTATTAGTTTATTGTCCTGGGCCCAAATCAGTTCTGCTTCATTATTTTTTTGGGTAGAGGATTTGGTCCATTGTGGTTGAATTCTAGGCCTCACCAAGATATAACTGTTCACTAGCCGTCCGAGCATTGTTAACTAAGCAAAACTGCACAATAATTAATAAGTATAACCGGACCCTATGTTTAATAGTTAACTTGGTCTTAATTGCTTTCAATAATAATTTACAGATAGATATCAATCAATTCAAGGTATCGAGAATGAAAAAGTAGTTTTAGTTCAATTATTTGAAGGGGGGGAAAAATATGGGCGATCAAAACCAGCCTAGGCTTAAGACACTAAGGACCTCCAAGAAGATCCTTAAAATATTAGACCAATAAAAGTCAAATTCAATTAAAATCCTAAAAATTATTACAAAAAAAGAAGTGATATGAGTGTGTGGAATGACCATTGAAGATCAATTTTCCTTAAAAATTTTGAGTGGAATAGTATCCCACGTGGCAAATTCTAATACTAAATGAAGTTACAATAATATCTTTAATAATTTTTTTTTTTTTTTTTATGTTTCTATAAAATTAGTTATTTTTCAAAAAATATTTTCTATAACTTTATCACTAAAAAAGTCACATTTTTTATGTTAACCAAAAATAATTTTCTTTCCTTTAATTCATTTTTTCTAATACTACTAAACTCTAAAAAAATGCAAATAATTATCTTTACAGGAAATTTTTCATCAAAATAATATTAGCATTATCCTATATCGAGTCGGCCCCATTCCAGAGGACCAGATCATGACCCTTTTTTTTTATTTTTTTTTTATCTGATAATATTTGTATATTGCATGGCATGGTCCAGACCAAATATTTATTTATATTTAATATCCTCTATTTGGATCAGTTGGTGCATTGGCAGTGCTTCCTTGCATATGCAGTCTGCATTCTGAGCCAGGCAGTTGCTAGAGTAGAGATCCCAGGACCACTGAACTAGGATCCTGTGCTTCTGAAAAATTTTAGATAGGTTTGGGTGTAAATGCATATCTTGAGCCTCGAAGAGTCTCCCTCTGTCAGTGAAATGTCACAGGCCTATGTCAATCATCACAAAATCAACCAGGATGGCTATTGAGAATTATTATTGGCTGAAAAATATGCAATTTGTTATATAAAAAAGCAATTTTAGTACCACAAATTTAATCGCAACTCTTTTATATAACATATTACAATCAATTGTTTGTTACTTTCACATGAATTTACTATTTATAGTCAACCATATATAAGAATGGAGACAACAATTATGAAGTTATTTGTGGTACAAAGATTTTTTGATAATGAAATTTATCTAAAAATAAAAAAGAAGATCCAGCTAGCTATGCTAAAAAAGTTCAAACAAGACCAAGAACATTTTTTCTTTTTCATTAAACTATCTAGAGTCTAAACCTAGTGAGAACAATTAGATCACGCACCCAAAAAGTTTGGACCCAGTGGGGGGAATCTCTATTATAAGATTTTCAATTTTCCCACTTTAGGATTGAGCCACTGACCAAGCCGAAGTTAAGTTATATTCAATACATGAATACATCTAGTCTAGTTTCATAGACCCAAAAAAGGATATCCATGCTAAAACCTCATGAAGACCATAACTTAATCATTATATAATCATGATTAAAGTTAAACAAAGGCTGGCGCTTGAAATTCATGCCCATTTGTTCAGGCACAAAGGGGTCCACATAAGCCTGAGCCTATTGTGGAATATGTCAGAGACCTTTTTTAAGGTTTAATCTTAATTAGTAGAAATTAATAATTATGGAGAAACAGCACTCCGACTAAAAGCATGGGCAGTGAAGGAGGGGCGTGCAGCATGTGGAATCATATTTCTAATTGCGTTTACCAAAATTTTAATTATTAAGATTGGACTTAATTAATTATATTTGCATTGGCACTTAGAGCTAATCATTAAGTTTGGGCTTAATTATAAATTTTTGGGGGAATTTGAGGTTTCACGTGGAGGAAGACGCGCTTTACAGAAACAAAAGTTACATAACCATTTTTTCAACAAAAAAAAAAGAAGCAAGAAAAAGGGTTGGGGGTCACAAAACCATATGATAGGCTGCACATGAAAATGCTTAGATTTTCCATATATTAATTAGATTGTTCCTTCTATAAAGAAAATAAAAAGATGGTTCAAAATGAACATATTGTAATTTCTATTGAACAAAATCTCAAGCAGAAATGTCAAAGGTTTTCCATCATTATGCTATAGTATGCTTGTAGCCATTTTAGGGTATTATTGGTTATTTAAGAAGTTTTGGGAGTATTCCAGTAATTTCAAAGGTTTTGACATATTTTTGGTCATTTTAGAGGTTTCAAGAGTATTTTAGGTCAATTTAAGGGTTTGTTTGGATACAACTTATTTTGCTGAAAACTAAAAACACTATAGCAAAATAATTTTTAAATATGTGAATAGTGCCGTAGGACCCATTTTTAATGAAAAAGTTGCTGAAAAATGGAGTTTGTAGGTCCCATGAACAGTGCATGGGACCTGCACGAGACCCACTTATGTGCTGAAAATGAGTTGAAAAGTCAAATAGTGCGGCTACTGTTCATGAATAGTGCATGAACAGTAGCCGTAACAGTGTTTTTGCTGAGCTAAACGCATGCCAAAAAAAAAAAAAGATTAAAACGCGCATTTACACAAAACGTGAAATGTGAATGTGAATCCAAACCCTACCTAAATGTTTCAGGGTTATTTTGGTTATATTTGAAGATGCATGGTTTTTTTTTTTTTTTTTGGTCATTTTAGAGGTTTCAATAGTATTTTTGGGGTTTTTTTTTTCAAAATAACACTGATTCTCAAACAATTTTGTTAGTTAACACGTTTTCAAAACTATTTAGGAAACTAACATCTCGAGTGCAATAAGCTCGATTTTGGAATGCTAAATCGAGTCTGTTAGACTCGTTTTTTGTCATTGAAATCGAGTTTGCAAAAATTGATTTCTTTTAAATTGAAATCGAGCCTTACAGACTCGATTTCGGTACTCACTCAACAAAAGCAACTTCTTCTCCAACAATCAAACACAACAACCAAAGAGAAACAACACAATCAACAAACCCAAGCAAACCCAGAGACCCACAACGAAATCAACAAACCCAAGCACCAAATCAATGCCAAATAGCGTGGTGCTTCCTTGTCCTCTTCACTGGAGCTCGCAGTGTGGGTTTGGGTGGGTTGAGGTTTCAATGACGAAGAAGAAGCTCAGACCTCACAGTGGTATTGTGTTTGGAACGACGCTGTGGTTCATCTACGCCGACGTGGTGCTTCATTGTCCTCTTCGCTAGCTCGTAGTATGGGTTTGGGTGGGTTGAGGTTTCAGTGTGGGAATTCTTGCTTTCTAAATATTAAGCCTGTAAGGCTCGATTTCACTTTAAGGAACTCGAGCTTTACAGGCTCGAGTTCCAAGATTCGCAGAACATAGAAAACGAGTCTCTTATACTCAAGTTGCTACAGTGAAATCGAGTCTGACGTATTCAAGATGTTAGTTTCCTAAATAGTTTGGAAACGATGCTAACTAACAAATATGTTTGAAAAATGGTGTTATAGGGCAATTTTGACCGTATTTTTGAGGTCTTAGGGGTAGTTCGATCATTTTGGGTAATCCAAAGGTACTTTGAGGTTCAAGGAAAATTTGGCATTTTTAGGTGTTGAGACATTTTCGATAAATTGATTAATACAATAATTTTAATTGTTTATGTTTATGAATCAAAGAATTGACACAATTCAGTATATTCAATGAAGAAAATTTTCAAAAAATGTACACAACATTAAACAACAGTTTTCAATTTTTAAACAACATTACATGTATTTTTACACACTTTTTCACCCACATATATTTCCAAAAAAAACTGAAAACTGTTGTTTAAATGCATGTACCAAATACCCCCTATATTTAAAATACACTATTTTCAAAGAATGTATGCAATTTTGTATATTCAATACGTAAAATTTTAAATAAAATAAAATGTAGAATAGATAATCTAATGTTGATATTTTGGAAAAATGATTAGATATAATAGAAAAAATAGATTCTTATATTAAAATATACATGAATTTTTGCACGAGTTGATGCAAATCCTGTTAGCATTGGAAGTGCCACAAAATATGGAGATGGAAACTGGGGAAGTCATTCTATTGATTGGGTAAAGCTTAATGTGGATGCTGCTTGAAAAGAAGGTAGAGCTAGCAGCCTAGCATGGTGGTTTTATCTATAAACCATAGTATAAGAAGCTCGAAGGCTTCTGCACAAAATGGCTCATCAGTGTCTGATTTCAACGCTAAAACACTTGTAGTTAAGCTAGCAGAGCTAGCAGTTGAGGTTGCATTCCTTTGAGATAAAAGTAAATTGTGACAAATTAACTACCAAAAATAAAAGCCTACACAGTTCTTAAACCAACATGATACAATTCTATTATTTTTACACTAAAAATACCTATGCCCCTGATTTTGGCATGAGACCAGGTCTCTTATCGGTTATAATTTCAAAGTTTCATACTAATAAGTCCCCAAAAAAAAAATATAAACTTATACATGAAATAGTAGTCACATGCACTTCACCAGAGACATTTGTAAGAGCAAAATCTAGCTTCAAACTAGTTATTTAAGCTCTAGCTCCAGCTCTGTTAACACCATGCTTTAGGTGAATTGGAGACTTATGATAGTTATGGTGATGCTGGTGCCTATCTTCTTTGCGTTTATTGGGCTTAGGGTTGGGCTTTGGCTCAGCTACTTTTTCCTTAATAGCATTGATCTTCTCCAATTCCTCCAAAACTTCATTCATGGATGGACGATTTTTGGGGTCAGATTCTAGACATTTCTGTATTAGCTGGGCCGCACAGAATGCACCTTTAATTGGGTAATTTTCACTTAGCCTTGGGTCCATTATTTTCTTCAGTTTCTTTTTTTCAGAAAGAGATGTTTTGGCCCATTCCACCAAGTTTTGTTCACCGCTGGGCCGATTGGTGTCTAGGGCCCGCATGCCCGTTAGCATTTCCAGCAAAACGACGCCGAATCCGTAGACGTCACTTCTTACGTACAAGTGGCCTGTGGATTCAACAAGTGCCATTTTTTTATTAGAGAAAGTTTACATAACTATTATTTCAGTAATTAATTTTTTTTTTATAATAATTGTTAAATTAGTAAGTCAATTATGATATGGTTGATATAAAATAGAAAGACGAAAATATCATTTTAGTCTCTAAATTTTGAGGTCATTATCAATTTGGTCTTTATAGTAATCAGGGCCAAATTAACTGCTATAAAAAGTAAGAGATTAAATTAACAATAACCTCAAAATATAATTATCAAAATAGTACTTTTAACTGTTGAACCAAATAAAAATGATGTAAGTCATTAGGGTTGATGTGGAATAGTGAAAGTGATTACTTCCTCTCCAAAAGAAGAAAATGAAATGACTACTACTAGGTTTCTCAAAAAAACAAAAAAAAAAGTGACTACTAGTCTCACACGGTATGAAAATAATTGTAAAATAAAATAATGTCATTTTCTCTTATTTTTGTTAATAATGCAAAAGTGCATTGGAGCTGACTGAGTTATATGCTTGACTTTTTCTTTTTCAATTTTTTTTTAATACTAAAGTTATATGCTTAAGAATCTCTAATCAAAGACTCGGGTTGAATTTTGCACTAGATCACCAGCCCAACTATTTGAACCGATCTAGAATTAATAACTATGATTCTAAATTTCTAATATCATTATCAAAAAAATTAAAACAATATTATTGAGTAGGATTAATTTTTTTATTATTTAAAATTTTCTTGAAAAATAAAGTAAATGAAAATTTGGTAATTACCAGTTGCAACATATTCAGGAGCGGCGTAGCCATAAGTACCCATGACCCGGGTTGTTACGTGCGAGTTCCCGTTTACTGGGCCCAATTTTGCGAGTCCAAAGTCTGACAGCTTTGCGTTGAAATTCTGGAATAACAAACATTTTATTTTAGAGCCAAACCAAGCAATCAAAGTCAAAACCGCACCACAAGATATGTATAATTTGTTCTCTTCTCAAATAAATAAATATATATTTATTTATAAAATTTGTTCCTGACTTTTTTATAAAATATTTATAAGAAAAAAAGAGTTAGAAAGAGCTTAATTTAATTACCCCATCCAGCAATATGTTGGATGACTTAAAATCGCGGTAGATCACCGATTTTTCTGATGTGTGCAAAAAACTAAGGCCTCGAGCTGCTCCTATTGCTATTTTGAGCCTCACATCCCATGCAAGTGGTTCTGCACCTCCTATTATTTCATCATAGAGTTAGATCAAATGAACTACATAAATTAATCTTCTCCATTTTTATTAGTATAAATGAAATTGCAAAGAAAAATCCATATATATCCTTTGTTTTTATTACTATCATTCGTAGTTATATTTATATATATTTGTAGTGGTAGATATATATGCTTCTTACTTCTGAAGAGGTGGTTTTCCAGGCTTCCCTTTTGCATGTATTCGTAAACAAGGAGGTATTCTTTGTCTTCCCAACAATAGCCGAGGAGCTTAACCAGGTTGGGATGAGAGAATTTCCCCAAGAATTTTACCTCCGACTGTACCCACAAATTAATACATGTAATCAACTTCAACACTATCAATAAATTGATTCACTTCTATCTTATAATCTTTTGTTTTCATTGTGTTTCTGGGGTACAAGTCCTCTCTTCGTCTCATAAATGTATTGTTTATAATTAAATTTGCATGGGAGGAAAATAAAAAATATATATCTACTTTCTAAAATTTCAAGGTCTAATGTGATTTCATTGCAACAAATAGAAATTTTTATAGGAATATTTAAAGGTATGTTTTGTGAATTTTTTTTTTTTATTATAAATTTTTAAAGACAAGTTGTATAAAAGTATAGTATACCTATTATATGTATATATATATATATATATATATAATGCGTCCTTTAAAAAACTATACATAAACTTGAGGTGAGAACAAGCAAGGATTTTAAAGCTAAAACAAACATCCCCTAAAAGGGAAAATCACATGGCATAATATGCATATTGTTATGATTATTCTTTTAGCAGTCACAAGTTTGTGAAAATGAAATTGGTACAATTAATGTACTGATATAGCATAGTTATTTATACATTCATTTCTCAAAGCAGAACCACAAGTGTTTATACAACATCTTTAAGATTTATAGAATCATGGCCAATACGAGTAAAATGAAATACTTAGGGCAAAAAAACTGTTTTAAAAACAGCTTCAAAAATAAATGAAATTGTAATTCAAAGTGACGATTATTAACGTCAATGTTTGTTTCTAGAAAGATTCCCATGCTCATTTGGGTGTGTACAATTAGAGAAAACTTGTTCAATTGAATAAAAAGCACTAGTATTTCTACAACAAGTAGCACGGGAAAAATAGCAAAACATGTCGCAGAGTGGGCCTTCCCAATTATTTTTGAAACAGGGCCTTCCCAATTATTAGTTGTAAAGACTTTTGGTATCAATAAAACTCATTTCTCACCACTAAAGACACTTACAACTACAAATAAAAACACCAATCACATGTAATATAAACGTTAATTCACCATATAAGCAAGAGAAACGGCGCCGGTTCTTTTGAATTGTTCCTAACTAATCTAGACTCTTAGAAAATATAAATGAAACATAATTATACTTTTATGCATTGTGCCTCCAATTTCCTAGTCAACGTACGGTTTGTATGTTAAACAATTTAAACTCGTACATCAACAAAAGAAAAAAAAAAAGTCAATTAAAATTTTTAATTACCTGCCATTCTTGCAAACCTTGAGGGCTATCGGGGTTGGATTTCTTGACTGCAACAGCGATTCCGATACCGACTTTTGATGGTGCATAGGTGGTCTCGTCGACCCAGCCTTTGAAAACTCTTCCAAAGCCACCTTCACCTAGCACTGTGTCTGGTCTGAAATTTCTTGTGGCACTCTTTAGCTCTGCCAAAGTGAACATTTTCAGGTTCGGTGTTATGACCTTGCCGGTGATCGGAGGAGGAGGAGGAAGAGGCATTTCCTCCACCCTGTTGATGTTGTTGATCTCGGCGCTGCTGTTTTGGGTGGTTGCATTATTGCTGCTGCTGCTGCTGTTTTTTGAAGACCACAAGCTTGGTTTGCTATTAGTGATTGATGATGCTTCTGCTTATTATTCACACATGAAAGCAAAACAACGTGTCAGTCATTCAAACAATAAAGCTTAAAAACTATCAATAATATGAATCAGAGTTATATATATATATATATATATATAGAATATATAATCAAAAGTAACAAAGAATATGATTTCAGATTAAATAAAACGACAGACAGACAAAAAAAAAAGAAATACAAGTAATAACCGAACTTTAGTAGTTGATTGAGATAATCATTATCGACCACAAATTTCGGGACATAGAAACATAGTAATACAACTTATGACTGAAATAAACTTTCTTTTATCTTATTTTTCCTGGAAATTTAACCAACTAGAAATAACAAGAAAACCAAGAGGAGAAAAGGGGTTGATTGGTTTGATATATATATATATATATATATATATAGGAATAGGCAGGTACCTGGGCTTGAATGTTTGGTGTTACTTGGGCTGCTATGGTTGTTTACACGAGCTCCGAAACAATTTCCCATGATGATGATCTTAATCTATCAATCACTCTATTTTTATTTTCTGGGTTTCAAGGCATCTAAGCTTCGATGCTGTTAGTTATTTATGTACTTATCCGTGATGTGCGCGAGTACCCAAGTCCCACGAAGGAGAAATGAAAGTACCAAGAAATAGCTAAGCAAAAGAGAGAAGTATAAAGACTTTCTCTATGGAGTTTTTTTGGACTCTTTCTCTCGCTCTCGCTCTCTATCTCTCTCTTTCTTGAATTTGTCGCGAATTACTATTATTATCCTTAAAAGCTATAATACTTTGTTTTTTTTTCTTGCCCCTAGTACGTGCTAGATAATTAAGGGAGAGATGAGAGAACATAAACGTAGAAATAAAGCTCGGGTTGGTGAGAGTGGTCCATTAAATAAACTCCCCGTAGTCAAGGGCGTGTCACGAAAACCAATCACCGCATGTAGATTTCTTGAGCTGTTGGGCCCATTCAAATAACTATTTGATCCAGTTCTGCATTTTTTTTTTTTTTTTTGTGGCCCAAAAATAAAAACATCCAGTTCTGATGTGAACACATCTAAAAGCACGAATGAGGGTAGAGGAGGAAAGTCAAGGTCTTCACTATGCTTCCACCAAGTATTTTTGATAATTGAATATTGGATTTTAGTCTCAATCATGATTTTTATAATTTAATTAACACTTTTTGACACTTATTGGTGTCTTAATACGATAATAAAGAACAATGTTCATGGAAAGAACATTATAAATTTAAAATTCTATTATAATATATATTTTTTTATTTTAAAAAATGAAAAAAAATTATTTTATGATAGAAGTTAAAGATTTTTTATAATATAAAAATATATAGTGCCACCTTGTTTAAAGTTAAGTATCAATATAACCTCTTGGGGCCACTTACAAAGAATTTCTCCAGGTAATAACTTAGTGTATGTGGGATAATGCATATATCTGAAAGAATTGTCTAATATTTAAAGAAGTCTGGATCCTTGTTTATCAAAAAATAAAAAAGTCTTTCCAAGATTAAAAAAAAATATTTAAAATGTGCACGTTTATAAATTTAATAAAAATTTTTTTTTTTTGGAGTTTTATTTTTAGGGACTCTTTGAATCATTTAATCTTAAAAATTGAATCAATTCTTACGAAATAAAGTTAAGTGACTTTCTACTGGCTGTGCCTGTGTGGGTCCATCTAGATGGGGCCTTATTTTTATGACAATGATCTTAAAAAAAATATAAAATAAAATAAAATTATGGCAACGTAAGAAAACATCTATAAAGTGATAAAAAAATGGTTATAAATTGTGCAAACATGAAACACCTTATCCTAGACTTGGAAATTGATGCACTCCAGTCAAATGTTTTTGCTAAAAGAAGTGAATCAAAGACTAAGAAACTAATCTTTCTTAGTATTTATTGGATAGAAGACTAAGAAACAACATTAGTACAATGTTAGGGCGTGGAAAACGAAATAACCTTTTTAGTTGCACTACTTTACCTCTGATAGGACATACTAACCAGATTAATACGTTGTGTAATTATCATTATTATTATTATTTCTAATCCGTAGTGTGTAATTGTGGCTTGTGAGAATGAAAAGGAAACAACAAAAATTATCTTTCCTAATGTTAGCGACGTTTCTCAAAAATCTAAGCTGAAAAAGAAGCATAAATTTAAAAATTAATCAATATTTGAAGCACATTAATGATCTTTCTATAATTTAAATATATGGTTTTGATTCTTTTGACTGTGGTCAATAAAATATAAGCGAAGTAGGTGCATTCGTATTTAAGAACCTTAACCTTAACAAAGCTTTGAAAAAAAGAACCTTCACCAATAAAATTGAAGTATAGGGTTTTGACTATTATCAGAAAAATAAAATAGAATTAGTGCAATCCTATTCAAGAACATTCTGAATTTCTCGAAGGCCAAATACTCGAGAAATTATAAGGTTTTCATTGTAGATTACATCATTTATCCACCATTCCAGTAAAAGATTTTTAACTATTTAAAATTGCTGAGTCAGTATTTATTTTTTATTTAAAATTTCATAATTTTAAACAAGTGTGAGTCTCTTACTAGAATGTTGAATCACATCACTTGTCCACCCCTTATAATTTCTCCAAATACTCTGCCAGAACTTTTTTATTTTATTTATTTTTAGATAATACTTCCTTTTTCATTTCCTCTCCCATTCTGTGCATCTGTAGGTTATTGACGAAGTCCGAAGGCTAGTCAACATGACTTTTTCATGTGACATTCATACACAGAGTTACCTAATTGGACAGGAAGTCAACGTCATTTGTGACCTTTTCATACACAGAAATGCAACGGTGTTTAAGTTCAAGAAAATGAAATTCAAGTGGCACAGAGAAATTAATGAAATGAAAATGAAATCTTATAACCAAGGATTAGAGAATAAAGAATTCAAAGTCATTGCTTGATGTTCTTAACTCTTAAGAATATTGAGGCTCATAGTCACATAAGGGTGTCAATTTAGGTTAGCGTGTCGGGTTCGTGTCGTGTCGAGGTAAGGGTATTCGACTAAATGGCTCAACCCTAACCCGACTCATTTAATAATCGTGTCATGATCTTTCAACCCTAACTCGACCTGTTAATAAAGCGGGTTGACTTGATCTAACCCATTTGACACGCTTAATAAACGAGTCGTGTTGGGTTAACACAAATGTAACACAACCCATTTCAACCTGCATAATATTAAATATAACATCCATCTAGAAATTTTTTTTTTTTACATCCCAAAAAGCAGTGCATACACTTCAAGTCTTCAACCCACATTCAAAATAATATAGTTCAACAAAAATATAACATTCATCTAGAAATAAATTCATCTAAAAAACAGTGCATACACGTCAGCCCAAATTCAAAATAACAAAGTTTTACAAAAATAAAATAATATAGTTCAACAAAAATATAATATTCTTGGAACTTGTCAAATGCTAAGTTTTAATATTGAAAGAATTTAAGTAAACAGTAGACTAATCCTAACTATGACCACGATTATCATCCATAGATTCTTTGTTGATGTCCAAATTCGTAACATCTCCACAAGCTCATCCAATTTCATTTGTGTAAGTTTTATGCCCAAAAAAAAAAAGTATTAGTAGTTCTAGGGTCAGTAAAGTTTCAATTTCCAATTATATCTCTTGTAAATTTTTGTAATTACTCACTTTTCTTTTTAAATTTAAAATATATGTTGGATATAAAAGGTATTTGACAAATCTAAAATAAAATAAATATTTATTTGTTATATGAGTTAAACGGGTTGTGTTAAGTGGGTCATTTCGGGTTGACACAAATAAATTGGTGTGTCAAACGTGTCTATTGCGGGTTACGCGGGTTGACCCGTTTATGACCCGTTTCTTATCGTGTTGCTTTTGGGTCGACCCGTTTATAACCCAAACCCATTAAGGCCCAACCCTAACCCGAAAAAACCCGTGTCGTGTTCGCAGGTTGGGTCGAACATTGACACCCCTACAGTCACAGCTGTAAGATCCTCATATAGTCATATATAGTAATCTTTTCTTTCTTAAAAAACAAAAACTAGGACTTAAATCAACAGTCATTCCTCTTAATAAATAAGGAAGATAGTACCTTATTTTTTATGACAATTAAATGTAGGTTCTTAAATACCTAAGTTACCTTATAAAAATAAGATAGTTTATGATATGTTTAATGGGTCTCATCTAAAACTGCTTGGATAAAAGAGCCATTGAACGTGATTAAAACTAGCAAGTAGCAAAGCTAGGTAATATACAATTATACATGAGTACATGACCATGTCTCCATTGACCTCAATCGAAAATTAATCGACACTTATATGAGGTTATACAGTTTGGTAATGATAATCTTCTCTTTTAGCTTCACAGGTATAGAAGATGGATTGCTAATTTTAGTTTACTTACGATTAATAATGGTCTCCAACTCTCCATCATTATGGGCTTGGGATACCTAAATATTAATTATAGTAAGATTGCAAGGCAAGCTACATGCACACGCAACTAATTATATAGAGTCATTTGCATTGTAATATATATTGGATTTTGTTCATGGATGTTTTAAGAGTATTTGTTAATGAACTATTTTAGAAATATTTTTATGCAAAAAGGGGGAAAAAACTGATTTTTTTACCATTTTTTTTTTCTATTTTTCATAAAAGTAGTATCAAATTTTTTTTAAAATGATCCATAAACAAATGTTTTGAGAGCACTCATTTACTAGATTCATATATATTTGTTCTTACAATAAACAGGACAGGGAAGTTTCGAACTCAAGTTTACTCTATAAGAAGAATCGGATAATCTCATTTGACCTAGAAAAGTTTAAGAGCAACCAAAACAGCAGTAAACGATATAGATATCTACATAGACCAAGGTTGTTATGCACTGTTAATTAGTTGTCATGCATATGTGATAGTGAGATATACAAAATAGTACAGAGAAATTCTCAGAAAAGAGTCAGTTATTCATGGTTCCTAATTAATTTCTTTAGCTTGTAATTCACGTTTCAGATAATAAATATAATGACATCCTAAATTCCCAACCAGATATTACTCTGCCGGCAAAATGTCAATTTCCCATGTGTATAAATCAAAGAAAACAAATATGGAGCAATGTTTGCCCTTGCAACGGCGACAGGCGCAGGCACCTTGCCTCAAAACGTTTGGACTTTGGACTTGGAGATTATTATTAGTATTATTATTTGGGTCAGAGATCAAATTTAAAAATAAAAAATAAAAAATTAAACAAAAAAACAAAAAAAACAAAAGAAAGAAAATTTATTAAGTAATTAACACCTGAATTTTGAAATAGAACTGTAAAGGCACAACTTGATCCACGGCTCAAAAATGACTCGGATAATGGCCCAATAAGCTCATCACAATAGATTTGTTAGAGAGTGGGTTAGATATTGAACGCTCAATAAGTTAAAGGTTAATCGCAATGAGATAGGATTCAAATGAAATAACTAGGGCAACAAGTTTAAAAGGAAAAATACTCCTCGGTCAAGCCCAAGGAAGGTCTATTTTTATATATGTATGTATTTCTCACTTATACAAATGTTTCAGTTCTTAGTTACAAAGTTCTCTCTTTTCCTCTTTTTTTTTTATCCTCTCCCACATATGGATCTTCCTTTTCCTTTTATATCTAAACACAAATCATCTTAATCTTACACTTGGAGGGCTGAGATTGCATTCCTAGGACTTCTATCTCATCTGGAACATACTAGTAAGCTTTTATCCTGCAATTTTAGCTGTGTCACCACTGTTCACGGTCATTTTTTTATTAATGCAGTCAGGAGAGTGGTTGTCTTGTATTTAATGCAGAGGGGATGGTTTCTACACCCTTCTTCCTTCATCATTTTCGTGTTTCGTGCCAAGTCTGCCTTCTTTACTTTTTGATGTTTTAACTTTATGTGCCTCACACAGCTAGTGCTCATCCCTGAGGTCTGAGGTGTATCCTCGGAAATAACCTTGGCTGCTCGTTTAAATCAAACTCGAGATCCTCGTCCTCGCAAGAACCATACCAAATTTTGAATAAATAGTTACATAGTCTTTTGATTGCTTCATATTACAATTGTTGAAAAAATATTATTTATTCCAAAAGTGTAAGTTAAAAGAAAATGATTAATTTAATCATGTATTTATTATTTTAATCCACTTCCTCTGGTGTATATCAGTGGGTCTAACGTGTAAAATTTTAAAAACATCGATAGTATGTTTTTTTTTTTTTGGTTTCCCACAGTGTTTCCTCAAGGCTTTCAACTAGAAACTAATCACTGTTCGAGCCAGGTGGGCCCACAAAGGGGTAAAGCGCTGGCCCAGGAAATATAGTATGTTTTCATTACATGATAAACTACTATTTTTCCTAATTAAATGTTTAGACTAAAATATAATATATAAAAATGCATTTTGCATTATAAAAAGTAAATTTATTTATTTTATATCATCACTTTTACAACACACCATACATTATATTCTTTATTTTGTATTACATCATAGTAAAATAATGTTTTTTTAACACCCACCAACTTGTACTTTTTTATACATGAGAGAGAGAGAGAGGTGGATAAAAAAACTCTAACATATGATGCTATAGTAATATGTAAATTTACATATTACTATAGCATGTTGTTAAATTTAAATGCAAAATTTATGACTGAATGTAGGGCAAAAATGGGCTTTTGCCCCTTTCGCCCAAAAGATGTAGCAAAATACCTCTATTCTGAAACTATCTAGCAAAATACCCCTATTTTGAAAATCAATTTTCTAAAAATTGAGTTTTATATTGAAACTCAATTTTCAAAAAAAATCAAGTTATAGGCAATCAAACTTAAAAAATAAAAATAAAAAAAAAATTATGGAACTCGAGTTCCATGTGAATTTTTCCAAATAACTCGATTTTTAGAAAATCGAGTTTCAAAAAAGGGACATTTTGCTACATATTTTGGACGAAAGGGGCAAATGCCCATTTTGGCCCTGAATGTAATGTAGTTTTGTGTTTTTTGTGGGAATAGGATTATCTATAATGCATTTTTGTGGGTTTTGCATAACCCAATGAGAATGCTCTAATAGCTTAATAGGATATAGTTGATTTGATCACTCAACCATGTAACACCAATAAATCACCCACCTTTGTAGGTGAGACGGTATTTCACCATGCACAAAGTGTTTGGGAGTTCAGGAAAAGGGGGTTCAAGTTGCACATCAGCAACATATTAATGGATATATATCTAACAACATCAATATATATATATATATATAGAGAGAGAGAGAGAGAGATGGGTTTAAGTTACACCTAGTGTAACTCTGGTAAAGTTACACCTTTTTTATACCGTAGATTTTTAAAAGATCTAACAGTTAAAAAAGACATCATTAAATGTTATTGTTTTCCACTTTTGTCTCCCTCCTTATTTATTGTTTTTCACTTAATTAAATGAGTTATTAAACTCTCTCCACCCAACCCACTTGATTTGGCCATGATTTTTTTTTTTTTTTTTTTTGGATAAAGATAACAAAGGCACGAGGACAAATCCTTCCAAAAATGATAATACAATAATTCTACACAACTTTAACTTTAAATTTAAATCCTCACAATGCCGAATCACAAAGATGAGAAAATACTTTATTAAAATTTAAGAGTAGAAACTAATTTCTAATTCTATATCCTATCACCATAGCGAGACAACTTCCTAAAACATATATTGGTAGAACAATTTCACTCACCCACTGGTCCCGTAGCCACAAGAATCTCTAGTAAAAAAACACTTCCAAATTAATAACAATAAACCACACAACCACAACTACAACCACCCAGAGGAATGTGCTCTCTTAGTTTCAGTCAGCTCTGGACTTGACCAGCTCGGGAAGAAAGGATGATGCCAACAATGAGACCGTAGAGAGCCAGTACTTCGGCAAAAATAAGAATAAGAATCATCCCAACAAAAAGCTTTGGCTGCTGTGCATTGGCTCTTAGATTAGTATGGTTTCTAGGTTGTTGAAAATGGCATGTGCCTTTAATCAAGTGAAAAATATTAAAGCATTAAATAAAGAGAGAGAAAAAATTGCTGGTATTAATTAGGAATGAGGTGGAAAGTAATAGTATGTAACTTTATAAAAGTTACACCAGGTGTAATTTGAACCTATCTCATATATATATATATATATGAGAAATGCTATGTCTACAACATTTCTACAACATTTTTACAACATTTTCTAAGTGGCAGGTTGTTATTGGTTATTATTATTGGGGCAAAAAAGTAATCTTAGTGTTAGTTTCAAATTTGAACCAATAACAACTAACCACCTGTGATTTGTTGTAAAAATGTTGTAAAATTGTTGTAGACGTAGCATCTCTCTATATATATATATATTGCAGGTTCTTCTTATTCTTATCTTAAAAATGAGAAGTATAATCTCTCTCTCTTTTAGTTTAAATATTGAAAACCCTATATTGGTTCTTAAAAGTTTGGAGTTGCATTTTTGGTATTTTTGAGGAATAATATATGCTAAAAAAAATGGTGAAAAATCATTTTATTGATCAAGTGGTCAAGTTTTGGGGAATCCAATTGAAAGCTCAGCTAATGCCTAATGGAGGGTTTGGAGGTTTAACGCAGCAACTTAAATTTATTCGTTGGGGAATAGGGATGCGTCGTTTACCTGGTCTTAATTAAAGTTCAAGTGGTGCCAAGTGCCAACAATAGGGAGAGGTTGTATAGAGCCTATGGTAAATTGACAATGGATACTATTATTTCCAAAACAGTCAAAACACTAGCCAATCATTGGCTTAAATCATGCCCTCGTTCTTCAATGTATAGTGGGAGACCAAATCCATTTAAATTTGAAAGGGATGTGGACTACGGATCCTTTGAAAGAGGGTGGTACCTACTTAAAAAAATCAAATAACATGATCATTGTGTTTATGCCGAGCCAACTCCACAAATGCGACAACAAAATCCACTAACATCAGCCAATAAGACTTTGTAACATATGCTGTATAAAATCACATATGAAATTCTTGCAAGTAGAATAAGGCCTATTTTGTCAAAAACAGTTTCTCCATGGAAAGCTGCATTCCTTCATGGTAGATTTATAATTCGAGGCCTTTTCTTTTTTGTCCTCTTATATTTGTAAGAGTGAAAATTTTGTTACGCAGAAAGGTAGAATAAACATTCAAAATAATTTGTTTATATTATTCAGTTGCTAAGAAATAGGAAAAGAAATTTGAAAGCTGGAAACCAATAAGGGTGGCAAAATTGAACACGACCTGTGAACCCGACGCAACACGAAATTAGTAAGTTATGAGTTGAGGCTTAATAAGTTCGTGTCATATTCGAGTTGACATGACTGACCCTTTTAATAAACAGGTTGGGTTAGTATCCATCACATAGATTTCATTTGACCTGTTTAATTAAATGACATTTTACCAATATAGCCTTCAAACTCTAGGTATATAAACTTATTAGTTGTTTTGGTATATTGAAATATACTTTAGTTTTGAATGATTATTTGTGATACAGATACTCGTTAGTTCTAAATTTTATATTAAAAATATTTATTTATTTGGTTTTCCATAATTTATATTAATTTGGTTAATACTAAATTTTTTTTTTTTTTTTTTCACTTTGATAAAATCTAATAAACAGGCTAACATAACTAATCCGTTTAATAAATGGATTGTGTTAGGGTTAAAAAATTCTAACCCGTTTAATAAACATGTCAAGTTAGAGTTAACTCATATAGTTGAATACTCATAAATTGACACGACACGAACTCGCCACACAAGGACGAATTGCCACCCTTCGAAACCAATAGAAAGTGGACAATCCATCCCAAGTGCCCCAACTTAAGAAATATCGCACCCACCTGAGAGCCGAGTGCGTACAATCACCTGTACCCCTCGGCCAACATCAAATGGAGGCATCCTTGTTCATTTCAGGTGAGATTCATATGAAACCGAAACCAACCCAACCCATGATCAACCTAATGACATGCATCTAGAACCCAAAATCCATACTATACAATCAAAAAATTTATTTGTTCCTAGTGGAGGTACTTCAACAAGATAATCACATTATGATGGTGGAAACTTTATAGACTGGCACATTACAAGGAAAGGAATTCATCACTGGTGCATAGTGAACACATCTAAGGATGGCATTTTCTAGCTACAAATATTCTCCACATGGAATTGAAGTAACATATAAGCACTATTCAAATAAACAAATGCATGTCAGCATTCCACCACACCTCTCATGATTTGACGGACCAATCAGAGAGAATAGCTCTATTCAGTATGTAATACAACCGTGCAACAGGTGCAGGAAGCCAGCTGGTGAAACTGCATTATAACACAGCTGGCATGTAATTCTGCTTGCAGCAGAAAGAGAGCTTCTTCAAGGCCTTGTAACATAGAAGCTCCATCACCCTTTTTATTGCAGATCTAAACCTAGTGTTGTGGGAAGTTATTCATTGGATCATCACGCTGGAATCTCTTCATCCTGTAAGCCTCCATTTGCTCAGGTGTAACCTGCAATTGATCATACAATGGTGAGAAAATCCACAAGCTACACAAACAATCCAGCAGTCACTTTTTTTTCTTTTCTCTTTTTTTTTCTTTTTTCCTTTCAAAAACAATCTAGCAGTTGTTCATAATTCTAAATTCAGCACTTCATTGTAATGCTAGTTCAACCATGGAATTTTAAAGATCTTACCTCATCATTCCATGTAACATTATATTTGCGCTTTCTCTCATCTTTCTCTTCTCTCTTTCTTTGATCCTCCTGTCAAAGCCAAACAAATTTTAGAATTGAATAGTGTACAAGTGAAGCAATGTTAATCAACTAATCTAACTACAAATTTAAATGTACAACTCTTTAAGTCTACCAAGCTCAACTCAAAAAATTGGATGGCACAGACAAAATTTAAGCTGTTCATACCAACAATTCATGCCCTTACTAGATATAGATTGCCCCTAATCTGTTACAAACGCCTACCTACATACCACCTGAACTATACCAAGACCCTAATAAGAGTTATAGGCTGTTCGATCAAATTAGGGAAACTCAATGGAATTCATAACCGTTTCAACGTTTTTTTTTTTTCTTCTTTATTTTGATTGTCTGAATATTCAAGAGCTAAAAGACCATTCCTTCTCCCCAATATGAGATACGTTGCAGCTATAGTCAGAAGTCCAACTGGGCCAATTGTGTGTGTGTGTGTGTATATATTTAACTCTTATTAGGGTCTTGGTATAGAGAAATTACAAATACCTACCTCCATACCACCTGAGCTATACCAAGACCCTAATAAGAGTTTTATAATGGTCAGAAATCCTACACTACTACTCGAACCTGTCCCCCCCCCCACCCCCCCCACCCCCCCCCCCCCCCCCCCCCCGCGCACGGAACCCCAAGCTCTAAGACTTGGGGAGGTAACATCCCGCAAACAGGCAGGTATCCCTAATTAGAATTATATTAAAGAAGAAGTAGAAGTACAAAAGAATATTAAGAACAAGAGAAAGATTACAAATACAAAACTTAGACCCTCTGTCACCTTTTTAAGTGCTTCAGCAAGTAACTTCTCATCCAAAACCAAGTCATCTGGGATTTCTGTTCCCCAAGTAGCCACCCTTTTCTCCTCCAGTAGTGTAGGCGTCTCTGTTTTCAGGTTCAAGATACAATGTCAAGTTAGATCATATACCATGGCCTTTTAAGCAGCAATAGAACAAATTGAAAACCAACACAAATTTTCTTTTTATTTCAAAAAGAATATTACAAGGAAAAGACACAGAAAAAGCCTATATCTAATACACACCTTCAGTAGCTTCTTTCCGAGCAATATTAGCCTTCATAAGATCTGTTGCAGCCTCAGCAGCCTCTATTCCAGCAGCACCAGTGCAATAGCTGTTCCGGATTATCTGCTTGCAGCACTTGTAGCCCCATTGGTGATCCTTCCACCATGAACCCCATACACTTGTGTGGTTGTTAATATAAACATCTTCTTCATACTTGCTTCTGGGAAGTGCCTTCTCCTGCAAAAGCCATAAAGCATACTATGTAAGTATGCAAGAAAATATAACATAAAAGACCAACTTTCTTTTGTAATTGAGAATTTTACTATCTAATACAAAAAATCAGAATTTCAAGACCAACAATGCCAATGAAAAGTATTCATTGCCATAGATACAAACACCAAGTAAAATAATTAATCTCACTGAAAACAACCATAGAACAGTGCAAAGAGGCAATTCATTCTGAAAATCCTAAAACATTGTACCATTAGATCATAATCCCAGATCTAGATCCATGTCATAGCCATTGAATTACCAAGAATTTAAACCCAAAAACAATTTAGAGCAAAATATTCCCAAGGCAAACACTCCATATTGCCGCCTATCAGAGACTTGACAGGGTGATCAAAAAGCGTGGAACAAACTCATGTCCAAAAAAGCTATACATATTGCAGACCTTAATCATGCATTTCACAACTAAATGCTAGACATCTACATTGTTCAGAAACCCATGGCTCTTCATTCCAATCATCTTTTGCTCATCAAAAGTTCAAGTTTAAAACTTAAGAGAATAAGTTATAAAACTAAGTAAACCATTGATACACATCATACCTGCCCCTTTATGATTCTGCCGGCACGATCATATTCAACTTCTCTTTCAGTCTGTCCTAGTAGAAGCTCCCTTGGAAGTTCTCCTTCAGTAGCTGCGTTTCCATACTTCTCCAAGATGTCATCTTTTGTTTGGGACTTCAGCTTCTCCTTAATGACCTTATAATTTTTATAAAGCAACTCAGCTTGGGATGGAGCAGCTTGCATGTGCATGTCTTGTCCCTTATCAAATGCTTCCCATGAATGAATGTTAAGCTGCTTAAACTCCAAAGCTTCACCACTATTCCTATATTGATTATCTCCCTATAATAAAAGAGTCAAAGAAACCAAAGTGAGATAAATACATATTACAAACTCGCAAAAACTGCACCCAAAGAATTCATAATACAATATCTAATCTTCAAAGAAACTTACCCCATAGAACTTCTCATTTGGATCTGCATCTGGGAGAGGATCTTCACGCATGGACCGGGTTTTAGGATCATAATGTGCAGAGTTGACATCAAGATTCAACAGATATTTTGCAGTGTCCTCCCGAATACGCAAGTTCCTGAAAAATATATACTTCAGAATAGTAATATAAAACATCCAACCCACAGGTAGGAATATATTTCTACATAGTTCGATAAAAGACCAGCAAGCACAAAAAGAAAGCATTTATTCCCATCTTCCATTAGAATGGCATTAAACTGGTGGAAATAGAAGGGAGCTCTGACCTGACAGTTCCTGTGCTTCCACCACCTGTTGTACGCACACGCTTTTCAACCTTTGCAAAGTCCATTTGTTTGCTTTCATCAACCTTGGCCTCATCTACCCTTAGATCATCTTCATCATCATCCTCATCGCTGATTCCAGCTTCACCAGCTTCACCATCTTCACCATTTTGGTTATTGTTTTTTTCCTCAAGTTTCTTAAGCTGCTGGTCCTTCAGGAATTTCCTTCGAGCTTCATCTCTTGCTTCATATCTCTCAATGACACGGGAATAGGTAGATGCATCATAGCCATTCCATCGGTCCCGTTTGCCATCATAGTCAAGCTCAAAGGTCTCTATTTTTTCATCAGGTGCAATGTGTTTGCTCGTCCACTTTGCTCCTACTTTACGGGGCCTTTCCATACATGCCTTTGAATCGTGAGTCATAGCTCCACAGCTGTTGAGAAGCAATTAAAAAAATTATTACCCCACATATGCAATAAAGAAAAAAAAAGGAATAACACAGGCTTTCTTTTTTATGGTAAAAAAGGGATGGTACAAGATCCAACTAGTCAATTTTGTGGCATTACCATATAGACCTCTACAGGATGCATAGCTAGTCTAAGTTTTTCTTTTTCCTCCTTTAGCTGTTGATTGCTATCTGACTTGAGTTTAGGAAATATGTTGATTCTTAAATGTGGGAGTACATTGGTGGGTGGATGGGAAAGAGAGAGAGAGAGAGAGAAAGTTCACTTACTTTTCACATGCACCCTTCCTGTATTTGTCAGCCTGGTAAATTTTGGCACCTCTGTCATACCACGATTTTGTATAATTAGGATCTGATTTCCACTTCCTTTGATGTTTTAAACTCTGAAATTCAAATAACAAATACAGAGCATTACAATTTTTGTTTTTGTTTTTTACAAGTTATGCACCAGTCCAAACAATAAATCAGGGAAGACACAGAACTTATGCAAGGCAGTCGTCAAAATGATAAATGTACTTACAGGTCTCTCAGCATTGAGATACCAAGGTGCAGATGACATATACTGCGGAATATGAGGATTGATCTCCTTTCCATCCTCATCAACCTCAGCTGGTGCAAGCCCAGCTTTACGTGCTTCTTCCAATTCAATTTGCTTCCTATGGTCCTCCCTCGATTTAAATGCAACTGCAACCCCATAAAACAACAACAACAAAACCTTAGTCCCAAGTTTTAGGGTCAGCTATGGATATATACAAACATATTTTTCAATGATTAAAAATGTTCATCACTCATCAGCTGCCAATAACGAAATACAACACTTTCACAAAACAATGAATTGAACAAAGTACCACAATTTGACAATGTAGCAAAGAAATCCAATTTATCACAATCTATTTCAATGCACAACCAATAGGCATACCAATCCTGCAAATTTTCTCACTCGTTTGCAAGCCAAAACAAAAGCTAGCTTTACCCCCAAATACTGTTATAATAAAAATTGAACAATCCCAAAACAAACCCTAACCCTAAGAAAGTCGTAAAAGATATATAATTTCGGTTCCAAAACGATCAAATTCAATGAAATAAAAGTAATCCCCAAAACAAACCCTAACCCTAACCCCAAAAAGTCATACAAGATGTGATTTCGGGCCCCATAACGATCAAATTCAAAGGAATAATAGCAGGCAACAAGGTGATTCAAACGAATCAATCAGAACAATCTACAGAAACAGAAGCGGCGAATTGAAAATAATGAGTACCTGAAGCGGTCGCCATGTTTGGCCGGTTGAGCGAGAGCGGCTGCGATGCGACGGAGGAATACGGGATGGGCTGATCGGCAGTGGTTTGGAGAGAGAGAGAGAGAGAGAGAGAGTATTGCAGTATTGGTAGAGTAAAAAATCTAATGCGTCGATAGCGAAGGTGGCTCAACCATTGGCCGGGATTGAGTTTTACTATTTATACGGAAAAAGTTTTTTTTGAGAATGTATACGGAAATAGTTAGTGAAGTCGGTTTGGGGGATTTGGATTTGATTTCTTTCAAATAGATCAACGGTCTCAAATGCACCAACTCAGATCAGATAATGTGTTGTACAAAATTATTTCTGATGATGTGTGAAATCAGTTGGTTGAACACTTCAGCTTCGGTCGGCTACAGCGGTAGCGAAGGCGGTAGCGAAGGCCTGAAAAGAAGAAATACTGAAGGAAGTGACCGGGGTGGACCGGTCACTTACTCTCCGATGATAAAGTTAGTCTTCTCAACAAGGAAATGAAGTTCCAACTTTTTTGGGAGTAAAATCTCAGAAATTTCATACCTTTGTCTAATTCAGACCGGTCCTTATATAGGGAACCTTGGGGCAGTTACTTGTTTTAATAACTTCCCCAAGACTTGCGGAAATCCGGAACTATAGGGGTAACTTCCCCAACGGCTATAGAAGTAGTAACCGTTGATGGAAGTTACACACTTAGGAGAAATCTCTGGCGATGAACATGGGTTGATTAACTGCTCCAGATTTTGCTAAGTGTTGCATGGTCGTCCATGTGACTTGCCCATGGACGACTCTTTGCATACAAATTGATGTTGACTGATCGTCCATGAGCTCTGCATATGGACGACCCTTCCGTGCTGAACGCCTAGGGTTCATTCAATTGGCTAAAAGTCACAGACGATCATACTGGACGAACCAGAGATTTTCTGGTTATTTAGTTGACTGGAGATCCTGGACGACTCCCTTGGACGAAGCACAGTTGGTATTCTTTTGGTACACCATCAGTTGCCCCCTTGTCCAGGGGTCGTCTATAGCACTGTAGAGATTTTTTTTTTTTTTTTTTTTTTTTTTTACTTCTGACACGTGTCATCATCATGTCGTCCCAGATCGTGCCACGCGTCAGAATCGTATCGGTTGTCTATTTCGTCGATTCCATTTCTTCACGAGAGTACCACGCGTCATTTTTTGATTCGCTTGTGTCCTGTTGTGACCCTACCTGTGGGCCCTATAAATAGGTACATTCTCATTCTTGCCCTTTACCTTTCTCATAATCTCTCTTCTGCCATCTCGTCCAAGATTCTCGTCTAGGCCTCGTCATCTAGTTTCGTCAGGTATTCTCCTTCCCTCTTCCTTAGGTTTTCATCTTAACAATCATGTCTAGGTCTAGTGATAGCGTAGATAGGGAGATAGACGAGTATCAGGACGTCTCCTCTGGAAGTGGGGATAGTTATGAGAGTGGTGAGGGAAATACCAGTAGTAGTGATAATTCTTCGAACGAGTATTATTCGTCTGGGGTCCCTGGTATGTCCTTAGAGGAATTCCAGGAGATGCAGCGTAGGATGGCTTCTGGAGCTGGGGCTAGCTCGTCCAGAAGGTCACCTAGCCCTCCTCAAGACGAGGAGGAGGAAGATGTAATATATAGCTGCGCTCCTGAAGTAGCGTCCACCTTAGATGCCCCCAAACTTAAAACTCTTGTAGATAGATATCAAATTCCTAAGGAATTCAATCCTCGTCTACCCATGGAAGGGGAATGGTGTTGTTCACCTTCCTCTGGCTTGGGAGTATACTCGTCTTACCTCTTAGCTGGCCTTAGGTTTCCCCTAAATACATTCTGTAGAGGTCTTCTTCATAGGTTAGGTATTGGTCCTAACCAACTTAACCCCAATGGTTGGAGGACGATAGTTGCCATGCAAGTGTTATGGCGTAAGGCATTAGAAGGGAACCGTCCTTTAACGGTGGACGAGTTCCTTTACTGTTATAAGCCCTCAGAGATAAAGAAGTCTGCTGGTTTTTACCAGTTCTCGTCCAGAGGCTCTCACTATAGTTTAATAACGGGCCGTAGCTCGTCTGACAGGCTCTGGAAACAAGAATTTTTTATTATTTCTGGAGATTGGGCTGGGGACCCAACTGAAGTTAGTAATGCCCCCTTCCCTCCTTTTACCAACCCCATAGGTCGCCTTCGTCCTGAGGGTATGTTTTCTTTCTATGTCATTTCTTTTATTCCTTGCACTTTTTCTATCTTTCAGTCGTCTAAACACCTTTCTTTTATTGGTGCAGCTGTTACTCGTCCACGCTTGGACAAGTTTTACTTGGACCAAATAGAAAAAGTTCGTGCCTTCCCTAGAAGGTCTTTTCACGAACTAGTGACCTTCAGCAGTTTGGCTACCTGGGGACTTGGTCCAGAACCTTCTGCTGAAAATTTAAGTCACGAGGAAACAACTCGCAAGAGTGAGTGTCGTCCAGCATCATATCATTTCCTTTTTTGTTTTCTTTTCTCCTCTTTTTTCTAACTGATTTCTTTCGTCATAGGAATACTTACAATGAGAGAAAACAAAGAAAAAACAATAGCTAGTGGGGACGAGGATGTGACCGCTTCACCTGTCGTCCAGAAGCCTTCCGTCCAGACAGCGAAGAGAAAATCAAAGAAAATTTCTAGTGCTGTGGACTTGGAAGACCTTCCGAGTCGTCGAGGCCCAAAAAAGCCTAAAACCACTCACACTTCATCTCTTCCCAAAGTTCCCAAATTCGTACCACCGACGGTGAATTTGGACGACCCTCCTGTCAATGTGGAGCCCGTCCAGATAATCCCTCCTGTTTCAACTGATCCCACTCCTTCTCTTGCCAAGACTCCTCGCAAGCCTCATTCGTCTGAAGCATCTGATCGTCCTTCGAACCTGGTGCTGGACGAGGGATATGCATGGAGGACGTTCAAAGGTATCGTCAGTGACAATGAAGTTAACGAATGTTATAACATGTCAGTGAAGGAGTTTGAACGTTCTGGTATCCATGATCTCTTCAAGGTATGAGTTCCATTCGTCTTTGAGTGTTTTGACTTAATCCTTAAAGAGTAGAATTTTCTAATTTTCTTTCGTCCATGCACAGGCTATGTCAAAGTTTTACACAGCGACGTGCCAGGCCAAGGAACTTGCTGAGGAGGCCAAGACGGCGAAGGGGAAGACGGAAGAGCTGAACAAGGAAGTCTTATTGAAGAAGGGGGAGGTGATCAGGCTGAAGGACGACTTCAACCGTTTGCTGGCAAGTGAGACGAAGCTGAAGAACGAGGTGGAAGAGCTCAAGGCAGATGCTGTTGAAAAGGATACACGCATTGCATATTTAGAAGGACAAGCTTCAGAATTTGCCTCGTCCTTGGAAAAAGCTCGTGAAGA
Organism: Quercus gilva; assembly: GCA_023621385.1. Classification (NCBI taxonomy): domain Eukaryota; kingdom Viridiplantae; phylum Streptophyta; class Magnoliopsida; order Fagales; family Fagaceae; genus Quercus; species Quercus gilva. The sequence goes on from CM042474.1 coordinate 15,943,769, forward strand.
GGCCATAGCAGCTTTCAAGAAGTCTGACGAATATAAGAATCGTCTAGACAGCCACTATGCTGCTGGCTATGAAGACTTCCGTGCTGACGCCAAGGAGGCCTTCCCTGAGTTAAACTTTGATTCCTTCAAGCTTCCTCTCGCTACAGAAAGTTCTGTGCTAGCAACGAGTTCGGAGGACGTCAATGTGGTGGACGACTCCAATGAAGTAACTCAAGACGATCCGAAAAAATGACTTCACCTTTTCAAAAAGTTTATATTTTTGCTTGAGTGCCCTAATGTTTTGGGCTTTTACTTCTTTCTTTTTTATTTAAATTTATTTGAGTACAATTTCCTCGTCCAAGTTTATGGACGAGTTTTATGAACAAGCAATATACTCAAGGGTTTTTGGACGATGGTCGTCTACCCTTTAAATTTTATGAATGTATGAATGCCTTTCCTTTTCACTATTCATTGTGTTTGAATATTTTGTGAACAAGCTTCCTTCATATCGTCCATACCATTTTTATGGTTATGGGATTTTCCCTTTTGCTAAGGCTTTTTCCTCGTCTTTAACATACGGATGAGCTCCTTTATGCAATAACACCTTTTGTAATGTTCGTCCATGAATGTCGTCCTTTATCAAGATTCATTTGAACAAATTTTGGACGACTGTTCGCTCGTCTTTAATAAAAATTCCCCAACAAATGCTCGTCCATGGGCTGGATTGTTGAGTTGGTTAAATTTGTTATTGGGGCTGAGGTGTTTTTACATACACATTGTTCGTCCAAGGCGTGGACGATTATAATTCAAGATTGTCCCGTCTTGAGCTTAGACGGACATACCTTGTTCATTTTCCTTGCTTTATCCTTATTTAAAGGAAAGCTTTTGGACGATACTTCCTTGCGTCCAAGGATTTTATTCGTCCTTGGCTTTTATTTTTCTTGCTTTATCCTTATTTAAAAGAAAGCTTTTGGACGATACTTCCTTGCGTCCAAGGATTTTACTCGTCCTTAACTTTTATTTTTCTTGCTTTATCCTTATTTAAAGGAAAGCTTTTGGACGATACTTCCTTGCGTCCAAGGATTTTACTCGTCCTTAACTTTTATTTTTCTTGCTTTATCCTTTTTTTTTTAAAAGGAAAGCTTTTGGACGATATCCCCTTGCGTCCAAGGATTTTACTCGTCCTTGGCTTTTTCGCCTTCCGTGGATCATTTTGAATCATAGAAAATGAAGGATTCCCATACATATTTAAAACACATCATATGTATATTTAGAAATCCATACTATGTAATCATTCGTCCACAATCATGACACATGCTTAAGAGCTTGTGCTTAAAAATACATAATACAACATAACTTCGTCCATGAGTAGCATAGCATACACACTTAAAACACAATAGTAATAAGCAAATACTGGAAAATAATAATATTAAGCATTACTTCAAACGTCTAAGGTTCTCGTCCATGTCAGGGCTCGTCCATGACCACCCTTCATTGATAGTATCTCCTTAGATGTTCAACATTCCACGGGTGCTCTAACTTTAGTCCATCCAGGGCTTCCAAATAGTAGGATCCTTGTCTCTTAGAGTTGATAACTCGGTAAGGTCCTTCCCAGTTTGGTCCCAGCTTCCCATGGGCTGGGTTTTTGGTTGCCAAAGAGACCCTTTTAAGGACGAGATCTCCAATGCTGAAGCGCCTGGGTTTCACCATGGCATCGTGTTGCCTTGCCATGAGATTTTTGTACCTTGCAGATCTTTGCTCCGCGTCCATCCTTACCTCGTCTATAAGGTCAAGGTTAAGACGAAGCTGCTCGTTGTTTTCCTCATCTTGGTACTTCATCACCCTATGGCTGGCCATATGTACCTCTGCTGGTATGACCGTTTCACTCCCATAAGCCAGTTTGAAAGGAGTCTCTCCTGTGGGATTCCTTGCTGTTGTTCTGTAAGCCCACAAAACACCTGGTAACTCATCTGGCCACACTCCCTTTGCCCCTTCAAGCCGAGTCTTGATGATTTTCAACAAGGATCGGTTTGCTACTTCTGCTTGTCCGTTAGCTTGTGGGTGGGAGGGCGAGGAATAGTGATTCTTGATTCCAAGCTGATTACAAAATTCTCTGAAGGGGGTGTTGTCAAACTGTCGTCCGTTGTCTGATACTAGTACTCTTGGTACCCCAAATCTGCATATAATGTCCTTCCAGACGAAGTTTTTGACATTTTGTTGTGTAATTTTCACTAAGGGTTCAGCTTCCACCCATTTAGTGAAATAGTCTATGCCAACTACCAAGAACTTCATCTGTCTGGTTCCAGTTGGAAAGGGGCCTAAAATATCCAAACCCCACTGTGCAAAAGGCCAAGGGGCCATCATTGGGGTGAGGTATTCTGAAGGCTGTCTAGGAATGTTACTGAAACGTTGACATTGGTCACATACCTTAACATATGCCTTAGCATCAGCTTGGACGGTCGGCCAGTAGTACCCTGCACGAATGACCTTGTGGACGAGTGATCTAGCTCCTGAGTGGTTTCCACATGCTCCTTCATGAACTTCTCTCAGCATGTAATTCGCTTCGTCTGGAGCTAAACACCTCAGGTATGGTTGTGAGAAACCTCTTTTGTACAACACGTCGTCCATAAGGATGTATCTGGCCGATTTGACTCTAAGCTTCCTGGCTTCGTCCTTCCCTTCTGGAAGCCTTCCGTCCTTCAGGTATGAGACTATCGGAGTCATCCAATTCTCTTCTCCTTCTATCTGCAACATTTCTGGAAGGTCTATGCTGGGCATGTATCGTATTTCATCTAACTCGTTCATGGCTTCACTGGCGGAGGCTTCCTTCGCTAGAGTGTCTGCTTCCGTGTTCTCTTCCCTCGGGATTTGAACGAAATTAGCTTCCCTGAATTTCTTCACAAGGCGTAACACCTTCCTCAAATATTTCTTCATTCTACCTTCCTTGGCTTCACATGTTCCGTTTATTTGGCCTATGACCAACTGTGAGTCTCCCAGGACGAGTACTGAGCTTGCTTCTACAGATCTGGCCAACTCTAACCCTTTAAGAAGAGCTTCATACTCCACTTCATTGTTAGTTGTCTGATACTGCAGGCGAGCTTTGTACTTCAATTTATCTCCTTCTGGTGACTGCAAAACAACTCCTATACCTCCTGTATGCAGTGTAGATGATCCATCTACATGGACGACCCATTTTTTACTGCCTTCTTTCTCATCCAAATCCTCATAACTTGGAGTAAATTCTGCAATGAAATCTGCCAGGGCTTGTGCTTTTATTGCATTCCTCGGTTGGTACCGAATATCAAATTCACTGAGCTCAACTGCCCATTGGATCAATCGTCCTGCAGCTTCAAGTTTGTTCATTGCCTTATTGAATGGATGATCAGTCATGACTATGACGACGTGACCTTGGAAGTAGTGTCTTAACTTCCTGGAAGCTGTTATTAGCGCAAAGGCTAACTTCTCTATCAATGGGTACCTTCCTTCCGCTCCTCTCAATGCCCGGCTGGTATAATACACTGGCTTCTGCACCTTTTCTTCCTCCCGGATCAACGCTGAGCTCACGGCATGTGGGGACACTGCTAAGTACAGATATAACTCTTCTCCTACCACGGACGGACTTAGCAATGGAGCCGTAGTGAGATAGTGCTTTAGGTCCTGGAAGGCCCTTTGGCACTCATCCGTCCACTCAAACGCCTTCCTGAGAATCTTAAAAAAGGGCAAACACTTATCAGTGGCTTTTGAGACAAACCTGTTCAGAGCTGCAACTCGTCCAGTTAGGGACTGGACTTCCTTGATGTTCTTCGGTGGTTCCATGTTCAGTATGGCTTGAATCTTGTCTGGATTTGCTTCAATTCCTCTCTCTGAAACCATGAATCCAAGGAACTTTCCTGACGATACTCCGAATGCACATTTACTTGGGTTTAGCTTCATCTTGTACCGCCTAAGTGTTTCAAAAGTTTCTTGAAGATCATCTAAGTGGCTTCCCTCATCTAAGCTCTTCACAAGCATGTCATCCACATATACCTCTACATTCCGTCCTATCTGTGGACGAAACATATGATTCACCAACCTTTGGTAAGTTGCCCCTGCATTCTTCAGACCGAAGGGCATCACCTTGTAGCAAAACAAACCTTGACTTGTAATAAAAGATGTCTTTTCCTGATCTGCCTCGTCCATCTTTATCTGATTGTATCCAGAGAAGGCGTCCATGAAGCTCAACAGTTGATGGCCAGCCGTAGAATCAACCAGTTGGTCAATTCGAGGCAAAGGATAACTATCCTTAGGGCAAGCTTTGTTTAAGTCAGTGAAGTCGACGCACATCCTCCACTTGCCATTTGCCTTCTTTACCATTACTACATTTGCCAACCAATCCGGGTAATAGACTTCCCGGATAAACTGTGCTGTGGTTAGTTTCTGAACCTCTTCCTTGATAGCCTTCTCTCGCTCAGGGGCGAACACCCTCTTCTTTTGACGAATAGGCTTAGAAGAGGGGGACACATTCAGTCGATGAGTGATTACGCTTGGATCAATGCCAGGCATGTCGTCATGACTCCATGCAAAAACATCGGCATTCTTTTTTAGAAACTGAACGAGGTCTTCTTTCGCCTTTTCCTTCATACTTGTTCCAATTCTAGTGAATTTCTCAGGATCATCTTCTTGCAACAAAACATTCTCTAATACTTCGGTAGGTTCCGCAACAACTCTTTTCTCTTCTATATTCATAGTCTGCATCTGCTCGTCCATAGCCAACATGGCTAGATAACACTCTCTGGCTGCCAATTGATCTCCTTGTGCTTGCCCAATCCCACACTCCGTAGGGAATTTAACTGATAAATGGTAGGTGGATGTTACCGCCTTCCAGCTATTCAATGTTGGTCTTCCAATGATGGCATTGTATGAGGATGAACAATCCACCACGAGGAAATTTACTTCCTTAGTTATCTGCTGTGGGTATGACCCTACCACTACAGGCAGGGTAATGGTACCAACAGGCTGCACTTTCATTCCTCCGAATCCGATCAATGGCGAACAAACTGGACGAAGCTGCTCTCGTCCAAGCCTCATCTGCTGGAAGGCAGGATAATACAATATATCTGCTGAGCTTCCATTGTCCACCAACACCCTCCTGGTTCTGTAATCTGCAATGAGTAGGGTAATGACGATTGCATCGTCGTGTGGATGATGGATCCTCTCAGCTTCCTCGTCCGTGAAAGAAATGGTTGGCTCGTCCGTCCCCCTCGTCCTTGGGGATCGTCCAGAGAGTTGGACATTTTGCACTGCTTTGAGATACGTCTTCTTGGCTTTGGAAGATTGTCCTGTCGCTGTCCCACCAATGATAACCCTTATTTCTCCAAGTGGGGGTCGTGACGACTCTTCCATCTTTGCTTTCAACTTTTCATCTTTATGATCCCTTCCAACGAAATGCCTCAACTTTCCTTGTCTTATGAGATTCTCAATCTGCTGCTTCAAGTCGTAACACTCGTCCGTGTCGTGCCCATGATCCCTATGGAAGCGACAATATTTATTTTTATTGCGCTTGTTAGGATCTCCCTTCATCTTCTCTGGCCACTTCAAGGAAGGATCATCCTTGATTTGCATGAGCACTTGATCGAGTGGGGCATTCAAGGGTGTGTAATTCTGATTTCTTGCTGAGGGGCCTGCCTTCCTGCTATCTCTGTCTCGGTCTTTCTTGTCTTCCGTTCGTCCCTTCTTTGGACGAGGACCTTGATCAGAATGACGCGGGGGGTTGACTTCCATTCTTTCAGCTCTCTTCCTCTTCTTAGCTATGATGGCGTCTTCTGCGTTCATAAAGTTTTGGGCTGAATGGACGAGCTCAGCCATGGATTGGGGCTCTTTCTCATACAACTTGTGAATGAATAAGTCCGAGTTAACCCCATTGTGGAAGGCAGCCAATAGTAGTTTGTCGTCCACCTCGTCTACTGTCAAGGCTTCCCTGTTGAAGCGTGTGATGAAAGAACGCAGGCTTTCATTCTCCCCTTGTTCTATGGTCAGCAAACTGGACGAAGAACGTTTGTGTCTCTGTCCTCCAATGAAATTATTGACAAATAATTTGCTTAACTCTTCGAAAGAACTTACGGAATTCGGAGGTATTTTGCTGAACCACACTCGCGCTGGTCCCTTGAGGGTGGTAGGGAAGGCTCTGCACATAATCTCATCTGGTACTCCTTGGAGATGCATTGTTGTTTTGAAAGTAGCGATATGATCAAAAGGATCACGTGCTCCATCATACGAATCCAGGGAAGGCATTTTGAACTTCGGAGGCAAGGGATGCCCATTGATGGAAGCCGTGAAAGGGGAATCTGTTCGGTGAACCAAATCCTCGACGGGATTTGCCCTTCTCATGTTTTCCTTCATCTCGTCCATGACCTTCCTCATCTGGTCCATTTCTTTCTCCAAATGTGGCACCCTTCGCGAAGTGGTGCCTCTTGACTGAGCCTCGGGCTCAGCATTCCTTCCTCTGTCTTCCTGACTTTGGGATTGTCTCTCAGCATGTCCTTCACGGCGTTGCCTCTCCATCTCCCTAGTCAATTCTTGATTCTGGCGAGTTAACTCCGCCATTGCGGCCGCCATGGATTGCATGTGTTGGATGGAAGGCGACGGCATGACAGGCGCTGATTGGCGATCGCGAAGGGGGTTACTTGAAGCGTCTCTGCTTCCCTGATGGCCTGGGCTTGTAGCCCTCGACCTAGTCCGAACCATTCAACCTTTTGTTGCAGAAAATCAAGTCGTAAAACAACTTACGATTTCCCACAGACGGCGCCAACTGATGATGTGTGAAATCAGTTGGTTGAACACTTCGGCTTCGGTCGGCTACAGCGGTAGCGAAGGCGGTAGCGAAGGCGGTAGCGAAGGCCTGAAAAGAAGAAATACTGAAGGAAGTGACCGGGGTGGACCGGTCACTTACTCTCCGATGATAAAGTTAGTCTTCTCAACAAGGAAATGAAGTTCCAACTTTTTTGGGAGTAAAATCTCAGAAATTTCATACCTTTGTCTAATTCAGACCGGTCCTTATATAGGGAACCTTGGGGCAGTTACTTGTTTTAATAACTTCCCCAAGACTTGCGGAAATCCGGAACTATAGGGGTAACTTCCCCAACGGCTATAGAAGTAGTAACCGTTGATGGAAGTTACACACTTAGGAGAAATCTCTGGCGATGAACATGGGTTGATTAACTGCTCCAGATTTTGCTAAGTGTTGCATGGTCGTCCATGTGACTTGCCCATGGACGACTCTTTGCATACAAATTGATGTTGACTGATCGTCCATGAGCTCTGCATATGGACGACCCTTCCGTGCTGAACGCCCAGGGTTCATTCAATTGGCTAAAAGTCACGGACGATCATACTGGACGAACCAGAGATTTTCTGGTTATTTAGTTGACTGGAGATCCTGGACGACTCCCTTGGACGAAGCACAGTTGGTATTCTTTTGGTACACCATCAATTTCCAAGGCGGCAAGGCATAAGTACGAGTCATTTGGGTAAATATTGCTTTTTTTTTAACTAATTTGCGTTATAGTTACTGTTCGAAACTATTTAGGAAAGTGAGGAGAGAGATTGAATTTCGGCAACACTGTTGCCGAAATTCAAGAAAAAGTAAGAGAGAGAATCAGAAAAGCGGAGGAGAGAGAAAAACATGAATTACGGCAATGGTATTGCCGTAATTCCTCTGCCCAATCTGCCCGGCTTGTGCCTGTGTGAAGAGTGCAATGTGAGTGCCAAAAAAAAAAATCCCACAATTTCGGCAATACCATTGCCAAAATTGTGGGAAATTCTTTTTTTTTGTTAATGTGTGGCAATGGTATTTCGGCAATACCATTGCCACAATTGTGGGGAATTGTTTTTTTTTTTTTTTTGTAGCAATGGTATTGCCGAAATACCATTGCCACAAATTAAAAAAAAATACCATTGCCACACATTAAAAAAAAATTCCCCACAATTGTGGCAATGGTATTGCCGAAATACCATTGCCACAAATTAAAAAAAAAAAAAAAAAATTTCCCCACAATTTTGGCAATGGTATTGCCGAAATACTATTGCCACAGCAATACCATTGCCACAAAAAAAAAATTCCCCACAATTGTGGCAATGGTATTGCCGAAATACCATTGCCACAAATTAAAAAAAAAAAAAAAAAAATTTCCCCACAATTGTGGCAATGGTATTGCCGAAATATCATTGCCACAAATAAAATAAAAAAAATTCCCCACAATTGTGGCAATGGTATTGCCGAAATACCATTGCCACACATAAAAATAAAAATAAAAAAAAAAAAAAAAAAAAAAAAAAACAAACAAACAAACAAAAAACAAAAAAAACAATTCCCCACAATTGTGGCAATGGTATTGCTGAAATACCATTGCCACACATTAAAAAAAAAAAAACAAAAAAACAAAACAAAACAAAAAACAATTCCCCACAATTGTGGCAATGGTATTGCCGAAATACCATTGCCACACATTAAAAAAAAAAAAATTTTCCCACAATTTTGGCAATGGTATTGCCGAAATTGTAGGATTTTTTTTTTGGGCACTCACACATTGCACTCCTCACACATGCACAAGCCGGGCAGATTGGGCAGAGGAATTACGGCAATACCATTGCCGTAATTCATGTTTTTCTCTCTCCTCCGCTTTTCTGATTCTCTCTCCTACTTTTTCTTGAATTTCGGCAACAGTGTTGCCGAAATTTAATCTCTCTCCTCACTTTCCTAAATAGTTTCGAACAGTAACTATAACGCAAATTAGTTTAAAAAAAAGCAATATTTACCCAAATGACTCCATTTGTATGGTATGGCACTATGGATAATAGAATAGTTTGCCCTCTTTTATTGGAAGTTGTTATTAGAGAAAGTATACCAAGTTTCGTTTCGGTAATACCAATTTAGTATTTATTTTGATTTTTTTATTTAATAAATAAGTGACACTTGTTTCAAAATATCATATCAGACTACTCTAATAAATTAATCATAATCTTCTATACTATCAGGAAGATAAATTAATCATTTATTGGAGTAGTCTGATGCGGTTTTTTGAAACATGTGTCACTCATTTATTGAGTAGAAAATACCAAAATAGATGCTGAGTTGGTATTATCGAAATATTATATACTTTCTCCCTACAATGTACAAATTTTAATTAAGGCCCAAAAACTGTAATGAATAGATATTATTTTTTTAAAATGGTAAATTCCACTTACATATTTTGAGGTTTGGGTTAATGTTAATCAAGTTCAAAACTAATCAATTTGGTCTTTAAAACCATCTTAGTACCTAATCAATTAGTTATTTTTTTCTCAACTGTTTTAGGGACTAAATTGGCTATAGGGACCAAATTAGTTAGTTTTGAAAAGTTTTGGACCTGTTTTGCATTAGTCCAAACCTCAAGGGTGTGGATGAAATTTACCCTTTTTAAGATATTATTTTCATTTTAAATGTTGTGCATTCTATTAATACGTTTAATAATGTTTACAATAATTTAAGAGAGTAAAAGTTTTCAATCTCTTTTAAAAAATTTACAACACCGCACATCTTTGGTGCGATTGTCACTCCACAAGTATAAGTACTTGTAGGGTGTGGGAGGTAAGAGCTGGGGTTTAAGTCTCCTAGAGAAAGCTTCACACACATATACACTTAGATTAGGTTAGAGTAGAAATTCTATCTTGTATTAAAAAAAAAAAAAAAATTTACTCTTCCTTTATCTCTCTATCAAAATAAAAATTATAATTAATAGTTTTCCAAATAAATTCATTATTAAAATTCATTGTTCAATACCTAAAGTCCAATAGTACCAAGAGAGATAATGATCATCTTAAACATGATATTAATTATTTAGATTACTTTTTTAGAATTAAAAATTTTAAAATATGTTATATATAAATAGATGAAAATAGTCCAATTACAATATTAAGTTATGTAAAAAGGCTAGATTATTTTTCTAATTCATGTATTGCTTATAAAATATCAACTAATAATACATCTTCCATTTGCATGTGTAGAAAGAAGCTATCCAAAATTAAAGTTGATAAAATTTTATTTAAGATAGAATTAGTGATATTACCAATTAAAAATGAAATCTTAGCGAAAGATGAACATAAAAACATAATTAATAGTAATATTGCATCTTAAAAGGCAAGAAAAATAGATTTTTAAATGAAAAAAAAAAATCATAACATAAATATTATTCAATTAATATTTAAAATAAGAGAAATTTGCACTAAAAACTCCAAAATGTATTGAGCTGGTCCTAGACTGGACCCTATTACTGTGGACTATGAATTTGTACAATATTTGAAATTGAATTAAGGTATTTGACAAAAACAACATCATTTAAAAATTTTACAAGGTTTTAAAATTTTATTTTATATTTAAAATACTTTTCACATATGAAAAATCCTTATAGCAATGTGGTCATATTTTGCATGAAAGATGTTTCATGGTTTTAGCGTGATCATCATGGTATTAGTACAAAAAAATTAATTCAATTGAGGCTAAAATTGTTTAAAAAACACAAGTATTAAATTGATAGTTTTGCAAAGAAGTGTTTGCTAAGAACCATTATTGGAATATTGGAAAAAACTAATAATTATTCTTGTACATGCCCGAGCTCCCTTAGTGGACTGAATTTGAAATTGGGCTGACAATTAATTTATAATGTGGGCTATGAATTTCCTACTATAGGTAATTTCTAGCCGAACTTGGATTATGTGTTACTTATCCTTAGTAGACCTCTCTTCACCCTCTAAGTTGCTCTCCGTTTACTAGTGTTCTCTTTCTCTCTTGCTCCCTCTTTCGCTCAAAATGACCAACCCCTTGTCCCTACTCCCTTCTTCTATTTATAGTTTGAGGTTGGTGGGGTACTCATGATTACCTTCTGGTCTCACTCGTATGGGTGGGGCCCAATTTGATTATTCCTGACAAGGGATATGCTTCCTTGGAAACAGTGGCAAAGGCGTTGGAATTGGTTCTAGCCTTCAAAAGGTTGCTGGGCAGCGATATTCCCCAATGAAATACCGAGCTGTCGAGGTCACAGGCTTGCCTTTGATAAGTACAGCCCCCGACTAATCCATACATGATCGACATGAGCCTGTCTAACTTGCGATCAACGGAATAGGCATATCATTGGGTTTGTGCTTAAGAAAGTCTTAGGGGCATGTCTGGGCCAAGGCCCAATGGGCCTAAGGCCGTATGCCGTACAATAGCCCTCCCTTGATTCGTATCCGGCAACCAGGAATGAATCAAGGACTTTTCCTGGCAACCTAGGGACTTCTCGAGAAGCTTAACCGTCAGTCATTAAATGAGCGATGAGATGGTTATTAATGCCCCCTTAAAAGAAGCATTATGACAACCTATCAAATCCAACCATAATCATGACCTGACGATTCATGAACCGAAGCCACACGTGTGGGAATTACAAAAAGGAGTTTGAAAAGATTTTTCCTGCTCCTTTTTCATTAAATGCCTTCTCCTTATAAATAGTATCTTCCTACTCTTCATATTATTTTTTACATCCACACTCTTTCAAATCCTTCACTGCCGAGCATATTCTTCCCATGCATAGATTCTCCATCCGAGATCTCCAATTCCTAGAGCCTACAGTAAGTTTCCTTGTTCACTCTTTCTCTTTATTCAATTTATTTTTCTTACTCTAGAATTAAGAATGGGTTACTCTCATCTTCTTAACACTAAGACATCTTTAGCTAACTTTACGACAGTTTATGATATCCCTAGGGATGTAGAGGTAGTATACTGTCATGAGGGCAATATTGCTCTCTAGCAACACCCTCAATTAGTTTTTTTTCTATTAATGGCCATCTTAGAAGGAGGGTTTAGATTTCCCTACACTCTCTAATACTTAGGACCCTTAGATTTTATGGTTTGTCTCCTAACCAACTCCCCCCCAATTTTTACACAGTAGCAAGTAGCGTCAGTCGACTAAATCAATTGTACGGGCTGTAGCTGGACCACCATGACATAAATTTATGTATAGTTTATGCAATAACATAAGATCAGACTACTACCTAAAAGTTAGGGATGTACGGGTACGGCTGATATCGTGCCTTCCCAATTCTAACAGAAACTCGGCAAGAGAGTACGTTCGGGTAAGCGACAACTGGCATGCCAACGAGCTCACCTGCCTAACTTCACCTCGGGATGTTGGTCGGTACCGCACACATTTAATTTTGTTTTTCATTTAGTGCAGTTTGCTTGTCTTTAGTATCATTTAAACATGGATTAACCAATTTTTGTTTCGCTTTGACATAGAGGGCAAAAGGTTTAGACAGGACATCCAAGTCGTGCACGTGAGAAACTTGAATTTTGTGCTTCGGTCAGAGATTTTCGTTAACTTTGACGGGCAACTCTGGGCATCTCATCTTATACTCGGCTGCATTTCGATTTATTTTAAACTGGTAACCTTTTGGGCAACCTTTGCTAGTGGACAGTCCCCTATTGTCGTATATTAACGTATGACATCCAAATTTCCTTCCTCCTAACCTCAATGTAGGCGAAGCTCGAGACCTTGGCCCCCAGTTGGTTAGGGCAAAATCATTGGTACCTGTGAGGAACGCCTTGGCTAACTCTGTTTTCCAAGGTCGTGTCGTTCATAGACCAGTTGAGGAGCCTCGTGTTGAAGTCCAGCCAATCAATCAAGTAGAAGTCGAGTCAATTAATTCCTCATAAGTCGAAGCTGAGCAAGAAAAAGACAAGATGGTTGTACGGAGGATGATGATCGTTGACCAATTTCTACCCGGTACTCGTCCTGTGGTGCAGCAACAACAAACTCAAGGTAGGAACCAGCCTCCTCCAGCTACCCGTACTCAGAAGAGACAACGCACTGCCAACCAGCCCACTGGAGGATCCGAAGACGCTCACCTGAGGACTCCCCCGGTTTCTACGCCAAGTAGTGTGGTCATCCGGGAACTCACTGGTGGCGCTGGCCTAACCATGCAAGTTAGGTCCAATGAGGCATCCTCCTCTTCTCGCCCAGCCGTGGGATGGCAGACGATCTTTAGGCTAGGGAACGAACCTCTCCGGTGACGACCAGTGTGAGAAGTTGGGCTCAAGGTGAGGGTGGCCAGATTGCCCGAAGTCTAGGGCAAGGTTTGCAACTTCTCAAGGACGTGCACTTTTTCTCCGATGGCCATGATGAATCCTTAGCTACTCAGTTACCATGGCACACAATTATGGTAACCCATATTGTACTTCTCCTTTTGATACAAATATATACATATTTTTCATTTTTATATTCATTGATATTGTTGTAACAGGCAACACAGTTGGCTTATATAATCGAAGACCGGCTAAAGGACCCTGTTGAGGAGGCTGACAAAGAGAAAGCCCTGAAGGAAGTTGCTGAAGCCACTACCAAGGACAAGGGTAATGCTGTAGAGGATGTCAAGAAAAGAACACGGGCAGCCAAGAGGGCCTGGGCAATGGCAAAGCAGAGGCTAATGGAGGAAGACGTGAAATTGGGGGTAACAGAGCTCAAACTGGCTAAAGCAGAAAGTCTAAATCTGGCATAGACCACCGAAATTGCCAAGCTAAAAGCAACCCTAGAAGCCTGTGAGGACAAGTGGTACAATGCGGACTTTGTGGATGTCGAGAACTCCGTGGAACCAATAGTTTACCAATCATAGCAACATGGGTTCGGTGAAGGATGGATGGCTGTTTTGCAAGTGATAGGGGTGTCCGATGATTCCCCGTTGAGGAACCCCAAGCAAATACCCTTCCCGGAGCCTCCTCCCATAGTTTAGAACCCCACTGGTGTCGAAGAAGAAGAAGACACTTCCAGTATGAGGGAGCTGGTGTTGGAAATTAACTCACATGTGGAATTGGTTGATCTTGAAATCACCAGCAACCTAAATGTTGTGCCGAACATAGCTCCAATACAATCTCCAGACTCTGCTGCCCAAGCTGTCGTGGATGCTGTTCCAACCTAGCTTGAGGACCCTGCTACTTGAAGAAGAAGGATCCGTTTTACTTAACCTTTTCCTTTACTTTTTCTTTCTTTGTTTTATTTGTTTTCGGTTTGCCCATGGTCACCAGGATGTGGTGACAAGATATTCTCTTTTTTTTCTATTTTTTCTTTTTTGCTTTACTTAATTTACTCATAGTCACCGAGATGGAGTGCCAAGACATTAGCTTTATTCAAATTTGTGAACAATTCTTATCACTACTGCTTTTTGTTGGAGTTAAATCATTTATGCTATATTTTTACGATGTTCATTTATAAATGTCATTTAACTGAAGTAAGGTGTGTTCCTGGTCAGTGACTAGGATCGAACCGAACCAGGCTTTCATTATTAACTAACTTGAAGAAGGCTTCCCCTTGTTCGGTGAACAAGATCGAACCGAGTACAAGTTTTTATCCTTAGATAAAATGAATAGATAAGGTTTCCACCTGTTCGATGAACGGGATCGAACTGAGTATAGGTTTTCATCCTTAGGTAAAATTAATAGATAAGGTTTCCACCTGTTTGGTGACCGAGATCGAATCGAGCATAGGTTTCTATCCTTAGATAAAATTAATAGATAAGGTTTCTACCTGTTCGGTGATCGGGATCGAACCGAGCACAGGTTTCTGTCCTTAGGTAAAATTAATAGATAAGGTTTCCACCTGTTTGATGACGGGGATCGAACCGAGCATAGGTTTCTGTCCTTAGGTAGAATTAATAGATAAGGTTTTCGTTTGTTTGATGACCGGGATCGAATTGAGCACAAGTTTCTGTCTTTAGGTAGAATTAATAGATAAGGTTTCTACCTATTCGATGACCATAATCAAACCGAGCACAAGTTTCTATCCTTAGGTAGAATTAATAGATAAGGTTTCCACCTGTATATTACACGCATAAACATTGTTCTTTACACAACAGTTGTACATAACTTGTAATTCCTCCTAATGGTAAAATTTTCTCAAATTTTGGACATTCCATGGCCGAGGGAGTGGCCTCTCATCCAAATCTTCTAAGTAATACGCCCCAACTCCAGCAATGGTGATAACCTTATACGGACCTTCCCAATTTGGGGCCAGCTTTTCGGCATTAACATCTCGTGTGTTCCCCATTGCTTTTCGTAGTACCAAGTCTCCAGCTCTAAACTCCCTCCTCTTCACATCCCTGTTGTACTGTCGATCTTCTGCTGATATTCTGCTAGCCTTGTGGTTGTTGATTCCCGGTATTCCTCTAACAAGTCCAGTTGTTTCACCATTAACTCATCATTCTTGGTGAGGGTAAATCCCAAAACCTGAGCACTGCACAAGTTTACCTCGGCCAGTATGACTGCTTCTTCTCCAGATGTTAGGAAAAATGGAGTTTCTTCGGTGGATCTTCTGGGAGTTATTCGGTAAGCCCACAAAACATTTGGCAATTCTTTGGCCCACCTACCCTTAGTACCCTCCAATCTTTTCTTTAACCTGTTCATAATTGCTTTGTTAGTGGCCTCAGCTTGACCATTACTTTGCGGATACGCCGAGGTTGAATACCTGTTCTTAATACTGAGGTCGCTACAAAACTTGCAGAAGGCTTTATTGTCAAATTACAACCCATTATCAGATATCAGGGATTCTAGTACTCCAAATCTTATTACTATGTTTCTCATACAAACTTCTTAACATCTACATCCCGGATATTAGCTAGTGCCTCGGCCTCCACCCACATGGAGAAGTAGTCCACGGCTACTAAAACAAATCTTCGGTTTCCTGTTGCCTGAGGGAACGAACCAATAATATCTAACCCCTACTGTGAAAAGGGCCACGGGCTAATGATAGGATTCAAACTCCCTGCCGGCTGATGTATCAACAGGACGTACTTTTAACACTACTCATACTTCCATACGTATTTGACAGCATCCTTATGCATCTGTGGCCACCAAAATCCCTAGATCATTGCTCTATGGGCCAATAAGTGTCCCCCAACATGACTACCGCATACCCCCTCATGGAGCTTGGTTAAGAGCTCATCAACCTTGCTGGGGTGCAAGCACTAAAAATTCGGTCCCCCGAAAGACCTCCGGTATAGCATGCGGTCCGTCGACAACCAATACCGAGCAGCTACTCTGCATACCTTTTCTGCTTCTTTCTCATCAGTAGGCACACGGTCCTCAAACAAAAAGTCAATGATCAGGTCCATCCAGCAAGGCTCAGACACCGTAACCGTTGAGACATTCACCCTTGCATCAATACTAGGTTCTGCCACCACCTCCACCTTGATCAGCCGTCGTACTTCCTCAGTTAATGATGACGTTAAGGTGGCCAAAGAGTCTACATGTCGGTTTTGTCCCCGAGCAATTTGAATCACCCTTACATTCTGAAACTAACTCATGGTCTGCTTTACTAACCGTAAATAACCAATCATTAGGGGATCTTTGGCTTCAAAGTTACCCACCACATGGTTGATGACCAACCAAGAATCTGAATAAACTTCTACTTTTGGTGCCCCTAAATCTAGGACAGCCCTCAGTCCGGCAAGTAGGGCCTCATCATGGTTTTAAAAATTGGACCGAACCGGCCGGTCCAATTGGTTCAATCGAGAACCGGCCTTAATCTGGTCTGGTTATGGCTAAAAACCGAAAATAGCTTTAAAGCCGAAAAAATTTGAAAACCGACCGGTTTAACCGGAGAACTGGGAACCGGCATGGTTGAACCGATTACTGACCGGTTATGACTTTTTGTCTGTTTCCCACCTAAAACTACGTCGTTTTGGGCCTTTTGGCTAAAAATAACCCTAAAGACTCACGCACGTCTCTCCTAAACACTCTCATCTCTCACGCCTAACTCATCTCATGCCTCTCTCAAGCTCTCTGCCTCACTCAACTCTTTCTGAAATCAATCAATCATGAATATCCCTCACCCTCACACCTCTGAAATTTTTTTTCCCCTTCTCATCCTCTCGGTGTTTGAAGTTGTGAAGTACTAAAGTGTTCTTTTTTTTTTTTTTCTTTTTTCCTTCACTCTCACGGTCTCGCCCTCACCCTCTCTGCTCTATGCTTCTCGGTGTCTGGTAATATTCTTTTCTTTTGTTATGATTACTTAATTACTTGATTTTGTCATTTTGATTTTGATTTTCTCGGTTCTTTCTTTTTCTTTTTTTCTTTTTTTCTTTTTTTCTTTTTTTCTTTTTTTCTCTCTCGGCTTCATCAAGTAATAATTAATATTCTTTTCTTTTGAGTTTGATTACATTGTGATAATGATGCTAGTGGTGGAGCATTTGGTTCACATGAAGATATTGATTTCAATTTTCTTCATAACAAATGATGCTTGGTTCTTAAAACTTAGTAGTTGTTTGTTTGAAACTTTAAAACTTATTTGCTATTTTTATGTAATGAACTTATTTGTTATTTACCATTTGGATGTAAATATAATGACTAATGAACTTATTTATTTAGTTTTGTTGAAAGTTTATTATGTTGAGGATGACTTTTTTGTAATGTTATTATGTTAAATTCTCTAAAAAGATGTTATATACTTATATATTAGAACCCTTTTTTAAAGGAAACATATTTATTACTATTGGTTTGTTAGTTTTAGTATATTAAAAAATTTATTAAATATTTATATAATTTAAATAAATAATAATTAAATTATTTATGATGTTACCAGTTCGATCATCAGTCGGACCTCGGTCCGACCATAAAACCGATAATTAGCTTCTTTTCTGGTTCTTTCACCATATCGGTTTTTAAAACCATGAGCCTCATACTCAACTCTACCTATATCCCTTCCGGCGTAATAATAACGATTCCTGCCCCCGCTCCCAAGGCACTGGAAGCACCATTAACGAATTCCCTACATGGCCGAACTTCTATATGGTAAACAGTCTCCAGCCCCCTTTTCGGGGAAAATTCTGCAACAAAGTCAGCAAGAACTTGACATTTCACTAAATTTCTGGGTCTATACCGTATATCAAAATAACCCAACCGAGTCCCCCACTTGGCTATCCTGCTCGTGAAATCAGATCTTTTCAACAATGATTGCAAGGGATACTTGGTTAGCACATAAACGGTGTGGGCTTAAAAGTAATGGGGCAACTTCCTCGTGGCATGCACCAACACTAATACCAACTTTTCTAGAGGCAAATATCTTGTCTCGGCGTCGACCAAGGTTTTACTAATGTAATAGACGGGCTGCTATACACTTTGATCCCTCATGAACACGACACTCACGGCGTGTTCGAACACTGAGAGATACATAAACAAATCCTCACCAGCTCTGTAGCTAACAACATAGGAGCCCGTACCAAATACTCTTTCAAATCCTGGAAAGCCTTTTCACATTCTTCGGTCTAATGCAGCTAACATGCCGATCAACACTTGGACCTCCTTTGGATTGCTCAGAGACTTGAGGTGTTCTATAGCACTAATCTGATCAGGATTCACTTCTATTCCTTGGTGAGTAATCAAGTATCTGAGGAACTTGCCAACCCCTGCTCCAAGGCACACTTATCAGCATTAAGACATAACTGGTGTCATTTGAGCACTTTAAATATATCCATAAGGTTGCTAATGTGCCCCTGCTCCTCTTTATTTTTCACCACCATATCGTCGATGTATACCTCCACTATACGCTCGATCTTTTCCCCAAACATTCTTGTCATCATCCTTTGATAAGTGGTCCCTGCATTTTTCAAGCCAAACAGTATCATGGTGTAATGATAATTAGCATCAGGAGAGATGAATGCCATCTTTTCTTGATCCTCGGTGGTTAGGGCAATTTGATGGTAACCTTGAAAAGCATATAGGAAACTCATCCTCGGGTGTCCGTATGTAGCATCTACAAGCTGATCAATCTTCGGCATAGGGAAAGGGTCTTTCGGGCATGCTCGGTTTAGATCGGTAAAGTCTACACACACCCTCCATTTGCCATTTTTATTTTTCACAACCACGGTATTTGCTAACTATTCCGGGAAGAAAACCTCCTTTATTGCCCCCACTTCTTTTAACCGCTTCACCTCTTGTTTAATAGCCTCCACATGCTCTTTAGACGACCTCTTCAGCTTTTGCTTCTTCGGGGAAAAAGCGAATCCACATTAAGGGTGAGTTTGGTTCAATTTTTTGAAGTTAGGCCTTTTGAAAAAGTTAAGTTTTCAAAAAGTGCATAATGAAAAAGCTGAGTTTCAAAAAGCTGAGTGTTTGATAAAAACTGTTAAAAAGTGCTTTTTGAAAAAGCTGAGTGTTTGGTTAACACTTATAAAAGTTGTAGTTTGAGGGATATATTACCAAAAAAGACAATGTATATATAAGGGAGTTTATTTATTTATTTATTTTTTTATATGAGTTTATTTCATACTTAAATCAACTACTTCATATACTTAAATCAATTTCTCTCTTTCTAAAAAAATTATTTTTTTCTCATCAATATTAGCTAATAATAACTTACCACTTAAGATTTATTGTGAAATTATTGTGATAATTGATACTGATTTTAATTTAAACGTACTATTACTTTTTTCTCTTTCTAAAAAAATTATTTTTTTCTTACCAATATTAGCTAATAATAACCTACCTTTTAAGATTTATTGTGAAAGTATTGTGAAAATATTGTGATAAAATTGATACTGATTTTAATTTTATCGTACTATTAAAATTATTTTTTTCTCTTTCTAAAAAAATTATTTTTTTCTCACCAATATTAGCTAATAATAACCTACTCTTTAAAATTTATTGTGAAAAAATTTGTGAAAATATTGTGATAACATTTCTTCCATTCATTTTTTTTTCCTTTTTTTTTCTCTCTTTTTTCTCTTCTATACACGTACCCTTCTCTTTATTCTTTTTTCTTTTCCCTCTTTTTTCTCCTCCACACACCTCCATACACGTACCCTTCTTTCCCCTTTTTCCCCTCCAAAACATTTCACTTTACTTTTCATTTTGTCTTCTTTCTTTCCCCTTTTTCTCTTTCACTTCACCTCCAGAACGTTCCACCGCTGAGCTCTCTCTTTTTTTTTCTTTTTTTTTTTTGACAATTCGAAAGCCGAGAGGAAGACAAAAGATGATGATGATGATGATGAAGAAGATGAAGATGATTGAAACATTGGGTTTGTATTTGATTTTGATTTTGGGTTTGGGTTATGGGTTTTCAGTTAATGGGTTAAATTTTGAGTTGATTTTCTGTGAATTTTGGGTTTGATTTTGAGTTGATTTTGAGTTGGGTTTGAAATGGGTTTTGTTGATTTTGTTGATTGTGGTGGTAGACCGATGATAGATGGGTGGTGCTGTGTTTGTAGCAGCACGGTGAGGGTAGACCGGCATGAGAACTGAGAACTGAGAACTGATAAAGGGTAATTTGGTAATTGAACTCACCCAACGGATATATATATCAAACGCCTAGTCCAGCTTTTACAAAATGGACCGAAAATGTCCATAACTGAAACGCGCATTTCCTTCACAAAAATAAAACGCAACTTTTGCCAAAAAGTTGCGTTTTATAATCACCAAACGCTGAACTTGGGCTAGCTTTTATAAAAAGCCAACTTTTGGGCTCAAAACGCCCAAACAAACGGGTACTAAGTCGGTGAACTATAAATTCTGGATCTATCCCGGGCACTTCATATGGACTCCAAGCGAATATATTTATGTTCTGTACCAACAACAACAACATCTCTACCTTATCTTTATCTGTCATACCTACTCCTATTTGGAAACTCCTATTTTCATCGGGTAATATACTCACCTTTATATCAACTCCTCAGCACAACTAGCCCCCTTTTCCTCTAGGGGTTCCTGTAACTGCTATAAAGGGATCTCTTTTGGCAGACTCCTTCTGTTTGATCTCCCGGTTAACAACGACTACCAAGCATTGTCTCGCCACCTGCTGGTTTCCCCTTACCGTAGTAATAACGTGCTTGGTGTGAAATTTGACTTTAACATGCAACGTGGATGGACTGCTCCCATTGCATGAATCCACGACCTTCCGAGAATTGCCGTATACGGGAAAAACGAATTAACCCCTATAAAGGTCACCATCACTTCCTTGCCTTCCATGTTCATGTGGAGCGAATTCTGCCTCTCTGGGAATACCATCCGACCATCAAATCCAACTAAAGGTGTATCATACTTAGATAGATCTTCATTCTTCAAATCATGCCCCCTGAACAAGTCGAGATAAATTACTTGGACTCCACTTCCTTGGTCTACTAATATTTTGTTCCCTATAAAACCATTTATTCGGGCTGTGACCACCAATGCATCATCGTGTGGCTGGGTCGTTCGTTCCAAATCATCATCATTGAAGGCAATTGATTCATGGGTATACTTCAGCCGTTTCTCGGAGGGCTGCTCTTCTTGACAGTTCTCCACTAGGACTACGGTCAGTACCCCCTTTCTCTGGGTCACTAAGGTGCCTCTTGAAGCGGCATGGATGCCTTCTATCACACCTAAAGGGGGCGGGAGAGGATTCTCTCGGGGTCGGGTACCTTGTCCGGCTTCTTGATTCCTTGGCTCTACAACAAACTCTTTTAAATGCCCTGACCATACTAACTGCTCCAAATGGTCTTTCAACACCCTGCATTGTTCGGTGGTGTACCCTTTTTTCCTGGTGATAAGTGCAGTACAAATTCTGATTTCTTCTCAATGGGTCACCCCCCATCCTGTTCGACAACCGAAAGTATAACTCGTTCTTGATCTGATCCAAAATTCGATGCACTGGCTCCTTAAACGTCACATATACTTCTCATGCTTGAGCGTTGGGTTCTTGGATCCTTAGGTCCCTTTAGGGTCTTGGCTGAAAGCCCCCTTGTCGGAACTCTTTAGTGACCAGCGCCTTCCCCTTACTCTACTACCGATCGTTCTCTAACCTCTTGTGCTCCTCAATACGCCTCATTAATTGCCTCATATCCTCGGGAGGCCTCCTCGTCAGTGAATCTTGTAATTCAGAATCATTGGGCAATCCCAATTGAAAAGTGCTTGCTGCAATTTTTTCATTACCCCTAGATCTCATTGTACAGTTCCTAGTATCTGTTAGTGTAACTCCGAAGGGTTTCCCCCGCTACCATATTCATAGACAACAACGCGTCCACTAGTTATGGTACCCGGCTATAGGTCATAAACAGAACCTCGAACTCTTAAATCAACTCTACAAAACTATGAATCGAGCCCTTCCTTAACCCATTGAACCACCTTAGAGCAGTGGGCCAGAGACTTGAAGGAAACACCTTACACATCAATGCGTTGTTATGACTATGCAAAGACATCATCTGGACATAATGGCTTACGTGCTCTACCGAATCCGTTTTCCTGTCATAAGAGTAGGGGTGTCCAACTCAACCGGTGGCCCGACCCACCCGGTAAATCCGACCGGACCCGGGCCGATCGCTGATCGACCCGACTACTCCGGCGGTCGGCGACAGGTTCTCTTCTCCAGAATTCGATTTAGGCGGTTCGGTCTCGGATCTTCTCCCCAAAACTCGAAGAAACCCGAATCGACCGAGCTATATAGCATTTTCCAGCGAGAATTTTTAGATCCAGCGAGATTTCAGCTAGATCCATGAAATCTCCACCGGATTTTGCGAGATCTTGTCGTTTACGCTCAGATCCAGCTACAATCTAATGGGTTTTGCTCAAATAAGGCTCAAATCCATTGAAAATATGATGGGTTTTCTTCAAATCTGGTGAAACTTCGATGGTTTTTACTCAAATCCGACAACGATTTGGTGTATTTTTGCTTAGATCTGGTGATGATTTGGTCTATTTTTGCTCAGGTCTCGTGAGTTTTGCAAAAATCAGGAGACGATTTGATGTTTTTTTGCTTAGATCTAGTGATTTTTGCACAAATTAGGTGAAGATCCGGTGAAAAATACAGATCGCCATCAAATGTAATCTCCGGCAGCATCATCGTCGGCTTCAACCGATCCGACCGCCGATCAAACAACTCCGATCCGACCTGACCCGTTGGTTTTTATGGTCGGCGGTGAGTTTACTCACTGGAAACCCGATGTCATTGGGTCGGTTCCGGGTTGGGCACAAACCCGATCCGAACCGACCCGTGGACACCCCTACATAAGAGTTAAATAGAGGTCTAGTAAATCTGCTCGGCATCGGTGCCCGTTCGATACCTCCGTAGAACGATGATCGAGCAACTCTACGCAATGCTCAACTTATAGCATCCATTGCAGCATTCCTGGGTCGTCGCCCTTTCAGGGAAATTGAGTCTCTATCTGCATATTCCCAAGATCGATCCTGGTGTTGATGGGAACTGGATTGATGGGATGCCTCTCCATGACTACTCCCCATACTTGTTGACCCCTCTGCGTGCTCTTCGCGATTTCTTCTTTGACGCCTACCTCTTGCCTCCACCTCCAAATCCTTTACCAATCTACGCAAGCGTTCGAATTCTTCATCCCTCCTGTCAAAACATTCGTGTCCAAAGGCGCCTGACAATGATCGGTACGTTTGAAACGACCCCTCCACTGGGCCAGAATGTTCTTCTTCTTGCTCATATCTCAGGTTGTAAAGATGTATAGCTATTAAGGGCATTCCATTATGGACATAAGTTGTTGTATCCATCTTTTGGAGAAATTATAAGATCTACATGGTGAACAAGTGATGTAGTCCACCATTCCACTAAAAAACTTTCACTTGTTTAAAATTGTTAGTTAGAAAATTTTTTTAAACAGATATTAATTACTGACTCAGCAATTTTAAGCAAGTGAGTTTTTTAGTAGAATGGTGGACAAATAACGTGGTCCACCAGAGGACTCTATAATTTCTCCATCTTTTGGCATTCATCTTCGTTGTTCGTTGCCATTGCCGACATTTTGCACAACTCATTCCAAAATTAAGAAACATTAATTGACCTTGGTTTTATTCCAATTAAAGGATTCTCTAAAGTCAACTTTAGTTTCCATATATAGCCTACTTAGGATTTCCTAAAAATTGCAATTTTGAATAGTAAAGATGTAGGCGCTGAAAGCATTTTGTTGTGGTTGTAAGCATAAAGTCAAAACACATAATTCTCTTTGCTTCTACTATCTCCTTCCCACTTTCCATCTTTTATTTTCTTCTTTAAATTCTAACATCTACGTTCTACCACAAATTACCAAAGTCATTGGATATAGCAATGAGAAACTTTTACTGGGGCAAATCTGATGATAAAAAGTATTTTGTTTGTTACATTACCGATTGTCCTAAGGACACAATCTGTAATTTAATATGATATTAGAGGAAGAGGTTTTAAGTACGATTATTGTCTCCTCCACTCTACCTTCCATTTAAATTTCTATGTGTTGGGTCTCGTCTATTAAAAGGTGGTTTCAATCTATAGTCCTATTGAAAAAAAAAATGCTTCAAATACCTAGAGATGTTTACAAAGCAAGAAATATATTGAAGCAAGGGGTGTGCTTTTGAGTGGAAAATGGTAATGTAAATAATATATGGTTAAATCCATGGATCCATGGATATTTTACCTTCCTTCCTTTATTTTCTTGCCAAAACAAGGATCCAACCTTACAATTAAATTAATTAATTGGGTCTTAGAGTAATTATGAAATATTACAGAAGTAAAATAAATGTGTATTTCCTTCTCTTGCCTAAAAGTGAGTCTCATTCATAATGAGACTCCCTTTTTACATGAGAGAGGAGAATATGCATTTAATTGTATTCTTGAAGTATTTTTATAATTTTTTGGAATTCATTAATCAAGATATTAGGCAATTGGATCAAGAAAGTTGAGACAAAATTTTAATGAGCACATAGTACGTTGAGATTTTCTAGAAAATTCATGTGCCCAGGGATTCAGATCTTCTAGAGTTCCTAAGGTACTCTACCAATAGATTTCCTTAAATCCTAACCGTTCTTTAATGATTTAATAGTCTAGATTTTGCCATATCAGCATTCCACTCACAATACTTTCAAAATTATATAATAATGTTGAAAACAAAACAATTAAGATTATTTTTAATGAAATGCTGACATGGCAAAATCTAGACCATTAAATCATTAAAGAACGGTTAGGATTTAAGGAAATCTATTGGTAGAGTACCCTAGGAACTCTAAAGGATCTAAATCCTTTGGATTAAGGGGAAAGGAGGGGGAGTTCAGAGGAGTAGAATGTTGGCTTAAAAATAGCAGCCAACACTACTCGATTCCTCCCAATCCAAACAGACCATAAATCTTCCTATTCGATAGATTAAACTAGTAGATTTTCTATGACAAGCCCCCTAAATCAAAGGGAGTGGATACATTGATGGAAACTGAAGGTAAATGAAAGACTTTTTTTTTTTTTTTTTTTTTTTTATGAAATGGTAAAGGGAAGACTAAATTTAAACTTGTGGAGGATGGCGAATGAGATTCTGCCCACCAAAGTCATAGTTAGGAAAATATTTCACATAGAAGATAACTTCTTCCCTAGCTGTTTGATGGAACTGTAGATCATAGGGCATAGTTTCTTCAAGTGCCCTTAAGCTATAATTTTATGGAGGTACGCTGCTTTGCCTTTGAACTTATCTTCGATGGCTCACCAGCATATGTAATAGTTTTAAATAATTTTATTTCCAATTATTCATTTGAATATGACAAGGGAGATGAGAAAGAGTTTACTCTTTTTTATGTGATTTTCTGTGACCGATTGTGGAAATAGTTGTGATGATGGCATTTCATAAGGGCTAAGGAAATAGCAAGTTTTCTAGCATTTTCTAAGGCATTGAAGAAGGATTGCTTCTATGACTTACGTACTTATCACTTCATATAAACATATCACTTTTTTTTTTCCACAATTCACAATCTGTCACGTAAATAATTGTGACAAAAATTATAACTACCTATAAGTAAATCTCTACAAAGATCTGTAGTTGCAGCATCAAAATTACTTTTTCACCAAGTCGTGGGAGGGAGTTGGCAATTAGCAATCTTGGAAGTTGGAAGGTGATTCCCAAAGACAAAATGTCAAAGATTTGATAAAATTGAGCTCCCACTAATGACTAATCCTGCCGACGGATGGATAAATCACAATCAACATTAGTTCTCTTTTCCATCAAAAAAAACATTAGTTCTCTTTAATTTGTCTTCTTTGGGTCAACAAATTTTGTTCCCAGAGAGAGAGACCCTCATAAATGTAGTACTTGGGCTAAAGTTTATTCAGCCTGAGGGCCCACTCCCCATCTCTACTTTTCTACTGTTTGGGTATTTTCTTCCTATTCTCGTTGAGCTAGTCGCTGAGTCCCCTCTAGGCTCTAAGGGGCTTTTGCTTTATATATATATATATATATATATATCATAAATAAGTAAAAAAGAAAGATGTAAACAATTGCACATCTTGAATAAACAATTCCAATTTCCAAGTCCTTTTTGGCCCCTTCTCTAAAAAAGGAGAAGTATTTTTTGGCCCTTCAGGCCACGCCCTGATTATGTTTTTTCTTTGTTACTTAAAATATTAAAAATATATATATAAATAAATAAATAAGAAGAAGAAAACTACAAAATCTTTTTGACCTACGAGTCCACGGTATGTCGTCATCATATATATATATATATATATATTTTTGGTCAGCATCATCATATATTATTATTAGTAGGTAGCCTAGCATCGAAGGATTAAATATAACTTAAAATCCTAAAATATCTCTTTCTTTTTCTTTACCTATGTTAATTTAATTTATAATATTGTCCGATATGACCACACTATGGTCAATTGTGTTTTTTTTGTGTGGTAAATGACTCATCAAAAAAAGGTCTGAAACATGAAAGAACATCGAAATGCCATCCAGGTCAGGGTGTACCCTACAGTAACGTCCAAAAAGGAGTTATTTTTGCAACCTCAAATATCTCAATGGGAACTGAGGACTCCCAACTGTTTCCCCACACATTGTAGGACTAATAATTGTGTTGTCGGAATATTCCTGGCCAAATTAAGGTAGTATGGACATGACCAATAGGCTAAGATCCCATACTGTCTGTCCCTTAGTCAAATTGAAGTTGAGACTTGGACAAACAAAATGGGTCAAATGACTCAAATTTCACCATTTATCGAGATTTCGAAATGGACCATTTGAACAAAATTTTCCTTTTTTTTCTTTGAAGCATAAATGCACAAATTACATCTTTTTGGGGTCCCCTCATTCTTAGCTTAGGTCAGGACCGTCAGGTCAGCATGGCTGTAGTCTCAGTCTCACAGTTAAACACATCAATTTTATGAAACGAAGACCAAGAATTTTCTTTTCTCTCTGTGATTGGTAACACTTCCTGGAATTTGTACATGACTTTTTAAAAACTTTTACCATCTCAAACATAGCGGCTTATGGGCCCAATGCCTCAAGAAAAATTGCTTCACGTTTTGTCGTTTTCTCTTTTTGGTAGAGAATTGTTTTCTTGTCTATTGTTGAACGTTGATTGGGGTTGCTTAAGTCTTTAACCCATCGTGTACTACGGATTTTCCACTCTATTGTCAGACAAAGAACCGACAAGTATTTCCAATTATGTGATTAAAGCAAGATCAGACACTATTAAAGGCACTTGACTCCAATTCTACATAATGGAAAACCATGACTTCTAGCCAAAAAACCAAACCAATCACATCACAACTTAGGGAAGTAATAGAGAAACCATGGGCGGTTTTACATAGGAGATTTAAGCCAAGAGCAAACCAATTTAAGCTACATGTGTAATGGCAAAACAATACCTTGACAATAAGTCATGTTCACGTTCAACTTTTCCCAGCATACCAAAATTTTCTTCTTTTTAAATCAACACAACAACATGCTAACTTCTAGATAGAGAGAGAGAGAGAGAGTGAAGCAACTGATTAATTTTTTCTAATATACATTCCAGAATTTACTAGACAATAAATACTCACAAGAAAATGAAAACCCTGTATTGTCTCCAGACAACTTCTTTTTCTTCTTTGAACCCTTAATCATGCTTGGCTAAGAAATTAAGAAATATTACAATACGAGGTCCAAAAACAAGCAAGGGCTTCTCCACTTTAATTCCAATTTCAGCTGCACAATAGTGGACTCTTTCCCGTCTATTATATATGTCACCCAATCATAAGCACCTAACTGATTTTCATACAAAAAAGCTATAGAATCCAAAAACTAAATATATATATATATATATATATATACATAAAGCATACATAGATATACGCATTCTGGAGATTTATATAAAGGTATATTACATTTGGAAAATGGATTTCAACTGGTCTCTCTTCCGAATTTGACAAGGCAGCACACCTGCACGAACATATTGTGAAGCACACATCAATATGCAGATTCCATTATCTTCTACATTAAAATTACAGAAGAAGACAATTGCGGGAACATAAATTATATTTGCGAGGACACATCAAACTAAATTAAATTAGGAAGAGGAACTTTTTTTGAGGATAAATTACAATAGTATGTTTCTACTAAATTAACACCAGTGCAGCATGACACCTATACATAACAAATTCAAATATCTATCTATTTATTACGAAGCTAAAAGCAAGTGCATGCAAATGAGTTCTTGCTCAAATGAAAATTTTCCGTCTCATAAAAATGGAGTGGAGGGTGAGGTTGTGGATTTAAGACTTACTAACTAGGTGCGTGCAAAACCAAAAAAAAAAAAAAACAAAAAACAAAAAGAGCTCTAGCTCACATAAAGGAGGGGCTGCTTTTCCAGTGACTCCTGATTCTAGCTATATGCACAATTGAGAAAGTGAATCAATCAAGTGCACTTCTTCATTTTTTTTCCTTTTATCAATGAAACAGCAAGCAAACATGTAATTGGTGCCCACTGAACAAACGAAACCCAACACAGTGAGTAACTTGGTATCTTTTTCTTTATCGGTAAGTTATACAATGGGTGACATGGTAACTAATAAAGAGTTTACAGGATACATTGATACAAACACTAAACTATACAGATCTGGAACCACTGATACATTGCTGCATAGTATCCCTCACTGGTTATAAAGCAAATATGGAAAAAGAAAAAGATACCAAGCAAATTGGTAAGTTAAATAGGCTAAAACTTTTGCAAACGGTGGAATAACAAATACACTTATTTTCTGTTATAATTACAAAAGGATGCTAAAAGAAAGATAAAGACAGGCTAAAATTTTTGCAAAAGCTTTACATAGGTCTGAAACTAGTTTTCTTCTTTTATGTTAACTTTTTCTGCTCCTTTCAATGATTGTTTTATAACAAAATGATGACCATATAAATAACAAAAAGATAACTCAAGAAATGATAATAGGAACAAAAAAAATTTTAACCAAAGGCTCTTTTTTTCGGAGGGGGTGAGGGGAGCAGGGGCTTTTGTAGGTGGGGCTGGAAGGCTGGTTGCAGTATCAGTGCAACGCATGCATGCAGCTTTCCTAATATATGCTTTTGCAATTGGTAATTTGGTATGCTATGTAACCAATAATGCTCGTTATACTACCACTAGTCTCAAAACTTCAAACTAATAGGAAAGGGTATATTCAATTACTTAACCATAGTTGTCAAAACGTGAATATATCCTTGATCAATTTTTGATTTTTTCGTATTGTGTATTGTAAAATACACATACACATAATAAAATTTATATATATATATGTGTGTGTGTATATATATTTTAGATTTACACATATAAAAGGTATATTCATTATAAATTTGAAACATATTCAACTAATGACTAATAACTAATATGCAGTAAACTTTAAAGCTAATTAAATAAATCAAATTAAAATATGTTTATAACATTTACATTCAAATTGATTAAAATCAAAAGTGATAATACATAATATATGAACCAAAATAATAATTATGTTCATCATATTCATCATCTTGCTTAATCAACTCCATCTAAGTCAACGTTATCATTGATTCATTATGTTCGTTATCTTGCAAAATTATATCTTCATTGACATTTCCTTCATCATCATCAACATTTTCCATCTCTTTTTTTTTTTTTTTTTAATAACTTTTTCTTTATATTTCTTTTTGGCACTCTAGCTTCTAAGACTTATAGTAATAGATAATAATAATAAAAATAATTATTATATTGTCATTTAATACCTTATTCATAGTATAGAAAAGAAATTTGCAAATGTGAAAGTGAATTATCAAGTGTAGTCCAAATTTTGTAAGGGGGAAAAATCATGGACATGTCATTTTATTAGACTCAATCAAATATGCCAATTTATTTGTTAAATCAAAGCACAAATTGAATCCACCCCACCCCCTCCCAAATATAAAAAATTAAAACCCACATGTTTCTTTATCATCTAATACACATGATTTTACGAAACAATACAATATGCATTTGTGCATCGTAAGATTCATGAGCATGGTTGCTATGTATCTACAATACAGTACCCTAAGTAACAACTACACACTTAACCATTATTCTAAAACTCTCACTCACATGTAGGTCTAAACCTTCCCTTAATAAGTGGGGCCCAATGTGTGGAATTTTTACTTGTAAATGGGAGATAGGGGGGAGACATGATTTGAACTCGCGAGCATCTTTTGTATAATAACAACATGATAAACTAAACACTTGCCCCAAAAGCTTAAGTTGATGGGAAAAGTTACTCACTTAACCATTATTCTATCAATGACAAGTCTCAATACTAGTGAGTTAGTGCCTTACTGTTCATCAAAGCGTTTTGGCAGCTTTTTTCTTGACAACATTCAAGCTGAAGTTGAACTTGTTCTACAATCTGATTCCCAAGAGACATCACTTTGTGGTTTTGAAGGTGATTGAACTGTGGGACTGCGGACCCGGCCATTACGGAGTTCAGAGGTGTTGCTCTGAGCAGCCAAGTACTCAAGAGCCACAACAATATCACCAATAAGAGGGCGGAAAGTTGGCTGCTCCTGAATACACATGGCAGTAACAGCAATTGCATGATTCAAACAACGAAGAGGGAAGCGCCCTTGCAACAAAGGATCTGCTAGTTGAACAAATTTCCTTCGGTCCTTTAAAAATGGACGCGACTGCAATGGAAAAACAAGTATTAAAACAAAATAATCAAGCAATATTATTACACTATACATGTTTTTTATTTGATACACAAGGCAGGTGCATTTTCATCACTACAAAGGAACATGACTAGACTCCCAATCAGCCAAATTGCTTGGATGATTATGATTCAAACTCATACTTAGTGTCCGGCAGTAAAAATAGTACATTGAAAACAAAGATCAGATGATACAGCCTTACTAATACTCTCTTTTTCTTTCCCCTGATAAGTAAGTAATGCAATTTTATCGATGATCAAAAAGCCTTACTAATGCTGAACATATCAGCAATTTATAAAGAGATGCTTTCTTTTCTTTTTTCCTTTTAAGGTGAGGGGGCTGGGGGAGAATGAACACTGATGTGCGAGGGAGGAAGAAAGAGATAAGAGTTAGCTCACCCAAGTAACAAGGTTCTGCTCTCCTGGCTTCTTAGTGGCATCTATTGCCCTCCGGCCGGTGATCAACTCCAAAAGAACCACACCAAAGCTATAGATATCAGATTTAAGGGTCAATTTGCCACTCATGGCATACTCTGGTGCACAATAACCATAAGTTCCCATTACTCTAGTTGAAACATGAGTATGATCACCAACAGGTCCAAGTTTGGCAAGCCCAAAGTCTGACAGCTTCGGATTGTAGTCATTGTCCAGCAAAATATTTGCAGATTTCAAGTCACGGTAGATAACAGGGGGATTTGCTTTGTTGTGGAGATACTCAAGGCCCCGAGCTGCACCAACAGCAATCTTTATTCGAGTATTCCAACTCAGAGGGTCTTTGCCAGGGTCCATATCTGAGTCAGAAAGTGCATCATCAGTCCAGTCAATTACAGTAATTCAAATAAGATTTTGCAGCTGCAGTGTCTACCGTACTCAGAAAAATCTCTTCCTGCCTAAGATAGGAACTTAGCAGAAAATCTATTTGTTACACTTCATCTTTCCAGGGGAAGGAGGAAAGGGGGGGGGGGGGGGAGGGGGTGCTTAAAAGAATTCCTACTCCAATCTTAGACAGTTACTTATAGTAAAACTAACTTCTACTAGATTGCTTGCTAATTTACCACTCAATTTAATTAGGGGGCATGTATTGGTGACACTGCTTGAAAGAAAAATACTGAAACCATGGTCACTACAACTGGTTTAAAGACAAATATTGGAGATTAAAAGATTCTATTAAACAGGAGGTGCAGAATTGAAAGGAAAATAAATCATTTGGAAAATACAAAAGAGCAAATAGAGATATAACTGGACTTCATAACTGAGATACTTACCAAAGAGATGATCTTCCAAGCTACCCATTGACATGTACTCATAAACCAAAAGTCTTTGATCTCCATCAGTACAATAGCCAATCAAGGTGACCAGATTAGCATGGTGTAACAAGCTTAACATGAGAACCTCCACAATGAATTCCTGAAACCCCTGGAGGCCGTCATGATTAAGTTGCTTAATTGCAACAACCTGCTTATGAAAACAAGTGATTTTCATAAATTAACATTAGCAGGTAATTCAACTTAAACTCCCCCTATATAGCAGGACAGCTAATACCAAATTATTTCCAAACAAAGGCATTTTTTATTTAAATAAATACCAATAATTCCAATATATTCATCCATCCATAATCCAGCATTATATAACACTCCACATAAAAATTTCACAAACATTGCATTTGGATATGCGAAAAGAGCAATGACTGGAAAAGAGAGAACTCTGTATCCAAAGAAACCATTTCAATAAACTAACGCGACATTACACCTGTTACCAAATTATCTCATTTTATGTTATTTTAAACAAACATCACATATGAAAAATGCCAGGCCTTAGAGCCTAATTATATCAGATTCATATCACTAAGTATCTAATCCATCTATAGGTTTCACTAATAAAACATAGTTTATGCTTCCATATCATATTCAAGAAAATTTCACTAAATATCAATAGTCAATTCCATTCCTCAAAATTCTTTTATCCCAATGCAAGCAATGCAGATTTTCAAATCATCTAAAAGATACCGACAATGTTGTAAAATGTATGAGAACTCACCTGATTGGCTTCCAGTTTGCCCTTGTAAACCCTTCCAAAACCCCCTTCCCCAATTAGATTCACCTCCTTAAAACCTCTTGTGGCCGCCGCAAGCTCACGAAATGTAAAACTACGAGCTGCACTGGATTTCGGGCTGCCACCCTTTCTATCATTCAAACCCTCTTTGCCTTTCCCATTCTCTGCAATGTAAACACACAATTCAATTCCCATCATTCTCAAAATCAAAACCAATAAGTTCTTCCAAAAAATAGAAACAAATTTGAGAACAAACATCAAAAGTTCAAAATGGCTATGAAATTCCTACCATTAAGATTAGAGTCCCTCCTTCCCTTTCCACTACCTGCAAATTCACATCCCAAAACAAAAACATATACATATTAACAAAAACAAATAAAGGGTCAGAGACAAAGACACACATAGACACACACGGATACCTGAGGAATCAGCAGGATGACCAGAACTAGATCGTGGGGCATTCTCAGTTTCGACCCTGCGCACACCTTTCCTTCGTGGACTAATGCAAGAAAAGCAACTCATTTTCTCTTTACACTCTCTTTAACAAAGACACACACACACACAAACAATAAAACAATTGTTCCTGTAACAATAACAAAGAACCACCTGAAATGAATTTCTCACCCAAAGCCCAACTCAACCCATATCTCAGATTTCCCAAAATTTTCACATGCCAAAACCCCCCAAAAGAACAAAAGTACTAAGCACAACCATCTCCCACTCCGAAAGGCGAAAGGAAAGAGAGAGATCAGGAAGCCAAAAAGGCTAGAGACAGAAAGAAACCTACCTCCAAAAAAGAAAAAAAATTTCAAAACTTTCTAAAATAAATCCAAACCCTTTATTAAAATTTAAAATATTACCAAATAAAAACACAAAGCTAAATTTTGTTTATAGAAATGCCGGCTTTAATGTGTCAAATTTAAGACAAGGGCAGAAGAGAGAAACCAAAAAAAAAAAAAAACCAAAATTACGCGTAAAGGCAAAAATAATACGTGTGAGATTACTCTAATTTTAGCTAGAGAGGGCGACAAATTTAGCGGCACAGTTGGCGGTGACTGTGATTAATAACAGCTGGAAAATTGAAAATACTTTTTTTTTTTTTCCTCTCTTTTTTGTGCTTTTGGAAATGTGTGGGCCTTTTCTTTTTTTTTTTTAATTTTTGTGAATTTCTTTGCGTTTGTATTTGGTTTTCACTGTTACATTTATGTTTGTGCACATGGTAAATTGTTTTACACGTCGCTCTCCATCCTTGTCACCCTGATTTCTAGCTTCTGGTTCGATAAAATTACGGTTTTGGACATGTGGTGAGCTGGTTATTACGAGTTTGACACTGACAGTTTCGGCCCAACTGAACTGGGAACTGGAACCGAACTCGCTTTATGCGACCTACGTTGGATATTGTTGGAGTCTTTATTAAGATTGGGATTTGGGATTCGTTGGATTGTGAATTGTAAAATGGTTTTTTTTTTTTTTTTTTTTTTTTTTTAAGTTTTAAAGCTTTAAAGCATCAATGTCAACGACTTCGATGCGCGTGACTGACGTGCTGGGATCGCCATTCTGATTCCGCGTGGACCGGTTGGCTGACCTCCTTAGATTCTACACACATTCTAGTATTTTTCGAGTGTTGTAAGGAAATTATTTTCAAATTTTACATGTGATTTGATTTATTTTTATAAGAGTAAATAAAATACAATCAACAACTCTGAGTTTTGGTCTTTAATCACCGCCAGAAAGAGAAGAAAAAGAGTAATAGTTTAAGGATAAGATTGGGTTTAGGGATTATATTAATCGGTTTTGAAATATTTTGAACTTGGTTAGTATTAGCTCGAGTCTTAAAAAGTATTAAGAAGTATTGACAGTATTTTACTTCATTATTTTATATAGTCTTGTTTTATTTTGAATAAGTTACACTAACCTATTTCTCAAAATTTGAGGAACAGCAATCGAGGTCTAGAACTTAAAAAAAACCAACACGTTATTTTTTTAGTTAGTAACAACTATAAAATGCTTCCAAATCTTAAACAGATTCGCTTGACTAAATCATAATTATGGTTAGTGACTTTTTTTATAACAGTTATTTCTTGTCACCATATCGGGGTTACAGTTTGGTCAAGAGAATCAAAATTTGGAATATCTTGTTATTGTTATTAGTTAAATGACTAATGTGTTGATTTTATCAAACCCCAGGTAAGGGGATAAGGTTTATGAAGGTTGAGTGTTACTCTCCCAAACTTCGAAGGAGTTTTGTGTAATTTAACTTTTCATTTTAATAAGATTTTTTAAATTAATGGCATAAGTTAGGATGTGGTATTTCATATTTAAATGATGTTTGTTCAAATTTTCTAAAATAAAACTGTTAAAATTACTACTAATTTACTAGAAAAAATTTAAACATTGATATGGTAATAAAATTATTGAAGTCACACCCAAAAATAATAATAAATAATATTTTTTATTTTTAAAAGTTGGCTAATTAATCAAGTAAATTTCTAATATTTCTAACATAACCTTTAAAAAAATAAATCAATTAAAACATATATAATTAATTTGAATTTGTGAGCACATTAATAAATTATTGATAATTTTTTTTTCTTCTAAAAGAATATGCATGTGCATTACAGTTACAAACTTTAAAAACATTTACATTGTTAAATGAATAGTGACCTAAATCATAATTGGAACCGTCTTTCAATACTTATTATGGTTTGTTAGATAATCAATGTGCATTACTCCCCTTTTATTGCGAATGGAAACCTACTTATAATAAATGGTAGAGATGTTTATTGTATAACCGTGATGAGATGAACATTAACCTCTCTTTTTTTCTTTTTCTTTTTTTGACAAGAGAAGAACATTAACCTTTTTTTTTTTTTTTTGAGAAAAGAAGAACATTAACCTAATACCATGGTTTCCATCATCTTTATAACTTATTACAATTTGTGCAAATTGAAGAAGAACCAACTTAAATTATAGTTGTGGGGCCCCAAATATTTAGTAACTCTAGCCCACCCCACATCAAGCCCAAAGTCCATGCCAAAAGAGAGAGAGAGTGTAATCCGAGGATAAACGGACGAAGCCCAAGTTATTTAGGGACCTCGCCGAGGAGGCCCATATCCTCGGCGTACCGACGTCCAAGGAAAGGGAGTGTCACTTCCCCATTAAATGCATGCCACCGATATTTTAATCACATCAACAATGAATTGACCGGCCAACAAAGATGCCTTGGTTGCTTCAACTAACAGAAAGCCTGCAAAGACTGCTGATGGGACAGACACTCAAGTATAGGCCTGGATAATGAATAAGTGGACGGTAGAGATTAACTAAGGAGGGGATATATAATAGAGAGACCCCCGCCTCAAGGAGGGGGAGGGGGGGAGAAAAGAAATGCAACCCTAATATATGTTAGTTCTAAGTAGAGAGGTCCTCGGACCAGATCCGAGGATTGATCCGAGGATAAACTTCCTTCATAAACAACCCAACAAAAATCATGGCGGGGGTTCTCATAGACAATCAGTCAAAATCATTATAAAGATCCTCACAAACACTTAACCAAAGGGATGATGATTATCCTTAGAAAGATTTAGTCAAACTTTCTTTTTCTTATTCCTATGAATTTCATGTTATCCGACTGCTTGCTTTGTTGGGGCCAAGCCTTTCTACCAATGCTCTACAAATTTTATTGTTTAGGGTTCATTACAAATTGAGTCCTTACAATTAGCGCCGTCTGTGGGAAAGACTTGGGCACCAGCAAGTGCGACGGTCAGTGTAAAAAAAAATCAAAAGCAACACTAGAAAAAAAAAACGCACCAAAACAATACAGTTTGCAGCAACAATATCCATTCAGAGGTTTACAATCACAAGAAACAAGAATATACGAAAAATAAAAGAGACAAAACAAGTCTGCTTCTTTATTAATATATGAAGAAAGAGTTACATCTCTTACAAGTGATACCCGTGGGGCTTATTCTAAAGCTAACTACAAAGACAGACGCCTAACAAAGCTGGCAGAGGAACAAAAGATAAAAAAGAAGGCTGGTTGTGAAGCAAGAGAAGAGGAAATGAAGGGAAGAAGGCTGGTTAAGGAACAAAAAATAGAAAAGAAGAAGAGATAAAAGGGAAAAGAAGGAAGGAAGGCAACATGGAAGGCGGAAGAGGCCGCGGCACAGGACAGCTCCACTTCTGGGTTCCGCCTGGTTTCCTTCCCACCCCCATCGTTGCCAGCTTGGAGGGTCACAGACCCATACCCAAGGGAAGGAGGTTACGTTCTTTCTGGATCCTCCTCCAAACGGCAAGAAGAGTCCCCCCTCTGATTAGGTTGAAAAGAAGGAGAATCTTCGGATTCCTCCTACCCCAACCCCAACGTGACGTCCAGGGTCGGGGTGCCATCCTCGGCTCCTGATAGGGACTATGCATCCTCGGGACCGCCCTTTCTAAGGGCCAAGTCATTTGAAGGGGCTCAAACTGCTATGCCTTGCGGGGTATCTGGGCAATATTTTTGGGAAAAGTTTAAGACGAATATTTGTCAGGTGTGAAGGAAATGGTTGCCCCCAAAACGCCTTTTATAGAAGGCAAGATACTGGTGAGAGCCAATCCGCATTAAATCCTAGGGAGAGATTTCCGAAGGCAATAATTCCGCCCAAATTCCAAAGAGCTTACCAGCCGTTAGATCCTCGTAAATCCACGACTGACATTAATGAGGAGGCGCCTCATTAACGAGGAGGCACCGAAGCGTCAAAACGCGTTACTCGAACAACTAAAGGGACACTTCATAATCAGAAGAGTCACGCCAAACGAAGAGACAGAGCAAAGTGGGTCTTCTCCTACCCCAACCTCAGCATGCGTTTATTATTATCTTGCTTGAAAATTTTACTTATTTAATGCTTATTGTTGATTATAACAATGTGGAATTAAATGGCTATGGATAAATAGATGAGACAATAAATAAAAAATCAAAGAACTAGGTACTGGACAGAACCAAGGCATTGCATGGTCCTCGGACCCAAGCCTCTGGGGAAACTAGCTACTTCAGACTATGAATGAAGAGTTAGACAGAACCAAGACATTGCATGGTCCTCGGACCCAAGCCTCTAGGAAAACTAACCACTTAAAAAATCAAAGAACTAGGTACTGGACAGAACCAAGGCATTGCATGGTCCTCGGACTCAAGCCTCTAAGGAAGCCAGCTACTTTAGACTATGAATGAAAAGTTAGACAGAACCAAGGCATTGCATGGTCCTCGTACCCAAGCCTCTGGGAAAACTAACCACTTAAAAAATCAAAGAACTAGGTACTGGACAGAACCAAGGCATTGCATGGTCCTCGGACTCAAGCCTTTAGGGAAACCAATTACTTCAGACTATGAATGAAGAGTTAGACAGAACCAAGGCATTGCATGGTCCTCGGACCTAAGTCTCTGGGGAAACCAGCTACTTCAGACTATGAATGAAAAGTTAGACAGAACCAAGGCATTGCATGGTCCTCGGACCCAAGCCTCTAGAGAAACCAGCTACTTCAGACTATGAATGAAGAGTTAGACAGAACCAAGGCATTGCATGGTCCTCGGACCCAAGCTTTTGGGGAAACCAGCTACTTCAGACTATGAATGAAGAGTTAGACAGAACCAAGGCATTGCATGGTCCTCGGACCCAAGCCTCTGGGAAAACTAACCACTTAAAAAATCAAAGAACTAGGTACTGGACAGAACCAAGGCATTGCATAGTCCTCGGACCCAAGCCTCTGGGGAAACCAGCTACTTCAGACTATGAATGAAGAGTTAGACAGAATCAAGGCATTGCATGGTCCTCGGACCCAAGCCTCTGGGGAAACTAACCACTTAAAAAATCAAAGAACTATGTACTGGACAGAACCAAGGCATTGCATGGTCCTCGGACCCAAGCCTCTAGGGAAACCAGCTACTTCAGACTATGAATGAAGAGTTAGATAGAACCACGGCATTGCATAGTCCTTGGACCCAAGCCTCTGGGGAAACCAGCTACTTTAGACTATGAATGAAGAGTTAGACAGAACCAAGGCATTGCATGGTCCTTAGACCCAAGCCTCTAGGGAAACTAACCACTTAAAAAATCAAAGAACTAGGTACTGGACAGAACCAAGGCATTGCATGGTCCTCGGACTCAAGCCTCTGAGAAAACCAGATACTTCAGATGAGAAAACTGAATATTAGACAAAGCATAGGCATTGCGTAATCCAGTCACTCAGGCCAACAGAGAAACCATTTCCACATGAAACATTAAGTGCTAGGAAAAACTAAGGCATTGCATGGTCCTCGGACCCAAGCCTCTGGGGAAACTAATCACTATACGGCAATATAAGCACCGGGCAGAAATAAGCCTTTATACTAACCGTAGGTCCAAACCTACAACAAAGTCGATTTCTTGGGTACTGAGCGATGAATCCTGCTAAGGACGAAAATCAGACGAAGACGAGCGCTAAAAGCATAAACTTAAACCTACCCATCCTGGAAGAACTAGCGAGGAACTCAAGCAGAAAAGTATACACTAAAAAGAGAAGAAAACTTACAGAAACAAGGAAAAATTCCTCAGGCGGGCCCATTATGCCCAAGAAAGTTGCAAAAGCAGTTGCAAAAATGGTAACACCAACAGAAAGGCAAAGTCCGACAGACTAATACAATAGGCCCAAGTATGTCAAAATCCTCCTCTCCTCCCAAGGGGTTGGACAGCAGAATTTTGAGGGGCTATTGTGGGGCCCCAAATATTTAGTAACTCCAGCCCACTCCACATCAGGCCCAAAGTCCACGCCAAAAGAGAGAGAGAGCGTAATCCGAGGATGAACGGACGAAGCCCAAGTTATTTAGGGACCTCGCCGAAGAGGCCCATATCCTCGGCATACCGATGTCCAAGGAAAGGGAGTGTCACTTCCCCATTAAATGCATGCCACCGATATTTTGATCACATCAACAATGAATTGACCGGCCAACAGAGATGCCTTGGTTGCTTCAACTAACAGAAAGCCTGCAAAAGCTGCTGATGGGACAGACACTCAAGTATAGGCCTGGATGATGAATAAGTGGACGGTAGAGATTAACTAAGGAGGGGATATATAATAGAGAGACTCCCGCCTCAAGAAGAGGGAGGGGGGAGAAAAGAAAGGCAACCCTAATATATGTTAGTTCTAAGTAGAGAGGTCCTCAGACTAGATCCTCAGATTGATCCGAGGATAAACTTCCTTCATAAACAACCCAACAAAAATCATGGCGGGGGTTCTCATAGACAATCAGTCAAAATCATTATAAAGATCCTCACAAACACTTAACCAAAGGGATGATGATTATCCTTAGAAAGACTTAGTCAAACTCTCTTTTTCTTATTCCTATGAATTTCATGTCATCCGACTACTTGCTTTGTTGGGGCCAAGCCCTTCTACCCACGCTCTACAAATTTTATTGTCTAGGGTTCATTACAAATTGAGTCCTTACAATAGTTATTGTAACTATTGAATAAATATACATATATATATATATATATATTTTGATGTTATTGTGATTTCAAAATTCTCACAATATTGATTCTCAAAAAAAAAAAAAAAAAAAAATTCTCACAATATTCAGTTACAGATATATATATATATATATATATTTAAATGATGGTAGAAGAGTTATTTTTTATAAGAAGAGAATTGAAACATTTGAAGTGAAACCAAATTGATTTTATTTTATTTTTTTGAAACTACAATCTAAAACTAAAACTTAAAAGTGAAAAATCTTGATCTCCAAGGATGTTTAATTGATTAAAATATAATTAAGTCTTGAGCATAAACTGTACACAAGGTGAGGTGCAATATAATACAGTGGAAAATGGCTTTTAGTTAACCTTAATAATGATGGGCACTCAATTTGTTGACAATTAGAGTCCTCAATTATTTGTTTGCTATTCTATCCCCACC
Source organism: Quercus gilva (assembly GCA_023621385.1). Taxonomy (NCBI): domain Eukaryota; kingdom Viridiplantae; phylum Streptophyta; class Magnoliopsida; order Fagales; family Fagaceae; genus Quercus; species Quercus gilva. The sequence continues at coordinate 15,984,658 of CM042474.1, forward strand.
CCAAAAAAAAAAAAATGATTGCTATAATCTTTGACCATCCAAAATAAAATGTAGATAGAATAAAAATTATGAACCTTGACACATGCTTACGTGACAAGTTTGTATTGGCTCTCATTTAAATCTACTATTGACATTATATTTTTATCTAGTACTAACAATTTATTATTTCAGCATGCACTAATTTTTTTTTTTTTTTAATATCTATAAACTTTATCTTCAATACTACAACATTAACGCAACAAAATTCTAAAAAAGTAGTTGTGCATTTCTCTTTATCTCATCCAATGCATTGAAACATTAAACGGAAAAGGAAAGGGATTAATTTTATTTATTTTAACAATTGTGGAAAGGCATCTAATAAAATACTCCCTGCATATATACTAGTATACAAATACAGTTGGGTTAGGTGGCTTTTTTTTTTAGGGCCTACTTCTTCATCCTATTAAAAATAAGTAGTGATGGGTCAAGAAATGAGTAACGTCGTCCTTCCTTAGAGAATGGACGAATGACTATGACAATCCCATTGCCAGCACGAGACGAAGGAGACTGCCCGAACAAACCCAACCAAGACCAGCCATTACGACTAGCAGCAATAAATAACAATACCGTTGAAGACATGCTGGTCGAACTAACACCTGGCACAAGCGTTACGAACTCAGGCAATAACGCTCCCATAATGGCAAAACCAACGGCTAGAAAGGTATTGAGACAACATATATATACCCATAAGCAAGATCCAAAGGGGGTACGTAAAAAAAATATTCATATCACTCTATTCCCATTTTTAATTTTGATCCGTTTGTATCTTGATTAGCTTCTCTGACTTAATCATCGGAGGCGTTGTGGGCTACATCCCCACCGGTGATTCTCTTTTCATTGTTGTATTCCAGGACCGAAGTAAGCAGAGGACGATCTTGATCCGGACGAACATCTCGACTGACGATCTCAGCATCATCAGCTTGGCGCTGTCTGTGGGGACTTCTTAACATTCTCCTATCCTAACGAGATGGAATCCAGTTCAAACCCGGACCCTGTTGCTTTGGTCCTGCAAATTCAAGCACTTGCAACCACAGTGGAAGAACTCACTAAACAGAACCAAGAAATGAAACAACAACTACAACAGGGAAATAACCATACAGAAGTCAACAGAGACAAAGATGAAGACAGCCATAGGAAGAGGGCCAACACTCCAGAAGAAGTGAACTCTAGTTTCCTTAAGGAGATGAGGAAAGAAATGGACGAGTTAAGAAACGCTATTAAAGGGAAGACAGATCAAGGGCTGGAGAGAATTGTCAGGAAAACCGACTCTCCCTTCACAACAACAGTCCAAGAATGCCCGGTACCTTCCAAGTTTCGCTTACCGCAACTTGAACCTTTTGACGGATTGAAAGATCTGTTGGACCATTTGAATACATTCAAGACTACGTTGGGTCTCTAACAACCCCCTGACGAGATTCTATGCCGATCTTTTCCAACTACCCTAAAAGGGGCAGCCCGGGAGTGGTTCACCAAATTACCAACGTCGTCCATTGACAACTTCGAGCAGCTCAGCAGTTCTTTTGTTCGTCACTTTATGGGTGGACAACGTCCAAAAAGGACAGCAGATCACTTGCTCACAATCAAACAAGGAGAAAAGGAAACTTTGAGGTCCTATGTGACGCGCTTTACACGAGGAATGCTAGAAGTGGATGAGTCAGATGACAAGGTACAACTCACGACCTTTAAAGCCGGATTAAAATCTAGGGATTTTGTGGTTTCTTTGGTGAAGAATCCCCCCAAGACAATGGTAGAGGCACTATTAAAAGCACAGAAATACATGAATGCTGAGGATGCTCTAGCAGCCATAGATGAGACTGAAGTGACGAAGGAAAAGGAAAAGAAGAAAGAAAAAGGCGACGACAGAAGGGGGCAGAAAAGAGATCAAACAGATCAACGTAACGACGATAGGAACAGGCGGAGGGACAATAAAAACCCTCGACAGACGAAGTTCACACCGCTGGTAATGCCGGTTGACCAGATTCTGGCGGAAATCAGGGACGATCAAAGCTTTAGATGGCCTAGGCCACTTCAGTCACCACCTAGTGTACGTGACAAGAGAAAGTATTGTCGTTTTCACAAAGATCACGGGCATTACACAGAGGATTGCCGAGACCTGAAAAAGCAGATAGAAGAGCTCATCCAGAAATGGAAACTCCAAAAATATGTGAAGAGGGGAGAAGCTAGCAGATATGGCAAAAAGGAACAACAAGGGGATTTCCAAAGAAGCGAAGGTCAACCACCTCGTCCACAGAATGCAAGAGGAGAAATAAAGACCATTACAGGGGGACCATCCATAGGAGGGTCGTTTGGATCACTCAGGAAATCATACCAAAGGCAGGTAAACAGTGTTCATAGCTTACCACCATTGAAGCAACGACGGACGAATCAAGATATGTGTTTTTCGGAGGAAGACGCCAGGGGGATAAAGCAACCTCATGACGATCCATTGGTCATCATGATCATGATCGAAGGTTTCAATACAAGGAGAGTTCTGGTAGACAATGGGAGTTCAGCTGATATCATTTACTTGTCTGCCTTCCAGCAATTGAAAGTAGACTCAAAGAGACTTCGCCCCTTTGAATCACCCCTCGTCAGCTTCAGCGGGGATAAGGTGTACCCACGGGGTATTGTGACGTTGACTGTAACCGCTGGTTCGTATCCCTTGCAAGTAACCAACAGACATAATTTTTTGGTCGTGGATTCCCCTTCGTCTTACAATGTGATCATTGGACGACCTACCCTTAACCGTTGGAAAGCCGCTACTTCCACATACTGCCTGAAGGTAAAGTTCCCAACAGAACAGGGAGTGGGAGAAATAAAAGGTGACCAAGTGTTGGCAAGGGAGTGCTATCAGGCGGTCTTGGCATCCAGAGAGAACCACACGTGGACGATAGAGGATAAATCACCTGAGGTCATGGAGAAGCTAGAGGCAGTAGAGCTGGTCGAAGAAAATCCATCAAAGACGACTCAAGTGGGGACGGATCTAAGTCTAAGGACGAAGGAATTAATCATTCGTTTCTTGAGAGACAACCTCGACATATTCGCATGGAGTCACGAAGATATGCCAGGGATTCCTGCAAATATCATCCAACACCGCCTAAATGTAGACCCGGAAAAGAAGCCCGTCCAACAGAAACGAAAGGTTTTTTCTCCTGAACGAAACAAAGCAGTGACGGACGAAGTAAACAAGCTACTTACTGCAAACTTCATCAAGGAAGTTTATTACCCAGAATGGTTGGCCAATGTTGTCATGGTCAAGAAGGACAGTGGAAAGTGGAGGATGTGTGTGGATTTCACCGACCTAAACCGAGCCTGCCCAAAAGATAGTTTCCCCTTGCCCAGAATTGATTAGTTGGTTGACTCTACTGCTGGGCACAAGTTATTAACATTCATGGACGCATTTTCAGGGTACAACCAGATACAGATGGCTGAGGAGGATTAAGAAAAAACTGCATTTATCACCAGTCAGGGGCTCTATTGCTACAAAGTCATGCCGTTTGGCTTGAAGAATGCAGGAGCCACATACCAGAGGTTGGTAAACCAAATGTTCAGGAAACAAATTGGGAGAAATGTAGAAGTGTACGTTGATGATATGCTCGTCAAGAGCAAAGAGGAGGATATTCACATAGACGACCTCAAGGAAACATTCAATACGCTCAGGCAATACAACATGAAACTGAACCCTTCCAAATGCGCTTTCGGAGTGTCTTCAGGGAAGTTCCTTGGGTTTATGGTTTCGCGAACAGGAATTGAAGCGAATCCGAAAAAAGTAAAAGCTATTCTCGAGATGTCCTCACCAAGGACAACTAAAGAAGTGCAATCCCTCACAGGTCGAGTGGCAGCCCTCAACAGGTTCGTCTCGAGAGCAACGGATAAGTGCCTCCCATTCTTCAAAACGCTAAAGAAGGCGTTTGTCTGGACGGAGGAATGCGAAGCGGCGTTCCAAGACTTGAAGCGATACTTAAACAGCCCCCCACTATTAAGCCCGTCCAAAGAGGGCGAAGATCTATTCTTATACCTGGCAGTGTCTGATACAGCAGTAAGTGCAGCCTTAATTAGAGAAGAAGATAAGAGACAACTCCCTGTGTACTATGTCAGTCAGGCTTTCCAAGGAGCTGAAGCTCGTTATCCACGAATAGAAAAGATCACCTTCGCCCTAATAATGGCTTCGAGAAAACTTCGCCCCTATTTTCAGGCCAACCCGATCAAAGTAATGACGGACCAACCCATCAAGAAGGCAATGAACAAGCCCGAGGCAGCTGGACGAATGGTACAGTGGGCAATTGAGCTTAGCCAGTTTGATGTCGAGTATTGTCCGCGGACAGCTATAAAAGCTCAGGTGTTAGCGGATTTTATAGCAGAATTCACCATTAATGAACAAGAAGAAGGACGAGAAGATATCTGGACGATTAATACAGATGGGTCGTCCACACAAAAAGGAGGAGGAGCAGGCGTCGTCATTGTTTCCCTCCAGGAAGATGTTCTGAAATATAGGGTTCAACTGAAATTCCCTGTAACCAATAACGAAGCAGAGTACGAAGCTCTGCTGACGGGACTCAGATTAGCTCAGGCACTGGGAGCTGAAAATGTTGTGATCAAGAGTGATTCGCAACTTGTCATTGGGCAGGCCAGGGGAGAGTTCGAAGCAAAGGAAGCAAGGATGCAAAAGTATCTCAAGTTGACGAATCAGCTGGTGAGCAACTTTAATTGTGTGGAGTTTTTACAGATCCCACGAGAACAGAATGTAGAAGCCGACGAAGTTGCACGAAGCGCCTCAACAGATGTCCCGGACTGGACGAGCAGGTGGAAATTAGAAGAGCAGAACCTCCCTAGCATTAAAGAAATGCAGAGTTTCTCCATACACACCAGCAGTGGATGGACGAGCCCGATCCTGTCCTTCCTCTGGGATGGACGCTTACCATCAGACCCTGAAGAGGCCAAGAAAGTCCGCAAACGAGCCGCCCGATTCACCATATTGAATGATCAACTCTATAGAAGAGGTTTCTCTTAGCCCTACCTGAGATGCCTGGAGGAAGATGAGGCCAGGTACGTCCTCGAGGAGGTGCACGGAGGAATTTGTGGAGACCACATGGGGGCAAGATCCCTAGTCAGGAAGATCATGCAAGCAGGTTATTTCTGGTCAACGATGCAGCTTGATGCATCAAATTTCGTGAAGAAGTGTGACAGCTGTCAAAGATATAGAAATGTTCAGCGAGTCCCAGGAGAAAGAATGACGACTATTTCCTCACCCTGGCCATTTGCGCAGTGGGGAATTGATATCATGGGCCCCTTACCACAAGGAAAAAGACAAGTGAAGTTCCTACTGGTGGCAATTGATTATTTTACGAAATGGGTCGAGGCAGAAGCTCTTGCAACAATCACAGAGGCTCATGTACAAAATTTTGTTTGGAAAAATATTATTTGCAGGTTCGGGATTCCAAGGACGATCATCTCAGACAACGGTCGTCAGTTCGATTGCCAAGGGTTCAGATCATTTTGCTCAGGCCTAGGTATTAAGAACAAGTACTCTTCACCTGGACATCCTCAGGCCAATGGACAGACAGAAGTAACTAACCGAACCTTACTCAAGATCATCAAGTCCCGGTTAGTGGGGGTAAAAGGAGCATGGCCTGAAGAACTACCAGGCGTCTTATGGGCTTACAGGACGACGACGAGGACACCAACAGGAGAAACCCCTTTCAACCTAACATGCGGCACAGAGGCAGTTATCCCGGTTGAAGTAGGCCTTACCAGCACCAGAAGGGAGTTTTTTGACGAAAAAAGCAATGAAGGCCAGTTGAGGATGAACCTGGATTGTCTGGACGAAGTCAGAGACCAAGCCTCCCAAAGGACGGCAAAGTACCAGCGGAAAATGGCAGAATACTACAATCAAAGGGTGAGGCTGAAAAAATTCAACATCGGTGACCTCGTCCTTCGGAAAATAACACCTGCTACGAAGGATCCTACACATGGCAAACTTGGCCCAACCTGGGAGGGACCTTACAAGATCGTCCATTATTCGAGACGAGGAAGCTACCACTTGGAAGACCTTGAAGGAAGAAAACTGCCTCGTCCTTGGAACGTCGAGCATTTAAAAAGGTACTATGAAGAGAAGGACAGTGCATGATTGTAAGACATTTTCTTTGATACTTTAATACCATAATGTTCATTCGTACAACTTGATCCCATGCTTTGTACTTCAAATTATTTATATTCATGCGAAATCGTATAAGCAATTATTCAGATTTTTCATAAGTGATCGTTCAGCATTACAATAACATTGTGCAATAGTTACGTTCACTAATTGTATTCTTAAAAGTACCTTCAAAGGTGGTACACCGTCCAGATCGAAAAGACGATGATGTACCTGAAGCGGTGTGAACATCGTCTAGATAAAAAATACTTCAAAACACCTTCGAAGAAGGTACACCGTCTAGATCGAAAAGACGATGAAGCCCCTGAAGGGGTATAAACATCGTCCAGATCGAAAAGACTCCAAAACACCTTCGAAGAAGGCACATTGTCTGGATCGAAAAGACGATGAAATCCCTGAAGGGGTGATAGCATCGTCCAGATCGATAACAAAAAATAAATAAATAAATAAATAAAAAATAAAAAATAATTTTGAGGAGCTCAAATAAATCACCACAAAAATCACCTAAGTCCATAAAGGGACGAAGTTAAATCTCCGAGAAACGAAGATACGATCCCAAGTCTTCCATGTCTAAATTCGCAAAAGATGTGAAAAAGAACAGCAAACATAACGCAAATATATACATACACGACCAAAAGTGAAGATTGTTCAAGAGAAAAGAGAAACCCCAAAACATACGGGGACCAAGAAAAATGTTCTGATAATAATGGCCCAAGATACACAGGGCTCACAAAAAAGAAGTTCACTACATAAATCATTGAGCAAGAGCATCATTTCCACCTTCATCGACCACCGGGGGGTCTTCACCCGAAGCCATTGAAGCTTGAGCAGTCGAAGCAGCCTCGTCCGCTTCGATCTCCTTATCAACTGCTTCGAAATCCAGATCGTCCAAATCAACCCCCGGCCCGTGCTTGACCATGTACCTCCTCAACAACTCGAAACCTTTAAAGTACCACTGAAACAGGATGGTGTTGTACTCTTCGGTCGATTGAAAGGCAAGGACGGCCTTGGCCACAGCTGCTTTCATCTTTTGGCCTACAGCAGCAAGAAGCTCGTCCTTCTGCTTCACTTGAGATTTTTCAGCTTCAAGCTGTCCGGTCAGGACCTTGACCTGCTCCACGGAGGTGTTGTGAGCGTCCATCGCAGCAATCAAATCTTTCCGCAAGACTGACGCTTCGGCCTCTAGAGCCTCCACCTTCGAGGCAGCCATGACGGCCTTCTCCTCACTCGCTAAGAATTGTGAAGTAAGGTGCATGCTCTCTCCCAACACCTGTGAATAAAAACTTTTTTAAAAAAAAAATGATAGTACTTTGGAGAATGACAAAGAGAGATATAAAAGCACCTGGACGAGTTTGTGCAAGTTCTGGTTCACCAGTTGATGTGTAGGCACGAGCGAAATTTCCCTCTTTTCCTCCACAGTGAAAAATTCGTTTGCCCTAGCAACAGCAATGTCAGTATCCTCCCAGACAGAGGAGCCTACCTTTTCCTTTCCCTTTTTCCCGGTCTTCTGCCTCTTGGGAGGAGGGACCTCCTCGAGGGAAATTGCTGGGGAAGCTATCCCTGCCTCGTCCAGTGCCGGTGTAGACGAACCCCTCTCCATCGTTTCTTTCTCTTTCTCTTTCTCCTTCTCTCTTTCTTTGTCGGTGAACCTCAAGGTCTTCTGTCCAATGCTCGAAAGGGGTTCATTCTTTTTCCCCTTGATCTTTGCGTACATATCCTTATTAAATTTGCTCGTCATCTCTGCACCAAAAATGAAGATTTAGAGTAATGAAGAAAATAAAGACGATCCTGAAGGACGTAGACTGATGAGTTACTTACACTTTCGTTGCTCTCGGTCAATCACTTGAAGAACGTAGAGTGAGGGCTCAGGTCCCAAACAATGACGAGCTAGAGTCCGTGGATCGACGAGCTCACCAAAGTCGTCGATCGTCTTCGTGTATTTAATTGCCTCCTGAACCCTCTCCACGAATTGACCCTCCAAATCAGGACGCTCTTTCACTGCACAAAAAGAAGATTACTTAAAGCTGTAAGGACGAACGAATAAAATATCCATGAGGATGGGAAAAGGGAACCGTAAAAGACGAACGCACCGAGACGAGGGGTCTCCCACCGTCGCAGCAGCCTGGGGATATTCTCCCAAAAATCATCTGACAATGTCTCCCAACCTTCTCCTGACACGAAGAAGTACCTTGACTTCCAATAACAGAACGACGACGGAAGGTCAACTATTAGGCGGGATCTCCTATCCCAGGGAACTAGTTCATAATACCCAAATTCCCTAGACTCTTTCAAACGGTAAAGATAGGTAAACTCGTTCACGGTTACCATTTCTCCATCTGCTATGATCGTCCAGATCACCATACAGCTTATAACTATTCTCCAAGAATTGGGCATAAGTTGACCTGGGGCAATCTGTAGGTGGTCCAGAAGCTCCATAATGAATGGATGGACGGGAAATCTCAGACCGCTCAAGAAGGCCGCCTCATAAAAACAAACCTCACCGTAGGCAAAGGTGCAAGCCTTTTCGCCCTTCCTGGGAAGACAAATCTTGGTTTCTACAGGGAATTGAAACCTATCCCTAAATTTGCTGAAAACATCAACACCCAAATGGCACTTTTCCTTGAGGGCATGGAAGGAACGGGAAGCGACAACGGAATTAGAGGGTTTTGACGAAGAAGGAGGCACGAAGGTAGCCGTGTCCATCGCGGCCCCGTCCGCAGCCGCACCAGAGGACGAACCCCCCTCAGGACCACTAGACCTCACAACGGAACCCATTTTTTCCCTCCTAAAATCCCTACGGGTATATTTAAACCAAGAAAATGACTGTTGCAACAATGGGTACAAGTCCCTCAAAACTAATTCTGAACCGCTCCCCCCTACTACAAAACCACTAGGTTGTGGACAACGGTCGCCGGAAAATTCTAAAAGTCCCCCCAAGCGAGCAAAGAAAAAAGTAATGGAGGGAGAAATACGCTCAAAATCAGTATAATCTACCATTAAGAAGGGACAGGTACAGTTCGAAAAAGGAAAGTAAACAAAAGAAATGTATGAAAAAAGGAAATAAGCAGAAAAAAAGGGATACGCACCTTAAAAAGAGAGGAAGAAGAAACTGAAAGGCAAAGCGGCGACAGCAAAAAGACTCAAACACTGAGGAGATAGAAAGACCAAAATGATCCAAAAAATGAAGAGGTTAAGAAAAATAGAAGTTAAAATCTGCCTTGGAAATCGTGGGAAAACGAAAAGACGCTCGCCGGAAACGATGCCTCCCCACCGGTCAGGGCTTGACACGTGGCCACAAAGTATGCCACGCCGCCACGAGGCAGTAAATGCGGGGAACACATCCCAAAAAAAAAAAAAAATGTATGTATATAAAAGAATATTCCCAGGGTCGTCCTATTGTACGGACGACCTTGGAATGAGGGGGCAGCTGATGGGTCAAGAAATGAGTAACGTCGTCCTTCCTTAGAGAATGGACGAATGACTATGACGATCCCATTGCCAGCACGAGACGAAGGAGACTGCCCGAACAAACCCAACCAAGACCAGCCGTTACGACTAGCAGCAATAAATAACAATACCGTTGAAGACATGCTGGTCGAATTAACACCTGGCACAAGCGTTACGAACTCAGGCAATAACGCTCCCATAATGGCAGAACCAACGGCTAGAAAGGTATTGAGACAACATATATATACCCATAAGCAAGATCCAAAGGGGGTACGTAAAAAAAATATTCATATCACTCTATTCCCATTTTTAATTTTGATCCGTTTGTATCTTGATTAGCTTCTCTGACTTAATCATCGGAGGCGTTGTGGGCTACATCCCCACTGGTGATTCTCTTTTCATTGTTGTATTCCAGGACCGAAGTAAGCAGAGGACGATCTTGATCCGGACGAACATCTCGACTGACGATCTCAGCATCATCAAGTAGTGTACTATCTTTGACGTAAAAAAAAAAAAATAAATAAGCAGTGGATAAGGTTGTATAATAAATTTAAGACTCATTGAATGGTGTATAATTTATTCTTACAAAAAAAAAAAAAGGTGTATAATTTACCAATAAAATCAAGGTAAACACTAAACGGAAAGGTTACTAAATTCTTGATGTAGCTCACCAGTTGAGAACTTGAGATACTGCGTCATAACCCCAAACCCTAAAAAAGTAGTAAATGCACGTTGCTCTCTCAAAAGGTCCTTGCTATTTGCCTACTAAATACGATCCATGTCTTCTAATCTTTTACAACAACAAAAAGTACTACCCATGTATTAAAAAAAAAAAGCTGAACTTGCTTTCATACTGTTTCAAACTGTGGTTTGTTGCTGGTTACTATCAAAATCAAAGAGTTCAGTTGTGAAAAAATATTGTCTATCTTTAGGTAGAAAGGAAAAGGAAAGGGAGCCCAAAAAAAAGGGGCCAAAAAGGGAAACAAAAGTAGAAAAGAAAGTAGAAAAAAAAAATCCCGATTACTTAGTTAAAATACATAATTTGATCCAAGAAAGCTAAGCAAGCATGAGAGTTCGCGTGGGAACAAATTGTGCAATTTTTTTCATAATTGTTAAGTTGATAAGTTGTTATAGATTTTTTTTTTTTTTTGGTTTTAAGTCCACAATTGATACTATTTTATTGTTTATTATGACCAGTTTATGAGTTATCACTTTGTTGTTGTGTTTGGTGGGGGGAATAACCATTGATAAAAGTTGTGTCTCTACTTACTATGGCCGAAAAGGTTAGCATTACCATTGGGCAAGTGGCCTAGTGGTAACAGACTTAAGCCAACAAGTGTCAAGACTCCATTCTTGGGTTTTAGTGTATCTCCAACTAGTGAGTGCGATGGTATTCACCTCTTTCTTCTTCTAAATGTCGCTATCCCGTATTCTTTTTTTTCCTACCAAAGAAAAAGTTAACATTATGTTTCTTTTTCTCTGGGGGTAAAATTAGCATCATGAACTGATTCGGTGATTCCTCAATTCCAATATTTCTTTTGTCATAATAAAAGAAGGTAGAAGTTATCCATTCCGTGACCTATAGCATTTTGGTCTTTATCTGGGCCCCAATTTTTGGCCCATTAGGAGAAAAGGCTAACAAAATGTGACACCTTACTTTAAGGTTCGGTTGCCACCTTTTTTTTATTTTTCCTTCGTAATAGCATGCCATCCATTAAAGAGAAATAGAAGAAACATCCTAACTTTTTTTTTTTTTGATAGAAAAAGCATCCTAACCTATTACTTAAAAAATGTTAAAACTTTAAAGCTTTAAAAATATGTATTTTTCGATGGAGACTTCAAAAGTACTGACTATTGAGCACTCTCAAATACACAAAAGTCAGGCTCCTAAGAATATTCCAATAAATACCGCACCTTTTATTTTCTGTGTTTAGTTAATCATTGCTTTTGGTAGCAGTTGCCCTTTTGGCAATTTTATGAAGTATTGATCATGTCTTATGTATTGAGAATTTGAGAAGTAGGAAATAGTAAAAGCTAATTAAAATATGATTTTTTTTGGGGACTGAAAGTGGCTCAATTGCCCATAAAAATTGGATTGATTGCATTAGATTTCCTGTCCTCAATGATGTCCAATCAGGGCATTCACAATTTGTTTGTCAAATTAACCTTTAGTCAAATCATAACCAAAACCACTTAAAAAGTATGTGCATCAAGCTCGACAAACTGACACGTAATATACTATTCATCAATACATCAAAATAATTCAATTTTTTTTTTCCTCATGCACCGATCCACATAGATCAGCGATGTCATGTCATGTAGAAATTCTATAGAGAATCGTAGTTCCATAGGTGGACGGTCGACTAGATGTAGCAAAAACTTTCGAGAGAATCGCAGCTCCAACAGTAGCATGAAGAAATTAAAAGGTGGTTTGACCATCTATTGGTCGAAATTGATCATCTGCTGGTGGTCGTCAAATATTGACATGGTAATATGTCTCTTTTATATAGATGAGCAAAATGCTTCAATGAAATAATAATGAATTAAAACTATAAATTATGGATCGAAAACAACAACATTGTTTTTGTTACATTTCAATGTCCAATGAACAAGACACGAGTCGATGCTTTTTTCCCCCTTGAGCTGCTGAGAAACGCTTCATTATTTAGGGTTAGCCTTAATTCTTCCTTCATGGCCCACAATTCTATCATAGGGCTAGTGAAAATAACAAGACCAATACAAAACCACTCAACGAGTGACCCAAATGGTCACATGGAATGGCCCCATTACCTCGAAAGGCCTAATTTTATCTCTGGAGTTACCATTTGGATTTAGTTTCGCCACTCCCGTTAGCGGGTTGTCTAAGGATATGCAATTTAGGGCCCAAAGAACAAACCAAAGGAAATTCTATCATGTAATGATATTTTATTTGAACAAAGTTTCTCTTCAAAGTAAAATCTCACTAAAAAAATTAACATAGTTATATATTTTGAAAATATAACCATGGAATTGCATATTCTTTATGTTTTTAACACGCATGTCAAATTTTGTTCAAGTCGGATACTATTTACTATCTGATCTATAAACATATTTTTCATACATAATTTAAGACAACAAAAACTTGAAATTTCAACATTTAATTGATAACATAGTTATTGATATTTGATCTTTTTGAAATTTTACAAGTATGAAGGATATAATAAGAAAATACAATCTAATGATGAGTTCAAAAAAATATAGGAAGAGTTTGAAGGACTTCTCTAGTTTTTTATGGTAAGTTTATTACGTGTCAACCAAAAACTCTATTTTGTAATGATAAAGAGCAGAGACATGGGAGATTGGAATAATACTAGTTGAAATCTAGTAAAATAAAGTCCCTGGTAGGGTTTCAAGTAGTATTTGAAACTAAATAGCTAATTGTTATGTACAGAACATTACTCATGACAACTAAATAGCTATTTGTTGTTATGTCCATAACATTATTCATGACTAATACCAATACTATAAGGCATGTCGTGGGCTTTCTAACTAATGGCAACGGGTACATTGTTGCTGGCATTAATCATGAAAGAGGAAGATTACTAAATGAGTTGGCGGCCAATTATGAATGCATTTTCACAAAAAGTAAAGTAGTTTTTGAGGGGCTCCATATCTAGCTAAAGAAGAAATCATGTGGGAAATGAGAACTCTTTAAAATTCAATCCACAAACTCTTTGGAGTGAAGTTTGTTGTGTGCTTTTGTATTAAAACCTTCTTTCCTCTTCCTTATGTTTGTGTATTTGTTTCTAAGAGAGAAAAAACATTAATAAAAATAAGACACATAAAAAGGCCTAACAAAACTTATTCTAATCCTAGAGTTTAGTCAATGAGATAAAGATAATCTTCAACTTTCTAGAATTTATTCCAACTCTTACCAAAAAAAAAGGTTGTAGAATATATCAACAAAATGAAACATAACCTATTATAATCCAAGCAAACTTATTTAAATAAATATATATAATAAAAAAATATTATCTAATCTTACTTATTTGAATCAACCATAACAAAAAAAAATTGTCCAGCAAATACTAATATAAACATAGGCATTTTTGCTTTATGCCTTGCCTTCCCCCTGAAAGGAGAATCAAATTTAGAGCAATCTAAGGAAATTGGGCAAGTCTACTTTCATCACCATAGTCACCAATCACCATCAAGAATATTGAATAGCAAATCTACTTTCCATGTTTTAACTTTTATCCCAACAAAACCTCATAGTTGGCATAGCTGAATGAATCTTTGGTTCTCTATTCACTAAGTTTGCAAATATTCCAACTACTAATTGACTAGTAAGTACATATTTTACACGATTGTCTAGCAGCTTAACAGGTCATTTCATACAACAAAATATTGCCTTGTTAATTGCAGGCAAACATGGTAGTGATTCTAGTGAACAAAAATGTAGGCAGAGCAGCAAATGAGATAATCTCAGGTGCTCCCTCTGGTATCATAATTACCACAGGTCCCAGAACCTCACAATGACTCATGGGTTGTAAGCCTAAGCATAGACAAGCCTGTAGAATTTTACAATGATAAGCTACCTCTTTCTGAGTAATCAAGAAGGTCATAGCTTGATGTTTGAAGTGGTTTTTAGAGAAAAATGACTTAAAATAAGCCATCCAAAGAAATCCAAGAAGTGAGAATGTCTCATAAGCTTCAGCTATAAATGACTTTAACATTCAAGAATATCACAGCCAAGATTCATAATCCCCCTTAGTATTAAGATAACTGAGGGAAAAGAAACAAAAAATTCCAGAATAGTTCAATCAAAATTTTAAGTACAAATTTGAACACAAAATGGATGAGCAGAATCTGAGCAGCACAAAAATCACACAGCAATTTGAAAGCTAAAGGGATGAGCAGAATCTGAATTTGCCAGTTTAAATTTGACCCAAAATCTGAAGCAGAGAAATCAAATAGAGCAAAGAACCAAAAAAATATTTGGACCATTTCTCGATTTATGCGTGTCATCCTTGCGCAGGGGCCATGCTAATCTTCTCTGTATCGTTCCAATTTTATCGGATGTCCCCGAAGGGACACTCCTTACAGCTCTCGTTTTCTCTTATAAACACATATAGTTTTGTGTAACTAGACGGTGTGGGACTAGTTGGATCCCAACTAGAACAGTCATTAGTTTTTACCAACGTGGCAAACCACGCCTAACGCGTCCCGTCCGTGGACGAATCTGAACCGTTAGTTTGTTCCTTGTGGGACCTCCTTGTATAATAGAGGCAGTAGATCATCTGAGGAGGAGGAGGTGGATTTCGTAGGTCTCTAGGTTCTAAATTAGAAAGATTAGATTACAGACCGCTGATTTACACAATATTTATCACATATATTTGTATAAACCACACCACGTATAAATATAATGTTGTCTTTGAATTGTATTATGGGCTTTCATTTAGGTATGGACTAATGAGTCATGACCCATCTAGTCTAATTCTCGTGTGGACCATCTTTCTACTGCTCTCGAATAATGGACTTTGGGTTTGTGATACACACATTAATCCAACAGATCAGTGGCCCATTAGACTTGGGTACTCCATCTCCATGTCATCTTCCAAAAATGAACAAGGCCCAGATATAACGAGTAAATATATATATATATATGTAATTTATTTCAAAAAACAAATTCATGAAAAGATATAATTGATAGATGAAACTGATGGATTCATTTGTACTAATCACAACTAAAAAAAAAAAAACTGTTTTTGTCCTCAAACTTTTTAAATATTTTTTTTATTAGTTTAGGAATGAAAATAAAATTTTTATAATAGTTTAAGAACAAAAAAAAAAAAAAAAAGAACTTAACTATAACATTTTTAACTGTTTAAGGACGAAAAAAAAAAATCAAAAGCTTAGGGATGAAAATCGAAATTCATGCAAAGTTTAAGAGCGAAAACAATATTTTAGCCTTATTATAAATATGAATAATATGATGTAAGACATAGTTTCAATTAACAAACTGACTTGATGAAAAAAGTGATATGAGAGAGAGAGAGAGAGAGTTAAATCATATTATAGACATATTTTATATTCACAGTATTACAAGTATGTTATTTTAGGACGAAGGTTTTTTAATATATTTAATTTAATCCTACCTACAATTTTTTGGCTATGTCATAGTTGATTGGTGACCCGTTACCAATAACCCAAAACCCGCATTGCATCAAGTTTTGCCTCAAATTTAATAATTATGATAATAGATTTCAATAAAATAATAACAATAACTATGATGATAAGTATAGCCAACAGTAAATATTCCAAAATGAGTCATTTTAATAATTTTACTTTAGTGTTTTTATGCAGTGGATATCATAGAATTTCACAACTTTTTCACAGCAAACTAAGTTATGAGCGTATCATAAATTAAATCAAAGCTCAAAACAATGGTGTTATGAAAATTTTGTAAAATTTTGTTATATCCTTCCACTTTCTCTTGCTTAATTACACGACACAAGTTACAACGATTAAGCTTCTCACCAAAAATGTTTTGAAAGATGTTTAAGAATTAATTATTTAAACATGATATAGTGACGATTTGATATGAAGTGTTGAGGTTGACTTCAAAATAATTTAGTAATAATTTTTTTTAAGAAACTATTTAATTTAATTATAATTCTGATGACATATTTTTTATTCAATACATGTATGTCATTATAGGAGACTTGTTGCCCATATTCGAAGTACGACGTCGATTGTAGAAGCTTGCACGATTACCTTTTGCCAAACAAATGCACACGCGTCATATGCCTCAAACCCATTGGTGCAACATATCAGCTTACGTTATCGTATCGTATCGGCTGGTCAACTTCTAATACCTAATTATATATAAATATATAATACATACATGATACATGATATACCAATTTCGTTTCATGGTGTTGAATTATCGTTTATTATTAAATCATTGTCTCTCTTCAATAATGTTGTTGAATACAAAGGTTGACAAAAATGAAAGGACAATAGTAGTGACATTTGATTCTACCATATTTTTCTATCCAAAAAACCTTGTCAAGTGTACTGGTCATATTGATTAGTTAAATTTCGATTTTTTATTTATTTATAAGTGAGATAATATTATTGATGCAAAGAAGGATCAGGACTCTCTGTCATCCAAAGCCTATTTTTCTATCTAAAACCCTTGTCAACTGGTATATATTACTATTTAGCTTAGTATATTTTTATATATTAAATTATAACATTGGACTCGTTCAAAATAATAATAATAACAACAACAACATTGGACCTGCACAGAGAGAGAGATGATACTATCTGTGTCAAAATTTTGACCTAGGGTAATGCAGGGTTTTCCTTGTTTGATATAAACTTTCTATGGGCAGTGCACTTCATGTTGATAAACCCCAGAAATGTGTTGCATGTGTCACATAAAATAAGGAAAACATAGTACTTTCTTATTTCAAACATGTTTGAAGTTATCTTAATTATTTTACTCAGTGGATTTTTTTGTGCTATACTTTGTTTTATGCTAGTTTCATTGGTTTTTTTTTTTTGAAATATATTTACATAGTTTTCCTTTCAAAGAAAAACTGATATGATATTATGAAAAGGAAAAAAAATTAATTAATTAATTTTGCTAGGCACCTTTCTCGATCATCTAACAGTTTTTTTCGTAAGAAAAAATATATATATCATATAGGAAACTGGATAAAGTTAAGTATATCACACGTGAGTTAACTTTCGAAACAATTAAAGGATATAATCCCTTTCGTGAAATAGGCATAAAGTTTTTTTGGAATGAAACTTTGTGTGCAGTGGAAGGAGAATTTGAGAAACCTTTTGCTTAAGTCTAAGGGAGAATGTGCGAAGCTTAAAAGCTGTAAAGCCATGACCCACGCAGCTCTCACCTCCCCTGATCGCTTGCTTGCTGCGTATTTGATGTGATTTTGTCCAACACACTTGACTCCACTCTCGTTTTATAGCACAAAATCCGGTTAATTTATAATTCTGTATTGAGAATCAAGATTTAATAAATAACTATATATTTCTCATTTTCTCATGGCCATATAGTATTAATTATTATTTTTGTTATTGTTAATAATAATTTCTTGTACGTAAAGAATATATATATTTCCTATCAAGAACTCTGTAGTCTAACTAGTTAATGAAAATATTCAAGATTTATATCTCTCATTTCCCAACTATTGATTTATAAAAACAAAAAAGAAAACTATTTTTTTCCTGGATAAATTGCTCAATACTTTCTTCAATAAAGTGTCTTAGTTTTTGTAAAAGTGACTTTGCTTCTTAAAACCTTTTCCTCTCATTTCCTATCCTCTTTGTTGAACTCTAAATTAACCTCATGCTTTATAGGGAGAAATACATAGTCCAATTGCAAAACTAATTGAAATCCTCATTATCGATCTGGCAGACTAGTTTTCTTATGAACCTTTATGATGATCTTGATTTATATATTTTTAGGTTAAAAAATTCAAATTGATATATCAAAAAGTTCATAAATAATTGAAATCCTTAATAAACTTATGTTAAATTTAAATTTAAATATTTTATAAAAGAGATAATTATTGTATATCACTGAATCTTAAAAATTATTTGTAGAGGTTGGGTTTGAGCATTTCTATTCTTTTGGATGAGTAGACTCATGCCCAGCTAGCCTGATACAATGAATTTGTAGGGAGCAGATTAAAGGGCCGGGTTTTAGTGAATGGACAGCGGTTAGGATGGCGTTCATGGCAACCAAACTAAGATAAACCGAGTTTAATGAAGAAGATTTATTCTTGGCTCAATTTGGTGAGCTCTTTTCCTAGGAGGACCAGTTAGCCTTCCTCCTTCCCCCTTTCAAAAAAAGACCCCTCTTTTAGAAGAGTTTCTTACATTATATATCTCTTTTCAGTTGATCCTAGCCCTACATTTGTCGACCAGGCAGGTCACTACTCGAGTGCTTGTCCCATCAGCCGTTTTTCCATCCTTCTATGAGTTGTAGCTAACAAGGCTGCAGTGTTTAGGGGTGATTTCCTCATTAATTTGGCTAGAACGCCAGCGGTGGGCATTTAATGTGAAGGTGACAGTTTGTCTTGGATTTGCTCCTCCACCGTCTTCCCATGATCGGCACATTATACTTGTTCTTTCTCCTGAGGTGTTCTGGGAGGTTGCCTTTGATGGGGTGTAGACTCTCCCTCCTTTGGTCAGGGTTGGTCGAGGACATAGTTGTCCTTGACGGTCCTCTTGGGTGATCCGGATCTTTTCACGTTGTCCTCAGAAGTTTCTTCCTCCTCGGTATGGGCCTTGGGCTTGGTACGAAGTGGGCTGGGTTGCCTAATTCCTTGGCCCCACATTATTGTATTATCACTAAAAAATATAATTTTTATTTTATATTATTGAAGTAATACCAAACACAAAATAAAATTAATTGTATATTTAACATTTTCTTTATAATATTCACTTATTAGTATGTTATATGCTTATATTTACTCATTTGATATCATTGTCACAAGAGATGCATGCTTTCTCTCCTATCATTTTATTTTATAATTTTTGGAGAAGAAAATTAATTACAGGACTCTTTTTAAGGAGTTTCAACATATTAAAAGACTTTATCAATTGAGTTAATTAAAATTCACAATTAATAGCCGGACTTGATATTATTAGTTAATCCAGAATAGGCAATAATTATGATGCCAAATGCATAAATGCCAACCAACCATTTACGAACTGCAATAGGGCTTACATCACCTAGTAGCATTTTCATATTAATTTAATATTTACATTAATATTTTATATAATGAATTATTCAATTTAATAAGAAAATTTAAAATATTCATAATTCGATAGTTTGAGGAGGGATATTTGAACTCTAAATATTTTCATTGGAAATATTATAAAGTAAAAGTGCCAACCAGCTAAGCTAAGACTCTTGACAATTAATAACATTTTTTAACATACATAATAACGATTTTTTTCTATAATAACGCACATATGATGAATCAAGCCAAAATAAAAAAGTGCATATATTGAAGATATTAAATTTATCAATGTTCTAATTAAAAATTACTAAATTATTCATGCCAGTATGCCACAATATATTTTAGTTCTTTTTTCTTGGTGAATACATTAGATATATGCATTGATGAGCAGTGATCGTCATATTGAAGTGGATTGTACTTTAAGTTAGCTCAACAGACCAATTATAAATAATCATAAATAATTATTAAAATTTTTTTTTTATAAGCTGTTATAAGCTATTAATTAAGTTAGATAATACCTTCTCAAAAAAAAGAGTTTGATAATAGAGTAAGCCAAATTAACTTTATTTTGTAGCTCTTGTTAACCAAAAAAAAAAAAAAAAAAAAAAAACAAATTAGTAACAGGGTATGTGCGTAATATGATTGCGACGCATTTTCAATGCTAATCTATTATTTATACTAATGATTAATCACACATAATATTACTCGTAAAAAAATTCATATATAATATAAATAATTTAGTTTCTTTTCCCCCCTTGTGGGTTTAGGTGTTCTAAGAACTAAGAGCAAATTGGTAATTGACTAATTGTCAATTTGTCATATACTATATCGGTAAATAATATAATATGGTTTTTTTTTCTTCAAGAAACAAGTAAATAATATGGTGGCATGGGTGTATTTCATTAGGGTTTGGCTTATTTCCAGTATTTTTAATTGGAATCTCCTATTATTTTAATGAGAAATTACTACATCATCCACTAACTAAATAAAATGTGACTGTGTATTTAAAATAAAAGGAGACCTACTTTCAGTTAAAAAAATACTGGAGGTAAGCTAAACCTATTTCATTGATCTATGTTAAGAATTAAATGGACTTTGTTGTTTATAGCCCTAAAAGAGATCAAGATCCTTTGCATTTCAAAAATAAATAAATATTCAAATGCATTATAAATTGAGCAAGCTATAGTTTAATCTCATTCTCAAGGTCCCCCTTACGAGTTATTAATTTCTTCTTTTTTAAGATAAAACTAGGCAGTAACTTGTGTAACATATGAGAAAATTTAATAAAATATGGTTTTTATCTCTCTCTCTTTTTTTTTTTTTTTTGGTCTAAATTAAAAATTTTATGATTATTATAATTATTAATAGTAATTTATTATGATTTTTTTTATGCGTTGACATGGTAAGATTATAATGGGTGGTCTAATTATAGATAAAATTTAAAATCATACAAAATATATCATATCATATCATATCATATTATATATAATAAAAGTTGAGCTTAGGCGTCGTGGTTGCGCCACGTGGCTTCACCAAATTGTAGAAATTTTAATAAATTTTTAGATTTTAAGAATAGATATATATACATATTTTTTGGATAAATATGATAAATCAAGTAATAAAAGAACGTAGCATTTGATTTACAACTATAATATTGTGTCTATCTAAAATGTTATAAACAAACCTTAAAATCAAAAAATAGATATATATTTTTTGTCCTTATCTTTTTCTCCTATAATTTCTAAGTTGATCAAAATTTTAATTTGATTACAATCCAAATTCTTCATATAATCCTTTTATTATTAATTTATCTATAATTTCAACAAAAAAAAAAAAAAATAGAGTATACGTAGAGTAGTTAGAGTGAAAGAATTGATGAAATTTTTTTTCCTACATTTAAAAAAAAAAAAAAGTAAAACGAAAAAAAAGAAGATAGAATTTGCTTCTTCTTTTTTTCCTACGTTTATTTATTATTATTTTTTTGGTAGATAAATTTGCATTTTATGTCATCTTTTTCTTAATAATAAAGTAAAAAAAAAACAAAAAAAGGGTATTTGAGTTTCACCTAAACTACTTCTTTTTGTTCATATCTTCTTCACAACCTAAAATTCCCACTATATATACACACAGTTTTTTTTGGTGTTTTATTATTTCTATTACGTACTTTACAATTATTTGCTATATTCTTCCTTTCTCCTCTTTGCCCTACCTACAACCTTGCAGGTATTTTTTTTTTTCTTTCATCAAATTGAATAGATTTGATGTATTTGTTGCATTGTTATTACATATAATATGATTTTTATCAACAAGTTTTTATAGAAAAGCTGAAATTCTATATTTGATCGCACCTTTTAGTGTTTTTTTTTTTTAGAAATCAATATAGCAAGCAATATTTTTGTATTTTTTAATTTTTTATTATATGATTATTTATTGTTGACATCAATATTTTATTATGGATTTAATTTGTTATGGCTTTTGTTTGGTTTTTTGCTCCATGTAATCTATATTCTTTAATTAAAAGCAAAATTTGCTGTCAAACATGAAATTAGATACAAAAGAATCCATCCGTCTAAATTTCTATGTAAGTTTATCTTTACTTAACTCTGTTTTTTTTTTTTTTAATTGAGGTTTTGGCTTAATTTTGTTTTCAACCGTTTCAATTATTGAATTCATTATTTTTTCATGTATAATATTAATATTTGAGTTTTTTTATGATAAAAAAAAATATATGTGTTCTTAAAAGCTAAAACACAATACAATTACAAACATTACTTTAAGTTAGGGTGTTATATTTATTTATTAGTAAGTTAGAATATTACATTAAGTTAGAATATTATATTTTTATTTATTATTAATTCAGTTTAGGGTTGATATAACTTATAACCATTTGAATGAAATCAACACTAAAACAAATGATTTAAATATCAAAATAAGAAATAAAAATTAAATTTCATTTAAGTGTACAAGTACAATTTATTTTTTAATCTTAAATTTTGAATTAATTTTTTTTAATTTTATTTGTTATTAAATTTAATTATATTATCAAAATATTTTTTATTAAGCCGTGCATCGCATAGGTATAATACTAGTATATTAGAAGAAACGGACGCTATAGGTTGAATATCTCTCTCTCTCTCTCTCTCTCTCTCTATATATATATATATATATATATTGTGGCACATCAAGAATGAAGCTATTAAACTGGGCCTCACTTGAACTCACAACTTATTTGTATAGTGAGTTTGGATTTCCTACTTTGGATCGTTTTTGACACATAGACTCAATGAGATCACTTTTCTCTCTTTGTATGTTGCTTTTCCTCTTTCTCTACCCTCTATTTCTCTATCCAGTTTCCAACCCCTTTCCTTCTCCAGCCAGTTTCCAACCCCTTTCCTTCTCCAGCTTCTTCTATTTATAGCCAATTATTAATGGAATGATCATGATTACTTTCAAAATCAGTGCAATGAGAGGTCCAATGTCGTTAATTGTAAATGGGCGTTTAGGTGAGAATGGCTTTGGAAATGGTTCCCACTTCAGTAGATGTGCTCGGCAGCCATATTCCCTAAGGCACTGCTAGGTACGCAAAGGGTGGTGCGACCGAATGACCGCAACCTTGCTCGAGAAGACTTGCCGAGCAACGACCTCATGGCAAGGCCAAATGTGAGCTAGCGTCGGTTGCCTACTCCCCAGGCCTTTGAACAACACTCAGCTTAGGCTCGTAGCTTCTGTGGGTTTGGGCTGGGATCCTGGGCAAAGTTGAGGTTGAGCCCTTAGGCCATACTATTGATCCATAGTCCATGGCCTAAATGGGCTGGGATATTATGGGGTCATACATACATATATATATATATATATATATAAAATAATGATGTATACAATTGTGAGGTCAAATTACTTTATTTTTTATACAATTACATAGCTACTTATTATTACACATTTCTATATTGACCTATATATTCTAGTATTAGACATTTATTATGTTTGTGTGGGTATGATCCTATCTAAAAAAATATATATAAATATGAAATTTGATAATAATGGTATTTATTATAATTGTGTATATATACAGAACTATTAAATATATAATTATGATAATCATTAATAGACATTTATTATGATTGAGTTTGAATATAAAACTATTAAACATGAAATGTGATAATTGTGTCATTTATTAATAGGTATTGTAAGGGCATTGGGCCCAGGAGCTCACTATTTCCATGTGTATAATGGGTCTAAGGCCCAAGCCGAGGACTAAAGGCGGTGGACACTGTCAAAAAGGCCATGCTAGAGAATGGAGAAGTTAGTTTTGGTCATAAAAGCCTAAGAAGTGTAGCCGATGATAAGATCCTCCTCGGCTAGTCTAAGCCGAGATCCAAGGAGGTGACCTGCTGTCCAGGGAAACATCACAGAAACCCCTAGTTGACATGGATAAGCATTATGAAAACACAGGACAAGGAGGTGTCCTAAAATATCTGAAGAGAAAGCTGCTACCTTCGCATTATAGGCTCTGCAACTAATTCTCTGGTTGCATTAATGTGAAGGTGATACATGAACAGTGCATTCCAACTTTATAGGTACTTCATGAAGACTTGTGGTAAAGACTGATGGGACAAGTATCAACACCAACCATCTGGTATGCACATGAAAGGTGGGGATGAAAGGTAGAGACAGTATAAAAGAAAGAATGGATAATGAGACAAGAGATCGGGAATTCAAGAGAAAAAGACTATAGACTTCCAAAATCAAACTTGTAAAACGAACTTGAGAATAATATATAAGAACAGACCTCCTCAAACTTTGCCGAGGACGATTTTTCTTCAATACAACCTTGTTTCTTTTGATTATCTTATCATCTGAAACTCTTTTAGTGTTTGTCTGATTAAATAAAGCCTAGTTTTCCAATCCACTCTCTATAAATTCATTGTTTTGGGCTTGTTGGGCTTGAGTCCACGTAGTAGGTTGGGAGTTCAAAACTAGTCCTTACAGGTATTTATTATAATTTTGTTTTATATGAAACTATTAAATATATAATTATGATAATCATTAATAGATGTTTATTATGATTGATAGTTAAAAATATAAAATAATTTAATTTTAATTAAAGAATAAATATTAGAATATGATTTTTTATGCAAAATATATATTAGAATATTGATGTGTAAAATTGAGGATATAAAAGTTTATGTGACAAAATATTATGAGTTCAACAAAAAATATAGAGTAAAATTTAAATTCAATAAAAATAAAAATTAGAATAAATACACGTAAAATTGAGAGGTTTTCCAAATTTTATATAGCAAAACAACACGAGATCAACCAAAAGTCAAACGTGTGTTTTTTAAATCATAGTAGACTACAATAATTAAGAAATATGGTCCAAGTAGTTTTCTCTATTCTCCTCCAAAAAAAAAAAGTAGTTCCCTCTATCTTCTAAAATTGTTAGAAGATAGAGCTTAGAACCTTATTTCCTCTCTTCCGTATTTTTGTTTCTTAAAAAAGAGAAAAAGAAAAAGTAGTGCCCTTTACATTGATATTTATTTAAACAATCAAGTTTTTGAACATTTGAAATGAACACAGAGATGGTAAATACTCCCTTTTCCTAATCTGAACCAGCCGTGCAACTAACAAGAAGTACATGAAAGGAAGCAAATCAAGATTGAGATATGTTCTCTAAAGAGAGTCACTTTAAACGTGCAATGATCAAATCTCTTGAATAGTTAGATAAAATGGAAAGTTTTTTATTTTATTTTTTTCTTTTGACTTTAAACAACAAATAAGGAAAGGTGTTCTATTATGATTTTTGAGTCTTATTGATTTTTTTTTTTTAGTGACTTTTAGAATATTTGAAAGGATGAGAGAGAGGATAAATTACAGTCGTTTTTATTGAACATATCAAGAAGTAGGGAAGAACTAATTGCACAATAATAATAATAATAATAATAATAATAATAATAATTATTATTATTATTATTATTTTTAGAAACCGCAAAATGTTATTGAAGAACGAATATAATAGCTATTGCCTATAGCTATTAAAAATTATCATTAAACGAGATTGGATTAATTTTTTTTTTTTAGAGAATATTATTGAATGAAAGGGTTAACCTAACATCTTTGTTTTTATTTTTCAAGGCCTAAAATAAATTCTTATGTCTATTATAATATCATGTTCAATTTAGGACACTACCCACCCATAAAAAAAAAAGGGAAATAACCAATTGAAATAACGTCAACAAAAAAAAAATGTTAAATCTAGATGGATATTCTACACATGTTAGAATTGAATCAGTTAAGCACCCAGAACCAACGGATACCAATTACCATCAAATTAGAAAAAGGAAACAATACTAAAACAAAATGTGTATTCCTAACGAGAAATTATATGTCTACAACATTTTTACAACAAATCCTAAGTGGCAGGTTATTATTATTGGGACAAAAAAGTAATTTTAGTGTTAGTTTCAAATTTGAACCAATAACAACTAACCACCATGATTTGTTGTAAAAATGTTATAAAATTGTTGTAAACGTAGCATCTCTCATTTCTAATATCACAAAAAAACTTACAACTTTTGTTAATAGACTGTAATTAGCTGTCTGTCACTTTTACATATACCCATAACTTTTTTATTCACTAATCACATTCAGCCACGTTGAATAGCAACAAAAATTCAGAATTTTTTGTGTGGTAATAGTTATTTTTGGAAAAACAAAACCCTTCACTACATACAAGTATAGGGTTATTGTGAGTTGTGAGTCTTGTGAGTTGTGACACAGTCACAAACACTTCCCCTCTCAAACTCTTCTTTATATATTCTCAAAAAAAAAAATATAAAAAAAACTCTTCTTTATGTATATACCAATAATAAAGCCTTCTTTCCTACAAACAAACCCTGATCAAAAGTAGAACTACTCACAGTATTAAAAACAAGCCTAAACGCCGAGATGTTCTCTTTAAAGAAAAGTTTCCAATCAATAAAAAACCCAAATTTTTGTATAACCCACCTCCCAATCTTTCTATATAAATCCAATCCCAATTCTGATACTCCCACCACCGCTTTGTATTTCAATTTGTTTTTCCATCTCCAAGAAAAAATGCGGCGGAGGGTCCGTACGGCCTTCCTATTCGCCCTGCTCGCCGTTTTGCTCTTCACTTTTGTTTCTGTCTATCTCGCTCGCAATGCTATTACCAAGAAACACGTTCTTAATTCCACGTCGGATCTCCGGACCCGATCCAAGGACCCGGGTTTTCCCAACCTCGCGATCCGAGATGATCATGAAAAGCTCGGCGGCCGGCTCCGGACTCGCCGCGCGTCCTCCATCGGAAACTCGGTCGCCACCGTAGCGATTCTGTTTCCGGATTGGGAGGTGTTAGTGATTGTTTCTCCGGAGGAGGCGTCACCGTCTCCGGATTCCGGCGACGCGGAGTACGAGTGTCTGTTCGAGAACGGAGCCAAGTCGCCGGCGAATTTTTCCGGCGTGTTGGCGTTCACGAATCGAACCACGTTCAAGTGCGTTTTGCCGAACGGGCTTCGTAGCCGCCGGCCGTTTATTCAGCCGGCTCTTATAAGATCGTCGGAGACTGACGTGTCGCCGGAAAATGAACAGGTTTGGTCGGAGCTCATCAGGTGGACTACCATTGCGTACGAGTCGTTTTCGACCGAGAACGACGTCGTTCTATTCGTCAAAGGCATAAACCGTCAATTAGCGAACAAGCCTCCAAGAGAGTTCAACTGCGTATTCGGCGACGACGGAGAAAAAAACGCCGCTGTCAGAACCGCCGTCACCAGCTCCAACCAAGAAGTATTCAGATGCCACCACCCGAACTTAACGGCGGCCGTTACCTCCGAGCGAATCAAAATCTCCCTCGAAATAGTTCCTAAAAACACGGTAGTCCCCTCGGTAGCGTACTACACGCCGCGGCGGCGCACGTTAGGGAGCCGGGAGCCGAGGTCGCTATTGTGCGCATGTACAATGGTTTACAACGTGGCGAAGTTTTTACGAGAGTGGGTTATGTACCACTCGAGAATTGGAGTCGAAAAGTTCATATTGTACGATAACGGTAGCGACGATGAATTGGCTAAGGTTGTTGACGAGCTCAACCATGAGGGTTTTAACGTTACGACGTTGTTTTGGATTTGGCCTAAGACTCAGGAAGCTGGGTTCTCCCACGCTGCTCTCTACGCTAACCAATCGTGCACTTGGATGATGTACGTTGATGTTGATGAATTTGTTTTCAGTCCCACGTGGCGGAGCCCCAGTTCATCAAAACTTCTTACCTCACTCTTGCCAATATCAGACCGTTCGATTGGGCAACTTCAAATCAGATGCAACGAGTTTGGACCGTCCAATCAGACATCGCATCCGGTCGAGGGTGTCACACAAGGGTACACGTGTCGAAGAAAGGTTGACGAGAGACACAAGTCTATCGTGTTACTTGATGCAGTTGATTCGTCTTTGGAGAATGCGATACACCATTTTGAAGTGAAGAAGAGGTTTTTTCGCTCTATATTTGTGAGCATGGAGGATGTGGTGGTGAACCATTATAAGTACCAAGCTTGGTCCGAGTTTCGAACCAAGTTTCGGAGGCGGGTCTCCGCTTATGTGGTGGATTGGACAAAGGCAGTGAACCCCACGTCGAAGGATAGGACGCCGGGATTAGGGTTCGAGCCGATTGAGCCGGAAGGTTGGGCCGAGAAGTTTTGTGAGGTTAGGGATGATCGGTTGAAGTTGTTGACACAAAATTGGTTCGGGTCTTACACGTTTCATGGGTACAAAATGGCGTGGCAAAGATGATTATTTCAAGGTTTCACCTTTAAACCCTTACGATGATTTTTTTTTTTTTTTAATTACTTAGGGTTTTACATGTGAAACTGTTCTATTGGGTTCATTTGGTGACTTAGATTTGTAGACAGAGGTTGTTTCTCAAAAAAAAAATGGATTTGTGGACAGAGGCTGTATATGTATGTACATTAAAGAGTTAGTTTTTTTCTAGTTTGTGATTTGTTTTTATTTTTAATTGCTTTATAGGTTAGTAAAGAAGGAATTTGTTTTGTTATATGGTGTTGTTTTTGTTTTTTTTTTTTAAATCAACACTTCTTTCGTTGAATGGTTATGATATTCTCTCCTTTTTAGTTGCGAAATAGAAAGGATATGCTTTATTTGATTGTCTTGTATTTTGAATAAACAAAGAAATTACTTGTTTGTTACGTATATTCAGCCACAATTTGATGAGAATTAAAACACAGGAAAATTTGGAGAGATATGTGCTGACTTTTCGTGCTTCTAAAACAAAAAAAAGGGGTTGGCAAGGAGAGAAATAGTGATTTAGTCTCAATTGTAGCATCTTTCTTGCGAAAAAAAAAAAAAAAAAACTCTTTATTGTAGCATATAACTAGGTGCACATATATTTGGACGTAAAGCTTGGATCCAGTGTGACATGAGTTTATGTTATATCACATGTCATCATTTAAATTGGTTTAATATATTGGATACATTGGACTCAAGTCAAGTCTTATATTTGAAAAATTATAATTAGGTACTTCGAATGTATCCAAACTGGGTCTTGCTTCTTAAAAAAAAAAAAATTACTCTATATATAATGCTTGTTCTATTAATAGGATCAACCCTCAAAACTAATAGTCTTGACTCGAGACACGAAATAAATTCTCTACTGAAGAAGATATTCTTAAAAAAGTAACAATCTGAAAAATTATAGATGGAATACCTAATTATAACTACTTCATAAGCTAGTTCTATTGATAGGGTCAAGAAGATTCTTAAAAATGTAACAAGTATGCATGTATTGGTTTAGCCTATTATTGCAGGAGCTTCACTGGGAATTAATATGCTTGTATTGGTTGAGCCTTTCTACCGAATCGACGTTATCTGCTATATAGTTCACTGCTTTTGGTTTGAACGGACAACTATCATGTTTTAAGGAAAGACTATTGTGGGAGCGTTGCCCTTGGTTCTCTGGTTTAAGACACTAAGCAAAACATGTGTTACAGTTAATTTGTGATATGGGTTGGTGTTGATCCACAAAGGAAAGTTTGGACAAGAACATGTAAAAATACCAAAATCTCTTCTATTAATTTCAGTCTCATATGTTGCATGCCCCCTCTTTGAGTCTTCTTTCCTTCCTTTTATATGAGTCATTTTCCTCTTCTTCATCTTTTGTCCTAATCCACCTGGATTACTTTTGGTCTTATCGGGCTCTTCTTTTTGTGGCTTTTCATCATGAACAAAGACTTCTGAGGTATACTTCACTGTTTGAATGTTCACCTAGACAACTGCTGATCTTATCCAACTCTTCTTTTGCAGGCTTTTTGTCATGAACAGAGAATTCTGGGGCTTCTCCTATTGTTCAAGCTTGTCCTTTTGCATTGAATGCAACGATATTAGGCAGGCGACCTATATCGATGCGGAGACAATTATGGAATCACCAGGAACCTTTAGAAGATTACCTTGGAGAAGTTTGGCCTTTCTACAACTTATCTCGGTAGCTCGGATATACCTCAGAGGTGATCTCGGCGTGCTGCCTAGCTGGATGTTGGGCCTAATTGAGGATCCGAGATTTTATATTGATTAAGAAGTGGGCTGGCCATCACGGGACTTATCTCCATTGCTTGGGCTAATACTCCAGTTGGGCCTAGTGTTTACATTTATTATAATTAGGCCCAATACTTGTTTAGCATTTGCCCCACTACAACCATAATAAGAAAGTTCCATCCCAATGAATCCTGCAACTGCAATTGCAAATATCATATGAATCCTACAACTGCAATTGCAAATATCATATAAGTAGTAGTTCAATGTAATCTATGAATTATATATATTTCCAAATTAAGTTCCTTCTTATACAAAATAAAGCAGAATTGGCATAAAAATGTGTAAAAAGGACAAGCTAGCATTTGACTAATGAATTGCTTAACCACTAATCCAAAAAAGGACCATCCAGAGCTAAAAGTATGTTTGCAATACTTGACTAAGTACCATTCCCAGAGTTGTGGAGTAGTGGAAAGACATAGGTGCATGAAAAAGGGAGTCTAAGAGTCTTTCTAACATCGGTCTTTAACTTTTATCTTTTATGTATAATTTTTTAAAATTATACTTTTTTTTTTCACTTTTTCGCATTTTTATAAAGTACAAGTATATTTTAATATACTTCCAGCAAAACTAGAAAAAATATTCTCAAAACGGACACGAAGGGCCGGTTGATACATGTGTTTAAACAATAGTTTTCAATTTTTTTAGAAATATATATGAGTGAAAAAGTGTAGAAAAATATATGTAATGTTGTTTAATAACTGAAAATATGTGTTTAAATACATGTATCAAACGAATCCTAAATGTCTAATAGCTGTGAAAACAAGGATTAATTCCAAAAATTGGATATGAACATTGTAAGGGTCAACCCAATCAAAAAATAAACTGTGACCAATTGCAATGTGCTAACGCAAGGATTATCAATGTAGTAGCTAGCCATTCATGAGTTCTGTAATATCTGACCAACCACGAATATAAGTTGTGAGAGACAGAACATGATGATGTACAAGAACTCTTTGTTTTGATTGATCCAGATATTGCATGTAAGGTTTGAAGCCCGTGCATGCGTGTCGCTACTTCTTTATCTTCTTGCTTAATCAATTGATCACATTCATATGCTTTCAATTCCTTCTCTCCATAAAAGTTCCCAGTCTCTCTGATTGATGTTCCTCATCTATGGGTGAAACTAACAAGAAGCTCTTTTCTCGCGCCTATTAAGTATTAACAACTGATGATAAGGAGCTTCTTGTAGGATCGGCCTATCTTCCTCAAAATCAAACTAACACAAAATTTCAGGCTCAAGAAAGGTCCTTTCTCACACACAGACACAGTTGATGTCAGATACAGAAATCTTACAAGAAGCTCATTATCATCGGTTGTTAAGAGGCGCAAGAAAGGCCCTTCATCTTCACATAGATAGCAGTTTGTACAGAAAGCAAGTATGCCAATTATAAGAGAAACCAATTCGGCATTAAGTTCAAACTGTTTAGAAATATAAGCAATGCCAACTTTCGTTAACCATAATTTTCTGTGTCGCATTAATTAGAAAATAATAGCAAAAATAATGAGGAGGATGTTGAGAATGGTGGTGACAATAGCTCTGTATGGGATACGAGTGAATCATAGAGAGCAGAAGAAAAGAGCAAGCATAACGAAAAGGTTAAACAACTGACTGATCATAAAATTGTGAGAGAATCTCAATACATATATATTAATATTCCTAGCTAGATGAGATTGTGTGTGGCAATTCATTCAGGTTTATTATATATGTATTTGTTTGCCCTCACCCTTTGCGTGATCTTGGTGCTGTATAGCATTGAAATAAAGAAAGGCAACAACAAAAGAATGAGCCCTAAAAAATGGAACTTATGTTTTCATGCATCACTTACGTCTCTTTTTTCCTTTATTTTATTTTTTAAGACGTCTCTCATCCTGAGGTACAAAATTTCCCCCCCTAATAAGTGAATTATTGTGACATTTATCTCAATTAGATAGATGACTTTTGAGTTTTTTTTTTTTAATTATTTAATTTTTTATAGAGAAATCTGTCTTTTGTTTTAATGTTCTCTTAGGTTGCACTTGGGAACTTAGATTTGGATTTGAATTTGGATTTAGATTTGAAAGTAATAGATTTGAAATCAAGGAATTTCAAATCTATTAATTTTAGGAGTTATTTCAAATCCAAGCATTTTAAATATTGAAAATTCTTGGTAGATTTGTCAAATCTAAATCTTTGACCTTTTTTAAACTTCCCAAACAAATGATTTGGATTTAAGCCTCCTCAAATCAAAATCCAAATCCAAATCTAAGGGATCAAAATAGGCCATTAAACCATTTTTCAAATGGAAGTACTACATCCATGATACTTTTAGTATGTTACAACAAATTTTAGAAGATAAATTGTTATTGATTCTAATTTAAATCTATTACTGAAATTACTTTTTTGCTCACCTGCCAATAACAGCCAATAATAATTTGCTATTCAAAATTTGTTATGAAAATATGGAAAATTAGAATATTGGTTTAAGAAATATTTTTAGAAGTTTTTTATAGAAAAAGAAAAAAATAATTTTTTTACAGCTTTTTATATTTCTATAAAATGAATATCATAACTATCATAAAATAATTTATAAACAAATATCCTAAGGTGATACCCATAAATAAATCAAAATTTATTTAGGCATGATTGCGCTTTATATTTTTCTCTTTGGGAAAGGCCCACTTACGTATAAAATTATTCTTTTCTTTTCTTTTTTCCGGGCAGGTCCGTTTGGGCTTGATCTCTTTGCTTCAGACCAGGCCCCTTTGGATTTGGTCTCTTTTTGTTCGGGTCAGGTCCGGAGTTAAACATAATTGGGCTTTCTTCTTCTGCTTTTTTTTTTTTTTTCCTAACCGGGTTGACCCGGCTTAGTGTTTCAAAATTTCAGTTTGTTGTCTCTCTCCTTTTGGTTTGTTTCTCCTTCATTTCTCTTCTTACCCGCGACTTCTATAACAGAAAATTTGATATTTTCTTGTGTTCTCGTTGATTTTGAATGGAACGTAATTGGTTTTGGAAAGATTGTATAGAGTTTAGATTTAGGATTTTGAGAGTTGCTATACTTGAATCTGTCAATGGGGTGGGCACAAGTTCATGTACTACCAAGTGTTTGACAAATTTCCTTTATGATGGAAATTTCACATGGGTTTGTGTTTAGGTCCAAAGTATGTGAGCGGGTCTCTTGAAATTTTACTTGTCTTGCCATTTCTTTGCTTCTGAAGTTGATTAGTTTGACTTGTTAGCACACGTGTTCTTAAAATAAATAAATAAAATGTTATTTTGAAATATCAAAAACTTACTTTTATCTATTTTAACACACCACTTTATAATTCACTCTACATCACATCTTCTATTTTTTACCAAAAAAAAAAAAAAAAAAATTATGAGAATTGACATAAGAAAAGAGAAAAAAAAGTATGAATAAAATATAGTCAAAATATTTATAACATACTTGTCTGTACACTTCTATCATTTTAGATTCTATTGTAGCAAATGTCAAATAAATTTGATATTTGACATATCAGATGAAGGTGATTTTTTGTGTTTGGTATGCTAAATTTTAGCATTTAGCACGCATGATGCTAGTGCTCTTTTTAGAGGAAAAAAAAAATCATTTGGTTTATGGGTTGCTTTGATCAAGAGGATTTGTTTTATTATTTTTCCATTTTGTTTGCTTGATGTCTTTTACTGTCTTGGTGAGTGGTGTCAATGAAATAAATTCATGATTTTGAAAACTTTGAAGTAACTTCTTGAACTTAGAGAAAAAAAATCTTGAGAATGCAAGACCAATTCTTAAACCCTAGCGGTACTAAAGTTCCTTCTTTGAAGTCATGGGTGATTATTGGTCCACGTTTTTCTTTGGTTCTTTGCCTCGAGTGTGGATGAAATGAACGTGTATTAGGAATTTTCTTTTGATGATTAGCTTTAAGGTGTATGTATGTTGGTGGTTTAGATTGTTGCATTCTAAAGTGTTCCAATTTTAACAAAATGGTTTCAAGAATTTTCTGATAAAAATGGATTTTTGGAATTTTCTGAGAACAGTGTCGTTTTTTAAAGATAAAATCTATACTGATAATTGAGTACCTTTACGTATTTACACACCAAACATAAGATTCGGCGTAAGAATCTTAAAAAGTATCTCGATGTTGGATTAATTTGTCACAAATATGATCCCCTATCACTTAAACCTAAAAATTGGATATATTAATCTATACAAAAATTCTCCATAGTCAATCTGTAATGACTCCTTGAGACACCCATGATGGAACCACCCTCATCAGATGGCACGACAATTTATTTCTCTATATTTTTGGGAGCTCCAACTCCCAGAGCAATTGACAGAAAAAAATAACCAACCCATCCTCAGAGCTGCAATGCTAAATCTGGCTGCTGAGGTGAACCAATCTGGACACTAGAACTAGGTGAACCCGTTTGCCGAAATCTTACATTTAGATCAGGAGGAAACGGAAAAGAATCATGCTTATGGTGCATTGACAATCTCTGCCAAGATGCTTGCCCATCAGGTACCTGCGATGTTCCATGCGACTTAAGGCCAGAGCCCAGGCCTAATAGATTTCCAGAGTCTGTTCTGGCAATTTCGGAGAACCTGGCTTCATTCGATTCAATATCATTTTGGGTCACTGGGTACATGGTAGTCTTGCCACCTGAACTTATGCCAGGCATTTGAGAACGCACTGAAGTATAATCAGAATCAGATGTTCCGGTTAGTGAGGCAAGTCTAACCATCCTAATTTGCGATGAAAAATCAGACCCAAAACCATCATTTAAGCCATTGATATCAGTGGTAATTATGGGTTTCTGCTGAACCCGAAAAGGAGGCACCGATTTTAGCCCACAAACACTGCTGTTCAGTGTAATCAACTCACAATGGGAATCTATGTCTGTACTTTCAAAGTCTTCTTGACCTTGCGACAAGAATCCATTTGCAACAACAGTGTTTAAGCTGGATGTGCGGTGATGTAATGCCTTGCTTGTATCATTATCTGGTATTGAGACATCTGAAAATTTCTCCTCATTAAATAAAGACTGCTGCTGCTTTGGTGCCTCATTTTCTCCTACCCATCCAGGACCAAACTTGAGTCCAGCGGGCAAAACCCTTTCAATTTTCTGAGAAGCAATCTTCCACACTACAGGCCCAAGACCTGCAGCAAATCGAGTTAGGCTTCTTGCATAACCATGCTCCAAGTGTAGACCTACCTGATTTAGACATTTACATTAGAAAAAATTGTTACAAACAGACAATAATATAAAGCAGGTCCACAAACAACAATCACACATTAAATTCATTCTTCTTCTTATTGTTTTTTTTTTCTGGGGTACAAGTGGCAATCAGACCATCTTCGCAATATACAAAACCAAAAATTTGCCAACTTCATGCTCTTTTCAGCAATCAAATTTCGCTATAGCATTCAGAAAAAGACATTTGCACATATTACAAATCTTTGTTTCTAAATCCTTTCACTTCTTTCTAATAAAAGGATGCCCCCCTCCCCCCCTTCCCCGGCAAGGACACGAAAAATAAAGAAAGAAAAAACAACAAACCCTTGTACATACCGCCATCATTTGCTTCAATTCTCCTTCGAGGGTGGCCAAGACAGATGGCCCATGCCCAGAATCCAAGGAATGCTGATAAGTGTCACGCCTATTGTCATCTACTGCAAATTGCTTCTTCCCATACTTCAATACACTTTTCAAAACAGAAGCTGCAATCCAAGAGAAAATTAGCTTGGCAATTGACAGAAAAGCTAGAATTTTGAAACATTAGAGAAGTATAAATGGTGTATCGTGTATATTTATAAAGCAATAAAAACCAATTCAAAGCTTACCTGGAAATTCATTCTCCCATTCAGACCACCAACTAGTGCCTGTTTCACTGTTCAAAGACCCATGGGAGGCCCTGACCAATGCATCAACAGGAGGGGACTTGTATGAAGTCAACCCTTTTCTTAAATTGTAAGTATTGGAACTCCCTGCATTACCTCCTCCTGACGCAAGAGTTGCATCTGGGGAAGGCTCTGGACAAACAAGCTCATAGGGAGATCCGCTAAGGGACTTCTTCAGGTTCTTGCCTGGAGGCCTGCCTCTCCGAACAACTTTGGGTTGTGGCTCATTATCATCACTCTCTTGCCTCAAATTTTCAAAGTCCTTTTTTGCCAACTCTTGCATAGACCGTGCCTAAGAAAAGTAAACTTTTAATAATGCAATAAAGAGAAACCCAAACCAACCAGAAATGAGAATACAAGTACAGACATGACCAAACCTGTCTAAAAAATACAGTATCTGGAGCATTGTACTGCATTGCATTTGTACAAATTAGGAGCACGTCTTTCTGCACAAATTAAATAGTAAAGAATTTCAGATTCTGCTGAGTTGACGAAGAAAACAAGTCTTCACTATAACCAAGAGTAAAGGAAACTAACTTCCCGTTGTACAGGATTAAGGTACAAGGACATTTCATTACATTTTTAATGTCTGGAATCAAAAAACGGAAAAATACCATGTTGTCGATGCACTTTGTTCCCCGATAGACAAAAGCCATTTTATAATCATAGTTTTGCACTTGAAAGTACCACACAAAAACCACTAGCTACAACAGTATAAGCCAGTTATCAGAGTTGTTGGACTATATGATCCATGATGTACAAGAAGATTCGATTAAGACAGCCTGTGCAATCCTGGAGCCCGCACCATTTCATATATTAATCAGGTTTCACTTTAAATTTTTCCAGTAGTTAGTGTAAGGCCATACAGCAAGTTCTAATGAAATAACAAATGTGGGTTATCCTTAAGTTTCCTAGTTGCAGATTCCTTGTGCCGTCTTTGCAGCCTAAAGTTGAATCGAATTAGTTCCTCCTTGTTTTTCCAGTTGTCAATCATACAACAAAATATACAGTAATTTGCTCCAAATAATGATTCTTGAAGACACTGAAATTAGCACATAATATTTGTTACAGTGCATTGAAAACTACTACTAGAGAAACTTACAGGATCAATCAACACCAAAAGGCCAAAAGAACAAAACTGAAAAACTAATCTAGAGAAAAACAAGATGAAGTATATTTGCAGTATTCCAATAATAATCAATGTCAAAATGACCTAGAAAACATGATATGTTGGCAAAGAATTAATTGACTGTTAAAGATCATTCAACCAAACTTATCAACTATGCTGCAGGAAATCCCAGATCAAACACTACAAATACAGTAGGTGGCCCACATACACATCACAAACTCTTCAATGCTTTTTGTCCCATTTCACTATTGGCAGCAGAGTATATTGCCATATCACATTCCCAGAGAAAACAGACAAATCCACATTGACAGATTTAATGGTTTTTTTTTAATCTCAATACATAACTTCTTAGCATTGGTAAGTCTAAGTCTTGGTCTCTACAATTCGCATATACATTTACCCTGGGGAGCTTTATGACACAAACTAATATAACTTTTAATCATTACACCCGAGAGTAGTTCTTTGATGGGACAACTACAATCAACAGATCAATAAATTGATTCTTTCTTCCACCTCCTTAGCCTGTTTATTTGCTACTCCTTTCCAATTGCTTCTAAGATAATACAGTACAAAAGCAAAACTTTCAAGACTCATGATAGGAAGCCCTGTTCTTGAAGTAACGATGTGTTTGACAATTCTTTCATGCTAGAAAATCCAAACTAGTCTTTATCCAAAAAATAAACAAATTTAAATAAATAAATAAATTTTCAAGTGAGCTGAATGCATGAAATTGAAGGTCATAATAGAGGATATTTTTGATAACTCAATGGTTGGGGGAGGGCGATTTGGACTTTGGATGTCTCAACTAGAAACACCAAGAAGTGCCAGTTGAGCTACACCCTACAAGGCTCTTGGCATGTCATGAAGAAGGATTCTATTATAACAAAGCATAGTCACAAGAAATTTTTTTTTTTTTTTTTGGGGTTTTGTTAATTCATGACTTGATAAACAAACTGAGGAGCGAAGGCATGCAAGCCCATGTGTTCAGTGGACAAACACAGGCAAGAACATAAAATAACTAAAAGAAAATCTATGACCTACATAATAATCAAAACTGAATTATAAATCAGAGATTATTTTTTATGCAACTCTGATAAAATGTCACCCAAAACCAAAAACAAAAAGAGTGAAGGTCACTAGTTCAAAATTTTAAAAATCTCCCCCTTCCCCTCCCCTTGGCACCAAAACTTACTTATCTGAAAAATAAACAACTTACACATGCGCACACATATTTGTGTGTGTGTTTGCAGAAAATGCTTTTCTAAAACCAACCTCAAACTGTTCCAAGTTGGCATAAGCTCCACCATCTAGTTTCTTCCTCACGGTTCCAAAATCCATTGGGTTTTCAATGATGTCATGGTAATCAGGAAGCTGTAAGGAAACAAATTTACAACAAATCAACAAAAGGGTATTCAACTATCACACAGAACTCCCAAAATTACCCAATAAAAATGCATCACCTCTTCAGGATCCACAGGCTCCGAGAATACTCCATGAGTGTCCTTTCTACAACATAGTTAAAACAAACCCAGTTAGAAAATTAAACCAAAAAAATTCAAAACCCAAAAAACATAGAAGCTAAAGTAAATAAATAAAAAAAAATAAAAACACACACTTTTGAAGCCTGTCAAGGATGAACACCAACAACTTTTTGTCTGGCAAAGGTGTCGTGGGACCAGACTCCACCTGCGAACCTGTCCATATAAAAAATGTGACCATTATTATTAAATTTACTCTTCACTATTTCTAACAAAAGACAAAAGAAAATATAAAGAAAAATCAATCACTACAAAAAAATTCCACACAATGCCTTTTTAGCAAAGAACTAAGATTGATTGACAGTTCGATACCATGAATGGTGTCCGTCGCTTTCCAAACCTTTTCATCCTGCAAAAACCAATCCCAATATCAATGGTGGAAAATACCCACAAAAAGAAAATTAAACCCAAAAGAAAAAAAATCATTGCATAAAATTGATAAATACTTTCTGTCATTATTACAAAAAAAATAATAATAATAATAATAATTGAATGGAAAGTTCAAAGTTACATAAAAAAGTTAACAAGTAGCAGAGAAAGTACAGGCGTGGAAAAAAAAAAACTGGAAAATAATTAAAGAAAAGACAAATTCAATCCTTTTTTTTTTCAGACATGGGTAGTGTTTGTTTGTCTTTGTGTATTAATATTAATACAGACAATATATAAGAATATAAAATTAAATTAGGAAATGAAATTGAAAAAAAGAAGAAAAATAAAAAGTGAAAGGGCACCCAGATTTCCATAAAAATTAAAGAATAATAGTACTAAATAAATTTAGACCGAGTCAAACTCCAAAACTCATCTATCCACTCACCGATTCAACGAGCCCACCAACCCACCAAAAAAGATAAATCTACGAATTTGCGCGCGGAATCCAAAAACAACAAACGGTAACAGAAACAAACAAACACTTAACTTCTTTTTTTTTTTCAATAACGTTTTTTTGTTTTTTGTTTTTTGAGGTTTGAAATAAATAATAAAAATTGAAAATTGATTTATTAATATGCAAAATTGATCAATCACCATTGGATCAGATCCGAGATTGACGGCGGTGATCTTGCGGCGTTTGATGTCGGCCTCGAGATTGTCGTCGAAATTCGAATTCGGGGGGAGATCAGAGCCGTAAGGGTTCAAAGTAAAGGACAAGGAGTTCGGCAACAATGTTGGGTATTGAGGATGAGAATTGAGGCCGTGAAGGAGCTTGAGCTTCTTTTCTTTGCGCTCGTCGTCGTCGTCGCCGCCGTCGTTATCGTCGTCGTCGGAAACAGAGTCAGAGTTAGGGTTCCGGCGAGAGGCGCGACGGCTAGGGTTAGAGCTTAAATTGAAGGAATTAGGGTTTCGTTGTTGTTGTTGTTGTTGTTGTCTGAGAGAGCGCTTTTGGAGATCTAAGAGAGAAGGGCGACCCTTCTTCTTCTTCTTCGTCTGATTGTTCTGTTGTTGCTGTTGCATCGTCATGGTTGTTCCTGATGATACTTCGCCCATTTTCGTTGCTCTTCTTTTCTTTCTTTTTCTTTTTCTTTTTTTTCTCTTTGCTTTTTCTTTTTCTTTATCCCCAAACAGACCGTTCAAATATTTTTTTATTATTTTTTCGGTTAAAAAAAAAACTCAATAAGGTGTGTTTAGGGATATTGGGAATTGGGGGATTGGGAGAGTCGGCATGTGTGAATTACGCGACGCGGTGTCAAGGTCATGTGATATGAACGCTTTCGCACGTGTTGGGTTTGAATAATTTTTATGCTCTTCACACAGGCGTATCAATATTTTTTTTTTTTTTTTTTTGATAGAACAGGCGTATCAAATTTGGTGTGAATCATATGCCATTTACCGATCGATTTATAATTTTATTTTTAAGCATAATTTTATTCTATAGCAACTTGAAATTTAAATGTTTAAGTGATAATATAGCCATTGATTTTTTTATTTTTTAATATATTGAGCAAAACTGTAACCTTAAACTGTAACCTTAAACTATAATCAAGTTTGTAAACAAACTTTTGCCCTTATATTTTTACTACTTTTTTTTTTTTATCAAAGTTTATTACAATACTCTTCTTCCTTCGGATTTGTATAAATATAGCAATTAAAATCTATTCCTCTTACTTATAATTAAAAAAAAAAATGTATACTCTCTTTTACTAAAAAAATATTATATTTATAGAAAAATATATTACCCAAATTATAGAAAAAATGATTCTCATTTTTTACTATAATAAACACTGTAATATAATAGTTATTCTTATAGTTTAGCTATTCAGTAGTTTGGTTATGTTTTTATTACAATAAATAGATATTCTTTATGAATAACTATTTTTTGAAATAAGAAATAACTATTCATCTAAAAAAAAAAAATGTAATCCGCGTATTTGTTAAATTCACATCTAGTAAAAATATATTGAGCAAAATTGTAGGCTACAATCAAGTTTGTAAAAAAACTTTTGTCCTTATATTTTTTACTTTATTTTATTTTATCAAAGTTTATTACGACACTCCTCTTCCTTTGGATTTGCGTAAATATAACAGTTAAAATCTATTCCTCTTTCTTAAAAAAAATGTTTATACTCTCTTTTACTAACAAAATATTCTATTTATAGAAAAATATATTACCCAAATTATAGAAAAAAATGACACTCATTTTTTACTGTAATAGACATTGTAATGTAATATTTATTACTATGATTTAGCTATTTAGTAGTTTGGTTATGTTTTTATTATAATGAATAACTATTCTTTAAAATGAGAAATAATTATTCATCTCTAAAAGTGATGTAATAACTATTCTTTAATAGGTGTATTAATTTCTAAAATTAATATATTTCCAAATAAGAAAACTTTCCATATGCTTAATAACAATTATAAAAATAAAAAAAAAATCATAAAAAAATAACTAATCTCACTTTCAAATTTAAAAAATATTATTTAAAAAAAAATATAATTAATTATATGAGTAAGATATTTCCTAAAATATATATTAAATTTGTTTCAAAATGCTTTCATTCTATTGTCTTCAAGATTCTATTATTGTGTTGTCACCAAACAAATGAATAGTAATAAGCATTACATTACAGCGTCTTGTATTCCTTGTAAGACATATTCCTATTCTTATATAATTACCGTTACAGTCTACCAAATATGTCATGTTTTGTTGATTAATGGATGCATGTATAATAATATTTTGTTAAAATAAAATATTATCATTGCATTTACACAAATTTCAGTAATATTTTTTTATTAAAAAAAAAAAAAAAAACCTGAATAAAGATTGGTGTAAAAACTTGAAAAATGGCTCAAGCTCACTTAGAACAATGGAACCCAATACTTTAAGTCCAACACAATATATTTGTAAGAGAATAGATTTTCCAAGTCAACTGCAATGCTAAGTAATTACAGGCTTGAGAATAACTAGACTGACACAGTTAATATAAACACAAGAGACACAAATTCAATGTAAACTGTTCCTCGGGCAGGTCCGAGGAAAGGTTGTTCATTAACAGTAAAAGCTAATATTATTACAATAGGGTCTTTATTTCTCTCTCTTTCCTTTCTTTGTAAAATTTTCTCATCCCCTTCTTCTAGAAGGTTTCCTTTCATTATATAGTCATTTCCATTGCATCTCAACCCTCCATCTGTACGTCTCAGGGGAATAAATTGGATGCTTGTCCCATCAGGACCCTTCTGGAAGTGGTAAAGAGAGTTGTGAGCTGTGGAGTCATTGTTCAGGTGTCTTTTTCCTCATAAATGCGGCTAATTCAGTTGATGCAATGCATTAAATGTGGAGGTGGTAGCCACCTTTCCAAATATTTCCCCTTTTCGTTGCTCGCACAACTCTAGTGTCTTTCATAGTGCTTTACTTTTTGGTGCAAGGGGCTACAAAAGGTACTCCTGATGTGCATTTGCTCATCGAGCTCCTCAGACGATGGGCCAGTTGGCCTCCTTTCCTCGGACCTCTTACTCCAAGTTTTAGTCTAGTTCTGAGTGATCTTGACATCTTCCCTCCTTGGTCTTTGGCCACGTGTCGGACTTGGGTTGACTCATGTGTGGCACTTTGATCATCCTCAAACAGGGCCTATAGGACTTTAAATGTTTTCAGATCATTTACTCCCACAATTGGCATAATATTTTATGTTAGGAGCGTGTATTTTCTTAAATGTGGAATCAAAAATATATTTAATTATTGTTAATATTCAAAAAAAAAAAATTATAGTATTAAGATCAAATCATGAAATAAGAGGCCAAATTGATTATGATGTCAAAATAAAAGACGTGTTGACCAGCACAAAAGTGGGCTGATAAGCAATAACCCAAAATATCTACATAATGGATGGGCCTTTAAAAGGAAAGGGACAAAGCAACAATAAACGTGATAAGTGTGCTGGAGCATGCGTGGCAATTAGTTTTACCAGTCTTACACTCTATCAGCCCACTTTCTTTTTTTTCTTTTTTTTTTAGAGGGCTATTATCAGCCCCCTTTAACTTTCATTATGAAATTCTCCTAGATTGGAAGATTTGAAAATGTGGATATCTATGAGAAAAAGAGATTATCCCATGTTATTATCCCTTTTAAAATTTGTGAGGGTCCTTTTTTGAATAGTATACAGGTTTAAATAGAAACAAGGATCTTAGGCCTTTACTTATTCAGTAGGGCTGTGCTCGGTTCGGTTTCGGTCGGTTTGTATAGGTATGGCCAACCGAAACCGAATATTTCGGTTTGTGAAATTCTCAACCGAAACCGATCGAAATGGCTGGAAAACCATCGATTTCGGTGTATATCGGTTGCAGTCGGTTTCAGTCAGTTTTCGGTTTTTCAAAGAGAGGTTTATTGAGATTTTCAAAACCGTAAATTTAATCACATATAAAAAACAAAGTAATAGAGCAACAGAGAGAGAGAGCTATTGAACAAATCAGAATGACAGAGAAAGAAAATCCTCCAACAATATTTGTTCAACAATTTACAGTATTACATACAGATTCCTACAAAAAATTGAAAATATATTGAATTAGCAAAAGGGTCCAGAAAGAACTTTACCGTTGTTGCACCATAGCAGGAGCCTACCACCATGCTTGAGCCTACTCTGTAGTGATTTTTCAATCTAAATTGAAGAAAAAACAGAGACATGTGACTTAGAGAGAAAAGAAAGGCATGCCATGGTCCATGGGACTCAGAGAACGAAAAGAAAAGAAAAGATTGAGGCTGCTGGACTGAGAAGGGCAGAGACCAAAGAGAAAATTGGGGAAGGACCGTAGGTTAGAGAGAAAAATTGAAGCAAGAAAGGGAGAGAGAGACAGAAAAAATTGAGAGAAAAAACTGGGGAAAGGGGCGGCTGAAGAAAGAAAAGGGAAGAAAAGAACAGGGGTATTTCCGTATTTA
The DNA here is from genome assembly GCA_023621385.1 of Quercus gilva. Lineage (NCBI taxonomy): Eukaryota > Viridiplantae > Streptophyta > Magnoliopsida > Fagales > Fagaceae > Quercus > Quercus gilva. The sequence goes on from CM042474.1 coordinate 16,028,579, forward strand.
TGCTAGTACGAGGGTTTTAAAAAATTAAATAGCAAAAAATACATACGTCCCGCGCGAAGGCTCGAACCTGGGATCAGCAAGCTCAAACATAAGGCGCATACCATTCAGGCCATTGATCAGTTACGTATTGGTGTTACGTAAATATATATATATATATTCGGTTGGTTTGGTTCGGTTTTGGGTGAAAAAATCCACCACCGAAACCGAAAATTTCGGTTTTTAAAAAATGAAACCGAAACCGAACTGAACCGAAATCGGACCGAAAATTTGGCAACGGTTTGGTTGATTTCGGCCGGTTTGTTCGGTTCGTCGGTTTTTTGCACACCCCTAACTTATTGTTTGGTGGAATGGGTTTGGTTCACCGCAGCTAAATGGGGACTAATTACGAACCAAGTTGTGCGTAAGTCACATAAATCTCTTCAAAGCAAAAATGCGATTCCTCCTAAGCAATAAAATACCATTATAAGTGTTTTAGTGTCATAAAATGACCATTTACTCTTATGAAATAAGTAAAATAAGTAATCATAATATTCACAATGAGAAAAAGATTGAAATAGAGTATTTGAGGCTTATCTTTTATTGTGTGAACATTTAAAAGAATTTCTTTACTTGGTACCCTGAGCGTAATATCGTGGTACCCCGAACATGATGTCATGGTTCCCAGGGGTACTAGGCCTATAAGAATCTAGAATGTTGATTATCAGAACTATACGATCTTTCTCCATACTTATTATGCAATAGAGTTTTGTTATTTCCCTTTACCTTTATAGGTCCTACATAAGAACACACTATACAATACACATATCTTCAAATAATTGTTAGTTTCTTATATTAGGATATACATTTTAATACATATACATATATGTAAATGAATTTCATGAGAATAATTCAACTACAAGGATCCTGGCCCCAATTCTCACAGACTTAGTGCTTTTGTACAAGACTTGTGGGATTTAGAACTCAAGTCCAAGTGGCTTTGCTTGGGCATTGCCTTCTAAGATAATTAGGTGAGGAGGATTTTTGTGGGAGAGAGTAATATCTGATGTGTGCATGTTTTGGCATATGTTTCTTTGGAGGCTAAGTGGAAATTCCTCTATCTTGGCTCTCTTATTTTGTTTCTTTCTTTCACTTCCTTACTGGGCTATTTAAGTTCAAAGAATATATCTTCTGAACTATCCATCTGAATCCCCATTTTTCTCCCCTTCGAATCCCCTTTTTTTTGCTATGTCTTAATGTTCCTTTTATAGCAAACCTAGTCTGGTACCCCAGTGAGGACATCCCAGGTCTCTGCTGGGTAAAACCATGTCCTCTAAAACCTAAAAACGTGCCTTGGGCAGAGGTTTAACTTATTTAGGCAATTATAACTCAAAAGGGGCATTTGGCTTTCACTACAAATGAAAGATTCATTCTTGGTAAGTCAAATGAATGGGTCGGCTGCTCAATGTACTTGATGACAGTTTTAGTTGAAAATGACAATTAAGAGAAAATTGTGGGGAGATGTCATGCACATGGGAGAACTGAGTTTTCCATTGGTTCATGCATTCCAAGCAAATATATGAATTAAGGGAAACCTTCAAGATCCTCTTTTCACCAGAAATCACTCCCCTACTGACCAAACCATTTCTCCCTTACTATTCACTTGGGATCCCACGAGCTTGGACCATAGGTTACAAAGAAAATATCTACTTTGCTGGATTTTTAATGGATTTTTTGCTGGAAATCTGAACATACATCTTGGTTTTCCCATATGCTAGCCAAGGTCCTCTTCTCAAGGTTCAAAAGGACACATCAAGGTCCTAAGGCCTTGATGCTCTTTTTGCTACATATCCTCTGACCGAGATCCTTTTCTTTTTTCATTATTATTTCTTTCTTTTTCCTTCTTTTTGGGACTTTAAGCCTTCATAGTCCTTCTTAACTTCAAGAATTGGGCTTTCTTTTGTTAAGACCCATGATCTTTCCTTACTTTTCATGGAATGAGTTTTCTTGTCTAATTTTGGCCCTCAACAAAATTATATTGTGGATTCCAGTTAGCTTAATTGGTAAAGTTTTTGATAGTTGAATAAGAGATTTGGGGTTCAATCCCCGTCTACACCAAAAACTAATTGGTGTCTTGGTCTGATGATAAAGATCTATCATCAAGAACGGATGCCATAAATTGAAACTTTCTCAAAAAGTTTGGAGTAAATTGAAATAATAATTTTCCATCCAATTCCATTCATTAGTAAATGGATTCACTGCTCATCAACTTGGGCGAGCATCATAGGGAATACAAATTGGGCCATAGTTGGTTTCCTTAATGTCCAAAATGAATTGCAAAATCATCTCTATTTCAATATCACATTTTTAAGCCACAACCACAGTATACGCCAGTTCTGCTTAGAAAAATAAATGAAAACTTGGGTGTGAAAGCCCAACGCTACGTATTGGGCCTAGGGCCCAATTTGAATATCACTGTTTGTCCGAAGAGGTAAAAGGGATTAGGGCTGAGTCCGTTTGGTGGAAATGCACTTGAAAAGGAATGATGGGATACATCCGAAGACGATCCTGTTGGTCTGAAGAGATCTCCCTCATCGGATCATTAGAGAACTTGATCAAGCAAATATACTGAAGGCCTGAGTGACCTTCCCAATTGATTCCACGGTAAAGAGCGAACTCTGAGCATGCCTAGGGATGAGAAGAACATAAAATATCTTAAAGGAAAAGCTGCTACCATCGCATTTAATACACAACAGCAACTTTCCTGGCCGCATTTATGTGGAGAAGACACCTAAACAGTTCAACCTCAGTTGCTACCACTCACAGCAGACTAAAGCAAACGTCTGATGTGACATGTACTCAAGTGAATACTTGGATGAAGAACAAGTGTACGGTGAAGATGAGGAAGAAGGGGGATATATAAAGGAAATAGATCTCTGAAAATAAGGAAGAAATAGTATTCATTTTGTCTATAAATATTAAGCCTCTTCGGATTTAAGGGGGATCCACTCGATAAAAGTCTGAACATTATTTTATCTTGACTGGCATAAATGAATCGTTGCTAAATCTATAACCAGCCCAGCTATTTCACCCATTCTCTACAAATTTGTTGTTCGGGGTTCATTGGGCTCACAATCTGCAAAGCCTGGACTTAGCCTACCAAATTTGGACCCTACAAAAACTATTTTAAAATGTAATATATTTCTCTGTATGATTGCTTGTTACCCTGTATGATTCATATAAAAAACAATAATGTAAACAACATGGTTATTAGGATGGTCCTAGGTGGCTAACCTTTAAAAATAATAAGTGTTAAGGTATAAGATATAAGTATAATAATTAAACAATAATTCACCTAGTACAATATAATCGTAGGTTCCAACAACTAAAGTTTGGTTGGAGGAATCAGGATCAAGAAGTCCAATTGTGCCAAAATTAGAGACAAAAGCCTCTAGCTCAGAGTTCAATAGAATATTGTTGCTTGATATATCATGATGAATAACTACTAGCATGCATTCATGATGCATGTAAGATAAGGCATGTGCTATGCTTTTGATGATGTTCATCCTCTTAGTCCAATCCAATTCCATTGCTTCAACATCGTTGCTTATGATACAAAATAAGCCTCCCCTTTCCATGTATTAATAAACCAAAAACATGCATCATTTATGCAAGCAATAACCATGAAGTTTCACAATATTTCGAAGCCGAATTTCTGTTAACATCTTTACCTCATTCTTGAAACTCTTGTCAAAAATTGGGTCCTCAGCCCTAAGCGAAGAAGTCTTTTTCAACGCAACAACTTTTCCACTAGGCAATTGTGCTTTGTAAACACTACCATAACCACCTGTTCCAATGCAATATCTAATGTCAAAGTCCTCTGTGACCTTAATGATGTCTTCATATGCAATTTTTCCATCAAAATTCCATATTGAGAACATGTCCCCATTTTTTGCACTCTTTGTCTCTGATTGTGTTTTCTTAACCCGACATCAAGCGTGAAAAAAATACCCAATAAGTAAAATTGCAAAGAAAATGGTAAAGGGAACCAAAATTTTTACTTGGAGCATGGTTTGAGAGGTTGGAGGGCAATGAGTAAAACCTTTGATATCACCACATAAATCCTTATTGCCAAAAAATCGTTCTAATGCATAATTTTGGAAAATATCTGGGATTCGAGTATTCGACCCTCCAAAAAATTGTATGACAAGTTAAATTGAGCTATGTTAATGAGAAAAAGGAGAATGTTGCCCGTAAGGTTATTGTAGCTGAGGTTAACATAAAATAGGAGGGACAGGTCTCTAATCCCAGAGGGAACAGTTCTGGTTAAGTAGTTATGGCTTAAAGATAAGGAGTTTAACAATGAGCGATTAGCCAAAGTGGAGGGGATTTGACCAACTATCTTGTTGTTGCCAAGGTTCAACTCAATCAAACTCTTCATATTGCCTATTTCTAGGGCAATGGAACCGTTGATATGATTTGAATCAAGAAACAAATATGACAAATTCTTTAGCAATCTTATTTCTGATACTATAAAACCACTAATCCCATTAAAAGACAAATCCAAATCCTGGAGTTTTTTGTGTCTGTCCTATGGAGCATGCCTCTCAAGTTTTCTCTCATATAACAGACTAGTTACTCTTTAAAAAAAAAATCTAAATCTAAATCCAAAAAGAAAATAAGAATTAAGTAAAACTATCCTCATCACCCAATTATTCTTCCGCAGTTCTTAAATCATACAGGCTCAGATCTATACAAATTTCATCTTTCATTGTTCAATTATGTCTATTACACTGAAAAAAATCTTTTTTTTGAACCAATTGTGAGAAATGCCCAGAAAGTGGTTTATTGAGACAAATAAAAGCAAGCTCAAAGTCTCAAACATGACAAATCCCTATCAGTCATCCTGCAAAATTTCCACAACAAAGGACATGCTAATCCAAACATTAAAAAAAGTTCCTAAGGCCTAGGGGAACAAAGTTTTCCAATACATTATGAGACATTGCAAGCAATTTACAAGCCTCAAAATTGGTTTATTCATCACGTGAAATTATTGGTAGGAATTAAAGTTCGTGAGTAATATTATACAACAAATAGAGAATAAAGTTCACAGTTTGCTCTTGAGATCTTGAACTATTTAGCCTCTAACCTAAACGACTATTAAATGGTTTCAATTATTAAGTTCCAAATTTTATGGATTAGATTTGGCCCCGTATCGATCTAACCTAAATTATTTAATGATAGCGCATACTCCTTTTAATAGTCTTTATGCCCAGCAGCTAGGTCTGCGATTATAGTATATTTTTCTAAAACATGTGGCATTTTGGTTTGAGCCAACCTAAATATTAAAATTGAGATGTACTATTTGGCATTAGCAAATGTAATTATATGTCACTTTGAATTGACATACTGATACTACTATATTTGATTTAATTTATAAGCATGTTTTCGGCTTGGATATCTAATTATATATTAGTTGTTGATATGGAATATTTGTTTTTAACTTAAAGAGTTCTTATAAATGGCTTAGACAATTGATTCAAATCTCCTATTTCGGTATATTTTTTCACAGAATGCAACAAGTCCATTTAAATTTATATTTTACAAATATGATATTTTTCTAGGCATTTATAAATATGGTAATATCAAGTGTTATGATGAATTGGGAATGAAACTAGTGGGGGTGTCTAGTTCCAATTTCGAGTTTGATATTATATGGTGCTTGCTCTATTTCTTTTTTTTTTTTTCTTTTTTTTTTTTTTGAAGTTGAAACCGTTTTTCAGGCCATTAGTTTGGATGGCTTGGATATTTTTATATCACATCAAGATATAAAAGAAGATGGGTGAATCATCAAATCTAACCCTACTCCTATAAGATGGTCCTCTTCTTTTTCTTTTTTAATCAAGGAGGATAATATATATATATATATATATAAAGAGAGAGAGATCACCTAATATAATTTTTTATGAATGTTACACCACTCAATATAACTTTTAATTGAATATCTCCCTTCTATCATTAAATTGCATATTTTCATTATTCTTAATATGTGTAGGGTCAATTTTTGATGGGCCAAGCACGGACTTTGTAGACTCAGCCCAATGAAACCCCGAACAATAAATTTGTAGAGAGTGGGTTAAACAACTAGGTTGGAAATGGATTTAGCAACAATTCAAATAAACAAACAAGGAAAAAGATGGTGTTCAGACTAGCATTCAGTAGGAATCCTCTTCAATCCGAAGAGGTTAAAAGTTTACAGACCTCAATGAATACAATTTTTCCTCCCTTTATTCTGTGAGACCTATTCCCTTTATATATACATCTTCCCCCTCATCTTCATCGTACACTTGTTCTTCATCTAAGCATCCACTTGAGTACTAGTCACATCAGATGTTTGCTTTAGTCTGTCGTGAGTGATAGTAGTTGAGATTGCACTGTTCAGGTGTCTTCTCCACATAAATGCGGCCAGGAAAGTTGCTGCAGTGCATTAAATGCGGTGGTAGCAGCTTTTCCTTTAAGATATTTTATGTTCTTCTCATCCTCAGGCGTGCCCAGACCTCACTCTTTACCGTGGAATTTGCTGGAAGGGTTGTTGGGGTTTTCAGTATATTTACTTGATCAAGTTCTCCAGCAATCCGATGAGTGGAACCTCTTCGGACCAACCAGGTTATCTTCGGACACACTATTCCTCCTTTCTCAAGTGCATTTTCACCAAACGGGCTGTGCTGATCCCTTTTACCTCTTCGGACAAACGGTGATATTCAAATTGAGCCCCAGGCTCAATACGTGGCGTTGGGCTTTCTCACCCACAATATGTATGTCAAATTTTGTATTATTTTGAATGCTAGTATTTACTATTTGATCAATAAAACTATTTTTTATGTATATTTTTTAATTAAAAATTTTAAAATTTCACAAATACAGAAGATATTCGGCAAAATATAATATAATTGCAGACTTGTCAAAATACACATTAAGGATAAAATTCTAGAGTTACAATAATAAAAGATGAGGTTTCGAACATTAATTCATTTAATTAAGGAAAACAGGTTATAGTATTACTAAGTGAAGAATCTTTATATCCAATAACATTACAAAAGTTATATTAGGGATAACTTAGACTAAAATCTATTAGGTATAACTTAGACTAAACCCTATGTATATATACTATATTGATTCATAAAAAAAAAACTATATTGTGTGTTGTAAATAAAAAATTAAAAAGAAATGGATTTGCATGAACTATAGCAAAATGAAGTTGTCATATCACATCCTGACGCAGTACTGCATTTCATATGAAAGCTTACCGATTGGCTTGTACGTGTAAATTTGTATCAACTGTGTGCTTTGAACGTATCCAAACAATTAATTAATTAAAGCAACCATAGCACCGTTTAGTTGGGGAAGAAATTATTAGGATATTGAACCAAATGGAGACGTGTGCATGGATGGATTTTTCAATTTATTTTTTAATTTAGTTGTGAGTATGAATTAGTGATTTTATTTATTTATTAAGTTTAGTAGCTTCTTTATTTATGTATCTATTTTTTTAAAAATTAAAATTTTTAAGTGCAATTTTTATTCCCGTGGATAATTAATTTTTAAGTGCAATTTTTATCCATTTTTTTTAATCAAATAAATTTTAATAAAAAAAATCCAAGTGCACACTCAATATGAGCACTTCATGCTCAAAAAAAAAAAAAAAATATGAGCACTTCAAAATTAAATGCATGGTAATGAAGGGTCATTAATTAATTAATTAATAGGATTAACTTTCTACGCTTAAATTTATTACAAGGGCCATCGTGCCGAGTAAGGATTTCAACTCAAGGACGTAGATAGATTCGAAGTTATTAAGACACGAGTGGAAGAAAAATTAATTCTATAAATATTAATATATACTGATAAATAATAAATTATAATAAATAAATAAAAACCCAATTCATAGCATATCAATCAACTTATAAGAGCATCCGCAGTGGAGATTGTAAATGCTAAATCTAAGGAAATTTTGGCATTTTAAGCTTAAAAGAGTCAGCAGCTGGGGTTGTAAAACTGAAGAATCCTAAAAAAATTTAGGATTGTGCTACAGTGCGATTCTACATGTAGAATCCCACTGTAGCACAATCCTATAAATTTTTTAATCACTTTTATTCTCTCTCTCCTCTGTCTTCTCTTTCTCTTTGTCTCTGGGCTGAGACGTTTCTTTCTTTCTCAACTCTCTCTTTCTGTTTTCTCATCTACGCTCTCTCACTCTCTGACCCGCGATTGGTGGAAGCAAGGTCCGTTGAAGGCGTGGCAGCGATGGCGTTTGCTGATCGATGATGGCGTGGGATTCAAATCGGCGGCGTGGGTTTCAAATCAGTGATAGAGTATTTTCGACGGCCTGGGTTTCAAATCGGCGGGGTGGGTTTTCAAATCGGCGGCTTGGGTTTGCTAATCGGTGGCTTGGGGTTGCTGATCGGTGGCTTATGGAGTTCGGCGAGTCGGCGTGGTGGGTTTGAACTGATTTCCTTGAGCGTGGGTTTGAAGTGGTTTTTCTTCTTGTTGTGTGTCTGGCAATTTTTTTGTGTTTCTTGGCAATTTTCTCGATCGGTGGTGGTAGTTTTTGGCAATTTTTGTGTTTCTTGGCAATTTTCTCGATCGGTGGTGGTAGTTTTTGGCAATTTTTTGTGTTTCCTTTCCTCTTGGTGGTTGTTTCTTGTGGTTGTTGTTGGTGGTGAGTTTGGTTGTGGTGGTGGTTGCTGGCCGGTGGCGTGGTGGTGGCAAGGTGGGTTCTGGGTTTTTCTTTTTTTGGACCAGGGTTGCTGCGTTTTTCTGTGAGAGGAGTGCATTTTGTTGGATAATATATTTTAATGTGTAAATATATTATTTTAATAAGTAGGATAAGAAAATAAGAGTTGGGATGCTGGATGAATAGTAAAATCGTATTGTATAATTGATAAAGTGACTTTTTGGGATGGTAAAATAGGATGAGATTAGCATTCCGGCTGTGGATGCTCTAAGAAATTAATCTAAAAAAATAAAAAATTAAACATGTAATTTGCTTACTCAAAGTAAATTAGAAAATAAATCAATATAATGTGTTAAGAGTATGGCAATTTACACAAGATGAATTAAAACAATGCAACATAAACAGGAAAAATAGAAGAAGATAGAGAATTTAGTAGTTAACACCTAGGCTTGTTTAGAATCGACACCAAATAAAAGAAAACCACAATGTACCAGCACGTAAGGTTGGTATTGAGTTGGCATCATGACCATTGAGACAACGTCATTAAAAATAAAATTTTCTTTCTGCTTCCTACATCAATAATATATCCAGAAAGTTGCCTTGATTACATTTATTAAAAAAATTATTTTGAATTTACTTTCTAGGTCCGTTTGAAATCCGCTTATTTTACTAAAATTAAAATTTTTTTGTTAAAAGTATTGTAAATAAAAGTAAAAGTTAGCTGAAATAGTACAGCTGAACTCATTATTAGAACTAAAAAGTGCAATGAGACCCATAAATAGTAACAAAAATAAATTAAATAGTAAAATAAGTTGACAAAAATAATTTTTGCCAAACCGATAACTAGGAGGCAAATTTTTTTTACGTAAATCAAGGTTTTTTTTTTTTTTTTTCTTTGGGGTTTAAGAATCACTTTATAATCGAGACAACCATTTCATGGCGTCCAAAAAACCATACATCAACACTTGGATTACAAAAATGGCAGCTTGGATAACTCTGGACGCATTAAATATTTTAGTGTCGGCGCCTCTGGTTTCTGAAAGTGAATGCCTACTTTACCCACCAAGTCCATCTCCGGTTTGGCTGTTTCCTTTAATGCTTATCAGTTATCATCCAAAAACAAAAAAACAAAACTAGAATAAACCCGGCTGGGGCAACCCTTTACCCTTATCTTAATAGGGCATTGAATTTGAGGATATATTAATAATTTATACGTATAACATACGGAGTTAGTTTAATATCATGGTTATCGATCAAGTACCTTTGAAGATCATTTCAGTTTTCATTGGTATGGACCTCACTATATTCCTTACAAATCATTTGCCCACCAAACGATTAATTTATTGCATCCTATGCTGTTAATTGCATTTAAGTATAAAATATGAAAACTTTTTTTCTTGGGTTGGGTTGAAGTTATACTTGGTGTAACTCTAATTAATATTATACCATCTAATAACTTGTTATAGAATTCATATTTTGAAAATCTTACTGTTGAATTACATGTTCTATATGTTCTTAACAATCATGTCAATTTTCATGTCAATTGGATGTTATTTACCATTTAATCTATAAACTCATCTTTTATGCATTATTTTAAACAACAAAAACTTGAATTTAAAAAATTGATTGATGACATAACTATTAATCTCTGATCACCTTAAAATTTTGCAAGCATGGTGAATATACGAAGATAATGTAATCTAACGGTAGATTTGTCAAAATTTGCATTTAGTTAAAAAATATTAAGTGATGTAATATTGCTTGAAGTTACACCAGGTATAACTTGAACCCAACTTTTTTTTTTTAGAATATAGTATTTTAACACACATACACATGAAGAGATGGAAGAATGTTTTAAAGAAACTAATAATGGTGTATTACATTTTTTAAAACTTTAAGCAATATTATACCATTAATATATATTTTTTATTAAATGCAAAATTTGACAAATCCACAATTTATACTACATTTTCCTCTTATTGATTATTATACATTTCATGCTTGTAAAATTTCAAGATGATGGAAACTAATACCTATCTCATCTATGAAAAGTTTAATTTTTAAGTTTTTATATTTTAAAAAATTTGCATAAATGATGAGTTTATAGATCAAATAGTAAATAACATCCTATTCATGTGACATTTGATATTCATTTTACAAATATAGAGAACATATAATTTAATAATGGGATTTATAAAATATTAATTTTTTAAAAGTTATCAAGTGATAAAAAAAATGTTTAAAATTATATTAGATGTAACTTGATCTAACAAAAGTCAAATACTTGCCTTGCAGATGATTTCGGAGTATTTTTAATTTGTAGAGTTTATTTTATAAAGGGTAAAATGGTTTTAGACCGTCCTACGTATGAGAATTTTTTAACAGGCCATGGCCACTTGTTTTGTATAAAGTATAAACCACAATAACTCAGAGATGCGGCAGTACCCAATTCAATAGCCTATAAAGTCAGTACAACGTGTACTTGTGGTTAAAGCCGAAACGCATGCAAAAGCAGTTGATGGTCAAGTGAACGTTCTTCTTCCGCATTCTTATAACACCATAAGGTTTCTTCAATTTCAGTAGTGAGTCTAGTGACAAAAGGCCAAGCTTTCAAAGTCTATCAAAACTCAGAATAAGCTTCATAGTTTAGAACAATGTGCATAGCTGCGTTTGCTTGGCAAGCCCACCCGCTATACCCCTTTCTTCTCTTGCAAAATAGAGATGAATATCACAACAGGCATGCTCATTAATTTTGATTTATCATTTTATTTTTCTTTCTACTTTGGTTTAAATATCAGTATAATGAGATCGGTATTTTTTGTGTGCTTGAAGGCCTACAGAACCATTGGCTTGGTGGGAAGGTTGTGAGATACTAGGAGGCAGAGATGAGGTTGCAGGAGGCACATGGTTGGCTTGTTCAAGAGGAGGGAGGGTGGCTTTTATAACAAACGTGTTGGAGCTTCATACTCTCCCCGAGGCAAAGAGTCGTGGAGACCTGCCTGTGCTTTTCTTAGAGGTATACGTGTGGCCGACTTTTGTTGTGACTTGTGATTAGTCTGTTAAGAATCCATAACATACTCCAAAGTTTTGGATTTAAGAGTTTTGGGTGCAATAAAACAAAAGATACTCCTACAGCTAAATAAACCTAATAACTAGTCATTTTATCTACTAATCTTGACTGTAAAACAAGGAATCCTTATCCACTTCTTACAAAGGGAAATTGCTAAATAGTAAATTCTGACTTCTTGGCATTCACTCAAGGGGAAAAAACTTGGCTGCCCCTTTGTTATTGACTCAATTTCGTAGTTGGTTCACTTTTTATTTCTAACATGTAATGATTGCAGAGCACAAAGACTCCCAAGGAGTTTGCAGCGGAACTGATTAAAGAGGCCCATCAATACAATGGATTCAACCTTATTGTGGCAGATATCTCTTCCAAAACCATGTTTTATGTCTCCAACAGGCCGAAAGGAGAACCCACTCTCATGCAGGAGGTTTCTCCGGGCATTCACGTGCTTTCAAATGCAAAGCTTGACTCCCCATGGCATAAGGTTAGAACAGAACATGTACTCTTTAGTCAAAATAGAACAAACACAATGGAAAAGGAAAAATACAGACTGCCAAATTGGCTACTAAGATTAGCATTTTTTATAATAACATTATAGGATGGACAAGACAAGAAGAAAATTCAACATAGTTTAGGCAACTTAAAAAACAAGTTATATGCAGAAAATGATGAATGATTTAAGAAGCCTCAATAAGCTAAACAATACAAATAATGTAGCTTAAATATGAAGATATTTCTTCCCTACGTACCATGGATTATTGTTTCTTATAGCATGGTTTGAAAATAAGATTTGCAACGTGTTTCATTCTTAATCTCCAACACACCAGAACAAAAGAACACTTCCTATATCTGGATCAGTATATGTCAGCAGATTCATCCAGCAGAGCCGGAGTATCATCCTGCATACTAAATTCTTTAACCCTAAAATAACACGTATAACCAAATAAACAATAAACTTTTGCCTCTTTCTTTTTTAAATTCGGCAGGCTCAACGCTTAGGACTGAGTTTTAAGGAACGGCTTGCTAAACATGGCAAGGGTGAGATACCTTTGAAGGAGATGATTGAGAAGCTAATGAGGGACACAGTTAAAGCTGATGAAAGCAAATTACCTCATATTTGTTCCCTAGACTGGGAGTTCAACCTAAGCTCCATATTCGTTGAAGTTGACACCCCACTGGTAAATATTGTTAGCTAATATACAATTCCCACCCAGGGAATTTCTAAGTTTTACTCATCCCTCTATCTTCTGATGTACAGGGACTTTATGGCACTAGGAGCACTGCTGCATTAACCATAAAAGCCAGCGGCGAAGTTAGCTTTTATGAGATGCATCTTGACAAGGACACATGGAAGGAAGAAACTGTAAATTACCATATTCAGAGGCTGAAGTCATAAATGGAGAGAAAGCAACTGAAAGACAGCGCCTGAAATAAGAGATTGCCCATCTATTTACTCACATGTATGCAGTAAGCCACTTGGTTGATGTATTTTGTAAATGCATAAATAAAGGCCTAACATAGGCAAATTTATATCATAACATACTCCCAAAACCATTAATCAAATTAAGAAGGCAATTAACTACTAACAATAATCAAATTAGAATACAATCAATCATGGATCTTGTGTTCAGAAACTTAGCAATGGAAGTGCCTTTTCTGCGCCCCGCCGCCCGCGGGGGGGGGGGGGGGGTGTTGGTTGGGGGGTGTGGGAACCCTAGGAGAATTGCACATATGGAAACACTGAGTCAAGCAGACAAGTTGATTGATTGTGTCTACGGTAGGAATCTTTTGCACCAAGAAACCAGAAACTTGAACAATGAAAATGAATTGCATAAATGCAGTAATCCAATTTAGCCATCACTGTTCTGGTGATAAAACCTGTTCCATAAGTGTGGGTGCATTTGATGGTCTCTGCTATTACTGACAAACTAATGATATGGGCACCATTTGATTGGAATATGAGAATCTGGAATTTATTAGAGGTACCCAGTGTAACACAGAATATGAAGATAAAATAGAGAAAGAAAAGCAATAATTTTTTTCCTTGCTGAGTAAAAGAATAATGCCTATCTCTAAATTAACATTTTGAAAGATTAGACACTGTAATAAATATAAAAATGATCAAAACATGTGTAGTAAATTGGTCTAAAACAAAAGAAATTTTTAGAATTATCCAAATTTTATGAATACGGTTTTGGGGAAACTGAAGAAACTAAGCATTCCCAAGAATGAAACAATTACTAGATATATATATATATATATATATCCCTCATTACAGTCAATTGTAATTATAGAAACACGGGCGTTCATAAAATAAACCAAGACATAAACTAGCAAATAGCAATCTACAATCCTACGTGTGCATTGAAACACACTTTCAAAAAAAACTTGAAAAACTCAACTTATATACTGTATGGAATTACAATGACATCGTTTTACTTCACCTTAGTTGCTCGTATATTGTAAACTATATGGAGTAAATGTAACTGCAGTTGTGTTCTTCTCATGTTTAAATGTGTTTATTGCATCAATTAATTGAATTATAATTCTTAAATTAAGACTTTGTGATGTCTTATCTTTGAAAGAAAGATGCAAACATACATGGTATCATTCATCGAAAACAAAAATATCCATGGTCTCTTATCTTTGATACAGATAACATCTCAACCCCTACCCCCTTCAAAACAAAGAAATTAAACCAAAAAAAAGAGAGGATAAGGAGCATAAATAATTACAGTAGAAGCCACAGTAATTTTAAAAACCTAACCTTTTATCTCTTTCAAATTGCAACCATGAAGTTGTTTCTCTATCCAACCTGAATCCTGCCAGCTCTGCCTCCTTACAGACCTCCTTACACTTGGCCAGCCTCCCAGAAATCATGTAAATTTTAATCAAGTCCCGGTATATGTCATATGTGGGAGAGAAGCCTCCTTCTTTAAGCTTTGAAAAATATCGTACAGCTCTTGAGAGATCATTCAAAGCAACAAAAAGCCTAATTACCACGCGATAAGCTGGAAGATCAATGAGACAGTTAGAAGCCTCCATTTCCCAAACCACAGCCAATGCCTCCCTGTACTTGTTCTCTGAATAACGGCTATGAATCACAGTAGTGTACATAACGACACTTGGATCACGCCCAGATTGTTTGAACCAATTAAACAGACTCTCTACAATTTCAAATTTCCTAAGCCTAATGCAAACTTTCATGATAGCTGTACAGTCCTGTTGGCTTAAACTGAAATCCTCTCTTTCCCCAAGTTCATCCAGTAAGGCCACAACAAGCATTTGTTTATCCGGGTGCTTCCCAAGTTCCAATATTAACTTTGCATAAACACTAGAATCCAACATTCTTTTACAATCCTTGGCTACCAAAAGAACCTTCCTAGCAAGACGCAAGCTTCCTCCTCTAATGAACCCTCTCACCATTGCCTCGATCACACCCCGACTCGCCAAAGAAGTGAACTTTTCTAAATTGAATGGCATCTTCAGCTCATGATTCCTTGCCAGGACCTCAACTGTCGAAGCCAATACCCGATCATCAGGGAAAAGCTGAGATTGTTTCTGAGCCCAACAGAATGTCTGTAAAGCTCTCTCAGGAAGACCCATGTGACCCAATTCCCGAATTGTTAATGACAAGGACCCTTTCCTTAAAAATCTAGCCCACTTGTTGAGAATGACAGAAACATCTGCCTCTGAACTAAGGCTTCTAATTTCTCTGGCTATACCAATAAGAACACCAGGATTTTTGTACACTTTGTTGGATAAGGATACACGTGAAGAAACTGCCATTGGAGAAACTAATTTAACATTATTCTTTGGTGTAGGAAGTCCCACAGGTCTAAGCTTATGGGGAAGTGGGAGTGGAAGTGGCCTTTCTCTATTCAACTTTCCAGGTTTCTGAGGTATTCTCCCTTGGAAAAGGGATGAAATAGCATCAATCTCATCTGAATCCCAAACAATACCATCTTCTCCTTCTCCTTCTCCTTCTTGGTTATGTTCTTCTTCTTCTTCTTCTTGGGTATCTTCTTCTACTGCCAAGTGAGGTTTTTGACTATTTATCAAATCAGTTAAAGATGGGTCAGTGGAGCTTTTGCTTTTGTTGACCTTCTTCAAGAATAAATTAACACCAAAGTCCGGAGGAAGCTTGGTGCGCCGTGGATACTGAAGGTTCTTGGGCAATCTTCTCCTAGAACTTGAATGGGCAGAGGCCATCAAACCTACCCTGCCATTTCTTCCCCATGGGATGGGATATAGACTAATGGTAGAGAATGTGCAATCCATTGTTTGGAAAATTAGAGGTGTGTGTGTGTGTGTGAGAGAGAGTTTGAAGATGTGTTGGTGATAAACTACTTAGACTCATTTCGATGTCACTGAGAAATTTCAGCAAACACCTGGTGTGCTTGGAGAGGTTTATCGTAAGCAAATCCCGACAAGGGAATCATTCCCGTGCTTTTCTGTTTTCTCTTTCCTAAAATACTGTTGCCTGTTACTTATTAGTTACTGGATCGTCCCCAAAAGCTAATTTCCTAACCACATCACATCAGGAAGCCCAAAAGCCCATCAGGCTAATCACTTTTTGTTCATTTGTCAATCATGTAAAGAAGGCCCGGAAGATTTAGTCTCACACTCCACAAGCCCAATGGACCAAAATACAAAGTAAAATAAAAATTATCCTGTGTCTCCTTTCTTAAGCTTTTAGGTCACTACCCGCAAAGTCACGCGATGCTTGAAAAAATGTTGTAAGTTAAATAGTACGTGTTATTTAAAAGAATATAATGTAAAATTTAGGGTCCAATTAATCCAAAATAGACCGAATTGACTTAAGTAAACCGAGCTGGACCAAATAGACTAAATTGAACCGATTTGGACCAAAATGTTATACTGATGTGGCTCAAATGGAGCATAAAAATAATAAATACTACACTTCAAGTTTTAGGTTTGCTATACTTTATATTAAAATAAAGAAAAATGATATGTCCACAACATTTTCACAACATTTTTACAATAAATCCTAAGTGGCAGGTTGTTACTGGTTGTTATTGTTAGAGCAAAAAAGTAATCTTAGTGTTAGGTTCAAATTTGAACCAATAACAACTAACTACTTATAATTTGTTGTAAAAATGTTGTGGACGTAACACCTCTCTAAAATAAAAGTTAATTAAGAGAACACCACGATGAACACTAGATGCAGAGCACTCAAGCAATAGGGAAGTGCTATTGTACGCAACTGTAAAAATGTAATTAGTCATGTTTAAAGTTCATACTTCATAATACTCTTCACCTTCTCATTATTTCAGAATTGCAAAAAGTAAACTGTAGAGTCGATCGTGTTTTCTCAAGCTCATGTTTATCAACCGAAAGGGAAAGAGGGGAGAAATATGCCTCATCTCTCTGTGCATTTCTTTATTTTCTGGGCTCTTATGACTTTGTAAAATTCATCAGCAACACCACCAGACACCATCTATTAAATACAGACCATGACCCTCTAATTTGCCACAACACCAGTGCTAGTCACAACCATCGCATCACGGTTACAGCCATGACACATCCATCTTAAATGATGAGAAAGTTTATATAATTGCTCAACATTCTAATTCCTGGCAGGGCAGGTCATTACTTCTTATGGCAAGCATATACATACAAATTCTCTGAAAATATGTTGTACTTGCTGGTTTATAAATTATCATTCAACAAGAAATGGGAAATTTTTTTTATTAACAATCTCAATAACTGTGAACCCTGTTTATCATGATCACATTGAGCAGATGACACAAACCCCACCATCCATTCTTCCCATTGATCTTCCCCAAGTAATCCTATTAGAAAAAAGAAGTTATAAGCACATTCAGCAAATACATTTGATTTTATAAAGAAGAGGAAAACTTAAAGCAGTTTGACACCGGCTTCCGTCAAAGAATCAATGACAGCTTTGACCTTCCCATGATATCTCTGTTCTCTTTTCAAGTGGACAGCAACAGCTGGGATGTTTTTAAGCAGTAGGCGCTCCCCCAATATTTTTCCAATCTTTGCAGCAGCAGCAACATCCCGGGTAGTTTCCAAGCTTGGCCTCAAGGCCTTCTCCTGTGAGCTTGCAGCAGAGGCAACAGTCGCAGTTGGTGAATGTATCACCTGGGCACTCACGTACTTGTTTGTAAAGTGCATCTTCAGGACATAAGGCTTAAGATACTGTGTAATTCTTGGAGGCCTAACAGGTGGAGGAATAACCATTCTGTTTCACACATAAATCACAAGTTGAATTATAATATAGAACCAAGAACTTTTAATTAGCTCAATTGCATACTCAAGAACATTATATAGATCCTTTAAAAAATGAACATCTATGGATAAAATATCACAAATGATTTGTTTTCCCTTGTGCTGGAATATATTACAACCAGTAACTTGATTAGAAAATGATCAGAAAGCCAAAGAAGAATAACTTAAATCAAGATAATAATAATTATAAAATAAAAAATAAAAAAAAAGGTTACATTATCCAATTATATGACCAACCCAAATTACACGAAGTCAATGATCAACTGCTTTCCAGATTTAATCCAATTAAATGGGAAAACATCTGAATTTTATATGGGAAGTGGTTTATAGGCCCCCTAGACACTGCACTCTAGGTAACTGAGCCTAATATCACTGGCTTGAGGTGGGGTATCAACATGATATTAAAATGCCTCCTTATTCAGTGGAGAAACAAATGATTTCAGACCTAAGGAAGCCATGATATTACATTCAGATACACTACTTCAATTTTCCTTCCTATTTTAAGTTTTATGAATTGTTTCTTCAATTTTGGACTAAAATGCTGATAGACTGTCTTTCCCTTTCTGTAGAACAGAACACCAGACATGGAAGCTTTTACATCTACTATACCCATATTAAAGAGAGGAACCTCCAGTGAAGAAAGGAAAACAATTTTAAGTAAAACTCACATGATGAACAAGAGAAACCTATTGGGCTCTAAACTTACACGCACAAACTCTCCCCCATCCGATATAATTGTTAAGAAGAGAAGGAAAATAAAAATAAGTACACTACATTGCCTTATAGGCATTATATCTAGATAAGAGATTGCATGCCATTATATTCTAAAGAACTTCACCTTATAGGCAAAACCTTCTCACCAAACCACATGCCAAATTCAATGCAATGTTCAAACCCTTACACAATAATACTTCTACCCATATTCTTTTCTGCTACCACAATTCTCTTGATGCAATCAAATAAAAATGCTTACTGCTACTGCAAAAGATAAATGAACAACTGTTCTTGCCAATTTCACCAACATATTGTGAAACATGAAACATAAAACATGATTTTTTTATAAGAATCAAACAATGAAATTTTAATGTGAGATCTTCTGACTTCATATCTCCAAAGTCCATTATCAAGAACATTAATGAAGAACTGCCTTTTCCTCTTAAATTTAAAAAATTCCTAAAGTATCAGTCTAATATAAAAGCTAATGTCTTCATCTTTTTCTCATTTCTCACCAAACCCATACTATTTTTAACAACCAAACATCAATAATAACCTCAGACTAACCCAAAGCTCTAAATTTTTTTCCTTTCTAAAGATCATTTCCTATTTATAGTGTATAACAAAAGGTTATAATATAATTCACCCAAATAAAAAAAAAAGTTATATCATACAGTCGATTGGCCAAAAACAAAATGTTTGAAAAACAAGATCTTTTAATCATCGCACATCAAGAAGACAAATTAAGGAAATGAATGTGCACAACCGGGGTTTTTTTTAAAGCTAATTAAAGATGGTGGGGATCCTAGTCCATGGAAGACCATGCCTAGGTGCGACCATAGCAGCAGCTTTCCGCTGATGACCAATGCCTAATGGGCCGAGACGAGTGAGAAACTAATTGAGATGGGTTCAATTACAGCTTAACTTAAGTCCTAATGGGATCCAAGTAACATCAGATAATACTCTTTCTTGGGTTACTGTGAGTTTAGGAGATTATATCTGTTGGATGCTATACTTCCTGTCATCAAAATTTTGAACCCTTTTCCCTACATTATCTCCTAAACAAAAGGGCAAGAGAGAATATTGAAATGGTGTATATCACAGAAAGTATATTAAATGATAATTCTTTGTTGGTTGAGATTCAATACTCAAATCTCAGCAGTATGATTTCTCAATATTTTTTTTTAACTTTTTAATAATTCTTGTTGGGTTGCCACAAAGAACAAGCCCCCACATAATTCAACCAGTACCAAAAACATAAATTTTGCTCAAAAATGTTTTCTAAACTACAAACTTCCACCAACTGATATATTATTATAGCACCAATTATCAAGTATTCATCAGAAACCAACAGCCTCAGTAAAATGAAAAACACCTTGTTCTTTTCATATAGAATAAGAAACTAAAATAACAAAAAACTTTGAAGAGTTTTTGTACCTGATGGGGTGACAAAAAGGTAAGGAAGATCCAAGTTCAGACTTCAGAGTGAGTACTGAGGCTGTAACCCGGTGCTCAGATCAATTCCTGGGGTTTTTCGTTGGACCCTATAAGTTTTTACCTAAAAAAGAAAAAAGATAAAAGAAAATTTTAAAACCTCGTTTAGTGAGATAATGGGTATGGGTTGGGCTAGGTATGCTGGAATCTGAGTCTGGTCCATGTGTTTGGGTTGGGAAACTAGTTACCTGGGCTTTATAGTTTATATGCATTCGAGAAATGATTATGCTCACGAGGGTAATAAGGACACAAATCGGTGTATTCAATGCTTCTAAGTTTGAATTTTTTTAAAGGTATTTTTAAATTGCACAGAAATACTGTAAAAAAAAATACAAGCATTTTGACTTTGTGGGAGCACAACCAGTGAATTTTTTGCAATTATTTTGGGAGTGATTTGAAACAATACTGGATTATTGGTAGACAGATTATTTATAATTTTTTTACCATTGGTTTGAAGTTAATTGGTGAGACACTAAAAATGCCCAAGATTACATTGAATCTGGCACTATAAGTTTTTATTTGATAGGAAAAGTTTAATATTCTTTAATACCAGGAAATTTGAATCATATACGTCTTTATTGAAAACACCAAAAATTACCAATTGAGCTGCAAAGCTATTGGCTAAATTTGACACTAAAAGTATCGAATTATCTTCAATAACTGACAAGTTCTAAAGAAGCGTATGTGAGTTCAAGATTCATCTATTTGCCCATATTACTACCATACTGTCACAATTTGCTTCAGCAGGCATATCACTATACTGTCACAATTTGCTTCGGCATCACCTTCTGCAGAATGAATATTTTTGGTACAAGGAATATCATAAACATACAGAGAGAGAGAGGGGGGGAGAGAGAGAGAGAGAGGTTTTAATTTATAGCGGACTTGATAACTAACATGCTTTAATTGTATCTAATCCAATGACTGGTAGGGACATCATTTGAACATATAAACCAAAATACTACTTATGAACATATTTCCACACTGAGAAATATAAACAAAAGACGACTCTAACCTATATTAGTTAGTTCTAAAGTCATCAAAGGCCATACACCAGCCATTCCAGTGCCTACAAAAGCCCCATCAACAACTATGAAAACTACCAAGATTATGGGGGACTATACATCAGCTGGAGCAAAAATTCCTTACGTTCCTCAGCTGGGCAACCAAAGAATGCCCTCACCCTTCCAGCATTTGCAATAAGGAAAGTGTAGGCCTTATAGCGCAATTGCACATCAACACCAATCTTCACCAATTCTGTGAAAACTTCTTGTTCTGAGTACACACGTGGTCGGCCTCTTTCTGCAATAACATTTCCCTCCCTAATTGCCTGTGCAACGTCTTTTATTGCTTCCCTTATACTTTCAAACTCCCTCTCAAAAACAACTGTTTTCCTTTGATAAATATTTCCCTCACATACATCCCTTGGAGCCTTTCGTTTCTTGCCTTTCAACGATGTAGCTGACTGAGAAGGTGGTTGAGAATCTGCCTGAGAATTTGCTTCAATAGGAGGAGGTAACTGATTAGTACCATCATTCATATCATTCAAGTCCTCCAGAGTAAGAGTAATTTCATTCTGTGACATCACTTGATTAATATCATAAAGTAAGCTTCCATTTCGTGAGGTACCATGCTGGTGCGCATCCACCTTTGAACCCCTTGCAAAATCCCTTTCTTTTGCAAAGAGCAACAACAGCTTATCGTAGTTGGCAATGGGTGTAGTCATCCACTTTTTTGCACCAGGTTTTACCTATGAACAAAAAAAAAGTTCCTTTACATACGAATTTCATAGATTTTTAAGTTATCATTTTTTGATAAGCAAGTTTTGCTGACAGGGGGAGGGGGGAGGAGTTTCAAACTAGTGATCTTCACTTCATGAGGCGTGGTCCCCAGTTGATTGTGCTACCCCTGAGGGTTTTCATACAAGTTAAATTATGACAAGGAAACAAACCTTTATCAATGCCTTCCACACCTCAGGTTTAGCAGTCCACATTTTTGTTTCTGAACTCCAGGTAAAACCATTTGTATCCTTAAAAAGGTCATAACACTCATTGAAATTATGTTTAAGAGTTTTCATTCGATTCTTCAAGTGATCTTTCTCAAATGGCTTGCCAATCTTTTCACGCAGTTCTTTCACTATATTATCATATGCTTTCGTAGTGAAAACCTTGTCAATTCTGTTTCCCATGCTTTGTTGGCGAACAAGTGCTTCAGCAAAAAAGTCATCCCAACGTTCTGTCCACTTTACTATGTCCCTTTTATCGACATTAGTCCTTTTTTTGTTTCCCATTTGTATTGTCTGCATATCAAAAGAAATAGGAGATGAATAACAAATATTTATCAAAAGATAAGCAGGGATCCTAATCAAACCCATTATGTATTACTTGATGGAAGGTAATGAAAGGAAATAAAATAAAACACCTTTGTAGGGAAGCATTTGGATGCTAGAAAAGAAACGAGAGGGGGTAATTAGTTCGATTTGATTAGCCAATTAGAAACAGAGACATATTATACATGCTTGTCTAAAAAACAATGGTTGGAAGAATTTCACCAAGCGGTGTCATTCTGTTTAAACATTTTCCATTATCGGCATCACCATAAATGAGCGTATGGTTTGAATTGAAACATTATGAAAGTGTAAGGTTTAATTTGAAACTTCTAAAAATCTCAGGTTTGATTTGAAACTATCCCTAAGTTATGGCTTTCAAATGTAATTTGTCCAAATAGTTGGAGAAATAGGAATGAACATAATGGGAAGACAAGGAATGAAGTAGAAATACAGAAGTCAATTATGCAGGATTTTAAGGGTAGGCTCACAGTGAAGAAGTTCAGAATTTTCACTCAGAATTGAGTCCCTTGTGTGTTAAGTTACTGTTAGTGATTGTGAGGTTGCTGTCTGGGTTTTTTTTTTTGGGGTGGGGGGGGGGGGGGGGGGGATAGGTAAGTTACACATACGCACACGCACAATGGGTTTTGAATCCACGACCTCACCCTCCACACACACTTATAAGAGGAGGAAATGCCATCTGTACCACAACCCATTGTCCTTCTGTCTCTGGTTTTGTTCTTTTTGGACACTCTCAATCTAACCGCTTTCTTTATCATGGGCAGAATTGAGAATTAGACAAAATAACATTACTGGTCTAACTTCAAAAAAAATTATGACATCTTCCTTCCTCCATTTCTCTTACCTTATCTTCAGTTTTATACATAGAACAGATATACAAATAAATATGTGTGTGTGTAGAAATATTCAAACAAAAGGTACAAGGAGAGAGCATCAGCACATGTACTTGTCAACAAGAACTTACCTGAAGTTCAGAGATCAAGTGTAAACCATCATTTGCAATACCCAAAACAAATACATACAAGTATTTGCATGGAAGAGTGTGTGTGTGTGTGTGTGTGTGTGTGTGTGTGTGTGTGTTGTGTGTTTGAACACAAGGTGCAAGGACAGAGCATCAGTACATGTATTTCTCAACATTTGAACTTACCTGAAGTTCAGAGATCAAGTGTAAACCATCCTTTGCAATATCTTTGTTGATAAGTATGCATATACATATATGCATTCAAGTGTGCACGAGTGTGTGTATTCAAACAAAAGGTGCAAGGAAAGAGCATCAGTACATGAATTTCTCAACAAGCGAACTTACCTGAAGTTTAGAGATCAAGTGTAAACCATCATTGCAAAATCATTGCACCAAAACAAATGCTTATGCGTACATGCATGCAAGTGTGCGTGTGTTTTCAAACAAAAGGTGCAAAGAAAAGAGCATCAGTTCATGAATTTCTCAACAAGTGAACTTACCTGAAATTCAGAGATCAAGTGTAAACCATCATTGCAATATCTTTGCACCAAAACAAACGCATATGGATAATATGCATACAAGTGCATGCGAGCGTGCGTGTAGAAACAAAAGGTGCAAAGAAAGAGCATCAGTACATTTACTTGTCAACAAGCAAACTTACCTTAAGTTCAGAGATCAAGTGTAAACCATCATGTGCGCTAACTTTGCACCGAAACAAGAAAAATCTAGAAACGGCATAGCATGCCATATGATAAAAGCATTATCTTTGGATTGTTAATAACTACCAAAACTAATCTGTTACACACATATATATACCTATGTCTAATATATATATTATTGAATCATAACATAAATAATAATATTCAAGAGCATAATGACATAACAACAAGATAGTGATTAATTTTTCACACAATCTTGGCATTAATCAACAAGGAACAAGAAAGAAAGATGGCAAGCATTTCAGACCAAGCAAAAAATAAAAACATACTAATTATTTCGAATGTGAAAAAATTAAATTTAAACACAAGCAGGACTTTTTGCTAGTTCTGGTGTTACGCCTAAAATTAAAATTAAAACGTAACGTGCATATTATTTATTTTTACCAAAGATTATTAGCAGGAATGGGGTAATTTACAAAACCCTAAGATAAAAAATGATAAAAAAAAGGCAAGAACGACGTCCCAGTGAACTAATGAGGCTCTCGTGCTAATCGGACTGCACGGAAACCCTAAATTCGAGTTTTGAAACTTTTTGTAGGTCACACACACATATATATAGAGAGAGAGAGAGAGAGAGAGAGAGAGAGAGAAGAAGAAGAAAGAAAGAAAGGAGAAATGAGATATGGCTATACCTGATGATGAAACGGTATAAGCAAAAGTTGAGAAAGATGAAGGTTTTCCTTAGCAGCGAGTGGCAGCCATTCTCATTCGAGTAGTAGAGCTGTTAGTAGTAGGAGTAGGAGTTAAGAGTCCGTGAACTCCCTTCTCCTCCAAAAGTTCTTTCGGGATTTTGTGTTTAGTTTTAGGAAAGAAGGAACAGTGATCACTAGCTTAGGGTTTTTTGGGCTTTGAGACTGGTGTGAAATTTTGCGAATCCCTTCATCCCTGGCCTTCTTTCTTTCTGTCTATTTTTTACATTTTTGGGCTGTGGCCCAACATGACTGGAGTCCGATAGTAAATAGACCGGTAGTCGTTTGGAAATAACTTATTTAAATTTTTTTTTTTTTTGACAAAAAGAAAAACCTGACATTTTGAGGAAAAACCACATAGGGAGACTCACACAAATAGTTAATTGTACCTGACTCGCAACAGTACCTATCTGGTTAAGCAATAAGCTAACCGAAGCACACCCAATTAAGTCAAATATTAAAAAGTTCAGAACTTAATCGTTTTGTTTTATTTTATTTTATTTTAAATATGAGATGGGTTTGGGCTCATATTAATAATTTATTTGTTGGGATTTGTATCTAAACACATTCTTTAATTAATAAAAGTGTTTTATTTTATGTGAATTATATGAACATTAGACATCATTCATTTGATGAATAGTCTATGAGATGATTGTATGCGACTTAAGTATGGAATGTGATTTGCCTATAGAAGATATAAATTACAATTAATTATAAACTCATTAATCTTAGTTTGTAGTGTGCGATGAAATTGGATATTTCATCTTTTCAATTTATGACAAATCAATCATGATGACTGTCTTAATCATAGAAGTGAAGATTTCTGATTGATATATTGGTGTATTTGGAATACATTGAACCAAACCACTATACATCAATGTTCTATAACTACTATCACTTGAGCAAATAATCTCATGAGAGGCGTACATTAATAATTTAGGTAAAGGTTGAGACTTTGTAAATTGTAATTAAAAAACAAAAGGGGTTGAAATACAATTTGGTTCTTAGGAGTTTACAAAGTTTAGTATTTATGACAATTATTTTCGTTCTTAAAGTTTTAGTTTGGTCCCCAAGTTTACAGACACAGCCAATTTAATCCTTTTGTCGGTTGCCATTACAATTTTGCAACAAGTTCGTATAATGAACCCATTTTTGGTATTAAATTTAGGTTTTCTTTCCCTTTTCAATTTTTTCAATCTCTCTCTCTTCTCTCCTTTGGCACAACCACCTCCTTTCTTTTGGTCGCTACCACCACTTCTTTAAGTTTGAAATTTACTATCGAAGGGTGTGTGTACGAGTTATTCTACCATAGATTTGGTTTACTCCTCTTGCTTTTTTCTTTTTTTTCTTTTTTTTTGGTGAGAATTTTGGTGAAGTGTGTTTGTTTCAAGATTTGATTGTAGTTGTTTTGTTGGTAATTTTGACGAGCAATTTGGTTTATAATGTGTTGGAACATTTTAATATTAAATAATTAAAATGAATAAATGTTATAATATAAATGTAAAAATGTGGGAGTGAATATGAAAGATGAGGAGTTAGTAAAATTTTTTAATCCCACATTGAAAATGAGAGAGACTTTTTTATTTTTTTTAATTGTGATGATTAATGGGCTAAAATGAATTGTCTCAAATATTTGGCTAGATACGTGCGCAAGGAGAAAGTGAAGAGTGGGGTATCAAAAATGGAAATGACTTTCTGGTGGAGTTTTGAGCTTGAACACTTTGTGCAAAAATTGTTCTAGCTATACGACACTTGTTGGGCTGTTGTATCATGAGGGGGACAAGTAGCCAACCAAGGGCTTCTCAAAGTCTCCTACATCCTCACTAACAAGAATCCATCAAAAGTTCCTACCGATGAGATAAGTGAGGAAGAATATATTCTCCATCAAGAAAAAATAGATAAGTATACAAAAGATGAATATAATTGTCGCTCTTATCTATTGAATTGTCTTGCCGATCATTTCTATGATTATTATGATACAACTTACAATTCTGCTAAGAAAATTTAGAAAGTTTTACAAAGCAAGTATAATACCGAGAAGGCAGGTGCAAAGAAGTATGCTGCTAGAGGACAAGATGCACTCATGACACAAGAGAGCAATGGTAATTCCATCACAAAGGTAAACCTTATTTCAGCCAATAATAATATGCCCAAAAATCATTTTCCTAGAAATGGTCAATTGAAGCCTAAAAAGAGAGCCTTTAAAAAATAATAATAGACCTCAAGAAAGGGGAAACCCAAATAAAAATTACAATAAGAACTAAGGACCCCCTTCACAAGGTCAATTTAATAGATCCTGTTTTGTCTGTGGCAAGAGTGGGCATATTGCTCAATTTTGCAAATTTCGGAAACGTGAATCTGTCCCGCAGGCTAACGTAACCGAAGAGCCTTTAGTGGCTATGATTACAGACATCAATATGGTGTAATATGTTAAAGGGTGGTAGGCAGATTCTGGTGCTAATAGGCACATTTGCTATGACAAAAATTGGTTCAAATTGTACACTCCTTTTGAAGAAGAAAAAATTGTTATGCTTGGTGACTCTAGCAAAACCAAGGTTTTTGGGAGTGGTGAGGTTGAATTGAAATTCACTTCTGGATGCGTGCTAACATTGAAAAATGTTCTTTACACTCCATCCATGAGGAAGAATTTGATGTCAAGTTTTTTGCTTAACAAGGCTGGCTTCAAGCAAACTATGGAATCTGATAATTATGTAATCACTAAAAATGGATTATTTGTAGGCAAGGGTTATACTTATGATGGAATGTTTAAATTGAATATTAAGAATAATAAAGCATCTACCAGTTCAGTTTATATGTTTTCTTCTATTAATTTTTGGCATGCTCGTTTGTATCATATAAATAGTAGATATGTGGGAATCAAGAGTAGTTTAAGATTAATTCCAAGACTGTCAAAAGATTTTGAAAAATGTGAAACTTGTAGTCAAGCTAAAATTACAAAAAGGCCTCATAAAAGTATTGTAAGAAATACCGAATTGCTTGAGTTAATTCACTCCGATTTATGTGAATTTGAGGGAATTTTAACTCGTGGAGAAAATAGATATATTATCACTTTTATTGATGATTTCTCAAAATATACAACTATTTACTTGTTAAAAAATAAAAGTGATGCTTTTGAAAAGATTCAAGATTTTTTAAAAAAAGTTGAAAATCAATTCGGTAGAAAAATAAAAAGAATAAGAAGTGATAGAGGCTGTGAGTATGAATCAAGTGCATTCAACTTATTTGTTCAGTCTTTGGGAATTATCCATGAAACTACTGCACCATATTCACCCGCTTCTAATAGTGTGGCTAAAAGAAAAAATAGAACTTTAATTGAGTTAACAAATGTCGTGTTAATTGAATCTGGTGCACCTTTACATTTTTGAGGTGAAATTATTTTAACTGCATGTCATGTTTTGAATAGGGTGCCACATAAAAAGTCACACACCACACCTTTTGAGATGTGGAAAGGACATAAGCCAAATTTGGGATATTTAAGAGTATGGGGTTGTCTTACTTATGTGAAGCTTACTGACCCTAAAATGCCTAAATTGGATATTAGAGCTACTACCTATGCTTTTCTTGGTTGTGCAATTAATAATGCAACCTATAGATTTTTTGATCTTGAAAACAAAATAATTTTTGAATCTGGTGATGCAATTTTTCATGAAGAAAAATTTCCTTTTAAATTGAAAAATAGTGGGGGTGAAGAAAATATTTTGTCACAACCCAGTTCTTCTACTTCACATTTACAAAATCAAGAAAATTTTGAAATGGAACCTAGAAGGAGTAAAAGAGCTAAAGTTGAAAAGGATTTTGGTCCTAATTATTATGTTTTTAACATTGAGGAAAATCCCTAAAATTTAAAAGAGGCTTTAACATCACCTGATGTTATATTTTGGAAAGAGGCTGTAAAAGATGAGATGAAATCTCTAATTTCTAATAGAACTTGGAAATTAGTAGATTTTCCACCAGGTTGTAAGACCATAAGTTGTAAATGGGTCCTTAGAAAAGAGTTGAAACCGGTTGGATCAATAGATAAGTTTAAAGCTAGACTTGTTGCAAAAGGCTTTAAACAAAAAGCTGATCTTGATTTCTTTGATACTTTTTCTCCGGTAACAAGAATTACATCTATTAGATTGTTAATTGCTATTGCTGCAATTTTTTATTTGAAAATTTATCAAATGGATTCTAAATGGGGACCTAGAGAAAGAGATTTATATGGATCAACCTAAAGGTTTTGTAGAGCCTAGACAAGAAAGCAAGGTATGTAAGCTAACTAAATCCCTATATGGCTTAAAACAAGCACCAATACAGTGGCATGAAAAGTTTGATTCCTGCATGATTGAGAATAGTTATAAATCAAATGAATGTGATAAATATATTTATTCTAAATCATGGAATAATTTACATGTTATTATTAGCCTCTATGTGGATGATATGTTAATTTTTTGCTCAAATATGCATGTTATAAATAAGAAAAAAAATATGCTTAAAAGCCATTTTGATATGAAAGATCTTGGTGAGGCTAATTTTATTTTGGACAGGAAAATTACAAAAGCATGTGATGGAATATATCTTGATCAATCACATTATGTTGAGAAAATATTGAGAAAATATAATTTTCATGATCACAAAAGTGTAGCTACTCCTTTTAATTCTAGTGGTCAATTATTTCCTGTGAATAATGATGATGAGATTTTTAATCAAAGGATTATGCTAGTATCATTGGTAGTTTGCATTATGCTACTGATTGTACTAGACCTGACATTGCATATGCAGTAGGAGTGCTTAGCAGATTTACTAGCAAGTCTAGTAAAGATCATTGGCTAGCTATTGAGCGACCCATGAGATATTTAATTGGTACTAAAAGTTATGACTTATTTTATAAAAAGTACCCTGCTGTGATTGAAGGTTTTAGTGATGCCGATTAGAATACTTTGCCAGGTGATTCTTTTTCTACCACTGGTTATATTTTTATCTTATGTAGTAGTGCTATTTGTTGGAAATCTAAAAAGCAAACAATAATTGCTAATTTAACAATGGAAGCTGAATTAATAACATTAGCTTCAATTAGTGAAAAGGCAAATTGGTTAGAGATTTATTATATGAAATTCCACTTTGGGAAAAGCCAATTCCACCTATGTTAATTCATTGTGATAGCACTACTGCAATTGGTAGAGTTAAAAACCGTTACTACAACGGTAAATTCAAACCTATAAGAAGAAAGCACGCGATCTTATTTGAGTAATGGCATCATAACTGTGGATTATATTAAATCTAATGATAATCTTGCAGATCCATTTACCAAGGCCTTGGCAAAAGATAGAGTCTGGAATACATCGAGGGGGATGGGACTAAAGTCCATAGAATCATGAGCCATGTATGAGGATACCCAACTCGAGGACCAGAGATTCTGAGAATTAGGTTCAATGGGAAAAACGAATCATACGATAGTCGTAAGAAATGCACAATTTATTTATTTTTAATTATTTATTTTGTAAATAATTTTTTAATTGTTCATCCTTATGATGTAAGTGCATTTATCTTGTAATCTGGAGAGGTTGAGTAAAAAACTCTTAATGAAATTTGTAACTCGTATGAGTGGGATGTCAGAATTACAGAAGCACCCTTGACAAAATTTCACCTATGTGAGTGTGGGGGTAGGGCCGCTTCTTATGAGATTTGGACTTAATCTCAAATACATTCATGAAACTGGGATCAGCACATGGCTGTAAAGTGCTAACTATAAAAGCTCATGTCAACACCTGGGTTGTTATGTGTAAACAGTGACACTTAATTTCCCTAAAGTAGTCTAGTTCAAGTCGAAGACCATTATGTCTCTGGAGTTGAGATTGATGTTTTACTAAGTGAAGGTTCAATGCAGAGCACACCTTTATGATGCATAGTGACCCGTCTTTGCTTGGTAATCTCTCTTTAACTAAAAAATTTAATATTAAAATGAGTGGGGGATTATTGGAGCATTTTAATATTAAATAATTAAAATGAATAAATGTTATAACATAAATGTAAAGATGTGAGAGTGAATATCGAAGACGAGGAGTTAGTGAAAATTTTTAATCCCACATTGAAAATGAGAGAGATTTTTTTATTCTTTTTAATTGTGGTGATTAATGGGCTAAAATGAATTGCCTCAGATATTGTGCTATATACGTGCGCAAGGGAGAGGTGAAGAGTGGGGTATCAAAAATGGAAATGAATTAGCCTCTTGGATTCTCCTACTTGACAGCCCATATATCTAACAATTAATCTTGTAACACCCACTACATAAGAATAATAGACCTAATTAATCAGAATAAATCAAAATAAATTAATTAGAATAAATTGGGTAGTAATTTCGTGAAGCCCATTGAGCCTATAAATAAACTCATTCAGACTCAATCCAAGTTACTGCAATATACACACAAAAAAAGAAAAAATAGAGAGGTTCTTGACAAGGACGGGTGTTCTTTCTGGTGAAGTTTTGGATGTAGGAGAGAATGTCTAATATATTCTCAACTGTCTATTTATTGTTTAGGAGTAGATCTATCATGCTCCAAACTCAACCGTATGAGTCAATGACTTGAGACAAGTTGCACATGCAGCTCATCAATCGTCTATTTATTGTTTAGGAATTCGGAGTAGATCTATCATGCTCCGAACTCAACCGTATGAGCAAATGACTTGAGAAAAGTTGCACATGCAGCTCATCAATCGTCTATTTATTGTTTAGGAATTCGGAGTAGATCTATCATGCTCCGAACTCAACCGTATGAGTCAGTCACTTGACAAAAGCTGCACATCAATTGCCTATTTATTGTGTAGAAGTAGATGAGATCTATCATGCTCCAAACTCAAACTGTTTGAGTCAGTCACTTGACAAAAGCAGCGTGCAAGACCGTATTAAAGGATTGTGTTTGTTTTACACAATGTTTTTTTATAACTTGAATGCGTGACTTTAAATGACATTTATAAGTCACAGTTACACACATTGTCTAGAACAGGTTTTTGCCTTACTAAAAAGAGTCATAATTATCTCCAAAAATTAATGGAGTAAATAATAGTAGCTAATAAAATACCATTAACATTTCCAAGAATAATTCTATAATAAAAAAAGAAAAAAAATATATATATACATTGACATGATCCACAGTATGTACCTTAGTAAAGGATAATAATAAAAAGTCCGTGCATTCAAAATTGCATTGGATAATGTCAATAAGTTTTACCTGAGATATATAATTAGAATAGGATTTTTCAATTTGTAAACTTCAATTCTACTGTGCTGATTTGTTTTCCTTGGAATTGGTAGTTAAGCCGTCGCAGTGGTTTTTCCTTTGGAATAATTTTTCCATTGGTTTTCTCAGCGTCACCATATTGCGCATGCTTTTGGTTCTGGTGTTATTCCTATTAGCACAATATTGTGTTTGATTGCTTTAATCAAAGCCCTTGCATAATTGGACTAAATAATTAACTGGAAATAAGTGGCACAATCGGAGTCTCTGCCTCTCTTCTTGTTTAATAAATAAGAATTTACTCAATAAAACGGTGATTCAATTGGAACATTTTGCAAATAAGCATCATTAACTACAGATCTTTCGAAATTGACAAATTTATATATATATATATATATTAATAGATAAAGCAAAGAGAAAATCCAATTAAATTTTAAACTGAAATTTAATTAGAGTCTAATTTTGCACCACATGTCCTATCTAATCAAAGTTTTTAAATTTTTATGCTAAGTTAATTAATTCAATGTAAAAATTGGAATTTAATTAGAATTTAATTTAATGTAAGTTTTTTAATTTTTGTGTCAAGTGAGTTAATTTAAAGTAGAAAACGAAAAATTCAATGTAAATAAATCATAGAAACCCTAAATTATATATATATATATATATAACCAATGCTTAGAGAAAATTTAATTTGATTCAAAATTGAATTTTGCTTTTGGTAGCTTTCCATACAAATTAATTTGTTTAGATTTTTGCTATTATTTTTTCTCTGAACTAATGTGAATATTTTTTATATTGTTTCTATTTAGATATTTTGTATGCCAGGATCTTGAACATAACAAATTGTAATTGAGCTAAACGTTCCTATGCACCTATCTCCATTTTATTTAGGAGACACTATTGGACCAGTTTATTATTTTATTTTGTGTTGTATTTAGTATAATTTTATTGACAGTGATTGTGAATTGAAATTATATATATAGTATCCAATAGTGATTTTCAAAATTATATGCATAATAACAGTGTAATGAGAAACTTAGCGTAACTAATATCATGAAAATTGCAAGAAAAAACGATTTTAGTACCTTCAAATGTCATGGTCGAATTAATATACTATTTGTTTTATAACCCAACCTAACATCAATGGCACCACTACAATTCATCGTTTCCATGCGTAAACATGGGTTACATACTAGTATTATTAAGTGAGAACACATGAGATGGATCCTTAGATTCTATCTGTGATCATAGCTGACATAATAAACACGTATTATGTGTGTGAATGAAAATCCAAAATCAGACTTGACTTGAGGGAAGGACCAGGGCTGAACCATTGAAATCGATTGTAGTGGTAGAATTCAAAGAGAAGAAATTAACTTTACTGATGTCAGAAAAGCTTATTGCCGTCATTCTTCATGACTTGAGAAGTAATGATCTTGTATGCTCTTTCTGTGGGATGAAAACTATCCCAAAAAACATAATCATTCACATCTGTACAGATTGCAGACGATGGGTTACATATTGGAGCTACCTCTATTATTCCTGTACCACAGCACCCTTTCTCCGCTATCTTAAAGCCTGTATATGTAATATACAGAAAAATTGTTATTATTATTTTATAAAGAAAATAGCAAAGATCAATTGGTGAAACAGGAGGTTACTTGCTATTTATTTGATGTTTCAAAAACAATTACTTAAGTAGTCTCGAATGGAATTATTTCATTATGTAGCCTCATTTGGAACTCGAGTATATGAGAGTCGAGTTTTAACTCAAGTCTCAACAACTCGAGTTCCATAGAAAAAACACCTAAGTTGAGATTTTTAAAAAGTTTTTAGTGGAACTCGAGTTTTAAAGAGTCGAGTTCTTCACATTGCTAAATAGCCTCATTTGGAACTGACTCCCAAATGCTAGAGTTCAAATGAAGCTGCTTAGCAAAATAGTTTCATTTGAGGTTACTTAATGAAATTGTTTGTGAAATTCAAATAAATAGCAAGAGAGGCTAGTGAAACAGGATGATGGTAATGGTTGATGACAAAGTCATTAAGATAACAACGTACGATTATTATAAAAAAGGAAGTAAAATGTTTACATTTTGTCATTTTGACCATTCATTTTAAATTTTAATGACAAAAACAGAACAAATATAGTGTAGGTTCCATTTTTGTCACTAAAATATGTATTCAATTAAATATATTATTACAAAAAAAATTAATGAGTGTGTCGAAGTTTTCGTTTAAACCAATTTTGACACATAATTAGTTTTATAAACTGCCATGTCCAAAATAGGTTACATACCATATTTCAAGGACAAAAAAAAAATGTGACAAAAATTTGTGAGTTACCATTCTTTTCAGGGTGTTCAATGAGATCAAGTAGAGGGTTGTAAATATCAAGATAGACCATTGTGCTATCGGGCATGTCCTTGTTAAGGGAATCCAACAAGGTAGTCAGTTTAGCATTGAACAACATGGCTAGCTGATTGTGGCCTTCTCCACACTGTCTGTGTAATCCTCCGGCAACAGTTCTTTGTGATGGCACACATCCAATTGGCGGAGCTCCGAGTACTCCAATCCTTCGTGCTCCTAGTGAATAAAGTTCCTTGAAAACATAACAACGGATGTCAAGTATTATTATTGTTCTTGTCAGTTTATTTTTAAAAACGAGAGTATCCAGACCTTATGGTTATTATGAGATCCCATTATTCTTGTCAATGTCATTCTTTTTTGGTTCTTTGGTAATAGAGATAGGAAAGCAACACTATTGCTACAATTATGAGCTTTAGTGTGACCAAGAAAGTTGTGTCATTGAAATTTGAAATTTAATTTATAGGATGAAACCTTACCTTCAAGAATTGGGTAGCGTACATGAGCATAAGGTCAGTGTAGGAAGCGAAATCGTACTCGTATCTTCGTGAAGTAGGTCCAAAATATACATTGGCAATGTCGCAGCTACTCAATGAAATGAGATATAGACTTCTGGTTAAGATGAAGTTTGTCCTGTCTGCTCCAACAATTCCTTGAAGCCTCACAATGTATTCTTTCAACATTCCAAGTTGATCGGACAGCGACCAGGTTAACTTTGATAAAAAAAAAAATTAAAAAATTAAAAAAAAAAAAGATAAAAAGGGAAATACATATTACACACAAACTGTGAGTGCACCCAAAAAGAAGGAACAAAAGTGTTGTGCGTGTACCGCTAGTTTGGGTGTCAAGGGATCATATCCTGAGCCACCAGAAGCGAAGCAAACACCTGTAATGAGGTCTTGAGGTTGTAGGTTTGGATCCAAATATGCAGGTAAAAGCTCTTTAATTTTCAATTCCGCCGCTAAAAGTTGAAATGGAATCAAAAAGTGAACTTTGGGCACGTATTAAGGAAATTTATAAAAAGAATGAAAAATTCTATTTTGACTCGTATGTATTCTAAAAATTCAAGTGTGTTTGGAACAACTTATTTGTAGTAGCTTATTTGTATAATATTTATCAAAATATATAGCTTATTTGTATAAACTTTGAATTTTGTTTTTTTAGTGTAAGTCAAAATATAACTCATAAAAAATAGAAAGAAAAAAAAAAGGGAGGGGGGGATTACATTTTTTTCCAGCTTAAACTATACCACATTTTATACTTACCCCTCTTAAACTAGAAAATTGCACAATCAGCACTTTAAAATCAAAACGTTGTAGTACTTAAACCCTGTCACTTTTCCAATTAAGTTGGACCAAAAAAAGTCACATGAGTTGCGCATGACACCAGCTAGCATGGAACCCACTAATCCTAGCTAAAATTATTGAAATGCACCTCCCCCCCCCCCCCCCAAAAAAAACCCAAAACAAATCCCCACTTTTTTCCTAAAATCTTGTTTGGCTAGAGAGAAAAGAAAATTAATAGAAATATGAATTCAAAAAACAATGCCACTAAGATGAACAACAATTGTGAGGGGCATTTTGGTCATTCTAGGTAAGCTTAGAAGGTTCCATTTTAGCGGGTGTTACTTGAAACCCATATAACTCAAGTGAATACGGGGTGTTTGGTTGCAGTATTCAAGTATTGTTTAAAATGATGTGAAAATTGTAATTTAAAAAGTATTGTAAAAATACATGTTTAAAATACTCATAGTGAGTGTTTGGATTCACATTTTTCCTTCATGTTTGCATTTTTTGCTTTTTTTTTTTTTTTTTTTAGCGCGTATGAACAGTAACCGCATTATTCGTACACATAGATTCACTGTGCAGGAGACAAAGTGCACTGTTCATACATTTAAAAATCATTTTGCTACTATATTTTTAATTTTTAATTTTCTATTTTTAGTAAAATAAGTTGTATCTAAATAAATTTATAATGTAAAAAATTGTATTTGATATTATATTTCAAAAAAACATATTTTAAAATATGAAAAAAGATAATTGTATTTTGGTATTAGTGTGTAATTTTTTAAAAGTAAAAAATATCTGACATGGATAGTACAGTTAGTACTATTTTCTTTTATGAGCCTGCTCACTCGCCCTTTCTTTTTTCTCTCTCATCTCTCTCTGTAGTCGGTGCTCTTTGTCCTTCTGAACCCCAGGTCCCAACATCTTTGCTTTTCTTTTGTTTGCTCTAAATGTTTGATTGGTTTGTGTTTTGTGGACGAGGGTTAAACTCAAATGGGTTTTATTTTCAGGGTTTGAGATTCTAGGGTGTTTGGTAGTGTATATTGAACAACATTTTTTTAGTATTTAAACAACATTACCCAATGAGCCTTGTTTCTATGGGTTTTGTTTTGTTAGTGGTATTAAATTCAACTTGGTTTTATTTAATTTGCAAGAAAAAGACCCCAAAACAGCAAACCCAAATAAATAAATAAATAAAATAATAAAAAAAAGAATGAAGAAGAAGACCTTCAACCACCAGTGTGGGTTTGTGCCAGAGAGATAGGAAAAAAGAAAAAGAGAAAGAAAGAAGAAGACAAAAAGTGGGTTTCGTGCAATGGAGGGAAAAAAAAAAAGTCATTTAGGAGAGAAGAAAAAGTTGTCTGTGCTGTTCACATCAGTGAGTGCTACGAATTTTAATATATTTACAATAATGTCACGGGTAACGTTGTTAAGTTTTAGGGGACAAATGTGCATTATTTTAGTATATATAAAATAAGATATGTTTCTCAAAAAAAAAAAAAAAAAAAAAAAGATATGGTTTATGATGTAATTTTCCCAAAAATACAAACAAACAAAAAGAAAATGACACCACGAGAGAGAGATATCATGAATTAATACCTATCATGTCCGATGGGACCTTGCCGTTGCTGAATCTGCCTGTTGCAACTTTGCCTTTAAAGTCATTCCCATACGGACGGTAATTAGCCCTAGATGGAGTTATTCGATTGTTGTTGTTGCCTGTATCCACCGTCGAATCTCCAAAGAAAAAGATTGCAGGATAGGTTTCATTTGGTGGTGGCTTTATGACAGCCGTGGTGTTGTAGAAGAGAACAAGCAAAATGAGATTGAACAATAATATAGAACAAGGATGGGAGTTCACAAAGAGAGAGTGCATTATCTTTCTACGCTTGCTTGCTCACAGACTCACGGTGAAAGACGTACAGGTTGTCGGGGAGTTCAGTTTCCTTTGCATGTGATATAAATAATAGGTTGAACTACTGTTTTAATCCTCCACCTAACCTTCGTCTTTGTATTAATTCTTTTTTTTTATTTTTTTTTTTATGAGAATTCTCTCCCTAGCTCCGACGGTGAGGGGAAATTAAATGTGACATGTCTAAATTCATAAAACTAAATAAATAAATAAAGAATAATGATAGAGATATAAACTTTTTTATAACAAAATTTACAAACTGTTTATGTGGTAAATGGTTATTAGTAAATAAAAAAATGATGTTAATGGTAAATTTAGATAAAAACCAATAAAAAATTGGTCACATCAACAATTGTAAAATAGTTTATGACTATAACATTACTCATAAATAAATGTGACATATCTTGTATACTTCAAGTATGGTGATTTTAATTATATGATATTAAATCAACAATTTAAATGTTGAATAGTTTTAGGTATTTTAGTTTTTGTTGGTATCTCAAACACCACATTCCATTAGCCAATTGCAAATTAACATATATTATATATGGATTAGGTTTCGAAATAGAGCCCAATGCCAGTCTAATCATAAAACCACAAATAGCAACAATTGGAATTATCCATAATTTAGAGCTTCTGAAAGTTCATGCTTTCATTAGTTCTTGTAAATCTTGAGATTATAAGCATATTTGACCTGTTGATGCTTGATTCTCATATTCAAAAACAAACTTCATAAAGTTTAAGGATGAAAAACAAATTTTTGATAAAGTTTAGGAACCAAAATAGTATTTTATTCAAAAATTAATAATAAATGATGTGGCAGGATTGATATCCTTTATTGTTATTATTATTTTGCTAAGAATAATGTAATTCAATTGGTTGACAATTTCTAATATTTTTAATATATCCAGGTTTCAAATCTTTATACTCTTATTGTAATTATCTAATTATTTAAAAAAAATCCTTTATTTTACTTATTTTTTTAGAATCTTTGTTTTTGTGGTTAGGGAACAGAGTTACAGAGATGATTTGACTAAGCCCTCATATTTCTTTTATTATTTTTCTATAAATACTTAAATAAGATAGGACTATAAGAGTACAAGGTAATAACAAATAAAATAAAAAATAAGGATAAATTATAAATTACACTCCTAAAATTTTGGACGTATTTTGATTTTACATTCTGGAATTTCAGAATTTAGATTTTACATCTCAAAATTTGGATGTGTTTGGAATTTACACTCTGACATTTCAAAATTTAGATTTTACTCCATAAAGTTTGGAAGTGTTTGGATTTCACATCCCTAAAGTACTTTAAGGAGTAAAATCTAAACACCCTTAAAATTTAAATGGTAAAATCTAAATTATGAAATGCAAAAGAGAGAAAATGAGGCAGTTGATCATTTTGGTAGATGAATACTATGAAAACAACCCTACGTCATCAAATAGTATTGTTGGATGTGAATATTATTAATACTAGCTTGTAACTCCCATACATATGTATTGATAGATTTAAAGATATACAATAAAATACATAGTATAATTGCTATATATATAATTTAAATATTATTGATAGTCATTCTTATATTTTGTTAACTCTTTAAAAAATATTGTAAAAATATTATTATGTATAAAATGTAAATTTTCCATATTTATTTATTTATTTTTATTTTTCTATTACTTCTTAATTTTTGTTATTGTAAAATACTTTTTTTTTTACCATTCATTTATTCTAGAACTCTTTGGTTTTTATTCTCAACAACTCACTTAGATTAATATTTATTATGTGATCTCATATTGGATTCTAAAATTAGAAAATAAAATTTTTTTTAAAAATAAATAATTTATAACACGTAATGTAAAATTTAATTCTATTTTCAAATTCTAGTTAAACTTTTTTTTTTTTTTGGAGTTTTGCCTAATAATAATAAATTCTGAACATTTAGGTGGGGGTTTGAATCCATAATAAATTCAGAGGTTCGTACTATGAAGCAAAGAAGTGGATATTTAAATGCAGTTCATTAAAGCCACGTGATTAAGCAGTTGATGGATGAGACCGTTCAATTGAAAATTACTACAAGACCCCATCAAAAATAAAAATTACTATCAGACTGCTACTTTTGACGATAGCATCCCTTTTTATGTCCGACGCTGATATATTAAATACATCAAATAGCAATAAATAGCCGGTTAGGTCTTGTATTCACTTTTAAATACCTGTGCCAGTCTGATTTGGTCCAGTATACTAGATACACTATATCTAAACTAAATCTATAAATAGCTATTGAATTACATCATAATTATGTCACAACTCAACACATAATAAATTGCAATTGAATTATCTTTCTTGAGGATCAATGGTTGACCTATGAGCTTTCAAAAAAAAAAAAAAAAAATGGTTGACCTATGAGTAAATGATGTAATCTTCTGTATGATTTTAGAAGAACTCATATATACATCAGTTAGATGATGAGACAAATTTACAGCTTCATAAAAAAAAAATTGTTCGATGTACAAATAAATTACAAATTATATATAAATAATAATTATGATATGCCTTAAATAAAAAATTTTTAAAACTAATAATTATGATATATCATAAAATAATTTGAAATTTATAATAAAACTCTTTATAAATATTTTGAAATTTTTTGATAATTGAATTTCAATGAAAGTAATTTTTTAAAAAACTTTGCAATAGAGTTGTACTTATAATAATAATAAATTATATATGTTGATTTTCAAAAAAAGAGAAAAGAAAACTATATATGCTATAGTACTATAGCATATATAGTTTGTTAATCATAGTAGTATTTTATTAAATTTTTTAAACTTGGCAGGTAGAGTTTCAGTTAAAACAATTATTTTCACTACATTTTTTTTATTAATAAAAAATGTACATCATTTTAATGTACTTGTCTTATAGTGTATTATATGTGTTGAGTTTATAGTTATTGGTTGGCAGGTAGAGTTTAAGTTAAAACAATTATTTTCACTACATTTTTTTTTATTAATAAAAAAGGTACATCATTTTAACGTACTTGTCTTATAGTGTATTATATGTGTTGAGTTTATAGTTATTGGTTGGCAAACCATGAATAAATGTAAGACTTGCAACCATGAATAAACTTGGCAATCTTGCGTGTTTAACCAAACAAAAGGTTTTGTGAGGCCCCAAATATTTGATAACTCCGGCCTACTCCACATCAGGCCTAAAGTCCACGCCAGAGAGAGAGAGAGAGAGAGAGCATGATCCGAGGATAAACGAACGAGGCCCAATTCGTTTAGGGACCTCGCCGAGAAGGCCCATGTCTTCGACGGACCGACGTCTAAGGAAGGGTCTGACACTCACTCATTAAATGCGTGCCACCAATATTCTGATCCAATCAATGATGAATTGACTAGCCAACAGTGATGCCTTGGTTACTTCAACTAACAGAAAGCCTGCAAAGGCGGCTGATGGAATAGGCACTCAAGTATAGGCTTGGATGATCAATAAGTGGACGGCAAAGATCAACTAAACAAAGATATATAATAGATAGCATCCCCGTCAAATAAAGGGGAGGGGGGGAGGTAATCTAAAAAGTGTCTAAGGACAACCCCTGTGTATGTCAGTTCTAAATAAACAGATCCTCGGACTAGGCCGAGATCGAAAATTCTTCATAAACGTTTAACCGAGGTCATTGTTATTACCCTTATAAACACTTTGTCCAATTCTTTGATTATAACTTCTATGGATCTCACGCCAATCATTGTTTGTTTTGCTGATACTTAGTCCTTCTACCCATACTCTACAAATCTTATTGTTTAGGTCCAATACATTTTGAGTCCTTACAGGTATCATATTTTCTTAAGAATTTGTTTGGTTGGGGTAATCAAAAAGTTGGAGGATAGAAAATAGTAAGAGGGTGAAAAAAAAATATAAAAATAGAAACGATTTAGTTTTCCCTCATATATATTTGGTTGGAGGGATGAAAAACTATTTTATTTGGTTGGAGAGAAAATTAAGTGGCAGGATGAAAAATATAATTTATATAAATTGACTCATATGTCTTTATTAAAAAAATGACAAAGTTTAGTTACAAATTACTACATATTTTAAAAATCTAACCGTTGAATAATATATTCTTTATGCTCTTAATAAACATGTTGAATTTCGTATATCAGATATTGTTTATTATGTGATTTATAATTTTATATTTTATACATAATATTAAACTACAAAAAATTTCAGTTTAAACAATTTATTGATGATATAGCTATTGATATTTAATTTTATAGAAATTTTGCAAGCATGAAGAATATATATATATATATATATATATAAGAAGAAGTTGTAATCCAATGGTAGATTTGTTAAAATTCACCCCTAATAAAAAAAATATTAAGTAAGGTTATAATTTTAGGATACAACCAATTTTGTACCTAATTAAATTTTGTCCTAAAAAAAATTACACCCGATAAAATAAAATAAAAATAATCAACAAAAAAAGCAATCACACCAATTTTATTAAAACAAAAATCATGCCCAATTAAAAAAAAGAAAATAATTAACCAAAAAACCCAATCTTGCCCAATTAAAAAGGGAAAAGCAAACCAAAAAACAAAAAATAAAAATCAATCATGGCCAGTTAAATTTAAAAAAAAAAAAAAAAAAAAAAACTTGAAACGAAGGCAACAACCGACCAAAGGAAAGGAGCATTTGCGCCCAATTAGGGAAAAAAGAAAAGAAAAAGGAAATAGCCAACCCCCCAAAAAAAACAAAGGTTGCATAGTAGAATACAGTGATGTACTATAGACACCTCATTTTGTACTCAATTAATAAATTTTAGTCCCCGGTCC
Source organism: Quercus gilva (assembly GCA_023621385.1). Lineage (NCBI taxonomy): Eukaryota > Viridiplantae > Streptophyta > Magnoliopsida > Fagales > Fagaceae > Quercus > Quercus gilva. The sequence continues at coordinate 16,071,195 of CM042474.1, forward strand.
CAATAATGAGCTTGACATGTTTATTAAAGATAATCAACCACAAAAATTGTAAGTTGTACATTTCATTTAGCAAAATGAACTATGATAGTAAGTTTTTATTTAATGCTACTTTTTATGAATTGTATTATTAATTTGTTCTTTACTTTGTTATTATCAAATTATAGGAAACTTAATAATAACATATTGTAAACTATTTTTTTTTATATATTAAAAATAATGTAAATATGACTCATCAATTATATTATAGTCTTTGTTACATGTATGTTGTTGTTATTATTATTATTATTATTATTATTATTATTATTATTATTATTATTATTAGGGAAAATTACACTTTACTACCCTAAACTATATCCTAGATTATAAATTGCACCTTAAACTTTTTAAATGCACATTTTGCACCTTAAATTATGACTCTTGTTACACTTTGCATCCCAACATTAAGTTCACCATTAACTTGGAAGGAAATATAAAATTTAGGGTGCAAAGTGTAATCAAAACTATAGTTTAAGGTGATAAAATGTAATTTCTTCTATATTTTGAAGGGCTTGAGAAGAGAGACAATTTGATCTTTTCACATAATATTATATTTTCCATTTAAATTAATGGCAAACTTAATGTTGGGGTGCAAAGTGTAACAATGATCATAGTTTATAGTGCAAAATGTGCATTCGAAAAGTTTAAGAAGCAAAGTGTAATCTGGATATAGTTTAAGGTGGTAAAGTGTAATTTTCTCTTATCATTATTATTATTTAGTAAGTAAATCCTACATTTTTCTTTTAATTTAACTAAAGTTCAGTTGATATTAAAATATCAAAAGAAAAATAATTTTCTTGAATCTTTACTTTTTTATGGTGGTTATTGATTGGAAAATAATTTATTGTATGAATATATGCTTTGTAAATATTATGTACTATCATATTATAGTTAATATTGTTTGTATGACTATGATTATGATTATTGTTGTTGTTCAAAAATTAAACTAATAAATCCTTTTATTTGAGTTATTTCAACTTCATTATAGTTATGACGACAAATATTATAAGTTATATTTGATATTTACCATTATAAATTGTAATAATCACCATAAATGAATTTGATTATTTTGTATTATTGTTCTTTTGTCTTTATTTATTATTATTTGGTTGTGTTTTTTTTTTTTTTTTTTACAAGTATCACTCTACAATTCTCACAATCCTTCAGTTGTTATCACAATTGTAGAAAGCATCTCGACTATCTAATTTTTATTATGTTTGTGTTTTGTTAATTTGAAATTATTTATTCTTATTATGACCACAAACATTGTAAGTTAATACTTCATTTATCATAATAAACCAAGAGTTCTAGTAAGTTTTTCTATAACTCAACTCTCTATCAATTGTAGTATTGTGATTTTTTTTTTAATCATTTTTTACTTTGTTATTATCAATTGTTACATCTATTACTTGGAAATAATATATTGCATAATATAATTGTTATTTTATAATAAAAATAATGTAAAAATGCATTGTCAATTATATAATAGTTATTGTTACATGTGTATGAGTATGTGTATTATTTTTATTTTTATTATTTAGTATAAAAAATCATACATTTGTATTTCTTTTGATTTCATTAAAGTTTAGTTGCTATAAAAAATGTAGTACGCTTCTAGAACCTTTACTATTTAGGGTGCTTATTGGTTGGAAAATAAATTGTTGTATATATGCTTTGTGTATATTATAAGCTAATATATTGTAAATATTATATATGGTTAGATTATAGTTAATATTGTGTGTAAGATTATTTTTATTATTAATATTACTGTTATTTGAAATTTATCTTGATAACTCCTTTATTCGAGTTTTTTTCAATTTCATCATGGACTACAAGCATTGTAAGTTATATATGATATTTAGCATAAAAAATTGTAGTAGTCACTATATATGAATTTTATTATTTTGTATTGTTGTTCTTTTGTGTTTATTTATGATTATCTTCTTTTTTTTTTTTTTTTTTTTGAGAAGATTTTTATGATTATCTGTTTGTGTTTTTTTTCTTTCTTTCTTTCTTCTCTTGCAAGTATCACTCTATACTTCCTACAATCCTTCACTTTGTATCGCGATTGTAGTAAGCTTCTCGACTCTTTAATTTAATTGGAAATTATTTTCTTTTATAGATGGTTTGTAAAAAATATACCTTAAGATATTGTAATTTTTGAATGTCAATGTTTATATATTAAAGATTTTGTAAAAATGCTTCTTCATTTACATTATAGTTTCTATTATGTGTGTATGAATTTAAGAATACGATAATTAGAATTATTAGTATGATTATTGAAAGCTCGAAAATGTGTTGAAAACACAAAAGCTGTTTAGACCCCCAAATTAAAATTACGACTCGATAGATTTTACACTAACTTAATACTAAGTGCGGAATAGTGTAAATGCGAGTGGACAAATAAATAAGCTACTCTAATCCATAAACTAAGCAAACACAGCAGTATAATGAAATATAAAAGAGTAGGGAAGAAGGATGCAAACACAAGATAACACGCCGACGTGTTATCGAAGAGGAAACTGAAGAACTTGGCGAAAAACCTCTCCGCCGCTCTCCAAGCGGAAATCAATCCACTAGACAATCAATTGGGATACATGGGTTAGCAAGAGACCCTCCAAGCCTAATCTACCCGATGTACCTAAGCCCTTCAAGCTCCTACTCCAACAAGGCTTCTCGGAACCATGTCTTGTTTAGTTCTCCGGATCCCGCAATAAGCTCCATGTTGCATTTGCCATCCTTGGCTTCTTCAATGCTTCTCAGCAGCACCAAAACGTCACTTGACACTCTCAAAGGGTGTTGTAAGTGTTTGGGCTATCAACCTTTCAATGGTATGGAAATGGAGAGGTAGGAGTTGAGGAAATACCACAAGCAAGTATGCAGAGAATTGTGGGTATGACAATCTCTAATTCTCAATGTGTTTGGCTAGGGTTTTCTCTCAGAAGCCAGCAGTACCAAAACGTCACTTGACACTCTCAAAGGGTGTTGTAAGTGTTTGGGCTATCAACCTCTCAATGGTATGGAAATTGAGAGGTAGGAGTTGAGGAAATACCACAAGCAAGTGTGTAGAGAATTGTGGGTATGACAATCTCTAATTCTCAATGTGTTTGGCTAGGGTTTTCTCTCAGAAGCACTCCTCAATATTTGTGGGTAATGTGGGTATAAATAGTGTAAGCACAGAAAGAGTGTATCAGAATGGACAGGCTGGCAGAATAGAATGCCTAGTGAGTAACTTCGCATTTGGCCTGACTCTTCGCATTCCAGCATGTGCATGACACATGAGTAACTTCGCGGGATGCTAAGTCACGAGCTACCCGCGAGAACACTTCATTCTTCAATTACTTGGGTCTTCACACTCTCTCTCTATTACACAACCCTTACAATCAAATCCCACAACAAATACATGGTACAAAAGATTGAATGCAATTACAATCAAATTTGGCACGGAATAAAAGCCAACAAAATACATAGTTGTAAATAACAACTTTACAATTATGATTAATTTTTTATATTATTTTTAATTTAGCTTAATTAATTAACATGCATATGACTTTTATTACTATGTATTTATTTTCCTTCTTGTTTATTTTTAATCATGTAATGGGTTTTTCTATTTTCATTTTCAACTATCACTCCCTAAAGCAAGTATGCACAGTTTAATATGACAATTATAGAATGTTTGTTATTACATTAAATCCATATGATGACGTTTATTAATTTGTACAATAATACATGGTTGGCGCTCGACATGAAAGTCGAACTGGTTTACAGAATTTAATGACTTATAATTCACATAGATACCTAATTCTATTACACTTAGAGGAAAAACGGTAAGTAAGCAAATGAAAAATGACATGCAAGTCAATGTGTATTATTAAAATTATTGTTGTTGCTAGTGTTATTATTTTTACTTAGATTGTTATTATCTTTGGCGTAATTGTTGTTCGAAGACATGTATTACTGTACATGTATGACCCAATTATGAGTATGATTATGATTAATTTTTTATATTATTTTTATTTTAGCTTAATTAATTAACATGTATATGATTTTTATTACTATGTATTTATGTTCCTTTTTGTTTATTTTTGATTGTGTAATGGGTTTTTTTTTTTATATTTCATTGTCAACGATCACTTCCTAAAGCTAGTACGTAGATTTTAATATGACAATTATAGTAGGTTTGTTATTACATTAAGTCCATATGATGACTTTTATTAATTGTACAATAATATACGGTTGATACTAGATGTGAAAGTCAACTTGGTGTACAAAATTTAGTAACTCATAATTCATATAGATACCTAATTCTATTACACTTAGAGGGGAAGGCAGAAAGTAAGCAAAGGAAAAATGACATGTACATTAATGTGTATTATTAAAATTATTGTTGTTGCTGGTATTATTATTATGAGATTAAATTCAATAAGGATGGGGTGTAAGTCCTTTGGTTTACACCAGCCAATAAAAATATGCCATATTAGATTTTTACTTAAACTCATTGTAAAATCAATACATCCTAATACACTTAATAAAATCTATTTAAAAAAAAAAAAAAAAAAACCTATTTTATGTTTTCTCTAAAAGCTCACTCCCTCCTCAGCTCCTACGTCTCCAGCCACAATCCTCGCTAGACCTCCATTTGCTGCCACACTACCTCACCGGACCTCCGTTTACTGCTACACTACCTCACCGAACCTTCGTATGCCGCCACACTACCTCATGTTCCAAATACCACAAAACATACCAAATTATTAATTATTCAGAAGAGTGCAAATCTAGGAACACTAATCCTAATGCTATGGGAACACAAACTGTCTAATTATGGACAAAGAACATAAATTAAAATTTTATAATTGCGTGAGGCTTACATTCCTCAAAACAATTAGACTTACAGATTTCCTACAATTTCACTGACAATATCAAAGTAGCTAAAGCATTTTAAAGCATTGCCAAGAAGCAATTTTCTACCATATGTCAGGATTATCCTACCAGTTCAAATCTAGCTTGTTTCAAGATTGAATTTCATTTCATCATCTTTCCTTCCTAGCAATGAGTGCATGAGCATACTGGGAAAACAATAAGTGGGATCAAACCATAATAAAAATTTACCTGGCGAAACCCATACCTCTCCTTATTTCAAAAAACAAAATTTGTCCTTACTGTGCAGAACTCATATCTGTCCTTATTTCAAAATAGCAATACCCAAAGGTCCCAAACCGTGAAGATATCAAAATATTGCAACGGCTAAATCAATCAAAATATAGCAAAACCCATCAATATTAAGAACAAGAACAAATCACCTCAGTCCAGCAAGGTAGTGCAGCGGCGGACAGAGGTTTTTGAGGTACTACAACGGCAAACGGAGGTCTAGTGAGGTAGTGTGGCAGCAAACGGAGGTCTGATGAGAATTGTGGCTAGAGACACGGGAGCTGAGGAGGGAGTGAGATTTTAGGGAAAACGTGAAAAAAGGTTTTTTATTTTTATTTTTAGATGTTATTAGGTGTATTAGGATGTATTGATTTTACCATGAGTTTAAGTAAAAATCTGATGTGGCATGTTCATATTGGCTGGTGTAAACCAAAAGGTTTACACCCCGTCCTTATTGAATTTAATCTCTATTATGATTATTTACATTATTGTTATCTTTGTCATTGTTGTTGTTGGAAAACATTTATTACCTTACATGTACGACCCAATTATGAGTATGATTATGATTAATTTCTTATATTAGTTTTAATTTAGCTTAATAAATTAACATGTATATGATTTTTATTACTATGTATTTATGTTCATTTATGTTTTTTTTTTTTTTTATCATGTGATGGCTTTTTTCTTTTTCTTTTTTTCTTTTTCGATTATCACTCCCTTAAGCTAGTATGCAGTGTTTAATATGACAATTATAGTAGGTTTATTATTACTTCAAATTCATATGACATTTATTAATTGTACAATAATATATGGTTGGCGCTAAACATGAAAGTCAAACTAGTTTACAAAATTTAGTGACTTATAATTCATATAGATTCCTTATTCTATTACACTTAGAGGGGAAAATGGTAAGTAAACAAAGGAAAAATAACATGCAAGTTAATGTGTATTATTAAAATTATTGTTGTTGCTAGTGTTATTATTATTGCTTACATTATTATTATCTTTGTCGTCGTTGTTGTTGGAAGGCATGTATTACCGTTCATGCATAACCTAATTTTTTTACAATTTTAATTATGTTCATATTGTAGGATATATTCGATACGGAGGAAAAGGCAATTGCCTCTTGCTCTTGCCATGGTAAGATGTGAATGAGAGCGGGAATAGATGGCATACGGGCGCGCACACACACTCATATATATATGTGTGTGTGTGTGATTAGGTTCAAGTTACACATGATTTAATTCTAAGTAATGTTACACCACCCAATAATTTGTTATAGAATTCATATTTTGAAAATTCCAAAGTTGAATTACATGTTCTATATGTTTTTAACATTCATGCCAATTTTCATGTTAATTGGATATTATTTATCATTCGATCTATAAACTTATCTTTTATGCATTATTTTAAATTATAAAAACTTGAATTTAAACAACTGCTTAATGACATGGATATTAATCTTTAATTACCTTGATATTTTGCAAGCATGTGAAATATACGAAGATAATGTAATCTAATGGTGAATTTGTCAAAATCCACATTCAATTAAAAAATATTGAGTGACGTAATATTGCTTAAAGTTACACTAGGTGTACAAAAAAAATTATCTCTCCTTTCTCCAATTTCAACATTTGTATTGCCACAATCCAAAATTTTTAATTTTTCTCTATTCTATATCGACAATGGGATTGCCAAAATACAAAATTTTTTCTTCTCTCTCCTCTCTCCTATTTCGGCAGTGGTATTGCAACAATTCAAAATTTTCTCTCTTCTCTTTTCAATCAGTTGGCCAATTGGGCAGTCAGGCACGAGCACAAAAATTAGGCAATAACAATTTCGACAATGGTATTGTATTGCCAAAATTTCTTTTTCTCTCTCCTCTCTCCTACTTTTTGTCATAATTTAGGTAACACCATTACCGAAATTTACCTCTCTCCTCACATAACTATATAACTTTGAATAATACACATATCACAAATAAGCTCGTATTTAAGCAATATTTAGCCAAAAGACTCTAATGGAGCTAGTAATGTGGGAATTTTGGTCCAAACATTTTTGTAGCATTTCTTTCCCATTTTCTTCCCAATTTTGGGAGATTGAGTTTTGGTAGGTCTAGGGAGAAAACACCCAGGCCCCACTAGTTTTCATTCTTCAAATTACTCCAACCAAACACCCCAAAACATATTTTTCTCTCTACTTTTCTCCCCCCTTTTTCCATCCCCCTAAAATCCCTCCTACCAAACGGACTTTAAGGCTCAAAATTGGGTATTTGTAACTTCAAAGAGACAAGAATGATGGAAATGGTGTGATGTGTGATAGAGATAGTTGATACCATGTTTTAAATCCTATTCCGTTCTGGCGGAACAGTCGAAATTTTTAGATCCAGTGCACTTACCCCCCTGTTCAATTTCAGTATAAATTTCAGTCCATTCCATAGGAATTTGGGTTGTTTCTATCTCTCAATTCTGGACCATTCCAGGTTGTGTTAGAATTTTTTAAACTTTGAAGCCCAAATTTGTCATTTGACTCATTTTATTCGCATATCACATGTAAAATTTTGTGTTAGTTAATTAGATATAATGAAATATGAAGTTATATAGATGCATTGATACCAAAATATTCTGTTCTAGTAGTTAATCCGGAACGGAATTCAAAACCTTGGTCGAGCTTAGTGATAATTGGGACTAGTGAGTGAGAGACTAATTTTTTAATAGTGAACTCTTAGAAAACTAATCCAAGCTTTTAAAAGCCTTTTCATATCTAGTTGGTACTAAACCTATAGTAAAACCAACAAAGTTTTGGCATAGGAACTTTTAGATCTTTTGAAATAGCAATGAATGATATTATTTATACGCTTAATGGGGCAAATGGGAGTTGGTGGATGTTTTGATTAGTTAGTTGGCCAAACTAACTGACCAAAATTGATCTTCGAAATTGAAATGAGTGATTTTAGGTTTGTGTCTCAAACTTGCGTATGCCATTATTGTAAGGCGCTCAAACTTGCGTACGACATATGCTACTTATGCAAAGAAGTGATAAGGTTCAGCAAAACCAAAACCTATGATAGAGCAGTTGACTTCGAGGGTAGCTAGCCTTCAAGATTTGAGGAAGAGAGAGAGAGAGAGAGAGAGAATTTAATTGACAAAAGAGATTATTTCATTGCTTAATTCCCTCATACACCAAGCACTCTCTATATTCTAGTACATGTCTATCCCTTAGTTATAACTAACTAACAGAATAGGAATCTCAACTAACTACTAACAATTTAGCAGTTATATGGTACAACAACTCACTATACAATTTTTTGCACTCACTCACTTAGCCAATGATCCTAACAATATCTCCCTTTTAAAGCACCTTGCCTACAATGTGAGGGAATTGTTGTTGTAAACTGTATAAGTTCTCCCAAGTTGCATCATTTTGATTGCTTTCTTGCCATTGGACCAATACTTGAGTGATGGTTCTGTTTCGAAGCCTATGAGACCTCTCTTGTAGCACTACAATAGGTTCAGGGTTAACAATGCCTTCTGTAGAAATATCCGGTAAGGTAGGAATGGGAATGACTTGTTGTCTCAGTTTGGCCTTAAGGCGGGACACATGAAATACTGGATGAATTAAGGCATTGGAGGGTAGGTTTCACCTATCTTCTATAGAACTTGGAATGACCTATAGTACTTAAGAGCTAGCTTGCCAAGAGTTTTATGATTAATTGACTTCTTTCTGTAAGGTTGCAACTTCAAATACACCCACTCCCCCACTTCAAATGATCTTTCAGACCTATGCCTATCAGTTTGTAGCTTCATTATTTCTTGAACTAAAACCAAATTATGCTTTAGCAATGACAATATCTGCTGTCTAGACCTGAGATGCATATCAACTGCCTCCACTCTAGTAGTTCCAGGAACATAATCCATTAATCTTGGTGGTGGATAACCATATAGGACTTCAAAAGGAGTCGTTTTAGTGGAGGTGTGAAAATTGATACTGAACCAATATTCAACTAAAGGCAACCAATCAACCTAAGCAGTAGGTTTATTAGTTGTAAATGCCCTCAGATATTGCTCCAAGCTCTTGTTCACTACTTCAGTTTGCCCATCTGTCTGTGGATGATAGGCTAAAGACATGGTCAGTTCTATTCCTTACAGCTTTGCATCAATTCCTTCCAAAATTGTGAAGTGAATGTAGGATCCCTGTCGCTTACAATAGAAGCTGGCATTCCATGCAACTTAAGAACATTCTGCACATACAATTCTACCACCTTGGAAGCTGTGTAAGGATGTGCTAAAGGAATGAAATGAACAAATTTGTCAAGCTATCCACAACTACCAAAACCACATTTTTCAAGTGAGATTTAGGAAGACCCTCAATAAAGTCCATATTTACATCTGACCAATGTGTAGAGGGAATGGGCAAAGGTTGAAGTAGCCCAGCTGGCTTACAAGTCTCATGCTTAATTCACACTCTTTGATATGTTACCTTAAGTACTTCCTTAATCCAGGCCAGTGGAAATCTTGTTGAATTCTGTGCAAGGTCTTCAAATAGCCTGAATATCCTCCTAAAGGACTGTTGTGCACATAATGCAAGACAAAAGATTTGAGATGACTATTAGGCCTCAAATAGATTCGACCCTTGTATAATAAAAGTCCATTTTGCAGTGTAAACCCTTTGGGAATTTCCCCCCTAGTTTGAAAAGCTTGAAGTAGTTGGTATAGGTCAGGATCAGACTCATAACTATCCTTAAGTTCAGCAATCCAAGTAAGAGTGAGAAAAGAGATAATGCATAAAGTACAAGCACTAGAGGAAGCACCCTTCCTACCGTCCTTCTTGGACAATGCATCAACTGCCAAATTGTCCTTAGCCTTCTTGTATTCAACTATGAAAGCATACCCCATAAGCTTGGAAATTCATTTCTACTGAGTTGGAGTGCCAACCCTCTGATCCAACAAGAACTTAAGACTCTCCTAATCAGTCTTGATAAGAAAGGGCCTTCCCACCAAATATGGCCTTCATTTTTTGACAGCTGTCACCAAAGCAAGGAGTTCCTTTTCATAAGTGGAGAGAGTAAAAGCCTTTCCCTTCAAAGCTTGGCTATGATAAGCAATGAGCCTGATATTTTGCGTTAAGACAGCACCTAACCCAAGACCAGAGGCATCACATTCCACTGTGAAGGTTTAAGAAAAATTTGGTAAAGCCAACACTGAAGGATTGGAAATAGCTAACTTGAGATTTTTGAAGGTTTGTTTAGCCTTGTCAGTCCATGAAGAGTAATTCTTCTCCAACAGAGCCATTAAAGGTGCTGCTATTTGACTATACCCCTTGACAAATTTTTTGTAGTAGCCAGTTAGAGCAAGGAAGCCCCTTAAAGCCTTAATATCTTTAGGCATAGGCCACTATTGCATAGCAACTGTCTTTCTCGGGTCAGTTTAACGCCCTCCCTTGAGATAATATGGCCTAGATACTCCTCTTCCTCACAAGCAAACATGCACTTGGATTTTTTTGCAAACAAGTGATGCTTGCCAGCAATGCTAATACAATCCTCAAGTGCTCAACATGGTTAGAAAAGGACAGACTATAAATCAGAATATCATTAAAAAATACTAACACAAACTTCATTAAATAACGTTTAAAAATCTCAATCATTAAGGACTAAAATGTGGAAGGGGCATTGGTTAAACCAAATGGCATTACAAGGAACTCATAATGTCCTTCATGGGTTCTAAAAGCAGTTTTAGGGACATTATATTATTTCATTCTAATTTGGTGATAACTTGATCTTAGATCAAGTTTAGAAAAAATGCTAGCTCCATGCAATTCATCTAAGTGTTCATCAATGATAGGAATTGGGCATTTATCTTTTGATTGTAGCTTGATTCAAGACCCTATAGTCAACACACATACGCCAAGAACCATATACTTTTCTTACTAAGAGGACAGGGGAAGCAAATGGACTTTGGCTATTCCTAATAGACCCCACCTCCAATAATTCTTTTACTATTTTTTCAATTTCAGTTTTTTGGTAATAGGGATACCTATAAGGTCTTTGGCAGGCTGGTTAGATGCCCTCCTTGAGATTAATTTGGTGTTCATGACCCCTTAGAAGTGGTAGATCTGCTGGCGTAGCAAATACCCCATCAAACTCTTGCAACAAAGACTCAATAGCAGCTGGGCATTGGTTCTGATCAATAGTAGTAGATTGCATTGCTATGTGAACAAGTAGACCTTTCTTAGTAGGTTTCTTGAGGAATTAGGAAGTATCTTGCAAACTAGCATTTGCTATCTTAATTCCTTGTAAGGGTAGAACTCACCATTGAAAACTAGCTTACAAGGAGAGGGTGCTCAAGAGCTTATAAACACATGGTTAAATTTACACTTAATCCATGTGGGATACCAGGATCATAACATTCTACCACGCTTCGCAATCAACGTCCACGATGGCTCACTCTAGTGATACTAACCCGATGGTAGCCCTTTCTCTTTTTTGGTGGCTCTACTCACCTATCAGTATTTTTAATCAAGCCTTTAGGTCGCCTCCTCGAGATCTAACCACAAAGCCACAACTCATTTAATTACATACTCAATGAGCTAAACCTAATTACTTGGAGTGGTAGTTGACTCTGATACCAATTGTTACAAACCCATGGGTAGAACTCACTATTGAAAATCGGCTTGCAAGGGGAGGGTATCAAAAAGCTTATAAATACATGGTTAAGCTTATACTTGATCCATGTGAGATAATAAGAGTTACTAAATGGGTTTAAAAGTGGGTGTAGACCTTTTTGGGGTTATCTATCGAGCTTTAACACACGATGTTGATTATTTTGGCAATGATTGAGGCTTTCTTTGTCATTAGGACTGGAGACCTTGGGTGATGTACAACACAATTTACTATTTAATTATTGTAATTTATTATTTTTGGTATTTTTATGTAAAAAACGTTATTTTAGGTTTAGGTGATTTATTTCCTTATTTTTAGGTGCATTTAATGCTTTTTAGGTCAAATTTGATTCCTGATATGGTTAGGTATCAATTAGGAGTTATTTTAGAATATATTTTCTTGTTTTTTCAAGTTTTATGGAGCTCTTAAATAGGCTCTTAAGTCTGTAAACGTTTTTCAGAGGTTAGTGAATAAAAATCAGAAAATGTGAGGCTTTGCTCTTCTTTTGGTTCTTCAAGAACTGTGAACTTATCAGGGATTCTTCCTTGTGGCATTCAAACTTTATACCTTTGGTTCGTGATTCATTATAATCATTGGGTCAAGGTCTATTACTTATACCTTTGGTTCGCGTTTCGATTATAAACGTTGGGTCAAGGTTTCTATCAAAAAAACTGAATTTTAGCTTTCTTGGGCAAGTATTCCAATATTTTTGTTGGGTCTCAAAGCGTGTCGATTGAGGTTCGCATCATTGGGTATAGGCCAAAATAGAATGGAGTGTTGATAGAGTGTATGTTATGCAAGCATGCGTTGAGTCTTACATCAGGTGTTTATAGGTGAATTTTGGGTTTATAAATGATTATAATAAGCTTCAATTGCAATTTGACTAGTTATTTTAGCATACAACGCAGATGTGGTTAGTGTTTTCCTTGAGTCGTTACACCCACTATAGACTAATAGTGCTTGTGGAACACTATAGGCATGCCGTCTCGCCCCCAAATTTTAAAAGGTTCCATTTCATTGAGCACAAACCTTATGTTATGTTTGGAAGTTTGGAAGGAAATGAGAGTAGAGGAGAGAAGAGTAGAGGGGAATAGTTATTCTCCACCTTATTTGGATGTTTTTAAAATTAAGTAAGGGGAGAGGAATAATTAGTCTTTTCATATTTTGTAATTTTGTTAATATGGTAAGGGTAAATTTAGAAATTTATTTGGTCAAGCATTTTTATGCTTTACTCTCCTTCCAAATTTCTCCAATTTTGAGGAATTAAAAATAAGAGGTTAGAAGTAATTAAAACCCCTCCAAATTCCTCTCACTCCTCCCTTAACAAACATCCAAATAAGGTAATTTAACTTACTCTTCCTCCCTCTACTCTACTCCCCTCTACTCCCCATTCATCCAAACAAGCTATTAATTTCTTCATTGGAAGGGCTTCTACACAGAGGCAAAGAGATAACTTGTCCTTTTCAAATACACAATTGAATAAGGTCTTTTAGGCTGTTTGTGAAGCTGGGGTTCTTTGTGTTGTACAACTCCTTACACTAATTAATAAATTACCCTCTGATACCTTTCATGTCCTCACCCATTCAACTTGATTGTTCTTAATAAAGCCAATATAATTTATTCTTATTTTTATTACAATTGAGAGATGGAATAACCTTGTGTGAGTTGTGTCAATGTCTGATTCTTGTAACTGGTTTCCTCATAGAATTTTTGTTCCAAATAACCTATTGTCTAAACATCCATTCATCTAACCCTTGCTGCCTCAGCCATCAAGTTTAATTCAAAACGGCCTGCGCATAGGATTTGATCAATTTTTCCATCAACTCATATATTTAATATTTACGCAACCTAAAAACTCATTTCTTCCATTTCGATATAAAAATTTCTGTGGAATGAAGTTGTATATATGCTTAGTTGAAAGAAAGGGGTACCTGAGTAGCTTTTCTCCATGCTTGATCCACCTCCTCCAAGCTTTGAGTATCTCTAATCCACGCAGCTTCAAATCTGCACAGTTTGGGCAATTGGTCAATCTCTTGGCTGGCAACTTACGACTTAAACACCTTAAGTCCTGCGTTAGAAGAACTAGCCAAGGCTTTGCTAGTTGCTACCTTGTTTGTCTTGTCCCTCTGATTGAGCAGACAACATGTTTTTTTTGATAATTTAATAGTTGTACTGGGAGGAGGGATCTGAACTTGGACATCTCATTTGAAAACATAGTACGTGCCAGTTGAGCTATTGTAATTTGTCAAGACTTTTGGCAATTGATAGACAATTTAAATCTCCAAAAATGGCTCAATAAGGTCCACCAAAGACATATATAGCGGCTTTTACTTTAGAGCCTCTCGTTATTCCTTTTTGTTTGTCCAATAAAGTGATCCATAAAAGCCAATCAACAACTGATTAGTATTTCACCGATTTAGTAAAGAATAAAGACTATAGTTGAAATCATACTGGGGCTGGCATGTCCAATTCTTTGCCGCAACTCCTAGCTTCCACATGAGGCAAAGAGACTCTTGCCATTGCCGGCACACAACAAATCTTGCATGGCCCATTGCTCTTGTAAGTTGTAACTTTTTCACTGTTGTTCTACTTTTTGTTGGAAGTAGTATAAACAAAAGCTTGAAAGTTAAAAAAAAAAATATTGATTTAACTTTTTGTTGACAAATAAAAGTTAAAAATTAAATAAAATAAGTTGATTTAACTTTTTGTTGAAGTAACATATATAAAAGCTAAAAAGAAAAAAAAGTGATTGTTTAGCTAAAAGAGAAATAAAAATATATCAAATGTGGAATTCGCAAATAGTAATATTATCGTTGCAAGACACCATAATATTACCGTTGTCTTGACTTAACGCATGTGGGACCCAAATCAAAAGGCCAAAAAAAAAAAAAAAAACTAAAACATTAGTTGGCAAAAAAACGAAAAGTGATGTGGGTCCCTGCAAAGAATGATGTCGGACCCACAAACAATATACAAAAAAAAAGTCAAATGTTGGATGAGGAAGCAGAACCCAAATGTACAGTCATTCTACTTCTTCATCTAGGAATATACAATTAGATGTTTGAGTTTTTCAAAAATTTTAATAGTCATTGAGCCAAATTCATGTTGCTCACAAATAGTTTAGTTTGTTTGAAAACTTGAGGAATCTTGTAGATCAATTAGTATTCTATAATGTTGTTAGAGGATACGTCAAGATTCAAATTCTCCTCCCTCAACTATCAACTTTTTAAAAAAATTTAAAAAAAGTTTAGAATCCGTCTAATAAGGGATTTCTAGTAATGTTGTTTAAGTGTTATTGAAATACGTATGAGTAAAAATATATTGTGAAAATAGGTATTGTAGTATTTAAACAACAATACCAAGCGGTCTCTTCAGGGACGGAACCAGGATTTCAACCTAGGGGGGGCGAAAGCATGAACCAAAAAAATTTTAAGTGACATGGTTTATTAAAAAAAAAAAAAAAATCATGGTAGACAAAACAATTGCACTTTATTACCATAAATATTTAAGTCAAGAAGGAAATAATATGAACAAAAAAAGTTGAAAGTTACAATATGATATTCAAATCTTTTCGAAGAAGAATAAAAAAAGAAGAGGACTTTGAATCTCCAAATTTTGGATAATTGGAATTAATATGTTGATTTTATCACATTGACTAACTCACCAATATGATAAACCCATACTTTTGGATGCAACTAAAAATCACACCAATGAAGTTCTCAAAACTTTATTCGAGGATTTTAAAAAATTGGGATATTAATATTAAGAGTTAGCAGTGCTACATCATCAATATTGGCTTCTAAAAGAATTTTGCATTTTATCTTTTGAAAAAAAATTAAATATTGTAATTGACTTTTTCATAATTTATAAATCAATTAAAAAGTTATATAAATTATTGTCACCCCCATAAGGGAATTTTTTTTTTCTATGAGATTTTTTTGGTTATGAGTTATTGAATTATGATATTGGTGATTTGTGGATTTTTTGTTGTGTTGTATTTGGACTATGGAGGGGCCATGGGTCCAAAGAAAAGATTAAGTGATTAGTTTCTTTTGGGTTATTTGGACCAATTCAAAAATTTGAGGGTGGCCAACTATGAACTCTAAAATATGGACATGCAAAAAAAAAAAAAAAAAAAAAAAAAACTAATTTGAAAAAGAGGCGGGGGGGGACCCCCCCCCCCCCCCCGCCCCTTGGTGGATCCGTCCCTGGGTCTCTTAATTATGTTATTGATTTCTTTCTCAAATAAAAAGGCTATTGATTGTTTTCTTTTATATATATATATATATTATTTTATTTAAATATGTTAGAATTTCAATTTATGACATCCGCTCTATGATGATCATTATTTATCATTAGATTAAAACATCAATTAGTTTTTGGTGTAGGTGAGGCTCGAACCCTAAGATCTATTATTTTACGACAATAGACTTTACTAGTTGAGTTAATTAAATTTAACAAATTATTGATTTTTACTGTCTAAATGGAATGGAGTAAGTTTGACAAGTTGTTTTTAAAAGCTAGGTTCATTTAATTAGCTATTCCTAGAAAAAAGAAAATGGCTAAAATACAAATTTCACCCTCTATGTTTTAATAGAATTCATTTCAGTCATCTAATGTTACTAAATGCAGCGTTAATTGTTCAAATTTAAAATTTTTGTTTCTTCAAATTTTTTAAATTAAAAACGACCAATTAGTGATTAAAAAATATTTTCTATTTTTTTATTTTATAATTTTAATAGAAATCGACAGAAAGACTTAATTGAATAAACTTAAAATTAGTGGATTGAAATGAACGAAAATAATGTTAGAGGATTGAAATGAACTATAATGAAACTTAGAGAGTGAATTTTGTATTTTAACCAAAAAAAAAAAAGAAAAAAAAAAGACAGTTTAAAAAAATTATACGGAAATATATTGGAAGAAGTCAGATTACTAAAAAAATCATAACAAACATACACTTAACCTATAAAAACAAATTGAGATAGAAGTTGTAGTGATATTGTGACAGTGGTGGTAACTTTCTATCCATCAAGTTGTTTAGCACTTTAACCTGTGTTTAATGCCAACATTGACCCCAAGCACAACCAAAATCCTTTTCTTCTTCTTCTCCATTTAATATATATATATATATATATATATTTAAAGCCAAATCCATTTTGAACTTATATATATCACCAGTTAATTTAAAATCTACCAAAAGAAGACAATGTTGCTTTGAGTATCAAAAAGTCAGAACCAAATGCCTTTGATACTAGACATCTCTATTGTTTTTCTTTTTTGGATAGAACTAGACACCACTAGTTTTTTTTTTTTTTTTGGGTGAAAAAGGAAATGCATTAAAGAAAACTAAATAGAACAAAGTCTAAAGCATGAAACACCCTAAGCGTCAGCTATAAGTTGGTGCAAATACACGAAGGAGGAGATGAATACAAGTACACAACACAAAAGATAATAGAGATTCCTTCTTTAACAAAAGATCTACACAATGGTTCCCTTCGCGGTGTTTATGATGCAAAAGAGCCTCATCAAAAGACTAGAACAGGGTTTTCGATTTTGCAATAAAAAATTAGAGCATTGAATAAGTGAGCAAAGTCAGTCAGAGCACTAAAAGGGTGAGCAAAGTCAGTTATTAAACAATGTAATGTGATGATATTGATAACAGAATTAGTGTCTATTTTGATGAGTAGCTTTTAAATGTGGAGGCTCCTAGCAAGGTTGAGCCCATCACGAAGGCCCTAAAGTGAAAAATCTTTTATGCATCGGACGTATGAGATTTATGTCTTATTGACATGTGGGTCTTACAGAACTCACATGTCAGAGACATAAATCTAATACGCTCGACACGAGATACTTTCTGTTCTAAATTTCGGATGCCATAGAGTTAATAAAGACCCACATGTTACTGAGATATAGGTCTTATAGGTCTGGCACATGTTATACTTTTTGTCTTAGAGTTTGGCTGCCATGGAGTTAGTGAAGGCCACTGTTACTGGAGACGCCACTAATCCATGCTCCTCTATCGCCTCTAATTAGACCACCAGCACTAGCTACCTATATCTTTAATTCTTTACATGCTCTTATATTGAACAAGAATTAGGGACAACTGTGTCAAGTATAAGTGTGAAAATGTGAGTTTTTTTGAACTGTATTATGATAATTATCTTTTTTTTTTTTTTTTTTAGGATCTATTTGAGATCCGTTTGTTTTACATAAAATACTGTAAATAAAAATAAAAGTTAGTTGAAATAGTACAGTAAGACTCATAAATAGTATAAAAAAAAATAATAATAAAACTCATAAATAATAATAAAAATAAACTAAATAGTAAAATAAATTATAAAAAATAAATTATCCAAATGCGGTTCATTGTGATTTTGACGTATTCGTTTTGCTTTTGTTTGAAGTAACTATCATTGTAATAAAGGAACAAAAAAAGTTGGTGTTCTTGTGGTCAAATGAAAAGTCTAGACACCTCCATATGTTATGCAACCATTTGTTGCCTTACATTCAGTGGGTGAGGCAAAAGTCTGATTTTATATAATTGTAGAATTGTTTTTTTTTTTTGAGAAACCAATTGTAGAATTGTTTTAAATGAACATGTAGCCGATGTTTTTTTTTTTCCACCAATCAAGTGTATTTAAACCAATGAAATGTTTTCTATAAAAATTTTCATTAGACCAAGACATACATATAGACGACAAAAAATTGAAAAGTAGATAATTTTCCAAATAAAAATTAAATAAAGTTTCAAATGTGTCACTTCATTGTCATAAAAAATATCTCATCTTCATGCACCTAATCCTGACCAAGCAATGTTTGGGCTTTTGAGTCATAAAGAAAATATAATTGGGCCAACTGGGTTAC
Source organism: Quercus gilva (assembly GCA_023621385.1). Taxonomy (NCBI): domain Eukaryota; kingdom Viridiplantae; phylum Streptophyta; class Magnoliopsida; order Fagales; family Fagaceae; genus Quercus; species Quercus gilva. The sequence continues at coordinate 16,089,907 of CM042474.1, forward strand.
AAGACCCGAGTCCAATTGAGGCATCGCTGACCCGACCGGAATGTGAAGAAAGAAACACAAAGGAAAACACAAACGAGGGGAGGACAATACGCTTAAGATTAACGCAGGGGAAATCCAAAGCCAATAGAATAGAAGGACACGGATCGCTGACGTGGCATTAAATTTTCAAATCCCGCCTAAACCCCCAAATTTCATTTCGTGCGCAATTGAATTTCAATTTAACCCCTCAACTTAATATCTCCGCCTTTCGGGATTTCTCTATAGTCCCTCCTCACCCTCAACAAGACCTCACCATCAGTCCCACTTCTCTCTGTCCTTCTCTCTCTCTTTCTCTACGCGTTGAAAAAACTTTTCTCCCAAACCCTAACCCTAACCCTAGTTCACCAAACCCCCCCGGTGAGTCCACCTTTTCCGATCGATTTTCGACGAGTTTTCACGTGCTTCGTTCGATTTCCGCAGCGGTTCTAACTGATCCGATTTTAATTTTGCAGGATTCGCCATGAAAGGAGCAAAGTCGAGGTCTGAGCCGAAGAAAGCTGATTCCAAGTGAGTTTTCCTTTTCCTCTCTAATTTTAAGCCCTAATATGAGATGAAAACTCTTCGATCATGTTTTCTCAGATCTTAGATCTAAAAATTGACCAAAATCGCTCTTTGTGTTTTTATAAATATTATTTGTGTTGTTAATTTAGGTGTGGATTTGTGTGTGTTGTTGTAGGCTTTCGGTGAAGAAAGGCGGTGCTTCAACCAAAGCACCAGCAGGAAGGAAGGGAAAGGCCGCGAAGGACCCTAACAAGCCTAAGAGGCCTGCTAGTGCTTTCTTCGTTTTCATGTAACTATTTTTCTTATCCTTCGCTTTCGCTTTCATTTTCCGGAAACTAGTTTTCTCGAGGTAAAAGAAAAGAGAAAAAAAAAAAGGTCTACATAGAAATTTATTTGTTTTTTAATTCTCGAAAAAAGTCAAAATCACATGTAAAACTCTTCATAAACAAAACTAGCTTTGACCTTTTGCAAAATAGCTTCGCAGTTTGCTACAAAGCTATAATTCCTAATTTTTTTTAATTAATTTTTTTATTTTTATTTTCATGATTACAGGGAAGAGTTCAGGAAACAGTTCAACAAGGACCACCCTGAAAACAAATCAGTTTCTGCTGTAAGCTCGATTATTTTCATTTCCCTTTTTGGCTGGTGGTAGTTTAGTAAATCCTGTGGTTTCCTTCAGCTTGAAATATGTTCTTCTTTTTGTTAAAATATTCAGGTTGGTAAAGCTGCTGGTGCGAAATGGAAGTCCATGTCCGAAGCCGTAAGTATTTCGAGATGTGAAACTTGTTAATTAGTTTTAGCCCATAAATGTTGTACACTCAAGAAATATAAATAATTTCAGGAAAAAGCGCCTTATGTTGCAAAGGCAGAGAAAAGGAAGGTTGATTATGAGAAAAACATGAAAGCCTATAACAAGAAGCAGGTAATTGCTCTAAAAGTTTATTTTATTTTTGTTATTCTTTTGTGAGTTTGTGTACTGTATGAGTGATTTGTTTTGTTGTTTGTCTATTTGAACAGGCTGAAGGTGCGAATGCAGCTGAGGATGAAGTAGAGTCCGAGAAGTCGATGTCCGAGGTCAATGATGATGATGAAGGGGATGAAGATGGCAGTGAAGAGGTTTGATTGAATTCTTCAGTCTTGATTGTTGTAATAATTTTTTGGCTTTTGGATTTTTTTATTGATTATTCTTTGAAATTGTTGTTTGCAGGAGGATGATGACGAGTAGAGAATGGCTTGAATGATAGGATAGTCATTTAGGCTGTCGAAATGTTTGATCATCCCATGCTAATGGTTTGAACATGTTATGTCTAAACTTTTGTTCCCCTTTCCAAGAAAATATATCCCTGCTCCCTTGTCATTTGTTTTGCCCTTTCAGGAAATGGATAGTTATAGATGGGAAGTTGACCTCTATTTGTACTTTTCAAATGAATTCTAATGATTTAGTGAAGGGGTATTGTCTATTGTAGAGCTTCAGCACCATGTCCCCTTGATTTAGCATTTTATGTTAATGCATTTTTATTTCGTTTTATTTTAGTAATGTTGTCACCCTCCGACTATTTTGCTCATGTAGTCATTTAGACCTTTTCTTTGGGTACATTTTACTTGTGTTTGTTTATGTTTTGTAGTTTTTCTGAAATGCCTTGTCCTTATTGTTGGGTGAAATTTAACATCCACTGGTTTGAACGAGTTGTTAGCAATGACTTGGATCAGGTTCGTGCTAGTTTTGCTGAATAAATGTTATCGTGAGAGGAATGAATGCAGTTTAGGCCTTGATGTTTTAAATGCTGCTTGAATGACTTTGTTTTGATAGTTTCCATAAAGTAATATGATAAGCAGTCATCTTTCAAAGATTTTTAATATTTAACGTTCTTAAAAGAATTTGTGCTTGACCCTGATAAGTTCGCTAGGATCCATAGAGTTGACTTTGATTCAGATTTAATCTTGGTTTTATTAATGTTATGCATTTTACTAGTTCTTGCAGTTGGGTATGATGATTTGTTTCTTTCAGTTGTGTATACATTTTCATGTGTGCTGATACTGGTAATGGCATGTTATTCTGTTTATGTATTGTTTTTATTTTTTTGGTTAGGAAAATTCTAATTCTTACTTCTCTTTTTTCAATTGTCTAGGAGTGTCATGCCTATGAGTGGTTTGCTTATTTTATTAGATTTAGATAGATGGCAATTAATGGTTTGTGGAGTGTTGTGATTTTTTTTTCCCTCAAATTGAGTAACAGTTGTAAATATCAACATGGCTGTTATCCCAAATGCTGGACTGATTTCCCTTAAATTTAAATACTTCACTGGTTTGTAGAGAGGTTTCTAGAAGTTAGGTGAAAATAGCTTTTTCTGTTTAGGCTTTCTCCTGCACCCTTCCAAAGCAATGAAGTATTTAAATGTCTAAAATTTTAAATGGTTTTCACCTATAAAAATTCTAAATGGTTTTCTGCTACCCTTAGATTTTTAGACTGGGGTTTTGTTTTAACTTTTTCCAATGTTTTGCATTGTTATTTTTGTGCAGTTGCGTTTCTGGATTTGATATGCCTATGGTTGCAAGAGAATCTCATTTAACTAGCATACTAGCAACCCCACTTCTTCTGGTGCTTCAGTCCCTCCATTGATACTCTGGATTTTTATTGCATGTTAGTTTTGTGTTGGCATAAATCTGGTTTGCCTGGGTATTTCAGCTTATTGCATTTTGTTTGAAATTGTCTGTCCTAACCTTGAGTGTATTATTGCTCTAATCAAGTTGAATCAGATTTTCAAATATATAGTTTTAATGTTTATTTGTCAAGATATTTTTGTGTTTCAATCTTTAATGATTTTAGCTTTTGTACTGAATGTTACATTTGTCATTTGCTTTAAGGGTTTTGTTTGATATTTTGATGTGGTTCCCTTGAAATTGTGAAATACTTAAAATGAAACCTTTGTTTGAGTTTGGTACAAGCTTTTAGTTGAATACTGAGTTCAATGACTATCTGGTAGGGTTGGTCGTGACTCATGAGAGGAGTCTGGTAACTTGTTTTGTCGTATGGTCATTACTGGGTAATGAGATTGATCAGTGGATGCCCTTTTGGTCACACAATTTGAATGTTTAATGAGGTTCATAATCGTTTACAGTGTCTTGCTTGTATCATCCTGTTTAGTTTTTGACTTTTGAGACTAGTAGTCTGATGTACCATAGGTTTTCGTGAGGTGATTGTGAGTCGGTTGATCTTTCATATATATATATATATATATATATATAGCATGAGTCATTGTGATCTTACTTGGATTGTTTGATGACTCCGGTCACACTCATTGTTGGCGCTGCTTGCTGGACTGGTTTTATAAATCCTATGAATTATGTCCTTTACAAAGATTTGCTTGGCTGCACGTACGTGTCTATTTATTTCTCTTCCACTAATTTGTGTAGTGGACTATATAATTGTGTGGCTACATTGAATTCCAATCTTTTATATGGTTTATAGTTATTAGGGCTGTCCAGCAACCTGTAAGGCCTGACCCACCCGTCTGACCTGAATACCCTGGATGAATCCGAATGATAATATGGGTCGGATGCAGGTTTTTTAATTTCAAAATTTGGTTTTTTGGGTTGGATGTGGGTCTGTTGACATCTAACCTGTAAAAAACTGACCTAACCGCCCAGATTTCCTGAAATGAAAAAACCTGGTTTTTATTTCTTCTTTCTACATTCAGTTTTACAAAAATTTCTCTCATGTTCTCTGATATCTCAGTCTCTTTGCTCTTGCTCAAAAGATCCCTAACCCTAGCTCACTTTCTTTGATATCTCTCAAAAATCCCTAACCTTGCCGCTGCCAAGTTGGGCTCTATTGTTGCCCCTAACCCTAACCCTAGCCTCCTTGTTGCGGTTGTTGCCACTGACTCAAAACTTCTTGTTGCACTCGCCGTCTTTTGATCTAATTGGTGTGGGGCAGATTTAAACCTGATTCGACCTAACCCGTAGACAGTCCTAATTGTTATGAAAATGTACAATAAAAATGGTATATAATGTGTAGGGGCAAAATTTGTGGTGTGTAAGCTCATTGCCAATAATCTCATGGTGATGCGATGGCATTTGTTAATCTTTTCTTTTTCATCTTGGTTGTTATGGTAGAAGGATGGTAAAAGGTTTTCTCGTAATTGATGTGTATTAGTAAAGTCTTTAGGTCTTGTTTGGGAGGAGAAAATATAATGAAATGGAAAAAAATAAAAAGAATAATTTTAAAATATTCTTTTCGAATTTTATTTGGGAGTTTTAATAGAGGGAATGAAAAGTTCATTTTCTTGTGAGTTTAAATGAGAGAGAATGGAATTGATAGGACAACCCTAACCACGGCGAGTGAAGTACAAAATATCCCTCGGTCTTAAAACTATGTATTGTATGAAAGTGTAAGGTTTTACACAAGGTGTTGTTCTTTCCAAAAACCTATCCTTTTTTCCTTTCTTTCCTATCCATATTTTCTGTCTTTCTATCCTAATTGCTCAGTAACATATTCCTCTTATAGTACGAAGAATGTTTTTGGGTATATAATAACAGGTGTCTCACTCTCATTCCTCCGCACAAACCCTAATACAATTGTTGTACTATGCCATGGCTAAAGGGGAGAGAAAATTCACCGATATTAGGGTAATGCAATGAAAGGTGGCTCTGCTACATCGTAAGGGATAGGGGTGTCAATGTTCGACCTAACCCGCGAACACGACATGAACCTAACACGGGTTTTTTTGGGTTAGGGTTGAGCTTTAATGGGTTTGAGTCATAAACGGGTTAACTCGAAAGCGACACGATAAGAAACGAGTCATAAACGGGTCAACCCGCGTAACCCGTAATAGACACATTTGACACGCCAATTTATTTGTGTCAACCTGAAATGACCTACTTAACACAACTCGTTTAACTCATATAACAAATAAATATTTATTTTATTTTAGATTTGTCAAATATCTTTTATATCCAACATATATTTTAAATTTAAAAAGAAAAGTGAGTAATTACAAAAATTTACAAGAGATATAATTGGAAATTGAAACTTTACAGACCCTAGAACTACTAATATATATATATATATTTTTTGGCATAAAACTTACACAAATGAAATTGGATGAGCTTGTGGAAGATGTTATGAATTTGGACATCAACAAAGAATCTATGGATTATAATCGTGGTCATAGTCAGGATTAGTCTATTGTTTGTTCCAATTCTTTCAATATTGATACTTAGTATTTGACAAGTTTCAAGAATTTTTTTTTTTTTTTGGAACTATGTTATTTTATTTTTGTGAAACTTTGTTATTTTGAATTTGGGTTGAAGTTGAAGTGTATGCATTGTTTTCTAGATGAACTTATTTATAGATGAATGTTATATTTTTGTTGAATTATATTATTTTGAATGTGGGTTGAAGACTTGAAGTGTATGCACTGCTTTTTGGGATGTAAAAAAAAAAATTTCTAGATGGATGTTATATTTAATATTATGCAGGTTGAAATGAGTTGTGTTACATTTGTGTCAACTCAATACGACTCGTTTATTAAGCGTGTCAAATGGGTTGGGTCAGGTCAACCCGCTTTATTAACAGGTCAGGTTAGGGTTGAAGGATCATGACACGATTATTAAATGGGTCGGGTTAGGGTTGAGCCATTTAGTCGAATATCCCTATCTCGACACGACACGAACCTGACACACTAACCCGAATTGACACCCCTAATAAGGGATAAGTATCGACAAGGAAAGAGACACCATGGAAGTTGAGAGTATTGCACGTGTCCTTAGCAGTAGTCCAGCTTAGTACTAGCTAATGAGGGATGTTCTACAACCTTTGACCAACAGAAATCGCAATACCTTTTATGGTAGTGCGGGGTGTCCATGCCAGACTGCACATCTTGCTTCCCCTAATGGTGATCATGCCATTGGCACAAGCCAAGATTACTATTCCTCTCTCCAACATCCCTTTCCTTTCTCTCACAGTTTGTCCTCGTGTAGGGCTTAGATATGATCAAGTCAATACACTTGCTTGCCTTAGCTGGTGTACTGTACAATAACAAAAAGCAAAAAAAAACAAAAACGGACGTCATAGGTTGAAACTCTCTCTCTCTCTCTCTCTCTCTCTATATGTATATATATATATATATATAATCACTTCTCTATATATTAGGGTTAGTTTGGTTAGGAGTTTTGGGAGTTTAATGTTGATCCTCAGTTCAAAATCTCTTACTAGCATCCTGCGTGTGGGACAGAAGGATTGCATACACTTGAGAAAATAATCAAATACTCAAAGATATTTGGATACCCTCATTTGTTAAAATAAAAAAAAAAGAAAAAAAAAAGACCTATCTTTATTCCTAATATCCCACTTCTATCAATAAAATAAGTAAATAAATAAAAACATGTGGCAGAAACCAATTGCAACTTCTTGGAAAAAAAAAAAACTTCCCATTTTATTTTACCTCTCTTCCCCTTCCCAACAATGTGGAATGCAATCCCTCAAATTAAAAAACCCACAACATTCCTTCAGTTCTTCTTCATTCTTTCATCCTATTTCTAACCAACACTATCTTCTTCCGCACTCTTCCTTTAATATACTGAATTATGCTTCTCAATCGTCAAGCGTTTTCTTGTCAAAATTGGTAAGCTTATGAATAAATTCATATACTATTTTCTCAATTGAATTATATTGTGTATTGTACTTTATCAACTACATATATTATGAATCAATAGCTCTATGACCTTCTATGATACGTGAACTATATAACAGGTGTTGTAGAAAATTTGGTTTTCTTCAATCTTTCACATAAATCAGACCCTTTCTCAAATCTATGAGATAAAGGGGGAAAATTGAAAATCGCATTAAGTTTGTGAATTTAAGCGAATTTTGGTGACCATACAGTGTGAATGGCAGATAACCCTCAAGTTCAGAAGAATGCATTGTCTAATCAATCCACAAACAACTCGAAGGTGGTATTGAATTTTCGAGCACTATTTGGTGAGTATGGAGATCTGATTATGGTATTTTGACAATGGTGGTGGTGTATCTTCTTGTTCTTCTTCACCTTTTCTTTTTCTTTTAATTTTTTTTAACAGGGAAATAAGCTTGTAATGGTGTGTGATGCGTCTTATGATGGTATTTGAAAAAAAATTGAGGCGGCAATATTTTATTGAATTTAAACTTACTGAGTATATAGGCGATCTCATGTGCAATTCAACAATATGGGTAAAAATTAGTTCACACATCTTATTGTACACTCATACACACATTTTCAAACTGCACATAAATCATGATTTGAAGTCACAATTCCAAGTTGGAAATTGTAACTTCAAGTCATGATTTATGCCAATTTTTGACTGCTCAGTTCATCTAGATGGATATACTGATTTCATAGTTAAGTCGCATTCTCTTCAAGAGCAACTTTAGTACAAAAATGAAAATAAAATCACTCAATACACAGCCAACTTAGCTCTTGCATGGCCTCGGTTGATTTGAAATTGTTCTGTAATGCCAAGATGTGCCATAAGAAGCCATACATGAGTGAGGAGCTCTCCGCCTTCCGTGAGCTGTTGAGCATGATAATATCCCCTGCAATGACTAGCAGCATAACCTAGGATCTCAATCCACACGTCACAGATAAACTCCCAAACAAGCTTCCAATTTTTCTCTTCACCCATTTCCTGCAATTGTTTTGCAAGTTTATTTGCATTAAAGAGCACAGATTTGCTCCTGTCTCCTTTTACCTTAATCGGTTCAACATCAGTATTCACTTCAAGCAACATTTTGCAAAATTTCACTTTATTTTTTGATAGACCTTTTTCCTGGAAAAAATGCTTGGCCTCTTCACAAGTGTCTTGAAACCTGATCATCCCAATCCCAATTGGCAACAGGAAAGGACACATGACTAAGAGATAAAACATGTAGTCTGATAGGTTCTTGCTCCATTTATGACTTGAATTTTCAGCAGCCAAGTTTTCACCACCACCTGAGTGATAGCAAAGATCTGTAGCAATGTGCCAGATAAGAATGCTTTGGTCGAACTCTACCTCAGTGGTCCAATTGAAAGAGAGAGAACATTCATATTTTTCAATATAATTTTTAAAAACAAGATTGCCTCTGGCACTACATAAAGATGAAGTATTGTTGTCATCTAATTTCTTTGTGCCTGTGGCGACCTCTGATTTCTTCAGAAAATGCTGGAAGATCCAACCTTTCAATTTGGGGGAGGTTTTGCATAGGTATGTATACCAGCTTTTCTCAAATGTTTTATAATAGATAGGCGAATGTCTCACAATCTTTTGAAAAAGTTCAGGTTTATCATCCAAACAAGGCACGGGCTTATCTTTAAGGGAAAAGCTTAGCAAATTGAACTGAGGTATGGAATTTGACCACCTCTTTTTGTTAGAAGGAAAAAGAAAAGATACTACTTCAGAAATAACATGTCGAAAACAAGGAATCATCAATCGAGAAACCTTAGATTGAAAACAAGAGATTAAAGGAGAAACCTTAGATTTAAAATAAGAGATTAAAGGAGAAATCTTAGATTTAAAACAAGAGAATAAAGGAGAAACCTTAGATTGAAAACAAGAGACCAACGGAGAAACAATAGGTTCAAAACAAGAGGTTGGTCGAGAAATCATGGATTGAAAACACCTTTTTATTTGAGAAAACTGAGGTCCATGCTCACTCAACCATAGCTTTGTCCAATCGGAGGACAGTAGCAAAATGACAGCATAGAATTCTAGAAGAATAGCTCCAACCAGCAAAATATAAGTAATGATGAGATCAACCTGCGGGTGATTGTGCTTCTCAATAATCAGGAAGAACACGAACACTATAATAGTGAAAGAGGAAGTGATGAAGCGGAAAATGCATCCCAAAAAAGTGGATATTATAGGTGCCTTTGTATAGAAAACATCATATGCAAATCCAAGCTCGATTTCAACTACCTCAAAAGCAGTTTCTGATGAAGTGAGATTTTGGAAGTAGGACCGGCTCTTATATCGGTCATGGAAGCTAAGAATAAGATCTACAAAGAGCCGTTTAAAAGTGTTGAAGAAGCTGTACGCAACAGGCAATGTCCGTTTACTAGCGTCACCGTTGTTATTGCCATTGCCAGCAGCATAGGATTGGTCAGCAGCCTCAATCACTTCAATAGCCAACACACTAAACCCCTCGGCCTTTTTCAAACTGAACTCCTCCATGAATTTGGCATAGTTGGGGCCAGGATCAGGACGATAGAGCAATGAATCAAGAAACTGCTCACGATTTGCAGACCTCAGGGATAATGTCCTTTCAACATACTTTATTAGGCCAGCAAAAAGCATGGGAATGGTCAGGTATGAGAGCCAAGTTCCACTCCAGGCCGTGACAGTGATATAAATTGCCACTATGGTTTGGACAAGAAGTCCAAGCAAGTGCCTTATCCACAACTCATTGTCTGCTAAAGCATAAGCAGTAATTGTGTCTGGACCGCCAAGATGCAACAACAAGAATGGTGCCCAAAATGCCCTGAGCTCATCATTGATACTGTTAGTATTGCTACTGCTAGCAATAGCACAAGTGCAGGAGTTTCTTTGGTTATTGGAGAGGACACCTAGTGCAACAGTTGCCACCCAGTCTGCTGTTAGATATGCAGACCAGAGAGACAATCTGAGCAAAGTGTTTGGATTATACTTTCTGCGATTGCCTAGAACAATCAGTGATATTTGCAAGGTGAGGCTGATCAGGACCAATATTCGTAGCTCCCAAAGGTCCCATATTTCCTTGCCTCTTCTGGAAACACCTGGCCGAGCTTCCTCTTCTCCACAAAAAGCCAACCGCTCAAAACTGAAAGCAAAAGAACAAACCTTTAAGCTTTAACACTTGTATAAGAATTCTATATTTATAATAATGGCTTGAAGTAGAAGTTCCATTGAATTATATATGGGTAATATTGAAATTTTGCGCTTTATGTTGCTTGAGAATTAAGCTGGTGACTTACTTGTAAGTAGCATTCTGATTCAGCTTCTGTGATCTCTGAACTGCATTTCTTGGTAATAGAATTCTGTGAGAAATAGAGCTGAGCATGCAAACATTGAAATGTGAATGTGAATTCTTTCACATGCTGAGTGTTTGACCGGATCAAAAGGAAATAAAAGAAAGACTTGCTGGTCGGTACCCACTTCACCGAACCTTGTACCGTTTGGTATGTATGTTGTCAGCGTTCACTGTGTACTAGTGTGAACATAATTAACCTATCCTGGACTTCAAGTTTTCTTTGTTATTCTTTATTAAAAAAAAAAAAAAAACTGCGTTCTTTAAACTCATTAGTTGACTTAGTAAATTTTAAGCTTTAAAAAGAAAATTTCGATAGTTACAACTCTAGATGCCATGAAAATATTAGAAGATGTTAATTAATTGAGTTACAAAACTTTTAATAAATATTTATTTATTTATTTTTATAGGTGAATAGTAGGAGTTAGATGAAGTGGGTTTTAAACCGCATACATAAAACAAAGATGGCGAAAATACCATTTTCGTCCCTACATTTTCACGCTATTCCCATGTTGGTCCATAACTTTTTTTTTTCACCGATTTTAGTCCCTATTCTAGAAAACGCGTCTCATTTTTGTCCCTATCGTCAATGCCCTAACGACAAAGTCCTAAGTGGCAGACAGAAGCTGACGTGGAGCTGATGTGGCAATTAAAATATTATTAAAAAATATTATTTGGCTTTTTTTTTAATGCCATGTTAGCATTTTAATTTTTTTTTAAAAACCATGTCAGAAAATTTTAAAAAATAAATTAAATTAAAAAAGACCGTAAATTTATTTTAATTAAAAAAAATTTCTTAATGTTCTTAGGGTTCTTCAACTCGTTCTTCATTTTACAACTTGTTCTTCATATTCTTCCCAAATCAATCCCAGCAACTAAGAACTCAAATCCATCACAAGATCACAAACCCAGCAGCCCAAGAACTCAAACCCAAATCACTAGGACATAAATGAAAACAAGAAGAAAAAATTAAATTAAATGCTAACAGGAAGAATGAAGAAACCAAGAACTCAAATCTCCAGCAAATCAAGAACTCAAACCCAGCAAATCAAGAACTCCTAAATCAAACCCAGCAACCCAAGAACTCAAACCCAAATTTTCAGCAAATCAAACCCACAAACCCAGTAAACAAATCAATCTCCAACAAACCCATAAACCTATAATCAAACCCAGATCCCAAAACCACCGCCACCACCACCGACCAACAGATCCATTTTCAAAACCCTAGAAAATTCAAAACCCCAAAAAATTCAAAGCCCAAAAGGAGAACAAGAACAAATCCAGAAAATTCATACCACTGTCACTACCAAACCTCCATACCCAAACCACTAAGATCCATACCTTTCAGTTTTGAGAGACTCACGCAAGACCCAAGATCCATACCCTTCAATTTTGCCGTGCCACAAACCCACCAGCTAAACCAACCCAACAACCATCGAAGTCAACACAGCCACCATCGAATCCAACCCAGCCAACCCATCAAATCCAACTGACCCACAGCGAGCCAAGACCACCCATGGCAAGCCATGACCACCCCACCCACGGCGACCCACGGCGATTCACGATAAGCCACGACCACCTCACTCACGGCGAGCCATAACTACCCATGAGCCATGACTACCAAAATCAAACCCAGATCCCAAAACCACTGCCACCACCACCGACCAACAGACCTCGCCGATCAAACCCATTTCCCAAAACAGAAAACACCATGACTTCGCCGAGAGAGAAAGAATTGGAAATGGAAGAAGAAGGAGGGATTTTTTGAGACCCAACAGTTCGGGGTAGTGGCGGAGAATGGGTTTGAGTTGGAGGAGTAGTAGTGGCGGAGGAGTTGGCCACAGAGGAGTCGTCGATGTTGATGTCGATGCCGCCGTGCTGCCGCCGATGATGCAGATTGTAATGGATAGAGAGAGAGATAAATAGATCACACTACTTGTGAGTTTGACCTGAGAGGGAGAGAGAGATAAGAAAATGAAATTTTGGTTTTATATATTTTATTTAGGTTTTAATGTTTTTTTGTTTTTAATTTATTTTATTTCTGGGTTTGTGTTAGATCTGTCTGGGTTTGTGTTTTTAATTTAAGTTTTGTTTTTTAATTTATTTTCTTTTTTGGTTTAAATTTTCTGACATAGCTTTTTTTTTTTTTTTTTTTTAAATGCTGACATGGCATTAAAAAAAGCCAAATAATATTTTTTAATAATATTTTAATTGCCACATCAGTGCCATGTCATATCTTCCGTCTGCCACCTAGGACTTTGTTGTTAGGACACTGACGGTAGGGACAAAAATGAGATGCGTTTTCCAGAATAGGGACTAAAATCGGTGAAAAAAAAAAGTTAGGGACTAAAGTGGGAATAGTGTGAAAATGTAGAGACGAAAATGGTATTTCCGCCAACAAAGATTTACCATCAAACTCAGTGTCGTCAATCATCTTCTTCTTCTACTACTTCTACTTCACTTTCATTCTGTCTATGTATTAGTTTATTTTCATCACTTTAAACTTTGTATGTGATTTATTTTCATGCTTTATTATTTGAGAAAATTTAGGGACACAACAAAATGTCACAATACTTTTATTTTCATCTATAGTGGGTCTCAGTCAATTTTATTTTGACCTTTGTGATGAAGAATAGACAACACAGGCTTTCCTAGAGTAACGAGAGTGTCAGAAATCACGGCGCAAGTTCAACACGTACTAGTAGAACTCATTGGGGCGATGATGTCAGAATTGTATGAAATTCAAATGGCTGAAAGGAAACAGTCTTTTGATCAAGACTTGTGATTTTGGCAAATTCCTCTGTTAAGGCTTTGGAAACAATGATTTTCCCTTTTTGAGTAATATTCGTTTTCTTTAATAACTTTTAATTTAAAAGTTAAAATAAGGTCTCGCCTGTTTTGGAATGTCTCTCAAAGAACGTATTTTCAATTTTCGCAATTATCTCAATTTTACTGTTTTTGGTAAAAATTACTATTTTGCCACTTAATTACATGATTAGCACGAATTAGGGTTTTTTGTGCATTTATATAGTTGCCCTATGTTTTCTTTTTACTATTTAAACGCATTGTAGTTTCCAAGACAATTCAATTATTAAATTATTAAAAATTTATACTTTTGCCTATTATTTCTCTCTGATAGATTTTAAGAACTTATCACGTTGTAGTTTTAAGGAAACCCTCATTTATTTGAGCTTTTCAATTGGGAGCTTACATGTCTAGTTTCTTTTCCTTCAAGAAGTAACTTGTTTGTTTTCTTGTAGATTCTGCAACATCACTATGAGAGATTGAGACCTTAGATGTTGCGGAGCAACTTTTATTATTTTCATTCCATCAAGTTCAATTATCTATTTAGTTATGGTTAATTTATTTAAGCTTGACCACAATTAATCACGTTCTCATCATCACGTCTTAGTTTAAGTCCTCCTAATTGAGATATTGTGTGGGTTTGGATTCAGTGTTTCCGCATTTCCAAACCCACGTTTACATTTCATATATATATATATATATATATTTTTTTTTTTCCTGGACGCGTGTCTGGCACTGTTCATTGTCCATGAACAGTGACTTTAGGCTTATAAACATTGCCAAACGCGTGAATAGCCGCAGTTGTTGACTAAGTCAGCAGTGAATAGTGCATCGTGCATTGTTCATGAATCCCATAAACTTCACTTTTCAACAACTTTTTCATTAAAAAGGGGTTCCACAGTATTATTCACACATTTAAAAATTATTTTATTACAGTATTTTTAATTTTTAATTTTCAATTTTAACAAAATAAATTCTATCCAAACAAACCCATTCTCGGATGCCTAAAAATCAAAGAATATGCTAACCATCGAACTTGAGTCAAACTCGTAGACTCGAAACAAAATTATTCCATGGAACAAAGAGTCTGATACCCCAACATGTGCATTAATTAGGGTACTCTTTTTTTTGTTTTTGAGAATCACAATAATTAGTGTACTACATTGCTATTTTAATTTTAATGTCATATTTTTCATCGTTTTGTTTTTTAGTAGTATATTTTTCAACGTTTGGTTCTTGATGATGCATTGGGAGTTGCAACGACGCGTTTTCATCTTATTCCAAATTTTGATATTTGATTACTGCAAGTAGTTGAGATTGTTAAATGACACTTATAAGCCCACCTACTAGACTATAAAGAATGACTGAGAAGAGAGTCAATCTCTGATTCTCTGTTACAAAGTTACCTCATTTTTTAGATGACTTTATTTTATCACGTGATGCTCATGCTATGATTTGTCATATGTTATTTTAAATATTTAAAAAATAATCTAATTGCAAATGCTTAAAATGAAGCACATTTCCACATTATCACTTCCATAGTTCCATTGATATTTTAGTAATAACAAAGCAACCATCATAGTTTCACAAATGAAATGATGATCTAAATATGTTTGTTTATTTGCTTTTGGTCATACATAATAGAATGACATGAGTGATAAGAAGATAACAAAAATGCTGCTTCATGTTGCACAAATGTTCAAAATTTCTTTTGATTTGCTGTAACAAAAGGCTCGTGGTACTCCATTTTCTAAATATGGTTACCCAATCATACAAATTTACCTTTAATAATGTTTATATATACTTCATAAAGAAATTCAAAATCCATGCTGCAAATAAAATAAATTAAAAATTAACGCATTTATGAAGTTCTATCAATTTTTTTTAGTAGTTCAGTAAAATGAGAAAGAGAATTTGAACTATAATGTCTCATTGAAAATACCAAACAGCGTGACAACGATAGACCTAATAGATATAGTCATCTCACTTAGGTTTAGCTCCTCCATGACGGGTTTTTTTTATGTATCTTTAAGACCAATACCAAGACATGCAAACACCCAAAATCATCTCAGTTTATGCCTTTCTGGACACACGGTCGATCATCAATCAAGCCATGCCCGAACAAAGTCTCAATTAGGCCCATTAAGTCGGCTTATGACTTGAGACTTCAAGCGCTACTTGCAAAAGTCTTGCAAAAGTATTAAAGGTAGAGCTTAATCAATTTTAGGAAAAAAGAAGAGTAGATTTAAACCTTTCACAACTGACCGGTTCTCAAACAAACGAAGCACCATTGCGGTTTGGCAGGGATAAGGAGAAAAAGGAAGAGAAAAGTCAATGGATGTTGAAGCAGTTGTCTCTATAGTGATACGGAAACTCACAGACCTGCTCATTCAAGAACCAATCATCTTCAACAAGGCTATAGATGAGATAGAGCTAGTCAGAATCAGCTTAAGACAGATGCAGAGCTTCCTAATAGATGCAGAAGATAAAAAAGAACACGACGAAGGTGTTAAGAGCTGGGTGGATCAATTTCTTGCTGTTGCTTATGAAGTGGAGGATGCCATTGAAACGTTTGTCCTGCGGAAAATGTATGCAAGGAGAATGGGGTACTTTTTCATCCCCAAGAATTTGAAGGCTGACTCAGACCTTCGCAGTAAGATAGAGGCGATCAAGGACAAGATAAAAAAACCTTGACAAAAGGGAGACAGATGGGGTCTCAAACCGAGGCGAGCCTCTCATGATTCGGCAATTAACTTTGCACAGGTCAAGTTATCGAGATGAAGGGCTAACACTGAATCAGCAAAACAATGATTCTAGCTATTCTGTGGATGAAGAAACAGACTTCATTGGCTTCAAAAAAGACAAAAGCAAACTGGTGACCATGCTAACTGGCAGTGGCCGGGAATCCGGGGATTACCAAAAGCTTCCACTCATTTCAGGTGTAGGCAAGCATGGCTCTGGCAAGACTGCCCTTTCAAAGGCAAATGAGGTTAAAAGTCGTTTTGATTTTCGAGTCATTTCAGTTGTAGGCAAGCATGGCTCTGGCAAGACTACCCTTGCAAAGGCAATTTATAACAGTCCTGAGGTTAAAAGTCATTTTGATTGTTGCGCATGGGTTCTTGCCTCTGGGAACCTTACAGATGTGATGCTGAGCACATTGGAACAGATTGTCAGTTCAATTGTTGATAAGTGTTAAACAACATTATTATTATATTAGCAACGCAATGTGTTATACCATGTTGTGTATGCTAGAGTGGATGCGGAAGAGGAAGCATAGAATAGGAACACTGTGAACACGAGGGTTACGTGGTTCAGCCTTGTCGGCCTACATCCACGGAGGAATCCCTCAAGGGTTACATCTTTATTGTATAAGAGTGTAGTACAATAATCTGTGTTATAATGAACCATAATATGAGTATATATAGGTGACTAAACCCTAGACTACTAGTACAAGCAGGAATGGACTTGGGCCTATTACATTGGGCTAATATGTCTAATATATATCTCTAACACCTTCCCTCAAACTCAAGGCGGAAGCTCGATGAAGGCTTGAGGTTGGATAAGTAGGAGAAGATCACTTGGAGATGCCTTGAAGAATGCCTTTGAAGAAACCAGATGAAGAATGTGCCAATTGACCAATTTAGGAGCTTCAAATGAAGAAACGGAGTCCAAAATTGGAATCTACGCGAAAAACTGAGCAAGATAGGCCATTTCATAAATTTTTGATTTTGGTCAAAAGTCAACGCAAAAGTCAAAGTCAACTGTCTAGGGTCAAAGTCAACGGTCAATGCTCACGGGTCAGATCTGGGTGGTCCGGGTCGGGTCGGTCCTGTCATTGGTCAGCTAGGTGACGTGGTGCTGACGAGGCGACACTGCTGACGTGGCTGCGACGTGGTTGATGACGTGGTGATGACCTGGATTAGGGATGACGTGGCAAAGGCTTGCTGGTGCTGACGTGGCAAGATGACGTCATCAGATGACGTCATCAGATGACGTCAGCAGCAGTCTTCCGGCACGTGTGGCGCGTGCATGTATTCCACCGGCGCGTGCTGGAACTCCGGATGGCGCGTGCGAGCGCGTGCGACTGAGATTGATGCTCGAACTTCGGTGTTTGGCAGATCGGCGAGCTACGAGGCCGTCATGGTGGCGCGTGTTGCCAGAGGAGGATCTGCCCCTGAGGAATCCGAGGCGGCGCGTGAGCTACAACGGAAGCGCGTGGTGGCGCGTGAGGCTGCCGTTGGTGGCCGTGTTTCTGGGTTTTTGTCGCGGGAGGTCGTGGAGCACGTCTGTGGTATTGGTTTCATCAGGCGAGGCATGGATTTGCACAGATCTGAAAAGTTAAGTCACGGCTTTGCTCGAGTTTGTGGATTTTGGACACAGCACTGAGCCATGGTGGCTGCAAGATGCCGTGGAGTCTAGATCCGGCAGACAAGCATGTGTGACTTTTGATGGTGGTGTGCACGTGAGAATCTTCTTTGCTTGCTAGAGATGTTTGTTTGATGCCAAGAACGAAGTTTGGCTCTAATACCATGTTAAATATTATTAACAAACACAATGTGTTATACCATGTTGTGTATGCTAGAGTGGATGCGGAAGAGGAAGCATAGAATAGGAACACTGTGAACACGAGGGTTACGTGGTTCAGCCTTGTCGGCCTACATCCACGGAGGAATCCCTCAAGGGTTACATCTTTATTGTATAAGAGTGTAGTACAATAACTTGTGTTATAATGAACCCTAATATGAGTATATATAGATGACTAAACCCTAGACTACTAGTACAAGCAGGAATGGGCTTGGGCCTATTACATTGGGCTAATATGTCTAATATATATCTCTAACAATAAGAAATCTACGAAAGAGGAATTGATACAGAAGATCCATATGATTTTGAAGGAGAAACGGTACCTGGTTGTGTTGGACGATTTGCAGACACCTGATGTATGGAAAAAACTTCTTGACGCCTTTCCAGACACAAAAAATGGTAGTAGAGTCATGTTGACTACTAGCAATTATCGCGTTGCTTTGAGAGCAGATACAAGAGGAGAGCCTCATCAGCTCAACCCGCTAAATGACGAAGACACCTGGGAATTATTCTTAAAAAAGGTACGCTTACCGGACAACTTTCAGTTCTCTGAGTCAGATATGTTCAAGCTGAAAAGAAAAATTAAAAGAAGATGTAAGGGTTTACCTCTGGCAATCACGGTGCTTGGAGGTTTGCTGTCGACAAAGGAAGTGAGCTACGAAGTATGGTTGAAAGTTATTGAGCACCCAAGTTGGCAGCTAGACAGCAAGCAAGTCCAATTCTCAAATGTTTTGGCCCTGAGTTACAATGATCTACCCTTCCACTTGAGGCCTTGCTTCCTCTATTTACGGCTTTTCCCAAAAGATTATGATATTCCTGTGAGAAGGTTGCTGCGTTTATGGCTTGCAAAGGGATTTGTGAAGCAAACACCTGGGATGACTCCTGAGGATACAGTGGAAGTATACTTGGAAGAACTTGTGAAAAGAAGCATGATTCAAATATCCAAACGGAGAAAAGATGGGAGTCCCAAAACATGCTGTATGCTTGGTGTGTTACATAATGACAGTAATTTCTTGTCCAAAGCTCAGGAGATTGGCCTTTTCCACATCTATCAATTGCCAGAAATGGGAACTCCTAAGCATCGTGTTCGCCGGTTTGCTGACTATGTTGACACAAAAGAGTATCCCTTGCACATTCAACATCTGCGCTCATACTTGTCCTTTTACATTCAAAAGAACGATATGCCTGCAACAGAAATTGATAGCTTTCTCAGCCAAGTCATTGGTCAAGGATTTGGATTGCTGAGGGTGCTTGATTTAGAGCGTGTCTACAAGCCTAAATTGCCTAACAATATGGGGAAACTATTTCTCTTGTTGAGGTATTTGGGTTTAAGATGGACTTTTTTGGATAGCCTTCCCCACTCTGTTGGTGAGCTACCTTACCTTGAGACTTTAGATGTGAAGCACACTTATATCAGCTCTCTACCAAGTTCTATTTGGAAGATGAAACACTTGAGGCATCTGTGTCTTAATGAAATACGCCTTGACATGTATTCACAAAAACATGGCATTTCTCTTACTCATCTCCAGACATTGTGGGGATTGTTTGTTGACAACAAGACTCCAGTGAAGGATGGTTTGTAAAGGTTAATTAATCTCAGGAAGTTGGGTTTGACATGTCATTTAGATGCCTTTCAAGAATTAGATGAGTGGATTGCAAGACTCGCAAGTCTTCAATCTCTCAAGATAAGATCCAAGAATTAAAATGGTCAACCTTGGAAGCTCAACTTGAAGCCTCTGTCAAGCCTTGAGAATCTCACCCACCTGTATTTGCTTGGAAGCTTACCGGAGCTACATGATAGGTATGAATTCCCTCCTAAACTCACAGTTCTTACTCTGTCAGTCTCAAAGTTGGAGAAGGACCCCATGCCAATCCTAGCGCAGCTGCCAAGCCTTTCTGTCCTCAGGCTATTGGCTGATTCCTACACTGGGAAGGAAATGGAATGCCCTCCTGGAGGGTTCAGTATGCTTCGAATTTTGAAGCTTTGGATGCTAAAGGATTTGGAGATATGGAAGGTGGGGGAGGAAGCATTGCCTAATCTTCGAGAATTAGAAATCCGATGTTGTGACAAACTACAAGAGCTACCAGATAAGTTGCTAAGTCTGAGAAACATTGAGAAAATAGTTTTAACGAACATGCCACAGAAGTTTGTAGACAATGTTCAAGCCATCAAGCTTGAGAAAAAATTAATCATCCCTAAAACTCTGCAGTTCTGATCTGAGTGGGATTTTACTGTCAGGACAATTTGAAGCAGGTTTCAATCTATTCTCTAATTTACTAGTGATTCTTATTATTTTATAAATAGTTCATTTTTTGCTTATAGTGAGCTTTGTTTGGTCACTCATCTGTTTGCTTTCAGGAGATGAATTGCCTCGCAATTTGCTATCATCTACTCTTTTAACCTCTGAATCCCCTTGGGAGATTTGTGGCTTGTGTTATAAGCTTGGAAGACAACCTGAGTTGAAGGAGCAGCTACCTGAACCACAGTTTGCTAAATGTTATTGCAGTTGTCATTAATGTTGCTATTGTTCTTGTTATTCTTGCTGCTGCTGCATCTGTTATCGTGGTTTTTCATTTAGTGTTTGTTTGATTTGTTTCGTGTACAGCTGCTTCTTTAGTGTGTTTAGATGAGCTTATTTTTATACATTTACTGTACAGTTTATAAAAATGGTACATAAGCCAGTAATGAAAATAAGCATGATATTAAGCTAAAACAAACAAACCTGAATCATATAATACCACTTCCTTGACATTTCACTTTCGGATTAGTTTTTGATAAAATACATTAAATTAACGATGTCTCTAACAAAGAGGTGGAGGGGTGACTAGTTATACTTTAACAATGTAATGTATGTCGCCATATACACATCTACAACCCAACCCCCCCCCCCCCCCCCCCCCCCTCCCAAACAAATTCTATCCAAACAAAATGGTTTCATTCTTATTGGAATAGCCAGAAATTTTTTATTTCAGTTAGTTAACCAATACAAATTAAACCCCCACCCCCCAAAAAGAGATGGATAGTCTGTACTGACCGTACAAATAATAGAATTTAATTTTAGGTATTAGGTTCAAGAAAAGGGTAGTCTGTGTATCCAACAACAGGATCATGCGTGTAAAAGGTGCTTCTGTCATACTTATTAAGCTTTGCGTTGATCTCAAATCTCTTTGGCAGATCAGGGTTGGCCAAAAACAAACGTCCAAATGCAACTAAATCAGCACTACCGCTAGCAATTACTTCATTTCCTTCTTCCCTATTGTATCCACCTGCAACAATAAATGTCCCATCGAAGGCCTTCCTCATGGGCAACAGACTACATTTGGTCTCATGCTTCTCAAACTGGGTAATCATCCTTGGCTCAATCATATGACAATAAAGTATTCCACATTTATTCAGGGACTCAGCCATGTACAGGCCAAGAGCTTCAGGGTCGGAGTCACCAGAGTCATTGTAATCAGCAAAAGGAGAGAGCCTAATCCCAACTTTATCGGCTCCAATCTCATCAGCAACGGCTTTAACTACTTCTAGTGGGAAGCGACAACGATTTTCTAAGCTCCCTCCATATTCATCGGTTCTATCATTAACTTGATCCTTCAGGAATTGATCAAGCAAGTAACCATTGGCTCCATGAATCTCCACTCCATCAAAACCTGTAATTATAACTGTGAACTTTCTTTTTTTTTGATAAGTAATAACTGTGAACTTTCCTTTCATGACAACAGATAGAATTAAAGATTATAGAAATTAAGCGTTGCAGTACTTGAGGAAACTTCAGCCCAATAAAAGAGTGGTCAGAAAATCAAAGCAAGCTAGCAGCCTATTTCAATGCAATTGGGTTCATGGTTACACTATGAAGATGATGGTCCACAATATAGTGCCTTTAGTATCAATACACACAATGGAATGTTAACTATGTCAATGGATGTCAAACTACTTTTCTAAATGTATCTAGTGAAAAGTTGAACTTCTCAGTTAGGATAAGAATGACCTGCTTCCATAGCATTTTTTGCTGCAATTCTGAAGTCGTTGACAACTTGTGAGATTTCATCAGTTCTTAGGCGTCGAGGAGGTGGGTATTCCGCGGCACTAGTGCCATCAATTTGAACCAAAGCTGTTATTGGCTTGTCCGTGCAAGATATTGGAGGTCGGCCATTGGGTTGATAGGCTGTGGAACATGTTATTAGCACTCTTTTTAACCTCCAAAAAAAAAAAAACATTTTCCCACATTTTTTTCTGTTTGGCATCACAAAAAACATTTTTTCATATTTAACGAAAAACAAACCCAACAGAGTGGAGAACGCATTCCAAAACATTATATACTCAATAAACTACCACAAATAAATTCAACCAAAAAAAAAAATAAATAAAACCTCTCCCAATAATAATCTCTCCCTTTGCCCCTTCTCAATTTATAGACCAAACATTGACTAATGGTCGAACATTAAATTTTTTCCAAATGATGTTTTTGTTTTCTAAAACTAGCCATTTTTCCACTTAGAGTATGTTTGGTATATTATAATAAATGTTGTAATGTAATAGTTATTCTTATGATTTAACTATTCAATTGTTTGGTTATATTTTGTTTAGTGTTCATATTGAACTATTGAAGTTTTATAGGCCAAAAAAATTATAGTTTCATATTTGGGATCTATTTTTGTGAATGAAAGAAAATGTTTTCTAGTTCAAATTCAAATTCAAAACCAAATAAAGAGTCAATTTTCTATAATAAAAAAAAAAGAACATTTTTCATGGAGACAAGCAGAGGATTAACATGGCACTAAAAATTCTAACCATTAAGAAAACAACAAATAGAACAAAAGGGAAAAGAAACGTTACAATAATCAGAAACTCGCCCTGCATGCCAAAGTTGGCAAAAAAATATGCCCCCTTTTTCATGAACAGCACTCACAATTGGTTTCCATGCCTCAACTTGTTCTCTTGTCCAAATGCCAGGAGTATTTGGGCCACTTTAAAAGTAAAAATAAAAGAAGTATAGATAAGATGTTTTGTGCCTTACATAAACATAAGGAGGTTGTAATCAGTGCAAATGCATGGGCACAGTGAAAAATAAGAATCAATCTATAGTAGTCAATAATCACTCTAGAAAGCAAAATTTTCACAAAAGAGCTACAAATATTGTAATTAAATTATTGTAGTCATTTTGAATAAGGTATCTCAAATTTATTCTTTAGAATATAATAACTAATAGGAGAAATGATTTGGCTACTAAATATCAGTAGTCAATTATTTGATGAAATATGCAAATTGCCCATACTAGAACGCTACATTCTAATAATAATAATAAAAAGGAAGATAATCTATTAATCTATTTATAGACTTGGTTTTACTCAAAGTAGTTTTTATTATTGTAATACAATGAATTTTTTTTAATATTTATTACATCTTTTAGTTAATGAAATTTTAGTCATTACTAAAATCTATTTAATTCAAAAGGCATACCTATTTTATTGGAACAAGGTATTATCAATAAAATTTGCATTAAGTTTATGCTCAAGTTAACATTATTTATAAATTTTGAGAGAAATTAGATTAGTTTCGGATCAGTTAGAAATAAATTTCAAGAAAGGATTTTATATCTAATTAGGAACACTAACACAAAAATTAGATTAGGTTGGCATTGTTGTTTTGTTTTTTATTTTAACTATTTATACCCATAGGAACACTTGTACCACTTATAAAGTACCATATTCCCAACTGTTTTTCTTAGCCTCTTAAATATATATTTGTTCTTTGGATAATTCAATAGTTATAATATATATAGAGGGGGTCTTTGAATTATGGTTCTCATAAATGAGAGGAGACAAATGGATTTTTTTTTTTTTTTTTTTTTTTAATTCTATAGTTGAAGTAGCAGGAGTTGAACTGTAGATGTCCTTATTGGAAACACCAAGAAGTCTCAACCAGTTGAGCTACAAGATTCTTGGTGATCCAAATAATTTTATTAATTACAAAGTAGTACAACATAAAGATTTTATTGGATTTGAAAAAGTTTGATTTAATTATCAATTCTCAATTAGTAGCAATTACAAACTAATCAAATGTCAGAGAGAATAATTTCAAGTAATGCTATTTCAGGGATACAAATTTTAAAACCACATGATATTAGAGTGGAAGATTTCAAATTTTCACACCAAAACTTGATATGGGAAATAATCTTTGTTGTTTGCAATTTTTTTATTATTATACGTTTTCATAGATTTTCCAAAATTTTAGAATTCAAAATAACACATACCCTTGAGCAGTGTCTGAAATCCCAGAGGCCTCTCCAATCAAGAAGCCACCCTTAGTTGTTCTCTGGGAGTAATACAAAACGGCATGTGGCTGAGCAACAAAGTTGTAGGATCTTGATCTCGTTAATGGTGCCAAAACAATCCTACGAATCCATTAAATTTTAAACAACTAATAAAGAACACAACCAAACCAAGTGGGTCTGTTTTGCTTAGCTTGAATCATATTATTGGATGATAAACGCGGATATTCATACTGACCTGTGAGAGAGATTGAAGTTTCCCATTTTGTAAGAAGTGAGGAGTGGAATTGGTGTCACTTCCTCCATCTCACTTTTCTTGATCTCTTCTTTTTCAGCCATGATAGCTTCTGATCGGTACTCCAACACGATATGATTATGTAAATGAATGCGAGTGGTTCACAAAAGTCACCAGTGTGGACAATGCCAAAAATTTCACGCCACTAAAATAGCCTAACAAAGACCACAAGCTTTGGCATCCGATGATGTCTTAATCTTGCGCCTACAAATAAAGAAATATAATGTGACCCATTACCATTGGGCTAAGGCATGGACAAAATCCTAATTTGGTAACTTTATTTGACTAAGAAAATTATATTGTTTCGTGTACTGTTTTTTCTCTATGGTGAAATTGCTGATTGCTTGGAGATTATAGGTTCTTGAGTTGTTACTAAATGTTGTAATGAAATTAAGTGGCCTCTCATCCAGGGGATATGGAGGACCGTACCGTTTGGACTGAGGGATGTCCTTGCTTCCTCCTTCCAATTGTACTCAATCATTCTTTATATAATATATGGAAAATTTTAACAAGAATGAGTGCTTGTAAAGGTACAAAAAAAGATTTTTAAAAAAATGTCAAAAAGTAAAAAATACACCAAGTAGTACTTATAAAGCTAAAAATATAAGATAAAACTGTAAAAAAGACAAAAAAAATTTTCAAAAAAGTTGTTATTAATGGGCACTGGTACTCGTTAACATAATCCATATTATATTTATAGCCTTGATTTCAAAAAATAAAAATGATTTCATATAAGTATAACTCATCATTATAAACTCATATCATATCATCTCAACTCTAATTTCAATTTTTTTTTAATTAAAACTATCAAAAAAAATTGTATGAATTTGTATTGGCTAAAATGGAATGAACTATCTTAACTTATATAAGAATTCTTTCTTTTCTTTTTTTTCTTTTTTTTTTTTAGAAGAACTTATATAAAAAGTTCTTTCTCAAAAAATATATAAGAAGTTGAAACAACTAGATTTTTTTTTTCCAAGAAAAACACCCAGATATTTAAACTAGTACGTTTCAAGGAGTTAAAGTATATTGGATTATTATTAATTCTAAAAGAAAATTTAAAAAAAAAAAAAAAAAAAGACCTTTTTTTGGTATTCATTACTTTACTAATTACTAACTTCAATTCTCCCTGGCGCAAGAGCGACTTGTCGTTTTCGCAAACTTTTAAATTCCTATTGGACGACCTGTAGCTTAAGTAAAAGAGAGGTACTTTGTAATTTACTAGTTTTAGTTGGAAACGACTTGTAGTTTTCCTTAGATTGTACAAAATGTGGCTTACCCCAATAAATTGTCGTTTTGACTTGTTTCCAATACCTCATAGACGACTGCTGTGTCGTCTACGAGTTGTAAAATTGGGCCTAGCGATTAACTTCTGGATACTGGAGCTATATAGCATGCTATTGCTCACGCCAGCCCACTACCCAAATCATTTGTACAGTTTCTCAACTCAACCTAGTCAAGTGAAGTGTTCATGGCGCAAAATGTCTTGGCTTTGTCTTTTCACCTGGTTTGGGTCTGGGGGAGCAAGATAAAAGACAAAGTTGAAAGTAAAAAATTAATCTGAAAAATATTAATCAATATTAATAACAAATTAAATAACTAACTATATGCTAATGAAATTCTCATGCATAATCTAACATAAAATGTAAACTTTAATTTATTTTTTCACACCTATTTTAATTAACTCAATTGCTCTCAACGATTTTTCATATTTTGAAACCGCGGCATGATTTCTTCGCACTCAATAGTCTTGAATATATCTTTATCAATATATGTGACTAAGTAATCATTTATCCATTGATCTCTCATTCGATTCTATAATCAATTTTTAATTATGTTCATTGCTGAAAACATTCTTTCAACAGTAGCTACTGCAACTTGTAAGATCAATGTTGAGGTCACTAACATGTAAAACAATGGATATAAAACATCCTTTTTCATTTCTACCATTATTTTAGTGTGCGTTTGGATTGGGATGAAAAATTAAAATTATTTTACTATTCAACTTATTTTTGTTACTATTCATGAGTCTCACTGCACTTTTTAGTACTATTCATGAGCCAACTGTACTATTTCAACTAACTTTTACCTTTATCTATAGTACTTTCAGGAATAAGTTTTCAATTTCAGCAAAATAAGTGGTATCCAAACACACTTTTAATATCAGAGTTGTTGGAGTGTAGGTCTATTTATGTGAGAGCGTTAGCATTAGTGGTGCTAAAAAGCCATATTGCTATTTTTAGCATCATCAATACTAAAAAGCCTACTGCAATGGTGGAGAAAAAGCCAAAAAAATTGGCTGTTAAGCTACAGTGCATAGCTAAAGATATATGTGCATTGTAATTAAGATGGTGAAAAAAACAATATTTTCTTAGAAAATATATTATTTTATTGCGTTAGTGGTGGTGATTGTCATTTATTGTAGTAGATATATTATTTAATTGTGTTATTTATATTATTTTTTTGTGTTGAATATTAAAATAAAATCACTAATGTTGAATGTTTTGTAAAATGAGGTGGTAAAATAAATAAAATAGTTTTTTGTAGTGTCAAATTGTGAAATGTCCTTTTACATAATGGGATGTTTTATAAAATGCATTATTGTTTACATTAATGGAATTTTGTATGTGTGTATATATATATTCACTTATAATAAAGAGGTAGGAATGATTTAAACCCTAGTCAATTAAGTTACAAAACTCTTGATCATTACCCATTTAAATTTGACTTTAAGTTTAAGGCTTCAATTCATGGAGAGCTGGATTCTATGAGTCATTGGCCTAAAAGGAAAGACATTAGGAGAGTAGTGTCAATCCATTATCCAACCCTCTAACCAGCAAGTAATTATTAGGTACTCTTAAAGTACTAATGAATACAAATCATCTACTACATTAATTAACTTTTTCAAATTACTTTATTTTAATAAATTGAATAAGATTTGAAACCTATGTTATTTGCTTAATAATAATTACTTATATTAAAGTATCAATTTGTTTCTTTTTTGTGTAAATGGGATTCGAATCATATTATTTTTGTCTTATATCTAATTTTTATATTAAATAGCTTGCATTTAATGGTGACGGTCAAAAATTATGATAGACCAAATCAAGAGGCATTGGAAAGCTCCTAGTGGTAGATTCTATCAAAAGCTTTTATCTTAGGCCCAGAAGATGTTAGGCCCTTAACAAAGTTTGTAGCCTGGAGTGTGTTCCAAAGCAGACATGTCTGTACGATTATATATTTGTTAATGAAACATTAATAGTCTAGTCAGTTAAGTAAACCAACTTCCACCATTTATTTTGTCATGTGACATTTGTGTGTACAAATATGTGTACTTGGCTGTGTGAAATAGACACTGCCCTTAATTTTAAGGATCAGGTTCAAGAAAAGGGTAGTCTGTGTACCCAACAACAGGATCATGCGTGTAAAAGGTGTTTCTGTCATACTTGTTAAGCTTTGCATTGATCTCAAATCTCCTAGGCAGATCCGGGTTGGCCAAAAACAAACGTCCAAATGCAACTAAATCAGCACTACCACTAGCAAATACTTCATTTCCTTCTTCCCTATTGTATCCACCGGCAACAATGAATGTCCCCTTGAAGGCCTTTCTCATGGGCAACAGACTACATTTGGTCTCATGCTTCTCAAACTGGGTAACCATCCTAGGCTCTATCACATGACAATAGACTTTTCCATATTTGTTCAAGGACTCAGCCATGTATAGGCCAAGAGCTTCAGGGTTGGAGTCACCAGAGTCATTGTAATCAGCAAATGGTGAGAGCCTAATCCCAACTTTTTCGGCTCCAATCTCATCAGCAACGGCTTTAACTACTTCTTTAACTACTTCTAGTGGGAAGCGACAACGATTTTCTAAGCTCCCCCCATATTCATCTGTTCTATCATTAACTTGATCCTACAGGAATTGATCAAGCAAGTAGCCAATGGCTCCATGAATCTCCACTCCATCAAAACCTGTAATTTTAACTGTGAACTTTCCTTTCATAACAACAGATAGAATTAAAGATTATAGAAATTAAGCAATGCACTACTTGAAGAAACTTCAGCCAATAAAAGAGTGGTCAGAAAAACCAAAGCAACTTTAAGCAAGCTACTAGCCTGTTTCAATGCAATTGGGTTGATGTTTATACTATGAAGATATGGTCCACAATATAGAGCCTTTAGTATCAATGCACACAATGGAATGTGAACTATGCCAATGGATGTCTAGTGAAAAATTGAACTTCTCGGTTAAAATAAGAATGACCTGCTTCCATAGCATTTTTTGCTGCAATTCTGAAGTCATCGACAATTTGCGAGATTTCATCAGTTCTTAGGCGTCGAGGAGGTGGGATTTCCGCAGCACTAGTGCCATCAATTTGAATCTGAGCTGTTATTGGCTTGTCCGTGCAAGATATTGGAGGTTGGCCATTGGGTTGATAGCCTGTGGAACATGCTCTTGGCACTCTCTTTTAACCTCAAGAAAACATTTTCCACACCAAAAAAACCTCTCCGAATAATACTCTCTTTGCCTTTTCTCTATTTATAAAAAAGAAATTTACAAACAATATTTTTTTTCTAAAACCAATCACTTTCCCACTTCATTTGAACATGATAATTCGGTAATTTACAAACTTGCTATACATGTTAGCGATTGATCGGTGTGGATGGAAGGTGTTTCTCCACACCTTAGTGTTGTAATGTCAGCCGATATAACTTATTAGTTTTAATAAAGTTATTGCCATTTTCTCAACAAAAAAAAAAAAAAAAATCATATTAGGAGTTTGCTTGCCATTTGAAGCACCCAGTCAAAAATATATAAATTCCTATTTGGGATATTTTTATGAATGAAGTTTTTGCCCATATAATTATTTAGAAATACGAAAACAAATATTAATGAAGCCAAACGATAGAAAATGTTTTCTAGTTCAATTTTAGATTCAGTGCCCAGTAAAAGAGTCAGTTTTCTGAAACAAACCTTTTTTTCACAAGCAGAGTATTAATATGGCACTAAAAATTCTAACCATGATTTTAGTCGTTTTGAATAAGGTATCTCAAATTTATTTCGTTAAAAAATAATAACTAACATGAGAAATGATTTGGGTTCTAAATACTATATAATTTCGTCGTCAATTATTTGATGGAGAATGCGAATTTCCCGTCTTTTTTTTTTTTTTTTTTTTTTTGAGGAAAAAAAAAAAGGAAGATAGTCTATTGTCTATTTATAGACTTGGTTTTCTTAACATAGTTTTTATTATTGTGATACAAAGAATTTTTTTAAATATTTCTTACTTCTTTTAGCTAAAAATATTTAGTCATTATTAAAATCTATTGAATTGAAAAGGCATACCTATTTTATTGGAACAAGGTATGATCTATTATCAATAAAATTTGCACTAAGTTTATTCTTGAGTCAACAATAATTTTAAAATTTTGAGAGAATTTAGATTAAGATCGATTAGAAATAAATTTAAAGAATGGATTGAAATCTAATCAGGAAAAATAACACAAAAATTAGATTAGGTTAGCTTTTTTTTTTTCCTTTTTCTTTTTTTATATTAACTGTGTAGGCATAAATGTTATCGCAACAAAAAAAATTTCAGAGAAAGAGATTTCTAACATTAGAGAATTTTCTTTCTTGTGCACTTGTACGGCTACCATATTCCCAATTGTTTTTCTTATCCTCTTAAACATTTTGTACAATTCAATTGTTACAATAAAGGGGGTCTTTGAACTATGATTCTCCTCCTAAAAGAGAATAGATAATGTCACTAAATTACAAGACTCTTGACAATTTCTTAAATAAATTCGCAAGAAAATTGAGGTTTCTTAAGTTAATTTTAGATTTTGACAGAAACTTATTTACTTATCTTTAAGTCTTTTAAGTTTCATTCAAAAGGCTAAGAGATTTGTAACTCAATTGGCACCTCATAAGTTTTTTTATAGAAATATCCGATGTTCAAATCAACTTGTTGTAACTATTGAATTATAAAAAATGAAAATGAAAATTCTTTAAGTCATCCTCCCAAATGAGATCATAACATTTACAAAAAAAGGCTAGCAACCCATTTCCTAAACATGTTAGTTAAACATGAGATCATAAAATTCTTTAAGATTGAAAGTTCAAAATGGGTATAAAACACCCTTGAACGTTTAGACCCCAAAATACAAAAATACCAATTCAAGCTTTATATCAAACAATTAATGTGCGGAATATGATAACAAACTTATAACAGAATTGATACCACAATCTAAGCCAAATATAAATACATCCACAGCAGTAAATATAAGGCAAAGATAAAAGAAAGAAAGATGCAAACACAAGGACAACACACGATGTGTTATCGAAGAGGAAACCGAAGTCCTCGGCGTAAAACCTCTCCGCCGCCCTCCAAGCGGTGATAAAATCCACTAAAGAATATAGTTGGGATACATGAACAGCAGAATACCCTCCAAGTATAATCTACCCAAGTACTTAAGTCCTCCAAGCTTCTTGCTCCAACGAGGTTACACCGAACTTATTTCTTCTTTAGCTTTCCGGATTCCGCTACTTGACCATAGCATCAACCAATGTATATTGGTTCCTTCCAAACTGCTTCCCTCAGCACCAAATAAACCTTCTCACAGACGTGGGTGTGGTGAGATAAGGATTTGGTAAAAGACCTCTCAAGGTTATGACAATGGAGAGGAAGAGAGTAGAGGAATTTGTAGAGTTTCTTAGATGAAAATTGGGGATGAGGCAATCTTGTTTTGTTATAGGATTTTCTCTCACAAAATTGTCTTTGGAACCTCTCTTAAAATGATGGGTATAAGGGTGTATATATAGTAGGGTGAGAAGGGAATGCAAAACGTCAGTTTTTGCCAAACAGGGCAATTTGGTGACTTGGTCTCGCAGCTTGTCCAAGTCACGAGTTCCAGTCGCGACGTAACGGCCTAGCCAGCCTGGAACTTTTGTCCTGTAGCGTGACAGTTGGCGCGACCCTTCAGCTCCCCCATATGCCTCTCACGTGCCAGCTTTTGGCGGCTTTCCAGTCGCGATCCACCAGCGAGCCCTAGCCGCGAAGCTCTGTTTTCTTACACACTCTTGAGCTTTTCTTCACATCTTCTCATACACTACCCTTACAATTTTCCTACCTAAATACAGGGTTACTAAGTGCTAAATTACAAGCAAATTGGTCACGGAATAAAGCCAATTAGATGGTTGATAAAATTCAACCTTACAAAGATTTCAATTTTAAAACATAAACTTGGAAACAATTTTTGTTGTATGTTAATTGTGATTTTTCAAAAAATTTAGAAACATAAGTACATAACCAAGATATTTACCCTTGAGCAGTGTCTGAAATCCCAGAGGCTTCTCCAATCAAGAAGCCACCCTTTGTTGCTCTCTGGGAGTAATACAAAGCAGCATGGGCTGAGGAACAAAGTTGTAGGATCTTGTTCTTGTTAATGTTGCCAAAACAATCCTACGAACCCGTTATTAAACGTTAAACAATCGATAAAGAACGAAAACAATCCAAGTGGATTGGTTTAACTTAGCTTTGAATCATTTTGGATAATATATATGGATTCATATACTGACCTGTGAGATAGATTGAAGTTTCCCATTTTGCACGAAGTGAGGAGTGATATTGGTGTTACTTCCTCCATCTCAAAACTTTCTCGCTGTTCAACCATGAATGATTGATTCCTAGTTATAAGTACTCCGATCCAACTCCAACACAATATGATTATGTGATTGGTTCACAAAGTCAACAGTGCAAACAATGCCAAAAATTCACAAAGACCTGAAGATTTGGCCTCCGCTGACTTAATCTTGCGCTACAAATAAAGAATATATAGGCCAGCTTGCGGAGAATAAACTCATATGATTTCAGTTAAAAAAAAATATATTCTTTCATTTTTAAAAATACAATAAAAAAATTGTATAATTTTGTATCCTCCGAAATGGAATGAATTAATGAAATAACTTAATTTATATAAGTTGAAATTACTAGATATATTCTATCGAAAAAAAGAAAAGAAAAAAGAAAACCAAATATTTAAACTAGTATGTCTCAAGGAGTTAAGTATACAGGATTATTGATTCTAAAAAATAAAAATGAAAGAATAAAAAAACTACTGAATTATTGGTTGACACAAAACATTTCAACTGCTACAATAAAATATTCATAACTTTGGTACATTCAAATTTTCCTTAGCACGGCTTAAAAAAAATTTCTCCCTGGCACTGGAAATACTTGTTTTCACAAGCTTCCAAATTCATATTGCACTACCTGTAGCTTAGGTAAAAGAGGGCAACTTTGTAATTAACTAGTTAACTAGTTGGGAACGACTTGTAGTTTTATTTAGACTCTACAAAATATAGCTCACACCAATAAATTGTCGTTTTGCATATTTTCCAATACCTCGTAGATGAGTGTGTGTCGTTTACAAGAAGCACAATTGGGCTCCAGCTGTACAGCATGCCATTGCACATGCTAGCCCACTACCCAAATCGCTTGTACAGTTCATCCCAGTCGAGTGTTCAAAGCCCATTTAACTTTTATATATATAAAAAGAAGTACGGAAGATTTAAACTCTAAATATCTTTATTAAAAGTATCAAAAAATATCAATTAAGTTACAAAACTCTTTTTCTTGGCCCATTTGACTTTGACTTTAAATGTAATACGCTAGGAGAGTAGCATTGATCCACTACCCAACCCTCTAACCAACAAATAATTATTAGAATTTTTTTTTTTTAGAAAATTTCAACTTATAACGTCAGCTCTTGATAATAACTTTTTATCATCAGACTAAGACACCAATCAGTTTTTTGTGTAAGCGGGAATTAAACCCCAGATCTCTTTTACAACCATAAGAGATTTTACCAATTCAGCTAACTTGAACCCACAATTATTAAAATTATTAGGTAATCATTCATAAATACAAATCATCTACTATACTAATTGACCTTTTCATACTACTTTTTTTTAATAGATAGAATAAGATTTGAAACTTTTGGTATTTGCTTTATAATAACTTACTAAAATATCAATTGGTTTTTTTTTTTTTTTTTTTTGTAAGTGGGATTCGAATCATGTTTATTATTATTATTATTATTATTATTATTATTATTATTATATTTTTTTTGTCTTCTATCTTATTTTTATATTAAATAATTTGCATTTATCGGGTACTGTCAAAAAAATCATAGACTAATTCAAGAGGCATTAGAAAGCTCCTAGTGGTAGATTCTATCAAAATCTTTTTACCCTAGGGCCTGAATGTTAGGCCCTTAACTGAGTTTGAATCTTGGAGTTTGTTCCCAACTAGACATGTCTGTACGATTTTATATCTGTTATTGAAACTTTAATAGTTGAGAAAATCTAAATACAAATAAATAAATAAATAAAATGACAACAAATATGACAATTGCTAAATGTGACAGATTGTTAGTAGTAGGTAAAAAATTAATGTTAATAGTGAGCCCAAATGAAAATCAATACAAGCTTATGAATTCAACCAATGTCAAAAAAATTTATCAAATTTTGTGCATGCATTCTCTCAATAGTCTTTTAAGCTAAGAAAGCCAACTTTCTTTCGCCCATAGTAAAAATCCAAAGGCACCTTTCTCCTTGTCTTAAGGAATCGCAACTAAATATTACCACAAAAAAAATTCATCAATGAATTAGAGCCTTTGAGATGATCAAGGTTCAATTTATATTACTTATTATGGCTAATTTATATTACTTATTCGATCTTATAGAATACCAACTGCATTATCTAATAACCCTCAATCTGATTTTGACAACATAGTTACAAGCTGGCATTGTATGTAGTAGTTGCATACATTGTCCCTCACATGGGGGTGGATCAACGATTTGTAGGTCTCACACCCATGTGAGAGAGAAGTTGCAAATAAGATTTACATAATCCATTCTTTTAAAAGCCCAGACCTCATTAAAAGAAATGACTTCATGAATCATAATTGCCTTGATTTAGTGTGACTGAGTTCAATCATCATTGGATTCAGGTCACAATCTAAAGTACAGTTACCATTATCAGGCGGCACGTAATGCTTGTGGTTTAAGATGTGTTAATTCGTGTCATGTAAGCTTATGCATTTATGCCAAATGCAAGTACTTAACTACTTTAAGCCATATGTGTTTACTGTTTACATACTATATGTTGCATAAATTTTTAATACATCACATGTTTCAAGATCCTAGTTATTCCTAATAGAATTGAAAGGTAGAGTTGAAATAGGATTCAAACTCCAGACCACTTATTTTAATACCATAAAAACTACTTATTGTCCTAAAAAAATTTTGAGAATATTGTCCAAAAAGTTTAAACTGTTAAAAAAAATGAATTTAGATATTTAATCATAATTATGATACCATCTCTTATCTTAAATGAAATGAAGATCTTAAATATGTGCAGCATTCGAAAATGCTCAATACAATATATTACAACCTACAATGCTTTTTTCTCACTGGTCCTTGGATGTGATAAGAATGATACTAACATACAAACATGTCATATCTTAATTGCAATTAAAGATCTTGATCTGTAAATTAACTCCAAAATGCTACTAAACTCCACCTTAGAAGTGGTCAGACTATACTATTTTTTTTTTTTTTTTTCTGTTGATATAAACAGAAGACCAGCTCAAAAATGACTCTAGGGCCATAATCACACCTTATAAACAACTTAAATTAGAACCATAAACACCAGTCATCCAATCCAACTGACTGCACCTTACCAGGAACTGCAATAATCCAACTGGCTTCACCTTATCATGAGCTGCAAGGTCAACTAGCTCCTCAGTTCCTCTATAGGATATGGAAGACTGATGGTGCTGATACTGCTGCTGCAGTTAAGTAATTAGTGATTCCTCTACAATGCCCCAGGGCAACAGAATGCAGAATACAGTCAACCCCCTTAGACTTTTGGAGATTGCAGGAGTTGCTGATGAATGCTCAACTCCCAAAAGCTAATCAAGGGGGTGAAGCACATCGACTGGAAACTCAACTTCCAGAGGCAACATCTTGGCCCAGCTTTTAATTTTCAAGGTGTAACCAAGGTATGGAGAAGCACATGATCTTCCCAATCTATACTTTTCAAAATCATATATGCATTTGAAGTCCAATATGCTTCTTCAAGATTAACCTTCTGAATTAGAAAGCAAGCCTTTCTTTGGTAGTTTTAACTGCAACATTACAAAAATGGAATGTAACTTCTAGCAATGTAAAATGCTCCAGAATCAAGGGCTTGAAACATCTCTTAATTTCTAACCTTCGATTTTGTAGTCCTCCAGCCTCCTGAATTCTGTTGCTGTGGGGAGTAAGAGAATTTATCAATGGAATTCAAGATGGCTTCTTTTTCCATGCCTGAGTCACTGGCTGGCAACAAATTCTACAATCATGCTTAAAAAAGTTATTTATCCTTTTCCAAAGAGAGTATAGTTCAAGTTACTGATTAAAATGATTTAGTACTTAAGATGAATTTGTGAAAATAAATCTTCGTCACTATTTTAATAATATAGCCAAAAGAAATTTATTTTTGCCTACTAAACATTCTAGGAACCAGAATCTTGCTATTGCTAAGTCATTAGTGACAACTTACAAGATAAGACCAACAAAAAATTCTTGATGCAAGAGGTTCTGAAATTTTAAATTCATGGGCATACTTTTCTCTTTTTCTTTTTTTCTTTTTTGTTCTATTCATCTATTTCCCATCATCCATCAGTTAACAATTTCAATTTTAGTTTCTTCTCATCTATCTTCCCTATCTTAACAGCTGCCATGCAAACAAGCACACACATAAACCATAGGAGCATATTAGGTGTTATGACAATTAATTAACAACCCTTTTAAGCATTACACAAATGACTGAGAAATCATATAATACAAACTTACCTTTTCCTCTGAAACCTTGTCACTTGATGTTTCAAGATTCTTAATTTCCAAATGCTCACGGTAAAACAATATCTGGCCATGATTTGCAGTCACAATAATAATTGTCAGTAGGGAAAGAGTTACCAAAGCAGGACTAATGGCATAAATCACAAGTACCTTTAAATCTAAGCAACAAACAATTGCAAGATTCAAGAACAATAAAATGCACTGAGTTTATTGGGATACCTTATTAAGTAAATGAACATTTGATGCATCAGTAGCCACAATCTGCACACCAAGACAGCTGTTGGGGTTACTGCAGAAAGGACAGAAAATGGTATTGAATACACACCCATCTTCTTCACACCAAACACCCTGTCCCAAAGCACCTTCAGGTGTTCTGGAATAGAGCAGTGGATGAACAGATAAAATGTCAGTCATGACAACTTGTATGCTTGTAGGTGTATTCACATCATGAGGATCCAATTTCTCTTTTAGAACAGATGCTAGGTGGACTTTCGATGATGATGTTAACAGGCACATTACATATAGATGGTTCTCAGGAAGACCCAAAGGGCTTTTGCAGAGAAAACAAGAAATTTGTAATCTTTTCTCCACAAAAGAAATAGGAGGCACACATGAAGCAACATAATTGTCCTTTGTGAGCAATTGAGAAACACTGAACTTCTTAGATTTGTGTTCTGCACAACTAGACTCTAAACGAAATTCAATTCTGCGATTTGCATCTTTGCTAGCCATTGAGCTTCTTGTTAAACCAGTATAGACAGGGGTTACAGCATTGGGGGCATCAGATTGTTCATCTTCTATAAGGTTAATAAGTGGAGTTCCCAGGGACTTTCTCCTTTTTTGGGTATGAGAATTAACACTTAAATTCAAAGATGATTCCATATCTGGCATAGAACCATAGGTGTTCATAGTGATATTCTTCTCAGGAGTAACTACCACTGAACACTGGGCACCAGAAAGTGATTTCCCTTCGCTAGCTAAACAGATTGAATGAACTGATACATGATCTGGAAATTCAGTAGAATCCTCAATTATGGTTGAACAAGAGTTTTCATCCTTAGACAAGGATCCTGGACTAGTAGAGCATGGGGTTTCTTTGACAATAGATACATCTGGATCTTCAACAGAGAATGCCATGGAAAAATCCTCAGAGCACCTGCAAAAAGATGACCTTAATGTAGTTGTAACTGTTTCATAATTACTTAAACAGTCAGGAAGATATTTCATAATTTCCCAGCTGATTACTGTAAGGCAAAATTTAGATAGCAGATGCTGAAAAGCAAGTCAGGGGCCTGAACAACACACAGACTGAACAAATCAAAAACACCTATCATGGATGGATAATTTTTATACAGAACATATTATTGCATGAATAACTTCTTTCTTATTTTTTGCTCAAGACAGGAATTATGTCTATCTGATCCAGCTAAAAAAAGGTAGAAATTAAAAGAAGTCACAAAATTAAAGTTCATAATTTTTGGCTCTCAGTTCCATTTACTACTATCTGGTTCTTTTATTTTATTCCCTCTTGGAAAGTGGTGGGAGACCTTTAACCCATTCAGCATAAGCTACTTTCCTGCTCACACTTCTACCTAGTAAAACTCAAAATTTTGATCCAGAATCTTCAAGAGGCTGCTTCAAATCATTTTACCAGAAGACCAGTGGTCTGTCCAGTTACCCAGAACAATAATAATTTACAAAAATATTGAACAAAGGGATTCTGGAGCTACCTTGTGCCTTTCTGAAAACTGCACTCAAGGTCAACATATTCTATACAGTTGCTAGTGTCCTCATCCATTTTCAGAGATGCCTGAACTTTGACATTACCTTGAGATTTCTGCAAAGGAAGGGAAGCATCATACTTTGTCATAGAAATCCTTTTCCTCCCATAATGATCAGACTTGTTCAGTTTCTGATTTTCATTTCTTCTAAGCCCTTTACTTTGACCCACAACAATCGCACTTTCAGACTTTTCCTCTTTAATGTCAAAATTCTGTAATACATTTACAGCATTCTTCCCAACCCACTCCTGCAAGCAAGTGAACCTCTTAGCATATATGGTTCATCCAACAATTTAAACATTAAAGAAAAAGAAATTGGAAATTAGATTAACAACCAACAATGGCAACGTAAACCAGACCTTCACATCTTCAAAAAACAATTTTAATCCGTCTTTTGCAGAGTCAAAGCTGTCATATTGTCTAATTGACTTCCTTAGCCACTTTGATACGTATGCTCTATTCCTTTCTTCCTGATAGCGCTCATCTGCTTGCAAAAAACAATTACCCTCAAAGTCAAAGGTAGCTAGATCAAAGGGGATAGTTCAATCAGCATTAAGATACCAAAAATTGAAAAAAAAATGATATTAAAGAAAATTTTGACTTGCAGCAACCCTTAGAGGTAATAATAATTTATATATATATATATATCTAAAAGCTAAAGTGTAGTTATGGGGGAAGAATCTACCCTCAATCATGTTTGTCTGCTTTGGGCATGCTTTACAACGTCTGACCCTTTTGGTGGCATGCTTAGGCAACGTACTCACGGCTTTGTTCATCTAGCGACGTGGGCATGCTTTTTGCGCAAAGTCCCACATCGAAGAAAGAAGCGCCCCACCCATGCCTTATAAGCCTTTGGACTAAGGATGAGTGTACCACTACTACACATGAGTAGTGGTAGAGGCGTGCCCTTCGAGGTAACAAAACCGTGCGGGCGTTGCACAAGCATGCCACCCAAAGGATCAGACGTTGCATAAGCATCCCCAAAGCAGACAATACCTTTGATGGGCACATGTTTGTCTGCTTTGGGCATGCTTTGCAACGTCTGACCCTTTGGGGGGCATGCTTAGGCAATGTCCTCACGGCTTTGTTCATCTAGCAACGTGGGCATGCTTTTTGCACAAAGTCCCACATCGAAGAAAGAAGCGGCCCACCCATGCCCAAAGTGGACAAACATGATTGAGGGTGGATACACTCCCCATCACAGGTAGTCTTTCTCCCTCTCTTACAGCTTTGGTTTAATTTTTGTTTAAGTTAATAGTTAGTTATTTTGGAATTGAGAATTTGAATGTGCCTATCAATTATTTGAGTAATATTAAGTGTAATTTTGTTATGAGTTTTAATTATCATGATAATTTCCTTTAAGAGAATGAAGAATTTGAATAATTTATTTGAAACTTAAAAAGTTTAGTTGTACAAAAAAAAAATTAGAAAAATATAGCACACTATAACATAATTTTGAAGAATATGAACCACCTCACAAAGAAATAATATCCATCAAACACACTCAAAATAATAAAATGATATATTGATAGAGATAGAAAGATGGAAAATAATTTTAGAAATTGTTTAACTTTTAGGGAGAACAAATCATCTTCAATAAATTTTAGAGAACAAATTATACATTATATCAAAATTACAAAATAATTATTTATTTTCACACATCACATGGGTTTGCGGCTAGTTTAATTGAAGTTTAAGACACTACAGCATTTGAGCCTGAAGTTACCACTCAAACCCAAAAAAAAAAAAGGGTGGGTTGCTACAGCTGCAGGCAGAAGCTTTATAGTTAATTTAGGAATCTGAAGAGTGCATAAAAAATCTCACCACCCTTGCCTGATTGGACACAGGAAGTATCTTTCTGGAAGCCGCATTTATTTCAATATATTTTTCTAGGAGATATAAAACTTGAATAGGGATAACCATCAATGAAGCTAATTGAAAAGGACAACAAAATCAGTAAGCCCAAAACATTTACCTAATAGGATAATGGCTCCATAATCAAACCTATGTCGTATACAACGTCCTGCAAAAAGAAAAAGGTGTTTACTTTCTTAAAAAATAATAATAAGAATAAAAATAATTACCAAGCTCAACAACTATCAGAGATGCATAAAAACTTGTCATTTAAATGTGATACAAGAAATTGCAGAGAATAATATTTCAGCTGAATAAAATAATAAAACACTTCATAACCCTCAAAAATGCAATAAAGTTTTTTATATATATAAATACAATAATCAATCCAATTAGAAACATAGAAAGTGAAATCATGACAGAGCATACCTGCAGCTTGATTTAGAGCTCGGAAGGCTTGGTTACAGTACCACTCATTCCCACTTAGAAGGCCTTTGGATGATTTATGTGTATCATTATATTTCTTCTTTAACGATACTTGAATATCAAATCTGATAAGAAGTTCCAGCAATCAGAAAATTATATCTTATTTAGTAATTACTTCTTCTTCACAAAACATCTGAGAGAGGAAAGAACTCTTACGTGTTGGGAAAAGGAATTCCAACAATTATCTGAGATAGTCAAGAACTCACACTATCAATAGTCAACAATCATTTAAGTAAAAGATAGGAATAGACATTTCTAATTAAAATTAATACTTTTAGTTAATTAAGATTCAGTAATTTACAAAGAGTCAAAGACACTAAACAAAAGTTTTTTATTCTCTTCCACTAGTAGAAATGTCTTGCAGGCTGAAGTGGCAATAGACTATTACCCAAAACCAAATATTAAGAAAATTTGACATCAGGCTTCCGGCAAAAAGGATACAACCACACGGGCATTATCATCAGAGAAGTCAATTCCTTCTGAAACCTGAAAGCATAATATAATGAGCATATGCAAACTCAACAAAAGGATCTATTATTTACAAGACTGCACTTTGACTATTATAATGCTAGAACAGCATGATCGCCTCATGTCTTTGAAATTTAAAAAGGTTTATCAGTAATTTTTACAAACAGCACCAGTGTCCCATAGTACAAAAATATGTGCATCATAGCTCCATAACATACATTCTTTCAGTAATTAAACAACATAGAAGACCAAAATGACCATGTTAATTACAAGTGCAAAATCTGGTGATACCAACCAAAAGAAACTATTTGGAGTAGAAGATAATGTCAACCTTTACATTTAAATTCTTTTTCCTAGAATGAAGCTATAACTAAAAGTAAAAGGTTACTGTCAGTAATGAAATTTAAGTGCATACCTTTCCTCGGAAAACTGCCAAAAACGCAGCTCCTTTCTTTAAATTTTCTGGGGACTCGACCGTGTTGAAGTGATTAAGGTCTGTTTTCTTTACCCGACTCTTTCTCCCAAAAGTAGGTTTATTGCCTAGACGAATTGCGTCATAGTAACCTTTCAAAACAGGTTCAAAATCATCTTGGCTTCCTCCTCTTGGCTCTGCACAAACCAAAGCAAAATAAGCACTCTCCATAATCTAAATAATTAAAAGTACTGCTAAGAGACAATGAAAAATCAACTCAGGTACAAATGCCAAGTCAGATGGGCTCAACTTTAACATCAATGCTAAAAAAAAAGCACTCAGTGACTTAGCATTGTTCATTACAATTTATAAAAGGAATATTGCTCATTAAAAGATTAACATACACAAGGGTTAAAAGGGGACAGAAGAAGTCTTACCAACAAAAAGGGATTTTTTTGCAGTTAGCTGTGACCATTGACCAGTTTCAGACCAACGATTGCATAGTTTCTCCATCAGCTTATAACTTGGGAAGAACACTAGACAACCTCCTGGAACAATGTTAAAAATCTCCTCCAAAGATTTCCCAAGTGCATCCTTCACAACAAACAATAAATTATACACAAATTAAAGGAGAATACATTATCAGATTAATTAAAATCAATGAGAAAAGGAAGAAATACCTGAAATGCATATGCATCTGCTGTTTTATAACTTGCATTCAGTGGATAATTACCTGGACCAGTGGGTATTATAGCAGACCACACCTGCAGTGACAAGGTTGATAAGCCATAGTAGAATAGCTGTGAACCAAGACAAACCAATGCATACAAGGGAAAAGAAATGCCATTCAAACCTGTGACTCAACATCAATCACATGTGGAGCTTCCAAACAAGTTCCAAACTGAACCCCAAGCTCAGATGAAAATGTATTCATTGGAGACAAAGTCCTAAATTACCAAAAAACCTAGGTGAGTAATATTGTAGAATGAAAATTTTACTTTGGGACATGGCAACAGAAGAAAATTTGTGGGGAACTTAAAAAAGCACAACCAATGATCTGTGAACTTCCCGTCAAGTTACAGCACAGTCTGAGACACCGTAAATGTCAATTTTTTTGTGAAAGTTAAGAGTGCATGTGTACAGCAATAGTTATGCTAACTTTATTTTAGCAAATTACTATGGTGGCCTATTTTGGGAAGAACATGACCATCCAGGCAGATCAAGAGAGGTCAATTTTGAACATTATGAAGTCCTTTTGCTAATGGACATGCTTGCCCAGAAAGCTGTGGATGCAAGAATATTACAAAGTTGTAAAGAGTCAATTCCTACTTTCTGGTCTAGTAATTAGGATTGAGATCCATTGGTATTGCACCGGATGCAATTAGTTTACAAAGTTAAGATTAAAATTTGAAAAGTTGACTTTTTCCCTCAGTCCTTCGACCAGAAAAACTTTTACTTTTTAACTTTCTTATTCAAGGGCTGAGGGGAAAAGTTACAAACTTAAATTTTAATCTCAGCCCTTGAAACTGATTGCACCCGGTCACTGGATCTCAATCCAGTAATTAAGGATCACAACTACAACTCTGTTAGCAGTTCAAGTGTGCTTATGCAGTACGCTTACCCAGATGTTAATATGACAGACAAAGAAAGATCAGCAATGTCTCTAAAAACAACAGCTGGATTCAAGCACCACAAACTGAAAGTATGTGTCCAATTGCCAACTTTTCCTGATACAACAATAAAATCAAAAGTAGTGACTGAACTTTAGCTGCAGCAGTAACTTATCTCACAAAAAGAGTCAAATGAGACAAAAGAATGGTGATCTAAGTTCTTTGCGACAATAATAACAGCAAAGTGATTAAAAAATCAATAACCAACAAACCAATATGACATGATTCAAACTTCAGGTAGTGATCATTCCAGAAAATCTACAAAAGATAGCCTTCCACTTACCAGCATCTCTTTTGACACATCGTTGTAAAGCAAGCTGATAATCAAAAATGTGACTCCCATTTCTTGAGAAAAAGTAAGTTAGAGAAGAGAATAACCCTGCAGAACATTTTCAAAAAACAGTCAATTGCAATAATTAGTCTTGAATAGCCAATAGATAAGCTCAGGATACAAAAACATGAAAATATGTAGGCTGTACCTTCCAAAGTTATTACTGACATGCCACTTAAACGTGCTACATCCGACTCTAAATCTGTAGCAGCTTTAATTGCCTTAATCAAATAAATAAAGAAGTTTCAGCAGAAAATGAAAAGAATCAAGCCCGAATGAATTAATAAATCTTATACTCAAGATACCTTTGTGGCACATTCTAGCAAGATTGGGAAGCACTGCTGTGAAATATTAGCCTCTTGGAGCTCTCTTAAAGCCTTATCACCAGTCCAACTGAGATATATTTAAAAAGAACAAAAAGAATTGAACGCTCATGATACTCCTATACTTCCTTTATTATTGGTATAATGGAAGC
Source organism: Quercus gilva (assembly GCA_023621385.1). NCBI lineage: Eukaryota > Viridiplantae > Streptophyta > Magnoliopsida > Fagales > Fagaceae > Quercus > Quercus gilva. The sequence continues at coordinate 16,133,809 of CM042474.1, forward strand.
AGAAACAAAACAATTAAAATATAATTAGGACGCACCAAGTATGCTAATATCCCACAAGAGAAATTTAATTAGGATTATAATTTAAGCAGTTCAGTATAAGGCTATAACAAGTAGCTTTTCTGAGAAAAGTAAATAATTAAAATTAAAAATCATGCTAATGAACAATCATTTCCTGTTGAAAAAGATACAAATGACAAAATTGATTTAGCCATAAGTTGACAAGTATCAGGTGAACCAAGAACAAAATCTTATGATAAACCACCAATAAAGAAAGCAGAGTAAAAACCAAGGAAAATTTTGGTAATTGGTATGCAAATCCAACACATAACTGACCCACATACACCTCATGTGCCGTGTACCTCAGAACACTAATATTATCAAGATTGATAATTTACCCAAAACTATGATGCATTATAAAATTTCTGATATCTTAGAAGCCTGTATCTAAATTAGACACATGATATCTTTCGCTCTTGAAAATGGGATTAAGGAGACCACAACCCTTTTCTAATTTTCCAAGGAATTTCTGTAGACACCCCATTTTATCAAGGTCTCTCACTATTTCATAATTAAAAGTGGAATGTCTCTTAAAGAAATCAAGTATGATATAATATTTGGGCCAATAAAATGTTTATATGGAATAGCTCCTCTATGGCTAAACACGTGTCCAAAAAAAGCAAGGCCAATCAATTTACTTTGCAAGACCATTAGCTTCTATTGTGTTTAGGCAGCATCACAAGCATTGTTAAGAAACAAGTCGACTCACCAAGAGATGTGGTGCTGGAAGTCACGTTTCTCCAGTGTACTTTTCCTCCGCTCAATCCAACTTATAAGGTCCTAAACATTAGTGACACTCATTGGACCGTTACATCATAAAGGAATTTTGGACAAAACTACTGTGAGAATAGCATCTAAAACAATTACCTCTGTCATTTCATATAAAGGTTGATAAGTTAGAACATCCACTGTGCAGAGATGCTCTAGTTCTGTCTGCAATTCTTTCAAACGGTACAACAACTATAAGCAACTCATAAGATCATGCAAAAAAAAAAAAGGTATCAATTTCATAACCTACTGTACAAAATGTCTTCTTCAAGATCCACACTGCCAGCATCTCGAGCAATATCCTCTATGTTGCTGCAAACAAGTTATATTAATTTAGAAGTAGAGAAACTGATATGAAAATTTTATAAAAAAAAAAATCCAACCTTAATAACTTGTTGAACATGAAATACATTTTCTAAAGAACAAAATAGACATGCATGTATCTGGGGGCAAGTATATAATCCATGCCCTAAACAGGCAGACGTATTGTTTTTACAGATCTCCAAAAGGAGATGCTAATAAACTTGATATTTAAGAACATGCAGAGCATTAATATAAATGCATTGTGTACATTGTGCTTTAGAAAACTCCCTCCACGTGTTGTGACATGGGATTGTATGGAACATTAAGAATTATATAAAATAGAACTTTTTAGGGAACCCCAAAGTTATGCCAACTGGCAAGATTAAAATCAACAAAATCTATCATGAAACTCATGTATACATATCAGGGAAAAAACAACTTTGCACTCCATGAAGAAAAAGAAACCAATCTATGAATTTGCATATTCTCCCAAAACCAGTGTAGAAAAATGAGATTTAAGAAATTAGAAATTCAACACCTATCAGTCAAAAATCTTATTAATTGTCTAGGTTATACACTGTAAACTTATTGATTTCTTTTATTATTCACATTCTCTCAACAAGGTTCTAAAAAGTTAAAAAGTAATTAAATGAGGTTGTGAAACATACTGTGCTTCATCAAGAATCACAATGGCTTCTTTAATATCTACATCCATTGCTCCTCGAATGACTGGATTAATGACGTAGCTGTATGGACAGAAAACCAATTGTGCATCATCTGCCATAGAACGTGCTGCATAATATGAACAACCTAGAGAAAGTAGAAAATTGCTGTTTAGATTTTTTTTTTTTTTTTTTAAAGCAACATGACATGTGTTAGAAATAAATTTAATATATATGAAAAAACAAAAATGAACCTTTCACAACTTGTCCAACTCTCACAAGATCTTCTATATCATGAGCCTCATGGCATCCTCCTTTCTGCAGTGATGGATGTCCCTTGACTTTATGTGCATTTCTATTTGCAATAAAGAAATTAGATTGCTATTTCTTCCACATAACATAGCACCATTAATAAAGAGAGTTAAAATTTAGGGAGCATATACAACTATTGATATAACTCACTTAAATTCTGGGCATCCCACTTCTCGATCCCTCAAAAGCAACTTGCTGGAAGTTTCCAAACACCATTGTCAGCCAGGATATATAAAGGAATTATTCTAATATATATATTAAAAAAAGTCTTTAGGTCAAAAAGGCACCATTCTTCATCAATATTATCTTTCCCTCGTATATGCTTGTTTGTGCAGTAGTGCTTCCTAGACGCCTGGAAGAAAATTGAGAGGGGGGGGGGGGGGGGGGGGTGGGGAAGAGAAAGAGAGAGTCAAAATCAAGAGTACACACAAGAGACATTATTCAAAAAGATTCTTGTTCAAAAAAGCTATTTGCCCCTATGGAATTGAAGAATGCAAATTCTACCCCATATATCCAAAGATAACTAAATAACCATCCAAAATTGCATCTTTCTTGCAAAATAGAAAGTTGGTTTTGGAATGGTCACTTAACAATAGGAAATAAGGAGAGAAAAAATCCCATAAAGTGTTTAAAAGCTTAGAATGGACTCCAGCTTATCCATCCAATTTCAACTATATTGTTAATTACACTTGGCTGCGCTTTGGACAATATAGGAGAGAAGCCAATCAAATGATATTTTGACCTATAAAAACAAGAAAATAGGACAAATCCAAATGATCCTAAATATTTTTTAAAAGCAAAAACAATATTTGTTTAATTGACTAGATTTCAAGTTATACCTTATGTATTGATGTTAAACCACTAAATAACTTTTTATTGGATTAACATTTTGAAAATCCCACCATTGGATTACATGTTCTATTTGATGTCAATTGAATTTACTATAAACAAGAGTTTCACCAGGTGTAACTTAAACCTAACTCTTGTTCAATTAATAGATTCAAAGACCTATTTAGCCAAATGCATGCAACTTTCAAGCATAAGAAATATCCATATAAAATGCTTACAATTGACATAATCATTTAAAAATTATAATAATAAAAAATAAAAAAAAATAAAAACTCTCCTGATAGGAAAAATGATCAATTTACAAATAATAATACTTCTATTGGAATAACAGAAAGATCATATTCAAGAAAATAGACTAAACACTACAATGAGGGTAGATAATCACACAAATTTCCATCGTACAATATCTAGGGATTTGAGAAGCATGATAACTCAAACTAATTATCAGATACATATATATGAGAAATGATTCCAAACTGAACATGAACTGACAAGGAAAAGGTAAACCTACCAAAACAGCCATTGGGACCCGGTAAGCAGTTTTTCGATATTCACGAATTACTTGAGAAATTTGTGAATGTGTCCTCCTTAAATAAACAAAAAACAGTTTGTAACCATTATGGAATTCAACATATAACAATACCAAACCAAAAAAAAAATTTGTTCTAATACAAATGAATTTGTAAAATCTTCATTCAAACTTCTCAAATACTTCAAGCATTATTTAGTTAAAAAAATTTGAGAAAACAATTTGGACTTCAATTTTTTAGTTTTAATGGCTTGAATACAATATGACAAGCATCATTTTTATCTATTGATGAATTTCATGAATGAATTTAAACCTCATTAATATGAGAATTTGAAATAATTAAACGTAAGATATTTTTTAAATTCACAACACACAAGTGTTTCTTTAGAGCAAATCCTCAAACTCAAATGCATCATGTGTTATTCCAATTTTGTTGGTAAGTTACATACACACCGGATGGGTCTTGAATTTATAGCATCACCCTCCACCTGACATATAAGGGGAGGAGATGCTAGTTCAGCTAAAGCTTTTTAGGGAGTTGTTCAAATTCACATGAATCGGTTCATATTTTTACTAGCAATAGTGCTTTGAATCCTTTGATTTTAAATTCTCGGAATCAAATGCAACTCAAGGTAAAGACAAAGATAATTAATGTACATACCCAAATCCTTAAATTTTATGTTTTGACTGAATCATTGATAACAATGACAAGAAGAAATGATTGATGTCAAATTGCAGACAGTTTCAAATTAGAATCTCGAAAGCTATAGAATCAATTTTGCTCCATGAAATTGTAACTGTAACTCTACATGAGAAGATAGGTAATCCCTATCTCAACATCAAAGAACAATATAAAAAATAAAGCATACAACTAAATAAATAATTGAACTCAGTCTAACATATGAAAGTACATTTGAAAACTGAAATGCTTCTAGTGGCACAAACTGCAGTATCAGACTATCAATAAACTAAATAACTACTAGGATTTTATGTGAAGTTTCTAAAACAATCCTCATTACTTTCAAAAGCAAACTATATAAATAAACAACACAACACAACACAAATAAAAAAATAGAAGCTTCCAACCGCGAACCAATAGAATAAAACTTACGATGCATAATATATGGTGGGTGCTGCCTTTTTCTTTTGATTCTTGTTGTTTGCTGCAGATTGAGTTGGGTCCAAATTTTCCGGCCCCGCATTACCTAATAAAAATCACAATGACAGTTTCATAGCACATCAAATATCGAAATAGAAACACTGATCAAGGGACTGTTTGCCCCATTTCATAAATTGAACTCCACCATCAAAATTCATCAACCACAAAATCCAATAACCTAAAAGTTAAGAACTAAATTCTCACTCTCTTTAAAACCCTAGCACATTAAGGCTATAACTTTCAAAATCAATCTCGAAAATCGTTGTTGTACCTGAAGGTTCCACTTCTGGAACAAATCCGCCACCGTGAGCGAGAGGATCGGTGAAAGCCTCGGGATTGGGCTTGGAGTGAGTGAGATTGGCGAACTGGTTCTTCAATTTACAGCTCTGCTGCCAAGCGAGAGTGGAGCAGAGAAGCGAGAGCGATTTTCCGGTACCGGTCGGGGACTCGAGGAGCGCGTGACAGTGATTCTCTCTCTGGGCTCGATCCAGGGTCGAGATGACCCGACCCATGAACGCGAGCTGCGACCCGTACGGCTGGTACGGGAATTCGACTTGGATGCCTCCGATGTGGTACACATTTTTAGGGCTCTTGATGTTAGGGTCTGGACCTGGAGGAGTTGGAGTTGCAGAGACCATTTCTATGTGTTGTGGTGAGGGTTGGGTTGTGATGATGGGGTTTGTGTATATATATGTGTTTTGGTATTTTGGGGGGGTTTTGGCGGGAATTGGATTTTGTGGGAATTTTGACTGAGCGGGTAGCTTCCTTTCTACACTCTGCTTTGAAACTATTACAAACCTCGCAATGGAACGATTTGTGGTATGCCACGTGTCGGAGGTAAAAAGAATGTAATTAATTTGTGTAGTTGTTTATATATGAAATAATGTAATAATCAAAATATGGTTTTAATAGTTTATATGAAGACATGCTCATGAGAAAAATCATTGTTGATCAAATGAGTTTTCCAATTTTTATTTTATTTTTAGTTTGTTATGCTTTAAATAACATGGTTAGCTTCTTTTAAAAAAAATACACAGTTTAAATGAGTTGCATGAATTATGACATGAAAGTTCAATAAATTTATAGAATACAGATTTAAGTCGAGTGAGATGGGTTTCAAATACATTTCATCTTGTACCCTAACCCCTGATTCTATATGTAATTTTACATTTTTTTTTTAAATAATCTAACTAGGAGTAAAGGTTTCACGACTTTTCCTATAATGTAACTAGGAGAAGAAGTATTGTAATTATTTATTTGTTTTGTTGTCATGTAAAGTGAGCGTTTTTATGAAATAAAATTGTTGTTTTCAGTTTTGTTTTCGTTTTGTAAATAAATAACTAGCACATCGAATGCAAAACCCTTGATCTATGATATAAAATTTATTTAATTAAGTCATTACTTTGAGACTCATATTTAACCCATTAGGTGGTGATTCTCACGTTTTACGAGGAACATACAATAATAATGAAAATCACGAGTGACAAGTCTAATCATGAAGTTTGTGGAGCCGTTTGGTATAAGAGTTTAAACACATGTTTTCAGTTTTTAAACAACATTAGACGCATTTTCACACATTTTTTTACCCACACATATTTTTTTTTTTTTTTAAAAACAACATAACTAGAACAACGTTACCCAACAACCTATGTATTATTGTGAACTATGAAAGCGTTAATGCTCTCATAATGCTATTCAATTAAAGTTGAATGTAAGAGTTATGGGTGGCGTGGTTAACAACCTAGACCGCAAATTTTGCGGTCAAAGTATAAGATATATTATATGAGAAATTGGGGGAAAGCCAAAACTCATTAAATTTTGAAATGATGAAAGTACAATTCACCTTACCTACCTCACGAAATATATAACTGACAAGTAGCATATAAATGGTCGTCCATTACTTCCAAACCGTCCATGACAGTAACGAGTAAAGGTATGGACAAGCGTATGTGTATTAACTCTAGGCAGCAATCAATGACTGGGCAATGAATAGCATAAAACTGTTACCACCGTCCAATAATGCAAAATTAAGGACCGATTACGAACAGAAAACGTTGGAGTTAATTTGCAATCATTAAGCATTGATTACCCAGTTGCAACATAACGGTATTATGAGTATTAACTCAGCCTAAGGTTATATAAAGCCAAGAAAAACAGGTAAAAAAAAAAACATAGAACTGCTATACAAATTACAGTTTTTCCAGAGAAAATAAGCTAACTTAAGCATCAGAGGGTCCTTAGCAGGCCCTAAACCGGTGCCCTTATCTATTGAGTGCTTTATGTGACACAAGTTTTACAGGTCGTTCATCATACTGACGAGGGGCATACTGACGAGGCAAATTCCTATGTCATTAGTTTGGCACTATCTATGGGGAACAATTGAGTTGCAATTCTCTCAGGCAAGTCATCGTATCTCTACTAACAAAGTTCCTCGAGACACATGGACACTTCCACTTCATCACCTCCTACTGACCCAACCATAATGGCCCAACAGATACAAGCATTCACTGCTAACGTGCAAGAATTGATGAAATAGAATGAAGAATTGAAGCGAAAGGTGCGCCCTAGGACTCCGACTATGTCGCAGTCTCAACGCAATCGCAATGACAATGATGACGAGGCCTATAGTCCAGAGAATAGCAGAAGGGATACCTCAGAACATACCGCGCAATTAACTCGTGGTAGTGACCAATTGATGAAAAACATGAGAAAGGAGTTAGACGAGGTCAAGAATGCCATGAAGGGAAAGATAGCAATAAACTTGGACGGCATGATCAAGAGGACCGACTCACCCTTCACAGCTAGTGTTCTAGAGTGCCCCTTGCCTCCCAAATTTCGTCTCCCTCAGTTGGAGGTCTATGATTGCACTAAGGACCCTCTAGACCACATAGGAGCATTCAAAACAATTCTGAGTCTCCAGCAGACCCTAGATGAAGTTATTTGCAGGACATTCCCAACAACCCTTAGGGGAGCAGCACAAGTATGGTTCAGTAGCTGCCAGCAGCATTTATTGCAAACTTTGACCAACTAAGTGACTCCTTCATCCATCACGTCATTAGAGGCCAACGCCATAAAAGGCCCATTTCCTATCTGCTAATTGTGAAACAGTAGGAAAGAGAGACCCTGAAGGAATATGTGAAGCGACTCAACAAAGCAGTCCTAGAAATTGATGAGGCTAACGAGCAGGTGATAATGACAACCTTCTAGGCCGGGCTGATCAATCGTGACCTCGTTTTCTCCTTAGGGAAAACTCCTCCGACCTCGATGAAAGATTTATTGTTTAAAGTGCAAAAATACATGAATGGGGAATACGCGCTGACGGCAAAGGGACTGACAGGCAAATGAAAGAAACACGAAGGTGCAGAGTCCCAAAGTAAAAAGAAAGAGCGCAAAGATAATCTTACGGAAGCTAAGACTAGCAAAAGTAGTCTGGAGGCATCATCAAAGAAGCAGCTGAATTTCACCCCTTTGATAATGCCTGTAGACAAGATTCTCATGTAGATAAAGGATGACCCTGCCTTGAAATGGCCTAAACCATTAAGCACGTCCTCAAAGCGAAGAGATCCAAAGAAGTATTGCCGCTTCCATAAGGACCATGGTCATTATACAGATGAATGCAGGGATTTGAAAGAACAGATAGAGGAGTTGATCCAAAGGGGGAAGCTCCAAAAGTTTGTTAAGAAAGACTATCAAGCTCGCCAGCGAATAGAGGAGAAACCTACTGACGACCAAAGAGAAGAAGATTGAGACAATCTCAAAACCATCGTAGGAGAGATAAGGATGATCATCAGAGGACCAGTCGTTGAAGGATCATACAAGTCCCTAAGGAAGGCGGTGCAGAGCTAGATGAACAACGTCCATGTCAAGCACCCAATGGCAAAACATCGTTGCACTGGGAATGACAACATTGTCTTCTCCGAGCAAGATGTGAAGGGGATTAGGCAGCCCCATGATGACCCCCTAGTCATTATACTAGCCATTAAGGGATTCAACACCCGAAAAGTGTTGGTGGATAATAGGAGTTCAGCAGATGTGTGTATATGACAGCTTTCCAGCATATGAAGTTGGATCGAAAACACCTCAAGCCTTTCGGATCTCTGTTAGTTAGCTTCAGCGAAGACCGTGTTTATCCAAAAGGCATTATTTCATTACAGATTACAGCAAGGACCTACCCTGCTCAAGTGACAAGGGTGGTAAACTTCTTGATCGTCGACTGCCCTTCATCTTGCAATGTGATTCTTAGGCGACCAACCCTTAATCGCCTTAAGGTAGTAACTTCCACACATTGCCTGAAAGTGAAATTCTCGACCCCCCACGGAACTAGAGAAATCATAAGGGACCAACTTTTGTCTCGGGAATGTTACCAGGCGGTCTTAGCGTCTAGGGAAAATCACACTTGGATGGTAGAAGAAGAACCACCCAAACCCATGGAAGAGGCGGAAAATGTAGTGCTAGTAAAAGGAGATCCATCCAAAACCACCAAGGTAGGAAAGGAGCTTTAATAGACTTTAAAGGACGAATTGGTGAAGTTCTTAAAGAAGAGCTTGGATGTCTTTGCATGGAGCCATGAGGACATGACAGGGATTAATAGACGAGTAATAGAGCACAGTCTTAATGTCGATCCAACAAGGAAGCCCGTTCAACAGAAGAGACGAGTATTCGCTCCAGAGAGGAATAAAGCAATCATGGAAGAAATGGAAAAAATTTTAACTGTTGGATTCATTAGGGAAGTCTACTGTCCAAAATGGCTTGCAAATGTTGTTATGGTAAAGAAGTCCAATGGAAAATGGAGAATGTATGTGGACTTCACTAATTTGAACAATGCATGTCCCAAAGACAGTTTTCCCCTTCCCAGAATTGACCAGCTTGTTGACTCAACAGTTGGCCACGAAATACTAACCTTCATGGATGCTTTTCTAGGTTATAACCAAATCCTAATGAAGGAAGAAGATCAGGAGAAAACTGCGTTCGTCACTAGCCAGGGCTTATATTGCTACAAAGTCACGTCGTTCGGATTGAATAACGCAGATGCCACCTATCAAAGATTGGTGAATCAGATGTTTAGCAAGTAGATAAGGAGGAATATGGAAGTCTATGTAGAAGCTATGCTCATAAAAATCAGGGAAGCTAAAACCCATCTTGCAGACCTTCAAGAGGCGTTCGATACCTTGAGAGGATATGGGATGAAACTTAACCCTGCAAAGTGCCTTTTTGGAGTCTCATAAGGAAAATTCCTAGGCTTTATGGTGTCTCAGTGTGGAATTGAGGCGAACCCGAAGAAGGTTAAAGCCATACTTGACATGGTTTATCCCAAGACAGTCAAGGAGGTGCAAAGACTAACAGGGCGAGTAGTAACATTAAACAGGTTTGTCTCAAAGGCCACTGACAAGTGTCTTCCCTTCTTTAAAGTTCTTAAACAGTCTTTTCAGTGGACGGACGAGTGTGAGGCAGTCTTTCAAAGCCTTGAAGAGTATCTGGCCAAGCCTCCATTACTAAGCCCGTCAGTAAAAGCAAAAGATTTTTTTTTATACTTGGCTGTATCACTAACAACCATCTGTTCCGCTTTGATCTGCAAGGAATCCAAGATACAAACGCCAGTGTATTACACTAGTCAGGCTTTTCAGGGTGCTGAAGCAAAGTATCCACGCATGGAAAAGATGGCCTTCTCATTAGTCGTGGCTTTAAGAAAGTTTCATCCATACTTCTAGGCTCATACCATTGTAGTCATGACAGACCAACCAATCTGAAAAGTAATGAGCAAACCAGATGCTACAGGTTGTATGGTCTAGTGGGTAGTTGACCTAAGCTAGTTTCCCATTGAGTACAAGCCAAGAACAACAATAAGGGCACAAGCTTTAGCAGATTTCATCGTGGAATTTACTCTTTTAGACCCTGATCAGGAAGCAGAGTATTGGATAGTTTGCTTAGATGGCTCATCTGTAACAGGACTCGGAGGCATCGGTGTCATAATGATATCAACAGAGAATGACGTCCTTAAATATGGGGTTTAACTCCAGTTTCTAGTAACAAATAATGAGGCAAAGTATGAAGCAGTCTTTGTCAGCTTGAGGGCTGTAAGAGCTTTGGGAGTCAAGAATTTGAGATTAAGGTCTGATTCAAAGCTGATCGTTAGAAAATAACTAATGAATATGAAGTAAAGGAGAAAAGAATGAAGAAATACCTATAGCTGACGAGCCAGCTCATTGACGAGTTTGATAGCATTAAACTCGAGCTAATCCCAAGGGAAGAAAACTCAGCTGCTGACGAGATTGCTAGACTCGCCTCAACCAAAGATGCTTCAGCAATGGAAGGCTTGCTCATGGAGGTTCAAACAATCCCCAATATTGACGAACTGCAGGCCCTTTCGATCTAACAATAAAGTAACTGGATGGAACTAATCATATCCTACATCAGAGACAGCCAACTCCCATCTGACTCATCAGAGGCAAAGAAGGTCAGAGTCCAAGCAGCAAGGTTCACTGTTTTGAATGGAGAACTTTACAAAAGAGCATTATCGATGCCATACCTAAAGTGCTTGGCCCCTGACGAAGCGATGTATGTGCTATGAGAAATAAACGAAGGTGTCTATGGTAACTATTATGAACCTCAATCCCTGGTGGGAAAGACGATTAGGGCAGGCTACTTTTGGCCAACAATGCAAAAGGATGCAGCTGAACTTGTGAAGAAATGTGATAAATGTCAGCGGTTTGGCAACATGCAGCATATACCTAGGGAATTATTGACGAGCATCTCTTCACCCTGGCCATTTTCTACATGGGGAATAGACATCGTCAGCCCACTCCCTTTGGGAAAAAGGTAAGTAAAGTTTCTGCTCGTAGCCATTGATTACTTCACCAAATGGGTCCAAGCAAAACCACTAACGGTAATCACCGAAGACAAGATACAAACCTTAGTTTGGAGGAACATCGTCTGTAGGTTCGGGATCCCTAGGACGATCATATCAAATTATGGTCGTCAGTTCGATAGTTGAAAATTCAAAAAGTTTTGCGCAGAGCTAGGGATACAAAATCACTATTCGTCACCTGGGCATCCACAAGCTAATGGGCAAACAGAAGTAACAAATCATATTTTACTTAAACTCATCAAAGAAGGACTTGTGGGGGCAAAGGGTGCATGGCCTGAAGAGTTACCTGGGGTATTATGGGCTTACAGGACGACAACAAGAACACCAACAAGAGAGACTCCATTCAAGTTGGCCTTCGTCATTAAAGCAGTTATCCCAGTTGAGATAAGAGTCTTCAGTCTTAGGCAAGCTCATTACAATGAAGGTTCAAACAATGACGAACTAAGGCTCAACTTGGATTGTTTGGCTGAAGTCAGAGATGAGGCAGCCTTGAGAATGGCTCAGTACCAACAAAAAATGCAGAAGTACTATAATCAGAGGGTAAAACTCAGAAGGTTCAACTCCAACGATATGGTGCTACGAAAAGTCTCACAAGCTACTAAGGATCCAACACAAAGGAAGTTAGGGCCTACTTGGGAAGGCCCATACAAGGTCGTCCATTACTTTAGACAAGGAAGATATTATTTGAAGGATTTGGAAGGCAATCCACTTCCTCATCCTTGGAACGTGGAACATCTCAAGAAGTACTATCACTAAAAGCTATTACCTGGTCTAATAAGCTTTGTTTGTAAGAGCACCTCGCCTAACGACACATCAGATAAGCAAGATTTAATTGCTTTTTCTAAGTATTTCTTTTCCTTCAAGTATTTTGATAAAGCTATTTTCAATTTGCTCTTTGCTTGTAATCCCCTCGTATATGAGGAATGCATGAAATAATACGGCTTGTTCAGCCATTCCTTTTTTCAATAAAGTTTGACAAAGTGTCAAACCTAAGTTCAATAAAGAAAATGAAGTATTTGAAATCTAGCAACAAGTTCAAACCACAAACGTGATGAGAACACGAATGGTAAAAGCTCGAATGACGAGTGAAAATCATAAGTGTGGTAAAAACTCAAAAGAAAAGTCAATATCGCAAAATATGGTAAAAACTCAAAATGATGAGTTAAAATCATAAATGTGGTAAAAACTCACAAGATGAGTTAAAATCACAAGTTAAAATCATAAATGTGGTAAAAACTCACAAGATGAGTTAAATCACGACACACGATAAAAATGATGAGTTGAAAATCATAAACGTGGTAAAAACTTACAAGATGAGTTAAAATTACGAAATAGAGTAAAAATCGTAAACGTGGTGATGACTCTAGCGATGAGTTGAAATCACAAAACATGGTGGAAACTCAAATGACGAGTTAAATTATTAAGCAAGGTAATAAAAGAGCAAGCATAAATCATAAGCAGAAGAACTTCAAAGTTCAAAACAAATGCGTTGTTTCTAAAATAAAAGCCTCAAAACAAGAGGCACCCATTGTTTCTCAAACAAAAGCCTCAAAATAGGAGGCACCCATTGTTTCTAAATTAAAAGCCTCAAAACAGGAGGCATCCATTGTCTTTAAAATGGAACAAAAAAAAAAAAAAAAGTTATTTAGATTTTTACTTCAAGGAGCACTGACGATCTCCTTAACATGGCCCGCCTTTATCTGTGCCTCGTCAGTAGCTCCTCCTGTAGCAACTCCTTCACCTTCAACAACATCGATAGCTTTAGCAATGGTCTCACCTTCCTTCTCATTAGCCTCATCAACAAGGATTTCAGTATCAATAGCTTCAAAGTCTAGATTTGCAAAATTCGCTACATGGCTATGGTGCTTCATCATCCACCAACAAAGAAGCTCGAAGCCATTGAAGTACTGCTCGAACTGCATGTCGGAGAAGCGATCAAACTCCAAGAAACTGGCAACCACCTTCTCACGTTCCTCGTCTGTTCTAAGGAGGGCAGCTTGGACTTCCTCATCTTTATGAACGACGAGCTTTTTTCTCAACCTTCAGTGCTTCCTTTAGTTTTTTCATCTTCTCCTTGGCCTTGGTCAATTGGTCCATAGCTTCAATTAGATCCTTCCTCAACTTTGAGCTCTCGGCCTCAATAGAATCAACCTTGGAGTTTGCCACTACTACTTTCTCCTCGCTGTTCAAGTAGTCCGTCGTCAGACGAAGGGACTCACTAAGAACTTGAAAAGAGAAAGAAAGGTTAGTAATTTTTAACAGGTGTAAACACTTAATGGCATAATAAAGAAACGTTAAGTAAAATACCTGCACTAGTTTGTGAATATGGCGGCTAACCAGTTCATGAGAAGGGATGGACGAGAGACCCTTTAGCTCGTCGTCAGTAATGACATTATGAGCTCGTCCAAGGGTGGTAGCAGGGTCATCCCAAACACTCTTGCCAACCTTGGACTTCCCTTTAGAGCGTGTGGTCAGAGGACTGAAGGCCATCATCTCAAGAGAAGGTGTGTGAGAAGACGGAGTACCAAAGAGTGACAGAGGGGCAGGAGTCTCATTCTTCCCTTCATCTAGCTTATGCTTCTTTGATCTGGGGGTAATGTGAGATAGGGGTTCATTCTTCAAGCTCTTAACACGGGCATATTTGTCTTTGCTATACCTAGTGGCCATTTCTGCAAGAAGAAGGTTAATAGGGAAAAAATCTATAAGGTAAGACAAGAAAGGACGAAGAATTAAAAAACATACTCTTCTCTTCCTAGGCTATTTTCTTCAAAACATACATAGAAGGCTTAGGTCCAAGGCAACACTTATACAAACGACGAGGATCAACCAGCTTGTCGAAATTGTCAACTGTGAGGGCAAACTCAGGGGTGGCCTTAATTCGTCCTTGGTAGCATTCCTCCAACAAAGGACGATTAGCAACTGCAAAAAAAGAAAAAAAAAAAAAAAGAAAAGAAAAGAAAAGAAAAGAATAAGAATAGCAAACTTAAAACAACTAATTTAATAAAGAGCAAAGAGAGACGCACCAAAAGAAGGGATTTCCCACTTCCGTAGCAACCACGGGACTTCACCCCACGGGTTGTCAAATATGGTTTCCCATCCAAATCCAGAAATGAAGAAATATCATGATTTCCAGTCATGAAATGAAGTAGGGAAGCTATGGACGATTCTAGACTCCCTATTCCAAGGTAGAAGTTCAAAATACCCATAGTGGGTGGAAAGTTTCAAAGGGTATAGACAAAGAAATTCGTTTAAGGTTATCATGTCCCCATTATGGACAGATACCCAAATCGACATATAACCAATAATCGTCCTCCATGCGTTAGGGACGAGCTGATCGGGTGTAACATTGAGAATAGAAAGGAGTTGCATGATAAACGGATGAACAGGAAAACAGAAGTCGCAGGAAAAGGCAGCTCTGTAAAAACTCACCTTGCTATGAGCAAAGGTGCATGCTTTTTCGTTTGGATGAGGTAATCTTATAGCTACCCCTTCTGGAAATTGAAACCTTTTGCGAATAGATTTCAAATGTCTCAACTCGTAAAGACAAGACTCAGAGAGAGCATGAAAGGGGATTGAAGACGAAGGAAGTTTTGAAGAGGAGGAGGGTTTTGAAGACGATAGGGGTTTTGACACAACAATTTCAAAATCTTTATCTGTGGACTCACCACTTGACGACAAACCAATTTCTAACTCGCTGGACCTAACGTTGCTGTCTCGGTACTCTATGGCAGTCATCTCTAGATGATGGGTAATTAAATATCGACAGAGTAGAGGGTAAAGGCTAATCAAAACAGGCCTAAGAGCATTCAATGCAGTGATAGCAGCTTTCTCCTAGATATTTCATAGATTTCCTTTGTCTTATTCCTTTTTTATGCTTATCCTTACCAGTATGATCGTCTAGTGTGTTGTTCTTGATGAAAGGTCGGACCTTTGACCCCTACTCTGCTTAGCCGAGGAGGTATTTCTCCTCGGACTACACTCCCAATCCTTTACGACCAAACTTCTTCCATAGCTTACTAATTTGTACGTCCTCGTTAATGTCCACCTGTCCTCGGACAACTTAATGTCCTCGGACACAGCTCATGACCCAATATCCTTTTTTGGGTCCTTTATCCCTACACTAACCGTTAGATTTAATTTTCTCTATATTTTTAACACACACATCAAGTTTGGTGCAATTCAAATTTATTTACCATTCAATCCAAAAACTTATTTTTTATGCATAAATTTATACTACAAAAACTTGAAATTTAAATATTTGATTGATGACATAGCTATTGATCTTTAATATTTTAGAAATTTTTTGTAAGAATGGAAAATGTAAAAAGAAAATGTAATCTAATGGTGAATTTGTCAAAATTCGCTTCTAATAAAAAATATATTGAATGGAATTGTAATCTTAGGCTTCAACCAAATTTGTTGTCAAACTTTGTCAAACTTAGAATCTAATGGGTTAATTTTTCAAATTGAAAGAGAAGTATCAAATTGACACTAATGTCAAAATATAAGGTTCATATTTGATGTTGTACAAAATAAATTGATTTATTTTTCATATAATTCTTTGTTGTAGAAATGGTACTTATTAGAGTTATGTTAAGATAACAACAAAATCACAATATTTTCAGAATAGCTTAGGTGTCAATCCATCATAGGTTAAAAAATATATATTATATTGAGATTCACTACAACTAAAACAAGGGTGTTGTAAAAATATTGTGATGTTATGTTATGTTCCTAGAGTCTAGACTTTCTTTACTTGTCGAGCCTTTACGTAATTCAATTAAAAACACACACACAAAACAAAACAAAAAAACATATGGAAAAGGCCATCTGGCCAAGGAGGAGCCCAACAATTATAACTCTGTATAGTCCATGCAATGTGAATATAGAATACAAACACTAGTCGTTTGTTTTGATGTTAAGTCTACTAGAATGTAGTATTAAAGACCAATTTGCCTTATACTATCGGTTTACACTTTTACATCCTAAACTATACCTTATTTTACATTTTGTCTCCTAAAATATCAAAATTCACGACCAACCATTCAAAGTTATAACTTCATAACAAATGATAGAGGATGAATTGGCATTTTAATGCTAAAGTTTGTTGGACTTAACCCAAAAAAAACCAACATGGGATTAAGTGTAACAGGGTTATAACTTTAGGAAATCAATAGTATATTTCAATAGTTCATGATGCAAAGTGTAAAATATGCATGATATAATTTACCATGAAAAAAGTTCAATTTTCCCTAAATTACATCAACTCTCAGTTTACAGAATAGTGCAACACTTTGAATTATTTTTGTTCTGTTTGTTTTGCTGTAAAATATTTGACCGAAGACATTTTCAATTTACAATGTTTAGTTGCTAACATGAAAATAGGAAATCATTTTAAAGTGTTTGTTTCATGGTAAAATAATTTTTTTAAAAAATTCCTAATCTTACAACCAGGCACCATTCCCATTTCCCACTACCTCTCTTCGCCAAACTTCATTACTTCCATTTCCAATTCTAGATGACTAGTCATCACCAAATCACATCAAGAACAAAATAAATCCCAAGGAATGTTTTGTTCTTGACCATCTATATGATCCTTTACCATTTCCTTGTTCCTATTCAGCACCAAACCCATTTAGAACCCATTTTGATTGAGAAGGAGTAGAGTAGATATTTTGAAAATCCCCTAAAATAAGTAGCTAAAGTTTGAGCAGTTGATGGGTTTTTACTGCCGAAGAGAAATTACGAAAGGACTTTCCTTCAAAAACTGAAGGGTAAAATTGCAATAGAATGTTAAGTGTTGACTTTGTTGCTAATGTAGTGAACAAAGGGAATTTAAGAAGAAGAAATTTTTTTGAGTTTGTGATGGAAATATTGTGTGACATGAGGACTGAAGGCGTAAGCCTTGATTTAGAGACACTATCGATTGTGTTGGACAGTTTCATTAGGGCTTAGCAAGTGTTGAAAGCAATACAAATGTTTGGAAATGTAGAAGAGTTTGCGTTGAAATGTTATACCGAGTGTTTGAATGTGCTTTTACAATGTGCCAGGTGGCTAAATTTTAAATGAGGTACTTGACTAACAGTAGTTAAGGTATTGTATCTAAATTTTGCCCTAACTCTATACCCGTTGGAGATTTTAATGGGTGTATGTAGTATTATAAGAGTATAAATGCTAATTGCTGAGTAATAACTAACCCGGATGTTATTACTTATACCAAATTATTTGCTGCCTCTTTTAAAGCCCGTAAAGTGGCCGATGCACTTGAATTATTGTTTGATGAGATGTTGAGTCGTGGTCTTATTCCCTGCACTGGGACTATAACCTCCTTCCTTGAACCTTAGTGTAGTTATGGTCTACCCTATGCTACTATGATAATTTGCAAAAAAGCCAGCAAAGTTGGATGTAGAATTGTAGAATATTGTTGTGTGGGTAAGAGTCAATATATATATATATATATAAGCAGAGACCTCTTGTGGGAGTGCATGAAGTACTGTTATAGGGTTTTCATCTTTTCCATCTTCACAAGCTCAAGAGGCCCATTATGTGATCACAATATGAATTGAATGGATCCATAGCAGTTGTTACTTGTTAGGACAAGTCTATCAATGTGTTCGAAGCCTATCATGGGTAATAGCAGATGGTGTAGCTAGATTGATAAAGATTTTAAGCTCCATTCCCAAAATCACCATTTGTTTTATTGGGTAAAGTCTGCTCATTTGTGCAAATTGTGGGCCTAATTTAAAAAGGCATCATTGAATTATGTACTTACCAATAGCTTTCTGAATAAATAAAAACTATGGTAAATAACACCCCAAACATCCTCCATAAGTTGGTACAAAATATAGAATGTAGGATGTTGATACAAAAAAAAAAAAAATCATTGGGTTTAGGAACACTGAGTGTTCATACTTCATACACCCCCCCCCCCCCCCCCCCCAAAAAAAAAGAGGTGATACTTCATAGTTCATACACTCATGCATCAAAAGATAAGATAGAAAGTTTAGGAACATATTTTTTGTGATAGATTTCTTGTCACAACTTTGTTATAGTTGATTGTGAGTGGTATAAAAAAATAGTATGTTTATATGAAAGTGATTCTATACCACTTACAGTCAATCACATTAGAGTAGTAATATTAAAGTCATGGTCAATTGAAAATTAAATATTCTTCTAAAAAAATAAAAAAGAAAGTTAAATATGATTTTTTCCCTACGTAATTTAATTTTAATTATTTCTTATTTGGTAAAATGATACTTTTTAAATGACGGTTCACACCATAGATTGGTGGTTTCTTGGAAGAAAAATGTCTCTTAGACGCGCACAATTCTTTAACTAGTCACAATTTTCAAAACAATTTATGAAGAGGTGTGTATATAACATGTGTGGATAGACATTGCCCTTTTTGGAATTTCAACTATTCTTATCAATCAATAGCACAAAGAACAAAATATTTCAAGATCTTCCATTGTAATTGGAAGCGGTAATACTCATAGGCAAACGTTAACAAGCATCGCATATGTGCTTATTAAGGTTGTATAAAAGTGGGTCTCATTTAATAAAAAAATAGTGTAAATTGGGTCCAATCATGGCGTAAAAGCCATGTTTTTTGCCACCTAATGTACCCAATAATTAAATGCCGCATCGTTGTCTTACTAAAATAAGAATACAACTTACCACACACAATAAAAACTAAATTATAACCTATTTCAAAATTAAAAATTAAAACCTCTTTTTTGGAACAAGTAACACCGATTCAGCAAACCCACAGTGGATGCCACCACAGATGCCGCCAGCAACACCGGAGATGCTATCGTCACCACTGCCTGATTTACTCCTCCATGCACAATAACATCAAAAACAACATATTTGAAGCATGATCTGAACTGATGTCCCTAAAAAAAAAATTAAAGAAACACAAATTTGGATGTCGATCAAGGCAAATGGGTTTGGGAAGTGAAAATTGGTTAAGAATATCAATTCTGAAACTTCAAAAAAGAAACCCAAGTACACATAATCTTCAATATGACTTGGAACCCATAACCACCATCAAGACCAAATTTGTTTTTTCTTAAAAATTCATTTTTTAATAGACTAAAATTTATGCTAAAAAAATTCATTTTGTTAATCTGAAACACAATAAAAGACGAACCCAGCAACATAATTTCATTGAATTTTTACTAAAAAAAATGGTTTTTTTTTTTTAATTTACTTTCCAAACCACAAGACCGAGTATGAGATTTGCGAAGTGTGTAATCTGAACCACAATTAAAGCCAACAACATAATTACTTTGTTGACCCACAAGAGTTTGCTTTTGAACTTCCTTTCTTGCTTCTAGTCCAAACTCTTCGATGCCCCTCTTTTATTAAGAAGCTTTGCTCTCTCAAGCGGCGTGTCCAGCACCATTTGATTTGTTGTTGATGTGGAGGGTGGGAAAATAGATGTGTAACGGCATCTGTGGCCAGGTGGCGGGGTGGCTGGCGGTGTTTATGGTGGGGTGGTTGGATTGGTGCAACCTTTTCTAAGAAGGAGATTCTGATTTTTATTTCTAAAATGTTATAAATAAGTTGTTATTGTATATGGTAAGTTGTATGGGTTGTTTGGTAAAACGCTGATATGGCATACAACTATTGGAGAGTATAAACTAAAGCTTTTCTGCCACATCCTGATCGAATTTAAACTCATAATAAAATTAAATAAATAAAATAAAAGAAGATAAAACTAGTTCTTTTGATTATTTTAATATTTTTTCTCTCTACAAAGTTGGTCCCACATTGAAAAATATAACATAAAGCTGAAAAAAAAAATAAATAAATAAAAAGCTTATGTTACCCATTACAATACAAGTATAACACATGTAACCTTGCTACTAGTTAGAATACTGTCAGTTACTAAAAAATCAAGGCCATAAAGCTACACCATAAAAGCATCTACATCAGTGGATGCAAAATCGTGTATAATAGAAAATGACACAACTTTTACACATTTTGCCTAAAAAATGCTCCACATCAGTGCTTCTAAAAATGTGTAAAGATATGTATATTTATATACTTGCTATAGTAATCGTGTATATTTACACAGTTACTGTAGTTTGGCCATATATTATTTTATTAATTTCATGTTCACACCTTTTTTCTCTCTCTCTTCTCCGTGCACAATGAACTTAGTAACTTCTCCTCTCCTCATCTTTTTTTTCCTCAGATGCTCACAAACACACCCACACACAAGCACATCCACACAAACAAATCAACACAGAGATACACAAACACACCCACACATAAACAAACCCACACGGACAAACCAACAAAGAGACAGATCGGTGCTTATGGAACGATCGATGCTTGACTGGAACGATCGGAGCTCGTGGTTCTTGCTTAATCAGAGCTCGTGGGTCTTGCTTGATTGGAGCTCGTGGGTCTTGCCTGATCGGAGCTAGGGAGATCTGACCGAGATTGGTCTTGCCCAATTGGAGCTAGGGAGATTTGACCGAGCTTGATCGGTGCTTGACCGGTTTGATCTGTGTTTGAGAGTTTCGCTAGGAATAAAGCATGGCTTGATCGGTGCTTGACCGAGTTTGATCAGTGCTTGACTGAGCTAGGGATAGTTGATTTGTGTTCAAAAATGGGTATAGAGATGGGTATAGAGAGAGAGCAACAAATCAAAAAAATGGATAGAGAGAGAGAGAGAGAGCGCGTATATGTAAAGGGGGTAGTTAGGAGAAATAATAAAAAAATTGAGAAAATTGATTGTTTAAATAAAAGAGACGACAAAATAGATAAACTGATATGGTTGTTTTGTAAAAATAGATGTGTAAAATAGAAAAAATAAGTTTTTAGTATAAAAATAGATGTGTAAAATACACAAAGTGACGTGGTTGCTCTAAGAATGTCTTCAGAGTTGTATACAGGGAAAAAGTAAAAAACACAACACACCATAAGTGGGGAAGACAATATACAGAGTACGTACAAGGAGGACCGCGAGACACGCTCACTGCGATAGAGTATCTTATAAGACACTCTCTCCATCTCAGCATAACAATCTGGTGGGACTAACCAATGAATCACTGAAACGTGTAAAAAAAATCCAACTCAACATTACCTCAAAATTTCAATCGCCCGCCAAAGTATTCCAAAATTTTCCACTTTCTTTCCAACCTGTTCCTATTTTCATTTATCTCTCTCCGATTTCTCCGTCTTCTCTCCACTCACTAAGTCGTTGTCTCCAGTGATTCCGACGATCTGTTTTCCCAGATTTTCTCATCGGTCTTGTTCTTCGCCACGAGCGCCATGGCTTTACCTTTGCTTTTTAGTTGTTGATCGTACCACCATCATCGGTTTTTGCCCTCAAATCTGCCTCCATTCTCACCGTAAACTATCAAAGGTACCCATTTCCCATTTATTTTTCTTCTAGCTTCATTTGTGATTCATATTGATTTCTTGTGGAACGTTTTGAGATTTCAATAATAAGTATAAATAATAAATGAAATCCCAGTTGAGTGTGAGTGTGTCAATGGCCAGGAACTGGTGGGTTGCTGGCGGCAGTCTTGGGTTGGTGCGTACCGACAGGAAATGTCTGTTTGATATTGCAAGTTTGTGTTATTTATTTATTTATTTATTTTTTTGGGTGTGATTTATAGGCATTTTTTTAACGAGCCTGATTGATTGGATTTAGTTAGATTGTTATTTGCTGAATTGGGTTTATTTAGTTTTTTATGAACCGGGTAGTTTCATATGTAAAGATTGTGCTATTGTTTTTATTTTCTCCTGAGTTTGCTGATTAAGATGGTAGCTCTAAAATTTTTACTGGTTCTTTTTGTTAGTGACCCGTGGTTTAAAATGTTTGTTGATGGGTTATTAACGAATTTTTGACGAAAACAAAAGAAGGCATATTTTTTTCTTTTTAAATTTTGTTAAATTAATTTGATGCTTGGAATGAGTCAATGGAGTACTTGGATGCTTGGATACTAAGAGGAAGCAAATACTAATAAGAGGATTGGAGTTTATAATGTTGGGAAATGTCAACGAGTGCTCTTAGGGCACTGGTTAATAATCCATTTAAAGAAAGTTTTTATGAGAAATGAAAAAAAAAAGTAATTAATATTTTGACAACTTTTTTCATTTCCCATAAAAGTGATATTAAAACTTTCTTAAAATGAATTATTAATGTTCGTTAGCATGATCCTAAAATGTAAATGTTTTTGAGTCAAAAGATGGTGGCGTCATTGATGAGGGCTTGTTCTGCAATTGACGAATTCATGTCTAGGCATGGAGGGCACGCTGTTAGTTCCTATGTTGGCTTCATAATTATCCAACTCTCAACCTCACAAACGCAACAACAACAAAAAAACTAAAAAAAAACCAGTTAAAATACTAGAACTCCCATTGTGGTTGCAATGTGCTACAACTGTCCTTAGATAATTGTTGCAAACTGCATAATCAGGATATTCTTGACAAATCAATTCCAAATTTAACTTCTTAGATGGTTAAGTGACTCTTATATGCACATGTCACGTATGGTATACTTTCATTATGGTTTGCTTCAACTATATATGGGGTGCTCTCTGCTCATGACTCGTGAGTACTTTTATATATATATATATATATATACCGTCAAATTTAGTACACTGCACAAACTTTGGGATTTTAGTTATATCATTAGGCAGAGATCATTCTTTATATCATTTGTGATTCATTGGGACATCAACCCAGAAATTCTTTTGCTTGGTCATGAGGTATGCTAAAAGTCCTTGTGACATTTTTCTTTGTTCTCCTAATTTTTTTTAGGTACCTGTTCTTTCTTAAATTTGGATTGAATGTGCAGATGTGTGTTTTGCTTGTGGGTGATATGTTTGTTGTATTGTTGTTCTTTTTTTTTTGCTTGTGGGCTAAACTTGTTGTATTGTATTGTTGTTCTTTCCATAAGTGAACTTGTGGGGATGTTTTTTGCTTGCTTGAATTGTTATTAAATCATACTCTTACAAGTTTAGCCCAATTCTATTCTACGTTATTCAGATATATCAATGACTATATGTCCTTTGTTTTCTTCTTAGCAGGGTAAAATTTTAGCTTGCGCTGACCAAAAGTTCAATGTATGATGCTAGAAAAAGGTTTTGAAGCCTTCCATAATGGATTGAAGTCACATACCATGAAGTCAACAAGGCTGATTTTAAATTTTAGTGAAAATATAACCAGATGTCAAAAAGTTCAATATGCCATGATCATAATTTATAACAGTGTAAGGAAAAGACTTTCCGAAATATTCGTTGTCTTGTATTCTCTAATTTAAATAATTGAGTTTTCTCATTCATTTGTACAAAAACTCTTACTAGGATTTACTATATAAACCGAGAGAATGCAATAAAATGTATTTATTCTTTTCTGCTATTGGTAAAATTTTAGTATGATAATGTTCTTTTTTTTAAACCTACATGCATATGATAGAAACCAACACATTATAGTAACTTCAAAAGTCAAAATATTACTATAAGCTGTTAAGCTATCCAAAATGCAAGATATTTCAAATTCTTGTATTTGTTATTTAAAGGATTGAATCTTGATCAATGTTAGAAAGAACATGAGTAATCTATGCCTAAGGAAATAATTTGGATAATTTATTTGATAACAACTTCATTGTCTTTATACACAGATGACGGCAACGTTTACATTCAAAATCAAGACTAACTCAATACTAAGCTAAAATAAAGGACTCAAACAGGACTAAGTACTCTAAAATACTACTTCCTAAGCAATGGCAGCGCCACGTTGGTACTAGAGTGTTCCCAGGAACACCCTAAACTAAAAAAAAAAAAAAATTTATATATAATAATTAATTTTTTTATTTGTTTACCCTTTAAAAAAAATTAGGAACACTTCAATCAAAATTAGGAACACCCTAACAAAAAAAAATATTTTATTTTTTCTACTTTCAAGCAAAAAAAAAAGCACAAAAAAAATTTTTGAATTAAAATTTGAAAAAAAAAAAATGGTCACAGAGCAAGCGGCAAGCCCACAGATTCTCAAAAAAAAAAAAACGGACGGCAAGCCCAACAGAGGGTAGCAAACCCAGTAACCCATGGATTCTCAAAAAAAAAAAAAAAAAAAAAAAAACCTAACCCAATATACTGAAATCAGATCGAGCCTCAAACACATCACAGACGCAAGTCACGCAACAACCAACAACCAACGGAACGGACGCGTCGGACGGAGAAGGAGATTGCGGATCGCTAGATCGGGCCAGCCTCAAACTCGATCTCCCATTCAAACGGAAGCTACATCTCGACGACGTGCTGCCCGATCAGTCTTCATCGCCTCGCCACTGTGTCCGACGGTGCCGCCCCTCAGCCTCAGGCCCCCCTGCTCCCTCAACAGGTATTTCATCTCTGTCTCAGTCTCTCTCTCTTCATCTCAGTCTCTCTTTATTAATATTTACCTTGTTTTACTCTGTATCTAGTTGCTGATGGAGCATAATTAGAGTCTCCCATATGGTTTCTCTAAAAAAAAAAGCTTTGACTGTTTTGGTGGGCAACTAGGCAAGTGTAATTTAGTTCCCCAGTTTCTTTTGCTTTTGTCATTTGAAGACTAGTCAAGAATCAAGTTATATTATCTTAAACATTGTTTTTGGCTTTATCCAATGTTGGTGTTGGTGACTGGTGTGATTATTAATTGTCTACTAATTAATAAATATGGCTGCGTGTTGTGAGCTAGTTGATTAGTTCAACTAATGGTCATAAAATATGTAATAAATCACTCTTTTTTACACTTGGATTTAAGCTATACGGCGTAAATATGTTTGTGCTGCACAACTTATTGACTTTTCTTTTATTTTTTGTTAAGTAATAGTGTGATATTTCAACCATAGTAATTAGTTGAACTAGTTAATTTTGTTTGTTGAGGATATTAATTAACCAATAATTAATTGCAGAAAGTAACTAATAAACAATAATTAATAATTTAATTAACCAATAAATTATAAAAGACAAACAAATTAAATTATGTTAGGCTAAACAACAATTAATAATTTTATAATTAATGAAATAACAATATAACAAATTATAATTTATAAAAAACAAACAAATTAATGAAATAACTAAACAATAATACATTTGGGAAAAATTCCTAAAGTCGCTACTGAAAAAAATTATGTTTTTTAAAGAACACCCTGAAATAAATTCCTGGAACCACTGCTGCTTGTATCAATATCTTTGATTTGGTAGAGTCCTACATGAAAAATGTCATGATCTTAGAAAAGCAAAAAACAAAAGCATACAATACAATTTAACTTATAAAAAATAAGTGATTTCATTGTGGCATTAAAATACTTTCCTAAATCATATTCTTATAAAGCTAAGCATATGATAAACACGAAACATCTTAACTGGAAAAATTGATGCTTTAACATCTCCTAAGAAAGGGGGAATGGAAGCAAAGAGTTAAACTCAACAAGTAAAACTAAGAGTGGCGCAGTCCTTTTTATATATGGTTCTATTCAACTTCATTATACATTTATAATACTTTATGAAATGAAGAAAACACAAACCGGTATTATATTTAGTCAAGCCAGTATGTCGGCGATATTGTCAGCCACTTCACCCGCAGCATCGGGTAGATTCTTCATCAGATCAAAATTCACCTTTGGAAAAAAAAATGATTTTATACTTCAATTTCACAAAGGAAAAAAAAAAACAAAAAACAAAACCATGCCATGCAACATAAATAAAAAGAAGAAAATGAGATGGAACTGAAGCCACTTACCATGGCAAGGAATCCGATAAAAGCTGTGAAAAGGAAGAAGCTAGCACTCATCCATTTGCCATGAAAAGAGAAGCGTAGTGCAGACCGAGCAAACTCCATAGTGCACACCTTAATCAACTGAATCTTATCTTGTGAAGTCATAAATTTCATGAAACAGATAAAGGAACAACCGTGGAAACTAAACACCAAGTGCGCCAAAATTATATCCTTTGTCATATAAAGCACAACTTCATGAGCAAGCACATAAGCGCGTTTGACCAAGAAACCTACCCACCGCCCCGTTGCTTTGTTCAGTGATAATATGAAGATTGCATACAACGCATAGCATATTGCACTTCCTATAATGATGAAGCCTAAGTGAGATAAGAAAGGCCATTTCTTCTTACAGGCCATGAATGCAGGTGCAATATTGTTGAAATCTTTCTGGTCCAGTAGGAGACTAAAACAAGTCATGAAAGCAACGTTGAATACTACTGAATATAAAAACCAGGGACGAGAATGAATCCTTGCAGGTTGTGCCGCATCTCCAGTACCTACTATGTGATCAGTTTGCATCCCCATTCGCTCTTGATTCTCATCCCTTGTGATTTCCTCAGTCAGTCCGTCTCTGGCCGTAGAAGAATTTGCTTCCAAATCTTGGCCATTCAAGTTAGGTGTACCCTAATGATATAATTTTAAATCAGTAAATGAATCTAAAAGCTTATTACCAAAATAGGTTTAGTGGAACAGCATAATATTTTCAGTTACTAATCAACAAAAGTTCCCCACAAAAAATCTCCTTCAAAGCATCATCCTCGTCAAAGATGTTCTTTGTGGGGTGTTCGAATAACGACTAGTAGAATAGACAAATAAATGAAATAATCACATCAAGAACAGACTTATACTTTACTACAACACCTACCTATTTTGTTTTTGGGTAAAAATGGAAGTGTTTATCCAATATTCCAATTAGATGATTAAACATTAATCAAAACTTAAAAAAAAAACTATATTCTTAACGGCTGAGGGATTTCACCTAACCAAAAACTCTCCTCGCTCACACTTTATGAAAATTTAGTTAACTTAAATTCCACTCTGTTTCTTGTTCTTAAAACAGAGCACAGCTTCTAATTTTTAAACAATCCAAGGAGCAACCTTAAGTCCTCCACTAGCAATGCTTGCACAAAAGCTTCCTGGGTAGCTTCTAGCAAGAGAGAGCTACTCGGTAAGCCATCACTAAAAGATTAAGTTTATCATCCAATTATCAGCGACTTCATCGAAACTTTATTTTTTGAGAAGAGACTTCAACGAAATTTGGACTATGGAGACTTAAATAAAAGTATTGGCTTGCCACGCTACATACGTGCTGCTACGAAGGGATCTGGATGTGATATTATAGCTAACTATATAATAAATATTATATTATTGTTTCACATATTATAATTTAAGCATTTTATTCATTCATAACTCGAATTTTGACTTTAAAAAAATTTGAAAAATTGATGATTCATGTGAGCAAAATTTAAATAGATAAATAACATAAAAAATGTTTATCAAAAAAAATAAAATAAATGCACTTTCTTTTTATGAAGATTTTTAAAAAAATATAATTACATTAAAATATTATTAGTATTCAAATGAATAACTTTTCATTTTTCAAATTTGTCTCAAATTTGTGTGTCATATATATATTTCTCCCTCAACCCAAATCCTAGCTCCGCTACTGATTTACATGCATATCAACCCTTTAAGATTTTTTTTTTTTTTTTTGAATCCAGACCCGAAGTCACAACCCTTCAAGATTTAAGAAAGTAAAACTAAAAAAATCACAAAAAGAAAAAGAAAAATCCTTTTATCTAATTCCCAGAACCGAACCTCACTATTTCTTAAAATATTAAATTCAAAAGCACCCAGCAATAGATGCTTACATGCCATGCCTCATCGAGAAAAGTGTGTGTGAGTGGGAGAAAGAAAGAGAGATCGTACCTCAGACTCGGATGACATTTTCTTTGTTGAACTGCACCAATTGATATTAGCAAAGATGTTCGTATTTTGCTTACTCTACTATTTTGCTACTATTTATACTATTTTTGGATATTGATTTTGGATGTATGTCCAAAATTTTGATTTTGGATGTATGTCCGCTACTATTTATACTATTTTTGGATATTGATTTTGGATGTATGTCCAAAATTTTGATTTTGGATGTATGTCCATGGATGTATGTTAAAATACTATTTATACTATTTTTGGATATTGATTTTGGATGTATGTCCAAAATTTTGATTTTGGATGTATGTCCGCTACTATTTATACTATTTTTGGATATTGATTTTGGATGTATGTCCAAAATTTTGATTTTGGATGTATGTCCATGGATGTATGTTAGCAAAGATGTTCGTATTTTGCTTACTCTACTATTTTGCTACTATTTATACTATTTTTGGATATTGATTTTGGATGTATGTCCAAAATTTTGATTTTGGATGTATGTCCGCTACTATTTATACTATTTTTGGATATTGATTTTGGATGTATGTCCAAAATTTTGATTTTGGATGTATGTCCATGGATGTATGTTAGCAAAGATGTTCGTATTTTGCTTACTCTACTATTTTGCTACTATTTATACTATTTTTGGATATTGATTTTGGATGTATGTCCAAAATTTTGATTTTGGATGTATGTCCATGGATGTATGTTAAAATACTATTTATACTATTTTTGGATATTGATTTTGGATGTATGTCCAAAATTTTGATTTTGGATGTATGTCCAAAAATTTTGGATGTATGTGGTTTTTTGGATATTGCCATGCTATTGCTACCAAGTTGTATATTGGATTTTGCTAACAGTGGTCGCTATTCGCTATTCCACGGAGTATTTATTGAAGCGCGTTCACTACTTTACACATATGTTGCAAATAACTTTGTATATGTGGGACCCATATGTTTTTTGCAACGAGAGAAGGTCTAAGATCTTATATTCACGTGATTAAGATTATACTTCATCCATGTGGGACATGAGTTACATGACAACAATAGTACTTGGCAATTGTTTGGTAACGTTGTTTATATTTTTTAAAAATATATGTGAGTGAAAAAATGTGTGAAAATATATGTAATATTGTTTAAAAATTAAAAAATATTACTTAAACTAACATACCAAACACCCTTCAGGCACATGACAAAGTAATATTTGAGGCACAAAGTTTGAAGATGGCCAAAAGAAAATAAAACTGCTAATTCGTATAGAACCCAGCCGGCTATAACTAAGGACATTAATAGTCACCGTGTGATTATTAAAGCCTTAGGAAGAAGAACATTCTTCAAGTTTGTGATGGAAATATTGCGTGACATGAGGATGAAAGGCGTAGCCTTGAATTAGAGATTCTATTGATTGTGTTGGAAAATTTCGTTAGGGCTCATTATCATCAAGACGTTTGGAAGTTGAATTGAAATTAATGAAATTGAGCTGATTATGAGTCATAAAGCCCAAAAAGGATTGTGGGTTATAAAGCACAATAAATTATAGGCCATGAAAGCCGCCCCCCCCCCCCCCCCCCCCCACAAAAAAAAAAAAAAAAAAACCATTCGTTATCATTTCCAAACATGGATTATGGGTCCTTAAAACCAAAGATAATTGTGAGTTATAAAGCTCAAAAAAGTAAATCCCACTATACAATTAAGATGTTCAACCTAAATATGCTTTGCATGGAAAAGAGTCAAAAGACACGAGCATTTACCTTTCATATAAAGATAAAAGGTTAGGTTTTGTTTCTCAAAGAAAAAAAAAAAGAGGTTAGGTTTTGTTCAAGATGAATTTAGAGAAGGTTAGTTACACTATTTTACATTGAGTCGTGGAGAGTGGCTTTGATTATTTGTTTTCTATCAAGTATGTTTTATAAACTAAAAGTTTTTTTCTAATGAAAAATGGTGAGGTGGATTACTAAAATCTAATGGAGGACCTCATGTAGGTAAAATGATACATTTTAAACAACAACTAAACAATGTTAAAATGACCAAAATTATAAGTGCGTACAGTGTAATTATCTCTAAAATAAAATAGTGGCGACTCATTGTGCCACTCTTGATTTAGAGAAAGATATAATTAGTTGAATCGCAATTTTAAGAAGCACTAACTTAATATCACCCATTCATGAGTCTGACCCAATAAAACAAATGGTAAATGTTGTTGTCTCTCACATCTTTCAAACTAGCAATATTTGGCTCCTTTTTGTTTTAACATCTCTTTATTAGCCATCACATGGGCTATCAATATCAATATCAATATCCCATGCCCAAAACGCAAACGCAGTAAACGCAGGAAACGGGTTATCCAAACGCTCACTATAACTCTCATCCATTTCTACTTGTGCAGGAGCTTCGACTTTCTTGGAACTACTAAAAGTCAATGATCGAACTCAAGTGAAGTTAAGGACGTGCTTTCTTTGGGTGGAGTATGCTATTGTGCATGAAACACAGGCAAACCAAATGTAAATATGCCAATTTATTTGTTAAAAGTCTTTTAATTTTTCTCTTGGTTATTCATGATCCACCTTCCTCTGGCATAGCCTATTTACAAAGTTCACTCCCTTCCTCATAAGAGCCTTACCCCTTGTTTCACTTCTTATAGGGTCCCGTCCGTTTACATTTCACTCATCTCATTCTCTCGTGATGGGTTAATGTCAATGGTTCTTGGATTTTCACAATTTGTTCATTTATGATTAATTTTGTTCACTGTCTTTCATTTATTCACATTGTCATTCTTTTTTATTCATTTTGGGCTTTTAATGGGCCTATCCATACCTTTGGGTTTTAGAGTTCCAGAATTTCTAAATTCTAATGGTATGGACAAGTCCAACGATTTTTTATAAGACCTATGTCATGCCCTTAATCAGGGTCTGTGCTGAAAAGAAAGGGTTTTAAATGGAGCAGGACTTAGGGGATGCCATGACTTTGTGGCTTCTTTCCCTTATTTTCAATATATTTACTCCAAACCTATTTTCTATTAACTATATAAAAAGAGGCAATGCCTTTATAGTGCCCCTTTTAGTTTATTGAGCCATTTTTTTTTCTCAAGTTTTGAATAGTTGCTACAGTGTCACTTTGGTTTGTTCAAGTCGCATTGTAGCTGCAATAGCTACTACGTTTTTTTTTTTTTTTTTTTTTTTTCTTTTTTTTCAGAGAGTCTTCCGTTTGTACTTTTAAAAAATATATATATTTATAAGAATTCTCATATATATTGTTATATTGATACAACAAATTTCACAATATTTTCACAATTATTGAAGTGTCTATTTCTTCCGTTTGTACTTTTAAAAAATATATATATTTATAAGAATTCTCATATATATTGTTATATTGATACAACAAATTTTACAATATTTTCACAATTATTGAGGTGTCAATTTCTTATAAGTTAAAATAAAATAATAAAATATGAAACTATGACTAACCACAACTGAAAATAAATGTTTTGTAAAAATGTTGTGACACTTATTGGGTGAATGGGTAAGTTTTGAACAGTTGCTACAATGCCACTTTGGTTTGTTCAAGTAGCACTATAGCTACAGTAGCTATAGTTTTTTTTTTTTTAGTCTTCCATTTGTACTTTTTTTTTTCTTTTAAATATTTATAAGAACTCGCATATATATTGTTATACTGACACAACAAATTTCACAATATTTTCACAATTATTGAGGTGTCAATTTCTTATAAGTCAAAATAAAATAATAAAATATGAAACTATGACCAACCACAACTGAAAATAAATGTTTTGTGAAAATGTTGTAATACTTGTTGGGTTAATGTGTAAAAGCTACAATACTTTTGGTTTGTTTAATATGTACTGTTCATCGCTTTTTATTTATTTATTTTCAATCATTGATTTGTGCTATTTTTTTTTCTATATATAAAAAGAGCGAATAGGCTCATGAATAGTGTTATGAACAATATTTTTGGCTTAGTGATTTGCCTTTTTCCTTCTTTTTTTCCCTTCATGTTCACCAACTTGGTTTGAGGTGTTTTTTTTTTTTTTTTTTTTAATTTTATTAATATTATAAATTTTAAAAGGATCTTTATATGTTTACTTTGTACTTGTAATGTAAGCTTATATTGTATACACACAAAAAAGTAGCAAATATTATATACATTTAATAAGCTCTACTATAGTAGCTACAGTGCTCTTTTTTTTTTTTTTTTTTAGTCTTCCATTTGTACTTTTTTTTTCTTTTAAATATTTATAAGAACTTGCATATATATTAGTATATTGACACAACAAATTTCACAATATTTTTCACAATTATTGAGGTGTCAATTTCTTATAAGTCAAAATAAAATAATAAAATATGAAACTGTGACCAACTATAACTGAAAACAAATGTTTTGTGAAAATATTGTGACACTTGTTGGGTGAATGTGTAAAAATTACAGTACTTTTGGTTTGTTCAATATGTATGGTTCATCTATCTTTTTTTTTTTTTTTTTTTAAATGATCTTTATATGTTTACTTTCTACTTGTAATGTAAGCTTACATTGTATACACACAAAAGTAGCAAATATTATATACATTTGCAAAAAAAAAAAAAATTGTACAAATTTTGCAAATGTGTACAACATTTACTAATTTTTATGTGTTTACAATATAAATTTATATTGTAAGTGCAATGTATATTTCTATATATATATATATATATATAAATAGTGAATGAGAAAAGTTACAGTAATTTCGCTATAGTAGTTTTGGTTTGTTCAACTTTCACTGTTTTGCTGGCCTTTTTTTTTTTTTTTTTTTTTTTTTTTTTTTTTTTTTTGTGAATGCATAAAGTTGTAGTATATTTGCTATATTGTTTTTGGTTTGTCCAATTCACGTTGTTTCACATTATAATAAAATATTAACATCACAAATTGGCACAATATTTTCACAATTGTTAAGGTGTTAATTCATTATAGGTCAAAATAAAATAATAAAATATAATACTATAACCAATTACAACTAAAAATAAAATTATTGTGAAAAAGAAGTGTTATATCCACAATAATTTTCACAACACTTTCATAACAAATCAAATATGGTAAATTGTTATTGGTTCTAAGGCTGTCCATGGGTCGGGCGGGTCGGGTTTGTGCCTAACCCGTAACTGACCTGCCGGAGATCAGGTAGGCAGGTGTCCAACCCGCAACCGACTCTCCGGAGGTTCGGATTTTATGGGTCGATTTCCCGTCAGGTGAGCATCAGTTTTGGGTGAAGCCAAAACTCGCTGGAAACCACAGAAAAAAGGAGAAAATCGGTGAGATCTCTCCCGATCCGTCCAAGATCCGGTGCGATCTAGTCGGATCTGGCAGAGATTTCGCCAAATCCGATGCTTTTTCCCCTAAATCGTGCTGAGAATCGTCGGATCTGGTGTTTTGGTCACCGAAATTTGCCAAATCATGTTGGAAAACTCGTCGAAAAGTTGAAATCATAGCGAATCGTTCTCTCTTCGGGCGGGTCGGGTTGAACGGGTTTTGAAGGAAGGGACTCGAAACCGAATTGCCAGCGTCGGGTTTTGCAACTCAAGACTTGCGTCCGACCACCGCAGCAGTCGGATCGGGTTGTAGTGGGTCGGGTACGGGTGGGTTAGGCGGGTGGGCGGGTAAGATGGACAGCCCTAATTGGTTCTAATTTAAACTTACTAATAAGACTACTTTTTTATCCACCAATAACAACTTGTAGTAACCTACTACTTATAATTTGTTGTGAAAATGTCATGGACATAACATTTTTTTGTGTGAAAATGTTAAGACATCTTGATGTTGTTGTAATATTTTCAAAGCTGCTGAGCTGTCAGTTCTTTACAAGTTAAAATAAAATATAACAAAATTATAAAGGTATTATGAAAACGTGGCATCATTCTGTTATGTTTTTAGAAATTTTTTGTTGGTTTAATCAACTTTATTGAGCCAAAATTCACTATTCCACATACAATTTTCTTGGGTTAACTTTTTGTATATTTTTTTCTTTACACACTATTTTAAGTAAAAACACATAGTTTTGCACAAAAAACAAAAACAAAAACTTAGGAAAAAAACATTTTTCATCCTTTATGTTTGGGGTAGTATACAATTCTTCCTTAAATTTTAAAATCAAGTAATTTTTCCTTTAATATTTTGAAAAAGAGAAAATATATCATATTGTTATTCTTTCAGTTAAATCCTAATGAAAGCTTATGATTCTTAAAATATTTTATTGTGTAATGTCTAAATTACTCCCGCTAAATTTTAACATCCTAAAAATTTTCTTTACGTATTTTGAGTTTTAAATGATAAAAATTCTTAAAAAGTTAGAATGATGATATTAGGTGTTTTATTTGTTATCTAAAGAAAGTTGATTTTTTAGGTTTAAATTTTCAAAACTTATAATTTATCTAATGAGAAATTCAATGACACATGCCTTTTGTTAACTTTTTTTTTTTTTTTTTTTTTTAATTTTAAATTTCTTAGCAAAACTCAGTTGTTTATTGTTGGAAAATGATGATATTCATACTGTCACGACCCAAATCCATGGAACATGAATTTAGATGCATGACTAACTTGTTGATCTTACATAACCCAAAAACATAACCCAAAAAAACATAATTAATTTAAACATAATTCAATAAAACTCCAAATAGACAAAGCTCTTAATCAATCTTTTACAATACTAAAATCCTCAATTTAGAATTAATCTCCAAAATACTGTGAAATTTAAAGCGGAATAAAAAAAAAAAACTAATAATCTTTTAAGACTTCCAAGTATTATTGACTTCGCCTAAAACTCCCACGCTCTACCTTGCACCTTACGTAGCAATCCAAAGGTTCTGTTCCCCAACTAAATTTTAATATGAAAAATAGTAATTGATGGGGTGAGCCACATCTAGTAAGTAATTATACAAAATACACAACAGGATAGAGTCAAGCCAAGCACGAGTATTTTGATTATTCACAAACTCATTCAATGATATAAAAAAATAATTATTCCACAAAACATAAAATGAATCACTTAATACATATGTAATCATATCTTAAAATCATTTGGAATCACATACATATAATTGATCAGAGCACAGTGTCACATATACACATCACATATTTTCACATACAATCCTGTGAGCAGATACCAACATCTAACCCCTGCTGGTGAGGGATCAACACATATTCTCACATACAATCCTGTGAGCGGATTTACACATATATCTAATATATCTGGTCAATTCTAAAAACACTTATTTTGAGTCACATATCTCAAAAGCAAAGTTTATACAAAATATAATAATTTACTTGATATTAACAATTATTCCAAATACAGAGGCATATCAAAGATCACATTATCGAATAGAACATAATTCAAAGGATGCTTGACTCTTTTGGAGAACGAATAGAAACTGAGGAGTTTATTTAAATATATTACAATTCTTGAGTAAATCAGAAAATTTAATTTGCTAAAGGAAACATTTTAAATACCATTTGAAGAATAGGAATATGACTTTGAAATTACTTGGTTTTAACAAATTTAAAGAACAATAACCTTTTTAGAAAGCTTACTTTGAAAATCAATTATTTTATGAAAATAGTTTAGTTTAAAACTCATCTTTTAAATGAGATTCGAACGTTCAAAACATTATTTAAAATTCGAAGTATCTCTTTAAAACATTACTTAATAGTCGAAATTTCTCTTTCAATGATGCAAAAATACTTTTGACAAACTTTAGAAAATATAAGTTTGAAATACAAAACTTTTGAAAACTTTTAACTTCTAAGAACCTAATGGACAAAACTTGTGCATATTATGCATAATTACTTACAGCATTTGAATCCCTCTGAAAGTCCAGCCGGAACAACCTCCAAAAAGCCTCAAAACACTCTTAAATAAGACTTATAATCAACCACGGAAATTTCTTAATATCTTCTACTAAATATAAACTTATCGAATTATACAAACTGACTCGCTAGAATTAAACTTTGCTAAACTAATAACACTTGTAACACTAAAATAAAGTTTCTCTAACCAATGATATTCTAACCAATAATGTTTCCTTACATTGGGTCAGTTCTCATATTACCATTAGAGAGGCAGTAGCCGAAATATTCTAGCTAGACCTTAGATTTAATAATCCCATTGAAAGCGCAAGGATACAGGGCCACCTTTAAAACTAAAAGTTATAATCATGAGGTCTGTAGGCAACTTAATGAAATCATGTACTGACTATTAGAGATTTAATCATATATATATCTATATATATATATCATCCTTTGCTAGACCCAATGTCCTCAATATCAACGAGTAACCAATATTAAATACAAAACTACCATAAACTTAGGAGTATTACAATCGGATCTTTACATGAATAACGCTTATATAAATAACCTTTGTTCTAGAATACACGGTGCGGCAAGCTTTGGATTTAATATATCTATCCCAATGGAAACGTAATGCCATCTACATGAATTGAGATTTAAAACCATGACTTTTGTTCTTGAATACAAACCGTAGGCAACTAACTTAATAGTGTATCATATTCTAGGAAAATACCTCTTTTAACAATCTACACACCACTAACTCTTTTAATTCTTTGATTCTAACAGATGAAAAATCATACCTGAACAATTAGTTGCCTCTTCAATTAACTCCAAGGAAAAATACACCTTCTAGCCTCCCTAGTGATGAAACCCTAGCCTCCTTAGGGACAAAACCATTCTTATCCCAAACCCTAATTATCTTTCCTCCAACTTATATTTTAACACATCGGAAATGTGGGCTTGGTGGGGTAGTGGGCTGGAGTTTAAAATCCACTTAAGCTTATCTCTTTAGTCTCCAAGAGGCCCATAAAACATCGTTCTCTTTTATTTACTTATTTATTATTTTAATTGCCACACCAAATTGTATGCACTAAAATTTTAATTTTCTCACATATTTGTAGTACCACAAAATTGTCTACTCTCATCTTACTGTGCACACACATACAATGCCTCAACTCTATATTAAAATTGACAAGGTATTGTGATAATCATAAAATAAAAATTGGGGCATTACACATTATCATTCTTAGAAGTTTTTAGAGAGTAGATATATTGTCTTTAGCAAGTAAGTATTAAAAAACTATTATAGTTAAATAAATATTTATATGTTAAATAGCTACCCTAACTTTGTGGTTGATCAAAATTTTTAAATAAATGAGATTAACTTTTTAGGACATAATTATCAAAATTCTTAAAATTAATGTTTCTTTTGATTAATATAAATTTGTATATACTTTAAAAATCAAATGATTTATACCTTTGTTTTGTAATACAAATAAAATCTAGAATTAACCTTAATTATTATAGTATTTTTTTTCCACGGCAAGCACATGCCTTGCACGTGCTGCCCTAACTAATAGTACAAAAAATGGTCAAATGTCAAATACATGCAATCAAAGGTTTTTTTAACATTTTTTTTAAAATTTTTTAATTTTTTATAATGGGTAGGGGTTTTAGGGTTGTCTGTGTGGGTAAGATTAATAGGGTCTCCCTCTCCGCCTTCTTTGTAAGAGTACCCACAAGCTCAAGAGGCCCATTACGTCATCCCAATATGGAACTAATGGATCCATAGCAGTTGTTAGTGCAAGTCTATGAATGTGTTCAGAGCCCATAATGGATAATAGCAAATGTTGTAGATGCATAATGCCAAACTAAGGACTAAAAGTCCGTGTGGAGTTTAAGCCTCTATCCTAACACCACCAGGGGTTTTATTGGGTAAAGTCTGCCCATTTTTTAAACTTGTCGGCCTAATTTAAAGGATTCCTCATTGAATTATGGACTTACCAATAGCTTTTTTAATAAACAAAGTACAGGGTGAATAGCCAAATATCAGCTAAAACGTAATAGAAAATATATGAAGGATGATGCTGATTGATGTGGATTGATAATAACTTAATTTTGCATATTTATATCATTATTAGAAAGTATTATCATACTTATTTTGAGTTAATTCATGCATTTTATATTTGGTTTTGGAATACTGCTGAATAATCAATTTTGTGCTTAACTGAATTTTATTGCGTGAATTTGTCATTTTTAGGAAAATGGAATTAAATAAGTTGATTTGTGTAAAGGAGAAAGCTAGTAGACTCTACTTTTACAAGGGCCATGATGAAGTTTGTTAATTGTCATTTTCGCGACAAATTTTATGGTTCGACGGAAGTGACTAAGCTCGATTGCTTAGCGGGTCCGACTAATGTATCCTATCAATGTATTTTGCTTTGTTGCATGGCCCAAGCCCATGCGAATGGTTGGAGAATTGAGTATAAATGGTTTCAGTGGGTGTGGGTTAGTTCCCATTGGACTCTTTACATAGGCCCAGCCCATATGTTGCACGAAGTGGGCTAGGGACGTTAGGGGCATTTAGGGCCCATGAAGGAGGTCCAGTGTCCCAGATTTGGCTCCATGCTCTAGGTGACTGCGCCCCTAATTTTCAGCTCAACTCCATTTTTTCACACTAAGGCATAGTTGACTCTAAGAAAAAAGCTGAACAGCCTAGCCCACTCAACCACCCAAATGTAATTTTCCAAGGCCTACAAAGACCAGAGACAACAGCTATAAAGAAAAACAACTTTGTTTCCAAAATCATGTAAAAACCAACCAAAACCTTTCCCTAAGCATAAAACATAATACACCAAGTCATAGAAATAGCATCTGAAAGGTCCAAGGCCTTCCTCCCAACTAAAAAACTAGTCACAAGCATTCCCTAAAGCTTGATATAAATATGTATCACTAGCCCACAAGAAAAAAAAAAAAAAAAAAACGTTTTCCCTACAAAAAAACCCAAAATTTTGACACAAAAGCCCAGTTAGCTACCAAGTGTATGGGCGATTTGAAGGCCTAGAGGTGAAAATACTGATATAGGGGAACTCTCCCGCTCTTGCTCGGGACCTCCCTCCATTTCTTTCTCTCGGTGACTGCAGGCTAAAATTTCTAACTTATGAATATATAGTTTTTGCACTTTCTTGTGTTTTTATTTTTGTGTTGGTTTCTCTTTCCATAAAGCACCATTAGCCTTTGGGTACCTCACATTGCGAATTTTGGGCTTGGCTCTCTAAATAACTAACGAATTTAACAAACCCAAGGGGAGTTTTGGGCTCATTTCTGCAATCTCGGCCTTTGTCGCAAAACCTCCCCGAAAAAGTTAAAGAAGGCCAACCCAAATAAATTTAAGTCTAATTAGAGTAAGGAATCAAATGAAATTTCCACCAAATCCAAGTCCAATTTGGATTAGGATTCCAGCCTGCACATTAGTTAGTATTTTTGGCATAAGTTTCGGTGCAGACGTCCAATCGAGGTGATTCAAGTTGGGCTGGAAAGTTAACTTAAAGTGCTACAACTTTGTAGTTTACCAAAAGTCTGAATTCTGACAATAAATGGGTCAAAATCGTCTGCTAAATGAAGCCTAAAAATATGAGATTTTCTCCAAACAGGAATTCAACTTGTAATAGGATTTCTTGACCTATTTAAAGGCACTTTAGGGCAAAATTTAGAGGACAGCTGGGGGCTGAACATATAGGTCGCAGCTATCTCTTTGGTTTTCTTCCATGATAGTTAGTTTTAATAATTTGTCTAGTTTAATGCTTAGTATTTTATTTTTGTGTTTTCTTTCAATTACTATGAGTAGTTAAATTTATTAATTTAGAATTAAAATTGAGGATGAAACCTTGTTAAGGATTATTAGTATTGTTTATGTGATTTGATTTTTCCCACAATAGCTGTACTTTAATGATTTAAATTGTTTTTGCTTCATATCAATTAACTAAGATGGAATTCTAGATATGAGTTCAATTATAGTTTTCTCATGATTAGGATTTATCTTAATTAATTGAATGCTTAGTTTATTATTTCTTGATTATAAAATTGGATATCTCTTGTGATCTATTTGTCAACGGATATAATTTATGATTTGATTTTACACCTAGGAAGCGAAGAAGAGCATGCTTTAGATATTTAAATAGAAGTTTTAATGATAATATTTTCCATGGTAGCAAGATTGATTTCTAAATTATCTTGTAGTGGTTGAGAAAAATTAATGATCATAAATATATGCTGATATGAATTAACAAGGCGGATTCTAAAACCTTAATTCCTTTTTTTAGATTGTTTACATCTCTTTATTGCTTTATATTATATCTTTGCTTAGTTTAATTATTTGCTTAGTATATTTAATTTCAAAAAACCAAATTTTATTAAACTAGATTAGGATTAATTTGGTTAAGATTTGATTAATTTTCCTACGTTCATTCAAGTCCTTGTCGGTTCGACCTTGTTCTTGTCAAACTATACTTCGGTACGGTTCGTATACTTGCAAGTACTTTAAAATTTCACAACACTGATACAACACAAAAATATCACTGGCTGAATTTACTTCATAACCAAAAGATTCGTGCATTGATTTCCTATGTGGTGAATGTGGTGGACTAAGTGTTTTTTTGGATATCCCATTCTTTATGGAAGCTTATTTGCATAGTATTTATGAAAAGATATAGTTTTTAGTTGTTTTATGTGACAAAAAACTAAAAGCTAAGTTTTTTCAACAAAAAAAAAAAAAACATTTTTATTAAATTTATTTCTAAAAAGCAAAGACAAGAAAAATGCAAAAGTGTTTGACAAACAAACACGGAGTGTTTATACCCAAAAAATAAAGGGGTTCATAGTTCATTCATTTAGGGATTTAGTTTTCCATGCATGATTTTTGTGATAGACCTTTTTGCCACAACTCTGATATAATCGGTGTATAAAAAAATGGTGAGTATATGAAAGTGATTGACTACCACTCAATCAACCACATTAGAGTTGTCGAGTCCTCGTACCCCATGGGTGTGGGGTTTGGACTTTGGTTTCTAAAAAAAAAAATGATGCGCATGGGTGGAATCGAAGTTGCGAGCACCATTATGTGCTGGTGGTACTCACAGGTAATGTATCTATGGGGTGTGGTTGGCTGTGATAACACACGTGAGCTACCCTTTTTGATTCTCAAAAAAAAAAAAAACAAAACACATTAGAGTTGTGGTCTATTGAAAGTTAAATATGATTTTATCCCTACATAGTTTAATTTTAATTATATCTTAATTATTTGGTAAAATAAGATTTTTTTAAATGAAGGTTCACACTAGACAATGGTGTACGTTTTTAGACCCCTTATCAGAATATGTTTAACCTAATATTATACTAAGTTGATTAACAAGAATGTTATTCAAGATTAGGTTAAACACAAATAAGCAATAAATAATAAAGCAGTGAAAAATAAATACCACAGAGATTTGATGATAAAGGAAAACCAAATTGATAAAAAACTTGAGGAGGATTTAACTTAGTTATCCTCAAGGTAAAACAGATTCATTATGAAAGAATTGAAGTTTATACAAAAAGATTTAGACCACTAACATCCTATTGATACCTTGAATAGAAAACTTACTACCACGACAACATGATAGTTCCGAGTCCATGAACTACTTCTTTCTTTGATCCACAGCAACCACAAGTTCTCCTACTTGTGACTTTGAGACTCCACTCAAAGGTTTCAGATCTTCTTTAAGTTCTTTATGCAGCAATTGAAGCGATCGCCAAGTTCTTAACATGAATCTTGATCTTGATAACCCTAAGTGTGTATGAAGGTAAACACCTCTAGATCTCACACGAAATTCAACACAGCACATCAAAGACTTCTAAAACGTAGTTAGGATTTTTTCTTTTATACTTATAGTAAAACACAAAACCCTACACGTCACACTGAGCTTGGACTGAGTTGGAAATTCTGTAGAAAAAATAATCTGCATGAGGTTTGATTGATTAAGTCTAATTTTCGATCGATCGAGCCTTGCAAATTTACACTAATAAATCCTACAATCACTTGATTTCAACTTTACAATTAAACACACTTTGAGCAGCCTAATTCTAGACTCTAAGTTTTGATCATGATTTGCTAACACATTACAAATTGAAGTTCTAATACATTTAGTTCCTAAAGTTTTAGAACCTAACAAATGGTTTCTTGGAATTTCAACCATTCTTATCAATCAATAGCCTAATGAACAAAGTCTTTCACACTAGCAACCCCAACCTAACAAAAGCCTGTTCAAATCTTCCTTTCTAATTAGTAGGGGTAATATTCTTTGTGGTAACGTACATGTATAACACAGAATGGGCTGCGTTTACTACACAAATTATTTTACAGAGTACAGCCTAAAAAAACAACTATCATATTTACGAAACAAAGAAACTCAAACGATCAAACCATTATTATCTTTCACACTATGATGGCGATATTGTCAGCCACTTCACCCGCAGCATTGGGTAGGTTCTTCATCAGATCAAAATTCAC
Source organism: Quercus gilva (assembly GCA_023621385.1). Taxonomy (NCBI): domain Eukaryota; kingdom Viridiplantae; phylum Streptophyta; class Magnoliopsida; order Fagales; family Fagaceae; genus Quercus; species Quercus gilva. The sequence goes on from CM042474.1 coordinate 16,176,408, forward strand.
CTTGAGAAAAATAATGATTTTGTACTTTAATTTCACAAAGAAGTAAAAAAAAAAAAAAAAAAAATTAAAACACACACACACACACACACAAAACCATAAGCCACGCAACATAAATAAAAAGAAGAAAAAGAGAGATAGAATTGAAGCCACTCACCATGGCAAGGAATCCAATAAAAGCTGTGAAAAGGAAGAAGCCAGCGCTCATCCATTTGCTATGAAAAGAGAAGCGTAGTTCAGAGCGAGGAAACTCGATCCATAGTGCACACCTAAATCAACTGTATCTTATTATCTTGTGGAGTTATAAATTTCATGAAACAGATAAAGGAACAACCATGGAAACTAAACACCAAGTGTGCCAGAATTATATCCTTTGTCCTATAAAGCACAACTTCATGAGCAAGCACATATGCCATATTGACCAAGAAACCAACCCACAGCCCCGTTGCTTTGTTCAGTACTGATATCAAGATTGCATACAACGAATAGCATATTGCACTTCCTGTAATGATGAAACCAAAGTGAAGGAAAGCCCATTTCTTCTTATAGGCCATGAATGCAGGTGCAATATTGTTGAAAACTTTCTTGTCCAGTAGGAGAATCAAACAGGCCAAGAAAGCAACGTTGAACACTACTGAAAGTAAAAACCAGTGAAGAGAAGGATTCCTTGGCTGTGCATCGATGGGAGCAGGGCAGACAACCAATTGTAGTGCATTTGTATCTAAGTTTACCTGAGCAGCAGCCACAGCTATTGTGACTTCCTCTATAACTTCAACAGTAGAAGAATTTTCTTCCGAAACTTGGCCATTCAAGTTAGGTGTACTCTAACAATAGAAAGAATAAAACATTTCTACATCAATGATTGAATCTAAAAACGTATTACCAAAATAAGTTTAGTGGAAAAGCAATATTTTCAGTTACTATTTAACAAAAGTTCCCCACAAAATCTCTTTGTCCCTCGTCAGAGAAGTTCTTTGTGGGGTTCAAATAAACTAGTAGAATAGACAAAAGAAAAAAAAATCAGATCAACTAAAATAAACGGAAAGTAATACTTAGTAATGACTGTGATATGCGGAATTATTTTATAGTTATACGCTTGGACTCTAATTTAAGAACTTAGATTTTTGCAGGGAATTGACATTCAAGGCTGGCTATGCATTTTGCCGAGTCCATTACACGAGAGGTTCACACCAATAATTTCGTCAAAAGGTTCACTAGGTCATTATATTTATGACATCCATCTTCAAATATGAACAAACAATAATATATATGCTCAAATAGCCAAAATCTCCATTTACTATAAAAGAATACAGACACAGTTAACATGGCAACAAGCTCAACTTCGACAGAGTTCCACAGGGACGGACGCAGGATTTCAAGGTAGGGGGGGCCGGAGATAAGTGAAAAAAAAAAAAATTCAAACGCACATCCATATAATCACTGACGGAGCCAAGAAATTTTCTCAGAAGGAGCAAGTTAGTCATGCCTACATTGTGTTAATAGGTTAAGCCTACATTGGCTCAAAATGCAAAAAACTCAAGTTAATTTGGCCCAAATTATGGCCAAAATTAAATTACTTTATTTCACAAACTAACTTTAAGTAAATTTGTGCCTACATTTTTTTCACTGTACTAAATTATTTGTACTTAGATTAATAGGTTTGAACTTACCTTTTTACATTTTAGAGTTTTTCTAAGGAGTTACATCTAATGTTTCAGCATTTAGGATAAAAAATTGATTAATAGGTATGAAATTTTGAAGATTTATACAATAATTTTTGTTAAAAAAAAGTGTGAGCAATGAAGTGCAAATTACTATTTAAGTGCAATTAGATCAAATCAAACAATTAAAAAATTATTTGTCCTCCTATTATTATCAAATATAAATAGATAATCTAATATTCTAATATAAACCACATTATTATATATTATATTATTATTATTATAAATAGATTTATACAATATATTTTTTTTTAAGGTTTTCATGGGCTTTTGAAAACTCTTGGGCTGACTAGCTGGGGGGCCTGAGCTAAAAACCAAGGGGGGCCCAAGCTAAAAATCAAGGGGCCCAAACCTATTTTTTTAAAAAATTTACATACTAAAAATTTTTTTTTTTGGACCCAGGGGGGGCCCGGGCCCCCTTTGCCCTGCACCTGGGTCCGTCCCTGGAGTTCCAATAATAAGTGTTTTATACCGTTTAAAACACTTATGTTTACCGATTTTGGCTGTTTTGACCGAATCAGTTTATGGTCCGGTTTTTAGTTGAGCCGGCTTGTCCGATCCAATTTTTAAAATCCTCTTGTGACTTGTGAATGCCTATTGGTAAACTTGGAAGAATGTGTCTTTGATTTGGGCATGGTTTGATTCAAAGGGGTTTATATATATATATATATATGTATATAGAAGGACATATTGACATTGTGGTAATAGATGAAGGTGTAAATAATAAGGTTTAAAAACTAAGAGATTGATTTAGAAATGACCGTAAACTTTAAAGGGTATCAAATGCATTTTATCCTTTGGTCTATGTCATTTTCTTATGCTAAATAAGAATTGGATAGCCCAGTACATGAACATTAATGATCATGAAACTCAGTTGCTAGCAAATAAAACTGCAAACAACCAAGCATAAAAAGTGGGATATTGAAGAAACACTCTTAATCTCTCTAACAAATCTCTCTCAATCTCACAATCACTCTATGAATCAAAACTGAAAGAAAAACAGAGGCAAAGAAATGTAATAGAAAGACTCTGATATTATTGCTTATCAAAAGAGTACAATACAATGAATGAAATACAAGTAAATAGATATCTATATATATAGATTACATCATAGAAGAAAGGAGAGAGAAGCTCAACCAAGTCTGGTGTAACAGACTTGTAACTGACTCACACGAGTTGTAACAAACCTCTACACGTGCGTGATCCTTGAAGCCTTCAATAACTAATACAGAGTGAAACGACATCGTTGGGTTTAATGAGAAACGACACCGTTACACTTTAGGCGTGTTTTGCATTTAGTCACTTTATTACACGACATCGTTTTGGAGCTAGCCGTTGGAGCAGTTGCTTCTCCTCCTTCATTTGATTATGAGCTTGCACTGTCAGATATGCACTCTAATAAAGTTTTTAAGGACCTTTGAAGTACGTATTTATCTATTCATAATCTTAATAAATTAACAAAGAGATAGTTTTTATACTCCAAAGCTATTTAAAGCTGAAAAATAATTTTAAAAATTATAGTAATTTATATGCATATCAACCATTCAAGTTCCAAGAAAGTAAACTGTAAAACTAAAAAAAAAATCACAAAAAGAAAAAGAAAAGGCCTTTTGTCAAAAACCCAGAAAATCTCACTCTGTCTTAAAATATCAAATTCAAATGCACCCAGCAATAGACGCTTGCATGTTTCATCTAGAGAAGTGTGTGTGAGAGTGGGAGAAAGAAAAAGAGAGAAAGAACCTCAGGTGCTTCTTTAGTACTGTTAACAAACTCCATTTCGGTCGACATTTTCTATCAGGACGTCCTCAGGCAGAGAGAGAGAAGTTGGAACTAAACTGCACCAAGCGCTTCTATCAGGACGTACACAGACAAAGAGAACTAAACTGCACCGAGCGCACTTGTTCGTTTCCTTATATGCACATATATGCAGCTATCAGGACCTCCACAGACAAAGAGAACTAAAGTGCACCAGGCGTGTTCATTTCCTTATGTGTGTATATATATATATATATATATGCATTACCCTATTAGTTTGTAAAAAAAATTTAAGAGAGCTTTTCCTAGTAGTTTATCAAAAAGTTTGTCAAAAATAGTGTTTTTAATTTTAAGAGAGCTTTTCCTAGTAGTTTGTCAAAAAGTTTGATATATATATATATATATATATTTAAAGAGAGCCTTTCCTAGTAGTTTATCAAAAAGTTCGTGAAAAATAGTGGACACGTCGGAAAATAATGGATACGTCAATTAACTAGTAGTTTGTCAAAATTCCTTAAGAGAAAACGTCAGAAAATAATGGATATACGTCAATTCGCTAGAGCTTGTCAAAAATAATGGATACGTCAATCGTGTAGGTGAGCATTTTGCAGGTAGTTTGTCGAAAATGATTGAAAGCAAACTCAATTCTCTGTAGGTGAGCCATTTGCAAATGATCAAATGCTAGAGTTGCAGCAAGGCACGTGCTGCCCCCAGTAGTGAGAAATTAATATAGGTTTTGTGTGTGAAACCATAAATTTTGACTTACCTAATTTGATTATATTAAAAAAGAAGTCTAAGAATATAATAAAATATCAAAATATTTTCACAATATCTTCATTTTTAGGATCTGAATAGATTTTTTTATTATTTGAGAGAAATGCTACATTCATAACATTTTTAGAACAAATTCTAAATGACAAGTTATTATTGGTTTTAAGTTGATAACATTGTTATTGTAATTCTCAAAACATTTATTTTCAGTTATGATTGGTTATAGTCTCATATTTTATTATTTGATTTCGACTTGTAAGAAATTGATACTTCAATATTTGTAAAAATATTGTGAAATTTGTTGCATCGGTATAACAATATATATGCCAATTTACATAAATATTTAAAAGAAAAAAAAAAACACAAACCGATTACTGGGAAAAAAAAAACAAACTTTAGGCACGGTAGAAATTAATGTTAAAATGTTGTGGACTTAGCATTTTTTTATTTGATCTATAAGAAACTGAGATCTCAACAATTGTGAAAATATTGTGTTGTAACATTTTCTTAAAATATTTATTTTCAGTTGTGGTTAGTCACAGTCTCATATTTTATTATTTTATTTCGACTTGTAAGAAATTGGCACGTCAATAATTATGAAATTTATTGTATCAGTATAATAACATATATGCTAGCTTACATAAATATTTCAAAGAAAAAAAAAACACAAACTGATTACTGGAAAAAAAAAAAAATTAGGCACTGTAGCTGAATAAACCAAAAGAACTGTAACTCCAATGCTATCCATCAATAATAACTTACCTATGATTTGTTGTGAAATTAATGTTAAAATGTTATGGATTTAGCATTTTTTTTATGTGATATATAAGAAATTGAGATTTCAACAATTGTGAAAATATTGTGATAATAATAAGTGTTGTAACATTTTTTTAAAACATTTATTTTCAGTTGTGGTTGGCTACAGTCTCATATTTTATTATTTTATTTCGACTTGTAAGAAATTGACACGTCAATAATTGTGAAAATATTGTGAAATTTGTTGTGTCAGTATAATAATATAAATGTCAGCTTACATCAATATTTAAAAGATAAAAAAAAAAAAAAGAAACTGATTATTGAAAAAAAAAAAAAAAAAACTTTATAACTACAGTGCCAATTGAATAAACAAAAGGTTGGGGAAAAAAAAAAAAAAGACTCATGGAACCAAAGCACTGTTGCAGCTACAGTGCTGCACAATGCCAACACTCTGGATGCACAGTGCCGAAGCACTGTAGCGGCATAGCCACTTTGTTGTGTCAGCATAACAATATAAATGTCAGCTTACATAAATTTCAAAGAAAAAAAAAAACACAAACCGATTACTAAAAAAAAAAAAAAAAAAAAATTTAGGCATTGTAGTTATAATGCCAATTGAATAAACCAAAAGCATTGTAAAAAAAAAATTTTAGGCATTGTAGTTATAATGCCAATTGAATAAACCAAAAGCATTGTAACTCCAATACTATCCATTTACCTATGATTTGTTGTAAAATTAATGTTAAAATGTTGTGGATTTAACATTTTTTTATTTGATATATAAGAAATTGAGATTTCAACAATTGTGAAAATATTGTGATAACAATAAGTGTTGTAACATTTTTTAAAAACATTTATTTTTAGTTGTGGTTGGCTACAGTCTCATATTTTATTATTTTATTTCGATTTGTAAAAAATTGACACATCGATAATTATGAAAATATTGTGAAATTTGTTGTGTTAGTATAACAATATAAATGTCAATTGAAAGAAAAAAAAAAACAAAAAAAACAAAAAGCACAAAACAAACCAAAAAAAAAAAAAAAAGAGTCACGAAACCAAAGCACTGTTTTCACTACAATGCTTGCACAGTGTAAACACACTGAGTGTAAAGTGCTAAAGCATTGTAGCGGCATAGCCGCTTTTTATATAATGATTTATTTTGATTTATAAGAAATTGACACCTCAATAATTGTAAAAATATTGTAAAATTTATTGTGTCAGTATAACAATATATATATATATATATATATAAAACAAATGGAAGAATTAAGAAAAAAAAAAAAAGTGCCTCCACAAAGCACTGTTGCCGCTACAGTGCGTGCACAGTGCACATACACTGAGTGCATTGTAGAGGCATTGCCTCTTCTTATATAGTCAGTAGAAAAAAGAACACAATTCGATGATTGAAAAAAAAAAAAAGTACATATTGAACAAACCAAAAGTACTGTAGTTTTTATACATTCACCTAACAAGTGTCACAACATTTTCACAAAACATTTATTTTCAGTTGTGGTTAGTCACAGTTTCATATTTTATTATTTTATTTTGACTTATAAAAAATTGACACCTTAATAATTGTGAAAAAATTGTGAAATTTATTGTAATATATATAAAAGGGAAAAAAAGCACGAACGGAATGCTTGAAAAAAAAAAAAAAAAAAAACCTGTAGCTACTGCTCAAAAAAAAAAAAAAATGAGACTCACCAAAATTCACTGTAGATGAACAGTGAAATCTATGGAATGAACAATGTCAAAGCACTATAGCGTATTTCACTAAACATTTATTTTCAGTTGTGGTTAATCACAGTTTCATATTTTATTATTTTATTTTGACTTATAAAAAATTGACACCCTAATAATTGTGAAAAAATTGTGAAATTTATTGTAATATATATAAAAGGAAAAAAAAAAAAGCATGAACGGAATGCTTGAAAAAAAAAAAAAAAAAAAAAAAAAAACGAGACTCACCAAAATTCACTGTAGATGAACAGTGAAATCTGTGGAATGAACAGTGCCGAAGCACTGTAGCGGGCATAGGCACTTTTTTTTATATATAAGATATGGTAGAACTTATTTTTGAAAATCAGTTTACAAAGAAGGATATGGTCGTCAAGGTCCGTTTGGATTGAATTTGTTTTGCTGAAACTAAAAACTAAAAACTGAAAATACTGTAATAAAATAATTTTTAAATGTATGAATAGTGCCGTATGACTTATTTTTAATAAAAAAGCTGTTGAAAAGTAAAGTTTGTGGAATCCATGAATAGAGCACGGTATACTATTTACTGTTGACTTGGTCAACAACGGCAGCTAAAGCAAAAAAAAAAAAAAAAAGAAGGGAAAACGCAAACTTGTATCCAAATAGATACCAAGTGTAAAGAGCACTGCACATTTAACACTGTTAAAAGTATGTAGTTAAATAATTAAATTTATCATATTCTAATAGTTTAAAATTTTGGAAGAATCGATAATTTAAGACAAAGTAATATTTGGAGGAGGATAATCACATTAAGGGTTCGTTTAGATAGAACTTATATATTTTACTGAAACTGAAAACTGAAAACACTGTAGCAAAATAATTTTTAAATGTGTGAATAGTGCCGTGGGACCCATTTTTAATGAAAAAATTGCTAAATTTTGTGGGTCCTGTGAACAGTGCACAGGACCCACAAACTGATGAAAAGTGGCTGAAAAGTCATAAATAATTGTCCCCCTAAAACGCATGCTGCAGGAAAAAGAAAAAGAAAAAAAAAAAAAAGGAAAATGCAGGAAACGCCAGACGCAGTAAACGCAATGTGTATCCAAACGGATAATAATTCTACTTTGTGCACAAACTTTGTGTATTTGAGGAACAAAGTTTAAAGATGGCTAGAACCCAGAAGAATAAAAAAACTGCTAATTCGTATATAGCCATTGAGCTCATTGGATAAGAACTGCTGAATCAATATTTGTTATATCCCTTTTATTGATAATAGAAGAATTCGAAAGAATTAAGTTTGTTCTATTAGTTCTTATAGAAGCAACTAGGCCAAAATGAGCTTTTACCCCTTTCGTTCAAAACAATTAGCAAAATGCTTATGTTTTGAAACTATTTAGCAAAACTCGATTTAAAGAAAATTGAGTTACTTGCAAAATGTTACATGGAACTCAAGTTCCATGTAATTTTTTTTAAAAAAAGTTTTTTGCCTATAACTTGATTTTCTAAAAATTGAGTTTCTAAAAATCGAGTTTTTCATTAAAACTTGATTTTTAGAAAATCAAATTTAAAACATGGGCATTTTACTACTTGGTTTGAGCGAAATGGGCAAATACCCATTTTGGCCGAAGTAACTAGAATTAATAATATTTGTTCCTTTCTTTCTAGTGTCAACTGCTAAGCCAAACTTTTCTACATTTAAGGGAAAAACAAAACTACTAAGCCAAACTGAGAAGGTAGTTACAAACACATTAAGGCTGTGTTTGGTTCCATAAAATATTTTCCGGAAAATAGATATTTTCCGAAAATGCTATTTTCTGAAAAAGGAAAATATGTTGAAGTGTTTGGTTGTATTATGGAAATGGTTGTGGAAAATATTTTCATGTGTTTGGTTGTATTCTGAAAATATTATTTTCCTACACATTTTTCATATTTTCCCAACTATTTTCTTAACATCCAAACAAATTTTATTGCAAAAAATTTCAAAAACACAGCCAAATCTCAATCCACAACCAAATTTTATGACAAAAAATTACAGAAAATGAACAGCCAAATTTTTCTCAGCCAAATCACACCACCACAACAACAAAAAAAAATCAAAAATCACACAGGAATCAAGCAAGTCAAAGGTCGAGCGGGTCGAAGGTCGAAGATCGGTGGGTCAAAGGTCTGGGTCGAAGGCGAGAACGCGCGGCGGAGGCGAGATCGATCGGCGCGGTGCTCGGGGTTCGCCGGTGACAAGACCGGTGCGATCTAGTGCGTGCGATCGTCGGACTGGAGCTTCGGGTTCGCCGGCAACGTCGAAGGCGTGATCGTCGAACTAGTGCGTGCGATCTTCTTCCTCTCACTCACTCTCTCTCTCTCTCTCTTTCTCTCTCTTTTTCTGGAAGTCATTTGAAGAGCTTCGAGCTCGTCGGTGTGAGATTCGAGCTCGTCGGTGTGAGCTTCGAGCTCGTCGGTGTGAGCTTGGTTCCTGGAGAGCAGTTGGTCTTCGAGTGCGTGTGAGAGATGAGAGAGCGTTTTACGGAATTTGTTTGAAGTGAAAATGAGGATTGAATTCATTTTCACCCATCAGACCCCCTATTTTACAATCAAACGGAAATGCATTACAGTTGACTAAATTTTACACACCAACCAAACACACTAATTTTCCGGAAATGCTTTTCTGGAAGTGGTTTGAAGCCAAAACAAACACACCCTAACTCTCATTCATCCCTTATCAATGTGGCTCAGGTAATTGCGGTAAAAGTAAAACCATGTACATATCACTTGATAGATCTATTAATTTTTTATGGAAAATATTAAGAAAAATATTTGATTTGTTATAAATTTAGAATCAAATGAGTTAAATTTGCAATTCAAAAGTGCAAATATCAAAATTAACACCATCAAACTATAAGGTACGTATATATATATATATATATATATTTTTTTTTTTGAAACCAAGGTACATATATATTTGAAATCGTACGAAATAAATTGATTTTTATATCATACATTTATTTGCGTAAAAATGTTATTCATTAGAGTTATTTTATAGTCACAATAAAATGTTACAATATTTTTATGATAGTTAAGGTGTTAGTTCATAATATATCAAAATAAAATAAAATATTATACTAAGATTCACTGCAACTAAAAATAAAGATATTACGAAAATGCTATATCCCTAAGCTTTCTCTACTTAATTATCACGCCTTTATGCAATTCAATTAAACTAAAAAAAAAATTACAAAAAAAGAAAAACGGTTGAAAAGCCCATTTGGAGATTGTAGACCAAGGAGGAAAAGCAGAAGCCGATAATAAGCCCAACACTAATAAGCTCCATTTGGTTGAAAAATATTTTCCCCGTTTACAAGTGTTTGGGATGATGAAAAATATTGGTTAATCGGAAATGGTTTTCCACTTGTCCATAAAATAAAGACATTTATGATAGAAATTGGTTTACATTTTCATTTTTTGTAAACCATTTTCCATGTCACTCAAAACTTATTAACATAACCTCTACCTCCACCCCTCATTGTTAGCCACCCAACTACCACCCCCACTAAACCATTTTTCCACCACCCACACAATAGTTGAAATTGAAAAGTATTTTCCATTCAACCAAACGCACTATAAAAAACAATACAACCTTCTTCACATGAGGACTTGTTCAAAAAAAAAAAAAAAAGGGTATGAATCCCAGTGCACAATATTTTAAAGCTCCTAAATAATATTTTGGCTAAGATGCAAAATCCTTCTTTTTAAGTTTTAATATAATTCATTTCTATTCTCTAATTGTACTTGTAGGGGGGATTTTGGTCCTAGAACCGCAGTTTATTTGTCCGCTTTGGATCCGAGGACCTCACGGCTTTGTCCTCTTTGCGAGTGTGGAAGGCATACTTAAGCACTTTGGTGCTTTGCAACTTCTGTCTCACATCGCTTAGAGAAGCGCCCCCCTTATGTCTTATAAGCATGAGCTCATGGCATAAGGGTACCACTACTACCAAAGCGGACAAATAGACTGCGGGTTTGGGACCAAAATGCCCCCCACAAAAAAAGGCGCTTTTGAGGGCAGTGCCTATCTCAAGTATTGTCCGCTTTGGGGCAGGTTTTGGGCATGCTTATTGTGCAACGTCTCGCCACATATCCCGCATGGTTTTGTTGCCAACACCTGAGTGCAAGGCACGCCTCTACCACTACTACCCATGTGAGTAGTGGTAGAGGCGTGTCTTGCACTCAGTGCATGGGTAGTAGTGGTAGAGGCGTGCCTTGCACTCAGGTGTTGGCAATGACTCTCTCTCTCTTAGTCAATTTATGTTTATATATATATATATATATATATTTAAATTAGAATATATTTTTCAATCATTGTTTGACTTTTTTAAATTAAAAAAATTATGAAAAACAAAATTAAAAATTTAGACAATTAACCTCAACATTAACAAAAAGTTGATGAAGATATCTTTTTGTTGAGCAAATTGATAAAGATATATTAATTGAATAAACTTGAAACCAGTGCAACCTCTACAATATATGCAGTTGCTGCAATCGCTTAAGGTTCCAAGTAGAAAAAAGGCCCCCAAATTTTTACCAATAGGATTATTTTTTTTAATTAATTAAGCCCAAATTTTAACTAACAAATAAAATAAATTTTTTTTTATCAAATGAAAGACAAGAAAAAGAGAGAGAGAAATGTTATTTTCACAACATTTTTACAAAAAATCCTAAATAGCAAGTTGTTACAGGCCGTTATTGATGACAAAAAAATAATTCTAGTAGTAGGTTCAAATTAGAATCATTAACAATTTAACATCTAGAATTTGTTGTGAAAAATATTATGAAGGTAGATCTAGCTACCCTTGCTTGAAACTTAAATGAATAAAACATACTAAACTAAACTAAAGTTATTAAAAAAAAAAAAAAAAAAGGCTAAAATGCAAAACTGACTCTTTAATTTTCTTCAGATTTCATTTCAGTCCTCTAACTTTACTTTCATTTATTTCAGTCCTCTAAGTTTCAGATTTATTTAATTAAGGCCTTTCTGTTAACTTTTGTTAAAATTTTTTGAAAAAAAAATCTGGAAAATATTGTTCAATAATTAATTGAATTTTTTTAATTTAAAAAATTTGAAGAAAAATTTATAAAATTGAAAAATTAACCATGACATATAACAAAAGTTAATGGAAAAGTCTTAATTGAATAAATTTAAAAGTTAGAGGTCTGAAATAAAAAAAATAAAATTATAAAACTGAAATAAAATTTAAATAAACTTAAAGGGTTAGTTTTGCATTTTTTTCAAAAAAAAAAAAAAAAAAAAAAAACTAAAGTAAGAGATATAAAATAAATGGAAAGGTAAGCGAAGCTCCCAAATAATAAATTGCAAAATTTTGTGCATTTTTTCTTCATAACATCTGCCTCCCTTGTTCTCAGACCGTCATAGCTTTCGAAGGACTTTTCATGGCGTTTCAATCCCGAAGATTTATCGGGTTTCTCGAGCGCTTCAATAGAACCGGGTACCATTCCCACTACCTCTCTTCACCTACTTCATTTTTTCCATTTCCATTTTCAACTCTAGATGACCAGCCATCACCGAATCACATCAAGAACGAAATAAATCCCAAGGAACGTTTCGTTCTTGACCAGCTCTCTGAGCTTTTACCAATCCCTCGTAACTCTTCAGCACCGAACCCATTTAGATATTCTGAAAATCCCACAAAACAAGTAGCTGAATTTAGAGCAGTTGATGGTTTTTTATTGCCCGAAGAGAAATTACGAGGGGTTTTCCTTCAGAAACTGAAGGGTAAAACTGCAATCGAGCAGGCTTTAACGAATGTTGGTATTGAATTGAGTCTTGACATTGTTGCTAGAGTAGTGAACACAGGGAATTTAGGTGGCGAAGCAATGGTTATGTTTTTCAATTGGGCGATTAAGAACCCGGCTATAACTAAGGACATTAATAGTTACCGTGTGATTATCAAAGCGTTAGGAAGAAGAAAATTTTTTAAGTTTGTGATGGAAATATTGCATGACATGAGGACGGAAGGCGTGAGCCTTGATTTAGCGACTCTATCAATTGTATTGGACAGTTTTGTTAAAGCTCATAGAGTGTCGAAAGCAATACAAATGTTTGGAAATGTAGAAGAGTTTGGGTTGAAATGTAATACCGAGTGTTTGAATGTGCTTTTACAATGTATGTGTCATAGATCCCATGTCGGTGCTGCAAATTCATTTTTGAATTTAGTTAAAAGGAAGATACCGTTTGATGTTATGACATATAATATTGTTATTGGTGGGTGGTCAAAATTGGGTAGAGTTAGTGAAGTTGAGATTGTTTTGAAAGGAATGTTAGTGGATGGGTTTAGTCCTGATTGCTCGACTTTCAGTTACCTTATTGAGGGTTTAGGGAGGGCTGGTCGGATTGATGATGCAGTTGAGATTTTTGAGCACATGAAGGATAAAGGTTGTGCGCCAGATACTGGAACCTACAATGCAATGATATTTAACTCTATATCCGTTGGAGATTTTGAGGGGTGTATGAAGTATTATAAGAGTATGTTGAGTAATAACTCTGACCCGGATGGTATTACTTATACCAAATTAATTTCTGCCTTGCTTAAAGCCCGTAAAGTGGCTGATGCACTTGAGTTGTTTGATGAGATGTTGAGTCGTGGTCTTATTCCCTGCACTGGAACTGTAACCTCCTTCCTTGAACCCTTGTGTAGCTATGGTCCTCCCCATGCTGCTATGATGATTTACAAAAAAGCAAGAAAAGTTGGATGTAGAATATCGTTGATTGCTTATAAGCTATTGCTTATGCGGCTTTCTAGGTTTGGTAAATGCGGAATGTTGTTAAACATGTGGGATGAGATGCAAGAATGTGGTTATTCTTCAGATATGGAAGTTTATGAGTATGTCATCAACGGACTTTGCAACATAGGGCAGCTTGAAAATGCAGTACTTGTTATGGAAGAGTCTTTGCGGAAGGGTTTTTGCCCTAGCAGGCTTATATATAGCAAACTAAATAACAAATTATTGGCTTTGAATAAAGTAGAAGGGGCTTACAAGCTATATTTGAAGATCAAAGATGCTCGTCGTGATGAAAATGCTAGGAGATATTGGCGTGCTAATGGGTGGCACTTCTGAAATGGCAAGCTTATCACCAGCAACTGCAGTTTTTTTATCCTTGCTATGCAATTCCTGTAGCAAGTTTCAAACTTGCTTGCAGTATGAAATGATTCTTCTTGTAAGTTCTTTTAATTGTCTATAGTAGAACCTGGTGCATACCTTAAACAAATCTTTCATGCAATCACTTTAGGTATTTTGAGAAAATTTTTTCTGGTATAGTATCATTCTTTTCTTTGTTTGTTCATTTATATTTGTGTTGCTACAATAGCTGTTGTAGTGTTATGTTTATTGTCATCATATAAGGTTGGCTTATACTGTTTTATTATGTGCGGGTGCTTCCTTTGGTTGGACCATATGAGCATATGCAGATCATCTTAATAAGTTGTCAGCTTGAAGCTCAAAATGACTAAAATCCAACTTGCTAATTCACAATATTTGTATAAGCATGATGACTATGAAGGGCCTCATCCATTGGACACTCACCATATTGTCATCCAACGGAATTCTGCACGGGTTTTCCTTGTCCACCTCTTTGCTCTTTTGCTGTTCATAAACGCCATCTATCTCTGCTTATTAAATGTAATATCTTTTACTTTGTTTCATTTTAATTCTTTAGCATTCTACGCTTTTCCCTTGGTTTTGCTGCTTGGCTGGAACTAGGAAAAATTGCAGCTTACTTTAGATTTCAGAATATCAGTTGTTCATCATATAGTATATTAGTAACTATTAACTGCCGATGAGTTATTGGCATTATGATTTATCAGGTTACTGCAAACAGTAGCAGTAGATCCTCCAAGTGGTTGGTATGTAAACCGTTGACAGGTGGGCTTTGAATGGTCTACCTTTAGCTACCTGTGTTAGAAAGGATCTAATCAAATTTGTATCTGATGTATCTGATGTGTATGTGTGTGTGATACTTTCAAATTTCAACCTTCTGTTATCCCAGGTCTGCATGTTTGATTTGTGTTGTACTTTTTAATATCTAGGAATTTCTCAAAGAATATAATACACACGCATATACATTTTAATAACACCTTTACTTAATCGTGATTTTTTTATTTTTTATTTTGTGTTTGATGTTGGGGGGATCAGTTGCAATTTAATGCTTTCATAACAAACACAATTTGTTGTAACAGTTTAGATAGATAAATACGAATTTAACTTGATGGCATATCTGGTGACAGGGAACATTAGGTACCATTTTCCTTCTGAGCATGCTTTCCAGTGCTTGCCTTGTCAAATCATATTATGGGACACTTATTGAGAAAGGTGAAAAGCTAAAGACTGCTCTTTTATATATACTTAGTTCTTATTTTCAGGACTATAATATAAAGTGAGGAGTAGAACCTCGAGTTTTAGAATAACAATTACTGCATTTCTGCCTGCTTTGAATAAATTATTTTAGAGAATATTAACTTATATCTCTGATTGATTTCTTGAACTTGTTTAAGTTTTCTATGGTGACATATGACCATTTGAAATTAATGTAAGGAGGACGGGGAGACAGTGAATCACTTGCTTATGCATTGTCTTGTAGCTAGAGATTTATGGGATATGGTTTTTGCTTTCTTTGGAGTACAATGACCATTTGAAATTAATGTAAGGAGGATGGGGAGACAGTGAATCACCTGCTTATGCATTGTCTTGTAGCTAGAGATATATGGGATATGGTTTTTGCTCTCTTTGGAGTACAATGGGTGATGCCTAAAGGGTTTAGAATTGCTAACTTCTTGGCAGTGATGATTTGGCCCATTTGGGAGACATAGAAACATTTCAATATGGAAGGCTGTTCCACATTGTTTGATGTGGTGTCTTTGGCAAGAAAGAAATGCTAGAACTTTTGAGGGGTGTGAACTTTTGATTTGAAGATGCAATTTTTCAAAACGTTGTTTGGGTAGATGCTGGCGTCAGGGACGTATCCATTCTCTAAATTCTTAGGAGTCAAGAATCATTGTACTTGATGCATTATTTTTGTTGATCAATAAAACTTTATATATATATATATATATTTTTTTTTCCCATGTTAAGTAAATCATATTTTATTAATCTTTCTCAAAAAATATTTTATTTTAAGAGACTATTCTCCATGTTAAAACTTACATCATAATATTTTTGGTGGCCGTCTTAGATCAAAGTGTTCATGGGCAAGAATGCAGTGCATTGGCTGATGAATAACATTGAAGTACTTGCTATTGGGGAGAGTTCCAAACAGTTTTTTATCTTCAGAGAAGGTGACACTGCCTTACTCTCCAAAGGAGCTCCAACTCCTCTGGTAAGTTCTTGCTTTTGACTGAGCTCAAAGCTGGTGGGTCTAGGAGATCGATTATTATCCCTGAAGGTAAAAAGAAAATGGGTTGGAGGGCTTTTGGTCTTGAACTAAGAAAGTTGCTGAATCCATCCCATTATGCAGTGGGTGGTTCTGTTCCTCCAAAATTCATTCCTCAGGTGAGAAGGTTTAACTTGGAGGCTCAAAACTCTAGAACTTTTGCTGAAGTTGTGCAAGGCTCTCATGTAAGATTAGAGGATAGAAAGCAACTGAAGCAGCTTGGTTTCACAGCCAAGGGGAATTTGACTCAGTTAGGAGAGAAGGTGAAGGGGGTGAATCTGAGACTTAAAGGGGCCAAAGAGGGGGTTTTTCCGGTGGGCAAGTCTGATAAGGTGGAGGTGATGGGAGGGGTCAGGAGGGGGCAGAGCATTAATGAGGAGAAAAGGGTAGGTGAGCAATATAGGCCAGACACTAGGATTTGCTGCCCAAACTTTAGTTTGAATTCAAAAGATTATAATAAGGGGAAGAAGAGTGACGGTAGAAGATCTGGCTGGACAGGAAGAGGTCTTTTCGTGGAGGTTGATGGGACTGGGAGCAGACGGGTTTTCTGGGATAGAAAGAAAGGAGGGGATACGTTGCTCAGTGGGGTGTCACGGATGGAGGGTAGGGTCAGTAAGAAAGAAGTTCCAAAGCCCCTTAAATGGGTTGCACGAGGAAACTTTAAGGCTGATGCTTTGGGCCTGGGCTCAAGCCCATTGTTGACTGACTCAGTGAGGGATTTAAACTCATTGTTTTCGGGCCCAAGTGTCTTTGAAGTGGGCGAGACTTCCTTTAAGGGCGATGGAGACTCAGCCCAGGCTCCGGCGACAGATGCGAGCCCCATGGTTCTTCACCAGCCCTTCGACCTTGAGCCAGTGGTGCCGGACCGGTGCACTGGGTCTCCGACGGAGGTCGACGCCACTTTCCCCGCTGGTTCTTGCTCCGATGAGATCACGGTGTCACCGGGTAAGTCTGTTTCGGTGTTTTCGCGGTCTTTGGTTGAGCTTTTCCTCTCCGGTTTCTTTTGGAGCTTATCGAGGGCTGGGTCTGAGGATTTGGGAGTCAATGATGGGATCAAAGTGGGCTGGGACAGCTGTGCCAATCTTAGGCCAAATGATGTCCTGGAACAGGATCTGTCCAGTTTAGCGATGATCCCCATGAAGGCTGTGAGTGATGTCCCTGGGGCGAGTGCTTTGGTGGTGGGTGATATGAGTCACTCGGAACTGGGTTTGAGTGGAGAAGATAGTCTAGCAATCCCTCTTTTGTCTATCACTCCCCTTGGGTTGCCCGTGTCAGCTGAGTTGAGCTGTGGTTATGAGGCATTGGAGTGTGCAAATACGATGGTTATCTCTAGTTGGGTGAAGAACAGACTTCCTGGTTTTAGCAAACTGGTGGGGCTGCCTCTGAGTCGACATGAGAAGCTATGTATCGCTTTACTGCAAAAGATTGAGAAGGAGACGGAAGACGCAAAAGAGTTGAACAGGAAAAGTACAGCTCCTAGAAAAACTGCCATTACTAAGGAAAGAGGGTTGAGAGAGCTGAGGAATTTGCATTCTTCGATTAACTACGATTGCAGGTAGAGTGTTGGCTGCTGTGCTAGTTTTTCAGTAGGGTTTCTCTTGTCTTTATGAATTTAAAAATTCTCTCTTGGAACGTTAGGGGCTTGAATGATTGTCGGAAACGCTTGATAGTGAAAAATTTATTGCGTGAGTGGAAGTGTGATGTTATATGTCTTCAAGAGACTAAGCTTACGGGTTTGGACAGACAAATGGTTGGCAGTTTGTGGAGTTGTCCTTATGTGGACTGGGTGGCTTTAGATGCTGTCCAAACGGCTGGCGGGATTTTGTTGATGTGGGATAGGAGGGTCTTAGAGAGGTTGGAGTTTATGGTGGGTTCCTTTTCTGTGTCTGTTCGGTGGAAAGGGGTGGGGGATGGCTTTACTTGGGCGTGTTCTGGGGTTTATGGCCCAACTGATAACAATGCGAGGGGGCTAATGTGGGATGAATTGGTTGGTATTCAGCAATACTGGAACGTCCCTTGGTGTTGCATCGGGGATTTTAATATTGTCCGTTTCTCGAGTGAACGGTCGGGTAATTCCCGTCTCACTCCGGCTACGGAACTTTTTTCAGAGTTTATTGAAGATCTTAATTTGATTGGTCTACCTTTAGAGGGAGGGAGCTATACCTGGTCTAGCGGCTCGGATCAGCCTTCGATGTCTAGGATAGATAGAGTTTTGGTGTCTCATGATTGGGAGGAACATAATCCGGATGTGGTCCAGCGGATTTTGCCTCGCCCTATTTCTGATCACTTCCCAATTCTTGTGGAGGTTGGGGGAATGGCGAGGGGGAAAAGCCCGTTTAGGTTTGAGAATATGTGGTTAAAGACGGACGGGTTCTTTGCTAGAGTCCATGCTTGGTGGAACCGTCATTCTTTCTCTGGTACTCCAAGTTTTATTTTTGCCAAAAAACTGAAGGCCTTGAAAGAAGATATCATTCAGTGGAACCGTTCGGAGTTTGGTCATGTTGGTCACAAAAAGTCTCAATTACTGGAAACCTTGAAAGTGCTAGATGCTAAGGAAGGGGAGTTTGGTTTCTCTGATGCAGAGACTTGTGAGAGAGCTGCGGTGAGATCTGAAGTTGAGAAGCTTATCTCGTTGGAAGAAATCTCTTGGAGACAGAAATCCAGAATGTTATGGATTAAGGAAGGAGACAATAATACCAAATTCTTCCATAGGGTGGCTAACTCCCGTAGAAGGTTTAACCATCTGAGCATTTTGGAGGTGGATGGGGTGAGGTATGAGGAGGAGTCTGAGGTGGCGGCTCATGTGGTACAATTTTATAAAAAGTTGTATCAAGAGACAGAGGAGTGGAGACCTTTTGCGGAAGGATTGGAGTTTGATCAGATAGACGAGTCGGAGAGGGGCTGGCTTGAAAGGAGGTTTGAGAAGGAGGAGATTCTTCTAGCTGTTAAGGAGTTGGCTGGGGATAAAGCTCCAGGTCTAGACGGTTTCTCTATGGCCTTTTTTCATCATTGTTGGAGAGTGGTGGAAAGAGATATTCTTGCAGTTTTTGAGGAGTTCTATCTTCATAGTAAGTTTGAGAAATCTTTGAACGCTACTTTCATAGCCTTAATTCCTAAGAAGAATGATGTATCCAATATTCGAGACTTCAGGCCTATTAGTTTGGTGGGGAGCTTGTACAAGATCTTGTCTAAGGTTTTGGCAAACCGTTTGAAGCTTGTCTTAGATCAACTAATCTCTGAGTCTCAAAATAGTTTTGTGGGAGGTAGACAGATTCTTGACTCAGTCCTTATTGCCAATGAGTGTGTTGATAGTCGAGTAAAGAGTAAGATTCCGGGGGTTATTTGTAAGCTTGACATTGAGAAAGCTTATGATCACGTGAATTGGGAGGCTCTTCTTGATCTATTGAAGAGAATGGGCTTTGGGGAGAAATGGTGTAAATGGATTCGCACTTGTATCTCTACTGTTCAGTTCTCTATTTTGGTTAATGGGGCTCCAGCTGATTTTTTTAGGAGCACGAGGGGCCTCAGACAAGGGGATCCTTTATCTCCTATGCTGTTTTTGATTATTATGGAGGTTTTAAGTAGGATGTTGAAAAGAGTCGAAGATGCCGGCTTGATCAGGGGTTTCAAGGCTATCTGGAGACGGGGGGAAGGGGAATGTGTATCGCATCTTTTGTTTGCGGATGATACCATTCTGTTTTGTGATGCGGAAGTGGAGCAAATCCTCCATGTTCGGATGCTTCTTCTTTGTTTTCAGGCTGTGACAGGTTTGAAGGTTAATGTCTTGAAGAGCGAGATGGTTTCAATTGGGGAGGTTAATAATGTGCATGCTTTGGCTGAGATTCTGGGTTGTAGGATTGGGTCTCTGCCTATGATCTATCTCGGTATGCCGCTGGGGGCTTCCCATAAGTCCCCTGCTATCTGGAATCCTATCTTGGAGAAAATTAAGCGGAAGTTAGCTGGGTGGAAGAAGCTGTATCTGTCAAAAGGTGGAAGGCTTACGTTGCTTAAGAGCACTCTAGCTAGCCTTCCTACTTATTATTTATCTCTCTTTACCATCCCCTCGCATGTGGCTAATAAGATTGAGAAGATGCAAAGGGACTTCTTGTGGGGGGATTCGAAGACTCACTTGGTGGGGTGGAAGAAGGTGTGTGCTCCCAAGGCGAACGGTGGGCTGGGAGTTAGGAAAATAACTACTTTTAATCAAGTTTTATTAGGAAAATGGTTATGGCGGTTTGGAGTTGAGGAGAATCGTCTTTGGAGGAGGGTTGTAGCTTCGAAGTTTGGGGAAGAGTGGGGGGGTTGGTCTTCCAAGCTGGGCAGGGGTGTCCACGGGTGTAGCTTATGGAGAAGTATCCGAAAAGGCTGGAAGGTGTTCAGAAGATTCATTCAGTTTGAGATTGGGGTGGGAGATAGAGTGAGATTTTGGACAGATCAGTGGTGTGGGGAGTTACCTCTCCATATTTCCTTCCCGGTTGTGTATGGGATTGCTTATAATAGAGAGGCTTCTGTGGCCTCTTCTCTTAAAAGGTTGGGGTCTGAGTCTCGAAGAAGCTGGAATGTTCGCTTACTCAGGGATCCAAATGATTGGGAGTTAGGTGAGGTGGAGGATTTCCTTCGAACCTTGGGTTCAAATCTTCCTAAATCTGAGCATGGCGACCGTATGAGGTGGAAGTTGTCGAAGAAGGGGGATTTTGACATCCGCTCTTTCTACAATAAGCTTCGTTGTCCCTCGTCTATTATCTTTCCTTGGAAAGGCATTTGGAAGGTTAAGGCTCCTTCGCGTGTCTCTTTCTTTGTCTGGAATGCAGCTTGGGAGAAGATTCTTACAGGAGACAATCTGTGGGGTAGAGGCTTTGATCTTGTAGACTGGTGCATTATGTGTCGATGTAGCGGGGAGACAGTGAATCATTTGCTTCTTCATTGCGATAAAGCTCATCAGCTGTGGAGCTTGATTTTCAGATCTTTTGGGATTGCTTGGGTTTTGCCAAGATCGGTTGCAGACACGCTTCTTGGTTGGTGGAATTGGTTGGGAAAGCACTTTTCTAGCATTTGGAACTTAGTTCCTCTATGCCTAATGTGGTGTATTTGGAGGGAGCGAAACAGGCGAACTTTTGAGGATATGGATAAATCCGATGACCAACTACTCGCTTTCTTCTGTGACTCTCTTTTTGATTGGTCTAGGGCTTGGGGACTCATCTCTAGTGATTCTCTCCCTTTGTTCCTCAGCTCTCTTCTTTGTTCTTAGTTCTTTGTTGGGTGTTGTTTTTTGTGTTTTTTTTTTTTTTTCTTCTTGTTTGATTCCTTCCCTGTATCCCTTTTCTGCCTTGTGTTGTTTTCATGAGGCAACTTCTTGAATATACATCTTTCTTACTTATCAAAAAAAAATATATATTTTTTTTTCCCATGTACTCGTTGCTTATTTTTTGTTCAAATGCAGAGTCTGTTGTAATTATACCTTCATTCGGAGGGCAACTTGAAGCTCATTATTGGAGGTAATTCTTTCATCTCACATGATTACAATTGGCATTATAACATTAATCCATTGATGTTATCAATGCATGATTTCCATTACATCATCAAAGAAACATAAATAGATAGTGGCATAGCTCATTCCTTCTTAATTGATAAATTTTCATTCTGCATTTTTATACAGTGGGAGAGTTGTTCGTAGCTTTATTCCTATTGACAAAATACTGATGCCAGTCCTGAATGAGAATGTGACTCCATTTACTTGTTACTGGAGCTTGGTTTTGCTCGTCCGAGGCAAAAAAGAACTAAATTTGGCATTCAAGGTAAGACATGTTGGTGCGCGTCCATTATATGTTGCCACTGGATATAATTATCGTTGAACTTAACTAAAATGAGCACAAGATATCTCATGTTAAGAAATTGAAGAACTTGTGATGCCACTCGGGCAGCTGAATCAACAAGGAGCCAGTTGCGATGAGAAATTTGGGTAGAATTGTGAAGGAGAAATACATGATGGGTAAAAGTAGTAGGGTGTGGGTTTGGTTGTTGGTCTTGAATTAGTTGGGCACTAATGATTTGTTGAATATTTGGCTTACATGCCCATCCAAAAGATCACAAAGAATAATTAGGATTAAAAGTCTTACATATTCTTCATTTGATTTTGTTTTAATTTGGTAAATTTTGTCACAATATTACCTTACTGGATCTTGAAATGTTGTTCTGCAGGTAGTAAAACCGCCAGTGAAACTGTTGGTTCCCATCTGGAAGGCTTTGTGTTCTGCTACTTATAGTGGAGAAACCACAGATTCTCCTGCAGAAGATAAATAAACATGCCTGTTTTTGGCTTTCTGATCTGTACCTCACTGTAAATGGAAGCTGTTCACTGCTGTTTTAATTTCAAGGTCATGATGGCAAGCTCATAATTAGTCAGACAACGTGAATCGAGTAATGAGGGTTTCCTAGTGGCAGTAATTGTCAAATGTGAATCATCTGCAAATCATTGTATCTTAGTGGGGGAGTTGATAGGTTTACAATAGGTGCTTGGTCTGTATAATTTTTCCCTGATGTCTTATCTATGTTTTTTCTATTTAATCTTAATCAGCCTGTAATGTCAGGAATCTCACGCTGTTTTCTGGCCACAAATTTCTTTGCATTACTTATTTTCTTTTTTGATGGAACAGCCGAGTGTATGCTAAGGCTTCATGACATGATGATTATTATAGCGTCCTTATGTTTCACCAACAACAAGCCTTGGACCTTGAAGAGTTTATTAATTCGATTTGTGACCCAAAAAAGTCTTTTTTCTGTCGGTGTTGTACATCTTTGAATTCACCGAATCCACCTCCTAAAAAAAATGAAAAGAAAATCAAAATCTACACCAATTAACATTTAAAAAAAAAAGTAAAAAAATTACTTGACTCAAATAATAAACTCATAGAATAGAATAGAATAGAAGGACTTATCCTAATAACTCCTAAGTTCCTGGCCCGTGTTACGGCGTTACCCACACCCAAAATGTACTACTATTGGTTGTTGGGCCCGTTAATAATAAAAAGTAAAACTACTTCTGTATTTCCTGTTACAATCTCCGTTTCCGTCGATGGAGAGATAGACACAGACACAATTCGCCATATCCTTTAAGCACATTTTGCAAGAAAGACGCAAGGCTGTCTCTCACTTTTCATTATTTTTCACGCTTCAAATCTCCAAAAATTTCATTCTAATTTAACTAACACACTCGTCTTTCTCTCCTATACCTAATCAATCCCTCGATCCCACGAACACGAACCCCCCCAATTCTTTTTTTTTTTTTCCCGTACACTTATTCGGTTTTTTCACCATTCGATTTCGGTGTAGTTTCTGATTTATTGATTGAATTTCGAAAATTTTGATTTTGATTCGGCGGTTGTGATCTGTGGGGGGATTTGAATTGAAAAAGGGTCGGAGAAGAATCGTAATGAGATAAGAAGGAAATGGCGGGGCAAAATCCAATGGATCAGTTCGAAGCGTACTTTAGGAGAGCCGATTTGGATGGCGATGGCAGGATCAGTGGAGCTGAGGCTGTTTCTTTCTTTCAAGGATCCAATTTGACCAAACAAGTCCTTGCTCAGGTTCTTAATTTTTTTGCTTTTTCACCACAAATTCTTCATTTTTATACGTCATCTTTGTTTCTTAGTCCTAATATGCTTCATTATAATGAATTTAATCAAGCTGCCTCTTGTTGATGAAATTTTGGTTCTGAATTTGGTCAATGCTCTATTTCTTATGATATAATTGAGGAATTCTGGTCTGTCATGGTGAGATTTGTTGGTGTTAATTATTGTCGTGTCAAGGTAAGCAAAGAAAGAAATTTGAAAAAAAAAGGTGTCGCCTTTATGATCTGAGATATTTCATAAAGGTTATTACTTGGTGAGAGAATGCAATGGATTGCTGTTTTGTGCTCTCCATCTATAATGGTCTGGCATTTACTTATGCTAATACATATTCGGAAATAGAAGAGGGGATCAGAGGGTAGGGTCTCTCAGACCTTTGAGTTTGAGATTTTTTGAAAGGATTCTTAAGTCAAAATTTGGGCTTTTGTGTAAGTTTAAACAATATACCCTAAATTTAATCATGAAGAGGTTGGACCTCGGTATGAAGCAACGTGTCCTGGGTTCGAGTATGAGAATCAGCCTCTCAAAAAATTGATAGGTAAGGTAATATTGTTGATGCAGGATCACAACCATAATTGGGGATTAAATTTCTAGGATTAGTTTCCTATTTGGATCAGTTAGGATTAGTATTTGAGTTCAAATTAGGATTCGATTCAGGGATGTTTATCTTCTTCATCTCTTATTTTCTTGGAAGTTCTATAAAAGTTTCAGATGGTATCTTTTGTATTCAAACTATTAGACTATTATTATTATCAATCAAAGATTATTCAACTGTCTAGCGGGGGCCTTGTGCGCTGGGTTCAATCTTTATTCCCCATTTGACTGGGAAGTTTGGCAATGTAATGTATTAAAAATAAAAATATAAAAGAATTTATATTATGTACTTTGTTAATATGTTTTTGCACAGCGTAGAAGTTGTATTCTAGTCAATGTATTTTTTATAGTAATTTTATCTATTTATCTGTTTTTTAAATTTTTGGAAGAAATTTTAAGACTGGTATATACTGATTTGGCTGCATGGTGATCAAAATGTTCTATATGACTTGCAGATTTGGATGCATGCTGATCAGAGCAAAACTGGTTTCCTTGGTCGTGCGGAGTTTTATAATGCTCTCAGACTTGTAACTGTGGCACAAAGTAAGCGAGAATTAACCCCAGATATTGTCAAGGCAGCCCTATATGGTCCAGCTGCTGCAAAAATTCCTCCGCCAAAAATCAATCTTCCAGCCACACCTACACCCCAAATGAATTCAATGGTTGCTGCGCCTGCTCCACAGATGGGTCCAGTTGCACCAACATCCTCTCAAAATCTTGGCTTTAGAGCACAAGGAGTTCCAAACCCAAGTATGAACCAGCATTACTTTCCTCAGCAAAATCAGGCCATTAGACCACCTCAAGTCATGCCTCCTGGTACCGCTTCCCTTCCACCACAGAGTATTGCTGGTCTGGAACCAAATAGGGGAGGCAATATGTTAGGTACCAATGTTCCCAACTCAAACATCTCGAACGATTGGCTTGGTGGAAGAACAGGTGCAGTTCCTAATGGGCCTAGAGGGGTTAGCCCGTCAATGCCCTTGCCTACTTCACAGCTGCAAGCTCCTGTCTCTGTGGCTTCCCCAGTCTCCATGGGTTCCCAGCCTACAGCTAATGCCTCTAAAGCATTAGCTGTTACAGGAAATGGGTTTGCTTCTGACCCCATTTCTGGAGTTGATATGTTTTCTACAATCTCATCTGGAACAAAAAAAGAACCTTCTGGGCCAAGTTACTCTTCTAGTGGTGCTCCTGCCTCTTCAGCCATCTCTCCTGTTTCTAGTGGGCCTCAACCTTTGGCTAAACAGAGCTCACTTGATTCATTGCAAAGTGCATTCTCAATGCAACCTGCTGGCGGTCAGATTCCGCGGACCCAGTCATCATTCAGCCCAAGTCAACAGGTTTCAGCTCAAGGTTCTTCACCACTTGCATCTTCTGGGATTTCAGTTGGACCTGGAAATTCTACTCCTGATAATTCACAGCTTTCTTGGCCAAAGATGAAACCATCTGATGTTCAGAAGTATACGAAAGTGTTTATGGAAGTAGACACTGACAGAGATGGGAAAATCACTGGTGAGCAGGCACGGAATCTCTTCTTGAGTTGGAGATTACCAAGAGGTAAGGGGTCTTCTGTATGGGTGTTTACCTGTAAACTTATGCATTTTATGTATGCTAGGTTGGCTGATTCTGAAACTGCACTCTCAAGCTTTCTTTTTTTTTGGTTGAAGCATTTTCATTATGCATGGTGAAGTCAACCATATTCAATGTTGCTGATGCACTCTATGCCTTTTTGGTTTTATCAGAAAAGGAAGGGGGAACCCTGAACACGAAAGAGCTATATAATTTCTTAACAAGACCCACTATTTAATCAAGATGACACCTAATGCATGGAGTCCAGAATATAAACGAGTTGAAAAACAACATGCCTACAACCACAAATATGTAGATGTTATAAGAACATTCTTCCATCTCTAACAAGTTGCTCTTAACTCTTAAGTGTCTATAATCCTTAAATTCTGTTCCAAACATACTTTACTTGTTGAACCATATTTTTTTTCACCCCATTGCCCTGGTCATAATGCTTTTTTTTACAAATAGTGATTTTTTTGGATAGTTAAATAATGAAGTAAAATGGTGTTCTTGTTTGGAATATAGCATCCAAAGTGATAAATACAACAACCACAAAGCCTTACTCCCAAGGTCAGCCATACCATATGTATTCTTTTCCATTCTTTTCTATATGAAGTCATACTCTCTGTTACTTTCTCAATTGACTTTTTTTTATTTTTTTATTTTTAACTTCTATTAATGTTATTTTTGGTCTTCATCCACCTTTTTTTGTCTTCAATTTGAATCAGCTCACTATTTCTCATCGGTGCATTAATCGCTTTCCTTTGGACATGACCAAACCATCTCAATCGACTCCCTCATCTTTTCACCAATAGGAGCCACCTCTACCTTTAATTGATTTTCCTCATTTCTAATTTTTCCTTGTATTTATACTTATCTATCTTAACATTCTTATTTAAGCTATACTCATTATATGAATATATTGCTTCTTAAAAATTCAACTTTCAGTACCATAAAGCATAGCTAGTCTTATAAGATTAAGCTTTCCCCATATAGGTATTCTATGATCATCTAACTCTTGATGCGCTGCTCTACTTTAGCTACCCGGCTCTTATCCTATGATTCATATCCTATTCAATCTCTCTATCCTTATGAATTATTGATTCAAGATATCAAAATCTCTTAGCGTGTGGTATCTCTTGACCATTTAGTCTTACAACCTCTCCATCTTTGTTTATACTTTTCTTTAACTAAACTTACATTCCTTATAGTCTGTTTTAGTCCTCTTAGCCAAAGGCCTTTGGACCCTAAAGCATCTCTCTAAATTTCTTACTTGAAATTAACTCCATATCTACTTTTATCCACTAAAACTATATTATCTACAAAAAGCATAAATTAAGGGACTTCATTTTGAATCAATCTAGTGAGTTCATCATCAGTAGTGCAAAGATATATGGATTTGATGTTCATCCCTAGCCTCCATGAACTCTTTCAAATCACCTACTATCTTTTCCAACATGACCATTCAGGTTTCCTTCAATAAAAATCATTCTCCATTTGATAACTCATGAATTAATTCATCCATGTCCTACTTATCAAAAAAAAAAAATCATCCATTTCCTCCCAAAATTTTTACATAATAGATTCTTCCAATCCTATTTAATGGTCTCTTCTCCCAAGACAAGTTTTATTAACATACTTCAATCCTCCATTCTCCTAACTTCAACAACCTCTTTTCTAAGACTAATAGCTATTATTATCTCTACCCATTTTTAATTTAATCTTATCCTGTGTACCATTACTTATGTATGAATGTTAATAAATTATAAGTACTTATCAAGGAAAAATATTTATGTTATGAATGTTCAATTTCTCTAGATTTCTCACCTACTCACTCAGTCCTCTAAAGACATATTATGTTTATTTTCCTTCTAGTCATTGTATCTACTAGTTCTATTAGTTTTCCTGTTAAAGACCCTATATTCCAAGTGCCTATGTGAACCCATTTTCTTGGATTAACTTTGTTCCCCATACACCCATCCATCAAAGTGCCAGAAATCTTGCTCATTTTTCAGTACACCTGAGTGCTAATGAAGTGTGTTGCTTATAGGGAATGCGCTAGCTAACAGTTGCCCACTTTCACTACATCCAGGGTTCAATGCAGTGCGTTGCTAGTAGGGACTCCCCACCTTGTATGCATAGTGGAGTTATATTGTGTCCCAGTTTTACAGTAGGATAATCTTATTTGATTGATCCACCTTTGTGGTTAATATCTCTTTATTTAACAGAAGGCTATTGGGCTTTGTCACTGTGTTTACAGCATTCAGGTCCAGGATAAGCATTGGTTTCCGTGGACCTAATTGTGTCACTCCAAACTTTCTTTAGTCCACCTTAAGGTCATGGTGTAAGAGAATCTAAAGCACTAAAATGTATGTGAAAAATCCTTGAAAAAAGTGATTTGGATGAAATTATAATAGACAAATAATAACTTTTTCTTGAGTAATCCCTGAAGTAATAATTGCATCAAATTGTGTTGTTAGATTTCTTACATTTGAAAGTGGAGAGAATTTGTAAATATCTATGGAGATTTAGTTTCCATTTTCCTGGGATTTGGTTAGCAAAATTCACTTCCCTATTATCTTTTGGCAATTAAATACTGCAGTTTCATCAATATATAGCTTGGAAATGAAACATTTCCTTTATGAATTCATAATTTTTTATTGTGAAGGGAGATTTAGGAATGACCAAATACCATCTTTTTGCTAAGAGATCTGTTACTCGTTTAGGATGATGGTAATTAGAATGTATTCTTTATGATTTTTTTTTTTAAATAATTGTTTTCTTTAATCTTTATGATTTTATTAGATGAATTCTTCTTTGCTGTGCTTTGTGTGTTATGTTATTGTTATGGATGTACTGTGTGCTCCTGTGTTTCTGGAGTATTTTTTTTTCATCCTTTTTGGACAAACTTCCTGGGGGCTTTTGTCTTGGTCTAGGATTACATATGCCAAATAATTGTCATTGTTGGACCTTTTTTCAGAGGTTTTAAAGCAGGTGTGGGACTTATCTGACCAGGATAATGATAGTATGCTTTCTTTGAGGGAATTTTGCTGTGCTCTCTATATGATGGAAAGATACAGGGAAGGTCGCCCGCTTCCAACTGCGTTACCAAGTAATATCATGTATGATGAGACGCTGCTCTCTTTGACTGGTCAACCCAAAGTGACTTATGCAAATGCAGCTTGGGGCCCCGGTCCTGGTATTGATTTGAATTTATTTTAATATCTTTAATTTCCTTCCTCTTTCCATCTAGATGTTTCCTGATGAAGCGTTTGATCTCTCTTTATGATTAGGCTTTGGACAGCAGCAAGCGATGCCAGGTGCTGGACCAATGGCGCCTGGAACTAATTTGAGGCCACCAATGCAGGTAAGTGGCCCCCGTGCAATCCAACCCAATCAGCAAAAGCCGGGAGCGCCTGCATTGGAGGATTCCTTTCTAAACCAACATGATACTGGAGGACAGAATGCTGCAAATTCAAAGCCTCGAGAGGCAACAACCGCTGGGGAAAAGGCATTTTCTTTGTCCTTTTGTTTCACTTAACATAGTATTGATTGAACTGTGAATAAATTTTTGGTAAAAGATTATTGTTAACTTAGCTAATCAGCTTTAGCTCAAATGGCTTCTGCTCCCCTTGTAAGAGTAGGGTCTAGGGTGAGGTTGTGGTTCAAAACCCACTAGGTGCATGGGTAACTTAATAATTAAAAAATGAAAAATGAAAATCCTTACCTTATAGGAATATCCTTTGTTGAAATAAATAATGATTGTACCTTCTAAGTGTTGGAAAAACATGATGTGGAAGCGCGTGTGTATAATTGATTAATTCGTATTTTGGTATACACCCTGTTTTGTCAGTTTATCTCAAAAAAATTTCTCTAACTTTCTTCCTTGTTCCCCAATTTTAACACAAAATTTGTCAAAAAGATGTCTATAGATTTTCTTTAAATTTTTTAAGACAGTTGCAATATCTCACTATTCTGGCCTATTAAGAGCTAATGTTGTATATCACTAATCTTTATTATATTCGTTTCTTAATATAAATATGTCAACCCTGTTTTATATATATATATATATATATATATAAAATAGGGTTGAAAACACTTATATATATATATACACACACACTTGGTGTAAGTGTTTTCAACGATACACAAGGTAATTACTTTTTATTGGAAGAATTTTTTTGACAAATCAAACATTGGATTACATTGTCTCTTTATACCCTTCATGCTTGCAAAATATCAAGGTGATTAGAGATTAATTACTATTTCATCTATAAAATTTTCAATTTTCAAGTTCTTTTAAAAAAAAAATTATTTACAAAACTTGAGTTTATGGATCAAATTGTAAAAATGAATTTGGTGGGTACAAAGTTTGGCCCTCAAATATCTAGGAATTAGGCTGCACATTGTGGAATTAAGAAACAAAACAACAATATCGGAGAATTAATTTGGTTTCATCACTTTCATGTCAAGGTGATTTACCATGGAAGCTATTTTCTTTTTTAGATGTCTAATGGAAAAATATAGCAAAGCCCGTAAAGATCTCCATATGATTTTTATTGACCTAGAGCATATGGTAGGGTACTTATAGAGATTATGTGGTAGGTTTTAGAACAGAAATAAGTTCTTATAAATTATGTTAAGTTGATTAAGGATATGTATGATAGAGTTGTAATAAGTGGGAGAACAAATGGAGGCACATGTGAGTTTCCTATCGCTATAGGTTTGCATCAAGTCCATATCTCTTTGCCATTGGGATGGCTGAATTTATTGGATCGATTCAAAATGAAGTTCCTTAGTGTATAATTTTTTGTGGATGATATAGTTTTGAATCTCCTTAGTGTATGATTTTTGCGGATGATATAGTTTTAGTGGATTCTTATAAATAAAAAATATAGTTTTAGCGGATGAAATTAGACATGGAGTCAATTTTGGAGAGATGTGCCAATGAGACATAGCTCAACTGGCACTTTTTCTTTCTATAATAATGGGATGGAGGTTGAGGTCATGGGTTCAAGACCCACTAGGTGTGTGTATCTTACGAATCAAAAAAAGAAATTTGGAGAGATGCTTTAAGGTCTAAAGGCTTTCAGCTAAATATAACAGATTACATGGAAGTATGTTTAGTTAAATCAGAAACAAAGAGGAATGGGTTGTAAGATTTGATGGTTAGGGGTGATAGCCTTTGGACCTTGCAACTGGTTTTGGAGGGTGTGGTTAGTTGCCCATAGGTTTTATTGGCTAGAGGCTAGCCCAAAACACTTTTAATTGGAAAGGTTTTCTATGTTATCAAAAAATAAAAAATAAAAAGACTTAATGGTCAAGAGATCATAAAGAGTAAGAGCTTTAGGTATCTTGGGTCAATAATTCATAAGGACGGAGAGATTGACAAGGATGTGAATTATAGGATAAGAGTAGGATGGATAAAGTGAAGGAGCGCATCTGGAGTTTGTGTGATTTTGTAGAATAAATTTTATAAGACTGCTATAAGATTGACTATAAGAGGTCAGGCCTTGGTATGAGGGCAAGTGTCTTATACTAAAAGCGAAAAGTTGAAAATACTAATCCTATAAAAATTTATTAAGTGGTGTAACATTGACAAAAATTATACCAAATGTAACTTGAACCCAACTCATATATCTATATGTGTGTGTTTACATTTTATTCTCTAATTTAGAGTCTTAATTTAGCTTTTGTATAGCAATTAGTTTTGATTTATCCAATTGAAGAGTGACATTTCTTTGGTTGAAAGAGAACAAAAATGAGAAGGTTCAGTTCATTTCGTATTAGAATTTTTTTTACTATTATCCTTTCTAACTTTCTAGCAAGATGGTTGAGATCTAGATAATCATTTAGGGAGTAAATGTGATTTTTATTGCCATTCTTTTGTCTTTTATGTTTCTGAGGGCTGTTAATATCAAGTTTTTATATGCAGTGTTCTTGTACTCTTCTGAGGGATATAGAAGTATATATTTTCTTTTTTTTTCATGGTAGGTTCAACAAACTGAAATACTGGATTCTAAAGAGAAGCTTGAGTTCTACCGCACAAAAATGCAGGAACTTGTGAGTAGTTTCTTTCTCCTATTCTTTTGCTTCTAGTTTTTTCATAATATTCAACCTTGTTAAGATTTTGTACTATACGGGGTCATAGCTGGTTTTGTCAGGCCTGCATTGTATTGGAAAGGCATGTTGCTTTCGTTTTTGTGGGGTGATTAGTGATGCTACAATGTTGGTGTAGGGTAAATGCAGAAGTTCATTGATGATCACTCAACCAATTTACAGCCCATGGGTTCTGTACCGAATTGGAGGATTTATTTTGAATTCAATGGGGATAATGAAAACAAAATGATCTGATAATAAATAAAGGAATTAATCAACCAGCCTAGTTTGCTTAGGGCTTTGAGTTGCTCCAGGTTCCAAAGACTGCATGTATTACAAAGTGATTTTGATGATTGCACTATGACTACCTTCTGCTAACCTTTGTGGAAACTTGAGTCTGCGCAGTAGCATATTCGCTAAACAGGCTAGTTGGCCGCAATAACCCATTTGCTAAAATAATCAGTTAATAATGAAATGGCTACTCTGTCATGAAAGCATTATTGGGTGCATCAATATGTTCATCTAATTTGATCTTGTATCGTAACTAACTACAGTTAGGTTTTCTTTTTAACCAGTGTAACCTTGAAGCTCAAAGTGAATCTTATGCAGGTCATTGTTCATTTTTATTCACTGCCTTAGTTGTCATTGTTCATTTTTATTCTCTGGTTATTAGGTTCTCTATAAAAGAAGATGTGATAATAAACTCAACGAGATCACAGAAAGGGCATCTGCTGATAAGCGTGAGGTATTTCCTAAGATGTAAAGAATTGTGTTACTGTCGGTTGTAAGAAATAGAATTTCATTGTATTTACGTTCACATTTTGGATTTCAGGCAGAGTCGTTGATTAAGAAATATGAGGAGAAGCACAAGCAAGTGGCAGAAATTGCATCTAAATTAACAATTGAAGAGGCTAGATTTCGTGATATTCAGGTACTAGGTGTTCTTTATTTTCATGTAATAATGGCCTGGAGTTGCTTTCAAGAGGGTGAGGCTGTGAGCTTGTAGAACGTCCAGCAAAATTGTACTCCTTACATTTGAGATTTGGTTGATCCAACTGAACCCAGTAAAGTGTAGTTACAAACTTATGGGACACAACACTGCTTCTTTTTTTCCTCATTGCTCAATTGGAGCCATGGCTTCTTATACATCAATGGTTCTCGTAGTTTTTCCTCCACCCATGGCCTTTTGGGCCCTCCACTTGTTATCATAGTTTCTTCAATTAGCATGAACTGTCTTTCAATTTCCTCTAATTTTGTTTTGGAGTGTTTATCTAGTGTAGTCAAGACATTAATATCTTGCCAAAATGGAAGTCAACTCATTGTTCAATATCAGTCATTGATGTGATGATTTTTTGTTTGACTTTCTTCTTTCTCTTGCTGCTGATTCATCACAGCATCTTTTTTTTCTTACTCGTTCCCTTTTTTTTTTTTTTTTTTTTTTTTGGGGGGGGGGGGTGGGGGGGGGGAGATGTGTTTCTCATCATCATATCATTTATTATGCTCTTTTTCTTTTTTGGGCACATTTCTTTAAGTTTACTTGATTATATTTTTAGGAGAGGAAAAAGGAGTTGCATCAAGCAATTGTTAACATGGAACATGGAGGCAGTTCAGATGGTATTCTTCAGGTACATCTAACTAATTTTTGATGATGAGTCAATGGAGATTCCATGTAATATTTCTAACACTGTTGCATTGCCGCTTCTATAGGTTCGAGCTGATCGTCTTCAATCAGATCTTGAGGAGCTACTGAAGGCTTTAACTGAACGTTGCAAGAAACATGGATTAGATATTAAGTCAACTGCATTAATTGAGCTTCCAATTGGTACCTTGTTGACCCTTTGTTCAATTCTTCCATGTGGCTTACTATTAGATACACTTCCATGTCCTTTTCAATGTCTTGCTTTATGATTTTCTAACACACACATGCTGTGTTGGGATATGCAATTCTTTTTTTATGTAAAAGTATTGTGATCAAGTTTCTGCAAATCAATTATGTCACTCATGTGGTTATTAATAATCAGCAACTGTAAACTGGGGTGGAGCAAATTTTTTTTTTTTTTTAAGAGTGAAAATGTGATTTCGTTGTTGTGGAATAAGAAGCCTTCATATCTTAATGCATGCATTTAATTTAATCACACCTAGTTGAGCGGTATCTACTTTTTAGGGAATATGAGTTGAAGCACTAACAAGAATATTTCTAGCAAAACGTCTTTGACAATCCTTGGAGAGATAGTTCATTAATAGAGGTCTCAATTCACATTTGCTTTTATTTTTTGGTAAAATACTATTTTGGTCCCTGAACTTTAAAAGTTTTTTTTTTCATCCCTAAATTTTAAAAAGTCCATTATTTTTCCATAAACAATTGAAAAGTT
Source organism: Quercus gilva (assembly GCA_023621385.1). Taxonomy (NCBI): domain Eukaryota; kingdom Viridiplantae; phylum Streptophyta; class Magnoliopsida; order Fagales; family Fagaceae; genus Quercus; species Quercus gilva. Next base: position 16,210,798 of record CM042474.1, read on the forward strand.
TGTGATTTGTTCCTAAATTATTGAACATGTTTTACTTTATGTCCTTAAACTTTAAAATTTTTTTTTTTTTCATCCCTAAACTATTGAAGAAGTTCTTTTTTCATCCTTAATTTTGTCTCTAAATTATTAGAAAAAAAAAAACTCTTTACAAAGTTTAAGGATGAAAAAATAAATTTTTGAAGTTTAGGAGATGAAAAACAAAATTTTGGTAAAGCTTAGGGACCAAAATTTTTGAAGATTTTTTTTTTTTATTATTTTTTTTTTTTGTACTAGTCAGATTTCCTTATCATCATATTGGAAATACTTATTATTATTATTATTATTTATAAACTACCAAATATATGTGATCATTTTTCACGATTGATTTTAAAGGTTGGGAACCTGGAATTCAAGAGGGAGCGGCTGTTTGGGATGAAGAGTGGGATAAGTTTGAAGATGAAGGTATGCCCTATGGTTCCTAGCCTTTCTTTTCCCCCCTCCGCTTTTGAATGTTTAATGCTTCTTTTGGTTATCTTCTCCACTTACTGTAGTCAGTCAAAATATGCATCTAAAGAAATAGAGTAATCTGACAGTCATTGAAAATTTTATTTAATTATGTGGATATGCTTTTTGAACTTTCAGGTTTTGCTAATGATCTCACTCTTGATGCAAAAAATGTTTCTGGTCCTTCACCACAATCTGCATCTGTTCACAAAGAAAAAGTTTCTGGAAATGGTAGTTCAACCCCCAATTTCTATGCTAATGGAAAGGCAGGGAATCTACCAGGTATTAGTGAGCATGGCTTTGAGAGTGAATCTGCATATTCCCACAGTGAAGATGAATTGGCAAGAAGCCCTCGTGACAGTCCTGCTGGAAGGACTGCTTTGGAGAGTCCATCTCAAGAATTTTCAGATACTCCGTTTGGAAAAGGTTCTGAAGCAGATGCAGAAACGCATAGGTACAGGGGTTGATTTGTTTCATTGTTTAGCCTACTTTGCAGTTTCCCCTCTCTCTCTCTCTCTTGTACTAATCGTGTTCTACTTCATGATGGCGCTGAAATTATTTATTTATGGTAACAGAAGTTTTGATGAATCAACTTGGGGTGCCTTCGACAATAATGATGATGTGGACTCAGTGTGGGGATTTAACCCTAACCATACCAAGGTGAGCCAAAGCTTCCTTAAGCACATGGAATGTGTTGGACATTTAACCAGTAATTGTAATAGAAACAAAAGTTGAAAATATGTTTATTGAACATAAGTTCCCTGGGACTTGTATTTAATGGTATATCAGGATGTTTATATGCAATTTGAGATGGGTAGAAAATTATACCTTGCTGTATACTGTTACCATGGGATTCAACCTGACTTATTAGAGTTTTTTTTTTGGCTGAATTCTTAGAATTTGAATTCGGTTGTGTTCATGATTTGACCCAACTTATAGGCTGATTAAGATCAAGATTCCACTGAGGGAAATGGTATGCGCTTGATGAAAACTAACCATTTGATATGTGCATTTGACTGAGCCTTTTTATTGGTGTAACCTGTAGAATTGTTTCAAGGTTTTTGATTCCTTTTGATTAGGGAGAGAAGATGCTTCTTTTATCATGACCATAAGAGATTAAGAAAATATTTGTTGAATGTTTTTTTCCCCAAAGATTTATGATGCTGGGCTAAGTTATCTGTGATCCTGTTGTTTATATAATGCTTCATTGCGCATGGCATCTTGTTAATGCGTTGTGTTTAATTTTGTGTCCACGATGTCATCTGCAGGACTCAGATACTGAGAAGCACAAAGATATCTTTGGATCTAGTGACTTTGGTGTAAGCCCAGTAAGAACAGGATTTTCACATACAGAAAGTACCTTTCAGACGAAGAGCCCTTTTAGTTTTGAAGATTCTGTACCTGGCACTCCAATGTCCAAGTTTAGCAATTCCCCAAGGTACAGTGACGTAGGGGATCACTTCTTTGACAACTCCTCAAGGTTTGATTCCTTCAGCATGCACGATGGAGGATTTTCCCCACGGGATAAGCTTACAAGGTTTGATTCCATGAACAGCACCAAAGATTTTGGAAGGTTCGATTCCATGAACACCTCTAAAGACTATGGCAGGTTCGATTACACGAACACCTCTAAAGACTTTAGCAGGTTCGATTCCATGAACTCCTCTAAGGACTTTGGCAGGTTTGATTCCACGAACACCTCCAAAGACTTTAGCAGGTTTGATTCCATGAATACCTCCAAGGACTTTGGCTACGGTGGTAAGCATACAAGGTTTGATTCCATGAGCAGCACGCAAGACTTTGGCTACAGTGGTGAGAAGCATACAAGGTTTGATTCCATGAGCAGCACGAAAGACTTTGGCCACAGTAGTGCATTTTCTTTTGATGAAGCAGACCCCTTCGGCTCCTCTGGCCCATTTAAGGTCTCATCAGAAAGTCAAACTCAAAAGAGAGGTTCAGATAATTGGAGTGCTTTCTAGCTTGGCAGTTTACCTTGTGTTTCTACTCCACACTTCCTTTTCCCCCATTTTCTTCCGGGGTTGATAATGGTAGCCATTTTTTTATTGTGCTGTATAGCTTGTAACAAAATCTCGATGATTGTATTGTTGTATGGTATGGCCTTGTATTATTTTGAGGATAATCTGCTTTTGTCTTTTGGGAACATGCGGCTGAAATGGTAACAGAAGTAAAAGGGGTTAAAAAGAAGAAGAAGAAGCTTGATCTTTAAATAAAAAACCCCGAATTTTTTGTATTATTCTGACCAGCACTATTATGCTGTGCCAGTCAACTTTGCTTGTTTGTGGCAGTTATTTAAGTTGTTTCAGTTTAACTATTTCTATGTACATGCTTCCTTTCAAGTTTTGGTGAGTGGAGTTCGCAGTTGATTGTTTCCAAAATTTGGCTCAACCTGTAGACTTAGAAATGGTATCTGGGTGGCCAATATATTCAAATTTGTTGATTTTTGTTGTTTGTATGCCTACCATTGTAATTGAGATATTTCTTGCTTAACATGCTTATCTTACGAGGAACATGTAATAAGCATTAAAAGCATCCCCCACAATGTTGTTTGTAGACCATAAAAGCGCTTAAATGGGATAATCCTCTCAAACTTTTCTTGCCTCAATCAATATAAGGCTAATTGTAAGGCCAACGTCTCAAAATAAAGCTGCAAATTTGCTCAGCTTGAAAAAATAAAAATAAAAACCACTACATTGAATGTGTATGGTAGCAAGGATATATGCATGTGAGTAAGACTTAGGTACAGTATTTAAGTGCTATTCCTTAAATTTACTTTTTAAGATTATTTCATACGGATTTTTTCTCATAGGATGGAAGTATATTTTTTAGTTAAATAGCCACAAGACTAAATCTTAAGAAAGGAACCTAAGGAACAGCACTTAAGGTACTATATCTAAGTTTTGTCCTATATATATATATATATATATAGAGAGAGAGAGAGAGAGAGAGAGAGAGAGCATCAATTCTATTCCATTTTTTGACCCTTGTAAATACTGACGAGTTGGTTTCCTTAATGTCCCTTTCTCTTTTTCAATTATCTTTATTTACCCAAATAAAGACAATTGACAAGATGGATATTGCCATATAGGGTAAATGTATTGTTGCTGCCTTGCTGGTAATACGAGCAAGTCCACTTTAGTCCAATTGGTTTATTTTGGTCCAGTTCAGTCATTTAGGTTTACTTCAGTCCAAATCTTTCATATTGTTATACAGATTAATAGATATATGTGAATATATATATATATGGACTAAAAAAGTGACACCGATAAACCTATATTAGAATTAATAACAACTTGTTAGCTAAGATTTTTTTGATACTCTTTTGCCTCTTTTGTAATCCCTTTTTTTCCCCCCAATTTGAGTAGTCTTAGAGTTGGGTATATGTTTTGGGTTGGGTATACTTTGATTATATTTTTTATTCAATTGAATGAAATCACTTGATTAAAACTATTTTGGGCTAAACTGATTATGAAATTAATTAAGTGTTGTTTGTTGTGAATGTATCAGCTTTTCAATTTAGGCATGATTATGGAGTTTGTCGTGAATGTATTACTTTTTCAATTTAGGCATGATTTTGGGCTAAACACCAACCATTGGTAACATAGCAATGACTAAGACTAAGAGGTTCATTGGTAGCATAAGGAGCAATGACATCCATGTCATTATAGAGAATGACAATCATGTATTCTCTTCGATCCATTTTATTTTCTAGCCTTCAGGTTCCAAAGTTTGTATTGGTAGAAAGTTTAAGTCTATTAACTCATCATCTGTTGTAGATTATGAAATGTATTTATATGACTAACCATCAAACTATTATAAGGTTTATCTTTGCCTCCAATTAGAATTAATGCATTTTTACATAACCATAGGAACCTACCAATAAAGGAGTCGCATTCACTGATGGAGACCACTAATAAAGACTCTGATCCACAAATGAACAATTCTTTGGGGCCTTTCCTAATCAAGGATTCTCCGTCTAAGACATTGCCTTTTGCCAAGGATGGATTCACCATTCACCAACAAGAAAACTAACACTCTCAAGTAATGAAAAATATAGTAGAGACAAGTAGTAGTTTTAGATTTCAAAAGAGAAAATTGTAGCAATTATCAGATATGCTCACATTGAGAGCTAATTATAAAGTTTACTCCATGTATAGATTTGAGATCCATGGTATGATTATTTATTTTATTTTTTTTTAATTTTAAATTTGCTCTAGAACAAATTGGGTGTCTTGTTCTAAATGGATTTTTACCTTGTAATAATAGATCTTTTTTGTATTCATTCATAACATCTTTTTGGATTTCTAATATTTTGGATAGTGAAAAAATGTTATTTAATTATAGTGAGAGTTTGGATAGAAGAGTTTCCTGCGTTGCGTTTTCAATGTTGCGTTTTCAGTTTTTTTTTTGGCCGGAGTTATTGACTTTTGGGAGACAAAATTTACTGTGCATGAACAGTGTGGCACTGTTCATGCACTGTTTACATATTAAAAAATATTAAAAATAGGTCCCACAATACTATTCACCTATTTAAAAATTATTTTGCTACAGTGTTTTCAGCAACAATCAGTTTTCAGCAACTTTCAGCAACAATAAGCTGTATCCAAACGAACCCATAGTGTATATGTATTATTACATTAATGCAAAACTCCTACTTGTTGCGCAAGTTAGCGACTAGTTAGTAGTTACTACTAATAACTCACACTCCTCGAAAGTGCACACATTCTTTTCTATCCAAACTATCTGAATGCTCTTTAGTGTTGACAATACGGGAAGAATTAAGCTGAGATGTCAGAACAAGATCAAGCATTGTAATTAACCAAAAATGAGCTAGTGTTACTATGCATAAAATAGATAGTTCAATGAGCTAGTCCAAGTGGCAGAGGAAAAGACAAAATAATATTTTTCATTCGGTTAGAAGACGGGTTCAATTTTACTAGTAAAAACTAATGTTTTAATACATAGAGACTACACAATATTAAATAACTAACCACCAAAAATGGGAGTGCACAAAGATAATTTTTACATCACAATTGGAGGAAGAGAGCACTATAAGGAACCCTGCACTGCTATTTAGTAAAAACTCATATGGAATCTTGAGTCTGCACCAAATTGATCGAATGAAACCTTCAGTCACAAACCTCTTCAGCAATACAATACCTGTTGGCACCAAATAACTAAAAATTATACAAATTGCCCAATCTCTTGACTGGGAGAAGCACTATAATTGATCTTTTATCTAATTTTATACCATGGACTGTAATGAACCAAAGAAACAAAGAACAATATAATATAAGGCAAAACCTCCCCACAGCTGAAAAAGTCAATTTATTCTTCTTTACAATTTTCGTATTTGAGCTCCAAGGCTTGATCCAAAGATTTAATGTAAGCACAATAATCATGTTATAGGGTTCGCTTATAACCACTCTGATTCACAGCTCATTGGGTAAAATATTACCATTTTATGTGTTATTCACAGTTATGGCCTAGCTAGGTCTTTTTGAAGAGTCTTCTTTTTTTTTTTTGGTTGGCATCTGACTTTCAAGCAAGAGGGTTATATATACCTTTTGTTGTCATCCCTTGGTGCCCGCCATTTCTTTTCGGATTTGATCAGAAGTAGAAAACATTGTTGAACGCATATTTGCTATTTCTACGAGTGTCTCCAGGGCTGCATGATAGCAATTTTTGGAATGAGTCATTTCTTTCCTTCTAGACAAATTGAAATCAAAACCCAAACTGGTATATAAGTAGCATAAATACAATAGGGTTAACACATGGTTATTGCACACACAAACACACGAAGAGAGAGAGAGAGAGAGAGAGGGAGAGAGAGAGAGATTTGTTTATCTTGATAAGAAACTGTGTCGGGCTATGCACCTGTCTCAAATGAAAGTTGGGCAGATCGAAGCTTTGGGGAAACTAAAGTCCCGAACATTGATAGTGATTTAGATCGCTCCTTTTGAACCTAGATGGCATGGATAATATTTAGACAGTTACTCCATTTTACGTTTCCTTTATTAGAATTTCATAGATTGCACATTTGAAGATTTTACTGAGAATCATTCTAAATTCAGTTGCTTAAAATTTATTCACCAACCGAACTTAATACAATGTGGTTCACAATAAGGTTTCTAGTGCATGAAAACAAATGCTAGAATACAAATCTCTTTGTTATAAGAAAACATTAATGCTTGTGATACACTTACTTGATCATCAACTATAAGAGGAGCTCCATTTGTTGCTGGAGTTTCTTCACAAAAATACAAATGGCAAAAGTTAAAACAGCATACACTCCATTCATAATCAATCAAGACAGAAGTAGTTGACTAATGCAAAATTTTAAAGTTTTTAAGGTCAAATAATTACTGTATCTTCCTTGTACAGGGACAAAAAAACTATACCAGAAAACTGGGAGCGGTGTCTTAGCTGTGGACTACCCGATTTTGTCTGCAAATTGTCCTCCCTAATTTTTTCTTCTCCAGAGCAGCAGTTTTCATTATTAGAGGATGCCCATTTGCTCAATTTAAAATGCGGTTGTCCCACCATGTAGTCAACTACAACAGATCATATATCACAAAAGTTACTTTGGCATGACTACAAAGCAATGCAAATAAGTCCATCATTCATATGTCTGTGTGAGTGTGTGCATGTATAAATGAAAACTCACAAAAGTTGGGGCTGTTGTAAACCTAGAATTTTCTGTTGGTATTCTATCTTAAACCCATTTGATGATGTAAAATGCAGTTGCCTCACCATGTGATTTCAAACAAAGTACAGATTTTTAAGCTTCCTTTTTATCTAGGTATAGCTCTTTGAAACAACCCCCATTTTCAAAAAGCTGAAAAATAAGTTGTAGCAAGCAGGCACACTGTTACATACAAGAATATCTTCCTTGACATTTTGAATACTAGTGTAAAATTTTAAGATTCCATGTCCTTTCTCATTCTTTGCTAAGAATTTGGCGTCCATGAGTAAATAGTAAATATTGGTAGAAGTTCAACTGAAACTAGAAATGTGTCTCAGTTCGGTTTATGGATGACTTGAATAGCAGGAATTTCTCACTTGGTTATAGATGTTAGGATTATGGTTAAATAATTAAATTCACAATTTCCTAATAGCTTAAGCTTTTGGGACAATTGGTAATTTATCAATAGAAACGATCTTAATGAACAAAAGGGTAGAAAAAAAATTACCATCAGGTTCAGACACTTGCAATGTTGTAGCAGCAGAATGGGGTTTCAGGTCCAGCAAAGTACCGTTAATTCGTGACACACCCATGGAATGTCGAGCACTCGCCAATTCCAGCCATCCCTATCAAAATTCAAGAAAAAAAAAATGTCACAACCACCACCACCCTGTACCTGATAGAACCAAAGTGAATCAACAGGCTTCTTAATAACCAATTCAGAAGGCTAATTAATTAGGAATAAAACAAATAACAGTATCTAAGAAACACATTCTGTGCTTTCCAAAAAATGATCCAAAAATTTTCCATTGGACAATTAAATTCCCAAACAATCATGGAAGTGAATTTTTTCAATCTCATAAATTTTTATCAATTCCAACCATTCTGTACTACTATTTTATTTAAACTAAAAATAAATGGAATGGAAGTTAGTTAGAGTGAGATGACCTGGCGCAGTGTCGAAGACAAAGAATCGAATAAGGTTAAATAGGAATCCAAGGAATCGAGAAATTGCACAACATTCTCTTCCTCGGATCCTCGTTGTCCTTGTTCTTCAACTACTTCAGAGAAGCTTAAACTTTGGTCTTCTTCTTCTTCCATCTCGCACTCACGCTACAGATTCATCATTCCCTTCTCTTCTCTACAACACAATTATAAATTAAATTAAATTAAATTTGCGTTTTTTAACCACCCCAAATACCTAAAACGCCCTCATCTTTTTTCCTTTTTCACGAAAAATATCAACCCCTCACATTTTTCTTTCATATTCGAATTTTTTTTATTTTTTTTTCCTGGTTCTACAGAACTTCTAGGCTATTATTGCCTCTGCCTCCCAACCCATTCTCTCAGTCTCAGGTACGGTTTCTTCTCATGGGTTTTGATTTTTGGGCTTGTTTGTTTTTTTAATTGTAAGAATCTTCAGGGTTTTTATGGACACAAGTAGGAGGGTTTAAGAGAAAATAGAAACAATTAAAATTAATTATTTGTGCTAATTAATTAGTCAATTTCAAATTCATGAATTTTGTTGTGGCTCAAGGAAGGAAGCTTCAGTTATTACTGTCGTACTGCCCATGATTATACGACTAGTCGTTTAAGAACCGCCAATAATACAACATAGTTGTTTGGTTCCTGTATACTAGTAATCAGAAAGGGGCTGAGTGACTCTGATTCTTTGTGTTATAGTAATGGAGGCAATGGTGAAGAAATATCAGCAAAAGTTCAGAAAAGTTAGGGACGAAATGAGCCGTTGGGACGAGCTCCAGTCTCGCTTAATTTCACAGTTCAATGGTGCCTCTTCTATCATCCAGAGGTTGCAGGTACCTCATTTCTAACTCATATTTCTTTCACATTATATAAAACCCAATTTTGTTTTCTTCTTATATTTTTATTTATTTGTTTATATTGTATTGTACATGTAGCCGAACCTAAAATTTTGGGACTAGGGCTTGATTGTTGTTGTATTTATTTGTTTGTATTGGATTTGGCATTGTGGGTTGTGTACAGGTACTTCAAGACTCCAAAAATTATGGTTCTTTGAATTGTGTTGCTGGAATTGGAGATGGTTTGCTGAGAAAGCAATTGGAGTCTTTGGAGGTTATTTTCCTTTCTTTGAAAAGAACCATGTAAGCAAAAGATGCATATTTGTTGTTTGATAAATGTATTGTGAGAGCATAGGAATTGAGTTTAAGTTGTCATTATATGTGTTATGGGCTTATGGGTGTTCAATGATTGTTGCAGGGATGAATTTCATGGTATTGTTTTTTCGATTGAGAAGATTCATCGAGATGGTAGACAACAAGTTAAAGGTGGGTCTAATCAGCCTAGTGCGAAACAACTGCAGCTACGAGTTGGCGTAAAACCCACTCTTGCTGATTGCTTGGATGGGCTTATGGTACTTTATGATATGCACCACTCAGAGTATGGAGCTTTTTCTATGTCTGAAAAATCTACGATATTTCCTTATGCTTGTGTTTTTGTAGTTTTCTATAACCATCAGAGAAGATAGATTATAAGCTACTCCAGAGTCTGATGTCTGAGGCATTTTGAGTGCTTAAATGCTCCCCAATTAATACACACAAATAAGGGCATACCCTATATTATGTCATAGTCATTGAGTTTGATAATGATATCAATTAGATTATTAATGACTTTGCTACCTTTTTGCTTGTTAGGTACCTTCTTAAAGCCTCAGTGGTTTCAGCGCTATCAATGCTTACATTAAAACCCAGGTGTGCGAGATTTTGAAAAATAAAAATTAAATGTGATGTATCTGTTTCATTTGCATAGAAACTCGGTTGTTCAAATCCAATCCAAGTATAAGTGGGGCTGTTTTTTGTGGTCATCCATCTCCTTCATGCATCTCTGAAGTATTTTATGCTACAAAATCTGATTTTTTGCATATTCATTGAAGTTGATTAAGCTTGTGCTTAGGATTTTGAAATCAGAGCCAGAAGAAAAGGGGTTTCTGACATTCTCTCTCTTTAAACATTTTCTTTTTTTGGGGGGTTGTGAGTGTTTATTTGTCTTTCATGATTTCAATTAATTTAAGGGTAAAAAAAACCTACTTGTTTGAGTACTCTGCTGAGTTATACCCATTCAAATGTCACCTGATCTCAATAACTAGATCTGCAATATATTTTCTCAACTCTTCTTTATTGCAATTTTGTCTTTGTGTTTCTGTCAGCTTGTAACTTGACTCCTATTTTGTTCCATGCTTATCTTGGATTATCTACATTGCAGTGCCAGTGACCTATGTGCTCTCCAGCAGCTCTTAATTGATCAGCCTAACATCCCCAAAGAAGAAGGTAGGCAAATGACAAAAGAGGAAGATAACAAAGATAAAGAGCAAATTTCTTCGTGCTTAATGTGCCAAATAACATGCAAATTTGGTAAAATTTTAAATAAATCAAAGAAATATATGGACAACATAGATGGGAAAAGAGAAAATACTGGTTTTTGGCCATTGATGGGTTCTGCAAATAGGGTTGTTAGGTTGTTGACATTGATTTATACAATTTTCCGTATAGTTGAAGGCTACATTTGCTCAGGGTAAAAAGTATAGTTATGCTTTTACTTCACCAAATTTTGTAATCTATTTGTATTGTCTTTGCTTTTATTTAATTATAAATATTTGTTGACTATATACATTTATCATCTGATTGTGGCATTTCCCTTGCAGTTCAATCCATCTTTGATATCATATTTGCAGAAGAAATCTGTTGATTTCACCATATGGTTGAGTACAAAACTTTGTATTTTGGATACTTGGAGCAGTGTGCAAAATGGAACAGTGGTGGCTTTTATGAGAGTCATCATCCAGCTTGCTTGTTGGCTAGTGAGGAGACACCATAAGCTGCCTACAGAGTGAGTGTTTGAAAATTTGATGTTCGACAGCTCTTGAGGCCTTCAAAATGTGCTTTCCATGGATGGGCAAATTTGTTTCTGCCAAAACGTACATTGACCTTCAGAAGATTTGTGCCGAGCTTGGCGAATGGAATATGCTTTTACTGTACTTCTAGAATATTTTACGACTATCCAAGAGGGAGACAATTTCAAAGTACTCTGTCCTGTTACTGTATATTTCATGTCTTTATTCTTAGACTTCTAGTCTATATTTGCTTTCTGGTTTTCTTAAATTCGATTACTTGGCTGCATCTTTTCTTTGCCTTATTGTCTTTTGGGGCTGAACGCGGCGTCATGGCCGCCTTCTTTGTTGCAAGCTTAACCCTTCAAACGATCATATGCATCAACTTGGACCAACTGGTAGAACCGTGGCAGGTTTAACGTGGTGTTTGACAGGTTTGAACTCATAGCAGCATGTACGACCAGCCGAAATAAAGATTGAAACTTTTGACTTTCAAAATTGGGTTTTTAGTATCGTATTTTTATAATGTTAAGTTGCATACACCCGTGCATCTTATAGAATCTACCTCATCTTCATCCAACTCAACTCGAAAGTTTTATAAGGAGTTTGGATGCTGATCAAGACACCATAATTCAAAGACTTTTCTGTACGTCTTTTATAAAAAAGGACTTTCCTTTACGCTTCTGATCAAGACACCATAATTCAACGCCACGTACCTGGCTATTCAAAATGAACCAGCTTAAAAATTTTCTATTTGCCAAAGGACTAGGTAGTGATCCATCTGTACAATTTCAAGATGTGGTAAAGGTATGGAATTAAGCCTCTTCTCTCTCTCTCTAAGGTTTGGATTTTAGTAGGCATCAATTGGTCATAAGGATGGAAAAATAAAAAAAGACATTTTTTTTTTTTGTTGTTAAGGAAACTGTAATATTTATTAGAACACACTAACACAAAAGTAGTATATAAAGTTTTTTAAATAGACAGTTTTGGTTGTAGTTGGTTGTAGCCCATTACTATAATTGACACTAAAAAAAAAATTAAAATGACAAGATAATTTGAAAATTTTAACCATTGGATTGAGTTTTTTTTTTATCTTTTGAATACGTATGTCAAATTTTTTGCTATTCGGATGTTACTTATTATTTTAGCATAAATTTATTTTGTATACATAATTTTAAATATTTGATTGATGAAAAATTTATGATCAAATGATATATATTTCCTGTTACCATTTTATTAATCAAAAAAATAAAAGACAAATCAATAAATTACCTGTTATCATTTTTACAGTTATTTCTCTCACTCATTAAGATCTCTCTCTCACGTATGAAAAAAATGTTTTCCATCCCTAAAAGGGATAAAGTACCTACGATTCTTTTTTCCTCCTTTTTTTTTTGGGACAGAATATAGTAATATACCTATGATTTATTGATATATAGGTCCTACTTCATCCCACTTCGTTACTATCCCTAGTTCGTAGTGTCCACTTAACAAAAGAAACATGATGTTTTAAGGTTTCATCTCCATATGAGATCATGCCTGTGACCTTTGCATACAAATTCAACCTAATTTAATAATGAGCATTCAAATATACTACAGTCTTTTAGAATCTTTTATACAGTCAATTCAATCTTTACTTCAAGCATCTACTACTATATTATAAAACATAACAGTTTTGGTAGAAGATCAATTATCCAACCATCCCATCATCATCTTTAAGCTTAATGATGATCACGCAATTATAGATTTGTATAATTTCTTAGAATAAAAAAAATATTGTATATACACAATAATATAAGACACACTAATAAAAAAATATCTAAAGCTATATTAATAAAAACTCTATTAATCATCAAAAAGTTATTCTAATAAAATTCTATTGGCTACAAGAAAAAGAAAGAAAAAAAAAACATCCAACTACCCGATAGAGTGACCCAGCTCAACAAAGACAACAAGTGTTTTTGTTTCTCACTCTTTTCTTACAGCGAAGAAGAACCGGTGGTTGGTAGTACTTGACTACTTTGGTACACGGCTACGTGGAACTATCAACTATGTTTGTTCCCACCATGTCTCTGTTTCCATATGATACTTTTGTTGAAAAGCAATATAGCCAAAACCAAACCAAAGCCAGCCAGTGAGCCAACCAAGCCAGCCTGGTTTTTTTTTTGAAGCTTTGTGGGGTCAACGGATGGTGAAGCTGCTCTCTCTTTCTTCACTCTCTCTCTCTCTCTCTGAGATATTTGATTTGTGAACTGTGATGGATTTGCTTGGCTTTGTTAGATAGATGACTATTCTCGTTGAGTCAACATTTTCTTTCTTCCACGATATTTACCTCTTACTATTACTACTACTTTCTTCTTTTGTTTTTTTCTGCTTGTTCCTTTTCTCAACCACATAAAGCCCTCTCCTTTTTTTTCTTCTTCTTTATATTTTTATTTTTTTCTATCTATATCTCAAAACTAAAAGTTTCCCACTTCCTCATACTCGGAAAAAGCCTTTTATAAATTCTAATTCTTATTCTTCATTGAGTTTAATTCATTATCCATGGAACAACAGCTTTGTACTACAATATTATCTGCCTCAAGAGTCCACCTTGATTTTATTGCCAAGCTGTCAAATTAACTACAATTAGGGTTTTCTTCAAGGTCTTCCAAGAATTAAGAGACAGGTAATGGTTCTTGATGATCCCTTCTTATTGGTGTTTTGTTTTGTAATACTCTCTGTATTTTGCTCAGGTTGTTCATGATCACTTTGAAAGCATTGGGGCTTTTGGGATTGTTTGAGATTAGTAAGATGCTATTTGGGATTAACTAAATTTGGAAAATTTTGAATTTTTTTTTTAAGGACTAAAATTGCGTCATCATTTTGATGATGAATTTTTGGAGGGGGGGTTAATTAAATTTTGAAAATTTTTGGATTTAGTTTAGAATGGGTTTTTAAGGGTGTGGTTGAATATGTCATTTTGATGGACGATTAATGAAGGTTCAGTATCACTTTGAAAGCATTGGGGCTTTTGGGATTGTTTGAGATTAGTAAGATGCTATTTGGGATTAACTAAATTTGGAAAATTTTGAATTTTTTTTGTAAGGACTAAAATTGGGTCATCATTTTGATGATGAATTTTTTGAGGGGGGGTTAATTAAATTTTGAAAATTTTGGATTTAGTTTAGAATGGGTTTTTAAGGGTGTGGTTGAATGTGTCATTTTGATGGACGATTAATGAAGGTTGAGTATCACTTTGAAAGCATTGGGGCTTTTGGGATTGTTTGAGATTAGTAAGATGCTATTTGGGATTAACTAAATTTGGAAAATTTTGAATTTTTTTTGTAAGGACTAAAATTGGGTCATCATTTTGATGATGAATTTTTTGAGGGGGGTTATTAAATTTTGAAAATTTTGGATTTAGTTTAGAATGGGTTTTTAAGGGTGTGGTTGAATGTGTCATTTTGATAAACAATTAATGAAGGTTGAGTTGGTGTAATAACTTGGACAGAGTTTGGCTCACTTTTAGTAATGTTCATAGAGTTGAATTGATTCTTACAATTAATTCAGGGTTCTATAAGATTTGTTTTCAGTTTGAATCATTTGCCACTTATATCTCTTATAATTCAGTGCAGATTTGGATTGGTTGATTGCAAGTTTCCAATTTTGGGTTCAAAGTGGTTTTAGTGCCCATCTAAAAGAACATTGACCCTTCCATATATGCCTTTGTCTACAAAGTTTTTCTTTTTGTGACATGTTGCAGCATTAGAACAATCTACAACTAATACTTGTCATTATATCTAAAAATTCTGTGTCTCCCCTCGATCCCCTCAACAACAAGAGGGAGTGTGAACACTGTTATTTTTTCACATGCACTGATGCTTTGGTAAACACTAAACAATTAAGCATGCTCTTTTTATTATTGCCAAGCACCTTCATCTTTTATTTATTTATTTTTATCTCAGATTGATTTAGTTTTTATCTTTTTGTATTACTTCCCTGACCACTGTAAAGCTATTGGCATAATGGTTTATCTTTTCTGAAATACTAATTTGTTGCAGGGAGTAATTTAAATCAGATGGCTGATAGCTGGGATGGGAGTTCTGAAATTGGCAGCCAGTCAGATGAGAGCTTTCATTTTGAAAGAGTGCACCTTGAGCCTATATATGATGCATTTGTCTGCCCATTGACAAAGCAAGTTATGTCTGATCCTGTTACCTTAGAAAATGGGCAAACTTTCGAACGTGAAGCAATTGAAAAGTGGTTCAGGGAATGCAAGGAGAGTGGAAGAAAGATGGTATGTCCTTTAACGCTTAAAGAATTAAAAAGCACAGATATGAACCCTAGCATAGCTTTGCGGAACACCATTGAAGAGTGGACTGCTAGGAATGAAGCAGTTCAGCTTGATCTGGCTCGTAGGTCATTGAATCTGGGCAGCTCAGAAACTGAAATTCTGCATGCTTTAAAGTATGTTGAGCACATCTGCCAAAAGAGCCGATCAAACAAGCATATTGCACGTAGTGCAGGGTTGATACCCTTGATTGTTGACATGTTGAAGAGCGGCAGCCGTAGAGTTCGATGTAAAGCTTTGGAAACTCTCCGAATTGTGGTGGAGGAAGATGCTGAGAATAAGGTAGGATGTCACAGGTTTTGTGATTCTTTATAGCTTCTATGGAATCACTAGCGTGATTGGGCTTAGCACCTCTTTTTAATGGTTTCATTTTGTTTTGCAGGAAATGTTGGCTGAGGGGGACATTGTGCGCACTATAGTAAAGTTCTTATCTCATGAGCTCTCCAAAGAGAGGGAGGAAGCTGTCTCGTTGCTGTATGAGCTCTCCAAATCTGAAACATTGTGTGAGAAGATTGGTTCAGTCAATGGAGCAATTCTTATATTGGTTGGGATGACAAGCAGTAAATCCGAAAATCTTCTTACTGTTGAGAAGGCTGAGAAAACATTGGAGAATCTGGAGAAGTGTGAGAACAATGTGCGGCAGATGGCTGAAAATGGAAGATTGCAGCCTCTTCTGACACAAATCCTCGAAGGTGCTTGCACTCACTACTAATTTATCCTTGCTTAATTTGTTGCAAACATAACTGAACTCCTTGGCCAATTTCTTTCTCATCAAAACATGGTTGCAAAAATGATTCTCGTTATGTTTGTTTGAATTTGAAGTTATATTGAACCATGTTGAAAGTCATACTGCCAATGTATTTATCACTGTGCTCCCTTATTTCTCTGAAATCTAGTTATATCTGGAACTTTTGTAACAAATTATGGTAGTTTGATTTGTGCAATATCTATATTTTGGTCCTGAGATTTCATAACTTTAAGAGATTGAGAAGTACAGTTTTTGTTCTGCCTTTTCCTTGGCCATCATAAGCTGGTATTCCCTGTGGTCTTACTACTATGTAGGTCACATTTTCATTCTGAAGCGTGCTGCTTCTGGCAGGGGTGCAACAAGACACATAATGTTTTGCTTGCTAAAGTTAATTGTCAAGACTGTGCATTGGAAGTGTAAGTTAATAATAACTTGATTTATATAAGTCAAACTTGTATGCATTGCCAAGTCAATAGCTAAATTAGAAAGCACAAGTTTTTAACTTCTCAATTTGCTATTTTCAACCCAAGATGGATTAGTGCCTATTTGGTACCACTTATTTTTACATTTAAAAAAAAAAAAAAAAAAATAGGCACAAAAAAAGGCTCTACTTAGAAAAATGTGGGAATTTATAAAGCTATACTTTGAAAAAATACAGTTTTAAACCATCCTCCCAAACAGGCACTTATTTCATTGGTTTTATACTTTTATTTACTTAAAAAAAAAAAATCTAGGTAAAAAAGTACAGATGTATCAATAAAAAGTAAGACTTTGAAAATCTGTGACAATGAAGATAAGCTGGATTTCACATTCAATTTTGTTGTAGAAAAGATTCTATCAATACAAAAGGGTCTTGCATTTTGCAGGTGAGGAAAAAGCATCTCATGAAACCTCTCTCTCACAACATGTGTGGGTCCCACATGAGGTGAGAGGGTGGTCTCATAAGATACCCTCTCCTAGGTGAGATGGTTTGTTGTATCACATTATAAAACATAATTTCTTTTGTCTTTCTGTCCTTTTCTTTTAATATTTTTTATGTAGAGATTTTTAATATATGGTTTGAAAACTTTGGCACACATTCCAAATGAAAAGATGATGTTCTAAAACACAATTTAAGGTTTTCTTGTATGAGATCTATGGTACCTATTCCTATAATCATCATTGGTCATCACTGATTGATGAGTTTTTATAGACATAACTTTCTGTTTTCTTAGGGAATAAAAGGGGAATTGGGGGCTGGGGAAAGAAAGCATTTCGTAGAGGCATGGGCCCTCCTTGACAAATGTAAGGATTTGAAAATAGTAAAACTATTTTTGGTCATGTAATAATTTAGAAGATTAGCTACTTCTGCAATGAGTTCTTACTTTAATGGAACCCTCATAAGAATGGGCGGACAGTGAAGTTGGGTTCAAGACCCATAGGGTCAAAGTAAAATGTGAATGTGTCACTGGGTTTGTTATATAGGTTTGAGCTGTACTTCTCTATGATTTTGTTTTCTTTCATATTTAAATGTAGATATTGTTGTTCTCACTCCTTGAAGAAAAGCTATATTCCTCCCATGAATGTCATGCAATTAACTCTGTTCCCTCAATGTGATGGTTGCAGGCCGACCAGAAACCAAACTTTCCATGGCTTCATACCTTGGCGAGCTGGTCTTGAACAATGATGTAAAAGTCATTGTGGCTAAAACTGTGGGTTCATCTTTGATTAATATCATGAGAAGCGGTACTATGGAGTCAAGAGAATCTGCTTTAAAAGCTCTAAACCAGATCTCCTCTTATGAAGCAAGTGCCAAAGTGCTGATAGAGGCTGGAATACTTCCCCCCCTTGTGAAGGACCTTTTCACTGTCGGTTCCAATCAGCTTCCCATGAGACTAAAAGAGGTCTCTGCAACAATTCTTGCTAATGTTGTGAACTCAGGTTATGACTTCGATTCTATCCTAGTTGGATCTGACGACCAGACACTGGTCTCAGAAGACATAGTCCATAACCTACTACATCTTATTAGCAACACAGGTCCAGCAATTGAGTGCAAGCTTCTCCAGGTTCTTGTTGGACTCACCAATTCTAAAACGACAGTTCTTAATGTTGTTGCTGCCATCAAAAGCTCTGGTGCTACTATTAGTTTGGTTCAGTTTATTGAGGCTCCACAGAAAGATTTGCGTGTAGCTTCTATCAAACTTCTCCAGAACCTCTCCCCACTCATGGGCCAGGAACTGGCTGATGCCCTACGTGGCTCAGTTGGCCAGCTCAGCAGCCTAATTAAAGTCATATCAGAAAATATAGGAATCACTGAAGAGCAGGCCGCAGCTGTTGGCCTTTTAGCTGATCTCCCTGAGAGGGACTTGGGCCTTACCAGGCAGATGCTAGATGAGTCTGCCTTTCAGATGATCATCTCTAGAGTGGCTAGGATCCGGCAAGGGGAGACAAGGGGCACTCGCTTTGTCACACCATTTTTAGAAGGGCTTGTACGAGTCCTTGCAAGGGTTACATTTGTCTTAGCTGATGAACCTGATTGCGTTGCACTGTGCCGTGAGAACAATCTTGCTCAATTGTTTACTGACATGCTTCAGGCGAATGGACTAGACAATGTACAGATGGTCTCTGCCACAGCATTGGAGAACTTATCACTAGAATCTAAAAATTTGACAAGATTGCCTGAGTTGCCACCACCTGGTCTTTGTGGCTCAATCTTTCCATGTTTTAGCAAACCGCCAACTATATCTGGATTGTGTAAGCTTCACCGGGGTACATGTACACAGAGGGAATCCTTTTGTCTTCTAGAAGGACAGGCCGTGGAGAAGTTAGTAGCACTTTTAGACCACACAAATGAGAGGGTGGTTGAGGCCGCACTTGCTGCACTATCTACTTTGTTGGATGATGGGGTTGATATCGAACAAGGGGTAACAGTGCTGTGTGAGGCAGAGGGAATCAAACCTATACTTGACGTTTTACTCGAGAAACGGACAGACAATCTGAGGAGGAGGGCAGTTTGGGTTGTTGAGAGAATTTTGCGTACAGATGATATAGCCTATGAAGTTTCAGGAGATCCAAACGTGAGTACAGCACTTGTTGATGCTTTTCAGCATGGTGACTATCGAACCAGGCAGATTGCTGAGCGTGCCTTGAAGCATGTTGATAAAATACCAAACTTTTCTGGAATCTTTCCAAACATGGGGTAGGCCTCTTCTCAATGATTATTTGCTCCTTAAGTTGTCTAGTGCAAGGACCTGTATGTAATCCTTCTTTTGTCCCCAAGCAGTTCGTAGCATCAAGTTGAAAGTAGATATTGTTGTATACAGATTTTCCATTTGTAGAGGGTTTTGAAAGCTGTTGATTTGTTTTTAATAATTCTGTTTCAATCGATTTTCATTTCTTTACTTGAAAGTCTTAAACTGCAAATCCAGTATTTATTCATTGAAGGCCGGGAAATTGTTAGATTTTCTATTGCTCAATCCTGGTAGAAGATCTTGGGTTCTTTCTATACAGGTTTGTTTTCCTAATGATCTAGCATGCAGTTATTTTATTCTGATGCAGTCTGTGCCTCTGCACAATGTATGTACATCTTCAACCACGTTACATATTTACATTAGCAATGAAACATCAGCTGAAAAACATCAATTGTAACCTTGTGAACACCTAGGAACCAAAATACTGAATTATTCAATTAAAGATTCATTATGCCATCCTTCATACTCAGTACTACTAGGCCTTGTTGAATAAAAAACATGCCGAATGACTCATTTTAAAAGAATTGTCCGCCGGATCTGAGATTTAACATTTTTTTGGGGTTAAAATTACCAATATTTTGTTGTAAAGAGTTTCTTCTATAATTTTCCTTGATGAGATTCTTTTGTTGTCCTTCATTTTTGTTGTAAATAAAAAAATGTGATCATTTTATAATTTAAGAGTGGTGTGGCATATCCTTAAAACTCACATTTATATTTCTCACTTTCACATCTTGAAAATAAATATACTCCTTAGAGGTAAACGAATAGGAAAAAAGTGTAAATGAGCTCTAATTCAAATAGTACTACGTTTCATTTGCTAGAGTGTGAGATCATGTGTTCAAATCTCACCATGTGTGCAATTTACCAATAGAGGAAACAAATAATTGGTCATGAGTCATGACGCATCTCCATAAACCATGATCGTTCTCTAATGTAGTAACTGGATATAACTATATAAGATTAGTGGCTGTGCCCTAGAACTAGTTATAGCTTTAAAATTTTGGGTTTGAGAGTTTCATATGAGGTTTTGAAGTTGAGCATAGGTTGATTTATAATAAAGGGACAAGTATGAATTTGGATCATGAAAGAAAACGTTGTTTGTAACTATACTTGACTAAATACACTACGAATTTGTTTAGATACCGTTTATTTGTTAAAAACTGAAAACTTATTACTGAAAACATTGTAGTAAATTAATTTTAAATGTGTGAATAGTACTGTGAGACTCAAATTTACCTAGAATCTGCGTTTTTCAGTTCTTGGTGGTCCATGAACAATACCCATAAGACTCACTAAAAAACCGTAAAACCCATGGCTAAAACGTGCACTGTAGCCATGGGTCCCACTTTTTCAAACACCAAACACAAAAATGCACACTGAACGTGCAATCCAAACGCACACTACATATTTCACATCGGTATGTAATCAATTTTTTGATTGTTAGGAAATTTTTTGGGGAAAATATATATATATATTTTTTCCCTCTTCCTTCAACTTTGAAGGTTTGAAGGGGAAAAAAAATTCTAGCCTACCATAGGTTTTTTTTTTTGGGGTGGGTTTCATCTTTCTTTTTTCTGTCTGATTACTGGGGAAAGTAATTGTTCCAAAAAGCTTGCTGAATATATATATATTCTACCCTTCATGGGAAAAAAAGAAAAAAAGTTAATATTTAATTTTTGGATTTTTTTTTTTTTTTTTTTTTAACGCAAGAAACTCATAAATACCCAAAACAACGTTGTTTTGGGGACATAATGGCCCTTTTGGCAGTTATTTAAGGACTATATTAAATAGCATTTAATGTTTGAAGACTTTTTTTTTTTTTTTTTTTTGAAAAGAAAGTTTGAAGACTTAAATGATTAAACTAAAGAAAACATTGGGTCCAAAACTGGCGTAAAACCAGTGTTTTACGCTAGCTAATGAGATCACGCCACATACATGCTCAGCTTAAAGAAACATTTCACACCTTAAAAAAAAAAAAAAAAAAAAAAAAACATTTCATGCTCACACATTCAACCACCTCTGCAAGTTCAACAGCCCCAACACCACCAAAATAAATAATAACAAAAACCCAAAACACAATATGGTTCTTGAGTTGTGTATTTGTGTTGTTGAAATCTTTGTAGGTTGTAATTGGTGTTTTTGAGGGTTGTGATTGTGGGTTTGTGGGTGTTCTGTGTGTTGTTGAGAAAAAAAAAATATGAAGAATGAGTTAAATCAAAGAAAAGGAAGATGGGATTGTGGTCACTCTAAGTCTACCATGGGAACTTGCAGGTGGTATGGTGGGTTTGTCAAGGGAGGTGAGTTGCTGATTCAGGTTTGGTTGAGAGAGAAATAGTAGTACAATGGGCTCCATAAATCTAAACCCCCATGAACCCAGACCGTGAGTAAGTTTGTTGAAGCCATGGAAATTGGAACCAAAGATTCTGGGCAGGCCAAAGACAAAGAGAGCTCGAACAAAACCAAGTGTGTTATGAATATACAAGGGTTTGTGTGCGCCACCGCCGCCAGTATGGGTTTGTGTGGTTGAGATCTCTAGGTTTGCTGGGTTGTGTGGTTATGGGTTTGTCGAAGTTGGGGCGCTGGTTGTGCATTGTGGGTCGCGGTGGTTGTGTGGATTTTAATGGGTTTGCGGTGGGTTTTCGATTTCAACGGTGGCTGGTGTTTTTCTTTTTCTTTTCTTGGTTGATGCAGTTGTGGGTTTGAGTTTATGATTTGGTTGTGATTTTTGTGGTTGGAGTTGCTGTTGTTGAGTGGGTTGTGGTTGGTGGGTTTTTTTTTTTTTTTTTTTTATTATTATTTTTTTTCCAGAGGCAGTGGCTGGTGGTGTGGGTTTATTGGGTAGAGAAGAAAGGAAGTTGAGTTTAGTGGTGGCTTGCGGCAATAGCTATTGGTTGAACCATGGAGTTTTGGCCATGGCAGTGGTGTTGGTGGCTTGTGTTGAGCTTTGAAGCTCCGGCCATGGAGGTCATAGATGGAGAGATCAGGGGACGAGAGAAGAGAAGTGAGACTTAAGCTTAATCTTTTCTGCCCAAAAAAAAAAAAAATGTGACATGGCGAGTCAAGATTGGCTAGCATAAAACCCACCTTTTATACCAGCTCCTGACCCAACGTTTTCTCAACTGAATATTATAGGACTAAATTGAATTTAGATCAAAGTTAAATGGTGAAACTTGTAATTTAGATTTTTTTTTTTTTTTTTTAAATTAATGAAAGAGTATTGAACATAAATATTTTCATCATATCATTCCCATTTGCAATTTGCTACCCGTTTGTCTGGTCCATTGAATTTTGATCTAATGGAGTTTTGTACTAATTTATTACTTTCCTTAAACATGAGCTCAAAAAAAAAAAAAAAAAAACAAGTAGCGGGTATGAATTAGGATCAAGAAAGATAACATTGTTTTTGATTACCAATTAGGATCAAGAAAGTAAATAAGATTAGAAATCATTTTAAAAAGGAGGGGGAGGGGGTTGGGTTTGCACTTGCATCAACCAACCCATGTTTGAGAGAGAGAGAGAGAGAGAGAGAGAGAGAGAAGAAGAAGAAGAAGAAGAAAACCAGATAAAATGTATTCACAATTAGTCAACTAAATGCTTTTTTTTTTTTGGGATGAATTTAGTTAAATGTCCTTGAAACTGATTGGCTATATACGTAATGCTTTTATATGAGCCAAAAACAGTTTATGACTGCTTCACACAATGATTGATTCACAAACACAAAAAATGATACATTCTAGTTATCTCTCCTATAGCAATTGTTTTGTGACCGAATGAGATATCAATTTAATACATTTTCTAATTTCTTCACAAAATCACAACCGAAAAAAAAAAAGAGAAAAAGCTAATTCAATGCTTAGGAAGATAATAAATTCTAAAATTTTAACAAAACATCAACTTCTTGAGATCTCAAAAGAGTCAAATTAAGAACTAATCGGAGGCATAGCGTATTTTGTGGGGACTTGAAACGTGCCTAACGCGGCGACCAAGTCTTATATTCAAGAAAGCTTTGAGTTTAAAGTCAAACATTCAAAAAGAGAGGCTGTAAAACATTCCAAAATTTATGCAACTATGTTCCTTATTCAATATCAGCTCAAAAGAACCCACATGAGGAACGGGTGAGATGGGTTACAACTCAAGCTAATAACAAAAGCCACAAATTGGACGTTTAAACAAGAAAGAGGATATTGGTGCAAAATATGCGAAAGTAGTACAGAATCAATTTTATGAATGGTGGTGAATAAATTACATCAAAAGATACATGAACCAACCTTACCTTTAATAGCACTGGGAATAAGAAACCGAAATCAGAGGTAGTCGCCAGGATACAATTTGTTTTTTTGTCCAACTAATAGAGAACAGAATTTTGCCAGTCGCGAAAATCTGCTCCAAATGATGAGGGAGAAACGAATGTGTTTGATTTTATGCACGAGAGTTGGTCTGCAATGTACTTCACAGATGTAGCACTGCCAGTGTTTTAGTCATGCACGAAGAAGCATCCAGTTCATGAGTTATATGATTCCTAGAAATATGCCTCCAGCTAGCCCCCAGATCAGATACATCACAGACAGTCAAGAAATCCAGTATCTGACCAAATATTTTGAACATTTCAACCCCAAATATCAGGTTTCTATCACCAACAAATGCGGCATTCCAGTCCATTGGAGCATCAGGATGTATAGAAGCTTCAGACCACGTAAGATACATGAGATCTAGCTCCCACAGCTTTCTAACAGCCTTGTTTCTCCGGCCTATTTGACCATCTCCTTCACACCAGGAGACAGAAAGCATGAACAGCCGGCCATTACAACATACAAGTTTCGGGTGATACTCATGAACACGGGATGGGAATGGGGTCGTTTGGATTCCAATCCAGTATCCCCTTTCTATGTCGTATCCTGCAAGTCTGTCGGTCTCAGAATATACATAAAACATTCCATTACAAACAACACCAGAACAAACAATTCCAAAATCTACAGGCATCTTCTGGATTTCTGTCCATTTATTTGATGCTGAGTCATAGATTTCTCCAGAATCTAAAGGCTCGTCCCAAGATCCAAGACCTCCTACAGAAATCAGCACAAACCTTCTACAGCCTTTTGCGCTTGACTGATCACTTTTTTGTCTCGTAAATTTGTACGACTTTCTATTGGGCAATAATGAAGCCTCATTTTCATCAAATGCGTTTCTGTATTGTCGTCTTAGTGAAAGCCTGTGAGGATCCTCATAAACATCTGACACCCCACCAACCCGAGATCTGTAAAAGCGTCTATCTAGACGATTTTGATTCAATGTAAAATCTGAACTGACCTCATAAACCCCTAAAATAGGCATCGACCTTGCATGCTTCATAGATGAGACTTTACGCCAAGATTTAGTCAATGGACTAAACACTAACACCCCTTTGTGCGTCTTATATGAGCTCCTATCCACCCTCCCGAAGCTGGTCAAGCTAGAACAACCTCCAACAACATATATATCATCCTGGATACTGGCAATAGAGAACATGAACCTTCCTTTGAGAATATCAGCATTTATCCTATGCCATTGGCCTTGAGAAACATCTAATGCATGAATCTCACCAGAACAAAAGCCACCTTTAACAACACCAAACAGAAACGCCCATGGTTTCTGATGTGGACCATCCCGTCTCATCTGTAGAAACCGAGGAGTGGTAGTCAAGTGTCGCCATTTCTTGCAGACAAGCCGGGCGGTCATAAGACTAGTCATCGGGAGTTTCACCAAGCACATTTCCAGAATGTCATCCGGAAGAAATATGTGCATTCTACTGTTTCTTACTGATTCTTCAAGCTCAAAATCCTTCCTATTATGTTTCCTCCAAAACCTCTCCTTCACCCCATGTGAGAAGCAATCCACCGCAGTTTCTTCAGTGCCACAAATCATTTTGTACCCTTTGCCTTCTTCGCTGGAACTTGACCTCCTTCTACTACTTGTATCCCCAAATTCATCACTAGTATCAGCACCCACTTTGCAACCTCCGCCTCTACCATACAAAGTAAGACACCTCAGAGAAACCCCTCGTGTATCATCCACTTCCTCTCCCCTGCCACTTTTGTACTTCTTCAACTTCTGGCTAACACTTCTGACAAGACGTTTTGACACACTCAAAGTCTCGAAATCTTGACCACGTGATTGTTCTCCAGTCAGTCTCTCAGAAAACATTCTGTGTTCTCTACTTTTTCACCAGCAAAGTCACGTACCTAATCACAATCGCGCAAATCACACTAATCCTCATCCCCAAAACTCCTCTTCCATCATTCATCTAAAAAACAAAGCAACCAAAACACATTAACCCCAAACGACCAAACACAAAATAAACATAGCCAAAATATATATATATATATATAAACATCAAGCTACTTATTGAAATCATTACCTAAAAATTAACATCTTGACGTATACCATACCACATTTCTACTTTATGCTAAAATGCAAGTAAAGTCAAAACCTTGTCTTTGAAGCAAAACTTTCCAAATTGAATTGAAATTCATTCATAATTTATCATTTTCTATTCACAATTTTCACCAAAACCACGCAAACATAGAGTCAACAATTTCACCAAATTTCAAGAAACCTCAAGCCAATAAATAAATACTAAAACGAAAGTCTGTGACAACAATTTACTAGCAGAATGGACCATTGATTTATATATATATATATATATATATTTACAAAGCTAATTAAAAAAACGGAAAGCTTTATCAAATTATTTACTTTTACCATTCACCAGATCCACAAAAATTAAGATATAGTTAAAGCGCAAAATCCGTTATTTAAGAGACACTCTTGACCGTTTATATTACACTATTAATCCTAAATCACTCAATTTTTAATACAGTTGAAAAAAAAAAAAAAAAAAAAAAAAAAAAAAAAAAAAAAGCAATATTCAAGAATATAAATATAGAAAATAAAGCTCAGAAATCCATTTCTTCCATATATATCAATCTAACGCGCCGTTTGGTTTGTTGAGAAATCAACGAAAACGAGCTTCAACTAGAAATCCTCAGTAAACAAACACATAATTAACAGGAAAAAAATGGAAAAAGGTAAAAAGAGCTTACAAGTTAGGAAAATGTGAAGCTGAGCTGAGAAAATCCATAATGTGTGCAAATCTGAGATGAGATTTGATCATTTTGAGCTGAGAAGAAGAATGGGCGAATGTTTGTGTTTTTTTTTTTTTTTTTTTTCTGGGATTAAATTAAATATGGAAAGCCAAACATAGATCGAACATAAAGACCTGAAAGTTCTTTTTAAATTTATTTTATAAATAAAATAAATACAAAAATTTTGTGGGTTTGGTTGGCCTCTCACTCAGCTTGTATCTCGAGGCTGGAATTTTTAGTAAAGCGATTGAAGCACTGATTAAAAAGCGACCCATCAGCTTCACTTACTTTTCTTTTTTCCATTTTTAAAAAAACATTTGGGCATTATTGTTTGTTTTTTCTCACTTCGTTTTTTTTTTTTTTTTTTCCACTGGGTTTTTATTTGATGCGAGCGTGATCTTAAAGCTTAATTTGGTATCTTTGATTTGTAGCCGTTGGATTTGATTTGATGATCTCGAGGGTGTGGTCACGTTTTTCAAATGGTGGGGCTCAGGTCTCGACGAACTTTTTGTTTCTTTTTTGCATAAATTTAGTGCTTTACTTGGCACGAGTGCGGTACACGTGTGAAGATTGCCGGAGGAGTGAGGGCAGTGAGTGATGGGGACGAGAAATGAATCCGAAATGGTTGGCAATGGCAAATAGTGGCGGTGAAATTTTCTTTGGGGGTAGTTAGGAATGGTTGGGGGGTGGGGGCCATCAGCTGTGTACGAGTCCAGGGGTACGACTATGCAATCCAACTACTTTATTTCAGATTGGCAAGCTAACTGTTTCCACAGTCTTTAGCGGTGCAGTACTTCTCGCCCGTGTTTGTTTTAAGACCGCGACAAAACTTTACAACTTTTACTACCATTTGTTCCTCACACACACGACTGATTGTACCCATATAAAAGTTGTCAAAAAAATTTTATGGTATTAGTATTATTCCAACCATTATCACATATATTCTACGCGGACGATATTGAAATGGACTGCTTACCACTTTTACATAAAATAGAGTAAACCTAAAATTATTACTTTTTTTTAACAGGTGTTATTTTTATTTGTATTTTTTTAATGGGTATTTTTTTTTTTAATTAGACTAATAACATAAAGAATCTCATTAACAATGATTTTCAAATTTATAACCTATTGTGAAAGTTACAAAGTTGATGTGTTAAAAGTATTGATGGACAACAATAGGCCAAACATTTTTGGTTTTATATATATTATTAATATTATAGATAAGTTCTTTGACCCTTCCTTATCTTCCTTAATATTATTAATAACTTTTTTTTTTCTTTTTTACTTATCAAAAAAAAAAAAAAAATCTTTCTTTCATTTGGGTTTATGTAAAAAATATTTAAGGTATGTTTGATACATTGTAACAACTCTTGTAATGGAAAAGTTATTTTATGTGTAATAGTTTAAGTTATTCAGTCTTTTTTTTTTTTTTGAGGAAACAGTAATACTTATTAGAATACACAAACACGAAAGTAATATATTGAGTTTTTTAAACAGACTTATAATACATTACATAACAAGACATAATTATTTAAAATAGTTATTATATAGAAATAACTATTCATTAAATTGAGGGATTAATATACCTCTTTAAAATTTTTGTAATAGATATTCTTCGATGCATGTAATTTTTTTTTTTAAATTAATATATTTCTAACAAAAAAAAATTCTTGTGCATAATCTATTACAAACTTTTCATATGTAACAACTAAATTTGTTGAATAGTAATAATAATTCCATTACAATATGTTTTATCTTCAGTAATAAAGAATAATTTTTCTAATGTAATAATCTTCATTTCATGTATCAAACATGTCTTCAGAAAAATTGATAATAACAATGATAAATAGAAAATAAAAATAGATATTCCTAACTAGTACTACATACATTTCACCTGAGATTGTTTTAAATTGATTTCAATTAAGTTTGAGGTATTTTTGGATTGTTGGGTTTTATCAATCCTAATTAAAAAATTGAGTTTTGATTCAACTGTCTAAACTCATTATTCAATGAATATTGCAATTTACATAATTGGGTCTAATATTTTAATTTTATCAAAACTAAATCTCAAAATATTATAATGAATCAAACAAAAAAAATTTAAACTAAATCTAAAACCCCAAAAAGTTGTCAACCGCATTTCATGGGATTGGTGGAACACCCGAATAACACTCTATATACCTGTAGCCCTTAAGTACATGATGGAAATTAATAAGACATGTGAATACATGATCAATTTCGGACACACACACATTCTTTTTTTTTTTGGTGAAAGACACACACGTATCAAACAAGCAGGAGCAAAAAATGTTTCCCTTGGGTTAAGGAATGGACCACATCACCTTTAATTATGGGCCTAAATGGGATAGTTGTGGTCCTAAAACCATAAATGCATGCTAGACTAGATAATAGATATAACTAGATTTTTGTGCCGAATTTCTTTCAACTTCGACAACTAAAATCTTACTCGTTTTTGTTTTGACTCTATCTATTCCAAAGAATTCATAAATCTTCTTAGAAAATTTGGAAATAGACCTTCAACTTCAACACCTTGGAAATTGTACACAAATCATTATCCAAGAGACGTAGAAATTGGAGGGGTTGTCACAGTAGTTCAAATTCTTCAAGTTTAGTACTATATATGTACTATGTACTAATAGTTTGGAGTTTGGACATAAAACCCATGCAGCTGCATAGAATTTTTTCCCCCCAGCAAAAATCATGATGATTAAGTTTGACATTACAATTTTCGTAATCATTATGCATTGAGATTTCACCAAAACTTGATCTCCATTGCTGCTGTTCATTTAAATCATAAACTGATAAACAAGAGCAAACGTATTTCATTTCCAAATAAATCATTTAAAACTCATATACAACGATGAGGAGATGATGATGATGATGATGATGGTGTACCGCATGCGTGAACGTATTTTACTTGCTCTTGGCTCCTATTTGAGGAGCCAAAACCAATGAGAAGCCGCGTATATATGTTTTTATAACATACCACTAATATAATTTTATTAGTTTCATTTTTTTTAATGATTCCATAGATATAATAATGAAGAAAGAATAATTTGAACTGTATATGCATGGTTCTTCTAGTAAAAGCTATAAGGCTCTAAGCTATTAATCTCTATATATTAAGAGAATTTAGAAAATTAGTTATCTCTATTGTTTGTTCAAAAAGAAAAGGTTAGTTATGACTTCAAAAAATGTCAAAAATACCTCTAATATAATTAGAAGATTTTTATTCTTAAAAAATAAAAAAATGGTTAAAATTGTAATTCAACAAAATTCAAAAATAAAAAAATACCAAAGATATTTTTTTTCCTAAAAATTAGCACACTCCAATAATAACAACCAGTAACAACCTGCCATTTATGATTTGTTGTCAAAATGTTATGGATATATCATTTCTCTTTAAATATATCTCGTGCATCTCTAATACATTTTTTTTTTCTTAAAAACTAGTACACACTAAACTCAGCAGTTTACTC
This sequence comes from Quercus gilva, assembly GCA_023621385.1. Taxonomy (NCBI): domain Eukaryota; kingdom Viridiplantae; phylum Streptophyta; class Magnoliopsida; order Fagales; family Fagaceae; genus Quercus; species Quercus gilva. The sequence goes on from CM042474.1 coordinate 16,240,781, forward strand.
CATTTCAAATTATAAATTTTAGTTTCTTAAAAATCTCTTAATGTGTAACCTCACTAACAGTAGATAAATTCAATTTGAAAAAATATATTAAACTCAAAATAAAATAAAATAAAGTCTCATTGCAGGTGCGGAGCGCGTGTGATGAGACTAGTTTTAATTATTGTAATATAAAAAAAAAAAATTGTGTCATTGTGTGGTATGATAAATAATTTTTTTAATAAAAAAACTACAGTTGTTTTTTCACCTTGTGCTAATTATAATTGAAATGAACAAATATCAAAAAAGATGATGTTGAATTTTAAATATGACGAATTTGCTTAAAAGAGTGTTTTTCTGGATGAAATTATGTAACATATCAATTTGGGATGTTAAACCCAATAACAACAACAAAAATGAAAATAATAATAATAAAACAAAAACCAAGGATGTTCAGGTATAAAAATAAGTATTGGTCACCATCACACCAAATCACCAATAGCTTTAAAGAACATCTAAATCAATGTCAGTAATATACGAAATGGAATATAGGCAATACGGAATATCAAATATGTATACATTTAATTTGGTTTAATGTTTGAGGAAAAAAAAATTGACTGGTTTTATTATATTTCAATTTAGTAACATATTTAAGTAATCTTAGTATAATCTCATTAAGTCATAAAATAGAAACCAAATAATTAAGTATTGGATATATTTAGTACATTTATTTATTTTTTGAATGTGTTTTCAAACAAAATATTAAATAAGTGAATGAAAGAAAAGATTGCTTAATTCTTTTATTCATTTACTTATCAAAGAAGCAAATTAATTACTAAACCATAAGACTCTTGACAATTTTACACCCCATTATATCACAAATAAAAATAATATAGGTGTCAATTAATATATGCATTTTCCAAGATTGAGGCCATCATTTTAATTTTTAGAATCGTTATAGGCTTTAAGGCTATTACCTTTTTTTTTTTTTAAGAATATTAAATATTTTTAACACACATAAGAAAAATAAAAAAATATTTTAAAGGAACTGACAGTAGTGTATATTTAAAAAAAATCTAATTCTTAAATACACAGCACAATTAAAGCTATCACTTTACCGGACAAATACCGTTCAATGAGCTATTTTGCATAGACTTTTCTTCCCAATGAGACCTTTCATTATCCCCATCATCATAACCAGTGGCATTGAATAATGTAAGGATTTAAATTTAGAGGGTTGAATAATGCAAGGGGAATTTATTGGTGGATTTATTACTTCACCAACCTTGAGGAAGTCTCGCTGGAACCTACCTTTAACAGTGATGAATTGCTGATTCGTTGATGACCTTCAAAGGCCTATAATAAAATAAAATAAAAAAACCATGTCTAACACATATTTGACTTTTCAAGTAGAGGATGGAGAGAAGAATAACCAGACAATCATCATGAAATTCCAAAAGAGATTAGCGTATGAGAAAAAGGTCGCATGTGAATACATTATGAAATTAGGAGCAAAGAATCTTAGCTTAATTAAGAGAATGATGGACTACTTTGGTTCGGACCACATGATCTTTAATTATGGATTTGAGTATGGTTTGGTCCAAAACTATCATATAATATAGTCTAATTGTGTGCCTTTTCTTTTTATTTTTTATTTTGTGAAAATAGTGTATCATTCTTAATAGCGAATTCTTCCAATTGTATAAAATATTCATACACCATGTATAGGATGGGTAAATGTGAATTTTTTTTTTACTGTATTTACCTTTTTTTTCACTATATGTGAAATGATATAATAAACCTTCAAATATAACTATGTTGATATAGTTTGACTGTTTAAGAAATAAATTCATTTTCTTCTAATTCATAGAATTTAGTCCATAATGTTTAAGAGATAGTAATGATATTGTAACTATATATTGTTTTGCTAACAGTTATATAATTTAGTGATGTTGTCTAATTCTTCTTATGAGAAAAACCTAGATCTTTCTCACTTATTATTCATCTATTATTTTCTTCTCTTGTATTTTATATACATATATAATTCAATTATCACTTGGGGGGGATCAATCTCATGTTCTTTATGCAAATGAAGTCATGTGATATTACTAAGTTACAAGACTCTTTATATAATACTCATATTGTTTATGATAGCATGTACCAAAGATTTGCATTTTTTTTTTCTCTAAAACAAGAAGGCAAAGCATTATTTTTCAAGTACTAGCTTGTGGGTCTTGAGAATTTCACGTGCATAACATCTTACAAAAGATATTATACAACAAAATTGGCAGGCTTTTTAAAAAGTATAATTCTTCGTAATCCACTTTGTATGTCGCTAGTACGTTTGCACAAAAGTTGGCATCTTGAAAAAAATGATTACTCTCGACTTTCCCGTCTATAAGACTATACAAGTAGTTTCCTACAATCAGAGATAAGTATATAACTATATATGCAATAAGTATAGATGCTCATAGTGGGGTTGTGAGCTCATTACATAAATAATGTTAAACAAAGGGAGAGTTCACATTAAGGATAACAATTTTATAACTTCTGAGTTTATATTACACTGCAGACTAATAAACTCACCATCGACTTTATAATCTCTACAGCAATAGTCTCAGCTCATAGCGTAATAATCGTATAGATACTACACAAAAAAAAAAAAAAAAAAATGTCATTAAGTAGCTATTGCATTTCACAATAGTTTTTTAAATAGTTGAGATTGAAATTCAAATTTTCGATTTTAATATAGCCGTTGGATAAAAAAAATTCAACTTTGTATGTTTTTACCTTTTACCTTTTACCTTTTTCACTTTTTAAAATTCTCTCTCATATTTATTAGGGGGTAATTGCACAGCGTTGGATCCAAATTCCAAAAAAAAAAAAAAAAAAAAAAAAAAAAAGGAGTGGGGTTCTAATTTGGAAATGGGCCGGCGTCGAGTCCAAGGCCCAGTACAGGAAAAAAAAGAGAAAAATACAGGCAAGTGAGAAAAAATGGTCGCCAATACTAACAGAGTTGTTCTGAGTTTTGACTTGAGACTTGAGAGAGAGGCGAAATCGGAAGATGGGAAGGTCGGCGGCGTGGCTGGTTCTGACGATTTTCGCCGTTATCTCCGTTGCTTACTGCATCGATGACAAATGCGCAGCCTGCAATGCCGTCGCGGTATTCTTTCTTCTTCTTCTTCACCATCCCTTTTTTTCCAATACATCAATTTGATCTTATTCTTATGCGATCTGATTCAATAGCCAAATTGTTTTGCAGGAAGAGCTAGAGTTTGGCCTTTCCAATGTAAGAATTAGTTCTTTTTTTAATTAAACAAAAAAATTGAGGGGTGATTAATTATTATCATCTCTGTTAAGCTTAAAATGTTAAATTTGACAGGAAAAACCAAGGAATCATTTAGATATGAGACACCGACTTGACTCTAAAGGTCAACGTAAAGGAAAGGTAATTGATTACAGGTATGGCCTCAATTATCTTCTCTCTTTTTGTTTGTTGGATTGTTAGTATCATACAGGTTATAGGGTATATTCACATTTAGTCATTTGGATTTCGTATAACTCAAAAAATAAGAAATTCTACCTTTTTTTAGGGTTTTAGTGTGAGTCAGATTATAATGTACGTTATGTCAGAATTACGGGGGGATTGGAAAGCAATGTACTATTAGATCTAGATTAAGATGTTCAAGCTAATCATATGGGGGGTTTTGAGAGGTTTTAATATATATTCTGATGTAATGGGTGATTTATCTATGGCTATTAAGTGCAAGTGCTGTACATACGGTCTCCGGCGTATATGATCATTTTCGAAAGTGATTGTTGTTTTGTAGTTTGGTTTACGAGTGGCTGATTTCATGGTTGTGCAATTCTTTCCCATAGAGTCAGTGAGCTCAGAGTCGTTGAACTTCTTGATGGGCTTTGCGACAAGATGCAAGATTACACTCTTGAGCAGGTAGTTTCTACTTTGATTTGTTCTCTTTGTTGTGTCACTGTCTCCATGTTTTTTGGGGGGCTTAAATAATGCTGTGCTGTTGGTCCCTAAACTTTTAGCTCATGAGCAATTTTAGTCCTTGAAATTTAAAGTGGTTGCTTTTAGTCCCTAACAAACTTAAAGTGATCGCTTTTAGTCCCTAAAAAGCATAAAGTGATTGATTTTTGTCCCTAACAGTCATGAGCTAACGTTTGGGGACCAACCCTGTATTAGGACTTTTGTCAAATGCATTGGCATTGTGATGTGGTGGCTGCATCACAATGTTCAACTTCTGTGGCAGCCATTCTATGGCCGGTCAATATCTTGTGGCATTATGACATGTTTAGATATGCTGCTGTGGGTATATTCAATTTCATCTCTTCATTTTGCAGATAGATTCAACCACGCAAGAGTGGGTCAGAGTGGATGATTGGGATAACCTCACAACTAGTAAGTATTATTTTACAATGACTTGGATTAGTTAAGCTCAAATTCCGCTCTTGCAAATAATGCTAGCCACAGTGTGTGCTTAGGTTGTCATGGTGATTTTCTTTTAATCAAGATTGATATTTGAATTATATAAGTTATTTACCGGCTAGTTTATAAAGAGTAGGCTAATTGTCTTGTCCTGTTCTCCTTTAGTAAAAATAGAACATAGCCTATTGTCTTTATAGTTCATGTAGCAAAATAGGGGACACGAGACCTTTTAGATTCTGATATATGTTCTGTCTTCTTGAGAAATTTGTGATGATTATTACTCTTCAATCTAAGACAAACTTTATGACCTCAATTATACAAGATGACAAAATGTTAATTTATGCTAACATCTTCACTTGACATATTGACATTTGAATCTTGATGTGCTTAAATGACTTGATATTCTATTAATCCTTTTTACAATGCAAAGGTCTTAGAAAATAATTAAGTTGGAGAAGGGAGAATATGGAATTTTTCTGCGATGCTTTTATTTTTGTATTTTTTACCAAAAGAGCACTTACAAACACTCCAGAAAATCTGCCTTTTTGTAGTGTCCAAAATTTATTTGCGTTTTGAAAAACCGTGATGCCTTTTAACAATTATTTGTTTTCTTTTGTGGTAGATAAACAAGAAGCTCGAGCATATTCAAAAGCTATATCATCTTATTGTGGAAGGTGAGACATCAATCAGTTCTGGTATACCTCCTCTTGTGGCCAGAATTCAATCTTGAACTTCTATGCCTGTTGCCTTTTTGTTATTTGTATCTCAGTTTTACCTATAAAAAAAAAACCAAAAAAAGGCCTGTTGCCTTTTTGCTCCCATTACAAATGAGGGCATTATGCACCTTCTTCTGTAAAGTTTAGCCTATTTTTTGGTGTGGGGAGTGGGGGGTTATTTATAGCTTTTTAAAGCTTCTTTTTTTATTTTATTTTTTAATGCACAACTGTACTTTTGCTCAGCTTTAAAAAAAAGAAAAAGAAAAGTAAATTACTAATGAAAATAACTAATTCCAAACAAACTATTAACTTTTAGTATGTCGATTCACTGAGTCTGATCATTTGTGTTTAAAATGGGACAGGTTAATTGAGGAAACAGAAGATGATGTAAGTTTAGATGTTCTGCTTATCAATTTCAACCTTAATTCAAAGTCATTTTTGTTTATGCTCTGCGTATGGATATTTCAGTTTTACTGATGATGCCAATTACTCTTGCAGTTGGCAGAATTGATAAAGAAAGGATCTGTTAAAGTAGGAGATGTAAGCAAGGTTCTCTGTCAAGATTTAAGCATGCACTGCAGTCAGACGAGGTAATTTTAAACCTCAAACCTGTAATTTAACCTACTTCTTTTTTCTTTTTCTTTTCCTTTTTTTTTTTTGGGGGGGGGGGGGGGTGTGGAGAGAAAAGCAACCAATAAAAAAATTTGCAAGAGCTTTGAGCCGTATTCCAAAGCCACCTGTAGTTTGTTCCTGTTACCAACTATAACTTGTTTGGGAGGGGGGAAACTGGAACGAGATGGATTTTTAAAGGAGCGTTCAATCCATTCTCATTTTTAGGAATTTAGTATGGAGGAATGAAATGGTGACTTTAGTAGGAAGGAAGGGAATGCTTAGGTGAAAATACACATTCCATTAATGGAATGGAGCTGAAATATTGATTATATCCCTATTCCAAGAAAAGACAAATAAAAACTAAAAAGTGAAGGGTATAATAATTATATATTTCTATTTTTTCCATTTCTTCTCTTATAAACTTCCACACACCTTAGAGAATTTTCCAATCATTCCAACTTTTGATATTTTACCCATTCTATTGTTCTTTATAACTCCCGAGCCTATTATTAGAAATCGAATGTGTGGCAGTGAGACTTCCAGAGAGACATAAATGATTGAATTTCATGTTTATTGCAGTGGTTCCCAGCAGGTGGATGACAATGATCATGAATTAGATGGAGAGCTCTGATTCACTCGCAAAATAAAAGTTCCGGCAGTCTAAAACTTTAGATAGGTATCATTAATCAAATTATTAAGTTATGCTTGTAACCCCCCAAATTTTGCTTCCAATTATTCTGCTGGCAGGATGAACCAATGTGTTTTACTTCATACAAGTCAAACTTACCTTATTATCTATCCCAAAAAAAAACAATCATGTTTGAACTTTGAAGAACATACAATATCTTGTGTCACTGTGTGTGAGAGACTTTATTTTTGGGTCAATAAGTCAGTAAGGCCTATGACTAATGGACCCAACCCATCAGAATTAGTTGCTAGATAATCTAGGGGCATTCACCCCTGATGGGTAACCAATTTAGTGTTATAATTTTTACTCATTTCCATGCTAATAATTAATAACTAAATTACAATTGAAATTATAATATTAAAGTTAATTAGACCTAGTGAATTTTTTTATGACTTTTAAAATTAGATTCACCAACTTTTGTATTGTTAAAAATTATACATGATTTTTCTATATTTTTTGTCATAATAATAATAATAATACATGATTTTTACTACTAAATAGACTATTTAGATTATTAATAGATAACAAATAATTAATATCTTATAAACTTTATTTAAGATATTCATGGGTATATAAAGTTCATCAATTTTAATATTTATGTATGTTAACTTCTTATTAACATCAAAATGGTCATTTGATAGCTTCACAAATATTTTTCCCAAGTTGAGCTCAGTCAAGATGTTCAAACAGCTTAATTGATTTTTACAACCTTAGAGAGAATACCATGATTATGTTGTTTTTAGGGAGCAAAGATTGAATATGACAATATAAGGGTTGAGACTGCACAACTCGAAAATTTCTTCTTTGAGAAAGAAGTGTAAGAACACTAATGACGATATATTAAGATTCTCTCCTGATAAAATCCCTGACACTAATTTATACAAAATACTTTAATAGAATTTCTTGTGCTTTAATATAGGTACTGGCAAACATAATTGCTAATCGTTTTTGACAAAGAAGTTGGGGTATCTCAATCACCAAACCAATGTTAACCCACATCCAATTAAATATATAAAATAAAACACAAGCGAGGCCACTTAAATATACCTTATTTGTAGATTTTAGTTAACTTAACTGATAAAGTCTCTGATAATTGTATAAGAGATATAGGGTTTAATTTTCATCTACACCAAAAATTGATTGATGTCTTAGTCTGATGATAAAGATATATTATCAAGAGTGGACATCATAAGTTGAATTTCTATCTCAAAAAAAAAAAAAAAAAATCCCTTATTTAACTTATAATCATTTTTCACTTTGGACTTTCTTTATGTATTTCTTTTGTGTCATAATTAATTGACTATTACATGTGGCATTTGTTTATGCTTTTGTCTTGGTTTTTATTCTTCCTTTTTCCTTTTTTTTTTTTTTTTTTTTCAGTCCTTTTTCATTTTTTGTGAGCTTACTATTCCTAATCGTTTTGTTGTCCCATGCTTTTTTGAGATATGAAATCCACGTCTACATGGGAGTAAATGGAATCTTTGCTGAGGCTAGATAAGCATTAGGATAGATAAGCAACATATTGCTACACACAAAACAGCTTGGGACATATCAACCCTTCTATAGTTCTATTACATTGTGTTCAGTTGCAGCTGGAGAATGGGAAAAGAAAAGAAAATAAAATAAAAAAGTGAGGGAAATGAAAAGAAAAAGAAAGGGAAAAGTCTCTCGTACATGTTTGGAAATGAGGACTAAGGAGAAAAGGAGAAAAGAAAAGAGAAAAATATGTTTATTAGAGAGAGAAATAAAAATTTGGGCAAAAAAGTAAGTTTGGAGCCATTAAAAATTTTAAAGTCAATATTTGTGGCTACACTTTTTTTTGTGGAGTTTTCTCTCCGTTTTCCCCCAAATTAAGCCGGATTGATTTATTTTCCTGCACTTTTGTTCTTTTTCTCATTTCTTCTATCAAACAAATAGAGGAAAAACCTCCCTTCCCTTCTCTTTCTCTTGTTCCAAACATGGTGTAAAAGTCTCGGCACCTTGGTCTCCCCCCTACCTCCAGTTATGCTCCAATTATGTCATATGTAACTTTGATGCAACGATTTGAGACAGTCATATTTGTAAATTAGTTGTTTGTAGAAACCATAGGGCTGAGATTATTGCAATTTGGATTAATATTTTAGAGTGAGGTGACCTCATTTGGGTTGAGGCTCAAGCAACAAGGATGGTTGTGCTTTCAAACTTTTAGGCTCTTTCATCTTGTATTGGAAACTGATTCACTTGCTATTATTGAGTCTATGCAATGTTCCTTTTTTTTTTAAATGCATTTTTAGGAAAAGGAGAATTGAACTCTAGGTATTTTCATTGGAAATACCAAGCTATCATTAAGGTACAAGACTCTTGTTGCCTCTTAGGCATCTAGTTGTATAGCTTTGGGAACAATATCCATCTCCTTCATTCCTCACAACATTTAAGAGGCTTGTGATGTAGATAGGACTATTTAATATAGTATTTATGTGTTTAAGCAACAAAAAAAGTGCTAATGTGATTGTGAGGGGAAAAAAAGAGGAGAAGATAAACATTATGATATTTGAATTAATATAGTTATAGCTATCCTTACCATGGTTTTAAAAGTCAGAACGGTAAAAAAACTGAAAAAATGTCCAGTTCTTGATTTTTCCTAGTTGAACCACAGATTTGGACTGTTTTTATTTGACTAGTTTAGGGTTTGGTTCTTAGTTAAACTGGCCGGTCCGATTCAATTTTTAAAACCATGATACTAGCATGTGCTTTTCTTGTTTCTAAAAAAAAAAAAAAGTTGTTAATTATCACTATTTTTTGTATTTATTTAAATTATTGATGATATAACAAAATTCAATCTCCCTATTTTAAAGGTGTTTGGTTTGCTCCTAATTCAAAACTCATCACTCAAACTCATATCCCATATCTCATATTTCTATCTCTACTATAACTTAAAACTCTCTCTACTTTTTGTTTGATTCCAAATCTCAGCGGCATGTCTCACTCTTTAACTCAAATTGATAGAGCCCACACACTCATAACTCAAAATTTTGGAAACATCCTAAATGCTAAACATAGTTTCCATGATTCTAACTCAAAATTTTGAGTTTTGAGTTATGGAAACACAACTCAAAAACTAAACCAAACAATTTACATTTTAGTGGGGCCCACATTTTTTGAGTTTTGGGTAATGAAAACTGAGTTATATAACTCAAAATTCATCAAACCAAACATGCATAGTTTTTAAGAATTCTATGATTGAGTTATCTCTAAATTTGAAAACAATTGTTTTAACATGGCTAGCCATGCAATGGAGTCGCTACCCCATCCCAAATCTGAAATCTCTTTTGCACGGTTTGAATCCAACAATGCTAGCTTAGAAGACATCATAATTCTTCAGAAAGAAAATCTTGTAGCAGCCAAAGCCCCATTTGATATTAAATAAATATTATATTTTCCACTGTTTAACCAACAATCAGAGTGGCGCAGCGGAAGCGTGGTGGGCCCATAACCCACAGGTCCCAGGATCGAAACCTGGCTCTGATAAAAGAGTGGCTTCCGAGTGAATATTTTTTTTGTGTGTACCAAGCCAAGGTTTGGGTCTTTGGGCTTTGGGCTAGATTTGGGCTGAACAAGAACAAAAGAACCACATAAACTAAAGGCTGTCATGCTCTTGAAATTTGTAGCCTCTTTTTGCACAAAATTGGAGGATAGAACCAAGAATTTAATCTTTTTTTTTTTTTGGGTGGTAAATTGAATTTAATCCTTCACAATTATGGTTTTGATTGGAGGTACAAAAGAGAAAAATGAATAAGATAGCGAGACTATAAATGGAACAATTGGTACCCACCTTTGTTGGGCAGCCATTCATCAATTGAGTAGTAGTATTGCACTCTTTCTACAACTTAAGCCAGTATTATATAACATTAACAAATGTTACAAAGATCAAAAGAACCACATATCGCCATTGTGCTAATTGAGATTTTGTATTATTACTCAGAGACCTCTCATGAAGATTAAAGTGCTGTTGTGCATTCCTTCCCTAGCCGCTAAGTGATAGTTTTCTCAAATGATGCCGCATCAACACAATTACACAAAGCATCTATCTATTTGTACTAGCCGAAATCTACCATTGATTTTGTTTTCTTCTCACATGGATTTCAAACCAGTGTATAAGTATAACAGGAAAAGAAAATGGTAGAACAAATAACATAAAAATAAGCCATTTACTCTTACTAGTATATGTTCATTCACGTGAACCGATGGACATAAACCCATGATCATGATTTGTGATCACATCCTAGTTGGTCCACTTATCATAAAACTTTGATTATGATTATGATTTATGCCTAGCAAAACTTTCAGTAATTAAATAGAAGATTCAAAGTCACAACTTACAAGAGTCTTAAGTGACAAGTTCAAATCTTATATCCCACTTTTTCTACTTCACTTTATCCTCTACAAATAAAAACTTGTCACATGTCACTTATTTAACTTTTTTTTTTTTTTTTTGAGAATCATGTCACTTATTTTATTAAATCCTTCCATTATTTACTTTTTTTTAAATTTATATTAACTACCTAAAATAAAATAAAGCTTGATTTAAGCTATCTAAAATTTGAAAATAAGACCGAGTGGTAGAAGTCAGGCCTTTAGATGACAAGTAGCCTCCCGTAAACAACGTCTCCTAAGTTTGAATCTAGAAATCAATTTCTCTAAAAATGAAAAAATTGAGCTCAAGGCTGCCTACTAAATTTTATGCATTTAATTTGGACTTTGTAATAGATTTTGTTTTCTGTGGGTGGTTTGTTTGCTTGATGAATAATTTGATCTTTTGTTGGTCTTTGAGGGGGAACAAAGAAGAAATCTAGTACCGTTACACAACTTCGTTGTCACAACTATGTTTTTTTAGAGTGTGAGTGGAGAAGAAAAAATAGTAGCTTCATATGTAAGTGATAGACGACCATGCAAAAGATTAGGGCCACCCCCACTCTGATCGCTTCTAGTGGTGAAGATAGGTTAGCTTGGAAAGGATCTAACCACAATGACTTTGAACTAAAAAAGTGCTAATTGCATAGCAACTGATGGAGAAGGTGACAACTCCCACTTCTTAGGATAGTGGGCGTGGAAAGTTGAAGCTCTTCCTCGGAACCAATCCTTTGTGTGGATGTGTAGTCACAATAGTATTGGGGTGCAAGAGTGTCTTGTGAGAAGAGGTGTCCCAACAGACCCTACCTGTCCTCTTTGCCATAGAGATCCCAAATCCATTCTTCATGCTCTAAGGGATTGTGAGGTAGTTAAAAACTTTTGGCTATAGCTAAGAGTCGATGAGATAAATAGTGGCTTCTTCTCTGAGGAGCTACAAACTTGGCTAAGAAAGAATGGCACTTCTAATCTCAGGAGGAATAAGAACTAGCCCTAATGGAGCACAACTTTTTTGTTTGCTATTTGGCTCTTCTGGAAACACAGGAACAATGTGGTCTTCCAAAACAAACCCATCCAGCACAAGCTCGAGTTCGAAGTGTATCGGGCAGCCATAGAGTTTGATTATTGTGCTAAATCCCCTAGAGGGGTATATCAGTACGTTATCAGGAGAGTGAGATGGGAAAAACCTGACACCGATTGGGTCAAATTAAATTCTGATGGTTCATCTAGGGGGAATCCAAGTGTCCCTGGTAGTGGAGGTCTATTAGGAATGAGAAGGGGGAGTGGATTTGTGGTTTTGCTAAGAAGATTGGAATCACCACTAGCTTCACTGCAAAGTTACAGGGCCTTAGGGATGAGCTTCTCCAATTTCTCAACCTTAATATTTCTTCTAACAATGCTATATCCCCTTTGGTGGATGACTGCAGGTTCCTAATGGCACAGCTTCCCCGAGTTCAAGTTAGACACTGCTTTCGGAAAGCTAATAGATGTGCAAATGCCCTCGCATGGCTTGGATCAGAGCAAAGTAGTGATTTCCTTTTATTTAACTGTCAGCCTGTAAACATAGTTGATCTCTTTAACTTCGATGCTAATAGGTTGTACTTAAGCAGGCTTTGTCTCGAACCTGTGTTTTCTCTCTAGTTTTTAATGCTATTCAATGCTTACCAAAAAAATAAGATAGACAACCACTCATAATCTACCATGTCAAAGTAGTGGCAAAAAATTGTGGGAAAAAAAAAAAAAGAAAACTTGTATTTGAACTTATGTTAAAAATTTGCAATCATTATTCAATGTGTGTTTTAGGCCCAGCCTGTGGGGAATTAAAAAGGTTAAAGACACCCAATTCTTCTCATTCACGTACCACAAAAGGACCAAATCACTAGTTCATAAAATTTCACAAGCAGACACGCGTCACAGCATAGGCGAACCCTAACTAAATATCCTCAATGTACATACTTTTCTGTGGTTGTCCATGCACTCTGAATAAAGTTACATTAGTTCATACATGAATAAGCTAACTTATAAACAAGTAAAAATTAGAGTCTGCATTTTCAGGGATACCAATCCTATTCAGTTGTTTGATTCATTCTTCTGCTTATTGTTAGCAGTAATTCTGGGCTTTTAATATTGCCAAAACCACATGACTAAAAAAACTGCGGTAATGCTGTTTCCATGATGATCATGAACAGCCAGCAGCCACGGCATCAGCCCTGGGACTTGCATCTAAGAGTTGATGCAGCTTGGCACCAGAACTTGAGTTCTTATCATACATGCCACTCTTTTCCTCAATGCTCTTACCAATTGAACCCGAACCCAAATTATTAACTCTCGACAGCAGGTTTTCTGTACTAACGGGCAGTGTTCTTTTGTCTTCAATGCTGTTCAAAATTATCTCCTCTCTCGGTTGTAGTCCTAGTTGTGCATTTTTCAGTTTCTCCTGTATAATTATATAAAATCCAATTTATAAGTTGAAGCAAGAGTAACAGGCACAAAAGAAGTTAAAACTAATTGATTCCCCATGCAAGAAGGAATTATAGAGATGGCATATGGATGTACCATTAATGTAGCATTCTCTAGCCTTAGTTTCTCTGAGTTATCAGTCAATCCATTTATTTCAGACTTTATTGCCTCATTCTCAGCAATCATTGATTCAACTTTACGTGCAAGTTCTTCAGTTTCAGCCTGTGTGGACGGGTGCAAATCATTAGCCAGACCTTGATGAATGCAAATTGGTCGTTCAGACCAACAACACAAGAGTCGAGAATTTTTAAGTACTAAAATACACAGATTCCTATACCTGCTTCCTCAGCCTTGACCTCCTAGCAGATTCTCGATTAGACTGTTTCCTTCGCTCTTGTTTCAGCTCCCTTTCATTCTGAGCAATATAAAACAAACCATCACCAGAATGTACAACTAGGTCAGAAAAGGCTTTGGACAATGAATCAGTAGACTTTAAACAGCAAAATAATTCAAACTTTAACAAAATGAAGCATATACTGGACGAATAAGGGAGGGAAGGAATCTGAAGAACTAAAGAGCTTAATTTGCAAATTATACCTGTGTCCACCCTTCAGAAGGCAGTACTGTACAAGATTGAGGGACACTAGTAGGTGCTGTCATGGTGTTCACGTTATGAGTGTTCCTGAGCTCAAATGCACCCAATACCTTATCGGTAGTGGCATTTACCTCCTTGGCAGAAACTGTACTGGCATGTGTCTCTGTCTTGCCACCAATGACTGTCCAAATACAGATTGAGTAAACAGAAAAATCAAAACAAGAATTCAACTCAATATCTCAGTTTCTTCTTTACCACAGGCAATTTTTCTGCAAGCAATATGTTTCATTACAATGGATCACTTGGAAGTTGGAACATCTCTATTTCATTGATATTTTCATGTAGTAGTATTAAGTGGAAAAAACGTTTTGAAATAGTTTAAAAGCCATTTCTTCCATGTTTGAAGCACAAGCAATTTAGGCATCCACCATTTAGAGAGACCAATCAGATATGAAAGAAAATACAGCCTAAAGACAACACCGTAAGATATTGCAAAGAGGAACTTATCAAAACGAGAGCTACATACAGGAGTGATCACTCAGGAGTGAAATGGGAACCCCATACAGGAGTGATCACTCAGGCCTATTTATCTTATGATGTTGAAAAGGGATTATTACATGATAACCAGAAGGAAACAAACTAATTAGCCAAAACTAACTGCAGAACTGATATGTCTTTAATTGGTTCCCTTGATAATATGTTCCCTAATCACCACCACCGTTCAGTGCTCTTCCCCAATTAAGTCAATAAGCACCCCATGTGATTAGTATCAGCATTCAGATATGAAGAAAACTAGAGCCTAAATACAACATGAAAGCATAAGAAAATGTAAAGAAGAATATCTCAAAATGATCATATGTCATCATTCTAAACCATTCTGGTGTGAGAACCCCATATATGAATGAGTGGTGTCACTGGTCAGGCCTAGTCTTTTGAACATTGAAAGGGATTACGTAATAATCACAGTAACCAAAAGGAAATAGACTGGTTAGCTAATACTACTAGCAAGATTGTAGTCCATAATTCCACAACTAACTGACATCTTTGTAATTGGTTCCCTTGATAATTTTTCCTAAAATCACCACCAACATTCAGTGGTCTTCCCCTTAATAAACACCCCAAGTCTCAGTCCCTCCCTAGCTCTCTGTCACTGCCAACTTCTTTTGCATGCCAGAATCAAATCCAACATGTCACTGCATACTTACCTACCAGATGTCATTAAGAGGAGCAGGTTCTCAACACAACCAAGAAGGCACAATGCAATTCCAACACAGTAAATCCAGTCATCCCATTAATTGATACACTAGCCACCAATGGCCTTTTAGCTTAATGGTACTTCTCCTTCCTAGTGGGATGGTCTTGTGGGTGCTGGATTTTTGGGATTAAGAGATTCTTCTAATGCTTGAAAAAGAAAGGGGGCAAAGTGACTAAAAAATAAGATACATTGGGCCATGCCATGTATACAGTGAGAGGTGATCCTACACTATTGAATACCAGGCCAACTCTATTGTTCATCAAGATTTAATACTTGGTGAAGAACAGAGTCATACCAGTGGTTGGTGTTCCCTCACGGCTTCTTTTCCTTCGGGATTGATTTCCCTGAACATAAGATGGGGGAGATTACAATCAAATTAACAATTTTGTCCATAATATGCATGTATATATAAGAGTCAAATCAACAAAAACTAAGTGCAAAGGTGTTGCAAGAAAATGCCTATAAGCCAAGCATGTAGTCCTCATGCCTATAAGCCAAGCATGTAGTCCTCACCTTAGCAGTATTCCCGTCACTTCCATCATTGGAATCTTCAGTCTCTGCACTGTTCACAAGGCCAAAGAAACTAAGTTAGCCTAACAAGAGGTCTACTGGGAAGAATTCATACAAGTAGACATATTTACATGGGAATAGGTGGAGTGTTCTAGCCTAGCAAAGAGTACCAGATTTAAAGAAGACAAGAGGTTAGAGAATTGGAGGAATTAGAAAAAGGATCAGCAAACCTCTGTGACATCCTATGTTCAGCCCCACCCTCAGTGCTCTCAGCACTACCATTGCCTATTGACATTGCTAGCCCATCAAACTCTTTCAACTTCTTCATAAAACCTTGATCTGTATTTCCCAACTTCGCGGGTGTTTCAATGCACAAAGGAGTTACAGCCTGCTTCATTGCACCATAATTAAACCCAAATTATTAAAGGGCACCTAACACAGACAATTTTTTGTCTATCCTCACTGATATATTTCTAACTCTGTTTTTTTTGTTTTTTTTTTTGGGATGGGGGGCTAAAGAAGTCTACATTGGCATATTACTTCATCAACAGTGAAAACAAAAGAATTGCAAAAATTCAAAAGAAATCATAGCAGTAAAGCTTTACTTACGGCAGGTGACAATGGAACCCCTTGACCAAGTGCATGTGACCCCTAGTTTACAAAAAACAAAACAGAAGTACAAAAGAAATTTATTATCATGTATTTTTTCTATTTTCAAATTCTATCAGAGAGGAAGAAAGGGGAAGGGGCATTTAGAACTATTTGATTGAGAACTACAACTACCATAAAGAAAAGGGAACTGTGCTTAATTCAGGCTACCTAGGCAGGGCAGTCAGCACCAATAGGATGTCCGCCAAATGTAAGTAAATATTTTGATCATACTATAAGATAACTTGGAGCATAAAGCTACCGAACTAGGCCATAATTCCAAATACAAGTTTCAGGTTGCAAGCCATCAAAGACAGCTACAACGGTTTACAAATCTTGAGTCTTGGACACGGAAAAAAATAACTAGTCATCCTTCAAAATGCAAATGTAGAGATTCCCTCAAGATGCAAATGTAGAAAGGCTCCATAATAATTATGAATAAACAGAATCTAAGCAAAAAAAAAAGAAAAAGAATGTATACTTACAAGAGGAACTCCAGGATGTGCATAAACCCCTCCATGTGGATAGATTGCCGCATAAGGCGCCCCATAAGGTGGCATCATTGGCTGTAAAAATTAATAAATTAACAAACCATCCTAGAATGATGTTTTATAACTTTGTTCCTCAATGCACAAAGCTAGTAAAATAATTATTGCAAATCATATAGAAACTTCTACTGCCTTGATACTGGTCTATACCTGTGTTGGGCCCCACATATATGGGTGAGGAGGATGACCTGAAGCCATGGGGGAATTGTAATATGGTGGAATAGTGACTCTGGGACCATAATATGCCTGTATATATATATAGATTAGTTTGAAGTACACTATAACATTTCTTGAAACAAATTTCAAAGCAAACCTTCTATTTAATATATAACAGTTTTTTTCTGCAATACATGAGATTCAGTGCAGGCATAAAGTAGATAACCTGCATGGCTACCCAATCAGGATAGGCTTGAATATTGGTCTGACTGGCCTGATTAGTCAGATCCTGTTAGTGCAAAGGATTGATAATTACTCATGTGCAGACTTTCAAAAGTTAGATGTAAAAGAATAAAGATTAGATATATCTACATATACATCTAGCCTGATTTTCTTTCCAATATCAAGAAGATTGAGATACATCTACATATATATATATATATATATCCCAGTTTCGACAACATAAATGTTGACACTTCTCAGCTTACCAGTTGTGCAGGTGAAGGTGATTTTTCAGACTTAAAAGGCTTCCCCTCTTCATTTTTTGCCATGGATAAGCACTTAAAAACTCTTGATTTGAATTATGTAACAAAATCCTTTGCGTTTCTGCACTAATGGTAATCATGTCAATCTAGGATACAGAGGAAAAATCTCCAAAGCACCCAATGAACATTCTAAACAACATTAGGTCACACAATTTCAGATTGATCAAAACCAATTCTATCAAGCCTTGCGAGATACAACAGAATTATGTTCCATTAACAATTTAACACAATAATATTGTCATTGAAAATTAGAACTGCAATATACTAATACAATAGAGTGGGACCCAACACGTGAAAATTTAAATGGGAGGTGAGGTGGACCCAGAGGGATTGAACCCATGAAAGTCCGAAACTGAAAGTCTGAAACCAACTAAAGGAAAATTGAGTTCCTACGAAAATCCTCAACTAAACTACAAACAGATATTTCTATATATATTTTTTCAAGTTGCCAGGAGTTTCAGGTTTTCTCTCACATACACACTGTAGAAACCAAACTACAAAAAAGTTCATATTTTTGTTTCCATTTCTAATAGACTCTTTAGTCTTTCCTACTACAATTTGGTCCATTTTCTCAGCAACCAAACAAAGCCTTAAATTAAAATAATTCAGAATAAAATTCTCAATTTTCTCATTCTGCAACTTCAAAATTGAACGAATCAAACTTTAAAAAAAAGTAAGCAAACATACATACCTTAAACTCTAAAATATAAGAGGTTGCGTTCTACTATCTTCAATGGCAAAGACGTGAAGCTATTGTATTGTATTGACCCTTAGTTTCTCACTGCATTTCTCTCTCTCTCTAAAAACAGAGACAAAAAAAGAGTCACAGAGAAAGATTTGGCGTTGAAGAAGAAGAAGAAGAAGAAGGAGGAGAGGCAACGGCCACGTCACCACATACACGAGACACGTAGTACCTTGGGGCTTGGGGTGGTCCCCATGAGCTTTAGCATATGTCGGTGTGGACGTGTGGTCCGGAGACTGACGTGTCCCACGTAGGTGGACTCAGAAACAAACAACGTGGGACCCACAATGGTTGCGTAGCCAGCTCATGTATTATATAGGCAAAAATATAAAAATCACTCTCTAAGTTCTATCATTCCAGTCCTTTTAAGTTTTATTTATACTCAATCAATTCCAACCTTAACAATCTGTAAAATGTTGCCGTTATCAACATTAAAAACGCCGTTTTGTCATTTTTTAAAAATTTTAATTTTAATTTATTATTTTAAGAAAATGTTAATTTCAACAAAAAAAAAAAAAAAAAAACCCAGAAATTATACTAAGAAACGACGAACATCATTGAAGAACAAAATTGAATCCCTAGCCCATACCCCAGCCCAATACCGAGAGATTGAGAAAGAGAACAGGAGATACCACAAAATCTCACTGGAATTGAAAATCAAGAAACCCAATTTGTTGCTTTCAGAGAGATGAACTTAATACCCAAAATTGAAAATCATGAAACCCATTTTCCAAAAAGTAAATTAGTTGCTTTTAAAGAGCTGAACTAAACACCCCAAAATTGGGTTTTGAAAACAAAAGGCAAAGCAGTTCCAAATAACAAAGTGGGGAAAGAAAGAATAGTAAACCATTACTGGATCTCTTGGTCCTCACGCTCCCACTCCTCACCGTCGGCGCGTCGGTTTCCAAGGCCTAGGCCGATGTCGTGGGCACGGAGCTGTGGTGCGTGGCGAAGAACAACGCAAAGGACATGGCGCTGTACTGGGCCTGTGGGCCCTGCTACGACGCGAGCGACATAGTGGTTATTAGATCTGATTTTTGTAAAACCTTTGTCTTTTTTTCTTTTTCTTTGTCTTGTTAACACCCAGAGATTCGACAGCCGAGAACTCCGTCGATGAATTCCAAGGAATAGGTGACGATCTTCGAGAGTGGTTTTGCATTCTGAGTAGAGTACAATGTAATATCCCTGTTTTTTAAGGGAGGGAGTTTACGATATCCGGAATTGAATTCCGGTGAGATTTTGTTCTTAATCTCTCGGTATTGGGCTGGGGTATGGGGTAGGGATTCAATTTGTGTTCTTCAATGATGTTTCGTCGTTTCTTAGTATAATTTATGGGTTTTTTTTTTTTTTTTTTGAAATTAATGTTTTCTTAAAATAATAAATTAAAATTAAAATTTTTGAAAATGACAAAACGGCGTTTTTAATGTAGATAACGACAACATTTAACCAACTGTCAAGGGAGGACTTGATTGAGAATAAATAAAATTTAGAGGACTGAAATAACAAAACTCAAACTTAAAGACTGAAATGAAAAATAATAAAACTTAGAGATGAGTTTTACATTTTTACCTATTATATATATATATATATATGTATTTCGTGTTATGTCCCAAAGTCTTCCTTGAGATCTTAAAATTGGCCCACGTGTTGCCATCGAATCTCCACGTGGGAACTGTCCACGTGCTACTTCATTATTGGATGCTTCCGTCATTTTCTTCATGCGCTAGAGAATCACACCCACCTAATTACACTGCCTACAATCAGCCATTGAGAATCATTCACACCCGACGACTGTGATTACACTTAATCTTCAAATTATCAAAATATAAAGTTGACCTCCAAAATTGTAAGTTTTTTTTTTTTTTTTTTTCCTGTTGTTACGCATGAAAAAATTTAACATTGAAAGATCTTATAGCAAGATGGAAAAATTGGTATTTTAATGTTAAATTCTATTGGATTTAACACTAAAACAAACAGTAAGTGTGCGTTTGGTTCCAGCTTAAAAAGTCAGCTTATTTTATTATTCAGTTTATTTTTGCTACTATTCATGGGTCTCACTGCACTTTTTAGTACTATTCATGGGTCTCACTGTACTATTTCAACTAACTTTTACCTTTATTTACAATACTTTTAGCAAAAAATTTCTAATTTTAGTAAAATAAGCGGATTCCAAACAGACCCTTAAGTGTACATTATATAAATACTTTAAGAAAAATGTTAACAAATGCTTTTAGGGCATTGGTTAATAATCAATTTAAAGAAATTTTTTATGGGAAAAAAAAAACAATTAATATTTTGACAGTTTTTTTCATTTTCCATAAAAGTGATGTCAAAACTTTTCTAAAATGAATTGTTAACCAATGCCCTAAGGATAGTTAACATGACTCATATTTTAAAATTGAGAATCAATCTTGCATTTCAATAGTTTAAGGACTAAGTGTAGTTAAGATGAATGGTTACCATGGGAAATTTAATTTGTATTGTTTTTCTTCCCCTAAATTAAATAGTTTGGGTTTTCCTCTCGTATAAAAAGAAAAGATAATGCTACGTTTATAACATTTTATCTATACTATTTATAGGAGGAAAAATTAGACTAGACTTTTATGTAGTTCAAAAATATTCTTAAATCTTATTGTGGGGTCAGAGAATTTGGTAATCCCGGTCCACACTGTGCTAAAGCCCAAAGCCCACGCCGAGGAGAAAAATGTGTCCGAGGACAAGTCAAGAAAGCTCCATTCGCCAGGAACATCGTTGAGGACATTCATGTCCTTGGCCCGCACGGATCGTTGAAAAGGGGAGCAAAGTGCCTTTAGAGGTAACCTTCCAGAGCAACCCAAGACAGAGGCAAGTACAACGGGTTGGCCATGGAAGCATGGTGGAGGAGTAATCCCCAGAGGAACTGTCATCTCTATATTAAATGCCCACAACTAACATTCTGGCTGTATTAAATGGTGAAATGACCCCTGAATAGTGCCGTCTCAGCTACTACCACCCACAGAAAGGATGGGAAGGTGGCTGATAGGACGAGCACTCAAGTGATGACCTGCATGATCGACAGATGGAGGGCCAAGATTAATGAGAAGGGAGTATAAAATATAAGAAGCCCTCTAAAAAAGGGGGACAGTAGTTTTAGAGAGGGAAAAAAGGACGGTAGGTCTTATATGATCTTTGTAATCTAGTACCAAAGAGGAAATAAGAAGATACTATCTGAGAAAGTGGCCGAGGAGTCTATCTTCATACTTTTAGCTTGTATTCATGCCAATCGACCCACGTATTACCATGCTTAGTCGCACAATCCTCACTAGGGCCTAGTTCTTTAACCCGCACTCTATAAATTCATTGTATTGGACCAGCTAGGCTTGAGTCCATTCGTTCTCTAGGAATAGTGCTCAAACTGAGTCCCTACACTTATCTTAACAGGAAAAAAAATTTGAGAATAACTAAATAAAAATATATATCTAATTATACTTAAAATGCATACAAAATATGATACTCTCCAACTTATCAATAAAAAAAAAAATTAGAAGGAAAATTATGATTCTAGACCCAAAAAAAAACCTCATCGCACATTTAAAATGTGTGTGATGAGGTTAGTGTAACGTAACAAAATAATATTCATAACAGCTCTATATTATTCTAATAATAATTTGTCACCTAAAATTTATTGTGCAAATATAATAGATCATTATTATAGAAAGAGCCGGGTGTTCCATCCAAAAAATAGAAATGGGTGAGCAAAGCCAACATCCACGTCAACATACACGTGTCGAAATAATGAGGAGCTGTATAGTATACGGATTAGGTAGAGCGTACATACGAATGGTGGTTGTTGTCTTGTTGAGGTGGGGCGTGGAGAATCGCGCTGGCCATTTATTATATTCCAATGCCACCTCGATCGTACGCATGTTCATTGATCACACGAGCTACGCGTCCTTAGGTGTTTGGCTCCAACCAATCCCACCCGTCATGTGGCCTACGTGGTCAGCCTCTTTTTTTATTTTTATTTTTTAATGTTTGTGAAATGGAAATTTAAATTAAATAGATTTAAATGGTCATTTCGAATCCACGACTGGCCAGATAGTGAAACACCTTGATGATCTATTTGGGATCCGCTTATTCTGTTGAAATTAAAAATTTTTTGTTAAAAATATTATAGGTAAAGGTAAATGTTAGTTGAAATACCTATAAATAGTACTAAAAAGTGTAATGAGATTCATAAATAATAACAAAAATAAACTAAATAGTAAAATAAGTCAATAAAAAATAACTATCATAACTTTCGCCCATCACACTGTTGACTATTTTTTTTTAAAAAGATAGCTTTACATGTTCATGCAAATTTTTTTTTTGTTTTTTTTTTTTTGTCTATTTCAGTATAAAAAATTACTTTATTTTAAAATCTATTTTACATACTTACTTTTTAAAACGGCCTACGCTAAATTATCTATTATCTACCATATTTAATTAAAATATTATTTTTCTTAATTGTTTTTTTTTTTTTTTTTCATACAACAACTATCATCTACTCTTTCATCATCAAAATACATAAAGAAATAATAAAACTAAATCTAAAATAAATAGTTTCAGTATAAATTTACATAGTTACTATAGCAACAATATATTTTTACAGAATTTTGCATGGCATGCATGATGTGGGTGAATTTTAAACTTGGTTGGCTAAAATGTGATATTTTTATTATTATTATACAAATACTAATGCAAGTGCCTAAATTAAGAAGGCAGACTAAGAGCTTGTTAACTTTTTTTTTCCATAAAAAATAAAAATACAATGGTATTATTTGTCATTGTTTCATTTCACCATCACTTAAACCATAACAAAATTGCATAATATGCTTTGTGGCATGCAATCTCTTAAAGTCTTAGTTTAGAATGATTAGAAGTTTGTAGTTGGTTCCAATTAGCTTGTTTAGTAAAAAAATTTATTGTCAAATTAAAATTTTGAGATTGAAACTCCGTCTACACTATAAATCAACTATTGCCTTTATCTGATGATAAAAACAACCGAGCAAATGTTATAGGTCGAAAATCTATTGTTTCTATTAAAAATTATTTGAAATCTTTTAAATTTCTTAGACTCGGATCTTCTTATGTTGGGTGGTAGTTTATTTTATATATTTTTTATAATGATTTTCCCATGTTTTGTAGTTATAAGTATTTTCCAATATTTTACCTCTATTTAGGTTGAATTATTTTTGTTTCCCAAAAAATAAAAAAGAGGTTGAATTATTTTTCAAACTTCATTCTTTTATTTCCCTCAAAAAAAAAAAAAAAAAACCTTCATTCTTTTATTTTTAAATTTGAAGACAAACACTTAATTTTTATTCTATTGTCTGTTATATTATTACCAATAATTAACTTATATTCTTCTTCACATTATTATGAAATGGGGAATCTAATTATTGGTAAATATTGTAATGAAAATGGCAACTGAGACTTAATTTATATTCTTGTTGATGTCTAATGTAATGGAGTAATTATTATTATTATTAGTATTTTGATGGGATTGTGATGGAGTAATTGATTCAACTATGAATTTTTTAGAGAAGTGCTACAAATTAAGCACTATGTATTTTGAGATTTGTCACATAAATTTGTAAGTTTTATATATACTTTTATGTAATAAAACTCGTAGTATCTTTCACATTTTCCATTTAACAATTGCTGCACTGTCACTTGTCAAAATTTGATTTTTTTTTCTTCTTTTTTGTTTTGGCCAAACATTGTTCTACGTGGATTCAATCATATGCTGGCAAAAACTTATTGTGACGTTGGCAAGAAGATAAGCCCTATTCCCAGAGATTATTGCCGTCTTTGCAGCTTCCCCAGGAAAACCAAGCTTTTATTTTGTTTCTTTTATCTTTATTAATTGGTTAACCGAATAAAACTCCTACCAAATTAAGTTGATCGCATGACCCTTTAACCACTAGAACACACTTTTTGCACCATTTCTTTTAATAAATTTCCATACCATAACTCAAGTTTTAGGGATTCTAGTATAATAGTCTAGCTGTAATGAAAATCAGTGATTCCATTGCCACCTCCACCACTATCTACTTATCCAAAAAAAAAAAAAAAAAAACCTCAAATTTTATAGAAATCACAATTTCAAGATTTAATTTCAATACCTCTTAAATAAATTGCTTAAAAAAATAATACTAATATTATTATATCTTTTGAAGGACCTATTGAAATTGTCAGGGTGAAGGTTGACACAACCCATGAGCACTACAATCTTTTACAATTAATGTTCAATGTAAATGAGTTTGTTGGGTTAATTTTGTGTAAACCTAGTTAACTCGCAATCAACCCGAAATAACTTGGTTCATTATTCATCTCAAGATGAGTTAACATGTTTTGACATGAACGTATTTAACTCATATAATAAATTTTGGTTTTATTCAACATAAATTTGAATTTTAAAGAGATAAATGACTAATTTAAATAATTTTAATGGTTATATTATAAATTCATCATTGAAATTCTTTAAGTTCCTAACCCTTTTACCCTAAATAAAGAAAATAGATACCCTCATTTCATTCTCTCTCTCAAGATTATGTATTTATAAATTTGGGTGGAACTTCATTGTATTGGAAATAAGAACTTTTAAAAGGTATACTATTAAGACTTTAATTGATATGGTCATGAAATATAATTGTTGTAGAATTCACTTGGATATAATTATAATTTATGTGTATAAAATATAAAAATATATTGATAATTTTGGGTTATATTTTTACAAATAGTACAAAATAGGTTGTATCCATGTCAACCTAATATAACATATTTATTAAATTGTTGAAATATGTCATTTTTGTGTCAACCAAACACGAATTGTTTATTAAGCATGTTATATGGGTTTTGTTGTGTCAACCCGCTTAACACAATGAATAATGTTAGGGCTAAGAGATTTTGACACAATTATTAATTGAGTGGAGTTAGGGTAGAGTCATGACGTCGTGTAGTTGACCCTTTCTTTGACCCCACACAAATATGACCTACCAACATGAATCACCTAAGGCTGTTTCTTGACCAACAAAAAGTGGTCTTTCATAATAACTTGGTCAAACCACTGATTTTATTTTATTTTATTTTTTTGGGTTTAAAAAAATCATTTCACATTTATTACAATAATGAACTTATATGATGTAAATTTTAATGTTGGGTCCAATAATAAAATTTTCTATCCATATGAAATTACCATTTTGCCTGTGAGTACAAAAAGTGCTTTAAAAAGTGAATTTTTATGAAACTTGCAAAGTGAACATCAATGCTACAAAAGGACCTCGCATTTGTGACAAAAAAGGTTCATCACTTCACTTTAGAAAAGATGTATCATGTGAGCTTGAGCCTATTAAGGTATTGATTCATTTTAAATAATAACCATTTAAGGTATTGGTCTAGGGTGCGTGAACGATAACCAATTAAGGTATTAGTTGTTGTAGAATTCACTTGGATATAATTATAATTTATGTGTATAAAATATAAAAACATATTGATAATTTTGGGTTATATTTTTACAAATGGATTAAAATAGGTTGTATCCATGTCAACCTAACACAAACATGTTTATTAAATTGTTGAAATGTGTCATTTTTGTGTCAACCCAACACAAATTGTTTATTAAGCATGTTATATGGGTTTTGTTGTGTCAACCCGCTTAATAATGGATAATGTTAGGGCTGAGAGATTTTGACACGATTATTAATTTACTAGAATTAGGATAGAGTTATGACGTCGAGCAGTAGACCCTTTCTTTGATACCATACAAATAATACCTACCAACATGAATCACCTAAGGCTGTTTCTTGACCAACAAAAAGTGTTCTTTATAATAACTTGGTCAAGCCACTTATTATTATTATTATTTTTGGTTTAAAAAGATCATTTCACATATATTACAATAGTGACCTTATATGATGTAAATTTTAATGTTGGGTCCAATAATGAAATTTTCTATCCATATGAAATTACCATTGTGCCTGTGAGTACAAAAAGTGCTTTAAAAAGTGAATTTTTAGGAAACTTACAAAGTAAGTTAACATTAATGCTACAAGAGGACATCACATTTGTGACAAAAAACGTTCATCGCCTCACTTTAGAAAGATGTATCATGTGAGCTTGAACCTATTAAGGTATTGATTCATTTTAAATGATAACCATTTAAGGTATTGGTCTAGGATGCGTGAACGATAACCAATTAAGGTATTAATTTAGGGTGAAAAACAAGTAGTTAGATGTTGTTTTAGGTGTGAGGAGAAACTTTTTATTCAAAGCATATTAAATATGTACTGAAACGGCATCTTAAAGAGGGAAACTTTTCTTTTTTGGATGGGATAAAGAGTCTCTTTTTTTTTTGGGGGGGGGGGGGGGGGGGGGTGTGTGTGGGGGTTGTTGTGTCAAACATGTGAAAGATGGAAAACACAGTATTTTATGTATCTATTTTGTAAGTTTTTGTGGCTGAATTTGACTAAGACATATCTCAAACAAATGTTTTGTGCAAGGAAGGTCTTGGTATCAATTATCAATTATACTTTTGGGATGGGTAATAAAAGTTGGGAGCTTTCTCTTGTAAATTTTGTATATATTGATTATGCTTTGATTATTTACACACATTGTTGCCTAGTAGCTTTGTGTGTTGAAATAGAGTATGACTTGGTACAATCACAAGACATAAAATTTAAGTAAAACTTTATGGCATGAACCTACAGCTTGCCCATGTGGCAAGTTGTGAGTGATGTTGTGATACTAGCGTTATTATGCAGGTATTCACAAGAAATTTTCAAATGTTGCTTTGTGTGTTGAAATAGAGTATGACTCGGTACAATCACAAGACATAAAATTTGAATAAAACTTTATGGTGTGAACCTACAGCTTGCCCATGAAGCAAGTTGTGAGTGATGTGGTATTAGCATTCAAAGTGTGTCCAAGAACTCTTTGCCAAAAAAAAAAAAAAAAAAGGCACTTCGCACTTCCTAATCAATAATATACAAGCCGACCTTCACCAACGTGCGATATGTACTGATTTACGTTTTCAATTTAAAACTGGCCCCTTTAAAAAGCTTGGTGGAGTGCTCAAAGGATTTCAAGTTTTTGTACTAGGAAATGGAGAATGGGCCAAATCAAACAATGAATTCTACTTATTGGTACAACAAAAACAATGAATTCATAACTATTCTGAGATGTACAGGATATAAAACTCAAAAGAAGAAATGAAAATCAAATCCTACAATATCTTAAGTCCATGAATGAAGCCCAGTGTCAGCTGTGGAAAAGGTGACAGCAGAAAGTGCAAGTAGCGGCAGCTTAGGGGGTAAAATGCAGCCAACCAATTGTCACCCAATGTATGTACATCCATCTTTCAGCCATTCCCCTTCTTTTCCTGAATTACAGTCCAATACACCCTTGAGTAAATTCAGCCCTTCTGCTGATATACTCCTCCTAACTCGAGATTGAGGTATCTCTATTCGAGGAGGAGGGTCTGGAGAAAAACAAACCACAATAACTGTCAAATTATCACATGTGTTGCGCTTGAGTGCCTCTCTCACCAGCTCTCTTGAACATCTTTCAGGATCATTGTGGAGCATAAGTTCTTTCCTTGCCATGGACACAGCACCCTGACTGCTCATTACATCCCACAAGCCATCACAGCCTATTATCAAGAACTCATCATCCTCAGTCAGAAGTGTCTCCTGCAACTCTGGCTCTGCACTTAAAGGGCAGGCAGAACCTTTGGGGCCCTTCATGTGCCAGTCTCCTAATGCACGAGCCACAGATAATTGGCCATTGAGGTAGCCATCATAAATGACACCACCAAGTTTCTCAATTCTTATTCTTTCAGATATGCAATTGGGTTTGTGGTCTTTTGACATCTCAATTGCTCTACCTCTCCTCCCTAGCACTGCTCGACAATCACCAGCATTGGCAATTATCATCGTCCTGTGAAGATCAAAACATTGTCAGAGATAATGCTGCTGACTCACAAGCATAATGCATTTGATAATGTTTCCAATTTGATACTAGGAAAGTTAGATGAAATATTCTGTTTCCTTTTAACACAATAAAACCTCCAACTAATTCATAGCAAATTGGAATTTTCAAGCAACTCTAAATTTTTTTTCCCACAAAATTGTCCATAATGCATAAAAAGAAGCACTGTCACAACAGCACACTATAATCAAGGAAGCACGGACACGGGTACGGGTATGATGCGGTGAGCCGGAGACACAAGCAATTTCTAAAAAATTATAACATGACACAGCAGGTATGACATTGGTACGAAATCCCAAATAAAGTGTCTATGCTTCCTAGACTATAACCAAGTACAATTGATGAACTTTGGGGGGAAGAGTGATGTTGAGGATATTACAAAATGATGTGTCATGAATCACCCCCCAAAAAAAAACATTCATTTATTATGTTGTTGAAGTGATACCAACCACATCAATTTGTAAGCGTTTTGTAGTAAAATTAGTAGTAGCTTTAGTATTCTTCCAAAAAAAAAAAGGTTGGGTTAATGATGCTATTGAGCCATGCTCAAACCTACACAAGGCAAAATTAAAATAGAAGCAGCTCTAGAGGTCACTTACCTGCCAAATATCAGGGCAGTTAGAGCTGTGGTGCCAGAGGAAATATCAAGACAACTAGCATCAGCAAATGCATAATCAGCTTTCACAAAAGCACTTGTAATTGCCTTCTCCACACAAATTGGAAAATGGGAATCCTCAACTATGAATCTAAGGATGTTATTTCTAATGAATGATGCAGCATCTGTACCTCCATGGCCATCAAATACCTATTCACATAAAGTAATAAAAATCAATTCATTGAACACGGCCAGCTTTTAAGGTGGTAATATACAAGCTCCCAAGTTCCAACCCAGTGTAAATATAATATATACCTCCCTTCAGTCAGCCACTTTATATAAACAATCCATTATCATCCTAAATTTTAACTTTTAACTGCATAATACAAGTGAAATGCCTATCAAGTGGATCACATGCTTTTGCATATCGACTAACAATTTTACCATACAGTCCAAAGGAAATTGCATAGATATATGCCCAATTGTAAACATGTCTCCCATTGGCTAGCCTTTCATGGAAGAGTAGATCCATTGATAAGCTATTCCTCTAATCAATGAACAGGTGTAACAAGGTAAAGTAGATATGCAACATGCTTACCCCATAGAAAGCCCCAGGAGAAGGGAAGCCTGCTGTGGCACCTAGATGTTCAACAAGATTATCTAAACATATGTGTTCATCCTCCATGTACTGTTTCGGTCCTCTTTCTGCACAGCTTCCTGAGCGGAACACAGGTAAAAAATCTGACTTTTCATCAGAAGGTGATTTACTGGCAACAATACTGACGTCCAAATCCTGGAGAAGCATAAAAATGAAGAGTTAATTAAAGTGTATTTGGCAAAATGCTGTGACAAAGAAAAATATATATTGCAGTTGCATGAAAGATCCAAATTTTATTTTCCTCTCATTAGGTTCAACAACACATAGCAAAAATCAACATACTATAATAATGCACATAAGATGAGCATTGCAATCTTTAGCAAATTGATACATCACAGCAATTTCATCAAAGCCATGACTTCCTGTTGAAGAACAAAAATATCATGAGGTTTCCAACTTTGACCTTGGGATAAGATGATCTTAAAGAAGTGGGTGAAATTAGCGGGCCTTGATAGATGTCTCACAGTTCACCCCAAAAAACAAAACTCATTCACTAGCAAATTATAAAGGTATTTTTATATTTATAAGAAAACTAATATCAAGGATAGGTCTAAATTGGTATTAAACTTTAATTTGACATTTATAATGCTTCAGGACCATATTGATTTGTGAAACTACGTGGAGGACTAAAAATCATGAAGTAAAGATTTTAGCATACACCTTCCTAAAGAAACATCATAAATGAAAAGTCGAAATAAACTTACCAAATCAGGTGAGCCCATGCCCAGCAGCCTCATAGAGCTAATGCTATGGCGGGCAATAGATAGGTGTCGTGGAGGTTTCCCATTTGTCATTTGCTTCAACTTATTCAAATTCTCTGAGCTCTGATCTTCTGTGGTTGAGACATTATCCTTATTATAACCACCTTCTAAGATGGTAAATGGAGGCGATAAATCCATACCCGCAGCCATAATCCCCTCCAATTCATAAATCAATTACCTCAACACAACTCCCTTAACTCAAACAATCCCCTTTCAAGAATCCTCTAACAATAAATTACCTCAACACAACCCCCTTGATCAACCCCTTTTCAAGAATCCTCTAATACTTGAGCATCAGATGGCTCGGAAGTAAAATATACTTCAAAATTGTTGCGGGATCCAAATTCCAAACCAATCAGCTTAAAATCAGTTAAATCTATTCAAAATGGAAGCTTAACAAACAGTCCAAAATTTCCAAGTATCAATCAACCGTCTAAAGACGCAAACCTAGGAAGCAAAGCAAAGGCTTCGCTTCACGAAATGGGTAATTCTAACTTATCAGTTTAGAGCTCCTTAAGGTATCAAATAAATAAAAAACAAATCCACAAAAGCAACCATCAAATTATAAAAAATTCAATCTTCAAGTCCCACTAAAATTCCCAAATCTCCAACACACACACAACCTCAAAATCAACGAGCAGATCAAACTAACCACTTTCGAAGCAACTCAACCTTCATAAATATCAAACATCAAAAACTCCGGAAGCACCCAGATCAATCATCAATGTCACAAACTTCACCAACAAATAAATCAACAAAAAAAAAAATAAAAGAGAGTGCCCTTTTAAGCAATAATAATTCACGGTCACAAGGTATACGAGCTAAACTAAACTAACCCCAATAATTTACCAAGATTGTCTTCGAAAAATTCAGAGTAAAACTTAGTTGGACAAAAACAGAAAGTATAAATCTTGAACAATAATTGAACACAGAATCCGAGGAAAAGTAGTAAAAAATTCTCACATATGACGATGACGATGATGCTTTGCCTTTTCTCTTCGCTTTTTTTATAATCTAAGAAACCCAAAGAAGAAGATATCTCTCAGAAGAGAGAGAGAGAAAGAGAGAGAGAATCAGAAGCTTTTTGTAAGAGAAAATGGGCGACGATAGAGAGAGAGAGAGAGAGAGAGAGAGAGAGAGTTGGAATGAGGTTGGCAACCGGGTAATACAGGTAATCAGTAGATCTCTTTGGTCTCTGGGATGGGGTGAGGAACCGGCACGTGGCGAAATTTGGTTGGAGGATGGTCTGACTGACCGGATTCAGTCCCAACCGTTGGATCTTCGAAGGCGGTAAAAATTGACGGTCAGGGGATGGCCTTTCGGGAGTCTGAGAGGTTAGGTTCGTTAAAAGCGAGTTTGCCTCGGATTCTCAGGGTGAACGTGGCGGTTTTTGATTGGATGCGAGTTGTTTTCTCGGGTAAGATGGGACATTTCGCTCCGGCTTTTTTTCACTTTACCAGTTCGCCACTTCTCGTCTGATTGGAAATTGGGAAATGATTGGGAGCGTGTATGACTACATTTGCGCTCCGTGAATCCGCCTAAGATACCGTTAAGTTGGATGAAGATTAATTTAGATTTTGACGAAAAAGAAGTATCACGTAATTAACATTTTTACAATTTTTTTATTATTTCACAACAAATTATACGTGGTAAATTATTATTAGATTTAATTTAAACTTACAATTAAAATTACTTTTTTGCCCCCTAATAATATCTTGTAACAACTCGCCACTTATACTTTATTGTGAAAATATTGTGGACGTAGTATATCTCTTTTGACAAAAGATGGACCAAACAAAAAAACTGGCCAAGTGCATCCAATGCAAGGACGTAACAAATCCAACAATATTTTTCATAACAAATTGAGGTTTAAAGTTATTATTATAGATCAAAATAAAATAATGCTATGTTCATAACATTTTCACAATAAATCATAAATAACAGATTGTCATTAGTTGTTAATGATAGGTAAAAAAGTAATTTCGGTGGTGGTTTTAAATTGGAACCAATAACAACTTATCGCTTAAGATTTGCTGTGAAAATGTTGTGGATGTAATACATCTCAAAAGTTTATATCCATAATTTTTATTAACTACAACTGGAAATAAGGGTGGTATACAAATATAGTGAAATTTTGTTGTACTCGAAGTAGTTAACCTATCATCAAACAAAAACACACATGTGCGAAAGAATTTTTCAGTTTTAACGAATTATATTTGACTTCTATAAACTTGAATTTTACATTAATTCCTTAATAAAAATTTGTCTAAAATCATTACAAATTACAGGCTGGACAAGGGAACAAGAAAGAAGTTTAATAAAAAAGAGTTTGAGAATGTCCATACTATATTGTAGGGTCACAGTTTGCTACCCAAGCCCAAGATGCATGGGATTGTGGGTTAATGAGCCCAATACAATAAATTTGTAAAAAGTGGGTCAAAGAACTAGGCCTTAGTGAATCTAACAACGGTTAGAATGGACTTGAAAGATAATCATGCAAAAACAAAGCGTGTAGAACTAAATGGGTGTACTGTCCGATGAGGCAAATCTTATTATAAATCAATTAAACTGATTACAAGTGCAATTTTGATTGCTACAGTGTTCTTTATCTGTGTTTTTCGATCTCCTTTCCTCTAGGGGTCTCTTACATTATATATCTTCTTCCCGGTGATCTCGACCCTCCATTTGTTAATTATCCAAGCCACTACTTGAGTGCCCGTCCCATCAGACACCCCTTCTGGCTCTCTGTGAGTTGTGGTAGCTAAGGAAGCACTGTTCTGGGGTCTTCTC
The DNA here is from genome assembly GCA_023621385.1 of Quercus gilva. Lineage (NCBI taxonomy): Eukaryota > Viridiplantae > Streptophyta > Magnoliopsida > Fagales > Fagaceae > Quercus > Quercus gilva. Next base: position 16,273,877 of record CM042474.1, read on the forward strand.
TACATAAATGCGGTCAGAAAAGTAGCTGCGATACATTTAATGCAGAGGTAGCAGCTTTTTCTTAGATATTTTTTGGATTCTCTTCCTTCTCGTGTGTTTATAAGGCACACTACTAATACTGAAGTTTCGATGGAGGTCAATCTCGTCGTTGGAATACGTATCTAAGCTATATTTATCGTAACCAAGGAGGAATTCCTCCTCGGACCGCCTTCTACTCCTTTCTTACTCATAAGACTCTAAACTGGCATCCCTCATAACTAATTATCCTTCCACGGATCATGCCAACGTCCTCGGATAAGGCTCAAGGCCTAATATATAATTTTAGGCCCTTATCCCTATAATAGCCCATCAAAACTCCGACTTTTCCCCCTCATCCTAGGAGAAAAGGTGAGGTTTTGATTTTTAAGAGACAAAACCATTTATTTCCTTGATTCACATGTGTGGAATTACCGTTTTGTGCATTCCACGATTGTTACTAACGCTTCGGAGCCCGTGATGCATTATTAATTGCTCCAGGCGGCGCTTTGTCCCCCGCATCTAATAGTAAGACGGAGATCCAATGGTTGATCTTTCCCTTTGAATTTTGAGCAGGATAACTCCCACTCATTTCTACCCTTTATATAAAGCCTCATGGGTAGTCATTTTCCCTTCATTTTATAAGTCTTCAAGCTTTCAGCTTCCAAGCATTCAAAATTTACAATGCTCTCTAGGTTACCAAGCTTCACCACCCTCTTTCTTCAAGAGATCTTTGAAAATCCTTTTAAAGGTCTCAAAGACTTACACAAATACTTATCCTCGTAAGTATTCATTTCTTCAAATTCTTTTTCTCCTCGGCCTTCTTTCTTTCCAAAAAACTTTTTTTACTTCTCCTTAACGTGTTTGAATGGGTAGGTTTAAACACCTAGTTGACTCCCCGGCCAACATGGAGGGCTTTAGGGCAATGTACCATATTCCACAGGGGGTAGCCCTACAATATTGTCCTCTAGATCGGGTACTCACAGATAGGGAAGTGGGTGAAGTTGTCATTCCAATGATCGCTTTTATAAAGGGAGGAATGACATTTCCCATGGGTCGAATAACCAAAGACTACCTGCTTAACCACAGGTTATGCCCCCATCAGTGTGCTCCCAACCTGTTTAAGGTCTTAGGGAGTATAGATGCTCTAAACAATCAGATGAATCTAGGACTAACATAGCACGATGTCATTCACATGTACGAGTGTCATTCCCTTGCCAGCGCGGGATATTATCTCAAGTCCCGGTCTGACGCTGTTAGGTTAATATCTTGTCTTCCTAAGTCCAACAAGGGCTTAAAGGATGATTATCTGATTGCTTCCAAGGAGTGGCATGACGGTCTTCACTGCCCCACTCGGGCTGGAGAACCAGGTGGGATATCTTACGATTAGGTCCTTTAGCAGGGAATTTAGCCCTTTAAGCTTTTCTTCCTTCCTCCTTTATTATTTCATTCTCCCCTAATAATAACTCCTATCAATCTAACCACAATATCCTCCTCGGATTTTTTTTTTTTTTTTTGCAGATAAAACTCACACTGCTCCAAGGCTCAGCTTAACCAACGCTCCAGCTCTCAACACACTACTAAGATCTGAAGTATTTATAAGCGAGGACGGGTAACTCCGAGCCGCTCATCTGATATTAGACTACGAGCCTATATCACGCATGTTTCAAGACGCAGGCCAAGCAATCAAAGCTGGTGACCTTAGGCTGAAGCATATTGAAGTTTCTATGCCCAGGTTCCTAGCTCGGAAAGATCTTCCACCTATCGCTCTACCCATCCAACGCGCTCCTCAGGAAGCAACTGCTCTAAGGGAGGAGATAGCCTCTACAAATTTGTCACTCGACACCGAAATTGACCAATTCCGATTTGAGGAGGACGAGGAAGAAAAGGCGAACCCTATAATTCGACCAGTTAGACAGACACTTTACTGCCCAATCTCCCAGGCTCGTTATTGCCCTTGCTGATCCTAGTTCCAAGAAGGAAGGAGCAATGGACATTAAGCCAAGGAAGGGATTAAAGGGTCTCCTTGCTGCGAGGAATCAAGGGGGGTCGTCCAGAGATGCCCCCAAGTCCCAAGTTCCTGCCAACCTCCTGCCTCCTCCTTCTCTCCCTGTAACTTCAGTCGGATTGCTCCCTAATTTGGACCCAAAGAAGAAAAGGAAGAAGCCAAAAGTTTCAGAAGTAGAGGAGGGCGAAATGGTTCCTTTAAAGGGGGGAAAGTAACAAAAAACCGCTAGAGGAAAGAGGGCCTCCTGAGTGGAGAGCAAAGAGGACTCCCTCGGGGCTGACGTGTGCTGACCACAGCGCGCTTGAGCTCCCAGGTTGGAATTGGATGGTACCTCGATTCCTTGGGATGCCTCGGTCCGAAATTTCCAGAGGGGCATTCGAGCTACGTTGCCGAGGCCCTTGAGCATTTGCTTCTCCTGCCCAGGGACATGGATGCTTATAGGCGTTATAAGTAGCCCGATCTCTTCTTGTCCTTAAAAAGGGACCTTGCTATGGTGAATATTTTGGCATATCTCTTGTGTTAAGCATTTAGCAGCTCCTTGATTCTGTCTCACTCCTCTGTTATTTCTATGCAAGTCACCCAGCAAATTTTTGTAGCCGAGGAGTGGGTTAAGGACGCCCACAATCAAGCTAAGGCGAAGGCCTATTCCTAGGTTGAGATCGAGAAGCAATTGGGGACTCTAAAGCAAGAACAGGTTGAGCTGTCCAAGAAACTAAAAGAAGCGGACAAAGCTTGTCTGAGTGCCAAGGCAGGAATAAAGACAGTGGAGAAACAGGCTGAGGATCAGCTCCAGAAACTACACATAACTGAGATTAACCTAGCCACCGAAAAGCAAACTGTTTTGGATCTAAAGGTGGAGCTGCAGAAAGTCAAAGACGCAACTTGGGTGGCCAGGGAAGTCGCTGAGGCCGCGGTGACGGCATCCTACGAACGTGGGGTGACTGAAATGGAGAAGCAACTAGCGGAGAAGGTGGCCATAGTGTGTAGGGACTACTGCACCGAGTCATGGGGAGTAGCCATGGACCGGGCGGGGGTTCCTGTAGACTCCGAGTTTATGAGGGCCAAGAATATCTTCGACCCTGTGGATATTCGAGAAATTTCGGAAACGGTCCCTCCTCCCGAGCAACTCTTCACCATTAAAGTTCCCCCTCCTGATATTGAAGCTTTAAAAGGGGCTGGAGTGGGCGAGGAAGCTCGGTCACTGACGAAGGTTAAGCCCTCCGAGGACTCCTTCACAATCAGGGATGTGGTCTCCTAGGCCAAGGATGCAGAGCTTAAGTCTCAAGTCGGGAATCCTCAACTTAAGAAGGCTGATCCTAAGAAGCCCCCTCCATAGGCAAAGGTCAAGGAGTAGGATTTTCTTTTGTAGTGTTTTTTTTTGTATGTCTCTTTGTAACGGCGTTCAACCCTCTTTTGTAATGCATTTTTCTTTGATTAATGAATAGACTCTTATTTCTATTTCTTGTGCCCTTACTTCATATGTTTCTCAAGTTTACCATAGATTTGAGCTGTTGCCATTCAATCTTTAATAACAAGTAACATAAATATTATGCTACCAGCTTAATCAATTTGACGAAGTACCATCCATAAAGAGATTTACCGCATACTTGTACTAAGAATGGAATCCTTTGTGATGCAAGCTGCATAGAGTACAGATACATAATTTACTCCAAAGCCACCCATTTGAGGAGTTGGGCATAATTTTGGACTTGGTTTGACACTTAGTGAAAAACGAATAAGTATCATAATGTTAAGCATCCCAGGGCATGTGATCCGGATGACCAAGTATGATCAGGGATTCCATCGAATACTAAGAAAGATTGGAATAGGTATATTAGGGTGTTAATTTTACCAAGGTATGTGGTCCGAAGAACCAGGCATATCTGAGGCTTTGTTTAACACTTAGGAGAAATGAACAAATGTTACATAATGTCAATTTTCATAGTGTTAATTTTCCCAAAGCATCCGGTTCGAGGACTTCAGGCATGACTAAGGTTCTGTTTAATCACTTATAAAAGATGTCGTTGAGTGTTAATTTCACCCAAGTATGTGGTCCGAGGGACCTGACATAACTTAGGATCTGTTTAACTCTTATAAAATGTGTCGTAGTGTATTAATTTTCCCAAAGCATCTGGTCCGAGGACTTTAGGTATGACTAAGGTTCAATTTAAACACTTATAAAAGATGTCATAGTGTGCTAATTTCCCTAAAATATCTAGTCCAAGGACTTCAGGCATGACTAAAGTTTAGTTTAAACATTTATAAAAGATGTCATAGTGTATTAATTTTCCTAAAGCATCTGGTCCGAGGACTTTAGGCATGACTAAGGTTCAGTTTAAACACTTATAAAAGATGTCATAATGTGTTAATTTTCCCAAAGTATCTGGTCCGAGGATTTCAGGCATGACTAAGGTTCAGTTTAAACACTTATAAAAGACAGAATAGTAGAGAGTACGAAGCCTTTATATAACAAATGAACGTGTTTAAAGGAAACTCTTATTAATAATAATACCTTTTCAGGTTATTTACATTCCAAGGGTGTGGTTTTACATGCTTATCTAAGTCTTCCAAAAAATATGCTCCAATACCAGCCATTGAGGTGATGCAATATAGTCCTTCCCAATTAGGCCCTAACTTTCCCCATGTTGGGTTCTTTGCAGTACCTAAAACATTTCTCAACACCAGATCACCAGGTGCTAATGGTCTCAGCTTCACGTTGGCATCATAACCCTGCTTTAGCTTGTGTTGGTAGTATGCCAATTGGACCATTGCATTTTCCCCTATCTCTTCAATCAAGTTTAAACTCTTCTCTAGTAGCCCGTTGTTAATGATCAGATTGAATGAGCTGGTTCTTAGCGTTGGGAAGCCAGTCTCTAAAAGGATAACAGCTTTGGCTCCGTATGTCATTGAGAAAAGAGTCTCCCCCATCGACCTACGAGGTGTGGTTCGGTACGTCCACAAGACATGTGGTAGTTCTTGCACCCATTTTTCCCTTCGCATCGTCCAACCTCTTCTTGAGTCCGCTTATAATGACTTTGTTAACAGCCTCGGCTTGCCCATTTCCTTGGGGATAGGCTGGGATAGAATACCTATTGGTAATTCCCAAGTCACAGAAGTATCTCTTGAAAGATTTGCTATCAAATTGAAGGCTGTTGTCCGAGATGAGGGTACGAGGGACTCCAAATCGTGTGACGATGTTCTTCCATACAAACTTCTTGGCATCTACGTCTTTGATTTTTGCTAGAGGCTCAGCTTCGACCCACTTAGTGAAGTAGTTCGTGCTGACCAGCAAGTATCTCTTGTTTCCTACTGCCTTAGGGAAAGGGCCTACAATGTCTAAGCCATATTGAATGAAAGGCCAAGGGCTGGATAATGAATTAAGGACTTCTCCTGGTTGGTGCATGTTTGGTGCGAATCTTTGGCATTGGTCGCATTTCTTTACATATTCTTGTGCTTCCCTTTGCAAGTTTGGCCACCAATAGCCTTGAGTGATGGCTTTGTGCGCCAGAGATCTGCCTCCGGTGTGGCTCCCACAAATCTTCTCATGTAACTCCTCAAGGAGTAATTCTGTTGCCTCGGGGTGTATGCATAGCAGGTATGGCTTAGAAAAAGAGCGTTTATATAACTTTTGGTCCTCGGATAGCTAGAACCAAGAAGCCTTTCTACGTACCTTGTCTACTTCTAATTTCTTCTCAGGTAGTGTGTCATCTTTTAAGAATAGTACTATAGGGTCCAGCTAGGCCCCCACCCTAATTTGGTGAACATGAACCACCTCTTTGTTCATCTCTGTAGGCTTGCATAGGTCTTCTACGAGGATGACCTGAGGTAAGTTTTTGCACCGAGGAGGTTACGAGCGTGGTTAGGGAATTGGCATGTGTGTTTCTGCTCCTGGGGATGTGCAACAAGTTGAAAGATTCGAATTCTGATCATAGGTGCCTAACCTGACTCAAGTACCCTTGCATTCTTTCATCCTTCACTTTAAACTCTCTTTTGACTTGTCCGACAACCAATCTGGAGTCCGAGAACATATCTATGGTCTTTCTGCCCATTTTTCGCACCATGGCCATTCCCATCAGCAGAGCCTCATATTTAGCTTCGTTATTGGTGGCTGAAAATCCCAATCTTAATGATTTCTCAATGGTGATCCTTTCGGGGGATTCTAGAACTAACCCCACTCCGGAACCCCTCTGATTTGCGACACCGTCAACGTATACTTTCCAGGATAGGGGGCCTTGTTGGGAGATCATGCCAACCGATTTTCCATCCATGTGTTGTGTTTCCATTTCTTCTTCTAACGGGGATTTAGCAAACTCGGCTACTAGATCCGCAAGGACTTGACCCTTGACAGAAATGCGAGGCATGTATTTGATGTCGAAAGCCCCTAGGACCGTGGCCCATTTAGCAATCTTCCCTGTGTAATCAGCGCTCCGAAGCAGAGCTCTGAGCGGAAGCTGAGTTAGGACAATAACCGTGTATGCCTGGAAGTAATGGGGGAGTTTACGTGTGGCGTGTACTACTGCCAGAATAGCTTTTTCCCGCGACAGATAGCAGATCTCGGCCTCGTGTAGTGACCTGATCACGTAATAAACTAGCCTTTGTGTGCCGCCATCAACTCGTATCAGGACCAAGCTTACAGCATAAGGGGCCATAGCAATATAAGCGAACAGGACTTCGTCAACCTCAGGGCTGGACATGATAGAAGGCCGAGAGAGATAATCCTTAAGCTGTTAGAAGGCCAAGGCACACTCCTCGGTCCACTTGAACCCTTTCCATTTATTCATCAGTAGGAAGAAGGGTCGGCACCTATCTGCCAACCGAGAGATAAACAAGTTTAAGGCAGCAGTCATTCCGGTTAGTTTCTGAACTTCCTTGGGATTCCGAGGCGGTTGTAAACTGTTGATTGCTTTAATCTGGTTGGGGTTAACTTCAATTCCCCTATGGGTTACCATGTAGCTCAGAAATTGTCTGATCCCACCCCAAAGGAACACTTGGAAGTGTTGAGGCGCAACTTGTGTTTCCTTAGAATTTCGAATATGTTCTCGAGATCTCCTAAGTGCTCGGACACTACCTTACTTTTTATCACCATGTCGTCTATATAAACCTCAATGCTCTTGCCCAACTGTGGTTCAAACATCCTAGTCATCATCCTTTGATAGGTAGACCTTGCATTCTTCAAACCAAATGGCATTACTTTGTAGTGGTAGTTTCCTGTGGGAGTGACGAAATCTGTCTTCTCCTGATCATTCAAGGCTAGTGGTATTTGGTGGTATCCCTAAAAGGCGTTTAGGAAGCTCATCCGAAGATGGCCTATGGTTGCATCTACCGGCTAGTCTATCTTAGGCATAGGGAAAAGATCCTTTGGGCAAGCCTTATTCAGGTCTGTAAAGTTCACACACACTCACTATTTCCCACTCTTTTTCTTTACCACCACAGTATTGGCCAACCACTCATGGTAAAATACCTCCTTGATAGCCCCTGCTTGCTTTAGTTTCTTCACCTCGTTTTTTACAGCATTAGAGTGTTCCCTGGAGGAGCGCCGAGGAGGTTGCTTCTTGGGAGTGACAGATAGATTAATATTTAAATGATGGCAGATGAAGTTCGGGTCCACCCTCGGGGCTTCGTAAGCACTCCATGCGAAGATATCAACGTTTTTTCTAAGAAACCCTACCAGCTCTTCTTTCTCTAGAGGAGATAGCTGAGCCCCAATTTGAAATAATTTCTCTGGATCGTCACCAATAACAACCTTGACCAAATCTTCATACTTCGCCTCCTTGGCCGACCCATTGACAGGCAACGCCGGAGCTTTTCATTGCTATAAACCCCCTTCGGCTTGGGTTGAGGACTCGACCTTGGGCTAATGCCGGATGGCAGCCACTAGGCACTGTCTAGACACAGATTGATTTCCTAGGATTTCCTTAACCTGGCCTTCAGATGGGTATTTCACCTTCTGGTGCAGAGTAGAAGAAACAGCTCCTAAGGTATGAAGCCAAGGTCTGGCCACAATGGCTGTGTAGGGTGAATAAGCATCCACCACGATGAAGTCCACCTCCACCACTTCTAAACCAATCTGCACGGGTAGTCTAATTTGGCCCTTCGGGATGATGACTTTCCCATAAAAACTCACTAGGGGCGAGCTGTAGGGTGTTAGGTCCTCGGGTCTCAAATTTAGCCCTTTATACAGGTTAGGGTACATTTTCTTAGTGCCACTGCCTTGGTCCACCATCACCCTCTTCACATCATACCCACCGATTCTGAGCGTCACCACCAAAGCGTCATCATGGGGTTGTATGGTTCCAATCTTATCCTCGTTCGAGAACCCAGAATTGGTTGGATCTCGATCCTAGCCTTCTTTGGCACCTAATTAGAGCTCTCGGCGAATAGCCGAGCCACAGACATCACCCTAGAAGGGTAGGAACCAGTCCTCCCTAGAGCAACAAAGATGACGTTTATCGTTCCCAATGGCAGTTTTGTAGAATCATCTCTCCGAGATTCTGAGTTTGTCTAGCCCTTTTAGCCACTGGAGTGATGCAAGAGTTACTTTAACTTTCCTTCACGGATGAGCTGGTCCAGGTGGTCCCACAAACTTCTACAACCTTCCGTGGTGTGTCCATGGTCTTAGTGGTATTGGTAATAGAGGTTGTGGTTGCGCCTTGTGGGGTTTCCCGCCATTTTATTTGGCCATTTGAAGAATGTCTCATGTTTAATCTTTTCCAGAACTTGATGCACTGGCTCTCGGAACACAGCATTGACTGCCTGAGGATTGACAGATCCTGACTGCTTAGCAAAATCTCTCCGTGGTCGGTTGTTATTATATCAATCCGACCTGGAATCCCCCCTCTCCTGAGGGATAACCTTTTCCTTTCCTTTCCCCTGTTGCTGGTCTTGTTCAACCTTTTTATACTTATCAATTCGATCCATGAGTTGGCGCACGTTGGTGACAGGTTTGCCAGTTAGAGATTTCCTCAAACCGTGATTGGCCGGGAGGTCGAGCTTGAAGGTACTGATGGCCACATCATCAAAGTCACCATCTATTTCGTTGAACAAGTCCTAGTATCTATTTGAATACGCTTTTAGGGTCTCTCCCTCTTGTATGCTTAAAGATAGAAGGGAAGCCAAAGGACGAGGAACCTTGCTACGGGTGACGAAGCGGGAAGCAAACACTTGGGTGAGCTCCTTAAAGGAACTTATGGAATCTGCTCTCAGGCTGTCGAACCATCTCATCGCCACAGGTCTCAGACTGGATGGGAAAACCTTACATATCAAGGTTTCGTCCTTGGAATGGACAGCCATCTTCTGATTGAAGTGGCTTACACGCTCCATGGGATCTGTTCTACTGTTGTACATAGTGAAAGTAGGCTGAGTGAATCATTGAGGCAATCTCGCCCCCTTGATTTTGCGCGTGAAGGGCGACTTGTCGCCTTTGCCGTGCATGGTGCAACTTTCTTTTCAACTGGTCTATCTCCAGTTGCATGCCCTTGTTACTATTTGCATGGGAGACGTTGCTTCCACCTCAAGGTTGACTTAGTAATATGTGTGGTATGCACACTTCCCTCGCGGTTACCTCTTTGTTCAAGGTTAACAAAAAGGTTGCCATGTTGGGATCCCCTGGACTCTGCTTGGTGTGGACGTGAACCTACTATTGTTAATCGCTGGACTTACTATCACACAAGTTCTCCCCACAGACGACGCCAATTATAGGGTCACAGTTTATTGCCTAAGTCGAATATGTATGAGATTGTGGGTTAATGAGCCCAATACAATAAATTTATAGAGAGTGGGTCAAAGAACTAGGTCCTAATGAATCTAACAACTGCTAGAATGGACTTGAAAGATTATCATGCAAGAACAAAGCGCGTAGGACTGAATGGGTGTACTGTCCGATGAGGCAAATCTTATTATAAATCAATTAAACTGATTACAAGTGCAACTTTGATTGCTACAGTGTTCTTTATCTGTGTTTTCTGATCCCCTTTCCTCCAAGGGTCTCTTACATTATATATCTCCTTCCCGGTGATCTCGGCCCTCCATTTGTCAATCATCCAAGCTATTACTTGAGTGCCCGTCCCATTAGACACCCCTTTTGGCTCTCTGTGAGTTGCGGTAGCCAAGGAGGCAATATTTAGGGGGGTCTTCTCCACATAAATGCGGTCAGAAAAGTAGCTGCAGTGCATTTAATGCAAAGGTAGCAGCTTGTCCTTAGATATTTTTTGGATTCCCTTCCTTCTTGTGTGTTTATGAGGCACGCTACTAACACTGAAACTTCGATGGAGGTTAGTCTCATTGTTGGAATACGTATCTGAGCTATATTTGTCGTAGCTGAGGAGGAATTTCTCCTCAGACCGCCTTCTACTCTTTTCTTACTCATAAGACTCTAAACTGACATCTCTCATAACTAATTATCCTTCCACGGACATGCCAACATCTTCGGATAAGGTCCAAGGCCCAATATACAATTTTGGGCCCTTATCCCTACATATATATATAATAAAAGTTGAGATGTGATTGCACCAAGTGACCATCTTCTCAATGAAATCAGTAGTTAAATTCTCATTAATTAGGACAATTCTCTTTAAGTAAAATTTTATTAACTAAGTTTCAATAAATATAAAATTCTACTCAAACTATAACTCTATTAATTAAATTTCAAGAAATTCAAAACTCTAATAAAACTAAAATTGCATTTCAAAAATTTTATAATAAAATTTAAATTTTATTTTAATTATCTCGATCATCCATCATAATTTTTAATTTTAATATAATAAAATTTACACATAACATAATACAAAACATCCTTAGGCCAAGTAGCTCAATATATATTTAGTCTTTATTTTTATTTTTATTAAAGTTGGTGTCCTCTGGCCAATAGCCTTCTAGTTTGCCAATAACCTTATAATTTAGTGACATTACATGTTCTCTTTTATAAAATGAATCAAAGTTCAAGCCCTCATTTTTTATGTTACATGTTCTAAAATAAGTTGTCATTGTGTGTACTTTGGATTATCATTGTTCTTTGGGCTTGCGGAAAAATAAAAAAAGAGAGCAAGCTACCAAATACACAGACATGCAATATATATAGTTAGACTGGATCATAGTCGACCCAAACCCAACAAGAGAATCTACATGCCCAAGGCCCAAAATAGATCCAAAACACTTGCCCCTTCACTCTTTCTCTCTCTCTCTTTAACTTTTATTTTTCCTCGTTTTATTGATCAATTTATGACTTTTTGAACTCTAAACACTTGACTGTTTTTCACTAAGGGCTTGTTTGGTGGAGGAGTTTGAGTAATGTTGTTTGTATTTTTTTGATACATATGTGGGTGAAAAAGTGTGTGGAAATACGAGTAATGTTGTTTAAAAACTGAAAACATGTGTTTGAATATGCTTACCAAACAGGCCTTTAGATAAGTCGATAAGACCAGCAAATCGGCTAAAATCCAAAATTTGACATGATATTTTTATAGATGTCTTGACTTCAAAGAAAATAATCATTAGCTTTAACCATTTAAGTTCCATTAACTCTCTACAAAAGAACAAAAAAAAAAAAAAAAAAAACCATTTAAGTTCCACTCCTAATCTTTTATTTTTATTTTTATATAGATTCCAACTCCTACCCTTTAATAAGTCATTAGGTTAGGTGCATGTCATTTAACTTGTCAATGTCAAAAAGAAAAGAAAAAAACTTGTTAATGTCATCAATTATTTTATAACTAATGGAATTTTTCCTCATTTTTTTTTCTTAGAGATTCAATGTTTAATCCACCGAAGGGATGAGATTCTAGAAAATTAAATTAAGGAAAAAAAAATCAAGCCAAGTGCAATTGAGAAGGGAATCATACAAGAGGTCACAAAATATCTAGAACCACAAAATTTGTCACAAATTGATGATATGTGCGGCTCTAGATTAGTAGTTATAGCTGTGTTTCTAAAAAACGCGGCTATAGAGTAGTTATAGCCGCGTTTTTTGTAGTGCATTATTTTATATGGACCCATTACTATGTCATGATTATCAAGTTGTCCACATACTTTCTCAATACCTATCAAACTCCTTTATTCCTTTCAACCAAAAGAGTTGGAACATAGTAATGAGTGTTGGCCAAATAAAAAAAGATTCTCCCACTCTTAGAGTTTCCATTAATACAAATTAGGTCATATAGGAGTCCATAGTTACCTATAAGGTTGTATACTGAATTGAGTTGAGTATAAAAAGTTTGTAGTTGTTCATTTAATTTTATTTTAAAAACAGAGTTGAGTTTGAACTTGTAGGGATGATAGGCTTAGTAGTATATATTGGGCCAGGGGCCTGGTTCAAGGACGCCTAATAGTCCGAGGACGGTTAAATGTTGTCACGGAAGTCCGCATTAGTGAATAAAGAGATGGGGTTTGGTCATAAGAGTCCAAGAAGGTAGTTTGAGGAGGATTACCTCCTTGGCTGAGCAAAGCAGAGGTCCGAAGGTATGGTTTGCCATCCAGGGCAACGTTCCAAGAGATTCCATTAATAAGGATACACATCATGAAGGTACAGGACAAAGGGGTACTATGAAATATCTAAGAGAAAATTGCTACCACTGTATTGAATGCTCTGTAGCTAACTCTCTGGCCGCATTAATAAGGAAGTAATACCTGAACAGTAATTTTCAGTCTTACAGCTGCTCCCAAAGACTTCAGGAAGCTGCAGATAGGAAAAGGATTAACACCAGGGTGGAGATGAAATAAGAAAAGATTATAAAAGAGAAAGAAGACCCTGAGGGAAAGGGGGGGAGGGAATTAATAGAGAAATATTGTAGCAAGAAGAACGGTGTTTGTAATCATATTCAAGGGATATATACAAGAACTAATCTCCTCGGATTGTTCCAAGGACGATTTTCTTTGAATTAAATTATTTTATTTTTGCTTCTTTGTCATCTGGGTCAACTATAGTTGCTACATGATTCATTAAGGCCTAGTTTTTAAACTCATTCTCTATAAATTCATTGTATTGGACTATTTGGGCCTAATTCCTTGAACCCTTTGGGCCGAGAAACTAAATCCCACCCTTACAGAATTCATTACTAAATAAGATTACATATTCAAGTTTGATTTATTTTTTAATTGAACGAGCTCTATGAGTTACTTGATTAATTTTAGGTCTGTTTGGATATCACTTATTGTTGAAAACTGAAAACTTATTGTTGAAAACACTGTAACAAAATAGTTTTTAAATATAAATAGTGCCGTGTGAGACCCAAAAAATTGCTTGATCTGTTGTTTGCACAGTTGTCGTGGGACCCACTATAGCCGTGGGTCTCACTGTTTAAAACACCAAACTCCAAACATAGGCCATTTTAAGCGCAATCCAAACGTAGTTTTATTCTTATCTCATCCAGAGTAGAACTATGTTCAAAATTTATTACCCCTTCACGAATTTATAAATTTTACTGTGAATGAGTTGTTCGTATTATCATCAAAGGCAGCTTGAACTTGTGGCTGTCTTTCAATTTTCTTTTCCTACCATAAAAAAGAAGAAAAAGAAAGAAAAGAGGCTTTTGTTATGATTATTACTTGCACGGCTGCTTGCTGTGCTGGGCTGCTTGTCACAAAAAAAAACAAATCAAGCGAATGTCACATTGTCCGCTTTATTCCTTCCTTCAATATATCAATAAACACGGTGGCCCCTTTTAAACATGCAATCGCCTAGTAGCTACGTCTCTGTGGTTCTTATCTCTTCCACGTGACAATGTCATTTTTGATTCTCCTCATGTCTGTGTCCTCCCAACATGATTCACATTAAACCTTTTTCCGTTGCCATAAGTGAAGTTTTTTTTTTTTTTTTTTTTTTTATAATTTTTATAATTTTTTAATTTTTTATTTTATTTTATGGATATGGTTTACACTTTGTTCTGGATTTTACTGGATATGGTTTACTCTTTAGTCTTTGCCATAACCCTACATATTAGGTAGACCTCGAACCGGAATAAAATATTCGACTTGGCGGCAAAGTTTATAATTGACATATATGTCGTTGCAAAGATACTTAGAGCATCCACATCCCAATCTTATATCTCATCTTATTTTACAATCTCAAAAATCTACTTTTTCAATTATACCATACCATTTACAATATACTCAACATCCCAAAACTCTATTTTCATCTTCTACTTATTAAAATAATATGTATACGTAATAAAATATATTTTTTGTTTTTTTTTTTGTTTTTTCTCAATTTTCTCCCCTGTCCCTTCCAGAATCCTCCGTTCCTTTATTTTCACCTTCTTCCAGCCTCCTTCTCCAAATCCCAACTCCTCCACACAACTCCTCCACCATCTAGCCTCCTTCATCCATATCAACCCAAAAAAAAAAAAAAAAAACCAACGCCAGAAACCAGCAAACCATTAAGCAGCAAAAAAAACCACAAACCCAGAAATTTATACCAGCAAACCCATTATCCAGCAAAAAAAACCACAAACCCATTATCCACAAACTCAGAAATTTCTTCCACCGATCCACAAACCCAGAAATTTCTTCCACCAATCCACAAACCCATGATCCATTATCCACAAACCCAGAAATTTCTTCCACAAACCCACGAACCCATTATCCACAAACCCACGAACCCAGAAATTTCTTCCACAAACCCACGAACCCATTATCCACAAACCCACGAACCCAGAAATTTCTCAAACCCAGAAAGCCAGAAAACCCATCCACCGATCTCCGCCACGCTACAGCCACCACAACGCCGATCACATATACCAGTAAACCCAAAAGAAAAAAAAAAAAAAAACCATTAATACCCACGCCGATGACAACACCACAGCTCCACCGGTCTCCGCCGTGCCAATCTCGCCACCCACCAATCTCCATCCCGCCGATCTCCACCACGGGGTCTTGGGTCTGAAAATAGCAGATGAGAAAGAAAGAAGGAAGAGAGAGAAAAGAAAGAGAAGAAATGAGAGAGGAGAGAGAATTTCCCGGGTTAAAATGAGAGAGGAGAGAGAAATGAGAGCATTAAAATAATTTTTTTTTTATAACATTGAGCTACAGTACCATCTTACATTTGAGATGGTACTGTAGCAAAATCTCAAAAAAAAAATGGCATATGCCATATGCAGTTCCAGTTGCTGAGTAGTTTTGGGGCTTAAATGCCAAATGTTCTTAACATTTGGCATATGCAAGCCCCACTGCTGATGCTCTTAGAAAAAGCATTTATAACTTTCATGTAGTTATATATATATATATATATATATTTTTTTGAGAAGCTGTAGTTATATATAAATATATAAACACACACACACATTTAACTCAATCTAGACAGTAACACATGTAAATACTAGATAGTGTTTTAATGCTAGAAAACCCATTAAAGAAAATGAATCATCCATTATATTGTACATATTTGTTATATTTAAAATTCCATTTATAAAATGAATAATCCATATTCTATTTTTTTATTATTTAAAATTTCACTTATAGGTCTTATACTCTCATGTAATGATTTTTTAGTAATTAAAAAAACTTTAAGTATGACTTATGCTAGTCTTTTTAAACACATAAAATGGTTAAATTATAATAATTTTAAACCATATAGTAACCATTTGTGAATATAAACCTTTAGAAAATCAAATTATTAAGGAGTTTATTATATAATTATTCCCAAATTTTATTAATCATATATTTATTATTATGATATATAATAAATTATTACATCAAGAATTTCAATTTTTAACACTTTTGAAAGGTAATGGGATTTTTTTTTCTCTTTGATTAAAATTGTTGCTCTATTTTTCTTTTATAACTTTTGAACCTTAAAACCATTGATAAAGTATAAAAGATATATTTTTTTCTATTTTTTTCAATGAAGCCTTGCCTTTAAAAGAGATATATAAAAATAAATAAACGAGAAGAAAAAAAAAATCAAAGTATAAAAATTGGGGGTGCTGGCTAAAGCCTTGCCTCCGATATAGGAGACCATAGGCAAGCCACCCCTATCATATAGGTGAGAACTTAAGCATGAGATGCTAGGAACATTTATTTTTATTTTATATATATATATATAAAATTAAATATTTGTTTTTTGGGAGAAACATCAAAATTTTGAAGTTAAACTTTAACACCGAAGTCTATTTCAAGACTTGAGTTTAGTTGACCTAAGGATACATAAAATATTATAATAATAAAAAATGTTTTACTAATGTATGCTCTTAGAACATGTATTACTAAACAATTTTAAAAAATTTTTTATGAAAAAAAGAAAAGAAAAAGTGATTAATTCTTTGATAATTTTTTTCATTTTTTCATAAATTATTTTTAAAAATTGATGATTAATATGAGACATTTATTAACTGGACCCATAAAAAGAAAGAAGGTAAAGAAGAAAGAAGAAGAAAAAAAAGAGAGAAGAGTCATTTGACCCACGACAAAACCTATGTCCCACATTGTGAAACTCTAGTTAATAAATTATAACCCATTATCTAAAGTGGTATCAACATCTTAAGAAGTTCCACTCACTTGTCCACCTTAAGGTATGAAATAGTATTATTGTGATATCAGATTTGGATAGATTTTGGGTATAAAGTCTGAAGTTTTATTTGTGGTTGTTTGTTAGTATACGCAACGTTCTTTAATATTTTCTACTTTATTGGTTTTGATTGTGGAAAAAAGTTTTCTATTATTCGCTTTCATTTTTATCATTCCAAAGTAACCAAACACTAGAAAATACAAAAACAAAAAAAAGAGTTTTACTCTTAAATCTAATTTTGTTCAAATTTGTTTAGTGTTGGATTGTTTGACCAAAAACAATTATGCATTTTAATTAATTATACTAATATAATTTAGCATTATTGACATTTCCAAAAACTACATTTAAAAATATATAATAAAATAATAACATGAAAAAAATGTGGATTTTTAGAAATTTGTGTAACAATATAATAAAGTGTTGTCAACAAATTTCAAAAGTTTTAATGTGATGTTATTGTGTAGATCTAGATCTAGATATAATAGATGGGTCCATGTGATCCTTCACATGCTCAAAGGAACTAAATACTATAGTATTTTAGAAAAAGTCAAGGTAAGGAAAAAATTGGATTTAAAATTTAAAACATGACTCCAAATTTAAGACATTATAATGTGATCATTGAAATAACAACATATAATAATATACATCATTATCTTCTTCTTCTTCTTTTTTTTTTTTTTGCTGAGAATAATATACATCATTATCAATAAAGATAAATATATATACATACATTAGATGATATGGAAAATAAAGGTACATTAACAAGTGTTTTAAGAACATAACTTAAGAAGTAATAAGTAATTAATTATAAGGTGTAATATATACTTTTTTTTTTAAAAAAATTGTTAATTCATTTTGCCATGTACAAATGAGTAATGATATATACAATATTTTTTATAGTAAATTTCACAACTATAAATTTATTGATTATTCTTAATTCTCATATAGATCTATAAATAAAAATCACTTAAAAACCTATCATTGACAACTTATCATTTCAATGGTTATGAATTATGTTGTGAAAATGTGTCCGACGGTAGATTTATTGTCTACTCAATTATTTATTTTTGTAAAAAACTTGTGTACACTTTAATTGGTATTTTTTATTAGAAAAATATAATATCTATAAAAATAATGTACTTGGGGCATTATGTATCATCTATAAACAAAAAAAAAAAAAAATGTTTGTTATAGAAAAACAAATATATAAAAAAGTACTCGGGGGCATTAGGTACCTAGACGTCGTTATATGAATTAATTTTCTTTTAATCTAATACATTTTTACTTAAAAATTTATTAACAAAGTAGTTCATAGTTTGATTAAATTAGCCGTTAATTATCTTGACGAAGTGGTGTGGCGTGGATGAAAGATATTTCTCTATAAGTTTACTTTGTTATTCAAGTTGATTTGGTCATTTTGTCTTAATAAATTTTGATGTCTTTCCTCTAAAAAGATGATGCTAACGAGTGCTCTTAGGGCACTCATTAATAATTCATTTTAAGAAAGTTTTGATATCACTTTTATGGAAAATGAAAAAAACTGTCAAAATATTAATTACTTTTTTTTTATTTTCTATAAAATTTTTTTTTAAATAAATTATTAATTAGTACCTTAAGAGCACTTGTTAGCATTTCTAAAAAAGCATTGAGAACTTGAATCCTTGGTGGCTTGGTGCATTCGAGCTGGCCTAAATTCGCACGTGCAGGGCAGAATACTCAAAAGAGTCACGGAACTCAAGTGTAATTAATCTGGATTATGGAATGTCTTTTTACAAGCACTAAACAGTATGTCTGAGACTCTGACGGGCCTGAAAATTTTCTGGTCCGGTCAACAAAGGTACGTCTTGTGTCTTCTCTAAAACTAGATTCTCACATTTATGATTTAACTTCTTTCCCACGTGAGCCTCTATTCTGTTTGTCCTTTTATGCTTCACCAATTTTCTGCTACTCCTTTTAATCTTAAGCAGGTGTTTCATAGCTTTTGTTGTTGTTAAATGTAAAAATCCACATACCTTATTTCTCTCTTTTAGTGGTTGGTTGGTCCTCTCTACCAACTCCACAAAAACAAGAAACTAATAAAGAAAGAAAGTAAGAAAGAAAGAAAATTTGCCTTTTCAGGTAAGTTTCTCATCTGGGTTCTTCAACTTTTTCATTTACACCACCTCTACTTGTTTTGGTCTAAATTTTTTTTCTGAGGACATGTAAGTGTGTATAGAATCAGAAGACAACCTGGGTTTTATAGAACAATACTTAGCTCCAGCCATCATGGATGACATTTTATAATATTTAATTGAATGGCATT
Source organism: Quercus gilva (assembly GCA_023621385.1). Classification (NCBI taxonomy): domain Eukaryota; kingdom Viridiplantae; phylum Streptophyta; class Magnoliopsida; order Fagales; family Fagaceae; genus Quercus; species Quercus gilva. Next base: position 16,292,696 of record CM042474.1, read on the forward strand.
AAAAAAATATTTTTTAATATGGGGGCTTTGATTTTGAAGATAGAATCTGATTCTGGTCTATGCAAACATGGTAGCTCCTATTTTAAGCGATTGTTACTTTTTGTTTGTTGTTAATTATAAAAGTATTGGTGATAAAACTGAGGGAAAGAAATGAAATGATCGAAGCATATGGGTCATTTTGTCCTATGAAACCTTAAACCAAGTGTTATGGTATTTTTGTTGGGTCCCTAGAGATAAAAACTTTGATTTTTGATTGTTTGCTTTTTATTTTTATTTTTAATTTGAACTTCTTTTTCTCTTTAATGTCTTTTAGAAATCAGTTAATATTAGTTTGAATTTAGTTTGCTTTGCGTTAGTTCTGATTGTTTTACTATCTCTTGTCAGGACTGACCTTAGGTCTTTCTTTCTTTGGAAAATGGATTTTGCAACTTTTTTTTTTCTTTTGTTTCCCAGATGAAAATTCTTTATCCTGAGCTCTGATGGGGAAATCTTTGTTATCAATTCTGCGCTAATTCTATTGCGGAAACCTTGGGTCAGTTTAATCTTGAGGCAGGGGAAGAAATTGTTCTGCTTGTTCAAAATGAATCATACTTGGTTTATTTTGTCACTACTACTCTATGTGGGGGTGTTCCCATATGGTTTTAGTAAGAATGTTTCAAGACCTGCTACTGTGAGAATTGGAGCTATTTTTACATTTAACTCTACCATTGGAAGAGTTGCCAAGATAGCTATGGAGGAAGCTGTGAAAGATGTCAATTCCAATTCCAGCGTTCTCCCTGGAACAAAACTTAATCTCACTATGCAAGATTCCAATTGCAGTGGATTTTTTGGAATGGTTGAAGGTACTTTTTTTCCTCAATTTAGTGTCAAGTTTCTCGCATGATTTACTTATTTTTATTATTAGGCAACAATTCTGTTCTAAAAAGAATCTAATAGCCCCAATCACGTGTACTGACTATTGTGTGGAATTACAGCTTTGGAATTTATGGAGACTGATACAGTTGCTATCATAGGCCCTCAATCTTCTGTAGTTGCCCATATTATATCCCACGTTGCGAATGAACTCAAAGTCCCTCTATTATCATTTGGGGCGACTGATCCCACTCTTTCTTCCCTTCAGTTCCCCTTTTTTGTTAGAACAACACAGAGTGATTTGTATGAAATGACAGCAGTGGCTGATATTGTTGATTATTATGGTTGGAAGGCTGTGATTGCCATATTCATTGACGATGACTATGGGCGGAATGGCATGTTAGCATTAGAGGATAAGCTTGCCGAGAGGCGCTGTAGAATTTCCTACAAGGCAGGAATTAGCCCAGGGTCCGGAGTTAATCGGGGTGATATTATGGATCTTCTGATTAAGGTTGCATTAATGGAATCTCGGATTATTGTTCTGCATGTAAATCCTGATTCAGGATTCTTGGTTTTATCTGTGGCACAATATCTTGGAATGATGGGCAATGGCTATGTGTGGATAGCAACAGACTGGCTCTCCTATTTTTTAGATTCTGCTGCCCCTCTTCCTTTAGAGAACATGGATTCAATGCAAGGAGTTCTTGTTTTGCGCCAACATACACCAGAATCAGATAGAAAAAGAGCCTTTTTCTCTAGGTGGAAAAAATTAACTGGTGGTTCTTTGGGGCTGCATTCCTATGGGCTTTATGCTTATGATTCTGTTTGGCTGCTTGCTCATGCTCTTGAGGCATTTTTTGAACAAGGTGGGGTTATTTCATTTTCTAATGATTCCAGGCTGCATTCTATAGAAGGTGGTAATCTTCACCTTGAAGCAATGAGCATTTTTGATGACGGAAATCTCCTGTTGCAGAACATCTTGCAGAGTAACCTTGTTGGTTTGACAGGTCCTATTAAATTTAACCCAGATAGATCACTTATTCTTCCTGCATATGATATTATTAATGTGATTGGAACTGGGTCTCGACGGATTGGTTACTGGTCAAACTATTCTGGTCTATCAATTGTGCCTCCTGAAACGCTGTATGAAAGGCCACCTAATCGGTCAAGCACAAACCAGAAACTACACAGTGTAATCTGGCCAGGAGACACATTAACAAAGCCCCGTGGATGGGTTTTCCCAAACAACGGGAAGCTATTAAGAATTGCTGTTCCTAACAGGGCCGGTTACCGGGAATTTGTATCTAAAATACAAGGGACTGAGAATTTTAAGGGTTTCTGCATAGATGTATTCACAGCTGCTGTAAGCTTGTTACCTTATGCTGTTCCATACCAATTCATACCCTTTGGAGATGGTCGTAAAAACCCAAGCTATACAGAGCTTGTGCATTCGATCACAACGGGTGTGAGTACTACATTATAAATTTGATTTTCCAATTCAAAATTATATGAAGTTATTTTTTTACTTCTGGCTAATTCTCACATTTCCTTGTTACAGCAATTTGATGCTGCTGTTGGTGATATTACAATTGTCACAAATCGGACAAAGATTGTGGATTTTACACAACCATTTGCTGCATCAGGACTTGTTGTTGTGGCTCCATTTAAAAAATTGAACTCTGGTGCTTGGGCTTTCCTGCGGCCATTTAGTGCACGTATGTGGACTATCATTGCTTGTTTCTTCCTTGTTATTGGAATAGTTGTGTGGATTCTGGAGCATAGGATAAATGATGAATTCAGGGGCCCTCCTAAACGACAGCTTATAACCATTCTATGGTGAGTTATTCAGTTGCCACTTTTACTTGATGTCCTCACACACATGCACACAAAAGCTACAACAAATTAGGATAATTATGGTTGTTGATAGTGGTATAGAGGGGATTGATGGTGGCAGAATATTTTGACTGTTGCACGTAGGGCATAAGGAAGTCTATATGTAATGTATCTGCTGGATAAGATTTTTTTAATAGTAAAATTTTTGAGATTAGTGAGTAATATATAATAAGATACAGATGTCAATTGGGTGGATGAGCCTGGGTGGACACATTCTTGTAGAATGTAGATGCCTACTGAGCTTTCACCTTACTCCATGTTAAAAGCTTGTTTGACTGTGCATTCAAGTTTCTATTGTGAAAGCATTTTCTCACTGCAACCTCAGCTAAGATCATCCAGCCTACTGTTTTCTGAAAATATAGACAAACAGGAGTCCGAATTGCTCATTAAATAGAAAACTTTCAAGTCACAGTTGGTCCAATCAATGTCGAAGCCAAACTGTACAGGGCCAATGTGTAAAAATTAATATATATTTTGTATTTTTCATAGAAATTACAAGGAGGAGGAGGGCTCCAATACATAGAAAGGTTCCAGTATCATCAAAGTGGTTTGCTGGTTTTTCTTTTCTTTTCTCCCTGCCTTCTTCTGTACTACTAAATTGCTAGTCATTTATCTCTTAGTATACCATTCAGAAGTCTATTATGGGGCCTCTAAACCGTGTTACATATTTTAATGGATTATTTAGATTAGTCACCTTTGAAGGCTGTAGATCATCTTCCAAGTATCTAAATAATTGGTTTCTGATCCATCTTCTGTCTGCTAACCTTGCAGGTTTAGCCTTTCAACCATGTTTTTTGCCCATAGTAAGTAAAATTCAGGCCCCTTTCATACACATTATGCAAATGGCAGGGCTGAATGCAGCATTTTTAATTTTATTGAGTTGATCTCTCTCTCTCTCTCTCTCTCTTGCAGAAGAGAACACTGTGAGCACCCTTGGTCGTATGGTGCTAATCATATGGCTCTTTGTGGTTTTGATAATTAACTCAAGCTACACTGCGAGCCTGACATCAATTCTCACAGTGCAGCGGCTGTCTTCTCCTATTAAAGGGATTGAAAGCTTGAAGGAAGGCGACGAGCCAATTGGGTACCAAGTGGGTTCTTTTGCTGAACATTATTTAGAAGAGCTTGGCATATCCAAATCTAGGCTTGTTGAACTTGGAACACCTGAAGCATATGCTAAGGCGCTCCAGAATGGTCCTAAGAAAGGAGGTGTTGCAGCTATTGTTGATGAACTCCCATATATAGAACTCTTCCTCTCAAGCCAGTGCAAATACAGGGTTGTAGGTCAAGAGTTCACCAAAAGTGGCTGGGGTTTTGTGAGTATCTGTTTTCCAGGAGCATTCTTAACAAGAATTTAGATAAAATGCATATTTTTATTAGATATAAATGGATCTATTGAAAAAAAATAAAGAACAATGAAATTCTCCTTTGCATGGTAACTGATACAGTACATGTTAATTACTCGATTGAGGTTGGAAGTACTTAGTAATTAACCTACTTTATCTAATTTCTATTTAGATTTTAGCCTATTGTAAATGAGAAATGCAAGTGTTTGACCCTTTTTTTCTTTTGTCTTTCGCATGATAGGCTTTTCCACGGGACTCCCCATTAGCAGTAGACTTGTCAACTGCCATTCTACAACTGTCTGAAAATGGTGATCTCCAGCGGATTCATGATAAGTGGCTGTTGCATAGTGCTTGCGGTTCAGACTCCACTGAAATTGAATCAGATCAGCTTCAACTTAAAAGCTTTTGGGGACTCTTTCTTATTTGTGGAGTAGCTTGCTTCTCTGCTCTCTTCATATATTTCGTGCAGATTATGTTACGGTTATGCCGTACCCCCCCTGACTCTGTTTCAGAGGGTTCAAATAGCTCGCTTTCGGTGCGTGTCCGTGTCCGGAGATTGATGTCATTACTAGATGAGAAGGAAGACCTCTCAAATCAGGGAAGTAAAAGAAGGAAAGTGGAAAGATCATTATCTGACAATTCTAAGGAGAGTGAGTTGGGGAGTATTACCACGAGACAGACACAGATTGCTGCTGGGAGCAACATTAACTCGAGCAGCTAACTCATTCATTCATTTTACAGTCATAATTGTATCATTAAAAGCTGGTGATTAACTAAATCGAATCTAAATCCTACTCTAAATCGTTATAAATGTTCATATGTGCTTGTATAATTTATTTTTGTCTGGAACCCATGAAAAAAATAGGTACTTTATTATAGGAATATGTGTATATGGAAGCATTTTGCTTTCCAAGATCTTGTTTTATACATGTCAAAGGATTTCAAATTTGAATGCCTTCCTTTTTTTCTACAATGCTAATGTTGAAATATACCATATTTTACTGACTTTGTCAATTTGGTCTCAGATCTCCCAACATTATACTTGTATATATATCACGCATACATGTATACATATAGCCACCGTATTTGTTGCAGTAGATGTTCAAATGCTGAGGACATTGCAAATTCCTTTATATATGCCCTTCCTCTCAGGTGTTGTGTATGTGTGGTCCAACTCCTAATCATTTGGGTTTGGCATCAATTCTACCTTCCACAATTGAAAATCTGGCCCAAACTGAAGCTAGAAGTAGTCACAAATCCATGCAATACTTGGAAAAATGTAATGTAATTATTTACGTTTCACATGTGTGGTTGAAACGTAATTTAATCAAAAGATTTAAATTACATAATTATAATATTGTTTTATATAGAGAAGATGTCACCAAAAGATTTTTTTTTTTTTTTTTTCTTTCAAATATACCATGCCCAGTTGACTAATTTGAACATATCTAAGAATACTAAAAAAAAAAAAATCCACACCTATATTCCATGGAACACATGTAACATGTTACATTAAGTTTTAATTATTATATAAGTTTATAATTGTAGCATTTAAAAAAAAAAGGTATAATGCCTATATTATTGAAACTTGAATTTTCATGTAAATTTTTTTGAATATTTATCATTTTTATTACTTTTTTAGGGCCCATATTTTAATTTCTAATGCCTAATTTGTTTGTATTTTTTAACCCAAAACTAAAGTGTTTGACTCAAATAAAAATAGAAATTCATATTTTTTAACCCAAAAATTAAGGAAAAAAAATGAAATTTTGAGCCAAAAACTGAAAAGGCAATAAACTAAAATAAAAATCAATTTATGGCCCATTTAGTCCAAAATGGACCAAAATTGACTGAAATAGACCGAAATGATCAGAATTGTACCAATTAGACAGAATGAACCGAAATAAACCAAATGAATTGGAGTGGACATAATTAGACTGAATACGCTGAAATAGACCAAAATAGACAAAATTGAGCTAATAAATTGAAGTAGACCAAAATGCTACTCTAACGTTACTCAACATATTCAGCTTTTTGAGATTATATAAATATAGATTAGAAGGTTAATATGGAAAAAAATATTACATTCAGTTGAGATAATTAGTATCAAAGAAAACTTTAGAAGTACTAGAGCTTGCTATTTGGGTATATTTTTCATCCTCAATTTGTAAATTCTTATGGTGTGTATTTGGTGGCATATTTGATTTTTCTTCTTTTTAAAAACCTTGGTAGTCTTGCTGCTGAAAATTCAATTAAACATCTGAAGATCATTTGTAAACACGATCGACTTGTTCCGTTGCCGCTTAGTGGGTGATGTTCAAAACATAATTCTTGAGTTGCACTATCTTCTCGATAGTTCATTTGTTGGTCTAAAAACAAAGGACCTTATAACTCTGTGTTTTCTGTCCCATGAGATATGGAAACTACTAAACTTCTCATGATATTTGGACTTGAGAAGTTGGAGCCCTTGATAGCATAAGCATAGAACCTGTCTAGAAATCATGGTGTAGTACCCCAAGTTAAGTTAGGAGATGTTTTATGTGTGGCTTCTAGATGCTGCATTAGGGCACTCGCATCATTGCTGTATAATAGAAAAAAATATCACACTTTAGCCAATCAAGCCCAAAATTCATTCACATCAAATCATGCAAAGTTATGTAAAAATACATATTGACTATACTGGCACTATTTATTTTGTATTTAGTTTTTTATTTTTTGTTTATGTACCCTCGGATGAATGAAGAGAGTAGAATTTAGTATAAAATAGATAATCTGAAGTAGATTGTTTAAAAAAGTGAATAAATAAAATAGAACAAGCCGATTCTTATGTTAAAATATATACGATTTTTTCATAAGTAGATGCAAATGCTAATGTATGCTAATCTATTGGCGTACAGTATTTGAGCCATGGCTAGTGGATGTCTGGCTTGATGCGTCATTGTTAGTTTTAGAACAGGCCGAGATGAGTCAAAATGGAAAAAGAGTGGAAATTAGCTACCCCTCGAAAGAAAAGAGAGATCATGACCAGAGAATGTGACTTTTTTTTCTAACCAAAAAGCCTTTGATCGTGGAATTTTTTTTACTTCAACCATGCGCACCGATCTTTATCTTCTCCCAACAAAAAAGACACTTTTGCCCATCTTTTCTCAGACAAAGCAACCAAATATTCAAAATCTCTCACAGTAGCATCAGATTTTTTTGACTTATGGTAGTGGCCAAATATTTTTTTCTTTCTTTTGATAAAATGGTAGGGACAAAATCAATCCAATGTTCCTAGTAAATAAGCATATTCGAAATTTCACATCTTACTTTTAACTGACGGTACTAACAAACAACACGAGAGAGCTGTCAACCACATTAAGACCTCTGGCATTTCTTGATCATGAATCACTGTTGAGGGTACCGGCATGTCCCATAACCTAATCATTCATAATAAAACAAACCGGAACACAGTCAGTACTCAGAAGTCAGAACCACAAGCAAATATTGGGGAAAAAAATTCAATTCAATTCAATTCAAGGAGATGCTTTTTCACTCATCTAGTCATTCATAGTTGCATAACAGAAGAAAAACAAAAACATATAGAAGCAGAAAGAACCATATACACTGACTAAAAGTTATGCATTTATTTTGGAGATCAAAACTTGTGGTGGAGCCAAAATAAGCAATGTTAGGGGCATATCATTTTTTTTATTTATTTTCACATTAAAAATTAATATGCCAATAATTGTGAAGAAAATTATGAAAATTTTCATGTCATTGAACCAAAATAGCACAAGGAAAAAAAAATGAAGGTGACAAGGAGAATATGTGAAATGTAATGTGCTTACTTGGATCACTGAAGGCAACAAGGCCAGAGCCCTTGAAGTCACAGTTCCAATAGTTCCTTCCATGCATCTGATAATAAGCATTCATGGCAAATGATGCATGAGCAAGAAGCTTGTTAGGCTCAAAGCAATCCCCACTTTCATAAATCTCTCTGCAGTCCACACCACCAGGTCCACAGCAGAAATCCAACACAGCTTGAAGCACTTTGTCATCTGAATGTGGCTTAGCTATACACCAAACTGATGGACCCCTGGCTGCACCAGATACTTTCTCACCAAACCCCAATGTCCCTCCGTTGCTACAAAACTGGCAGCTCAAATCCACATCATATACCTTAGATCCATCCCCATTAAACATCCCAAAATTTCTCTCAGTCTCATCTCCTTCTTTTTTGTTTTCATTAAACAAAGCAAACACAAATATCTCAATCTTATCTTTAGGCTTCATGGGTGTACCTTTATAGGCTTGGGCACGTTCAATCAACCTAGTGTTATAAGTCTTTGCATTTTGTGGTGTAGCTGCTTTGTCACCATGGTCACCTTTAGAAGGCCATCCAGATTCTGATACAGTAATCTCAATGGTCATGTTTCCAAAGCCTAAAGCATTGATAGCTGACCTAATAGAATCAATTTGTGCATCTAACATGTTGTTATACACATACCCTTTGGGGTCACGTACCCCAGTGGCATTTCCTAGTAATGCATACTCTAAATTAACCGAACCAGGGTTATCACGGTAAGCAAAATATGGATAAGCATTGACCATAAAGGGTGCACCAGTGTCAGCTAAGAACCCAACAATGGCTGTCATTGTTGGCATAAGATTTAAGGCAAAAGTTGAAGCTGAAGGAGGAAAAGAAGAAGCTAGAATAGCCATGCTATGTGGGGTTGTGACTTTGATTTTACGGTCTAGACCTCGAGCTACAAGTGCTGCATGTAAATTTTGCATGGCTTGGACTAAGGCTTTAGGTTCGAGTTTGTTGTCATTGGTTGTTAAGTACTCGTTACCTACAGCAATGGCTACAACGGAAGTGGCTGGAATGAAGGGAATGACACGTGTGGACAACCACTCGTCTGCTGAGGAAACCTCGGTGCTGATGTTTGACACGTGGGAGTTTTCGACGGCAACGATGAGATCGATGCCGGTGTTGGAAAAGGCTTGGAGGATTTCTGGGTTGGTGTCATAGATTTTGACCTTGTCTATGAGTGTGGATTGGAGGAGTTGGGCTACTTTCTTTGGAGATGGGAGATTGTTGCCAAGTGTGCCATAGTTTATGCCTACACTCGAAACGTTTTGCAATGGGTTCATGAGAAGGATTAGTAGGAGGAGAAGAGGGAGGTTGGTAATGGCCATGGTTGATTTGGCTTTGTGGCTTGGGTTGTGTTGGGTGTCAAAGTGAAATTTTGGTGTAGGAGAATGGGATATATCATAAATGTAAGGCTAGCTATTTGTACCACTATTTTTGATAGTGAATGCCAGTGGTGTTTTTGAGAATTACACGATGAAAACTATTATATGAGAGCTTATTATTGTTTCACATTCTGAAATGTCACACACAATATCCATATTTTTATATTATGTCTACATTTTACACATGATGTGAATGAATGTGGATATAATATGAAACTAGGTAAATACTGTTGGAAGCTAAACAATCATCTTAAACACTTGCTAATATGATTCCTGCATATATGCTAGAAATCTATCAAGAAAAACTCAGTCATCTTTTCCTATACTTAAAAGAGATTTTGACCCAAAAAAATTTCTAAGGTTTTTTTTTTTTTTTTAATTGATAGAGATACAATGACGTTTGAAATTGGGTAAAGAAGTGAGTTTATAAGTTCGTTGAATAATTTTAAAACACTTTTGAGTTTAGAATTTATGCTTATGAATTACAATCCATTTATCTGTTTACTTGATAAACAAATTCAATGTAGAAAATTTGTTATCTCTTTTCCTAAAAGAAATTATAATAGTTCAACTATTATACAAATCCATATCACTTTGCCTTTTTTTTTGGCTTGTTTTAATTTTGTTTCCTATTTCTTTCGTTTGCATCTTTAATTATGTTCTAAAGAAAAAAATAAAATTACAGACAGACCACTAGGTTTTTTTTTTTTTTTTTTTTTTGGGAGAGAAAATAATTATGTGGCATAGGATAGGATAGGATTTGGGCCTTAATTAGTGGGCGAGCTAGAAAGGACAAACAGTTTTTCTTTGTCTGATAATGCTCCTAGTCTCCTACTATAATACTCATTCAAAATCCAGATCAAAAGGCCAAAGTGATACGCGGAAAATTGATTTTCTGTTTAGATACTGTTTATAGTTGAGAATTAAAAACTAAAAATATTGTAATAAAATAATTTTTAAATGTGTAAATAATATTGTGAGACTCAATTTTTAAGTTATTTTTCCTAAAAAAATATTTATAAATTTTATAAACAATGCACAAAACCTACCTACTAACGAATGCATAGGACAGCACAGATACAAACGTTGAGAAAAAAGAACAAAGTTTCTCTTCAAACTTTTTATATATTTCTTTTTTGGGTGTGAATTTTGAAAATCTAACCGTTGAATTTCATGTTCCTTATGTTCTTAACATACATATCAAATTTCGTTCAAATTGGATATTATTTATTATTTGATCAATTAACTTATTTTTTATATACAACTTTAGATTATAAAAACTTGAATTTATAATATTTATTTGATAACATAGCAATTAATCTTTGATTTTCTTGAAATTTTGTAAGCATTATGAATATAATAAGAACATGCAATTTAACAGTTAGATTTTCATAATTCACACTTAATATAAATATATACGATGAATTTGTAGTTTGAGAAACTTTATTAGAGAAAAAAACACTGTATACCTGTTTACTGGACCCACTAAAAAATGCATGGGACGGCATCCACGCAAACATTGAGGAAAAAACGCTGTATCCAACTAACGTTTGTGTGTTGGGTTCATTGGGATCCAACTATATTGATTTTGGAAAAGGAGAAGGCAAAAGTCCAAAAAGCTGCTCTTTGTAGCCTTGGTTTTCTTTGATATAATAAAACGCGTTCCAACATTGGTCCAGCGTTTAGTTCTCCCAAGTCTTATTATTATTTTTTTTACTAAAAGCTGTCCAAAGTATAATCATTAATCACTACTCACTAGTTCTTTAACACTATGTCATTATCCAACAATTAGTTGTATTTCATTTGTAGGATTATCTATCAAATAAGGGGTTTGAGACAAACGTTGGAATCTTTTTTCATTTTTGAAACTTTTTGAGAACCTCAATCAATACCCAACAGGGTGGAGTTTTCTTGTTTGGCCAAAGAAAGGGAAGTTCAAAACTTTGATTAAGAACATACTGATACTATTACAATAATGAAGCGGCTACCATTTTACTTGGTCTTTAAAATACAAGAGCATATTAATCATTAAACCATGAAAGAAATAAAAGGATCTCTCATCCAAACAATTGAAGAAGATAAACAAGTATGGCGTTTCCATGGTTTGAAGCCAAAGCAGGGTCAATGATTCAGTATGGCCAAAATTCTGATGATGATGCCTGCAAGTGGGAAATCTCAAATCATAGAAAAAGCATGATATTTTAACAGAAACAGTCAGAGACAAAGAGGTACGATAGTCAGGAATCTTTTTACACAGTTAGAGCATTCTCATCAAGACTTGCAAAAAATTTGACATTTACCATCTCAAAACCCAATTTTATAACATATAACATCTCACTTTTCAATACAACCTACATCAAAACTTCTAATTTTTTTACCATTTCATTTAAATAATATTTTCTATTTTTCCTCTCTCTCATCTGTCTCTCTCTTTCTCACAGCACCGCCGGCCACACTACCAACCACCCACCAAAAACTCACCACCCATACCACAACCACCACTAACAAAAAAAGAAAAAAAAAATCACAGCAGAAACCTCCACATCCACGTCCACATCCACCCACAACCACCAAATCCACTCACCACCGCCAACCACAGCAGATAAAAAAAAAAAAAAAGAAAAAAAAAAAGGAAAGAAACCTCCACCCTCGCCGCCACCAGCAAACCCACTAGCAGTGAAAGCTTCTCCTCTATCTCAAGATCGACTTGTGGGCTTCAGATTGCCGTGGGATTCAGATTGCTGTGGGCCGGTGGTGGTCGTGGCTCGCCGTGGGTGAAGTTCAGATTGCAGTGGGTGGCCGTGGGTGGCCGTGGGTGGCCGTGGGTGGGTTCAGATCACCGTGGATTGCCGTGGGTGGCTTCAGATCGCGTGTGTGGCTGTGGATTGGTTCAGATTGCGAGTGGCCGCCACGGTTTGCTCGCCTTGGGCCGTTACTCGCCGTGGGCTGCCACGGTTTGCTCGCCTTGGGCCGCCGCGGTGATGGTCGGTGGCTGATTTGGGGTTGTGATTTGGGCGGTCATTGACAGTCAACATGGGTTTGGAGGCAGAGCAGAGGGAGAGAGACAGAGAGAGCAGAGAAACGGTGAGACAGGAGAGAGAGCAGAGAAATGAGAAAAAAAAAAAAAAGTGAGGTGGACTTAATAAAAAAATAATATAAATTTTACAATAGGTGAACAGTGCGGTCTCAAATATGAGACCGCACTGTTCACCAATGCCAAAAATTCTAGCATTTGAAACTCTTGATGGAGCATGCTTTTGAGGCAAAAATGCTAAAAAAAGGAATCTTTTGGCATATGAAACGTTCAATGAGAATGCTCTTAGGCTTCCCAAATGTGTGAGCTTGACTGCTTCCCAATTCCCAAATACCAAACCCACCCCTTCTTTAAGAGATAGAGAGAGACAGAGAAGGATAAAAGATACTTTTCATATTGGCAATTGGTTTTGTTTGATAAGCAACATGCTTTTAATTTTTTAATAATATTATATGAATTTTTACACATTTTTTCACACACATCTTTTTAAAAAAACTGAAAACAATTGTTTAAATATCTGTACCGAATGGCCCTGAATGTCAAAATGCAGACCCTTTTCATCTTTTTTAGGCAGATTATTTTGCATTCAGACTCAGAGGTATCTAATTCAGTATTTAGACTTATATTAAGACCACATGGAAAATAAAAAATTACATTACTCTGGAAAAGAGAGGTAGCCGAAAATTTCTCTTCTTACAGATGTTAGCACGTTCAAAATTCATGAGTAATTATTGGACATTTGTAAAAAAAAATAAAATAAAAGGTATAATAACTTTGAAAACTTGAGGCAGTCCAGCTTTGATTCAGGTTTTGGGCCCTACTTCTCACATGTTCTGAAATTAAAGTTTTCTACTTTTTTTTCTGGGATGCTTTTTGGGAGATGAGGGGGAAAGGTCAGTCGAAGTAGGTGCTAATCAAACTAAAAACCCATTTGAGAAATTTAAAGATTTTACCCTTACCGCCAATGTATTGCTTCAACAAGTCTCCAGTTAAGTAATTAATGGAATCCTGATCCAATGTTTTTCTTCAACAAGTAATTCAAATGCAATGGGGAAAAAAACCCACATTCTCCTTTCTCACAAAAGGTAAGCTGCCTCAATTCATCATGTGGTTACTGTTGGAGCCTAAACAACTCTTATTTAAGTAGCACAAAACTAAATAGCAAGATCTTACCCCCAAAAAAAAAAAAAAGCATCAGCAATGCTTGAAGGTCTAATACCGAAATAAGATGGTACTTCTGATTAATCTTATGTACTTCCAAACGCTTTGTTCTGTTGTGATAACCTCCAGCCCCAGCTGATCTGACTGAAAAATTCAACCGGAGCTAACTGCTCTGTTTTATAGCGCTAACAACAAGAAACCATCGAAAGATACTGCAGTACACACATTGGCATACACTTTTTTTTTATTAACAGACGTACACAAGTGTTTGCAATATAATGAAATTTATATTTACATAACTCTGCAAAATTTGGATTCTAGGATACAACAGTTGGGGAGGAGCAAGAAGGGAGCAGGAGTAAATTAAATTGGGCTGCTGTTTATATATTTACGAAAGAATTTTTCCTCTTTACAGTACCTGCAAATCACATTATAAACCTCAATTAAGAGTTTTGGAAATCGACTTGAAAAATAACTGTCAAATCCCTCAGGGACTGGCCCCAATAATTCCTTAATTTCTTGAGGAAGCTCCCTATAATGATTCAATTTGTTCCGTATGACACGTAGTAAGTCACGAATGCTGTCAAACTTATATCGCCTGTAGTGACCAATGTTACTGAGAAATGTGACTTCCATCTTTTCATCCCATTTCCCATTCAATGCCACTGCTGCAATGTTTTCTAATGCATTTAAGAGCTCAGATTCATTCTCCCTGTCTTCCAATTCAACCCGATCACTGGCATCTCGAAGAAATGAGAGTCTCATCTCAGAATCCCAAAAGAAAGGATGATGCAATACATCAGTAGCCTTTGGCCTGCAAAATAATGTGGCCAAGTCATCATATAAGGACTGAAGATACATTTCAAATTCCAGTGAATAGTTTTGGCATTTAGCAATGGGGAGTAACTACTATGTAATCACCAATATTTGTGCTTGTAATACAGACCGAAAATCAATAAGCAGGCTCTTGCAGTACACTAAAAAATACAACCAGAGGATTGCACACAATTATTGGTTCACCACCAAGATATTTTCCTCTGGTAAGATATGGTGTGTGTGTGAGAGAGTCAGAGAGCGCAAGACTTAAACAAAGGCCTGCTGATGTACAAAGCTATAATGCTACACATAATTTTCAAGTTGATGGCTAATTATAGAACCATTAGAACTTTCAAAATTGGAAATCCAGAGACAAAACCTTACCTAATATCTGGGTTGGGATCCAAAAGATTAGAGAAAAGATCAACAGCTTCTGGTATATTCTCTACTAAGAACAGGTCCTTGCGGTCATTCACAATATTCACATCACGTTCAATACTGTCCCCATATGGGTGTTTACCCCCCGCGACACAGAAAAAGAGAACACAACCTAAACTGAACAAATCCACAGCACGTGTTTGGCGCCTATGGAGAAGTTGTTCGGGTGCTTGCCAACCTGAGCTCCCACAACCTATGGTTAACAACATGGATAAATTAGACAGAAAATTCAGTAACAGTTAAAGCCTACACTGTTGGTAAATGCAAAGAATAAACGGGGAATCAAGGGGCTTGTCCCCGTTCTTAATCAAATGATACAATTCTAATCTAAAAGTGTGTCAAATAGAAAATGCAATAAGAAATAGAAAGCTGATTGGTTGGATCATCAAAAACTTCAATTTTTTTTTCTTAACTCTCCATTTGTCACCAATGCTCATCTAATACTTGACCTAAACAACCATTTCATCCATGTGTGTGTTTCAACTTTCAAGTGCTATAAAACATGACCAATTGAACTAGTTTAAAGTACATACCAGTAGCATGCTGGCTGAAAGCAGACATGTCTCCGCTAAGACGTTTGCTAATACCCATATCTGAAATCTTTGCACACAAATATCTCTCCTTTATTATTAAAACATTTTGAGGCTTTAGGTCCCGGTGTATAATTCCAAGTTCATGCAAATGGGCAAGCCCAGAAACCACGTCTCTGCATAAATGAGTATTCCGTCAAATTTCAAGATGTTTCACATGTAATTTGTTATACTTTTATTTGATTAAGGAGAATTACATTTAAGTCAAAATGGAGGGTGTCCAAGAAGAAAATCATATTTGGAAAAGGTAGTCTTGTGAAGCAGGACACAGCTAACACATAATGACCATCGCCCACATGAACCACTTAATTAAAAGTCCAATTTTAAGCAAATCAATTTGTCACCTAATAATTAAATATGTCAAGACCTGTTATATGTTCTCTACAATCCCTTGTTGGTGTCACAGATTTTTATAGAATCAGAAAAGGCCACCAAAGTTGACATTCTTTTAAGAACTAATCCCTCTAACAACTTATGTTACAGTTCATCACTCTGGTATCAGATGTAGTTGGTAATTTTCCCTCCCATACACTGTAAAATTGGAGGGCAACAGTCATAAAATATTATCAGTGTCATCTTCATTCCATAATTAACTTTAGTTGTTGTCAAAAGAGGTGCTGCTAGTAAGGAGCTGTGTTTTACTGTTTTCATCACCCTATTATCAGTATTCCAGAACGCTTAGAGCACAATCCTACCTCACCAGCTAGTCAGCTAAGCAATTTAGGGAAATCTGATAAATAATATAACAAGAAGTCAGTTACAGCTACTCTCGTCAGGGACTTGTTGATGTTCGAATCTCATTAAATTTTACGAGATCATAATTGATTTCATTACAGATGATATAAGAGATAATTCTTTCATTAAATTTCTTTCAATCCCACCCTAACAAACTGTATGTCATCATTGATAATAAAATGATGCAACATCAAGCATAAACATAGCTGTATAGAAATATTTAAAGAGATGGCACCATCAAAATGAAAGATAGATGTTGGAATATTGTTGAATGCATGGTTGTATATGAATTGGAAATAAGTTAATGGAGCAAGTTGATTCTAATTGAATATCATGTAAAAGTTCAATGATATCACTATTTTCTTATTTTCTTCTGAGGCTTATTTTTCACCGTGGGTATAAAGGGACTTCACTAAATTATGTTAGAACCTTCAGATTGGAGGATACCCTAGCTTGCATGCCAACCATAGCAGAAAGATATGTACTACATGCAATTGCTAGTGAATTTAACCAATTAAAACACAATAATTTGGGAGAAGAAAAAATGGGAGGTATGGACAGGCATCATACTAACCTCATCAATTTTAGCAACTGGGGTGTTGGGTATCCGTTCTCCTTCCACAATTTAACATTCTTGTTATTTTCTTTTATTGACTGTAATTGAGCAGTATGCTCATCCAAGAAGTTCGAGAATTGATCCTTGGTAATTATTTCACTTTGAAAAGATTCAGAGCATAAGAAAATAAAGTCATTTAAGTTACAAGTACAACGCTCCAAAGCAAGATAAACAAAATTTTGATCATCTTCCACCCCATACCAACGAACAATATTTGGATGCTGATCAGAAGCAATAAGATTCTGAATCTCTTTCAAAGCCACGTCATGATGGGTCTTCACAAGACGTTTAACGGCTACAGGACGACCATCATAAGTTCCCTCAAGTACAATGGTGCCATTGCTTCCCTTAGCAATTTCCTTGTTAAAAACAAGTAACTTACCAATCCTACGTCCATCAACATGAACATCTACACGATCAAAAAGATATTTTAATTCATTTCCTTCAATGTGTGGAATTCCTTTAGTGTCTCCAACTTTATTCTCGGGCGAGATATCATCTAGCATTCTCTGATTATTGGAACTTCTCTTATTATTTCCCGATCTCCGAGTTTTCTTCTTTTTGGGAGTCCCAGCTTGTATATTGAGTTCCTCTCTATGCCTATTCAACTTAAGCCATTCTCCAAATCTTAAATAGGGGTAAAAGATAACGCCCATAATGCACAGAAGAGCTGAAAGAAAAGGGATAAAAGTCCTTTTTTGGGAACCTTGCCTAACCAAGACCTCAGGGTTCTCATCCTCAGAAGCCCCAGGGTTCTCATCCTCAGAAGCGGGCAAAGCAAGCACTTGTCTGCCTTCATTTCTGGGAGGAGCCAGTTGTAACAGGTCAGCAGCCCCTGAGGAAGACTTGCGTTCAGCAGCAGGCAGAGAGAGTGGGCTGCCTCCAGAAAGACCAGTCACTAATCTATTGAATGCAGGAAGAGATTCCAACCATATATGATCACGAATTCGGAGGACACTAGGCTTTGAAAGATAAAGCAATTGTGAGTCAACATCACCCCCATACTCTAAACTAAACTCATTCTCTGATTTGGGAGAAATCCCACCAAAAGAACTCTCTAGTTTTTGATTTTTAAAATGAGCATCAAATTCAGAAAAAGTCACATTCCACAAAACTTTTCTATTGTCTGCTGAATAATGTTGGAGTATATAGTCTGTCCTCATAATGTAAAGTGGCTGCTCAACTGTTTCCAAGTTCAAAGCACCAAACTCTACCAATTCCTCACCATCTTCATCCGATAAAACTGAGTTTTCTTCAGCACCTTGAGGTGCCGATCCGGAAGGATAGCCATCCAACTTATAAGTATTTACTAATCTACCGGACTTGGCATCAACAAGATAAACAGTGGTTTTCTTTGATCCTACCGTGACTCCTCCATCCTCTGAAATGTATGGAGCATTTTTCAAATAATCTCCAGCACTCATTCCAATTTTCTGGTGCAAAGAATTATTGTGAATCAATAACTCAACCATGCCGCAACAAACAAACAAAAAACTTTCACATAAACAAGAAGCACTCTAAGCACTATGTGATGCGGACAATAAAGATTTCAAGGAGAAAAACAAGATTAAATAAGAAAAGATAAAAAAAAAATATGTGGTCTTGTTTTGATGTAGGACTTTCTTGACATAAATGAATTATTGTAGTCAATAATATTCAAAGTGAGATATGAAGTTCCACAAACAACACTAACATCAATAATTGCAACATTTGAACAACTTATAAAACACATGATACATATAAAAAGGTGAGTTTGCGTACCACTTTCTTGAAGCTCTTTTTATGCAGATAAAGTGACCAATCATCACCGCAATCTATATAGAAGTCATTATCACTATTACTCAGTTCAGAGCCATTACTTTTATCTTTGTCACTGTTAAGAACGGCCCGATACGACGAGTAAATGGGCTGTCCAGACGCAAAAGACCACAGAATTTTCATTGATCCACTGTCCACTAAATATATTCTTCCATCCAAATCCGCCACTACCACTAGCTCACTCTCACTTAAACCAAAAACAAACATAGAATTAGAAACCTCGTACACACATTTCCGAAACCTTAAAAATCCTATTACATAAATACAAGAAAATTAAGGGTACTTACAGAATGGGAGAGTGCAAAGCTTTGAGATTTCGAGTGGAGAGAGAGGTCTCTGTGATTGCTGAGTCAGAGAGACACCCAATCAAAGAAGAAGATATCACTGTCAATAGAAGAACAAAGATCAAAACCTTGAGTCCCATCCTTCAGATTCGACCACGAAATTGAATCTGTATGCCACGCCAAAATTTGAAATTTTTTGGTTTTTCAAAATGGGATTTGGGGGTTTCGAAATGGGTCGGAATAAAATTAGGGTTTAGATTTGGGAGATTGGATCAAACGGGAAAGTGTAATATGATTGGGGCTTTTTTTGGGGGGTCAATTTTAGGGTTTTGTTTGAAATTATGAGAGGATTGAATTTTTTGCAGTTTTGGGCCGTTACGGCAACTCGTAGAGGCGTGGCTGCGCGCGTGGTTTCATGATATGGTGGGAAGATTATTATTAAATTAGAATTGCGGTGGATCCAAATTTCTATATATAAAAATGAGAAATTATAAGGTTCATATGTTATAAGTGATATAGTCCATTATTCTACTAAAAATTTATTATTTGTTTAAAATTGTTAGTTAAAAAAATTTTTTAAACAGAAATTAATTATTGACTCAATAATTTTAAACAAGTGTAAGTTTTTTAGTGGAATGGTGGATAAATGATATGATCCACCAGAGGACTCTATAATTTCTTAAAAAAAAGAGCCGAAAGGCTCATGAACAAAGTTTTGAACCCTATTTTTGGTTGAGTGAGCATTTTTTTTTTCTCCAAGTTCACCAATTTGGTTTGAGCTTATTTTTGTTTTTTTAAGATCTTTATATGTTTATTTTGTATCTGTAATGTAAGTTTACATTATATACACATAAAAAATGGCAAATATCATAAACATTTGCAAAATCTATATATAAAAAGAACCAATAGGCTGATGAACAGTATTTTGAACAATGTTTTTGGTTTAGTGAGCATTTCTTTTTTTTTTTTTTTTTTCAAGTTCATCAATTTGGTTTGAGTTTGTTTTTTGTATTTTGTTTTTTAAAGATCTTTATATGTTTAATTTGTACTTAGAGCCAATAGGCTTATGAACAGTGTTTTTGGTTTAGTGAGCATCATTTTTTTTTTTTTTTAAGTTCACCAATTTGGTTTGAGATTGTTTTTGCTTTTTGTATTTTGTTTTTTTAAAGATCTTTATATGTTTATTTTGTACTTATAATGTAAGCTTGCATTGTATACACACAAAAAGTAACAAATATTATATACATTTGCAAATATATATATATATATATTGTACATATTATGTAAATGTGTACAACATTTGCCAATTTTTATGTTTTTACAATATAAATTTACATTGTAAGTACAATGTATATTTCTATATATAAAAAGAGTGAATGGAAAAAGTTACAATAATTTTGCTACAGTAGTTTTGGTTTGTTTAATTTTCACTCTTTTGCTGGCCTTTTTTTTTTTTTTTTTGGTGAATGTGTAAAGCTGTAGTAAATTTGCTATATTATTTTTGGTTTGTCCAATTCGCATTATTTCACATTATAATAAAATATTAACACAACAAATTGGCATAATATTTTATCAATTATTGAGGTGTTATTCATTATAGGTCAAAATAAAATAATAAAATAGCATACTAGAACCAACCAAAATAAAAATAAAAGTATTGTGAAAAAAGAAGGGTTACATATACAATATTTTTCACAACACTTTCATAACAAATCATAATTGGTAAATTGTTATTGGTTCTAATTTAAACTTTCCAATGAAGTTACGTTTTCTCCCACCAATAATAACCTCTAGCAACCTATTACTTATAATTTGTTGTGAAATGTCACAGACATAACATTTTTTGTGTAAAAATGTTAAAACATCTTGTTGTCGTTACAATATTTTCAAAACTACTGAGATGTTAATTCTTTACAAGTCAAAATAAAATATAACAAAATTATAAAAGTATTATGAAAATGTTGTGTCATTCTGTTGTGTTTTGTAGAAAATTTTTATTAGTTTAATCAGCTTTGTTGAACCAAAATTTACTATTTCACATACAATTTTCTTGAGTTGACAGTTCTTCCTTAAACTTTGAAATCAAGCAATCTTTCCCTTAATATTTTGGAAAATAGCAAATATGTCATATTGTTATTCTCTTAGTTAAACCCTAATGAAAGTTTATGATTCTTAAAATATTTTATTGTGTAATGTCTAAATTACTCATACTAAATTTTAACATCCCAAAAATTTTCTTCATATATTTTGAGTTTTAGACAGTAGAAATTCTTGGAAAGTTAGAATGATGATATAAGGTTTTTTATTTATTATCTAAAGAACGCTGATTTTCTAGGTTTAAATTTTCAAAACTTATAATTTATCTAATGAAAAATTTGATGACACATGTTTTTTGTTATCTTTTTTAATTTTAATTTTCTTAGCAAAATTTAGTTATTTATTATTGAAAAATGATGATATTCGTTACTATTCTTAGAAGTTTTTAGTGAGTGGATACATTGCCTTTAGCAAGTAAGTACTAAAAAATTATTATAGTAAAATAGATATTTATATGTTAAATAGTTATCGTAACTTTGTGGTTGATCAAAATTCTTATACAAATAAGATTAAATCTTTCCGACGTAATTATCAAAATTCTTAAAATTAATGTTTCTTTTGATTAATGTAAATCTCTATGTACTTTAAAAATCAAATGATTTATATATTTGTTTTGTGATACAAATAAAATATAAAATTGACCTTAATCACAACTCTTTTTCCACAGCAAGCACGTGCCTTGCATTTGTTGCTCTAACTAATATATATAAAAAGCATCAATGAGCAAAGCAACAGTTTGCTACATGGTTTTGGTTTATTCAATCCATTGTTTCATTAGCTTTTTTTTTTTTTTGGTGTGGAAAATATTGTCTGAACACGCTTTTTATTTTTTTAACTACATATGAGCTCTTACCCTAAAAAAATAAAAGGGATAATTACACTTTACCCACCTGTGGTTTGCCTCTAATTCTATGTGCCTACCTGTGGTTCAAATTTTGACACTTTGCCCACCTGTGCTTGTCACCGTTTATATGCCGTGTGCCCACCTCTCCCTCACCGTTACTCTAACACAAAAATAGGTAAAAAACTCAATCCCATTCAGATCAAACACTCTCACTCCCAAAACTCCCATCCGGCTTGCTCACCAAAAATCACACACTCTCACTCCCAAAAATCACTCACTCACTCACTCCTATCGTGCATGCAAACCGAGCCGAGGAAGACAGCTCCTTTGTTCAGCTGTGGCAGCAAGACTCACTTACTCCCATTGTGCAATGTGCTTCACTTCACTTAAGCTAACTGGGATTTGATCGTGCATGCAAACCGAGCCGAGGAAGATCAGGATTATTGCTCCTCTGTTCAGCCATTGCAGGTAGATCAAAACCCTTTTTGCTTTTTAATCTTTGAAATCTAGGGTTCTAAATTGGGTTTTAAAATTTCTTCTTCCAAAGTGGGTTTTAAAATTGGGTTTTAAAATTCTTTCTTCCAAATCCGATTCTTGCTTAACCATGGAACTGGTTAAGCAAAAACCCAAATTTTTTGTTTTTACAGAGTCGGAGAAATTTCTGAGTTGAAGAAATTTCCGAGCAAAAACCCAATATTTTTTTTACAGTTGCTCCTCATTTTTACAGTTGAAGAAACTTTGTTTTTGGACTGTGTTAATATGACACTTGATTTATTGCTTGAGGCCAAGTTGCCACATAGAATTGAAGATTCTAAAATGGCCAGTTGTGTGTGTGTTTTTTCGATTTTGGTATGTGTTTTGAAGGATTTTAGATAATATGGCTACTTTGAATGTTTAATTGTTTTTGTGGAATGTTATTTGTATATATTTATGTAGAATTAGAAGAGTTGAAATGAGTTTGATTTACTGCTTCTGTCACCAAATTGATCATTGGTTTTGATTTTCAGATTAATTAGAATGTTACTGGTTGAGTCTGTTTTGGACAGCATGATAGAATTAGTGTCTGGTTCCAGTGGTTTGGCTGGTTGTACTTATCATTATTTCCATGTTGTTTTGGACAACATGATAGAATTAGATAATTGATCCTTTCATATAAATACATGTTGCAATCCCATATCTATAAAATGATCAAAAGCCACAACCTTACAGCTTTTGTTCGGCTATTGGATTTGGGCAGGGGGTTGACATGTGGATTTGGGCAAGGGGTTGACATTTGGATTTTGACATATTACATATCTCAACACTCTCACATATGCAGCAACAAGCATTAGTCCCAACAAACAACAACAAGCATTAGTCCCAACAAACAACAGAACAAATCATGCTATGGATCTCAATATTGTTTGCTTCTGTGTTGTACTTTGTGTGGACCACAGGACACTTTTCCACATGCAAGCCCATCTCATACTTTATTCTGTTGTGTTTTATATGCAGATGGCTGACTTGGCATTAAATTTTGAGATTCATCATGGTGGCCAGTTTGTGTGGAACTCGAATTTGGTATATTTAGGAGGTAATACTTCTTTTGTTGATAATGTTGACCCAGATAGACTTAGTTATTTTGAAATACAAGATATTTGTTCTGATGTGGGGGTAGTTAGTACAAGTAGATATCATTATCTTATTCCTGGAGGTAATTTGGAGTAAGGGTTAAGGCTTATAGATGGAGATGATGATGTAGTTTATATGTGTGAGATTCATGCTGCGTGGCCTACAGATAAGATAACATTATATGTTGAGGGTGGTGAGGAGCCACTTACAGTTGAACAACCATTTGGTAATGAGGAAGTAGCAAATGATGACGATGTGCATGAGGTGGGTCAGAATGATGATGATGTGCATGAGATGCATGAGGGAGGTAATGTGGATGCTGAAGGAGGTCAGAGTGATGATGATTGGTTAGAGGAAGGGTTTGAGGGGCCAGATTTTAATGATGATGTATTTGGAAATGTAGATGATGGGCCATCTATACATGCAGCCCCACATAGGCCTTCTGAAGGAGATGATGGGCTATCTACACATGCAGCCCCACATAGGACTACTGCAACTGACAATGACCCACCTCTTGAAGAGGGTGAATGGATTGACCCACCTTTTGAAGATGACATGGAAAGTCTAGTGGGGTGATGATCAGCCGACACCAACTACTGCAAAAGTACTTGAGTTTAATGTCCAAACTAACATGAGAAAACCAGAGTTAAAGAAATGAATGAAGTTTCCAAACTCTAAGGTATTTAGGGAAGCATTGAAGGAATATGCTATAAAGAAGCCAGTAGATATCAAGTTCAAGCTAAATGAGAAGAAGAAGATATCAGTTTATTGCATAAATGAATGTGGATGGAGGTGTTATGCATCTTAACTACTTGGGGAGTTGACATTCCAAATAAAAACATTCAATTCAGAGTGCACCTGCCCTAGATCCTTCAAACACAGTCAAGTGACTTCAAGTTATGTTGCAAAGAAGTTTATGTAGGAGTTTGACAAAAACCCCAATTGGAAAGTGGCTGGTGTTCAACATCATGTGAAGCAAGCACTTGAAATTGACATAAGTTACAGTCAAGTGTATAGGGCAAAAATGAAAGCTACTGACTTGATTACTGGGGATGAACAGCTGCAATATGGGAAGCTTAGGGATTATGCAGAGATGATAAGATTGAATGATAAAGGAAGTAGGGTTATTTTGCAAACTGAAATGGAAGATGAAAATGCACAGCCCAAATTTAAGAGAATGTATATCATGTATAATGCACAAAAACTTGGGTTTTTGGGAGGTTGTAGACCAATCATTGGTTTAGATGGGTGCCACCTGAAAGGGAGATTTGGGGGACAAATACTTTCTGCCATAGCTAAAAATGCAAATGATAATATTTTCCCAATTGCATTTGCTGCTGTTGAGCAAGAGAACAAAGATTCATGGGTATGGTTTCTACAGTAGTTTTCAGATGACATTGGGAATCCAGAGCAACTTAATCTAGTCTTCATCATTGATAGACAAAAGGTATGACCTATAATCGTACTAACATATTTAACCCACATATTTAAAGTTCAATAATACATGCTTCAGTTCATTTCAACACGTTTAACTAACATATTTACTTGATCTATTTTGTATATGAATTAGGGCCTTATACCTACAATTGAGATGCTATTCCCAACTTGTGAGCATAGGTATTGTGTGAAGCATATCTATAATAATTTCAAAATGGATCATAAGGGCTTGGAGTTGAAGGATGCACTGTGGAGATGTGCTGAAGCCACAACAATGAGGGAGTTTGAGAGAAGAATGCAGGAAATGAAGGATTTGGATGTCAAGGCATGGGAGTATCTTGCTGACATCAACCTTGCACAATGGTCTAAGTCTCACTTTAGTAGTAGAGCTTTGTGTGACTGTTTAGCTAATAACTTGAGTGAGTCTTTTAATGCCATGATCTTAGAAGCTAGGGATAAGCCAATTTTAGCAATGTTAGAGTAGATCAGAGTTAGGCCCATGATCAAACAATACAAAAAAATGAAAGGTATAGCAAAATACACTGGAAAGGTTTGTCCTAATATTCAAGACAAATTAGAGAAGTTAAAACATGAATCTATACCTTTCAGTGCTACTCCAGCAGGCAGCTCCATGTATGAGTTTGATAATGGTCGTGAGAGACATGTAGTTGATTGGCTAAGAAAGCATGCAGCTGTAGGATTTGGGATTTGACAGGACTTCCTTGCAAACATGGGATCTCTGCTATTGTTAAGAACCTGGAGAGAGTGGAGGACTATGTGCATCCTTGTTACTTGAAGGAGACATTTGCTGAAACTTACAAAGAGATAATTCAGCCAATGCCTGGCCAGTCTGAGTGGGTTGAGACTAACCAACCTACTCCTGTTGCTCCTTATGTGTATAAACCACTTGGCAGACCACCAAAGCAAAGAAAAAGAGATCCTGAAGAGCCAAGGAACCCTTATAGAGTTTCTAGGGTGAACAAGACAATCAAGTGTGGGAAGTGCAAGAAAAAAGGACATAATGCAAGAGGGTGCAAGGCAAGCATCACTGGTGAAGCTCCATGGTAGAGAAGAGATAGACTTGCTAAATCACATGCTGTAAGTATTTCCATGCTTTGAAATATATTCATTTCCTCCTATATTTCATGTGTATTTAACTTTTACAACCCTCTTTGTAGGCATAAGGCAGTAAATCTACAAAAACAAAGCAGACTGTAACACCTCAAACTGCATCTCAGCCACCAAGTACTAGCTCTCAGCCTACATATAGAGCTTTTGGTCAAACTGCATCTCAACCTACACCAAACAATAGATCTGAGGCAGCAACTCAACCTCCAACTAGATCTACAGCCAATTGGTTCTCTTCATCCTCACAACCGAGCTTCCATGCCCCTAGAGAGATATGAGATTCTTTACCATCTAAGGCACCTCTGTTTTCTTCTATTTTGTTTATTTTTTTCCTGTTACTTGCTATTGTTGGACCATCTTGCTAACTGCTAGATTTTGGTTATGCAGCCAAGTGCATTTGTAAGCGCTACTGGTGTACCAAGTCAAGGAAGTGGTGGTGGTGCTGCTAGGGGGTTTAAAGGCAAAACGTGTGGTGTATCAAGGCCGATAAAGTTTCAACTAGTTGGTGAAAAGGTCAAGAAGGCAGCTGGCAAGGGCACTAAAAGCAGTAAATGAAGATTAAAGATGTTAAAGTTTCAACCATCTTTTTTGTTATAGTCCCACTTGTTTTGATATAGTTCTCACAATTAATGTATGTCTGATGTGTAAAGTCAAAAACAATATTGGCAATTTTGGTTGGAAGATGTGTATGTTTGATATGTGGTGTGGTGGACTAGTAGTTGGGTTTTAGTTGGAAGATGTGTAAAGTCACAGGATGTGCCAAAAACAATATGGGCAATTTTGTATGCATGTGACATAAAGTCACAATGACTCTTCACTTTTATTAAAAGCAGTTAATGTGCATTGACACAGGATAAAGTATTTTGTTGTGTTGTGCTTGTCTTTGCTTTTTGTGTATTTACACAGGACTATGTTTTGCTTGTCTTGTTGTGCTTTTGGTGGATTGACACAGGTGTGCATTGACACAGCAAATCAAATTATGTCTTTGAGCTTTATGTCACAGCAAAATTATGACACAGCAAAGTTGTGTTGTTACAGGAGTGATTTATTCATTATATATCCCATAAGTTTATATGCAACCTACAATATCTTTTTGTTTGATAGAGTATTTTCATAGCCTTGAAATGTGCAGAATTATTTATATAGGCCAAAACAAAAGGGTTCTTAGCTCCTTTTATATTATTGCACAATCTTTCCAACACAAAGTAAAAGGTGAATTGACAAACCCAAATGAGAATGCTTTTATGGAAGGTTATTAATTATTGGCAAGTTCCAAGTTCCAAGTTCCATTCATGTTATTAACATTTCCACATAACACTTTGTGTCAATATATATCAATCACAGAATGAAGTAAAAAAAAAAATTATACTAAAGAATATTTGCACAAAAACAACACTTTCCATTTCAGGAGATAGATACAATAACATTTCAACATCCCAATCACATTTCAACACCCTCCTAAGCATCATGGCAAATTAAGGTTCCTTACCCTTACATTGTTGTTCACTGAGGCAAAACACAACAACAACATTACAAAAATGAAAAATAACCATGACAAAACTAGTGTCACCTTGTGCAATCTCTCAGTTTCTCTAACCCTCTTAAGTTTCTCCCTAGCTTCTACATAAAGCTCATGAGTTTCTCTTTCCCTTCGGTTAGATCTTTCTTTCATTTCCCTAGTTGTCATTTCTCTTTGATTTGCAAGCTGCAGTTCATTCTCAAGCATACTTATCCTTTCACGATCACTCTTACAAGTTTCGTTATCCACCCACTGAAAGAAGCCACATTTGGAATCAACCTGATCATTACAATTATAACAATTAATTTCACAGTTCACAATTAATCACAACTAATAATTCAATTCAATTCAAATACAACAATGCAATTGTTTCTTACATTAAATTGACTACAACCGAGGAATCTTCTTCCATAGTTACCAGCTTTTCGACTTGTTCGTAGGGCACAATTCTCAATGGTACATAAATGACCATCTTCGGCACGGTAGAAACTACTAGTTGTAGAGCCATTGCCAATTGATGAAGACATAGCAAAAATTTGTTACAAGCTTATAGACCAATAAATCTATTACAAGTGGCATAGTTCAAATTTTCAGCATGTGTGACAGCATAAACCATTGTTAACACTAATAAAATTAAGTAAGATAAACTCCTATTGAAGTCCTGGAAGAATGCATTGCAAAGGTTTCAACAATCAAAGGTACCATAAAGGCTAGACTGCCAAATGCATCATAAAATTCAACATTGACTTATAATTCACAATTGTCTACTACACATTTTTCTTCCATCAGGTGTATCCCAAAGTCTCCACAATTATCCTTTCATATTAGAAATTTTTTATTGTGTAAGGCTCACAACTAAGGCGGAGACAATAAAATAATAGACATTTAACTTCATAATGATACAATATTAGCACATTAATGAGGAGTTGGTTGGGTTGTATCTAGAGAAGCTGTACATGCATATGCAATAAGCATTATGATATATGGCTGGCTGGCAGCTATGTAGGGAGTCAACTTTCTTAGGCATTTTGTCTAGTGTGATTGCCTGGTGTTACAGGCTTGAGGCAAAGCACAGCAAGCACGTTGGCATGGTGCTTGGCATGACTGGTGCCGTGAGCTTGCAGACCAGGATAACTTTGTAAGATCAGTCAAATTCCCATTTGGGTCATGACTTATGAGTTATGACTTGGGGCAAGACCATAGATTAAATGGGTCACATTTGCATTGTGGTCCTCACGTTGGCATTGTTCTCCACACACATACAGA
This sequence comes from Quercus gilva, assembly GCA_023621385.1. NCBI lineage: Eukaryota > Viridiplantae > Streptophyta > Magnoliopsida > Fagales > Fagaceae > Quercus > Quercus gilva. The sequence goes on from CM042474.1 coordinate 16,321,419, forward strand.
GGCTGTATATAAACAACAAAAATCAAACAGGTTATAAAAATAAAATCAAACTTGTAACATATAGAATTTTTGCTTTTAATACAATACTATTATAGACTACTATTAACTAATTAAGAAGTTATTTCAAATGTTAGTTAATCATGTTCGTCCTTGCAAAAACCTAATTTCGAAAAAAAATTTTAAAACCGTAGGTTTCAAAATAGCACATTCACACTCAAATACAACAACATTCACTATTATATCTGTTACAAGAAAGTGGCACAATGTCCATAGGAGACACATTCAATCTTAACTTCCTTAAAACCCCACCAAAGAAAGATGGAATCAAGAAAGAATTAAAAAACCCAATTTCAAACCCTAGGTTTCAAAAATTAAAAAGTAAAAAGGGTTTTGATCTACCTGCAACAGCTGAATAGAGGAGCATGCATGATCAAAACCCAGGAGCATGCACGAATCGAAGCCCATTGTAGGATCTGCCACAGCTGAACAGAGGAGGAGCAACAATTAGCAACTTGCTTCCTTGGCTCGGATCTGAAATTGATTGTCTCAAGTGAAGCCCATTGTAGGAGTGAGTGAGTTTTGGAAGTTTTGGTAGTGAGAGTGAGTTTTGGGAGTGAGAGTGTTTGATTTGAATGGGAGTGAGTTTTTTTACCTATTTTTGTGTTAGAGTAACGGTGAGGGAGAGGTGGGAACACGACACATAAACAGTGACAAGCATAAGTGGGCAAAGTGTCAAAATTTGAACCACAGGTAGGCACATAGAATTAAAGGCAAACCACAGGTGGGTAAAGTGTAATTATCCCAAAATAAAATATTATCACAACAAATTTTTACTGTAGGGATAAGGGCCAAAAATCATATATTGAGCCTTGGGCTTTGTCCGATGACGTTGGCATGTTCGAGGAGGGATAAATAGTTATGAGGGATTCCAGTTTAGAGTCTCGTAAATAAGAAATGAGTGGAAGGTGGTCCGAGGAGGAATTCCTCGAGTATGATAAATATCGCTCAGATGTGTATTCCAACGATGAAGGTAACCTTCATAGAGGTCCCAGTGATAGGGACATGCCTTATGAACATACGAGAAGGAAGGGAACACAAAAATATCTAAGGAAAAGTTGCTACCACCGCATTAAATGCACTGCAACTACTTTTCTGGCCGCATTTATGTGGAGAAGATCCTTGAACAGTACTGCCTTGGCTACCACAATTCACAGAAAGCCAAAAAGGGTGTCTGATGGGATGGGCACTCAAGTAAGGGTTCAAATGATCAACAAGTGTAGGATCAAGATAGTCCAAGGGGAACTATATAATGTAAGAGACCCTCCATGAAGAGGGGATCGGAAAAAATAGGGAAAGACTACTGTAGCGATCAAAGTTATACCTGTAGTCAGTTTAATTGATTTATATAGAGATCTACCTCCTTGGACAGGGAAATTCAGTCCGTTCTATTTTCCTTGTTCTTGCTTGATCATTTCTTGAATCGATACTAGCCGTTGTCAAATTTATTAGGGTCTAGTTCTTTGACCCATTTTCTACAAATTTATTGTACTGGGCTCATTGGGCCAACGTCCCTTACCTTTTGGGCTTGAGCTGCAAATCGTGTCCTTACATTATTAGTTCAAATAATGCATTAATTATTTAAGTATAATGAAATTTTGATGTAATTTTATTAACACTTTGCTCATGGAGTACTTCAACAACTTTCCCATTAAAGAACACAAGAAGTACTGCCACCACTGGGGAACATTATCCATATCTCCTAATTCTACGACATACAACAAGCTACTTTCTGATGAGAGTTTCTTTAACGCACTAGCTCGTACAATCTTTCAAACCAGCATTATCATTCGGTATCAATTGGAGTATTCCAAAATCTTGGGAACTCAACTAACAATCAGGAAATCAAGCAAAGAGAAAAATTGGGGTTGAGAATTGAGAATATCGTTCAATTCTATTTTCAATTTGTTGCATCAACTAATGATATTTTAATCTAACATATAAAAACAGATTTTTGATTGAAAAATGATTGTTTCACGATAAGAATAGCTGGGTTTATCATTTTATTTTTGGTGAGTAATTAGAAATAATTAATTAAGTTACTAATAAGTGCAGTAATTTCTTTGTGTCAAGGTACTATAATTTGTCAGATGGATCTCTAGTAGAGTTAATCTTGTCCTACATAGAGACAACAAATTCTCTGATTTTGGTTAGTATCAAATCTATCTCCAAACTCCTTAAACAACAATAAGTCTATTTTATATATAATATATATATAAATTAGACTTTTTCTTGTGTTTCGTAGTGAACTTGAAAATGAGTTAGAAAATGTATTGTAGGGTTTGGAATACACAAAAAAATTAATAACATTTCTAATATAGTTCATAACATGCATATTGTGTAAACCAATTACATAATCGATACAATATAGTCTATGATTCCCACAATTCTAAAATAAGCATGTTCTGCTTTCAAAATAATTAAGATGCCAAATAGACAATCAGAATTAAATCCCTACGTGCTACATAATCAAAATAATTCAACCGTCAACATATCCTTTTACAAATAGTAGTATGTAAACTGATCAAACACACCAAAATGCTTTTTATCACCAAACTTCTCTATTTTTGTTTCATATATTGCGCAAATTCTACTGACTTTTGATTAATGAAAGGCCCAAAAGATTCACGCTCCAAAATACTAGACAGTGTGGAACACTTGTATGGTCTGGGTAAAAAAAAGGGAGTGGAATAACAATTCGCAGACAATAAACAATATTTTCCTTTTATAATAAGAGGTTGAGTAGAATTATCATCATCATCGTCATCATCATCATCATAGGCGGAGCTAAGAGGACAAGGGGACCACAACTCCTAGCTTTTGAAATTTCCCATTAATCTTTTTTTTCCATTTGGTAATAAATCTAAAAATTACACAAAAATGTATTCACCGGCTCCTGAGAAAATTTCATAGCTTTACCACTATTTTATTATTATTATTATTATTAATTAATTAATTAATTAATTAATTAATTAATTAATATATAATGCCCTTCTACCTCAGTTATACAAAGAGCATTTTCAGAGAAAACAAAAACAAAATTTCATAGTACTCTATTCCTTTGTGTTATTTAAATAGTGATTTTTTTAGTGTTATGACACATTTAACAAAAAAAAGGAAAAAAAAAAAAAAAAAAACAGGATGTTGATGTTTAATTGAAAATTTTAAGTGAACCAAATACTTGAATCTTTCTACACATTCTCTCTTTTTCCTCTCTTATTTTTCACATTACAAGTTTCAGGTGAGTCTCAATGTGTGATAAAATTTGCTCATACTCCAAAACCTTGAAACTCAATTTCATTGCTATTGCTGTCATTTTAGTCACAAACCATTTGCCTCTGAGTTCATTCTCGCTATTGCCTAATTTGGTGTTTTTGAGTTGATATCATTAATTTAAAAAAAAAGAGTGTTTGTGGAGCATGAAAACCTGAAATGTGGAAGCAAACAAAAACTTCATTGTTTTCACCAAATACCATCTTGCCATATGCCCAGGCTAGTGCAAAGTTTTTCACTCCAACCAAACCCCTCAAATTTAGCTTTCCATCATCTCTAACAGATGGTACCACTAGCTACAAAACTAGTTCAAGTTTTCTCTCCTTAAATACTTAAACATTGTCATACCTTTATTAATCATACTCTCAACTATTGAACTCAAACCATAAGCCTCTAATCAAAAGCTATATATTTAATTATTTCAAACACTGGCTGAATTTCTGCACATCGTGTGGTGCATTTGATATCACAGATTTCTTGTTAATTTCCTCCAATATTTCAATAATTTTTCTTGTAAAAAATTGTAATTTTTAGAAAGACAATAAAAAAGGTGTATATAGTGATTTAATCATATTATGTGTGTTCAAAAATTTGAAAAATTCAAATGGTATAAATATGTATGTTTCATACCTACTCAAAAATGCAAATATCATTTTGATAAAATAAAAATGTCAATATCTTTCAATATTTTTTTTTGTTTACACTTGGTATGTGTTATTAACTTTTTCTTTTCTTTTTTCTTTTTTAAATTATTGGACTTCGTTTTAATTGTTGCAAAATCAAGTAAACTTGAGTAAGAATATCATATTTTAAATCAATTGCTTCTCATATAAATCTTAAAAAATTACATCAAAATTTCATTATACTTAAATAATTAATGCATTATTTGAAATAATAATGTAAGGACACGTTTTGCAGCCCAAGCCCAAAAGGTAAGAAACGTTGGCCTAATGAGCTCAGTACAATAAATTTGTAGATAGTGGGTCAAAGAATTAGGCCCTAATGAATTTGACAACCGCTAGTATGAATTCAGGAAATGATCATTCAAGAACAAAGAACATGGAACAGACTGAATTTCACTGTCCGAGGAGGTAACTCTCCATATAAATTAATTAAATTGATTACAAGTATAACTTTGATTGTTACAGTTTTCTCTTTCTATTTTTCCAATCCCCTCCTCATGGAGGGTCTTTTACATTATATAGTTCCTTTTAGATCATCCTGATCCTACATTTGTTGATCATTTGATCCCTTACTTGAGTGCCCGTCCCATCAGACACCCTCTTTGGCTTTTTGTGAGTTGTGGTAGCCAAGACAATACTATTCAAGGGTCTTCTCCACATAAATGCGGCCAGAAAAGTAGTTGGGGTGCATTTAATGTAGTAGCAGTAGCTTTTCCTTAGATATTTTTGGATTCCCTTCCTTCTCGTATGTTTATGAGACACGTCCCTATCACTGGAGCTTCTATGAAGGTTACTTTCATCATTGGAATACAAATCTGAGCGATATCTATCATACTCGAGGAGGAATTCCTCCTCGGACCGCTTTCAATTCGTTTCTTATTTATGAGGCTTTGAACTGGAATCCCTTATAACTATTTATCCCTCCTCAAACCTATCAATGTTCTCGGACAAAGTCCAAGGCTCAATATATGATTTTGGGCCCTTATCCCTACAAATAATATAACAAAATATTTTTTTTTATTCTATATATATACACACGCACTAGCCGAGGATGCTTAGAGGCCATAAATAAAATAAAAATTAACATTTGTTTAGGTTGTGATGTATGTAAAAATAGAAATTAAGATGTTGGGAGAGTTGTAAAATGAGATGGTAAAATAGATAAAATAAGTTTTTAAGGTGTAAAATAGAACTTTTTTAGCATCCTGCAAGCTAATGCTCTGAAGGAGTAAAGGAGTAAAGGAGTAAAGTAGCTGTATTTCGAAAGCAGAGAAGTTTTGAAAATTGAGAGTTGTCAAGAAGTTGCTGTTGTTGCATGGGAGTGTGATGTGGCTTAACTTATTGTGTGGCACACGCCATGTGTGAATTAAGGTGTGTGTCACCATGTGCCCTGCGCAATGTACCACATGCAATGTCATTATTTCAAACTTTCAACATCCACTCCTTAAATACCGCTTCACCTTACGAGAATGTATTTAGTATCAAACGATACCATATTAGCAATATTAAAATCCAATAAGTGTGAGACATGTCAGCAAAAAATAACTTACTTATTAATAAATGAAAGACATGTGTTAGTGGGTAATTATTTTTACACACATGTCTCTCATTTATTGTATTTTGATACAGATAACGTAGTAGTATTAGATATAAAATACTTTTTTCTCACGTTTCTACTTATTGGTAGTCTGATACACACAAAGCTAGTGCTAGTGCTAGTGCTAGTGCTAGTGCTAGTAATTATCACTCACTTGCACTTTCAAAGTTTCAATCACTATCCAAGTAAAAAAATGTCAACATTATTCACTAATTTCCATTCATTCTTTCTGTTTCTCCTCCTCTTATCTTTCGCATTACAAATTTCCAGTGAGTCTCAATGTGTGACAGAATCTACACATGGGTGTCACGACAAATTCAAGGCCTTAAAACTCAATCTCATTGCTATTGCTGTTATTTTAGTTACTAGCATGATTGGCGTATGCCTCCTACTACTTACACAATCCATACCAGCTCTTAACCTTGATTCCAAAGCATTTACCTGCCATTCTTGCTACTGGCTACATGCATGTCTTGCTCGATTCCTTCCTCTGCTTACAGTCTGCTGTTTGCCTGATCACCCTTGGAAAAAATTTCCATTTTCAACATTTGTGGCTATGCTATCTGCCTTATTAACCCTAATATGCTAGACTCACTTGCAATGTCTTATCACACCAAACCTAACGCTCAAGTGGATTTTGGAAGAAGCAGCAGTAATTTGAAAAAGGCAACCACCATTGAATTACACACTTATACTGGGAATATTAGTGCACGATGATAGTTATTCCAAATTTTTAAAGCATTGTGTTGTCGCTCAGTTATATACATAAATCAAACTATTACATTTGTTAATATAAACCAACATTAGATTTTGAAGATTTTTTTAAATATCTAATTACCTTTTTAGCTTCGACTTTGCTTTATTCATGTAGTCCTTCTTACTTCTTAGCCTTAATATATTTGTAAATTTATAATGTGTCATGGCTAAAATAATCAAACATTCAACAATAATAATAAAAAGTGTATGTATTGAATGCAGGTTTTAGAAGTGGGGTTAGTGCTGCACTCGGTAGTGATTGGGCTCTCATCCTCACATAATCCATGCATGATCAGACCACTTATTGCTGTTATGTGCTTATATTAGCTCTTTGAAGGAATGTGTTTAGGAGGATGCATACTACAGGTTAATTTTAAAAATCTATACACTTCATCGAGGGGTGGCAAATGGGCGGGTTGAGTCATAAATAGATTGGGTGTGTAATTACCTATTTATTCATTTATGACTCGTTTATATATAAATTAATTATCCATTATCCGCCTAACCCATTTAATTAGTAATTCGCCCGTTTAACCCAATATGACCTAAATAAATAAATAACTTGTTAAAAACTTTATAAAAAAAAAGAGTTCAAAAATCACTTTTCCTGTACTTTCCTTTCATTTTTCCTTCACAATATTCATTTCTCAGCAACCAAACAAAGCCACAGAAAGAGGAAAAAAATAGACTTTTCTCTTCTCTGTTTTTTTTTTCAGAGTCTCAAGCACATCGAAGGTCATAAACTAAATATCATTTCCAATTCTCTCAAACTTTCTCAACCACCAAACAGAAACCATGAAAGAGTTACCTTCTTTCTCTAAAGCTTCTGAGGCATGATATTGGTATGAATTGGATGGAAAGCAGCCTTAGCAGCCGAAACGATGTCACTATGGATCATCAGCGCCGATTGATAGCTTCGACCTCTTCTCCCCGGACGGCTTTCCCAGCGCCGTCGGAGCCTGAGTTGTTGCCATCGAAGATGGTGCTAAAGCCGTTGAGCCAGAGTCGGAGCCGAAGTCAAGTTCGCCATTTCAGATCCATTAGAGTCGTACCCAACGAGTCCTGTAGCACCACTAACGTTTCTTTGGGAAATCGAATGACAAGGAAAAGAGTGGAATGGTGAACTCTGATTCCATCCCAGTTCTCTCTCAAGAATTTTCTTTTGTTTGGTTATTGAGAAAATTTGAGGGAAAGTGATTGGGCTTAGAAATCTAGAGATTAAAGTATTTGGGAAAGTGTTTGGTTACTGAGAAAATTTGAGGAAAGAGTGAGACTGAGAGTGAGTTTGAGGTTTATTTAAGTTTTAAATTTTAGAAGGGTTTAGTGGTTAGTAGTGGGTTTATTTAATTTTAAATTTTAGATGGGTTTAATGGGTATTAGTGGATTTATCCATTTAGACCCATCTAATTAAATAATCAAATGAGTCTTTATCCATTTAACCCAAATACTCAAATGGGTTGGGTTAAGACTTATCCAAATAAGGTGGGTAATGGGCGGGTTCATAAATATGGATAAAAATTGCCACCCCTAACTCCATCCAAACCAAAACATAAAATTACATGGTTTCTAACATAAAATGCATGATCAGGCGGATTATAAATTAAAGATAAACATTATAATGGTATTCTTTTTCTCGTTTATAGCGCAGCGCCATTTGGCATCGATCTAGGGTTGTGTCTATTAAACGTGTATAGTGAGAACAGTCCAACAGTTTTTATTGTGGTGGGAGTATTGGACGCAGCATCAGCGGGTATATTGAATTATATGGCATTGATCAATCTCCTTGCGGTTGATTTCATGGGGTCCAAGTTGCAACAATACGTAAAGTTTCAAATGCTGGCTTTTCTTGTTATTCTTCTGTGTTGGAGGCATGTCCTTGTCGGCAGGGACGGACCCAGGTGCAGGGCAAAGGGGGCCCGGGCCCCCCCTGGGTCCAAAAAAAAAAAAATTTTAGTATGTAAAATTTTAAAAAAACAGGTTTGGCCCCCTTGGTTTTTAACTTGGCCCCCCTTGGTTTTTAGCTCAGGCCCCCCAACCAGCCAACTCAAGAGTTTTTAAAAGCCCATGAAAACCTTAAAAAAAAATATATTGTATAAATCTATTTATAATAATAATAATATAATAAATAATAATGTGGTTTATATTAGAATATTAGATTATCTATTTATATCTGATAATAGTAGGAGGACAAATAATTTTTTAATTGTTTGATTTGATCTAATTGCACTTAAATAGTAATTTGCACTTCATTGTTCACACTTTTTTTTAACAAAAATTATTGTATAAATCTTCAAAATTTCATACCTATTAATCAATTTTTTATCCTAAATGCTGAAACATTAGATGTAACTCCTTAGAAAAGCTCTAAAATGTAAAAAGGTAAGTTCAAACCTATTAACCTAAGTACAAATAATTTAGTACAGTGAAAAAAATGTAGGCACAAGTTTACTTAAAGTTAGTTTGTGAAATAAAGTAATATAATTTTGGCCATAATTTGGACCAAATTAACTTGAGTTTTTTGCATTTTGAGCCAACGTAGGCTTAACCTATTAACACAATGTAGGCATAACTAATTTGCTCCTCCTAAGAAAATTTCCTGGCTCCGCCAGTGACTATATGGATGTGCGTTTGAATTTTTTTTTTCTCTTATCTCTGGCCCCCCCTAGCTTGAAATCCTGCGTCCGTCCCTGCTTGTCGGCAAAATGGAGTTAAAAAAGGTTTCTGAAGTATGATTTGTGAAGCAACACAACCTTAACTCAAACCACAAGCCTCTAATCAAAAGCTACATATGTAATTATTTCAAAAACTGGCCGAATTTTTGCACATTGTGTGGTGCATTTGATATCACAAATTTCCTTGTTAATTTCCTCCAATATTTCTATAATAATTTTTCTTGTAAAAATTGTAATTTTTAGAAAGAAAATTAAAAAATGCATATTTAGTGATTTAATCATATTATATATGTTAAAAAGTTTGAAAATTACATGATATAAATACGCAAGTTTCATACCTACTCAAAAATGCAAATATCGTTTTGATAAAATAAAAATGTAAATATCTTTCAATTATTTTTTTTTTACACTTGTTATGTGTTGTTAACTTTTTTTTTTCTCTTCCCATAAAAAATAAAAAAAAAATCTTTGTTTTCTTTTTATTATTATTATTGGACTTTGGACTTCGTTTTAATTGTTGCAAAATCAAGTAAACTGGAGTAAAAATATCATATTTTAAATCAATTACTTCTCATATAAATCTTAAAAAATTACATCTGTAAAGGGTGGTGATCCACAGGCCAACTCAAGTTAAGTGGGTAACTACAGTGTGGCGGCCCAATACAATTAATTTGTAGAGGTAGGTTGCCAATGTCAACCTTTTCAGGTCTTAATAGATTCGTTAAGGAGTTTAGAGAAAAGTCTGATTCTTAGGTTGTTAAAAATACAAACTGTGGGGATAAGAGCCCAAAAGCATATATTGGGCCATGGGCTTAGCCCAAAGATATTGGACGGTCCGAGAAGATACAAATAGTGAGGGAGAGCCCTAACCTTAGTCTCAAAGGTAAGGGACGAGTGGAAAAGCAATCCGAGGGGGGACTCCCCTTCGGACGTAACAAATACAACTTAGATTTGTGCTCCGAGCAATCAATGTGACCTTCTCGGAGGCTCCAACAGTGAAGACATACATCATACACGTACAAAGGTGATGGGAATTCAGGAATGCCAGAGGAAAGGCTGCTACCTTCGCATTAAATGCGCCGCAACTACTTTTCAAGCCGCATTTATGTGGAGAAGACTCCTGAACAGTGATTCCTTGGCTACTGCAACTCACAGGGCATCAGAAAGGATGTCTGATGGAACAGGTACTCGAGTAATTGCTTAAATGGTCGACAGATGGAGGGTCGATATCATCGGAAAGGAAGTATGTAATGTAAAGGATCCCTGAAGGAAAAGGGGAGAAAAAGAAGAATATAGCCATCAGAGTTGCACTTGGAACTAGGATCATCAACCTACACAAGGATTTGTCTCCTCGGACAGCACATCCCCCCCATATTGCATGCTTTGTTCTTGCATGGTCGCCTTGTAAAATCATCCTAACCGTTGTTAGATTCATTAGGGCCTAGCTCTTCAACCCACTTTCTACAAATTTATTGTATTTGGCTCACTAACCCATAACCTCATACTCATTGGGCCTAGGCTGTTTGGCGTGACCTTACAATTGGCGCCGTCTGTGGGGAGAGCCGATGTGATAGTGAGTGCAGCGGTGAACGATGGTAGGATCAGGCCTGCACTAGGCGAAATCCATGGCACCCCAACGCGAAAACCCCCTCATCGACCATGAGCGTAGAGAAGATCGAGAAGGCAGTGTGCACACTACGCATACGAGCAAAAGTCACACTCGAGTCATAAGTCATGTCTCCCAAGACCAACCTAACAGAGCCATGTAGTTGTAGATTGACCGGTTGAAGAGGGAACTACGCCATGCACGACGAAGACGAACTTCCACTAACTTTGATGCTTCTTCTAACGATGAAAGGGACGTCAGTTACAGGCGAAGGTTTCGAACCCCGCCCAGCGAGTCTTCCTCCTACGAAAAGGTAGGCCACCGTGAACGGAGGATCGAAAGCCCACCTCACAGAGGCGTGGGGAAACGATGCAGTAAGCATGGCCTTGGACCAAATCTCCAGGTTACCCTTCACACGCAAGATTGAGGGGGCTAAACTCCCACGACGATTCACCTAACCTACTTTCATCGTATACAACGGTAGAACAGACCCTGTGGAGCACGTGAGCCATTTCAACCAAAGAATGGCCATCCATTCCAGGGACGAAGCCTTGATATGCAAGGTTTTCCCATCCAGCCTAGGGCCCGTCGCAATGAGATGGTTCGACGACTTGAAAGCAAACTCTATAAGCTCATTCAAAGAGCTCATGCAGGCATTTTGCTCCCGCTTCTTCACCTACAACAGGGTCCCTCAATCCTTGGCCTCCCTATTGTCCCAAAGCATGCAAGATGAAGAGACACTGAAAGCATACTCAAACAGGTACTGGGAGATGTTCAACGAAATAGATGGTGACTTTGATGATATGACCATCAGCATCTTTAAGCTCAACCTCTTTACTGATCACGATCTGAGGAAATCCCTAACTGGTAAACAGTCACCAGTGTGCGCCAGTTCATGGACCGAATTGACAAGTATAAAAAGGTCGAAGAAGACTAGCAAGAGGGGAAAGGAAAGGAGAAGGTTATCATTCAAGAGAGGAGGGATTTCAGGTTGGGCCTACACAACAATGACCGACCACGGAGAGATTTTGTCGGACGGTCAGGGTCTGCTCATCCACAAGCAATCAATGCCATGTTCCGAGAGCTAGTACATCAGGTCTTAGAAAAAATCAAGAACGAGCCATTCTTTAAATGGCCAGATAAAATGGTAGGGAATCCCGCAAAGTGTAACCACAACCTCTATTGCCAATACCATCAAGACCACGGGCATACCACCGAGGATTGCAAAAGTCTGTGGGACCACCTGGATCAGCTCGTTCGCGAGGGAAAGCTAAAGCAACTCTTGCATCACTCTAGTGGTCAGGGGGGCCAAACGAACTTGGGATCTCGGAAAGATGAATCATTGAGATCTCCTTGGGGAACAATAAATGTCATCTTCATTGCCCTTGGGAGAACTGGATCCTACCCTTCCAGAATAATGTCTGTAGCTCGGCTATGCGCCGAGGATGAGAAACAGGAAGCAAAGAGGGCAAGGCTGGAAGTCTAGCCGGTTTTGGGCTTCTTGGACGAGGATAAGATTAGAATCGTCCAAACTCACAATGATGCTTTGATGGTCACCTTAGGATCAGGAGATATGATGTGAAGAGGGTAATGGTGGACCAAGGCAATGGAGCCGAGATAATGTATCCCGACCTATATCGGGGCCTGAATCTAAAACTAGAAGACATAACACCCTACAGCTTGCCCTTAATGAGCTTTGATAGGAAGGTCGTTATCCCAAAGGGATAGATCAAGCTGCCCATACAGACTGGCACAGAAGTGGTGGAGGTGGACTTCATTGTGGTAGACGCATATTCTCCATACACAGCCATTGTCGGAAGGCCCTGGCTTCATACCCTAACGACTGTCTCCTCCACCCTCCACCAGAAAGTGAAGTACCCATCAAGGGGACAGATTGAAGAGATTATTAGGAGCCAATCCGCGGCTAGACATTGCTTGGTGGCCGCCATCCGTCATTAGTTCGAAGCCGAATCCTCGGCCCACACTGAAGAAGGCTCATAGTAATTAATAGACAAGGTGTCGCCCGTCGACGGGTTGGCCAAGGAGGCGAAATGTGAAGATTTGGTAAAGGTTGTCATCGATGACGATCCGAAAAAATTCTTTCAAATTAGAGCTTAGCTGCCTCTCTTGGAGAAGGAAGAGCTGGTAGGGTTTCTCAGACAGAACGTCGATGTCTTCGCATGGACTGCTTACGAAGCCCCAAGAGTGGATCCAAACTTCATTTTCCATCATCTAAATGTCAGTCCGTCAGTTGTCCCCAAGAAACAACCTCCTCAGCGTTCTTCTAAGGAGCACTCTGATGCTGTCAAGGAAGAGGTGAAGAAACTGAAGTAGGCAGGGGCCATCAAAGAAGTATTTTACCCTGAATGGTTAGCTAATACCGTAGTAGTGAAAAAGAAGAGTGGGAAATGGTGAGTATGCGTGGACTTTACAGACTTGAATAGGGCCTGCCCAAATGACCCTTTCTTCATGCCTAAAATAAACCTACTAGTAGATGCAACCGTAGGCCGTCCTCAGATAAGCTTCCTAAATGCTTTTCAGGGGTACCACCAAATACCACTCGCTCTGGAAGATCAGAAGAAGACCGCTTTCATCACCCCCACTAGAAATTATCACTACAAGGTGATGCCGTTTGGATTAAAGAATGCAGAGTCCACCTATCAAAGGATGATGACCAGGATGTTTGAGCCGCAGTTAGGCAAAACTATTGAAGTCTATATAGATGATATGGTGGTAAAAAGCAAAGTGATGGCCGAGCACTTAGGGGACCTCGGAGACATATTCGACATCCTGAAAAAGTACAAGTTGCATCTCAACGCCTCCAAATGCTCATTTGGCATAGGATTGGGCAAATTTCTAGGCTACATGGTAACCCACAGAGAAATCGAAGTTAATCCCGACCAGATTAAAGTTATCAATAGCTTGCAGCCACCTCGGAACCCCAAGGAAGTCTAAAAGCTGATAGGAATGACTGCTACCCTGAACCGGTTCATCTCTCGGTCAGCGGATAGGTGCCGACCCTTCTTCCTATTGATGAACAAATGGAAGGGATTCGAATGGACCGAGGAGTGTGCCTCGACCTTTCAATAGCTTAAAGATTATCTTTCTCGGCCCCCTATCATGTCTAGCCCTGAGGTTGACGAGGTCCTGTTCGCTTACATCGCCGTGGCTACTCATGCTGTAAGCTTGGTCCTGATATGTGTTGACAACAGCACGCAAAGGCCTGTTTATTATGTGAGCAGATCACTGCATGAGGCCAAGATCCGTTATCTGCCGCTGGAAAAAGCCATTTTGGCAGTAGTACACGCCACACGTAAACTCCCTCATTATTTTCAAGCACACACGGTCATTATCCTAGCTCAACTCCTGCTCAGGGCCTTGCTTCGAAGCGTTGATTATACGGGGAAGATCGCTAAATAGGCCACAATCCTGGGGGCTTTCGACATCAAATACATACCTCGCACTTCCATCAAGGGCCAAGTCCTGGCGATCTAATGGCTGAGTTCGCCGAATCCCCATTAGAAGAAGAACAAAAGCACAACACATAGATGGAAAATCGGTTGGCATGATCTCCCAGCAAAGTCTCTTGTCATGGAAAGTGCACGTTGATGGCGCAGCAAACTAAAAGGGATCCAGAGTGGGGTTAGTGCTAAGATCCCCTGAGTGGATTACTATTGAGAAGTCACTTAGATTAGAGTTCCCAGCCACCAACAACGAAGCCGAATACGAGGCTTTGCTAGAGGGAATGACCACGGTTCAGAAAATGGGTGGAAAGGCAATAGAGTTGTTCTTTGACTCGAGATTGGTTGTCGGCCAAGTCAAACGAGAGTTTGAGGCGAAGGATGATAGAATACAGGAGTATCTAGGCCAAGTTAGGCACCTACAATTAAAATTCGAGTCTTTCAGCCTATTGCACATCCCCAGGAGCGGAAACACCATGTTGATTCCCTGGCCACACTCGCAACCTTTTCGACGCAGAGCCTACCACGAATCATCCTCGTGGAGGACCTATGCAAGCCCACAGGGGCAAACGGCGAAGCGGTTCGCATCCATCAAGTCAGGGTAGGGCCTAGCTGGATGGACCCCATAGCACTATTCTTGAAAAAGGACACCTTACCCGAGGAAAAGTCAGAAGCAGATAAAATACGTAGGAAGGCCCCTCGGTTCTGGCTGTTCGAAGACCAAAAGTTATACAAGCGCTCCTTTTCTAGGCCATAACTACTATGTGTGCACCCCGAGGCAACTGAATTACTCCTAGAGGAGTTGTATGAAGGGATTTGCGGGAGCCACACCGACGGCAGATTTTTGGCGTACAGAACCATCACTCAAGGTTATTGGTGGCCCGGTATGCAAAAGGAAGCACTGGAATACATAAAGAAGTGCAACCAATGCCAAAGATTCGTGCCCAACATACACAAACTAGGAGGAATCCTTAATCCGGTATCTAGTCCTTGGCCTTTCGCTCAATGGGGATTAGACATTGTGGGCCATTTCCCCAAGGTAGCTGAAAACAAGAGATACCTACTGGTCGGCATGGACTATTTCACTAAGTGGGTCGAGGCTGAACCTCTAGCAAACATCAAGGGCATGGATGCCAAGAAGTTTGTGTGGAAGAACATTGTCATGCGATTCGGAGTCCCTCGCACCCTCATCTTAGACAATGGCCTCCAATTCGATAGCAAATCCTTCAGGAGATACTGCTACGACCTGGGAATCACAAATAGGTATTTCACCCCGGCTTATCTCCAAGGGAATGGGCAAGCTGAGGCTGTTAACAAAACCATTCTAAGCGGGCTCAAGAAGAGGTTGGACGATGCAAAGGGAAAGTGGGTGGATGAATTGCCGCATGTCCTATGGACCTACCGAACCACGCCTCGCCGGTCAACGGGAGAAACCCTCTTTTTGATGACGTGCGGGGCTGAAGCCGTTATCCTTTTGGAGACTGGTTTCCCTACATTAAGGACCAACTCGTTCGATCCGACCACTAATAATGAGCTGTTAGAAAAGAGCCTAGACCTAATCGAGGAAAGAAAGGAAAATGCAATGGTTTAGTTGGCATACTACCATCACAACTCAAGTAGGGTTATGACGCTAACGTGAAGCTGAGACCATTGGCACTTGGTGATCTGGTGTTAAGAAAGGTCCTAGGTACTACAAAGAACCTGGTATGGGGAAAGCTAGGGTCTAATTAGGAAGGACCATATCACATCACCTTCGTGGCTGGTGTAGGTGCGTATTTTTTGGAAGACTTAGAAGAACATGTAATACCATGCCCGTGGAATGTAAACAACCTGAAAAGGTATTATTACTAGGTAATGAAAGCTTCCTTTGTCAAAAATGTTCATTTGTTGTATAAGGGCATTACATTTCCTGTTTTCCTTCTTTTATAAGTGTTTAAACCAAAACTCAATCAGGCCTATAGTCCTCGGACCAACTGATGTGGGAAGGTTAACACTCAGTTACTAATTTTTATAAGTGTTTAAACCAAAATTCAATTAGGCCTGTAGTCCTCGGACCAGTTGATGTGGGAAGGTTAACACTCAGTTACTAATTTTTATAAGTGTTTCAACCAGAACTCAATCAGGCCTGTAGTACTCGGACCAGCTGATGTAAGAAGGTTAACACCCATTTATCAATTTTTATAAGTGTTTAAACCAAGACTCAATCAGGCCTGTAGTCCTCGGACCAGCTGATGTGGGAATGTTAACACTCAGTTACTAATTTTTATAAGTGTTTAAACCGAGATTTAATCAGGCATGTAGTCCTCGAACCAGCTGATGTGGGAAGGTTAACACTCATTGACATATTTTTATAAATGTTCAAACTAAAACTTAATCAGGCCTGTAGTCCTCGGACCAGTTGGTGTGGGAAGGTTAACACTCATTGCCGTATTTTTCTAAGTGTTTAAACTAAAACTCAATCATGCCTGGAGTCCTCGGACCAGATACTGTGATGTAATTAACACATTTTTGGCATCTTTTTTAAGCATTTAAACAGAACTTATGTGCGCCTCTTCGGGTAACAAACTGAGGAGAAATTAGCAGTCCATGGTAGCTTTGGGCAAGCTAAAATTCTCGAATTATTTGTCCAAAATCATAGCCAGTTATTGCTAACGTTTATTAAAACTAAAATGGTCACCAGACGCATCTATTTTGAGATAGTAATAAGCCCAAGAGTATGAAAAGCAAAGATGCAAGAAATTGAAAAGGGAAGGCCGTTCATTAAACAAAAGTAGTTTTATTACATGTGGTGACAAAAGACACAAACAAAAATAATAACAACACTACAAAAAAAAAAAAAAAAAAAAAAAAAAAAAAAAGATCCTAGTGGCTAAGTCTTGGCCTTGGGGGCAAGAGGGTCACCAACTTGGCCCGGCTGGGAGATGGCAGTATCCTTGGCTTCGAAGGGGGGGTTTTTTTTTCCTGTTCTTGGCCCTGATCACCAGCTTGACCAAATCCCTTGGGAACCTCAGGGAGAGCAGGAGTAGCTTGGCTGATCAGGGGTTGCTCGGATGCCTCTGAAGCTTGTTCAAGATGGGAAAAGTCAGGGCCTGGGAGTTCACGAATTTCAGGATGATAATATATACTCCTAGGTTGCCTCAAAGCAGAGTTTGCAGGGACTCCTGCAGCATCAAGGGCCTTACCTCATGACACGCTGCAGTAGTCTCGGCATACTTCTAAAAACTCCTCAGCCAACCTTATTTGCGTTTCCTTCATGCCGAGCAAGTAAGTCGCCTTCTTCTCAGCCTCTGCCGCCTCCTTAGCCGGTTGGGCCGCCTCTCTGGCCTTTTAAAGCTCGGCCTTAATGTCTAGGACGAGTTGTTTTTCGGTGGCCAAGTCTGTCTCAGTCACGAACAGCTTTTGGCGCTGGTCTTCGACCTGCCTTTCTCGATCTTCAAGCCCGCCTCAGCATTATCCCTAACCTTGACCACCTTCTTCAACTTCTCATGCAGCTTGGCTTGATCTTGCTTAAGAGCCCCCAACTTCTTCTCGGTCTCGACACGGGATTGGATCTTTGCCTTGGCTTTATTGCGGGCATCCTTGACCCATTCCTCGGCCACGAAAACTTGCTGGGTAATCTGTGTAACAACATACCAGAAGTGTTAGGTATAAGGAAACGAGAAAGGGTGAACAAAAGTGATTAAGTACTTAATCGGAAGAAGGCGTTAAATCGCTTACCATGGCAAGGTCCTTCTTAAGGGACAAGAAGAGGTCAGGCTGTTTAAAGAGCCTGTAAGCCTCCATATCTCTTGGTAAGAGAAGCGGCTGCTCCAGGGCTTCGGCAATATGACCAGCATGCCCCCCTTGGTAATTTCGGACTGATGAGTCCCAAGGGATGGGGGCACCATCTACCTGCAGCTAGGGGTGTGCGCGGTTTGGTTAGCTCAGTTTTTTTTCAAATTTGTTACCGAACTAATAGGGATCGGTTTTGTAATAATTAAAACCGATGCATACCGATTAGGGTCGGTATTCCGACCTATAGCAGTGCAGTTTGATTGGCTCGATTTAATCGGTTTGGTCGGTTTGATTTGAAACATTAATAAAAAATCTGTTCACATTAAAAAAATATATGTTAAACAAATCTGTTCACATTAAAAAATCTGTTCACATAAAAAAAATATGTTTTCATTAACTTTTGTGATCTGCTGGGTTAACATTTCCCTCCAATTCCATCACAGAAATTATACAACCTTTCTTTCGTATATACATAGAATTCATTACTTCCATCCATCATGATCCAGAGGCTGTACATACATCAATATCAGTCAAAGTGTCAACCAAGAAAAGAAGATTGACAAAAAACGGAGAAGATTTCTCAGGAAAGTTAAGTATGAGTTTCATCCAGCAGATGTGGAAGGAATTTGTGTCCCACGTGCATTTTCTTAACAATGCACCTGTCCCAACTATAATGCATCAACTATCAACTATCAACCCACATTAAAGTTCAGCTAAAATTTGACAGATTTTGAATATAAAAGAAACATATTTATTTCTTTATATATATATATATATATACATACACACAAAATGACTTAAGTATATGGGTTAGTATCATGAGAAATCAAGACCCAATATTGTTGATGATAAAGAGATTGGTGTTGACCAAGGCATAAAAAGTATTTACACATATATTAACCCTTAGTTCTATCATACATGCCATAACTCATACACTATGCAAATCATAAAAGCACTTCCGAACACAAACCAAGCAGTGCAAATTGTTTTCCAAGGTTGCAAGAAGTCATCACAAACAAGCGCAGTAGTAATATGTATAATACCTTCATTAGTACTAGTAATCTAGAATATTATTATAATGTTCTGAAACTGACTCACCAATTTCAAGTGACAAGAGCTTAGAGGCCAGGCCGCATCAGGCTGGCGAGAGGCTAGAGGCCAGAGCAAGAGAAAGAGTTAAGGGTTATGAGAGAGAATAGAGTGAATTTATACCTAGTGAAATCTGAAAACCTAGCATAAAACGGTGCCGTTTTGGGTTTTTTTTTTTTTTTTTTTTTTTTTTTTTTTTTTTTTTTTTAAATAATAATAATACCAATACAACGCTGTTTTTAGTAAAAAAAAAAATTCAAAAGGATGTTTATTACTTGCTGGGTAAACGACGCTGTAAGCACCAGGCAGAAGCCAAAAGCCTAGAAAGCAGAACGCAAAAGCAGTTATCAATTCGGTTCGGCTCTCAACAGTGCTAGATTTCCTTCTCCGATCTCTTCACCGCACCAGCATCGGAACTTCATTTGCGTTCCGATCGCCAGCATTGGCTCCATCGGTCGGTGGCAGTGGCGGTGCGGGAGTGTCGGGTGCTGGTCGGTCTTGTCGGCTTCGGTAAAGGTTTGCATAGTCCTACCTGTAGCCTCGGGGACCAAGTGCGCGGTGGATGGCGCACATTGGCCCCCAGAGAGCCCTCCCAGCTGTCAACAGAAGTGGCCCTCTTGTCTCGATGGTTTTGGCCACCTTCTGCTATTTAGTCCCTTTTCGAGGGCCCACCTCACCTTCCTCAATCACCTCGTTTGGCCTTTTCTTCCTCAAATCAGGAATTGGCTTTAAACCAGGGTTGGTGGGGGGTGGAGGAGGAAGGAGAAGAGTGGGCTGAGGTTAAGGCTTGGAGGTCTCTCCCGGAGTTGGCACTTTACCCCTCACAGCCAGGAGGTCCTTTAGGCCTTTGCCTATCTTATTTGAGGCCATCGTGTCCTCCTTTCGTCAGTGGTAGTTTTCGGACGGGAAAGCACAAGAATTGGGACGCGGACACTAGAATGCCTATTTGGCTCGTCCTCGGCGTTTGAGTCTGAGATCACCTGTACTCCCTAAGTCTTTCTCTCCTCAAAACGGAACTTATCGATTTCTTCGTCGAGAGAGGGGTTTGAGGAGGCTATTGCTTCAGGCAGGACTTGTTGAACGAGCTGTACCAACAAAGGAGGGTCCCGTCGGTGGGGCAATGTGATCGGAGGAAGATCGCGTTGAGCTAAGAATTCGGGTTTGGACACGTCAATCCGAGCAACTATTGATCACCTGCTCTGATGGCGTTGCCTGCGTCTTGATATAGCTCTGAGATAGGCTTGAAGTCCAGAACCAAATGAACTGCCCTCAATTGTCCGTCCTCGCTAACAAAGATCTCGGACCTCAGCAAGTAATTGAGGGCCTCGAAGTTGGTCAAGCTGAGCCGAGGAGCCACGTAATCCTTATTTGCAAAAATAGCCGAGGAGCGAGACAGTTAGAAATTTAGAATTCATCATCAGAAGAAAGCAAAGTGAGAGTAATAACGACATGGCTGGGGTTAAAGAATCTAAATTTTTTGCTAAGGAAACTAATTCTAAGGCATCCCACTTGGCTCTACCTCTCGGACTGGACAATGGAGCCCATCATGCCACTCTCCTGAAGCAATTAGGTAGTCGTCCTTCATTCCCTTGTTGGATTTAGGGAGACACGAAATGAGCCTCATGACGTCGGATCGGAATCAAAGGTAAAATCCCACCCCCTTTAAGTTGTGGCACTCATACATATGGACCACGTCATGCTATGTGAGGTCCAAGCCCAGATACTCATTAAGAGCATCATAACAACCTAGGATCCTAAAAAGGTTAAGGGCACACTGATATGCGCAGATCCTATGATTTAGGAGATAGTCCCGCGTTGTCCTACCCATGGGGAGAGTCATCCACCCTTCTATGAAGGTTATCATAGGGATGATGACCTCCCTCTCCTCCCTATCTGTCACTATCTGTTCCAAGGAACAGTATCACAGGGCTACCCTCTGTGGTATGTGATACCTACCCTTGAAAGCCTCTATTTTGGCAGGGGTATCCACTAGACTCTTAAATCAACCCATTTTTGGCAACCTAAGGAAGTACGACTGGAAATTACAAGTGAAGGAATAAGAACAAAAAGGGCCAAGGAGACTGGCTGAGCAGGAAAGGACAATTTAAAGAGATGGAAACTTACGAAAGTAAGTGTGGTAATCCTGATCCTTTAGAAAGGCTCTTTAAGAAATCTCTTAAGGAAAAGGTTGTGGAGGCTGGAAAATTTAGAACCGTTTGCAAGCTAGAGCACTGGAATGCTCTAGAGCTTTTGAAATTTTTTTTTGCAAAGTAAAGAAGAAAACAAATTCCCTCAAGGCTTTATATAGAGG
This sequence comes from Quercus gilva, assembly GCA_023621385.1. NCBI lineage: Eukaryota > Viridiplantae > Streptophyta > Magnoliopsida > Fagales > Fagaceae > Quercus > Quercus gilva. The sequence continues at coordinate 16,342,698 of CM042474.1, forward strand.
GAAGAAATGAGTGGGAATGATCCCGCTCAAAATTTTAGGAAAAATATCCACCGTACGATTTGCGCCTCATCGTTGGATATGGGGGACAATTTGCCACCTGAAGTAATAAATGACGCTTCACGGACCTCGAAGCATCAGAAGCAGTTAATGGAACGCATAAAATAGCGCTCCCACACGAGTGAGCTAGAAAGGTAAATGGACTCGTTTGGTAAAGATCAAAACCCCACTTTTTCCTTCTCGGATGGGAGGGAAAAAATAAAATTTTGAGGGGCTATTATGGGGATAAGGGCCCAAAAGCATATATTGGGTCATGGGCTTAGCCCAAAGATATTGGACTGTCTGAGAAGATACAAATAGTTAGGGCTGTACACGGTGCGGTGCGGCCGGTTTTTTGGGGCATTTTTGCACCGCACCTATAGGAGCGGTTTTCCCTCATTCCTAGCCGCGCCTCACCTGTGGAGGGGTGGAAACCGGTCTACACAAGGTGCGGTGCAAAATACCGGTTCGGTGCGGTTAGTTCGGTTAATTCCTCACTTTCTCAGGAACCAAACACAATGCAATTAACAACCCACGCTACATCGTACTCATGAAAAGAAAAGAAAAAAAACCCAAATATTCCAAAAACAAAAAATCAATAGAAAACAAATTCACAATCTTTCTCTCAAACATACCCATTTCAGATCACAAAAACCCAAATAAAAAAACTAAACCAAACCTATAAAAGATCAAACAAAACCATTGAAAATAAATTACATAAATAAACCTGGTAGAAAGCATTACATTTACAAGAAAGAGCATCTGAAGTCAGAATCATCACTGGAAACTCTTGAGAATATTGTGACAAAGAGGAAAGAGGAGAGGGTGAAACTCCAAAAAATGCAGCATCAAGCACTAGATTGCGGTGGCAGCAAGCGGCGGCAGCAAGTGGCGGAGGTTGAGGGGAGAGAGAGGAAAGATGAATACTTTTGTTGCTGACTTGTTGGGACTGGAAGAGGCAGGCGGATGAGAGTGAAAGACATAGAGAGGGTGGGTAAATAAATTTAGGGTTTTAAATTAAAAGGCCAAAAAACGTTTTTTTTTTTTTTTAAATCTGATGATAAAACTACGTCGTTTTGGAGCTGATATTAAAATTTAATATCAGGCCCTAAAACGACGTAGTTTTAGTGCTAAATTTTATATTAAAAAAAGAAAAGAAAAGAAAAAGAAAACCTATCCTTAAGTCCTGCAACGTTTTCTTCTTCTTCCTATTCCTTGCATTTGCTTTCATTATCTTCACTGGGTTTTCTTCAATCTACTGAAACATTAAAATAAAAAATTGTAAACACTGATGCATATATGTAATATTATAGTGTGTATTTGTATAGATACCGGTGCGGTGCGGTTTCTCGTCGGAGTGCAAAACAGCCGCCGCTTGCCGCACTGGACGTCTTCGGTTTGTCCAGATCGTCGCCGACCACTGCACCGGACACCTACGGTGGGCTTGAGAAGCGGTCGGTTCGGTTCGGCGCCGGCCGGTTTCGTCGGTGCCGGTCGGTACCTGAACAGGCCTACAAATAGTAAGGGAGAGCCCCAACCTTAGTCTCAAAGGTAAGGGACGAGTGGAAAAGTGATCCGAGGGGGGACTCCCCTTCGAACGTAACAAATATAGCTCAGATCTGTGCTCCGAGCAGTTAATGTGACCTTTTCGGATTCTCCAATAGTGAAGACGCACATCATACACGTACAAAGGTGATGGGAATTCAAGAATGCCAGAGGAAAGACTGCTACCTCCGCATTAAATGCGCTGTAGCTACTTTTCTGGCTGCATTTATGTGGAGAATACCCCTAAACAGTGATTCCTTGGCTACCGCAACTCACAGGGCATCAGAAGGGATATATGATGGGACAGGTACTTGAGTAATTGCTTAGATGGTTGACAGATGGAGGGCTGATATCATCGGAAAGGAAGTATATAATGTAAAGGATCCCTGAAGGAAAAGAGGAGAAAAAGAAGAATATAGCCATCAGAGTTGCACTTGGAACTAGGATCATTAACCTATACAGGGATTTGTCTCCTCAGACAACACATCCCCCCCCCCCCCCCATATTGCATGCTTTGTTCTTGCATGGTCGCCTTGTAAAATCATCCTAACCGTTGTTAGATTCATTAGATCCTAGCTCTTCTACTCACTCTCTACAAATTTATTGTATTGGGCTCACTAACCCATAACCCCATACTCATTGGGTCTGGGCTGTTTGACATGACCCTACACAAACGATTACCAATAAGAAAGGCAAAGATTTGCATCAACTCTTCCTCGGATTAGTCTGAGGATCACTAGTTCACATATTACTCAATTCTCAATTACAAAGCTTCTTATTGCCCTTTATCTTTTTTTGTCCAATTTCCCCCCCCCCTCTCTTTAAGGGAGCCTCCTTCCTTTTTATAGTAGCTGATGCCTCATCCCAGCCCTCCACTTGGGATGCCATGGATCCTTGCTTGGATACTTGTCCTATCAATGGCTGGCTGGTGGTGATAGAGTAGGTTGCAAATTGTAAAAACACTATTCAGGGGTTATTCTGTCATTAAATGCGGCAGGCTAAGTTGTTATAATGTATTTAATGTGGAGGTAATTGGTACTTTATCTGGAAACTTTTCCTCTTCTTTACTTGTACGTCTTTACTTCTTTTCTTGGTCTTCAGTCTTTTGGCCTAGGTGGCTTGTCTACAATCTACCAAGGAGTGTTCACTCCTAGAGCTCCTTGGGCAGGCCACTTCTTTAGTTTCAATATCTAAGGTCTTGTCAACATGTTGGGTCGAAGTTGATGAGAAGTTGGGCCCACTTTCTCCTCAGGTCAGACCTACCTGGCAATATTCCGTATTCAAACCTTACCCTCCCACAACATCAAAATTTCATTATATTTAAATAATTAATGCATCATTTGAAATAATAATATAACAAAATAATTTTTTTTTTTTAATTCTATATATACACACACTAGCTTGGGATGCTCAGAGGCTATAAATAAAATAAAAATTAACATTTGTTAGGTTGTGAAGGAGTAAAAGAGTCAAGTAGATGTATTTCCAAATTGAGAGGCATCAAGAAGTTGCTTTTGCTGCATAAAAGTGTGATGTGGCTTAACTTAATTATTGTGTGGCACACGCCATGTGGGAATTAAGGTGTGTCACCATGTGCCCGGCGCAATGTACCACATGTAATTGTCACTATTTCAAACTTTCAACATCCATTCCTTAAATTAATACTGCCTCACCTTACTGCCTAGAGAAATTATAAGATTTACATGATAGACAAGTGATGTAGTCCATCATTCCACTAAAAAATTTCAATTTGTTTAAAATTGTTAGTTAGAAATTTTTTTTAAACAAAAATTAATTACTGACTTAGCAATTTTAAACAAGTGGAAATCTTTTAGTAGAATTGTGAACAAGTGTCATAGTCCACTAGAGCACTCTATAATTTCTCCTACTAATTGACTGTCTCGTACACACAAAGCTAGTGCTAGTGCTAGAGCTAGAGCTAGTGCTAGGAATTATCACTCACTTGCACTTTCAAAGTTTCAATCACTATCCTAGTAAAAAAAATGCCAACATTATTCACTAATTTACATTCATTCTTTCTCTTTCTCCTCCTCGTCTTTCGCATTACAAGTTTCTAGTGAGTCTCAATGTGTGACAGAATCTACACATGGGTGTCACGACAAATCCAAGGCCTTAAAACTCAATCTCATTGCTATTGCTATTATTTTAGTTACTAGCACGATTGGTGTGTGCCTCCCACTACTTACACAATCCATACCAGCTCTTAACCCTGGTTCTAAAGCATTTTCTATCATCAAAGCATTTGCCTCCGGGATCACTCTCGCTACTGACTACATGCATGTTTAGCCGGATTCCTTCGCCTGCTTAGAGTTTGACTGTTTGCCTGTTCACCCTTGGAAAAAATTTCCATTTTCAACATCTATGGCTATGCTATCTGCTGCCTTATTAACCCTAATGCTAGACTCACTTGCAATGTCTTATTACACCAAACCTAATGCTCAAGTGGATTTTGGAAGAAGCAGCAGTGATTTGAAAAAGGCAACCATCCCTGAATTACACACTAGTGACACACTACTACTGCTACTGGGAATATTAGTGCACGATGATAGTCATTCCAAATTGTTAAGGCATCGTGTTGTCGCTCAGGTATATATATAGTTATATACATGAATCAAGCTATTACATTTGTTAATATAAACCAACATCAAATTTTGAAGTTTTTTTTTTTTTTTTTTTTTTATTTATTTATTTTTTTTTTATGTAATTACCTTTTTAGCTTTAACTTTGCTCTATTTCATTCATTCAAGCTTTGTGTAAGAATTTAAAAATCCGATATTCATATAGTCTTTCTTACTTCTTAGCCTTAATATATTTGTAAATTTCTAATGTGTCATGGCTAGAATAATGATCCCCTTTATTATTATTGTTATTAATTTAGTTTATTTTTTGTCCCTAGAGAAAGCTTTTTTTAAAAAAAAAAATTTATACAAGGTAAAAATTCTACTCTAGCCTAATTTAAGTGTATATGTGTGTGAAACCTCATTATGGAGACTTGAATTTCAGCCTTTACCCCCCACACTCCACAAACACTTATACTTGTGGAGTGATCATTGCACCAAGGGTGTGTGATGGTATCCCAAGAGAAAACTTGAACTTTATCTTGTCTATTTATACTATAAATAAGATGATTTTTTGTTTGGGTTTTAACATTTTGCGTATTAAAATACCCTCACATAAATTCTTAATCTCTTTAACACTCGTTTGTTTTGATGTCAAATATTTTTTCATTTTACCATATTTATTTTACAATAAAATATTTAATTAAAAGTAAAATATTTCCAATCAACCAAATTATTGCGAAAAATATTTAATACTTACAATTTTAGTAAAATATTTTACATTTGCTTTCCTAGCTCTTACCTGATATTCTCACTCCCTCAAACCTCAGCCCCTCTCATGCCCTCTTCCTCTCAGTTTTTGCTCTCCCTTTCTCATGACTACTCTCCCTTCTCACTTTCAAGTTCTCCCTCCTCTCTATTCTTTTCTCTTTGGCAGTCCATTGGGACTCCTACTGATGAGCAATGAGGTGGTCGGCGTCGATGTCTCCAGTATAGAGGTTGTGGCGGTAAGTGCAATGCAGATCGTCAATATCCTCCCCTCTATACTCTTCCTTTTGTTCCTAATTTCTTTGAGGCCGCATCTCTCAGATCTCAATAGATGGGTTATTGGTGGTGAGTTTGGTTTTGAGTTTAGTAGGTGGGCGTTTAGTTTTGGGTTTTGGTGGCTGGGTTTTGTTTTGAGTTTGGCAGCTGGGTATGGTATTGGGTGATCGATGGTTCGTCAATTCAATGGTGGTGCGTTGGGGGTGGGTTTCGGTGTTTATGGTGGCCGATAGGGGTGGGTTTTCATTAATCATTGATCTTGGATTTTTTTTCCCCTTCTCGTTGTTGTGGTGGTGTGGGTGGTGGTTATTACGGTGATGTGGATGGTTGTATTTCGGTGTTGGATTTTGGTGGCAGCAACAGTGATGGCTTCTTCTTTTTTTTGGTACAATTGGTGGTGGTTTGTGCTTGCATCCATGGTGGTTGGTAGTGGCTGATTTGTATTTGCATTTTCAAGTGTTTAGGTCAGCCAAACACTTGAAAATGTTTTACTAAAAATATTTATTTTACATTTGAAATTTTTTTAAGAAATAAACAAAGTGTTAATACTATTATTTATTTATCTTTTAGTTAAACAATTCTAAATTAAAAAACATAAACTGGTTAGAAGAGTAATTTACTGTTCTTAAGTTTTAGGCTTTTTTCTTTGTCTTCTTCACACTATCTCATTTTTTAAATTATTCCACTTTATCTTATCTCTTTCTTAAAAAAAAAAAAAAATGTGCGGTTATTTATATATCACTTTTAAACATTATAGTACTAATCAAATAAATAAAAAAGAGCATTATTATATAGACAAAGCACGTGTGACGAGTTTATACGGAAATAAAAGCTTCAATTGTTTATTGTTTGGGTCAATTAGATAATAATGATTACTATCTCTTAAGAATCAAGTTTATTTTGAATTATCTTCAAATATTTACTTTTAACATCTCTCTTCTATAAGGTGAGAATCATCTCCCTAAAAATAAGAATAGTAAAATACAAGAAAAAATCACACAATGTCTCCTGGCTTGGGTTTGTTTCCTTAATCTCCCTAACTTTTGAGTGAGTATTTATGCTTGTTCTTCAAGAATTTAAATTTTTTTTGGTAATGAATTCAAGTTATTTTGATAAATTTGCTAAGATTTGTGCATAATTCTAGGTTTGAGTTCAGGTTTAGGATGTGCATGTGGACAGATTGTGGCATTAGGCAATGGATATAAATTTTGTATTCCACTTTATGTTGTACCAATCATAATTTTTTATGTATTTATTTGACTTTTTATATAAAATAATTAAAAGTTTAAAATTTTTTTAAAAAAATCAAACAAAAAGTGAGACAAATGATTTGTATTGGTCTAACATTTCACTAACTTGTGCTACACGTACAAAAGTTTCATAAAAAATTGCACCACCAAGACTTTGTCAGAATCATTCAAACTTAGAATCTGATTAGCATATCTCATATATTCTAGTTTTGAAAAAAAAAAAAAAATCAAAAGATTCAAAGTTTAGAATCCGATAAGCAAATCTCATATTCTAGTTTTGAAAATGAACCAACAAAATTCAGATGTTAAAACTTTTAAAAGGTCAACAAATTTAAAAATTCAAAAGATTCAAAGCTAAGAAATTATTAAAACAAAACAAAAACATGATCCACTTAAGAGAAGCCCATGGTTGCACCTTTCTCTTAGACATATTGGCAATATTGGCACTGTTTGCTAATGACAATTTTCATATATTGCAAAAAATGAAAAAAAAAAAAGATATTAAAACTTCCAACAGGCAAAATAATAATAATAATAATAAAATAAAGAATCGAAAAATTTAGAGCCTAGAAATTTTAGATAGCAAACAAAAAAATGGTATATGACTACACAACAGAAAAATAATTACCTCAAAAAGAATAATTTAATAAATTTATGGCTATAGTTATTGAAATCTGCCAAAAAGAGTTAAATAATGCAAAAAATGAAATCAAAATTTCAAATGTTAAAACTTCCAAAAGGCCAAAAAAATTTAAAGATTTAGAAGATTAAAAGTATTGAAAGTATTGAAATAAAAAATAAAAAAAATGTCTACAAGAATAGAGAAATATAGGAGAAAGAATGGTTACCCTCAAAAGAATAATCCATAACTATAATTGTTAAAATATGCTAGACAAAAAAAAAAAAAAAAAATGAATTGAAAAAATTCATATGTTAAAAATTCATATGTTAAAAATTCCAAAAAATAAAATTAAAGAATTAGAAGATCATTGTACATGATCTACATGAGAGAAGCCCATGGTTGCATCTTACTTAAGAGACGTGCTGAGAATAGTTGTATGATTTGCTAATGAAAATTTTCAGATTGCAAAAACTATCCCAAAAATTTAGATATTAAAATTACCAAAAAGTCACAAATTAAAAAAAAAAATCAAAGAATGAGAAGATTAAGCCTAGGAATTAATCACCTATATCTTTTTAAATCATAGAATTTAACTAAAATTCTACTATTTATCAAAGTTTGACGATGTTCCAAAGGATATCTTTTTTGATATACTTTAAAATCGTGCATCTTTTTTTTTATTATTATTAAAAAATTAAATATATAAATAAGAATTTATTTTTTTGAGAAAAATATAAATAAGAACTTTAGTTCTTTAGACTATTGTGTGACTAAGGCTGCGTTTGGTTTGACTTCAAACCACTTCCGGAAAAGCATTTCCGAAAAATTAGTGTGTTTAGTTGGTTTGTAAAATTCGGTCAACTGTAATGCATTTCCCTTTTGACCGTAAAATAGAAGCATGAAGGTGAAAAAATGAATTCAGTTCTCATTTTCACTTCAAACAAATTCCGGAAAGAGCTCTCTCATCTCTCACACGCACTCTTCGACCAACTGCTCTCCAAGCTCCAAGCTCACACCGACGAGCTGCAAGCTCCAAGCTCACACCGACGATCCACACACTGACGAGCTCCAAGCTCCAAGCTCCGATCTACTCTCCGACGAGCTCCAAGCTCCAAGCTCCGATCCACACACTGACGAGCAAGCTCCGATCCACACATCGACGAGCAAGCTCTGATCCACACACCGACGAGCTCCAAGCTCCAAGCTCCAATCCACACATCGACAAGCAAGCTCCGATCCACACACCGACGAGCTCCAAGCTCCAAGCTCTGATCCACACAACGAGCTCCAAGCTTCGATCCACACACTGAGCTCCACCATCTCCCTCACACAGCCGATCCTCTCCACACACAGTGAGTTTCCCTTTTCCATTTCTCAGTCCGATCCCCTAATTTCTCAGTCCAATCCCCAAAATTTCTCAGTCCGATCCACCCTCATTTCTCAGTCCAATCCACCCTCTCATCACTTCATTTCTCAGCCCGATCCACACGGCTCCGATCCACATACCAAAAATACAAAAAACTGAAAGGGCCGACCCACCCTCAAACCCATAAATAATCCAACTGAAAATCATCAGTCCCTCATAAACAACCCAACCTTTATTATTATTATTATTATATTTTTTTTTTTAGGCTATGACTGAAATTTCCTCAGTTTTATTTGGTTGATAATGAGTATTGGGTGTAGCTGATGTTGAGTGGGTTGCATAAATTTGATGTGGGTACCGTGGGTTTGGGTACAAATTTGATGTAAAAATAGTTGTTGTGGTGAGAGTTGGTTATTGGGCACAAATTTGATGTGGCTATTGTTGTTTTGTGAGTTGTGAAATTTGATACGGCTATTGTTGTTCTGTGTTTTTTCTTTTTTTGGAAAACCCTTGTTCAGTGTTTTCTATAATAACAATGTAATGTGATTTGTTCATAGGTGTAAATATTGATTGTGATGGTATTATATTGTGTACGTTGTTGATGTTACAATTATACAGAAATATATGTGCATAAAAATTTTGGTACTCGTTATCAATGTGGTTTGGATGTTTTCTGTTTGTGGCTGTTTTTATTACTGTGTAATCAATAGCATGCTTGTTTACATACCTCTTAGACCACAGTGCTTGTGATTTTTTAGATGAAGAAAAAAACCAAAGCCGCAATTCTTGCCTTAGTTGCATCTGTCCTCCTTATGGGGGTTGCATTGTTAAGGAAATTGCGGCGTAGACGTAAACGACTGCCTAGGGCGCCTTTTGTTAATCATGCAGCCAAGAGAGAGGAATACATAAATAGTGTTCTGCATGGAAGCGAGAGATATTCTGTGAATCAAATTAGGATGAAGCCTATAGCTTTCCACCTTTTATGTCACATCCTCACTGAGGGGGAGCATGTACGCCCGACTATTCACATGCCTGTTACAGAGCAAGTGTTTATTTTCTTATACATTATTGGTCATAATGTGAGGTTTCGTGTAATGGGTAGTCGGATTTATAGATCAACTGAGACTGTTCATAGATACTTTAAGGTCGTCCTTAGGGGGGGGTCCTAAAATTAGATAGAGCTCTAATAAGACTACGTAGCGAAGATACACCCTAAGAGATAAGGAATAGCAGAAGGTTCTACCCATATTTTAAGGTAAATATTGCGACTTGTGTATTTTTGTAAATTATGAAGATTTGTGTAATTTTAAACCATTATGTCTGTCAAAAATTAGGATTGTGTTGGAGTAATAGATGGTACACATGTTCGTGAATCTGTGCCACTTGAAATACAAGGAAGATTTCATGGTCACAAAGATGGAACCACGCAAAATGTGTTAGCTGCCATTAGTTTTGACTTAAAGATTACTTATGTATTGGTTGGATGGGAAGGCAGTGCACATGATTCACGTGTGTTAAATGATGCATTTGCTAGGCCAGGGGGATTTTCAATTCCCAACGGTATTATACGTTTACTTCACCTTTTTGGTTTATTAGTTTAATAAATATTGTGCGTTTTCTTAAGCATAGTAGTGATTTGGTTTTATTTTTGAATATATGTAGGTAAATATTATCTTGGTGATACTGGGTATGGTAACAAAAATGGAATATTGTCACCTTATCAAAGTTTGCGATATCACTTAAAAGAGTTTAGTGCTCATCCTCCTGAGAATGAGAAAGAATTGTTCAACCTGCGACACTCTTCATTGAGAACTACCATTGAGCGAGGGTTTGGAGTGTTGAAGAAACGTTTTCGAGTGTTGGATGCAGAACCATTTTGGTCTTTTGAAACCCAAGTGAAAGTAGTGTTAGCATGTTGTGTGGTTCATAATCACATTATGGGGGTTGAACCACATGACCATATTATGGAAGCTGCAATGAACGAAGTAGAGTCTAGTGACCCCCAACAAGAAACACAATCACGTCGAGAGTCCATTGAAGACAGTAGATTGTGGAATGCTAAGAGGGATGAGATATGTCAAGCTATGTGGTCTGATTATATCAGGAGTGGAGAGTAGTACTTTATTTAGATTTCTATGGTTGTAATACGTGTTTTTTTTTTTTTTTATAAAGACAATGTATTTACTTTAGACTTCTAGTGGTGTAATGGAAAAGTATTTTCAGCATTACATTGTTATTTGATGGTATTACATTTTCATTTCGAGTGTTAGCATGTTTCATTCTGTTGTGCAAATTTATAAGCATGGTTGTATGTGTGTTTGATTTGTTGTTCATATTCCGAGCGTAATTACTAAATACTACTCTCATTTTTAAATGCTACTCTGACTATACAGTTTTCATATGTAGTAATGTCAAAGGACAAAGAGAAGGTAACCAATAACAAGCAATTCAGGTGGCTACCCCCCATGCATGAAATGATGCTGAGGATACTTGCACAAGAGGCTACAAAGGGCAACAAGCCCTCTAGCACCTTCAAGGCAGGCTTCTTTGCTCTTGTAGCAAAGGAGATAACTGCCCAATTTGGGGTTAAGTGCCACCCATCCTATGTTGATAATCAGATGCGAACTCTAAGGACCATGTGGTCTACTATTGAGAAACTTCGAAAGAAAAGTAGATTTGGTTGGGATGACAACCTAAAAATGATAACGTGCGATGCAAAGACATACCAAGAAGAAGTTATGGTATGCCTTCCAACTATATTTTCTTAATATAAATGATAATATATGTTTTTGTCCAAAAATTGAAATTTATAATGTCATTCTTTGTTAGGATTCCATTGCTTTTGTCAATTATTTGGTATTTTAAAGAGTTGTAAATGAAAAAAAAAAAAAAAAAGAGAAAGACAGCCGTATCTTAGTTTGGAAATTGAAGGCAAAGAATTATTTGAAAAGATATTCAAAGTTTCAACCATATCCTGCTTAGTACGGTTTACTGTCCATAGTCCAAGAGTAATGTCACACCACCATATCTAGATGTTTAAACTCAGCATCTACTCCATACCATGATTTTATGTTTAATTTGACAAGGATGGACACCCACTTTGTTTTTCAAATAATAACATATTTGTTTGTTTATCATTGACCTAAAACATTTAATGGCATCTATATTGAATTGAATATTGAATTTATGAGTGAAGTGATTATTGCATTGTTATTATACGGTCCTTCCTCCCTTACAGGCGCATCAAAAGCATGCAGAGTACTTAAACAAAAAAATTGAGATGTATGATGAATTGGCTATTGTTGTAGGGAAGGACACAGCCACGGGTGGCTTTTCTAAGTCCTATGTGGATATTGAGAATGAGCCGGACAATGGGGACAGTGCTGAGTTTGTTGCAGACAATGTGGAGGAAAGTGTGGTCGAGAAAGAGAAGAATGCAGTCGAGTCATCCACCACTGGGTCGGGAATTTCCAAGTCCCGCAAAAGAGGGCGTGCACCTTCTAATGCTGATGATAGTGTGCTGACTGATATGTCTGATTAGCTGAAGGAAATAGCTGTGGCTCTGAAAGAACTTAACCGGGGCCCGGTGGATTACACAACTCTTTACAATGAGGTTATGGCTATGATGGCGGATGGGTATAATGAAGAAATGCTCGCAACTGCGTTTGACCATCTTTGTGAAAATGAGGAGGTAGCACGGGGATTTCTAGCTAAGAATGCTAGGCTACGAAAGCTGTGGTTGGATAGTTTTTTTTTCTCACAACTTTGACTTGTCTGTTTCATGTAGACTGTGACGGTAGCTTTAGAAATTAACTTTTGTTGTAGTACTAGTATTGATCTACCATTGTATTATATATGTAGTATTTTGTATTATTGGGACGATACAATTGCCCAAATTATGTATTTGTACTATTTAGATACCACGAGTAGGTATCATTTTTGTACACCATGGAGGTGTAATGACAATGGTGAACGATTAATGTGGCTATTTTTATATTAATATTATGGGTATATTTAAATGATTATTTTTTATGTTGAAGTGGATGGTTATTTTTGTACTGTTACAGATATGTCTAGGCAATGCAGGTGCTTGAATTTGGATGATTAATGTTGATGTTGAAGTAGATGATTAGTTTTGTACTGTTACAGGTTTGTCTAGGTAATGCAGGTGCAGAAATTTGTAAGGCATTTCATATTTTTCGTAAAATGATCACAACCAAACATGGGAATTGATTTTCCGTAAAAAATGAATTCCATTTTTCATAAAATGTTTGACCGAACCAAACATGGAAATTGATTTTCCGTAAAACAGAAAGCATTTTCCGTAAAATGTTTGAACGAACCAAACACCAGAATTGATTTTCCGTAAAACGAATTCCGAAACAACCAAACGCCCTGAATACATTTTCTTTTTCTGAAAAATAGCATTTTCGGAAAATATGTATTTTTCGGAAAACATTTTACGCGAAACAAACACAGCCTAAAGTTTCAAACATGCACCCTCAAAATTTAGGGGTAAAATTTAAATTATGAAATTTCATGATGTAAAATTTAAATTCCTTTACACTTTAAGAGTTTAATTTGCAATTAAAAAAAAAAAAAAAAGTTGTATTAGGCCTCCTCCTACTCCTTGTAATGTAGGGAAATAATAACACCACCGTGGGACACTTTCAAATGAGTAATGCTTACTATTCCATTATTCACACCAACCACTTTCCCGGGGAGGTCCGCTGTAAGGCCACCCGAAGTGAAAGTTCGATCCATTAGGTTCTTCAATTTGTTCAGTCATTACTATGATGTAGCATAGGGAATGAGAATAACTGAAAGAAGAGAAAGTGCCATAGCGAGGGAGCTTGCTTCCTTAGTGCTTGCGCTAAGGATCTAATCAGAGTCAACTTGAATTAAAACCGCCATAGTACGAAGCTTAGACGTCGCCCATATGCTAGAGATTATGTTGGGTTTGCTGACAGCATTGGCCACACTAGCTTCCATGATCAGTAGAAGGTATTGATATCCAGGCCAATATAGTCGACGAATAGGATTGAAATCAGTGTGAAGAAGAGTCATTCGAGGAAGTGAGAGTCTTTGATCTCGGGCTCTTCAATACTGGTTGAGACGGTAGGCGGACGACAAAAAATAGTTTTCAAGTTTCAATTTCCAACGGCATTATTTGCAAAACCACAAAGCTGGCTTTTCAGTTTTCACCTTGTTTCTTCTTATCAACCTAACCCACGTACGCTCTCTCTCACATACAAAGATTTGGTTCTGTTAACTCTTTGATCATGGAGTACTTCAACAGCTTTCCAATTCAAGAACACAAGTACTGCCACCACTGGGGAACATTATCCATATCTCCTGTTAATTCTATGACATATATACAACAAGCTACCTTCTGAAGAGAGCTTCTTTAACGCACTCGTACACCAAATTCGGAAGTGGAAACTTTTGGTCATAATGACAGCACTTTTCATACCCTTTTGGAGCATTGTTCTTGTGACAAGAATGAACAAGTCGTATATGGTTCTTGCACTGACAAGGTTGAGATTGACATGTTATTGGGTGTTGCTGATTTATCTCAACAACTTCTTTCTCTGCAAGATTTTCTCAGGGTTCTACATTTGAAAGTATCTCAGATGAAGGGTGCCAATTCAATGTGATTCTGAGATTGACAATGTATAGAAAGACCCACATCCCACTTTTTTGTTTGGAAGGTTCTTGACTTGGTATATTTGTGAAGGCAAAATATATATTATAGGTACTTATTTAGTTTTTTGTTTGGCTTCTCTTAGAGTTGTATGGCAATTAGCCAATTAGTATTTAGGTTTATGGTGGATACTGGTTTTTCCCTTTTGTTACTTTTCTTCTCTTTATTAATACAATCATTGTTTTGTTTTGTTTTTAGAATAATACACTGTTATTTTTTCTTCTCTTTAGTACAGACACAGTCATTACTCATGGTACAATATTATTATGGTGCTTAATATATATATATATATATATTTTTTTTTTTTTTATAGGAAAACTGCTATTTTATTTCAACTCAAAAAGAACGAGATACATTATGGGTAAGAGCTTGCATTAAAAAGCAAGGCATCTCTTCTATCCATGCTACATAATCAACAATGCCTAAAGCATGTTTTGCCAATAAATGGGCTGGTATATTACCCTGTCTACGAATGTGAGAAAATTCAATCCGATGAAACATCCCACAAAGAACAAGTGCACCCGAAATGACTGATGCCACCGAGGATGGTGGGGATGAGTGACCACACAGAGCATTATAAACTACTAAAGAATCCCCTTCCATGATGAACTCAAAGATACTTATGTCCCTTGCAAACTGGAGAGCTACCTCAACTGCCTTTGCCTCCACCTCCAATGCTTCCAAGGGCGCATTTATCTTCTGACTTAGAGCTGCTACAACCTAGCCCTGTTCATCTCGAATTAGGACACCCACTCCTGCTGATTTCTGTGCTTTGAAGACTGCTCCATCCACGTTCATTTTGTATCTAGCTGTTGGTGGGGGAGACCATCTCACATCTTGACTTCTTGGTACCGGTTCCGCTGAAGAGTTTGCACTCCGATATTCTGCCAGGTATTGCGCACTCCATTTGACCAGAGCCTCGCCTGTCTTCTTCATCCCACCATGGCGCACTTCATTACGATTTGCCCATATTGACCATGCCAAAGTGACCACCGTGGCCACCTTATCTTCATCGTATTCCTCTGGCCTCATCAAGTGCCATACTAGATCGAAGAAGGAACTAATGGCAGATGGTTTAAAAGAAAACCTAAGTTTAGTGCATTGCCAAATCTGTCCGGCTCTCTGGTAGCTCCAAAACAGGTGACCTGAGTTTTCCAACCCGTCATTACAGTCCTCATAACGATCAACATCCAACACTTTTCTTTGCTTCAAATTCACCTTCGTGGGCAAGATCTCTCGACAAGCTCTCCAAGTGAAATGTCGTATTTTATGAGGGACCGGTATCCTCCAAATGTGCATCCAGAAACTTCGAAGTCCACTGCCATTAGAACTAGACCCAGCGTTATTAGACCGAGAAATCTCCATTGCTAACCTGTATGCACTACGAACACTAAAGAAACCATTAGTTGTCACAGCCCATATAAGCTTATCCGGCGATAACTGAGTGCTTAAAGGGATGCTTTTGATAGTGTCTGCCTCATGGGGAAGAAAAAGAGCATCTATCACTTGCATTTTCCAACCCACAGGTTCATGGGAAATCAGCTCACTAACCCGTAGATCAACATGCATGAACATCCTAGGGGACACCACCTTGAAAGTAGAAAATGATGGCAGCCATTTATCACCCCATACACAGATAGACTCACCATTTCCCACATTCCAACGGATGCCTTGTTGCACCAAATGTTAAGCAGCCATGATACTTCTCCAAGCATAGGATGGGTGATTCCTCATTGATGCATGGAGAAAATCTGTGTGAGGAAAATATCTCGCCTTGAAAAGACGATAAACTAGTGAATCATGCATTACTTGGAGTCTCCAACCTTGTTTAGCAAGAAGAGCAAGGTTAAATTGTTTTAATTGTTGAAACCCCATACCTCCATCTGCCTTGGCCTCACACATTTTATCCCAACTAAGCCAAGACATTTTTCTCTCATCACCTTTCTGACCCCACCAAAATTTCTGGATCATACTAGTCAAATCATTACAAAGAGAATCAAGTATTTTAAAGCAGCTCATAGTGTATGTTGGTATAGCTTGAGCTACAGCCTTGATCAACACTTCCTTACTTGCTTTTGAAAGGAGTTTCTCTTTCCAACCTGCTAACTTTTTGCTAAGTTTATCCTTAATATCATTAAAAGTATTCCTCTTATTTTTCCCCACCAAGGATGGCAAATCCAGATACTTCTCATGCTGCCGAATCACTTGAGCCCCAAATATATTCTTTATTTCTTCTTTAATATCATCAGGAGCGTTCTTACTAAAAAACAAAACAGTTTTTGTACGATTCAATTGTTGGCCCGAAGCTTGTTCATAGAGCCCCAAAATTCTTTGTATGGCATTACATTCTTCAATTGTAGCCTTACAAAAAATAATACTATCATCTGCAAAGAAGAGATGTGATAGGCGAAGAGCACCCCTACAAACTGTTACCCCTTCCATCTCACCCATATCCACTGACTTTTTTATTAAAGCTGAAAGTCCCTCAGCACACAATAAGAACAAATATGGGGACAACAGGTCTCCTTGCCGTATTTCCCTAGATGGTATACACAAAAGCGCATTGATACAAGTTGTTAGTATATAACTTAGTTTAACCTAGCCCATCGGGCTTAGCCCAATATACTGTACTTGTAGTATACTCATATTATTTGTATTTCACACATATTTAGCATATATAAAGCTCTCTATTGTACAATGTTATACACACAGAATATACAAACTATTCAATCTTTCTCTTTCTCTTTCTCACTTTATATTCTTAACATGGTATCAAAGCAAAATTTCATTCTTGGCATTAAATAACTATCTCTACACAGGAAAGAAATTTTCCACGCGTACACAAATCAATCCTCCATCCCAACCACTTGCCTTGCTGCCTCCCAGATTTGGACTCCACAGAATCATGCAGCCACCATCACTCACACCCGTGTCTAAGATCCACAAGCTCAACAATCAGTGCCTCCTCTTTCAAATCTGTGCAAATCAAGGCTTCTACTAATGAAACCAACCACACATACGTGGTCCACAGCCACCAGAGACCAAAACCCAGAAATATGGCCTCCAGAGGATGTTTCACGCACCTCTACAACCCACTGCCACTACAACCCACTGCCACTCCTCTTTATTGTGATAATTGTAGTGCTATCCACATTGCTCATAATGATGTATTCTATGAACGCACCAAGCACATTGAGATCGACTGCCACATTACTCGCTAGCATCTCAAGAAAGGTAATCTCTAGTTATTCTCCATCTCCTCTGCCAACTAACCTGCTGATATCTTCATCAAAACTCACTCGCCTGGTTGTCTTCGAGATTTGATATCCAAACTCCACTTAGCTTCCTCCTTTCCACCTCGAGTTTGAAGGGGGATGTTAGTATATAGCTTAGTTTAGCCTAGCCCATCGAGCTTAGCTCAATATACTATAGTTGTAGTATACTCATATTACTTGTACTTCACACATATTTAGCCTATAAAAGGCTTTCTATTGTACAGTGTTATACACACAAAATATACAGACTATTCAATCTTTTTTTCTCTCATTTTATATTCTTAACACAAGTTATTCGATCTACTTTCTTTTATTTTGTTTATCTTTAATCTTTTCCTGCTAAATTTAGTTCAATCGACACATATTCTGATTGCCTCTTAGTCCTAAGGATAGACATGGCTAAAACCTCACAAGAGGAAAAAAAATGCAAGTTTTATATGGATACATGTAGCTACTTTTTAGAAATCTGAACCAGCAACAGCATGAACTAGTGGAAAGTAGCAAAAGGTAAGGGTCGTTACTGAATTCTCCTTCGCACCTGAACACATTTAGGAGAAACCGGTTCCACACATCCCTTTGCGTAATTGACATTTACTTTTTTTAATTGCAAACCCCAATGGAAAAAAACAGAAGGCTCAGCCACACTGTTCAAAAGGCAGAGCCTCCTAATGAATTACATTCACAAATTGTTAAGGAACAAGTCCTCCAGCAAAAAAACCTGGGAAAGAATTGGACAAATACCACCTAGCCAGGAAATGGGCTGCTTTATTTGCATTTCTATAGAGCCAATTGAACTCCAGCTGATTAAAATTAACAAAAAACAGACTAATATCAGCAACAAAACTAGCAAGCCTCCAAGGCATGACTGCATCTCTGTTGTTCACTGCCTCCATGCAGCTTCTGGAGTCACCTTTTAACACCGCGTGCCTAAACTGCATTTGACTAGCCAGCTAGATGGCCAATAGGATAGCTTTGGCTTAGACAGGGATGTCAGTATTCACTTTCTTAGAAGATGCAACTACCTGTTCGTGACATTTATATAATTATATTCATTTTATAATAAATATAGCCTTAGATATAGAACATTAAAAAACAGGCTAGCTTTTTTAATTAATGAATTATTGTTTCACATAACTCATACTGATAATCAATATTTTGATAGACCATTGCCACTTTAGAGAATTTGCTTGAAATGTTATTCTTTGATAATTTTGTTCCTCTCCTCAAATGTCATTACAAAATAAACATATGAAGATAATGAGCATTGAAAGCCTTGATCCTATACAATTAGCCAAAAAGATTCAGCAATCTAAGCTTCATAGACTCTGCACTCCTCATCAGCTGGGTTTGCCTGGCAGAAGTCCTCTAATGGATCTCCGCTACCTGCAAAAGCTGAACCTGGCCACCTTAATGCTACCAAATGAGCCAAATCAACGACCCTTTGGCTGCAAACAAAACCAAAGTCAGGTCATAATCAAAGTTACACTGAACGAATAGTCAAGCAAAGTTACACTGAACGAATAGTCAAGCATTCTTGGATTCTTTTACCTTCTATAAATGAGCACTTCTAAGTACTAATTACTAGAAAATCCAGTTAAAGTATGAATCCATATGATTCAGTATCCTCACCTGTATCCCCATTCATTGTCGTACCAGGCAACCACCTTGACCATATCATCACCCATGACCATTGTCAATGAAGAGTCAATGGTAGAAGAAACATCTGTGCACCGGAAGTCTACTGAAACAAGAGGGACATCACACACATCCAATATGCCCTTCAATGGCCCCTCAGCTGCTTTTCTGAAGGCTCCATTGACATCTTCTGCTGAAATGCCCTTCTTCGCAACGTTTATAACAAGGTCAACAACGGACACATTAGGTGTAGGCACACGGAGTGCAATGCCATTGAGCTTGCCCTTGAGCTGGGGTAGCACTAGAGACACGGCCTTGGCTGCACCAGTGCTTGTTGGGACTATGTTCAATGCTGCAGCCCTGGCTCGCCTCAGGTCTCTGTGTGAAGCATCCAAGAGCCTCTGAAGATACACAACGTAGGCTATAACTTTTAAGTACCTTTATTTGAAATCATTATAACACTGAGCATTTTTATAGGAATTTTTTTATTATTATTGTAAGAGCACATTATTTGATCTCTTTAAATTGTTGGAATTTTGTACTCAATGAAAACAAAATGAAGATATGACCCTACATGAGGAGAAAAAAATCTGTGTTTGATGGTTTACCTGGTCTCCAGTGTAGGAATGAGTGGTTGTCATGGTTCCCTTGACAATGCCTGCAAAATAAGAAATAATTAGATGTATTTTCTCAAAAGCCTCTCTAATGCTGAAAGAAAATTCAAGCATGTGTTATGGCAAGCACAATTTCAGTCTCATATTCATGTGCACAAACGTTTAGTCCCAGAAGCCCTTATTGGATTTATGCTGCAAAATTTTATGAATCCTTACTGAATTCTTCATCCAAGACTTTCACAAAAGGAGCCAGGCAGTTAGTGGTACATGAAGCATTGCTGCAGAAGGAAAATTTATGACCACCATTTAGAATACACCATTATAAGAGGTAACATGTATAAGAAATTAAGTAGCTCAAGCACAGTCATAATTGTTTGGTTAGCATGTTAATTAGACTATATGGGAACACTGACCTAACAATATTAGCAACCTCGTGCGAGTAATCCTTTTCATTTACCCCAACAACATAGGTTGGAATGTCAACACCTTTTGCTGGAGCAGTGATGATAACTTTCTTGGCACCAGCTTGGATGTGTTTCCCAGCACCGGGACCATCCACAAACACTCCTGTTCCCTGTAGGAAAAATTAATCAATAATCTTATAAGGTCTGTCCAAAATAGAGCCAACTTGGGAATTTTTTTTTTCCATGAATTACAAAATTTCTTATGCTATCTTGCACTTGAGGAGACTCTGATAGTTGAAGAATGAAAGGACAGGACTTACCTCAATAACAATGTCAATGCCAAATTCAGCCCAAGGGAGCTTGAGAGGGTCCCTGTTGGAGACAACCTTGATGGGCTTACCATCAACGGTTATGGTGGTGTCGTCTAGTATTTTCACATCTGCTTTGAATGTTCCCAGCATAGAGTCATACTTTAGCAGATGTGAAGCCTGTATTGGCAATGATCAATGAAACTTATTAACATTAACCAAGTTAAAAGCATGGTAATTCGGAGCTCATAAATAAAGTATCTTACATTCTTGACACCACCACTGTCATTGACAATGATAACATCAAGGGGTGAGTTTTTGCGCCCATGCCAGCATCGGAGGAAGTTCCTGCCAATACGTCCAAATCCGTTGATTGCTACCTTCAGTTTGGCCACTGTTTCTCCCCTAACTGGAGCTGATCCTGTTGTCTAATTTCAGGAATATGTGCAAAGTAATTAGCAGTGACAATATTCAGTGAATACTTAAATAGTCATCTTAGAACCCCATAGCTATAAAGCTAGAAAGCTATAAATTCTGAAAATTTTTATTTTTTGTTCTTTTCATTTGTGTATGTCTTGTATACCTCCCATGTAACCTTTTTTTCTTCTTAGATAAATCTAATTATCAAAAAAAAAAAAAATGAACTGAAGGTTCTATTCGAAGTTACTGGCATATGCATACATTCTATTATTTTTTTTCAGAAATTAAAAGCGTTACGTTAACTTTTTAATAAATTTTCATTTGTGGCATGGCTATTCTAATTGATAATTGCTAGTTTGTAAATTGAAAATTCGTTATGAAGTATAAAACTCTTCAGTGAAGGTCTTGAGTTAATAAGAGTGCCTCTTAGGTTTAAGCTTATGAAAAATGTTAGTTTTTGCTAATGTTGCAAATCACATAGAAGGTTTGAGGTTGTAAAACAAAGCAAGCTACCAGAAGTTGACGAAAGATTAATTTGATAAGTGGCTACTGGCTAGTCAAGCAGCATATCCTTTGGCTCAACTTGATTTTG
The DNA here is from genome assembly GCA_023621385.1 of Quercus gilva. Lineage (NCBI taxonomy): Eukaryota > Viridiplantae > Streptophyta > Magnoliopsida > Fagales > Fagaceae > Quercus > Quercus gilva. The sequence continues at coordinate 16,364,092 of CM042474.1, forward strand.
TTTTACACCCTTTGAAAAGCTGAATAAAAGCTTGCTAAAGCTTGAGGAGTGAACTCTTCAGTTACAGACTAGGAGGAACCATCTGTGTGGCTTATAAATTTGTTCAAAGCAAAGTTATTTTTTTATTGTTTTTTTTTTCTTTCCTCTTTTCTCTTCTAACAAAGTTTTAGAGGCATGTTTGATATGTTTCGGATTTATCATTGGATTGCTAAAGCAAAACAACATATAATCTCTGTTATCCTCTTTTAACATATATCAATCCATACTTCCATAGTCTAGTCTATTTTACTCTTCAAAGAAATATCAATCCAAGAAGGAAGAGAAGATAACCTTGGGAGTAACTTGGGCAGCCACAACATCAAAGAAGGATGCCCCTCTAGCATTCTTGGAGTAGGTCAAACATGTTCTGGATCTTAGCCCAGAGAACTCAGCTACTTCCAGCCTCTGTACAACCAAAATGAATTAACAATCCCAATAAACAAGAAAGCCACTAAAACATCTTCTAACATGAACAGATGAACTTATGCAGAGGGACACTACCTTAGAGGAGGAGCATTGGGTTGGGAAAGAGTGGAAATTCTTGGAGGGAAGCCTTGTGTTGGTTGGAATTCTTGAAGAAGCTAGAGCTGCATGGCTGGCCATGGCTGCAACTAAAGCTATGTGACCAATTTCCTCAGTTTTATAGAGTTCAGTTCGTTTTTTTTCAGTTAATATAGTCACTTTTTAATTGCTTTTTGGTTATAAAATTAATGGTTGCAAGTGAGTTAATGGAACGTGTGGTGAGAATGGTACATGAAAGATAAATGAGATAAGATCCTGTTTGTGCTTGCTACTTCATAATCTGAACCACAGATTGATCACCCGTTAGTTTCTTCCTGCAATGCCCTTATATTTTTCCAAAGGACAATGTGTCCCCATCTTATTGATCTTTTGTTAGCAAATTTCTGGCTGTTGGGAAATCACGGCTGATAGTGGAGAACGTTCAATTCAAGGGACAATATCTCTGTCATTTTACATTGCATAACTAGGTTAATGTACCCTCAAGAAATTCTTTCCTGTAATTATTTAATGTGCTTGAAATGATAGTCTTTATTTAATGTGCTTGAAACGATCGTCTTGAACACTCATATTAGGGGGGGAAACCACTCTAGTATGTTGGAATTATGCAAAAAAAGGAAAAAAAAAACGAATTGATTATAAAGGGAAAAAAATGAAATGAAAAATATAACAAACTAGAGTGGATTGATTGTAAAAGAAAGGAATTAAACATCTTTGTTTGGGAGTTTTTTTTTCCCCAATGATTTGAGAGTTAAGTACACCCTTCGCAATATTGTTTAGGAGTAACAGATAAATGAAAATGAAAGAATATTTTACTTATCACTTTTTGGATGCATTTTTTCAAAATATGGATAAAGTTGAGAATTCACTTTTATTTCATCAAATTAATTGATGGTTCTTCTCATTTAGGGAGGAATGTTTAGAAGGAAACAAAATAAAAAATGAGTTCCATTTCATCCTTCCAAACAAGAGAAGGATGACTCTCATCAATCACCATTCTTTTTCATTCCATTTCCCCTTAATTACATCCGTCAAAACAGGGATCAGTGTCTCATATATACAGATCAATGTGAATATAACTATAAGGTAGTTTTGCTTGCACATTGGTGCCTTTAACGTAGTCCTCTGCTAGGTGGACAGTGAAGCATTGTTTCTATAATTGGTTGGCATCAGAAATTGCTATTTTCCCCTTTCAAGAAATTATTATGATCTTCCACCAAAATAAATAAATAAATAAAATTCAGGATCAAGAGCCGAAGCGGCAAAAAATTTATAGTGAAAGGTAGTAAAAGATGTCTCTAATCTCTATACTATAACATGAGCCTACCTGCTTTACATAAAGCAGCATCTTTAACATCAAAAATCTATAATTGTGAAGAAATATAATTAACATTCAATTTGCTAATAATCCCTACTTTTGGTGAACCGGGAATTAACTGTAAGAATTTCTAACCTGTTTATAGTGATGAAAATGACATGGTAACATAGGCGCAAACCACCTTAGGCTGTTCTGTGTGGTACCACCTAATGATAAATTGAGACAACGAAATGCATGATAGCCAAGATTCTCCCCCTCTTGAATAACTGACGATATTCAATCATTTTCGATTTCATGTCTTTAGCCTTTGCAATAATAACAAGCTACCAAAACATGAAAATTTGAGTTTATGACCTAAGGGGCAGGATTCTATCAAATGAGAGACGGATCTCTAGTTCCTCATTCAACTCAAATTACACTAACGTAACTCAGTAGCCATTTCCGAACATGCCGGCACAACAGAGGTAACTCCTACACTATAAATGTACAAGTTGATAGAATACCTCCTAAATGATAATTGTAAAAGCTGATAGAATATCCAATGCAACACGTGAGGGCTATCATCCAATCCCAGTCCCCAGTGACCATCTACAAAACTAAACTAAACTGAGAAGGGTTAACTTGGCTGAGTCACAAAATAATGTCCATTTGTAACAGCCTAGATCATGGAAAGTAGCAGACGAGACACACAATGGAACACATTTAGAATTTTTTTAAAAGTAATTATATTAATAGAACTACAACAATGTATTTTTTTTCTTGGTATAAAAAACCTATAACAATGTACAAGACTTTAAAGTGAACAGCTTAAGAAACACGTTTAGAACAATACTAAATATTGCATATCACTTTACCCAAATATGAGTAATCCACCAGGATAATATTTGTCAAAGTTGTATACCCAAGGTAACAACCAAGCCACCAAGTTTGAAGAAACAACTAAACTGATTGTTGAAAGGGGAAAAAAAGTATTACGAGACATTTAACTATTACTTATTAATCTGGAAGTTTCTGGTAGAGAAGGCCATTTATACCCTGATGTTATTATATGGCAGCTTCAACTTCATCTGAGATTACATTCGAATCATTTGGGGCTTCATCTGATTGGAGCTGACCAGAAACATCATCTATAGCAGAGTTTAGCTGTGCGATCTTCTTAGCCAGTTCTTTCCGTGTCTTCTGTAAAATGAAGTGAAAATATATGTTTCAGAAAATAAACATAGGAGTGAAAATGTGTTGGTTTTTCTGGAGATCAATAACATATAAGATGTCAGAACAGAAACAAAAGCACTTTATGGCATTTCAGAGATAAAATGAATAGTGACTTTTGTGGCAATATATGAAAATTGAACATAGGATTAACACATTCCAGCATCTTCTAAAAACACTAAAAGTAGTCATCCTAAAAAGAAACTCAAAGTACCTGAGTGAGAAAAAAAAAAAAAAAAAGGATAAAACAATATCACATGCCTAAACATTAGAAACAAGTGAAGCAAAGGTCTTTAAAAAATAATAATAATAATAAAAAATAAAATAAACAGATTTATCCTGCTAGTTGATTATATACAGATAGAGTAGAGAAAAACTTTCAACCTCCAGAGCTTTATCCTCATCATAGATGAATTTGGGCAGTTTCTTCATCAAATCCTTCCGCTCAGGTCCAGCTAGGGCTTTGCTGATCTGTAGGAGATAAATAAAAATTGCAAACGAAGTGAGAAATAAAATCCCTGCATTTCCGTATAAAACTGTCAAAGAGAAGCATAAAGACCCACGGCCCAATCATTGGGAAGCTCCAGAGTGCCCCACCACTAGATATTTAATGCAAGTAGACTAATATTATTAGCATTTAAAAGTAAAAGCCCATTGAATCAACTTATTGCGTTGTTTAACATACAGATCATGAAAGTATTAGGTGGCACCCCACAGTACACTAGCTTCTGCCATTTTCGGGAAAAGTTAATTACAAATAAAGGAGCACCAGACCTGAGGTGCATATACACAACTGAGTGTGCCAAATATGAGTCCTCCCAAAACAAAGCCACCTACAAAGATGCTTGCACTGCCTGGCCTTCCACGATCACTGCAATTATACAATATAAGCACAATACTCACATTAAGAATTTCTAATCCTATATCATATTAAAAAAAGAAATTAAAAAAATATAAGCAGTTAACATATAAATTCAACGGCAAAGACGGCATAGATTGAGCAGCTCACTTTCAACTAACAAAAAAAAAAAACCAATCATGCATCTTTGCACCATAACTACCATATAGCATTGGGTTCACAAAGAAATGGCAGAGATAATACCTATACCCAGCTTGAACAATGAGTGGCCTTCTGGAGGTACAAAGTTGCAATTTCCATACACGATTGGTATTCAGAAACAAGCTGGTGGAGGATGCATTCCCAAGAAACTGGTCCAATGGCTTCAGAGCAGATCCTAGAAAAGAATTGACAAAGGTAGGTAAGTTATCAGTACTTCTAAACCAATCAGAAACCACACTCATCAGTGTGTGAACCATTGCTCCACAGGCAGAGACATACTAGGCAGTTCTTTCATGGCCAACAAACAGTATATGTTTCTCAAGTATATCCCAAAGAAACATCCAAAATCAATGTAAAACCTTTAACATCAGGTTGAAGTAGATTATAACTAAGTAATATGAGCCTCCACCAAATGTCAATGGTAGCCATACATTCCAGAACCATTCCTTCCTATGGTGACAGGACATGAAAACGGAAATTGAATTTTTAAAAATAAAATAAAAGAAAGCAATATGATCTGATTATCCACCTATTTCCATATTGGAAGAAACATCAATATTAGAGTATAAATAGCACTTGGTTTAGCTTCTTTCTGTTGGCTTATTTGCCTATGTACAGATTTTTAAAGCCTTTTTATTTTTTTTTCAGGTATTGTACTTTTACGAACTTTCAGAAAATTAGCATATAATCTTTTAACGCACTAATGTGCCTAAGATCCAGTATTATAGAATTGGAGACTTCTAGTAGAAATTTATGCAAAAAGCCAGGTGCAGATAAAATTCCAACCTAAATAGTAAGACTCCCAAGCAGTCCCTAAAGAATCTGAACTGAGTTAAATTCTGAAACATAAGGTCCAAATGTGAATTGCCCACATCCCAATCTTCAACAAAGACTGGCCTCAGTGACAGCTACTGTACAGAGTACTCCATACATTAAAGACCCAATTATTTATTTTGAATGAGAAGTTAGCTTCAGATTTTTTCCTACATTCTATTCAGGCTTTTTTAGACAAGCAAGATCAATATCCAACACAAGAACGGCTTTTATATAACTCAATCAATTATAGCATAAGCAAACACGCCCCAATCCCTCAAGAGCCCCAATGAAAGAAACCTTGTTCCACTAGCACCATTCTCACAAAGAACCACACTAACTTTCCAAGATTGCAAACCCATCAAGGAAATCATGCAAAAGTCTAGCTTTTTCACTAAACTGACAGATTCGCGCATAGAAGGGAAAAAAACAAAAACAAAAGCCCACAAAGATTATGAGCTCATTATTAGGATCAAAGCTAAGTACGCTAAACATTATAATGAGAAAAGAAAATGGAATGGAAGTAAATCTTTCAAGTTGATCAAAAAATGAGATCTTTCAGCCAGAGTCAATTGATTCAAGAAACGCAAGCACGATCATTGTATAAGAAACATAGATGAGCAATCAATATAAGAGAATCTGGAAAAAAAAAATATATATATATATATCGTACGAGAAAGAAAGAAATGTGAGAGAAAAGGTTACCAGTAGAAAAGTGAGCTGGAGGATTTCTCATAGAAACCAACGAATTGGAAATAGCAGCCATTGTTGTTGTCTAAAAAGACAAAAACACACACACTCTTATATTTTCAGAGAGAAAAAAGAGAGGGAGCGTTGATGAAGGAGAGACGGATTTCACTTTCAGAGAAAAGTCAAGTAAAAATAAAGCAGTGAACCTTTTCTTTTAAGGGTTCGATGATTTCTATGTTAAGAAGTGTAAAGCGTAAACATCAATTACACTAATAAAATGGAAATGAGGTTTACCTTTACCAAAAAAAAAAAAAAGGAGATGATCAGATGAGGTCCTTTTTAAGTTTGAGGGGTTTTTCATTTATCAAAAAAGTAAAAACAGTTTAAGGGGTTTTCATTTTTATATTGATATTTAAATTTTTTGTTTTAATCCCCAAATTTACTTTTTTGAGAAACGTTTTGATCCCCATACTACTATAATAACTATTGGGATTAAAATTATATATATATCAAAAAAAAAAAAAAAAATTTCATCGTATCAAAAAAAAAAAAAAAAAAAAAAAACATTTCATAAAACTCACGGCAATTTTTGGTATGAGCTGGGACAAACATAACATGTCGTGAGCTAACTAAAACTCACGACATGTTATGTTTAGTGCACACTAAAATTGTAAAATATAAAAATCTCAATTAAAGTTTAGAATGTAACGATGAATATATCAATAAAAAAAAACAGTAAATTACTTATGTGATGATATGTGTTTAAATTATTTTTCTACATAAAATAGTAATGCTTAAGAATTATTTCTAACACTAAAAATGAACACTATTTTAGATATGCGTACAACATCGTTTTACAGGATTTGACAATGGGAGATGCTACGTCTACAACAATTTTACAACAAATCACAAGTGGTTAGTTGTTATTGGTTCAAATTTGAATCTAACACTAAGATTACTTTTTTGCCCCAACAATAACAACCAATAACAACCTGCCACTTAGGAAATGTTGTAAAAATGTTGTAGAAATGTTGTAGACATAGCATTTCTCTTTGACAATAGCTTTACAGACGTCAATTGACTAAATGACTAATCTGCCAAAAATATTAAAGTTAAGAATTAAAATGACAAATATTAAACTTCAGGACGAAAATTTACAATCTGTCCTGAGTTAAGCTGTGTGATTTGGATTGTGACCTTTTATATTTTTATGTATGACCAAGATAAGACTTATTCAAGTGAAAGCCTTAATTTTTAATTTTTATTTTTTTTGAAGCAGAAAACCTTTTAATTAAACCTATATTTAATCTCTTTATTTTCTTTAATTATTTGCTATTCATAGTTGTTTTTGCTCTTAGAATATATTACATTGTTGGATGAGATTATTTGAATTATGAATGTCTCTATTAAAAACACTAAAAAATATCAATTGAGTTATAAAACTCCTGATAAATATATTATTTATTAAGTAATAACTTTTATTTCCTATTGAGCTAAGCTGATAATTGGACCAAGAATTATATGCTTTGATGCCTGCAAAGTTCAAAATAGTAATCTAAAGCCTCACTTTTGGAGGATCATGTATGGATGTTTCTATTAATTTTAACGAGGTGGATAGCTTTGAACTTTGAAGGCATCAAAGCATATAATTCTTGGTCCAATTATCAGCTTAGCTCAATAGATTACATAGAATAGTGTTTCTAAAAAAAAAAAAAGATTACATAGAATAGTGAGGCTTTAGATTACACGATTCTATGGTTAAAAAAAAAAATAGCACCCATTGGTCATTTCTTGGTATCAACTATTAATTTGAAAATCCTATTTGACCTCTACTTTATCATCTAGTTCTAGTTTCCTCAAGTTTCCAACCCTTTTTATTTTGGGAGTTCCAATTCTTCCCAATTCAATCTATAGATTAGGTTCTTCCGCTCCACAGAGCTATTGGCCAAATTTCCAATCTCTATAGTATGATGAGCCTTGTCGATTTAATCTAAAAAATAAGAACAATTTTTTTTTTATCTCATTTTAAGATAGAAGAATCTTTAATCCCATAAGTTCTCGTAAATCTCACATCAATACACTACAATATTATTGGTAATGTATTGGATACTAGTTAATTTTTAATACTAGTTTCTATGTAACTATCATTCTGACATACCTAGGATCATTTTTTCTCGTGTCATCTTCAATTTTGGCTCCAATAGGCAATAGCCGGCTAGATTTTGTAGTTTTATCAATTTATACTAAGGTTTGCTGAGGCAACAACATTGTTCAGATTACCAAACGTTTCGGTCTCTGCAGGAAAAGAACATGAAGTAGATGACAAGTTTAGGTGTGACAATGATCTCAAACGCGCTACCATTTGCTTATTAGATATCCTCCCTCTTGTTGCCTAGGAAATGCAGACTTGTTCTACAGCTAGTTTTGCTTTAAGAGTATTCAATTGATCTCTGTTTTGCTTGAAGCCATGGCTGCCGGTTCTACAGGAGAAAGGTCTTTCCAAGAGACACCTACATGGGCTGTCGCAGTTGTACGTGCTGTGTTTGTGATTGTATCTTTGTTAATCGAACATGGAATTCATTCTCTTGGAAAGGTAGTGTTTTGATTAAACTCTTTGTTGCTTGGTATATAAGTACCAATAAGTTTAGAGATACAACATTTTTCTTGACTATTGATATAGTTTCGTGAAAGTGATGTCCGTTTAGTGATACATTCCCTTACTTAGCTTTTCTGTCATGACAGTGGTTTCAGAAACGCCGGAACAAGGCCTTGATTGAAGCTTTGGAGAAAATAAAAGCTGGTTAGAATTTTATGTTAAACTTGGAGTCATCTTTAAATAATAATCAATAGCGGTTTAGATTAGCCAAAACTTAATAGCTCAATTGGCAATTGAAAACTAAACTATATTAAACGAACACTTATACTAGACTCGAAAATTTTTGAAATCGATACATATTTGTCAATCAACATCTGTGCACCACCTCCATAGTCTAATCCATAGTAATTATTTTGTTTATTGGTTGCTCTTATTATATGGTTTGCAGAGTTAGTGCTATTAGGTTTCATATCCCTACTGCTTACAGTGGGTACAACCTTAATCACAAGGATATGCATACCTTCAAAACTTGGCAACACTATGCTTCCATGTAGAATTGATGCTAGAAAGAAGGATCGGGGAGGTGCTGGCAGGAGAAAATTACTTTCAATTTTCAAATGATGAAAATGTAATGTGGCGCAGAGTCTTGGCAGGGTCTGGTGGAGATGATTTTTGCACAAAAAATTTAAGATTCTGAAGCAAGAACTTAACCTTAACTACCTATGGTTTATATTATGATATATGAGTGAAGGCAGCTTTGAAGAAGAATAAATTATGATTGGCCCAATGTCTTTGTGCGGAATAGGGTAAAGTGCCACTGATTTCACAAATAGCAGTGCAACAATTGCATATATTCATCTTCGTCCTTGCAGTTTTTCATATCCTCTACAGCGTCATTACCATGGCATTGGGGCAAGCTAAAGTAAGTTTCCTTTTTCTTTTTATTGAGATTTTCTTTTTTGTTTAGTTAGAGAGAGACTCTAGTTTATGATTTTTTGGGCACTATACAAATAGGATCAATTAGTGATTTATAGGCATATAAGTAGACACAGAACTTATAGCTCAGCTATCAAGAATTTTATAATTCAATTAGTTAACATCTCATTCATGATATCCATAGTTCAAATATCTCTCTCTCTGTATATATATATATATATATATATCCTCCTTATAACTATGATAAAAAAAATAATAATAATTAATAAATAAATAAAAAACAGATACAAAACAGCTTTTACTAGAGTAGGGGGTCATGGCCTCTTTGGCCACTATTTTTTTAGTATGTATTGTAATTTTTTTTTTTAAATATAATATATAACCATATATAGTGTGCATTTGTCTAGGGATGAACACACATTTTTTTTTTGCTGGTCTCATGGCACTATTCATGGACCAGTCAACCCCTAACAAACGCAACAATAGTGTTTTATGAGTTTCACAGCACTATTTATATTTTTAAAAATTATTTTACTACAGTATTTTCAGTAATAAGTTTTCAGTTTTCAACAAATAAGCAGTATCTAAATACACCCATAGTTAAAATTAAGTTATAATACTTCCAGATACATCAAGTCAATTAAATTACTCCAAAGAGAACCCAAAATGTCAACTAATCTCCCCCTATGGCATCCCTCTTAAAAATAACTCTTTAGTTAATAAATAACTAAAATCAAGTAATGCTAATGTATTGAAGACATCAATCACTTCATGAAGTATAGTCAACTTATCCATGCAGCACCACTGCCCTAAAACTTCACTTTTTTCTTGGTACATTTTTTTTTTCATACCACCTCATTTAAAAAGATTGAAAAATAAGTATTACCAACCAAGTCAACTTTTTTTTTTTTTTTGAGAAACTACCAACCAAGTCAACTTGGGATTTATATAAAGGTAACAAATAAGTCCATACACTCACAGCCTATTGCTTTTCTAATAGAATATTCTATTTTCCAAAAAGATTCCTACTTAAGCTATATGCAAGATGACACCCTTCTCTTGAAGTTTGTAGATAGATGACACTCTCTCCCTTAATTTTTTATTTATTTATTTATTTATTTTATGAATGATATTCTACCCCTTGAAGTTTGTGTAAATAATAAAAAAAAATGAAATTTTATGTCAGGAAAGTAATAGTATGACCATGTGAGAGGGTATGGACTTATTAGTTACATTTATAAAAACTTCATAACTGAGACTATCATTTTATTAAATGTTAGGGGGGAGGTGTCATATTATGAAACCTCATAGGAGGCAGGTGTAATTTAACCCAAAAAGAAAAGGGAAAAAAATGCACAAGGGATAAGATGAAAATTATAAGTGAGTATTTCAAAAAATTTATAAGTCAAAGCTTTATATTTTGTTTTCTTTAATTTTTTTAATTAAAAAATTATATGATTTTTTGACAAAGGAATATGAGTTAAGTCCAAAATTATTAAAGTTAATTACCTTTTTTTTGAGAATCATTAAAGTTAATTACCTAATAATCAAGTTCCAGGCCATTTAAACCTTATTAAAATATGTACTATTATTCTCAAAAAAAAAAAAAAAAAAACTATGTACTATTTGCCTCTTCTTTTTTTAATTTATTCATAGAAAGGTAGTACTAATATTTACGATTTACTTGTGAATGTTGATTAGATGAAGAAATGGAAAGCTTGGGAATCGGAAACTGAATCCTTGGAATATCAATTCACAAACGGTAATTCCCTCTTGAAACTTTTTTTATTTGGGGGTTGTTCTTTCTCGAAAATTATTGGCTCGAGCCTAGATGAAGAAACTGGGCCTCAGAATAACGGGCCTTGGGTTTTATTTCTCTAGATCCAGCATGATTTAGGTTCACTCATCAAACATCCTTTGTGAGGCGTCACTCTGGCTTGTCAAGAACACCTGGGATCAAATGGATTGTAAGTTTTAAATAAATTGCTATTCTCTACCGTCAAAAGCAACCACATTTTGTGTGACCAAGCCCATTTAACCCTAATTATAATAGTGCTACTTGATGAAAACGCTAAATAAGTTTGGATTAAGTAATGTGTTTGAGTTTAGCGAGAAAGTGTAACTAAGCATGTGTGTTTAACAGTTAGTTTATTTCTTAAAAAAAATTATATGCAATTAAGATACACATAAATAATACAGTAATAATTATATTATTGTCTTGTAATAAGTTGAAAAAAATAAAATTTGTAAATAGCATATAGGAATACTCATATTTTAGAGTTTGGGTGTAAAATTGTTATAATTGGCCCCTCAAATTTTTGAATTGGTCCAACTAACCCAATAGAAATTAATCACTAACCCTTTCCTTGGGCCCGTGGCCCCTCCACATACCAAATACAACACAACAAAAATCCCCTAATCACCATTATCACAACATTCACAGCCACTGCCTAACATTTTTTTGGGTAGTTAATAGTCATCATTGAGAAAACCAATTGAAGAACTATCTTAGCGTATGTACTATGGAATAGGATAGCTGCCCTCCTTGTTCTGTTTCTGTTTTTAGGGAGGAAGTTAGTCTTTGTTTGTAGTTTGTTTCTCTATCCAATAAAGTCTTTTTTCATTAAAAAAAAAAAAAGAAAAAAAACTTAGCATATTTAACCAATTTGTTTGAACTTTGGGTGTCAACAGACTTAGTAGTAATTAATTTTTTTTAGTAATGCGACGTGCATAATATTTTTATAATAAATTCAAAGAGACAAACTCCTATTGGTAAATAAAAAAGTAATATAAGTGGTTAGCTCAAATTATAACAAATAACATTTTTTTTTTAAATGGAAAGAACAAATAACAAGTTACTATGTAGGATAAGAACTAGTGAAATTGTTGTGAATATAGCATTATTTTATTTTATTTTTTTTAGTTTGAGAATAAATGATGCACATATGATGAGACAATTTATATGCCTTTTTTAATTGATTTATAGATTATGGGAAAGTCCATTACAATATTTGTCTTTTTTCACAAGATAAAATGTAAATGCTTTCAAAGCCAATATTGATGATATAGCATTCTAATCCCATTATACTAATTTCCCATTTTTTGAAAATCCTCAAACGAAGTTTTGAATAACTTCGTTAGTGTGATACAAGTTGCATAAAAAAGTATAAGATTCTTGTGTTGGTCATATGATAAAATCAACATATTCTTTCCAATTACCCAAAATCTGGAGATCCAAGTCCTTTTGTTTTTTTTTTTTTTTTCCTTCTTCTTTTAAAAAATGTTAGAATACCATGTTGAAACTTTCAATATTTTGGTTCATGTTATTTCTTTCGTGACTTAAATATTTACGTAATGAAGTGCAATTTTTTGTCTACCATGATTTTTCTTTAATAAACCATTTCATCTGAATTTTCAAAAAAAAGTTCAAATCCTAGTTCCATCATTGGTTTGAATTGTCTATTAAAATAAACCTAGATGGTTATTAAATCATCATATCATATGTGTTAGTGGAGATTCCTTCAAACCAATTTAAAAGAAAACTTTGTCCAATTGTTTCTTGCTTCTTGTTTTTTTTTTAATTTCTTCTCTTTCTATGTCTGCATAATTTATTGTTTTTCAATGTTTACTACAGGTAGCATTCTGCATTCAATATTTTCGCTCGATGTCAAAGGTGGACTATTTGACAATGCGCCGTGGTTTTATCAATGTATGTGAAATGGACTCTTTAATATGTCTAACATAATATCATTTGATACTAAATATTTCTTTCCTTGATCAATTTTCCTGCCCACTTATTTATGTGGCAAATTAAACCATTTTTTAACAAATTGTGCAGGAACATTTGCCCCAAACAGCAAATTTAATTTCCACAAATATATTAAAAGATCATTGGAAGATGATTTTAAAGTTGTCGTGGGTATTAGGTCCCCTTTCCTCAATCCTTACAATGCAATGTACATTTGTTTTTGTTTCCTTTACACTGATCTCACGGTAATTATTTTTTACTTTCTGTTTGCAGTATTCCATTATGGATGTTTGCAGTTATTTTTTTCTTCTCAATGTTTACAGTAAATCTGTGTGTGTGTGTGTGTGTGTGTGTGTGTGTGTGTGTGTGTGTGAGAGGGGCAAAGGCACGTACATTGGGGGGCCATGGCCCCCCAAAACTATTGATGCCCTTTATAATAGTATATAAAACTAAGATGCACTTCTACAAAAATAAGCTGGGCTTTAATAATTGTACCAATTGGCCCACAACCCCCCCCCCCCCCCCCCCCCCCCCCCCCGCCCCAAAAAAAATTTCATGGAACCTAGTCCACCTACCCTTTGAAATCTCACAATAATACAATACAACACTCCACTGTTAGTTTTTATGTGTATTGTACATCTCATCCAAGGGCAGCCCAACATAATTTGGGGCTTAAGGCAAAAAATTTATGCGGGACCTTTAATATGTAAATATTAATTAAACAAAATTATTTAATACTAATTAAATTAAAGTTAATTTGATACATTAAATACATAAATAATACCAACTAGACTAATGTTAATTTCATATAAAGAATTGAATATCATAGTTGAACTATAAATATTAATAAAAAGAAATAAAAATATATTGTGATTGAAAAAGATACTTTATTTTGGATATAAGACGATGTATAATTAAATAAAGTTGTAATCTAATTTTTAATTTTATATTTTGATTTTAAGAGAGAGAGAGAGATAAATATTATTTGGTGTGTGGCTTTGTAGGATATTAGTTTACAAAAATCAAAGTCTCAAACTATTATGGGAGATTAATCTATAATTGATGATTTAACACATTTACAACATCTTTTTGAAATATTGTAGGGTTTCAATTGAGTTAAGGTTCTATTGGTTTCCTACTTTGAGAGTCTTAATAGAAATGAAAAAGAAAAATGCGCTAATTAAAAGCACTATAAAATGTTCAAAATATAACGTGACCTTATCTCTCATTGATGAACTTCATCAATTTAACTAATAAATGTTTATATCATTTTTTTGTGATTAATAACATAGCAATTTGTAAGCCAATAGTAAAATTTGTAGTATCCTTAACATCACTAAAAAAAAATGTGCAACCTTTAGAAAATATATATATATATATATATATAATTTTCTAAAAAAATTGAGCCTTTAACTATAGAAAGTGGGCCTTTTTTCCTAAGAAAAATTTTGTTTTTTGGTGGGGCTTAGGCCTAGGCCTAACTTGCCTAGGCCTTGGGCTGCCCTGATCTCACCCAAATAAAACAAACGCTTTTAATAAAACCTAATAAATGCCTAGTTGCCATATGTCCATCTTTTTTAATATTTTATAATAAGAATGCAAAGGTGCTATGTAATATGTAATCAATGTTTAATTTTGAAGTGCGCTATGCACGGTGCACTACTTGAACCTATGAGGTTTTACCCGCCCACAAATTTGATTTTTTTTTTTTTTCTCATTATCTTTTTTTTTTTTTTTTCTCTGGTTGATATTATCTTTTACTTTTGGATTTAGGTGCTTGATAAGGTTCTAGCATTGATTTTTTTTTTTTTTTTTAATCTTTTTCTAGAAGAAAATTTAGGTTGCAATAGAGATTTATTTATTTGAAAATTTGAATAGGAAATCCTATAGAATTGAAAATGAATAAATTTTATTCTATGAAGATCAACGTTGAACATAACTTTTATAGGAGATGCTTTTTTTTGGTTCATGTTTATAGCAAATTACTCATTTTTGTACACTGATTTGAGTTTAGAAATATTATTTAATTTCATTGATCATTTTGTATATAATATATGTATGAGTTATGACTAACATATGAATAAGTAATTCGGCCCCCCAAATAAAAAATCCTGCCTACGCCCCTACTCACACACACATTTCTTGGTAATCATAGTACTGAATATTTGTTATTCACTTCATTGGTGCAGAATGGTACTCGCTCACCTGGTTGGCCTTAGCACCACTAATTGCAAGACTTGAACAACTAGCTAGCCTTGCTGTTTACTACGATTTGTTTGAATATCCTAACATACAATTATTGACGTGATTTAAGCATCCAACTGTTCCATATGATATTTTCTTGTGCAGATAATTCTATTAGTGGGCACAAAGCTTGAACTTATTATCATGGAGATGGCTCAAGAAATTCAAGATCAAACTGCATTTGTCAAGGGTGCTCCAATGGTAGAGCCAAGCAACAAGTATTTTTGGTTTAATAGACCCCAATGGATTCTCTATTTGATACATTTTACCTCATTCTAGGTGAACATTGAAATTTGGTCAAGGCTACTATTGGCCCTACTCTTAAGGCCAGCTATACACATCCTTCGGTAGATTCTGCTGATCCTCCAAATCCTGTTATTTCCATGGGAGCCCCTAGGATCCTCCTCCCAACCAGGCCCACGGCTTCTAGGGTACTTAAGGCTATGAGGTTGAGTGATGCTCCTGTGTCCACCAATGCTTTCCTGATTTGGACACCATTTATGGTGGCCATTAGATAAAGGGGTCTACAGTGGTCTAGATGCTCGACCTTCATATCTTTGTCAATGAATGTTATGGCATTGGTTGTCTCCAAGAAAGCTCGACTAACATGTGATTCTGCTGTGAAACACTCCATTCCCGAATCCACTGTTATACTCATAAGTGACTTTGTGGCCACCCTTCTTGCTTCTGGCCTAAATCCTAGCTAGTTGAATAGTGACCTGAACTTAGGATTCTTCTGGAGGGCCTTGATTGGCATCCTTTTTGTCCTCATAGTTTGCGCTGTCCTTCTAGTTCTCTATAACAGGTCAGCAAACTGGGTGATGCACAGATTTTCGAGGTTAAGTCTGTAATCGAAAAGCATGTTGGATATACAGGTTTCTACGAGTTCTTTTTCTTCTTGGTCCCCATAGCAATCTAGAGACACATCTTCAAACCTTTTAATGAACTAGACAGGATAATTTCCAAGCCTCTGCCTTACCATCTGAAGGCTTTGGAAAGTGACCTTGTCCTCGCCGGGGTAATATTTTGCACAGAATCTTTCCATCATTCCGTCCTATGTTTTAATGAACTCAGGTCTTAGCGTGGTGTATCAAGTATATGTTCTGTCTACTAAGGATTTAGCAAACTCTCTTAGACACAGTTTTTGGTCTCCTGCGTAGGGGCCCATAGTATGAATGAACCTACTCACATGTTCCACGGCGCTCCCATTTCTCCCATCAAAAGGATGGAACTTCGGGGGTTCATATCCTTTGGGGTATGGCTTGCCAAGAAGTTTTTGTGGGAATGGGGGATCTCGAGAAAATTGCTTGGGAAACCTTGAAAGCTTTTCCCTTTCTTGCTCCAAGAGGGCACTCACATCTGCCAATGTTAGGTACTAGAGGTTAGTTCCTCCTCCCACTGCTGATCCTCCCTTTGGCTGGGTTCTGTCTTGGTTGCCCACAGGGGGAACATTGTCCCTGATTTCCTATGTCTTGCCTTCTTTAAGGAGGCGAACTTCCTGCTGCAAATCTTTCAACATTACTATCATTCGAGCCATAAGGTCTAGCTCCTGCCTTGCGTTTCTTTGTTCTGATACGACCTCCTGCTCCGTCAGGGGCACTTCGCTTCTTTGTCTAGAGGCCACTTCATTTTCTCCCACAGGCTCAGAGGCCGCGGGTGGCATATTAGTACCCTTGCTATTCCTTGGTCTTGGAGCCCTGCTCTGCGAAGGGATTGTTTCTTCCCTCTTCTTTACCCAGTTCCCAGTGAAGTCGCCAAAATGTGAGAGTACCTTTTTATTTTTAGCACATAAGCCCAAGGATCCTGGGCTTGATAGTTAAGGTTTGATGGACTGGGCTTAGTTCACTGCAGCTAATGGGTTGTTTGAGAACCAAGTGGTGCACATAGCAAGCTTCCTACAACACAAATAAACTACCAAACGAGAATATCCGTATTGAACGACAATAAAAACAGCAAAGGAATACAAAATAATCAAGAAATATGCAAAACAATGGTTAAGGATCCTTGGATTATTGAGAGACACTTTCTTATTTTTCTTTGATTATGATTATGGCTACAATGTGCTCACTAAGACGTGATACAAGGTTCAAATAAGCTCAAAAATTACAGACTTTGATTGGCATCAAGGCCTCTAAGACTTGCAAAATTTGAATCATTTTAAATCCGAGTATGTGCTATAGTGGCTATTTTTGGGACACCGAGAGATGTTCCTTTGTTTTCCTTAAATTTTACAGAGTGCTTTTCAGTGATTATATCGTGATTTTCTTGCCCCTTCGACGTTGGTTGCTTCTCCCTTTTATAGGGTGACTCTAGGGCTCCAGGGTACCAGTGATTTCTCTTTTTTGCCCCTCTCTGGATACTAGAGCTCACGTTGTGTCAGTTACCCCGAGGGTCGGTCCTTTCCATTTTTCTCATAACTCCCTTCTTTTGGTGCTGCCAAGCTAAAAGCCCCTTGCTGATTTTCTATTCCGAGATCTTTTCAGGTTGCTGACCTTAGCTATTGGCCTTTTTGTCTTTTCAACTTTTGGTTACCCTCTTCTCTTGTCGTTTTTTCCAAATAGTTGGAATCTTTTGCCGCTGGGTTGAAAGTCTCCTTCCAGCTACTTCCACTTATAGTTTCTTATGCTAGATTTGTTAAGATAATACTCCTTTGTTCATGAATGGTTGCTTTATGCCTTTTGTATTACTGGGTGCTTGAGTGGGACTTATCTTCCTTTCGTTCTTTGTGCTCTTTGGTATTTTCCTTTGAGCAGTTTCAATCTCTTTGGGCTGTGTTGTGTGTCCCAGGGATCCCGAGCCCCCTGTCAGTCTCTGGGATCTTGGCCCAGTTCTTCCTTTTGGGCTTCTTTTGACTTACTGATTTTAGCCAGCTGGGCCCTTTCCTTTGCTTCATGGGTTTTAAAAACTTGTTCCTTCATGGGTCTTCATTATGTGAGCCCAACTCTTTTTGTTTCTCTAGTTTTTTTATTTCTCATGGGGTTAGCCCAATGTGTTGCCTCCCTGGGCCTTAGGCTGTGATTTTTTGAACCTCAACAATGTTCTTGTTCAAATGTAATGTTGACATAAATCTTATGTTAACTCAAGGTTTGACTCCTATTCATATTTCTAGATGGGTTCTCACATGAAGCAAGCTATCTTTGAGGAGCAAACAACAAAAGCACTTAAGAAATGGCATTAGGCTGTAAAGGATAAGAAAAAAATTGAGGAAAGGTGGAGTAGATAGTTCTTCAGGATTTATGAGTGGGGAAAACACCAAGCGGAGGGACATCACCCATTCACTTGCTTCACAAGCACCAGTCTAATAAATCAGATTTTGAAGCTGATCTTTATTCCCCAAAATCTTACCAATCCGATACTGACCTTCCGGAGATTGAGGGTTCCACTCCTGATAGGCATGCATCAAGAATAGAAGGTCAACCAACAAGAACTGACGAATCACATAATATTGATTTTACCTTTGTTAAGGCTTGAAAAAAAACTCAAATTTTGATAAATTGTTGTTTCCTAGACCTACTGTTAAATCAGCAAGTTAGTACAATTCAACAATGCTGACCATTTCACTCATACTTAAATTGTTGTAATTGTTGACAAAAAATAAATAAAGAGAAAAAAGACCATAGAATAATTGTGTATTTTCTGTACATTGTAAGTACAAGAGAAGAGGCATGAATATATTGGCCTTATAGTTGACTAACTATAGAGGCAAATATCCTTGATTAGACTTAAATCAAGAACACAATAATGTTCCTTGATTTTAGCCTAATTAGTGGTGAAAACATGTATAGAAACTATATATTATGTAATCATAGTAATCATGATAGCATTATTCAAGATATTCTCATTTTTATTCACAGTATGTGTAGATATTTTGTTAAAGAAATATACTCCTCCGTTGAAGTTTTGAAAAGGATTAAAGGAGTTTGTGTAAGTGTAAGGACTTTGTCATGTGTCCAAAATATAGTCATTCCCATATAAGGCCCAAATAGAAGAAACGTCATAGAAACCCATATTTACATGCCAACAATACTAATGACTATGTTAGTCCACATATAAAAAGAAGTAAATACTAAACACAGTAGCCCCTATTTGGATGGCATAAGTCATTCAAATCACAAAATGCCAAATGTAAGCAAACATCTCAAATCATAACCTAATTTATAATTTGTTTGCAAGTACTTAGTCATATCAACAATAGATCAAATAAGTCAGTAAAAAAAAAAAAAAATCAATAAGAGGCATGGCATATAATTAGATACTTACAACCATGTGACATAGGTAACAAAATGCAAGTGTGGCACAACTAACATTAAGAAGTGACTTGCACACATATTTCCACGAGAAGCCGATCGAGACTTACGTGAAACGTCTTACATTATAACATTTTTTTGGCTTTGTTAGATCAATTGATTGGTCATGCGCTTCTCACATGACCATGACACTTGTCGATTGTTAATGGTGCCACCAAACTCAATTTGAAAGAATTCCTTCAAATCGATTTAGATATTAACTTTGTCCTACTTTTTATTTTCATTCTAATAAAGTTCTAACCAAAGTAAGATACACCACATCTTTTTCAAAAAACTTTAAAGTGGACCCATCAAAAAACTTTAAAGCGGGGATAAATATTATATTGTTTTAAAACATCGTGATTTGTGAGTGCTATAAAAGAAGATGAAAGGAAGAAAAAAGGGTATCAACGGGAATTATTTAATTTAAGGAGGATGTCTAATTTGCTCTCCTTGGAACCAAACTTGGAATTAAAAAAACAATGAAGATTCCAAATCATAAGTGAGACAGTGCATCAATCTTCATGTAAGTTAACGGTCCATATTTCCTCGGGATTATTAAAGATCATCAAAAGCTGATCACCCACGGGCACTTGGCAACAAAACAATGCAACCTTTTTTTTTTTCTTTTTTTTTTTTTTGTGGTTAAAAACAATGCAACCATTTAGACAAAGATCAAAGTCCTTAAACAAAACACCATCTGACTATAATACTTAAGCGGTCAAGGCAACTCACTCAGCTCAGCCAAGTAATAAGCGAGTCCAAATTTTTTGTCAAACTATTCCTGCTCCATTCTATACTCCATTAATAAGAACTTATCACGCGTTCACCTAATTAATTAAATACTACTATTAATTAATAACTGTAGTATTAATAAGTCAATAATGATAGTATTTAATTAATTAAGTGAACACGTGGTAAGTTTTTATTGGTGGAGTATAGAGTGGAGCAAGAAAAGTGGGACAGAAGATTTGGGCTCGCAATAAGATTCTAAGCCAGAGCAAGTCAAAGTGCACATTATTTTTTGATGGTTTAGCAAGATGAATTATAATTAGTTGAATTAGTAAAGGTTTTTTTTTTTTTTTTTTTCTTCACTGAAGAAGAGAATATCATCAAACAAACACTTTATATTTAAATGGGAAATGATTTCTTGCAAACTAAGTTAACTTATCTAATAAAATTTTTTATGTTTATATAAGAGATCTGAGATTCAATCTCTGCATACACAAAAAACATCCTATACATTTTACAGGAGTTGCTACAATTTAGTTTTCAGCAAATCTTTCCCTCATTTAAACCATTGATACATTTAAAATTAAACACAGTTTTTATTATAAAAATATAAATAATTAGTCAAATTATTAAAACAAAATAGCATTTAACACATGCATACATATTGATACATTTAAATTAAACACAATTTTTATCATAAAAATATAAATAATTAGTAAAAATATATATTTTTTAAAAGTAAACGTAATTAGTCACATATTAAAATTCTTACTCAAATTTAATACTACTTATAATAATTTTTTATCTAATTTTTAATAAGATAGAATGTGTGATGATTTTTATTGAGTATATGTGATTAATTTTTTATTTTAAAAATTTTATAGTTCATTAATATTATATTTTTAGTATTTTGCACTCATTAACTTACTTTGTACAAAAATTTAATAACTTAAGTGGACATATGGCACAAACTTAGGTGGATAAATAATTATAGAATGATCCCCACATAAATTTAGACACATGACACAAAATTAGATTCTAATTTCAAATTCTAATTAATTTTTTTTTTTTAAATTTGCCTATTAATATATAGAGATAAGTTCAAGTTACACTTAGTGTAACTTCAAAAGAGTTACACATTTTATGGACCATTGATTACTATTAGATCTAAGAGTAAAAAAATACTCATAGTAATGTCATTATTATTCCCTAGAAATTAGTGATTTATTTATTAACTCTTATTATTAAAGGGGAAAAAAAAAACCCATAGCATTAACTTCTTTTTTTTTTTTTTCCTTCCATATCATCATCTTCTTCCTCCATATTTCTTTTTGCACTGTACTTTTAGGCCTTCATCATTCATAAAATGCTCAAGATTAAATTGTTAATACAAGCCATCTTTATTTTGTTTTAATAAACAAAATAAAGATATCTTTCTCTAAAATAATTGTAACTTTGGCCATATTAATTCAATGAAGAAATTGGTGCCCCTAATCATATATAAGGGGCCTGAGTATTAAGCAACCCAGGCCCACTCCACATCTGACCCAAGATCTGTGCCGAGAATGGTACAAAGTCCAAGGATGAGTAGGAGAAACTCAAGTCCTCTGGGACCTCGCCGAGGATGCTCACGTCCTCGACAAACCGACATTGAAGGCAAGGGACTATCACTCACTCATTAAATGCACGCCACTAACCCTCTGGTCACATCAGTGGTGAATTAACCAGCCAACAGTGATGCCTTGGTTGCTTCAACTAACAGAAAGCCTGCAAAGGCGGCTGATGGGACAAGCCTTCAGACACAAGTCCAGATGGCTGACAAGTAGACGGTAGAGATCAATTGAATAAGACTATATAATAAATAGAATCCCTAAAGTAAATGGGCTTTTTGCTCTGCCCCCAAAGGGGAGAAAGGAGGAAGAGAGTTTTTCTTTTTTAGGGTGTCCAAAGGACAACCTTTGTATTCATTAATTCTAAGGAAAAGGGGTCCTCGGACTGGGCCGAGGACGAACTTTCCTTAAGAACACTTAGCCAAAATTTTAGTTATCTTCCTTGTAAGCCCACACCGATTGTTGCTTTTCTTGCTAAGTGCCTGGCCATTCTATCCACTCTCTACAAATTTATTGTACAGGTGTCACCCGAAAACGGGTCCCTACAATTGGCGCCGTCTGTAGGAAGGATTTGTACACTAGCAAGTGCGATGGTTGGTGTGAAAAGATGAAGAGCAATGCTTTTCAAAAAAAAAAAAAAAAAAAAAAAGAAATATAGTCTATAGCAACAATATTCATTCAGAAGGCAATAATCACAAGAAATGGAAAGATGTGAGAAATAAAAGAGATGAAATTGGTCTACTTTTTTTATTAATATTTGAAGAAAAGTTACATCTTACAGCAGATGCCCATGCAGGCTTGTTCTAAAGCTAACTACAAAGAAAAACGCCTAAACAGGCTGGTGGTGAAGTAAGAGAAGAGGAAAGGGTGAAAGGCCTAGGCAGGCCTGTTTTAAAGCCAAGGCAAGCGACGGAGGGAGAGGTGGAGACAGCCTACGCTAAGACCGTCCACAGCTCCCCAACCAACACTTGCGGCGCTCGGAAGGGGAAGGAAGAAGAGGTCGCGGTGCTTGACGATTCTACCTCAAGGTTCTGCCTGGTTTCCCTCCCAATCCCACAACGACTGGGAGCCAGCGAATCACTATCAGCTTAGAGAGCTGACAGATCCAAATTCGAAGGGGAAACGTTACGTTCCTTTCGGATCCCCCTCCGAACTGCAAGGGGAGCTCCATCCCTAGTTAGGTTGAAAAGAAGAAGGATTTTTGGCCTCCTCCTGCCCCACCCCCAGCATAATGTCCAGGGTCGGGGTGCCATCCTCGGCTCCTGAAAGGGGCTAGGCTTCCTCGTAACCGCCCTTTCCAAGGGCCACTCCATTTCGTGGGACACAAGCTGCTATTTTGGTAGAGCCCTTGAATAATGTGTTTGTGAGATTTGAACTCAGATGTTTGTGAAATTTGAAGAAAAGGATTGTCCCAGAAATGCCTTATATATAAGGCAAAAATTGGTGAAAGCTAGCCCGCATAGAATCCTAAGGAGAAATTACCGAAGGCAACCCAATTTCCAAGAGGCTTATCCGGGGCTGGACCCTCGTAAATCTGCAAAGATATTAATGAGGAGGCGCCTCGCACACCGAAGTGTCAAGCGCGTTACTCGAATAGCCCAAAGGACACCTCATAATCAGAAGAGGCACGCCAGACGAAAAGGCTAGACCAAAGCGGGGTCCCCTCCTAGGCGAAGCAAGTCCACTAGGTACTAGACAGAATCAAGGCCTTGCATGGTTTTCGGACTCAAGCCTATGAGGAAACTAGCTACTTCAGAAGGCAAGTGTTAGACAGAACCTAGGCTTTGCATAGTCCTCGGACTCAAGCCTCTGAGGAAACTAACTACTAAGACAGAACTAGGTACTAGACAAAACCAAGGCCTTGCATGGTCCTCGGACTCAAGCCTATAGAGAAACTAGCTACTTCAGAAGACAAGTGTTAGACAGAACCTAGGCCTTGCATAGTCCTCGGACTCAAGCCTCTAGGGAAACTAACTACTAAAAGAGAAATAGGTACTAGACAGAACCTAGGCATTGCATGGTCCTCGGACTCAAGCCTATGGAGAAACTAGCTACCTCAGAAAACAAGTGTTAGACATAACCTAGGCCTTACATAATCCTCGGACTCAAGCCTCTGGAGAAACTAACTACTAAAAGAGAACTAGGTACTAGACAGAACCAAGGCCTTGCATGGTCCTCGGACTCAAGCCTATGGGAAAACTAGCTACTTCAGAAGACAAGTGTTAGTCGCCTCATGAGATCCAAGCCAATGGAAAAACCATTCCCCCACGAAATACCAAGTGTAAAGCAAAGCCTGGGTCTTGTATGTTCCTTGGCGCCAAACCTATGGGGAAACTAGTTGCTTCAAGAAAACCCAAGTATTAGACAGAACCAAAGTCTTGCATAGTCCAAGAACTCAAACCTATGGGGAAACTAATCACTTTAGGGGAACCTAAGTACTGGACAAAACCAAGGTCTTGTATTGACCGTGGGCCCAGACCTATGGCGAAGCTGACCACTTAGGTACTAGTAGTGAGCGCTGCAGGGGACGACGATCAGTATAGTCGGCCGAGGCGTAATTGAAGCCAGTATCGTACAAGTGATGTAGGCGCACATGTATAATATAATACAAACAAAGCGAATAAAAGGAAATGAAATATGCACTTTATTGAGTCTTTAAAAAAAAAAAAAAGTTTTACAAGGCAAACACACAAACATAATTAAAAAAAAAAAAAGAAAAAAAAAAGAAAGAAGGAGAAAACGGAAGACAGGGCAAAAACGCAACAGGGAATCACTCTTTCGACTCCATCTCAGCTCTCCCCTCAGGGGGCTGGGCAGAGGAGGTCTCAAAATCCTTGGGGCCCTCGCCTGGGGCTGCAGCCTGAGAAGGTTCAACTGGGTGGGATACCTCCTCTACAAGAGGCGCTTGAACATCAGCCGAGGAGTTCACAGTCTCTCCAGGTGCATCAGTGGTGGGACCCTGACTTGCCTCAACATTCTTAGGAGGATCAGCTTCCTTGGGGGGCTCGCCCGAAGTAGGAGCAGCTGGGTTGCCTCCCTCAGAGACAACCCTAGCACCCTCGGCGGCCCCCTCAGCCTCAGAACTTGGAGGGGCAGTCTCACAGATGGCAGGAGGATAGTATACGTTCTCCACCCTCCACAGGTTGGACGAGACTTTAACCCCAGCCTGTGTAAGGGCCTCACTCCAGACCTAGGAGCAGTAAAGTCTGCACACTTCAGGCACTTGGGCTCTAAGGCTGTCTTCTGTTTTAGCCGCCCCTTCCTCATAGGCCTCCTGCACGGCCTTGTCTTTGGAGGCCACAGCCTCAGCCTTGGCAGATTCAGCCTCCTCCTTGGCTTTCACAGCCTCAGCCTTGGCAGATTCCGCAGTACCTCTAGCCCTATCTACCTCAAGCACCCTCTTTTCCAAGGTCACGATCTTCTCTCTGGCTATCTTTAGCTGATCCTCGGCCTTGAGCAGCCTGTCCGTTTGATCTAGGGCCAGTTTTTCAACAGCAGCAAGGGCCGAACCAGTAGCGTCTCGAGCCACCTTCATCTCCTTCAACTGGTCCGTAGCCACTTTAAGATCGGCCTTGAAAGCATTGAGGGCCCGCACGGCGTCCGACAGCTTGGTACGCTCTAAGTCAGCGACCTGGCTCTGGCTACTGGCTATATCCTCCAGCCTGAAAGTAGCCTGAATAGCCTGCCAATTGGAACCATTGTGCAACAGATAAGGAACCACAGAAGGTCAAGAAAATCACAAGCAATCAGAAAACTTACCATGCCCAAGTATTGCTTAAGGCCGAGGAAAACCTCCTTACCCCTCAAAGCCTCCAACTGGGCCATGTCCGTAGGGAGCAGCAAGGACCTCTCCAATGTGTCGGCCACGAGCGCACCCTCGCCCCCTTGAGGGTTCCTGAGGGAGACATCATCCCTCAGAGGCCTCCCATGGAGCATAGGGGCAAGGAGCCAAGCCTGGGCCTCGGCCTGGATAGAAGCTTACTTTTCTTGGCCTCGGCGCCCTATCTTTAGCTGTTTTGATGACGGCCGACCATCGCTGCCACCTCAGGAAGGATCAGACTCTTCTCTTCCCCTATGTCTCTTGCTTTTGTCCTTCTTCACTGGAGGACTGGTGGACTTGGACCCAAGCGTTGAACTCTGTTGGGGTGGGGGAGGGGGAAGCTCGGGAGGAGGAAACTCGGGAGGAGACTTACCCGGCGCGTCCCTCCCCGGCTGCCCTTCGATCAGTGCCAACAAGCTCTTCTGAGGCTGCTTCTTGAGACTCATCTTGGACTGAGGAGTGGCTTCTTTGGACAGAAAGTCCGTTTCAGTTAAGCTAGGGTCACCCAAATCACCGACAGGGTCTTCGGGCGAATGGGGCTGGTCGAACAAGCCAAACTCGTTCCCGGACGGACCTGAGTCAGCAACCTCCTCTTCCCTTTCAAACTCGGAAGCTTGAGCTGACGAAGAGGTACCTACCAGCGGTACGCCCTCGGGGATGGGAGACCCTTCAGGGATGAAAAACCCTCTCTCGACTATGGTGATGCTACGCAACCGAGGATCCCCAGCTCGGATCACGTGCCTCGGAGCCGAGAACGATTTTTGGATCGGGACGTATCCTAAGACCACGTGGGCAGCTCTGACTTGGTTGTCGTCTCTGTTCACAAAGATCTCTGACCTCAGCACCTTCTCCAAGTCTTCCTTATTAACCAAGCTGAAGTGACGCTCAGAAGCACGCGGATCTGCATAAAAGAAAACAAGTTCCTGTCAAAACTCAAATGAAGCAGGACACTAAAGCACAAAGAACTGAAAATGCTCTCCTAGTCTAAATGCCCTACCTGGTGTACCCTCCACTATTGGGCACGAAAGGCCCTCATGCCATTCCCTAGACACAATGAGGAAGTCTTTGTTCAGACCTTTACTGGACTCAAGGAGGCACTGGATGAGCCGGACCTTGTTGTCCTTCGTCCTCATGTAATAAGACTTCTCTTTCAGGCTCTAGATCTTGTAGCACCAGTTCACATCATGATGGGTTAGCCTCAGCCCCATCTTCTAATTCAAGGCATCCACACAGCCTAAAATCCTAAATACATTGGTAACACACTGAGTGGGAGATAGGCCGAAGTGCCTAAGGTAGTCCCTCATCACCAGCCCCATGGTTATCCTCACTCTGCCCTCTAAAAAGGCGATTATAGGGATCGCCACCTCACCCTCTTTCCTATTCGAGCTCAATTCCCCTTCTCCACAATACCTCAAACCCACCGTAGTGGGGATCTTATGATCGGCGATGAATTTGTCCATCAACTCCTTAGACTCAACTAACTTCTTAAGCCTACCCATCCTAGAGAACTGACAAGGAACTCAAGTGAACAGTACGAACTAGAGAGAGAAGAAGACTTATGGAAACGAGGAAAAGCTCCTCGGGCAGGCTTTTTGTGCTATGAAGAGTTGCAAGTACAGTTGGAGGTGTGACCAAATTTGGGGTAGGTGCACAGAATCTCTTGAATGCAAAAGTGAAAGGACGAATCAGTTCGACTGGGTATATATATATATACCCCCAATTAAAGATAACCGCCTGAACTTTCCCGCCCAATGGGCCAGGAGAATCTCCACCGTCCGCTCATCATCACACCGTTGAACGTGGGGAGCACAGAGTCGCCGAAATTTAATAAAGGCATGCTCCAGATATCGAAACGCCAGGAACGTCCCCTGGGTAGTTGAAAAGATTGTGACACTGACAGAAAGACAAGGCTCGACAAGCCAGGACATCGGCCCGAGAACATCAAAATCCTCTTCCCCTCTGGAGAGGTCGGGCAGTAGAATTTTGAGGGGCTATTGTGGGGCCCGAGTATTAAGCAACCCAGGCCCACTCCACATCTGGCCTAAGGTCCGTGCCGAGGATGGTACAAAGTTCGAGGATGAGTGGGAGAAACTCAAGTCCTCTAGGACCTCGCCGAGGATGCTCACATCCTTGGCAAACCGACATTGAAGGCAAGAGGCTGTCACTCACTCATTAAATGCACGCCACCAACCCTCTGGTCACATTAGTGGTGAATTGACCAGCCAACAATGATGCCTTGGTTGCTTCAACTAACAGAAAGCCTGCAAAGGCGGCTAATGGGACAAGCCTTCAGACACAAGTCTAGATGGCCGACAAGTGGACGGCAGAAATCAATTGAATAAGACTATATAATAGATAGAATCCCCAAAGTAAAGGGGCTTTTGGCTCTGCCCCCGAAGGGGAGAAAGGAGGAAGAGAGTTTTTCTTTCTTAGGGTGTCTAAAGGACAACTCTTGTATTCATTAATTCTAAGGAAAAGGGGTCCTCGGACTGGGCCGAGGACGAACTTTCTTTAAGAACACTTAGCCAAAATTTTAGTTATCTTCCTTGTAAGCCCACACCGACTGTTGCTTTTTTTGCTAAGTGTCTGGCCCTTCTATCCACTCTCTACAAATTTATTGTACGGGGGTTGCCCGAAAACGGGTCCCTACAGTATACATAGAAACCATGAAAAAGGATTTTTAGTCAGTTGCTCTTTGGTTTTATTGTAACTTCTACTCTTGTGGTGGATATTTATCTGTGCTTCAAATTAACTTTGACATCTTCATTCTTCACTTGGCAAAAAAATTAAACTAAATTGGAAATTTAAAGTATTTTTCAATTGAGAAATTTATCATTAGAATTTCTCTTTCTCGACAATCAACTACGTACTTATGTTATTTAAAAAATCTTTTTAGATTTTTAAGTATTAATTTAATAACTTAAAATAAAGAGTTTAAAATTTTGATAATATCATTTCCCAAACTTTCTCTCTATTTTATTTTACCACTTCCATTTAGACCATTCCTCTCTCTCTCTCTCTCTCTCAAAAATAACTATAGATTTTTTTTTTACACTCCATCAACGTCTACTCTGAATTAATCTCCAAAACATTTTATAATGTTTATATGCGTAAAAAATCATTAATATTTATATAGGCATGGTGACAACATAAATTGTAGTGATGACAGCGATGTTAAAAAAGTGATGGCGAGGACAAAAATAAAGATGGTATGATGTTAGTGGTAGTGACAGTAAATGTGTTGCATTAATGGTGGAAGCAACTATATATAGTTTTTTTTTTTTGATTCTATGCTATCTAGAGGAGAAAAATAAAGAACATAATTACCAATAATCCCCAACTATATCTTTGGCTCTATTATAAAGTTCGAGGCAACTGCTTTGAGCCAAGCATCTATGCAAGTCAAAGTCCTTTAACTTCTAGAATTATAGTACTTGGGACTCTCAAACTACTAACTCTATTGTTAGCTTCATTTTAAATTTTTATGTTAAGGAGTGTTAAATTTTGTTTAGTGTGTGTTTAAATAAACTTAAAATTTTCACCTTCAATTAATGTATAACTTATTAATTCTTTTAGTATTTCCCTTTTTTTTAGCATATAAACTAATGAAATTAGTTACCCAAATTTCTATTAAAATAATAATAACAACAATCAGTTACCCAAACACATCCTTACCATGGGGCAGAATTACAGAGGTAATTGTAAAATGGCATATAACAATATTTTTATTACAACAAGTAAACAAGGGTTCCTTTAAATTATACTACTTGACATTACTCAATAAATTTTTATTTTTAAAACATCGTAACGTTGTGAAATGTTTAGTGTTTCCCTTCTAATTTTTTTTTTTTTTTTATATACATATTTTTATAATTCAATAGTGTAATGGGGGAAGGAGAAATTGAATCATAGTAAAATTGTAAAAGAAGTCAGGTTATACCATTGAACTACAAAATGTGCTGGCCAGTGATGAAGCCATATGTAGATTAGGAGAGTCATGACCTCCCCAAAATTTTTGAAAATTAATTATTTACCCATATGTTATAAATCTATTTACAATTAGAACCTAAAAAAAAAAAAATGCTATTCGGGCCCCTAAATTTTTTTAAAATGTTTAAATTCTTGTTAGTGTAATTATGTTTGTAGATAACACCCAAAAAAAATTAAGTCATAATCCTCAGAAAATATATTTACCCATAGGATATAAATATAGTATAAGTGTTTTATATGTGTGTGTAAAATGCAATCTCTCTCCAGCTATGGTTCTTTCTTTTTTATTATGCCGTTTATGTCTTTTTATTTTTATTTTTTTTATTTATTACGTTTTTACAATTAATGGCTCGATTTAATCACAATCTCGATCCAATATATTGTCAGCAAATTGCAAAAAAAGAAAAGAAAAAAAGAGAGTATTACATCTAATATTCATATGACTGATAAATCTTAGTCATAGAGTACATGACATGTGACTTGAGAATATTTTTTTTATATAATTAAAAATATATATATCCCCATCAAATATATATATATATATATATGTATATATATCAAAATAAAAACATAAAATATAAGAATTCTTCAAATTATTCTACACATAAATTACAACAACGCTATAGGTTTCAAATCCTATCATATATATATATATATTTAAGTATAGTATTATGCTGTTTAGATGTAGAGTAATTAGATATAATTTATAGAAAATTACATAAATATAAGATTAAGGTTAATAACGAATTGGGTTAGGGGGGCTTTGTCAAGAAGCAGGAGCTGGCTGCATAGCAGTATTTAACATTTTTTTACCATTTGAAAAAACAAAGTTAATGGCAGCCAATCAAATATATATATATATATATATACTTTTTTTTTTCTCTGCCACTGCTCTTTGACAGTTTGACTCTTCCCAGGTTTTTTTCTTTTTTGGGTAAGAAAAAAGATGATCATATTTTTAATTTGAGAAATGTTGACACTACAACAAAACTTCATAATTTATACTACAATTTGCTATATGATGAGTTTTAATTGGTGAAAATGTGAACTCATATAGACTAATTATTTTTTGTCCATTACTCATAATTGGTGAATTGTGACAAATTTTTTTTTTTTTTTGACACTGACATTTCTCTATTTTTAATGGAAAATTTTATAATACTTACAAATCATGCGGAGTTGTGGACCATACCATGGAATTGACCAGTTAACAGAAAGATGATTTGATTTTTTTTTTTTTTTTTTTGAGAATCCAAAAGATGATTTGATTTGATTGCCTTTATAAGCTCTAGATCAGCGGAGTTACCCACTTAGCGAAAATAAATAAAAGAACCGGAGTTACCATTCCAATAGGCAGACCAGATCAAACATCCCTAAAAAATAAAGAATCTGTTTGTATCCATTAAACCTTTAAAAAACAATATTTGCTATCTTATTATTTCTGGAGTATCGTTCACAAATCAAGAGTTAAATTTTTTTTTTTAACGTTAATCTAAATGTATATGTGTAAAGCTCTTTTTTAGGAAAAAAATATTTTGTATTAAATAATACTATGTCATTTGTATTAAAATTCAATAAATAAGAGATATATGTGCAAAATTAACTACCTACTAACATATTTTTTATTTGTTAGTGAGGTAGTTATTTATTTTGTAGACATTTCTCACACTTATCAGATGTTGATAATATTGACATGATATCATTTGATATCAAATACATTTTTCATTCCTAGAGATCTCGACTCTTACCCCAATTCTATAAAAATTTATACTCGTAGAGTGATTATCATGTCGAGGATGCGTGGTGGTAAAATTAGATTTCTTTTTGTCCAATTCTAAGTGATATTATATTTGTCATTTTTAAGCAACAAACTATTAAGTAAGAACGGACCTCATTACTTAGTATATTATGTGCAATATAACTCGTCTTATCATCTCTTAAAAGTTAACAGGACTTTTGAGTATAATTTGTAGTATGTTTTTATAACTTAGAACCTTATTCTCTAATTTTTGTGTGTATATTACTTAATGAAAAAAAAAAAAAAAGACATTTGTTAGTTTACATGAATAGTACGATGTAAAGAATTTTAGATAATTTCTCCAAAAGTGACAAATATTTTGCTACAGTGTACATTTTACACGGCCCTATACATTCATTTAAAGTAATAATTATCCAAAAAAATAATAGACCTTAAAGTAAGGTATTTGATAGAGGGACGACATTAATATCCCCTAAAAAGAAAGAATCTGTTGACCAAAAAAAAAAAAGAGAGTATCTGTTTGTCTACATTAGCCCCTAAAAAAAACATTAGCCCCTAAAAAAGAATATTTGTGATCTTAATTTTTGGAGTATCATTCACAAATCAAAAGTCAAAATTGGATTATTTATTTATTTATTTTATTTTCCTTTCAATTCCCGAATGACATTATGTTCGTAAAAAGGACCGGTTTCATTAGTAAGCAAAGAATAAACTCTAATGAATTTTGTCCGTAAATATTCTTAAATAATAAAAATAAGTCTAAAGACATTTTTTTGTGTATAAATATTTGAGATAAGAAGTTATGATTAATATGAAATAAAAATAATTTTAATGGCCAAAAGGTTTTTTTTTTTTTTTTTTTTTTTTTTTTGTTGAGAAAATGGCCAAAAGTCTTGTACCTTAATTGATTAACACATTTTAGTATTTTCAACCAGGAGACATTTTGGTTTCAAAGCTCCCTTACCCTCAATCAAATTATAAAAAAAAGGTGTTAAATCCAAACGAAGGTAGTGTCATGCCCATCAAAGATTATCACTTGCAAGATTTAAAAAAAAAAATAGTAATAGGTCCAAATGAGAGTAGTGTAATATGTATATTCATCAAATATTACTCCCAAGTTAAGATAAAAAAAAAGAAAAAAAAGAAAAAAAAGACTAAAGATATAACATTTTTACACTATTTTTATAATTAATCTTTGATATGGTTTGTTATGATTGTTGTACAATGGTAGATGATAGACAAAATTTATGTACAATATTTTAGGTATTGTTCCTTAGGATTTTCTCTTAAAATTCAGTCATATGACTACTTAATTAAAAAAATACATTTTTATCTTAGGAGAAAAAAAATTATATGACATAATTTTAAAAAAGAAACTTAAAGAATAACATTTAAGTACTGTACATAAATTTTACAATAATAGCTTAAAGTTTAATTTCATGTATTCAAAGAGCAGAAAATGGCAGGGGTGGGGATTGTAATTCGAGATGCTGCGGGTCAGTTGATTGGTGTCTGTAGTAAAAAAATTATTGCTCCTCTAGGCGCCATTGAGGTTGAAGCCAAGGTTGTTGAGCTGGGTCTTCAATTCGCTAAGGACATGTCTATCCTGGACTTTACGCTTGAGAGTGATTCTCTGTCATTGGTTAATGCTTTAAGGGACTTATCTCCTCCTCCTTTATCTGTAGCTGCTTTGGTTTTTAATTCCATAAGTGCTGCTCATAGTTTCCGTAATGTAGACTTTGCTCATGTTGGTCGAAATGGTAATAGGCCGGCTCATTTACTTGCTAGGCATGCTCTAGGCATTGTAGATTTGTCTATTTGGGTTGAAGAGTCTCCTTGTTTTCTTAAACAAGCTCTCAACCAGGATATACTCGTCAATTTTTCTGCTTAATAAAGTCTAGTCGTATTTCACATCAAAAAAAAAAAAAAAAGGAGGAAAAAAAAAATTACATCAATAATCACAAGCCGTTGCATCATTAACATTATTAAGAAAAATGTTATGCAAAAAAAAAAAAAAAAAAAAAAAAAAAATCTATATCTACATTGATTAAAAATATTCAAATGGATTAAAAAAAAAAAATTGTTATTCATAAATGAATATTTTATAATTATTGAATAACAAACCGGTACCCTAGGGCCCTAGGCTAACGAGTACCAAGACCTATGAGGAAAAAAGAAAGAAATAAAAGAAACTATATAATTTCAAGCCGGCACAGCCGGTGTGATTTTTTTATTAAAACCTGGTCTAACAACTCACTTCTTTTAGTCAGTACACTTCTTCTTCTTCTTCTTCTTCTTCTTCTTCTAGTTTAATGGCTTTTTAGTTTTTAATTTTTAACCATTAATTATTAGTCTCTAGACTCTCTACAAATCCCAGTACCCGAAATCAACTTGACGGTTCATCTAAAGACCCGTTTTTGCCATCTGGGTCGAGATTGAAAGTTGAAGAAACCTTTTTCTTTCGAAAACCTTATGGATTAGCGGTGATTAGTGAAAGAAATGAAGAATGTGGGTACTGAAACTAGTGGCTCTGAGTTGCATTTAAGATGTGGGGCTTGGTTTGGTTGACTTTGTCGTATTTCTTTCTTTGTTTCTTTGTTTTTATTAATGTGGTCTTGTTGAGGAGTTTGGAGTGAGTGTGTTTTTTTGTTGATCATGGCTCGGCGTCATGGATGGGAACTACCGGCACACACGTTTCAGGTACACTGTTGTGCTTACTTTTGGTAGTCTTAGGTTCTTGTTCTGAAACTTTGCTTCTATTTCATTAGGGTCCTTTTGAAATTCTAACATTGCCCATTTTTTGTTCTAAAACCATATCTTAAAAAAAAAAAAAAACACTTTCGGTTCCCCTTTATATATGTGTGTGTGTGTGTGTGTGTTTTTTTTTTGCATTTAATTCTGTATTTTTTTTTTTTGGTTTAATAATTGTTACTATGTTTTTCTCATCAATTATGTTGAATTTAGAATGTTGTGTGTTTGTTTGATATGTTTATCACTTTTTTTTTTTTTTATATAAAAAAATAGTTTTTTTTTCCCAATTTGTATCTATATCTCACTGTGCTTCTTAGGATGTAAGTTTCTGTATCTGTTTTTTCTGGAAAAAAAAAATGGTTTCTGTATCTATAAGGTACTGCTTGGACTTTTCTTTTACCTGTTTGGTTGCTTTTTATTTTTGGGGGTCCAGTTGCTTGCTTGTTGAGAAATCCTAGAACTTGGAAATTTCGTTCATGTGCTATGTTGCTTTGAATTTTGGGAAACAAAAATTTTAAGGCTCAGTTGAACAGAAATTTCATGTTGTAGTTTACTATTTTTTATTTTAATAATATGACTAACTACATTTATGGAAGTCTGATTTAGCCGTCGGTTATCATGGTGAGGATGGAGATGATAAAGCAGAATTGGAATCATATTATTTGTTTTTGGATTTTTGGATCCATGTTTTGGAAATCTTTAACAGTTGGTTCATGGTATCTGCCTTCTATGTGATTTTGACAGTGCATAAACTAATACCTTTTTTATTACCCCATCTGTACAGGTTGTGGCTATAACAGTTTTTTTCTTGCTCTCTGTTGCATATTATGCCTTTTTTGCCCCCTTTCTTGGAAAGGACATCATCTATGAATATGTGGCGCTGGGTGTTTATTCTGTCTTGGTAAGCACACTCCAAAAATTTTCATTTATTCTTCTTAATTCCATGATGAGTATTTTGCCATTATCTAATTACTTGATTTCCATTTCAGGCACTTTCTGTATTTATTCTTTATGTTCGATGCACTGGTATTGATCCTGCTGATCCAGGAATTCTGCTTGAAGGTGATAAATCATCTGCCTATAAATAACACAATGACACATATCTGCATGGTTTGTTTTTCTTGGTTTAATGTAGTTTAAATTTTATTTTTTAAGGTTATGATTAGAAAAGTATTGAATTAGAGATTCATGTCAAGGACAATCATTTATTAAGTAATTTCAAGTAAATTGGATTAGTAATTGGGATGGTTATAACACACCTACATGTGTGTGTTGGACCATTCAAAAAGATTATATTGACTGATGGTCCTGAAAAGTTTTCTACAAACAAATGGTTGCAATCGCTAAAGGATGCTAGAATTTTTACCCAAGAACCTCCTTGATTGGCCCAACCTTTGAATTTTTGCAACTTTAATGACAGTAGCAAGCATACGCATTTCTTAACTTGAAATATAAGAATGATACTCTTTTTTTCTTTGTTGGTATACAAATGCATAAGTTTAGGGTATGAGCAAATCCTTATGCCTTTATTCTTTGCAATTTCTCATAGAAGCTACATGGTGTGTGATTATTATAATAGGGAATGCATCTTCTATTGAAGAACCTAGCAAGGTAGGATTAAAGGATGGAGGAAACTATAATAGGCATGGCTCGAGTTATTGTTCAAAACTTGGAGGTTTCTTTTGTGGCTTTCTTGTAAGAGAAGATTGCTACAAAGATGATCTTCTACAACAACAATCCGGAGATGAGGATGCTTTATTCTGCACATTGTGCAATGCTGAGGTACAAGACTTTTCCTGGCAAGGTTTATTTTGACGAGATAAAAGAGAAGAAAAGAAGAAGTTCCATTTCAATTGCATGCAATATGGATTTCTTATATAGCACTACTTCCTCACAAACATGGTGCCAGACAAACACACAAACACAGAGTTCCATTTCTACTAACTTTTTTTCTTTTGTTTTCTTTTCTGCTTTAAACTTGTGCAAAGAAAGCTGGAATCAAATGCTTTAATTAGCAGGAAAGATTTAATTTAAAAATCTGCAGCTTGAGTCTCATCTTTTATTCTGCTTTGCATGTTAGAATTACATATCTTCGCGTAGACATTTCGTGTGTGAACAAGTTGCCAACTTGCCATTAGGGTCTTTATACTTTTAAAAACAGATTTCAACCGTTGCTTTTGTATTCAATGTTTGTGTGATGCTTGTTTTTGAAACATACTGTTGTTGAACAAGAATGGGGGAGTTTCATTTTCATCACATTACGTGGCACTTTTCATTAAAAACTGGAATTAGTCCAATCTTCATTTACATACAAGATTACAGATGGAGAAGTTGTTAAAAGGGTCACATTATGTTCTCTCTCTCTCTCTCTCTAACTTATTAAAATAAAAATTATTGTTTATTTTTTTAGGTTCGCAAGTTCAGCAAACATTGTAGGAGTTGCGACAAATGTGTCGATGGATTTGATCATCATTGCCGGGTAAGCTATAAAATATTTCTGATGTTTGTTCTTGTCAGTCTCTGACTCATGGACTTTAAGATCTTGAGTTGTATGGAAATATCCAGGAGTATTTCAGTAATGACTTCATGATTTTTAAAGGTGTTATCCCTGGTTTTGATTAGTAAGTTTAATTATCCTGCCTATATCTCTTAGCTATTGTTTTGGTATGACTAAAGTTATCTGCATCTATGGTGCAGTGGTTGAATAACTGTGTGGGGAGGAAAAATTATATCACATTTGTGTGCCTCATGGCAATGAGCCTTCTTTGGGTAAGTTTTAAGAAAATATGCTCTTTGGACTTCTCATTCTCCTTGGATTATGATTTATTTATTTTTTTTACATCCTCCAATCTGAACTAAATTTATTTTCTTGGATTCATTTATGTGAGTGTGTAACCTGTTTACATGAGGTTTCCCCTCTATTTGTAATTAAGTTTTATTACTTATAAAATAGAATTTTTTGTGTGTTTATAACAGCTTCTTGTTGAATGCGGGGTTGGCATTGCTGTATTTGTCCGATGCTTTGTTGATAAAAAGGGGATAGAGAATCAGATATCTGAAAAACTTGGAGATGGATTTTCTCGGCCCCCCTTTGCTATTGTGGTGGTATGTTTGCTGCCTTGTTTGCCTTTAGGCTTCAGATTTTATTATTGTATATTGTAGATAATATTATGATTTTGCACTTATCCAAAAAAGATGATATTATGATTTTATCAGTGGATTGGGTTTTAAGATTGCAGTAATATAGACCAGTATTGGTCTAGTTCATGTGATTATATGCCTGCAAGAACCACCTTGGGCTGGCACCTATATCCATCTCGAGAAATACCTCATCAGGCGTAGCCACCCGATTTTTCCTTTTTGGTGGTTTTATAAATTTTACACATTGGATTTGTCTTGATAAGGAAACTGTCATGGAATCAAAAAGAATTTTTAATGTAATCATTAATGCATTACATATTATGCTCTTTCCAAGTGATTCTATCAAATGGATATGTGGGCCTTATTTTGGTTTCTACTCATGTAGTGGTCTAACTCAGATTTTGTTTATGGAACCAATATACGGTTTGCCTAGTTTTTGCCTCTTTATATAATCCTATGTAGCTTTATCTGTGTATAATGCATGCATTGCTTCTAAGTTATGTAGCCAAGCTGAAGTAATAATATTGCACTGAGACTTTTTTTTTTAAAGTTGCTTTTGCTTGAAGTGTTTTAAATGCAAGTATTATCCCTCAATTTTCAGTTCAATTTTAACATGCTGCTGCTATGATTCACTTCTTTTGATGAATAATTAATTAATCTTTACATACTGTGGTGACAAAGGAATTATAAAGTCCTAAAAAACATGAACTTTATAATGATTACAGGCCTTATGCACGGCAGTTTCTTTTCTAGCCACCGTGCCTTTGGGAGAATTATTCTTTTTCCATGTGATTCTGATCCGAAAGGTGTGTTCTTTAAATGACCTATCCTCCCTCTCCACCTCTCTATTATGCATGTAGTGTACCATTTTTGTTTTTGCTGCAGGGTATTACAACATATGAGTATGTTGTTGCCATGAGAACACAAAGTGAACCACCTGGACCGTCTTTAGATGGTGGTGATCAACAAAGTCTGGCATCATCGCCGACTAGTTCTGCTGTGACTGCCATAAGTGGAAAAAGCTCTCTTGGAATGGGCTTGCAATATAAAGGTGTTTGGTGTACTCCTCCAAGAATCTTCATGGAGCACCAGGTATTGCCACCTTTATTTATCATATAGAGGGGAGAAAGATTTAGATTGACTCTTTGGTTATATTTTAATAAATATGTTCCTGATGAATTCGTGATTAGATTATCTAATTGTTTATTAAAAAGAAATTTTGGTTAGTCTTGGCACATTGGCACATGCATTGTTGTGCAGTCCTTCAATAAGGTGAATTTTGTGCAATAATTTATCGACTTTGGGTCTTTGATGAACAGGATGAAATTATACCACATCTGGAGCCAGGACGCCTACCATCCACAGTGGATCCAGATGCAGTGCAGTCATCTGACATGGGGAAAAAATTAGGCCAGCGTCCAGTCCCAGTCCGAATCAGTCCATGGAAACTTGCTAAATTGGATTCTAATGAGGCAATTAAAGCGGCTGCAAAAGCTAGAGCATCATCATCTGTGCTTCGTCCAGTCAGTTCTCGATCTCATCCATACGATGCTGATCTTTTATCCAGTAGCAATGTGAGTGGAAGAAGCAGTCCAATCAGTACTGATCAAGGGTTTCACAGCAGAAATGCTAGAGCTGGGACATCAAAATTATCTCCTACCAAGAGCTCATATCCACCCAGTCGTGCCAGCAAGGAAGATACTGAAACATGCCATCATAGTAACAGTAACCTTAGCAGTCCTCAACTTTCCAACATTACACCTTCACCAATGGAGCAGCAGGTTTCAAACAGAGATCATTTGAATCCCATTTATCAATCATCAGCAGATCAATCTCCTCGCTCAACAACACAAAGTGAGCAGATTGAAACTGTAGTTCACGAGAATTTAGCACGAAACCCTGTGAGAAATATCAGCTTGGGTCTTGCTGAAAACGTGGGATCTTCAGTCTTTTGGGATCAAGAAGCTGGGCGTTTTGTTTCCTCATCTTCCAGAGGTCTTGGAACAGAGCTATTATACACAGGTCCATCCATATTTTTTGGCGGTCCTGTTGTGAATGAACCTGCGACCAGCGGGACAAGAAATAGCAGCTCAGCGGGTGCTGGCCTAAATAGAGGTTCTGCAGCAAGTTATCAGCAGGGTAGATCACAGAGGGGTGGCCAGCTTCCTGTATTTGTTCCAAGTAATTCCCAACAAAACCAGTTCTCTTCTAGATTTCCTCGACCAGGCCACTGATTCCTTTTACTAGGTACATAGAGCTAGAGCCAGGATTTTTTTTCTCCTCTTATTTTTATTTTTTAAACCTTTATGTGCAGATGTTGAATTTCTGTTCCATATTGCTAATCTGTGGGCTAACGCTATCACCAATTCACTCCAAGGGTAGTGATTTCAGTTTTTAATTATTATTATTATTACGTTCACTGTTTTCTGTTGACTTTGCACTGATCGTTGATCCGTGCACTGTCAACAGTAGCCAGAGCAATGCGGGTGGCATGGCTCTGATCGGAATTAAACAACCCTATGTTTAGCTTCCCAAATATAATGTCCATTTTTGGTAAAAGGGAGTAAAGGATACTGTCCACACAAAAGAAGCTCCACAGAAATGGCATCCTCCTCCACAGTCAACACAAAAGTGGCAGGGAGGGAATCTAGGGCTCAACCAACAAAAGAATTGCGCAAAGCCCAATCTCCCTAAAGCGTGAGCTGCACCATTAGCTTCTTTTAAAAGCACCAAGAAAAAGAGAAAAAAACAAAGCAGTTGGACAAGCCGAAAACGTCACGTGGAAAATCTCATTATGCTATTCACAAATGTAATATCAGAGTTTATTGGAAAAAATTTGTCTTCCAAATTGGTTGGAAGGAATTTTCTTCAAATTTATCTAATAAATGTTGAAAGAATTATCCACATGTACTTTTAAATACATGATATTTTTAAAAGAGTATGTGATTTGTTTAAATAATATACATAAATAGTTTTATAAATCACCACGTAATGAGTTGAAGGAGATTGCTTCAACTGGTTTGAAGAAAAACTTTATCTAGTTTTATTTTGGTTGTAACACTACATTTTTAATCTTCTGTTGCTTAATCCAAAATCATGGATGAATGTGTAAGTCGCTTTGGTTGGATGTACAAAAAAAAAAAATGCAGTTTGGAGTTGGAAGTTTACCCATTTTTATGAGCAAAATGCAATTCTCTCTATATATTTGTTTACTTTGGTCCGATATACAGAATGTAATCGGATTCACATGTTTGTAGTTCAATCTACCTGCCCTACTTGCATTACATGATTAAAATGCTAAAGAAATTAAAAAAAAAAAAAAAAAAAAAATGTTTAGGATGCTCTGGCCGAATCCATTTGATAACAAATATAAAAGTCAGAGTACACATCAACAAGTCGTTGTAGTATAGTGGTGAGTATTCCCGCCTGTCACGCGGGTGACCCGGGTTCGATCCCCGGCAACGGCGTCTTTTTTTTTTTTTTTAACTGCTTAAGGTATTGCGCTATTGCTTTTAACTAAGCCAATGAGATAAATAATATGTTAACCAGCCTGATTATATGCCCATCAAACTAGCAACGGAGAAAATGAAAAAAAACATAATTGGCGATGAACTTTTGGCCACATGCTAGAATAATTTAATTCCCAGCCAATAATTCATGAGTTTTTATTATGAAGAGTAGTAAAAATTGTTTATAAATGTAATAAAAATAGTAGAAACATATTTTATTTTTCATTTGCTACGATTGATTCCAAATCTAGGCAATCCATATGCACCTATAACAAAAAAAATACAAATATTTGGCAAGTGGCTAGAGCTATTTTGCCTCTTCTTTCTACTGCATAACAATTTTATTCTTGAAATTCTAGAATAAACATGACTTTGTTTTTGTTTTGAGAAT
This sequence comes from Quercus gilva, assembly GCA_023621385.1. Lineage (NCBI taxonomy): Eukaryota > Viridiplantae > Streptophyta > Magnoliopsida > Fagales > Fagaceae > Quercus > Quercus gilva. Next base: position 16,405,253 of record CM042474.1, read on the forward strand.
CAACGTGACTACAATACCAAAGATGACCAAAGTTAAGCCCCATTATCTTCAATTATGGTTTATGGCAACCAGAACCATTACCTGGTCCAGGCAAGTAAGTGCATGGATCAGGCGCAGAAGGTGGAATCAGTGCTCGATGTCGTGCAATCGACACCTTGACTGTCCCAATTTTTGATTTCATGACAACAAAAGGCCTTGCAGCTTCAACAGGCTTGCTGTTAAAAATCAGCAATGCAAGAAGCAGCGCCACCTTTACAAGGTTGAAGAAAGTAATTATTCCAGAAAACATGTTTTGCTTCATCAAGAAAAGGATGTGAATTCTATTTGTGTTGGTTATGTTATACAAGTAGAATGAGAAAAAAAATGGCTAAATTTATAGAAAAACATTGAACCGTGGTTCTCCATATGAAATGAGGACTATTGAGATAACAAATTTTACCTTAATCTCGGTCACGCGGAGACGTAAATATAATTTTTAAAAAAATGTAAAACCGCGGCAACGTCCATATTGAGATATTACATGATGGAAGTTGAATGGAAAATTGAATTTAAGGATACGTGTGTTAACACGCATTATCAACAGTATTAAACTAAGATTCAAGAAGAGAAAAAGTTTCTCTCACGCCGCCTAGGGTTTATCTGCTAGGGTTTCTTTAGTAGGTTTTCCCAGCGACGAGTGTAGAATTTTGTCCTTCCCTTCGTGGAGGTTCTCCTGTTCCCTTCAAGCCCTGTGCCTGGTAGGACGGTTCATGGTGTGTGTGGTGATCCTGTTACGAAGGAGTGTGGTTGGCAGTCTTATCGTTATGGCATCTATTGAGGACCTTTGGTCAAGATTTTCTCTGACTGAAGAAGAAGAGAGTGGGGCTAATGTGCCTCGGAAAAAAGAGGTCTCCATTGTTCGTTTAGCAGCAAAGTTTATTACAAAGCGAGTGGTCAATGCAGAGGCAGTCAGTCGGACCTTCAAACCGCTCTGGAAACTCATTGGAGAGATGAAGATTCGGGATATTGGGGGCAATATATTGCTGTTTGAGTTTGATGATGCTCTGGACTTAGAACGGGTTCTGGAGCTTGAGCCATGGACCTATGACAAAAGCTTAGTAGTTTTCCGGCGCGCTATGGACGTTGAATCTGTTCCCTTGCTCCCCTTCGATTCTGTTACTTTCTGGGTGCAACTCCACAATGTCCCAGATCAGTGTCTTACGCAAGCGACGGGTGAAGTAGTGGGCAACACGATTGGGACTTTGGTGCAGGTGGCTGACTTGGAGGATGATGGTGAGGGGGGTGAGTTCCTGCGAATTCGAGTTGTGATTGACATTAAAAAGTCTCTTCCACGGTGCTGCAAATTGTGGTCTGAGGGAGAGCATGTTGGGTGGGCTTTGCTTAAATTTGAGCGGCTTCCCAACTTTTGTTATTGGTGTGGGAAGGTTACCCATAGTGAGAGCGACTGTGACGTATGGCTTCGGGGAAAAGGAAGACTGAAGAAAGAAGAGCAACAGTATGGGGAATGGCTTCGTGCCGATCCGGTGCGTCAAACTAGAAAAACGGTGGTGGTTGTATCTGGTAGTGCTCGTGGAAAACCGAGCTGGAAGAAGGGTCCAGCGATGGAGCGCCAACAGCCAACCTCTAATGATATGAGCAGGAAAGGTGCGCATGGATCAGACCTTGGTATGGGAGGTGTGAAGGATACTACTCAGTCCGAGGCAGTCTTCATGGAAGCCGAACCAGCAGGTGTGATTGTTTCTCATTTTGATAATTTGCACCGAATTGAAACTAGTGATATTGGTGGGTTATCTGCAGTTTTGAATAAGAGTATGGAGAGTTTGGTGGGTCAGGGTCAGCCAACTTATACATTGCCCATGCAAAATGTTTTGTGCAATAAGGGGGAAGTGGGCCACAGTGAGGGGTTGAATGGTATGTTCACTTTTGGTGCAACTCAGATCCCACTAGCAGACACAACAAATAGAGATGTTACGCAGCCTTTGAAAAGTTCCAAGAAAAAATGGACAAAACTTTTGCGTGAAGTGGGGGAATCTGACTCTAATTCAGATATGGAGACTTTAGAGAGTAGGCGACCGGAGTTGGAAACTGTGGACTTAACTATTAGAAAAAAGAAGAGGGTGAGTGCAGCAAGTAAGGGTGGGAAAGAGAATAATCAGGTGGTGGCTGGTTCCCAGCACCACCAGTCACAATGAGTTGCCTTAGCTGGAACTGTCGTGGGCTTGGGAACCCACAGACAGAGGCCGAACTTGCTGACTTGGTTGGCAAAAAAGATCCCAAATTGGTTTTTCTCATGGAGACCAAAGTTGATATGGATGTTATTGAGAGGATTAGTCATAAAATGCAGTACAAAAATTTTTTTGTTGTTCCACGTCATAATATGGGAGGGGGGCTGGCTTTGCTGTGGAAAGAAAATTTTGCAATGAAAGTCCTTACTTCTTCTGATAATCACATTGATGGGGTGGTGGATCAAGGAATGGATGACGCTTGGCGTTTCACGGGTTTCTATGGAGAGCCTGAAACTGCCAACCGGGAAAATTCCTGGAATCTACTCAGAGAGTTGAGCCATCGACAGAGTTTACCTTGGATTTGCTTGGGTGATTTTAATGAAATTCTTAGACTTGAAGAAAAACAGGGTTGGTTGGACCGGCCTGAAAGACAGATGCAAGGGTTTCGGGATGCTTTGGATTATTGTGGGTTTAAAGATCTTGGCTTTAATGGATTTCCTTTTACATGGTGCAATAGAAGACCGGGGGACCATAATGTTTGGATCAGACTAGACCGAGGGGTTGCAACAGTGGACTGGTTTTTAAGGTTTCCTACTTCTCGTATCCATCACTTAGAGTGCTTTCATTCTGACCATAGACCTATCCTTCTCATTTCAGATGCTGAGCAAAAAAGATTCTATAGAAAGGGAAGGCCATTCCGATTTGAGGCAATGTGGCTTAAAGATAGATCTTCTGAGGATGTGGTGAAACAATCATGGGCTGATTTATTTGCTTCAAACCCGGTTAGTATTTTGTTAAAAAAAATTACATGTTGTCAAGTCAATCTTAGCACATGGAACCGGGTTACCTTTGGGCATGTGAGAAATACTTTGGCCAAGAAACTGAAGGAGTTGAACCAGGCTGAGGAGAATGGTCTGTACGAAACCAATCCAGACCAGATTGAGAAGCTTCGGACCGAAATTAACTTGCTACAGGTGAGGGAGGAAGCAATGTGGAAGCAACGCTCTCATAGTGATTGGTTGAAGGAGGGTGACCGCAACACTCGCTATTTTCATTGTCGGGCCAACCAACGGAACAAGCATAATTTTATTGTGGGGTTGGAAGATGAGTTTGGGGTTTGGACTGAAGATGAAGATCAGATGGGCAGATTGGCAAGCTCTTATTTTGACACTATGTTTACTTCCTCGAACCCAACTGGCTTTGACGAGATTTTGAGTGGCTTAACCCCTACAGTAACTGATGAGATGAACAATAGCTTAAATAAACCTTACACTGCTGATGAGGTTCTCAAAGCTCTCCACCACATGGCCCCTCTTACTGCTCCTGGTCCCGATGGTATGTCCCCTATTTTTTACAAATCCTTTTGGCATATTGTTGGAAAAGATGTGACAGAAGTAGTTCTGACAGCTTTAAATTCAGGCACTATTCCTGATACTATTAATTCTACTTTTATTGCACTTATTCCTAAAATAAAAGACCCTAAGAAAGTTTCAGATTTTCGACCCATAAGCCTTTGTAATGTGGTTTACAAACTCATTGCAAAAGTGTTGGTTAACTGTTTGAAGTTGATTTTGCCATATGTAGTATCTGATTCACAGAGTGCATTTCTTTCGGGAAGGTTGATTACTGATAATGTATTGGTTGCATTCGAGACACTCCATTTTTTGAAGCGGAAGACCCAAGGGAAAGATGGGTATATGGCTCTAAAGCTTGATATGAGCAAAGCTTATGACAGAGTGGAGTGGGACTTCTTGGAAAGGGCAATGGTGCACTTAGGGTTTGCTGGAAGTTTTGTTGCTACTATCATGTCATGCATCAAGTCTGTATCATATTCTGTTTTGCTCAATGGGGTGCCAGGTAGAACTATCAAGCCTAGTAGGGGGCTGAGGCAAGGTGATCTGTTGTCTCCATATTTATTTTTGCTATGTGCTATGGGTCTTCAAGGCTTGCTCCACAAAGCCGAATCTGATGGTGCTATTAGAGGAGTGTCAATTTGCAGAAATGGGCCACGTGTATCTCATCTATTTTTTGCTGACGACAGTGTTCTCTTTTGTCGTGCTAAAGATTCTGAGTGTCAGGTAATCCTTGATCTTTTGTCAGTTTATGAGAGGGGTTCTGGCCAAAAAATAAACAGAGATAAGACAAACATCTTCTTCAGTTCTAACACCCACCATGATGTTCAAGTCAGAATACAACATCTGTTAGGTGTTCCAGCTATCAGGCAATATGAGAGGTATTTGGGGTTACCTGCATTTGTGGGAAGAGCAAAGAGACAAGGGTTTGCCTACATTAAGGAGAGAATTTGGAAGAAAATACAAGGTTGGAAGGAGAAACTTCTATCTCAAGCAGGCAGAGAGGTGCTTATTAAGTCCGTCATCCAAGCCATTCCAACCTATTCTATGAGTTGTTTCAAGCTTCCAAAGGGATTAATTCAGGAAATTGAAGTCATGATACGCAAATTTTGGTGGGGCTGCCATGGTGAAAATAAGAAGGTACATTGGGTAAAGTGGGAGAAACTTTGTCAAGCTAAAGATAGTGGAGGCATGGGGTTCAAGGAGATTGAAAAGTTCAACGATGCTTTGTTGGCCAAACAAGTCTGGCGTATGTTGAAAAATCCGGAATCACTTTGCCATAAAGTTTTTAAAGCTCGGTTTTTCCCGGATTGTTCCATTCTTGAAGCTAATCCTTCAGCTACTGGGTCGTACGCATGGAAGAGTATTTTAAATGCAAGGGATGTGGTGCGGAAAGGCATGGTTTGGCGGATAGGTGATGGTAAAACAGTGAGTTTAAAGGAGGATAAGTGGCTCTCGGATCAAGTGTATCATCCGGTTAGTTCCCCCCTTCCCTTTATTCCCCCTAATGCAAAGGTTAGTATCTTGATCGATGAGGAGAATGGTACTTGGAAGGAGTCCGAAATTAGGCAAAATTTTTTGGCTCACGAAGCAAAGAAAATCATAAGTATCCCTCTTAGCACCAGACTGCCTCAAGATTGTCCCATATGGTCAAAAACGCCTTCGGGTATTTTCTCAACTCGAAGTGCTTACAAGCTGCTGGTTAATGAAGCTTCAACCAACAGCCCAAGTAACTCTAATCCACACCCCCAAAGACATCTTTGGAGAGGTGTTTGGATGCTATGAACCCCAAATAAGGTGAGACATTTCATTTGGCGAGCATGTAACAACTCACTTCCAACAATGGACAACTTGCTTCGTCGGCACATCACCACTTCTGCCTGCTGCAATACGTGCCAGACCCAAACTGAGGACATTCTACATGTTGTGTGGGGCTGCCCAGAGGTGGCAAAACTGTGGAGCACTATCAACTGGATGCAGCACACAATTCCTCACTCACCGGGGGATTTTTCTAACCTTTTCTTAAGTTTTTTGTAGGTCCGGGAAGATTATAGGGTGGAGATCTTTGCCATTTCAGCTTGGTTACTCTGGAATCGGCGAAATTCAATTCATTTTCGGCGCCCAGCTCGACCACTGAATCAGATCTTCTCTGAAGCAGCCAGACTCTTGCGAGACTTCCTTGAGGCTAACGATGATGCACCAGTTATTGTCCGGAATCCAGTCCAGACAACATGGTCTGCCCCAGCACTTCCTCTGTACAAAGCCAACTTCGACGGAGCTCTGTTCAAAAGCTCTAACTCAGCTGGCTTGGGAGTGATCATCAGAGACACCAACGGAGCTGTCATAGGTGCGCTATCAGCTCGAGTACCACTCCCTCAGTCCGTGGCAATGGTTGAAGCTCTAGCTTGCAGGCGAGCTATTCAATTTGCTGTTGAGATCGGGTTACACGAAGTGACATTTGAAGGTGATGCTGCAGTTGTTATCCAAGCCATTTCAAAAGGGTCGGCCAACCAATCTCTGTATGGGCACATAGTTGATGATATTCTTGGCCAAGCTTCTCTTTTACATTTTTCTGATTTCTGTTTTGTCCCTAGAGCATGTAATTCAGTAGCTGATGCATTAGCTAAACGTGCTAAGTTAGGACCTGATTTACAAGTTTGGTTAGAGGATTGTCCTGAAGACATTGCCCCTCTGGTTTTGGGTGATGTATCTTGATGTTTTATTTCAGTGTCAATAAATCCCAGCCCGCACTTGGGGTCTGGTTTCTCAAAAAAAAAAAAAAAAAAAAAAAAAAGGATACGTGTGTTAACGAAAACGCTTTTCGGCACGTCTGTGATATACAATTTGCTGATACATTGGAATACTCTAAGTTGGCTAGAGTTTAAAGTCAACAGGAAAATCTCAATGCCTGTATGAAAAAAAGACAGATTTTTCTACAAATCAGTTTTGGATGAATTTTTTTTAATCCACTGTGCGGTGATTTAGCAGTCAACTAATTATCTATATAAAAAGTGATTGCGCGCTCTTTTGTGGAGAAGATGATGTTTGATCAAAGACAGAAGCAGATGATTCATGGCTCGTGATGAACTTCTCCGGAAATAACTTCATGTAAGATCAGGAAGACAAAAAAAGAACAAATCTTTTCAGTTCATATATAGGTGTTTATGGTTAAGAAGACTATATATAATTCCAATTTTTATTGCTTTGAATTTAAGATTTGCTTACAAATTTAGGTTCTTGATCATTTGCTATCCAATATTAGTTGTGGGTGTTTTTAGATCTATCAAACTTCAATTTTTTTTTGTTGGATTTAGAACAATATGTAGTTTGATATATGAAAAAAAGTTTATTTATTTATTATTATATATATTGCTATTAATCCCATTGTAATCACTTCTCTCTCTTTTTGGCAAAATTTAAGATGGGAATGTTAGATGCATTGAACATCCAATTTTGCATTGCACAGTGATTAAATTCTTTACATGCAAATTTTAATACTATGAGGTTTTTGCTCTCTCTCTCTCTCTCTCTCTCTCTCTCTCTCTCAAGATTCTGTTAATAAGGCTAAATCTTTTTGCAAGGTGATTGTGCGACTAAAGTTCTTATTTATATATTTGATTTTTTAATCCAAATTTACCACTATACACGTGTTTTTCTTAAAAACACAAAAACTCTACGTGAACCACACTACCAGCCAATAAGTCTCTTGAATTAGGTGCAGCCATGAGCTTCTCAATTCTCTTATGTGGATGACAAATTTCAATGGCTATAACCATGAATTATTGTTCGAGGGTAACCCATAATTGTCTTATATTAATTTTTCTATTGTGTAGTCACATATTTTTTGTTTTGTTTCAATAAATTTTAGGCTCATGGGCTTCTCTCATGTAAATCATGTCAATATGCAATATAATTAAAACGGTTTGACAAATTTCAACACATCTTGTTTGTTTTGTTTCAATAAATTATAGGCTCATAATCTTCTAATTCTTTATATCCCCCCACCCCACCTAAAAAAAAAAAAAAAAAAAAAAAAAACATATTTTTGCAATACTTGAAATTGCTTGACAAATTTCACCAGCAATGGTTATTTATTATTCTTTGGAGGGTAACTATTTTTTCTCTTATAGTTCTCTATATATTCTATAGTCATACACACACACACGTATTGTTTCAATATTGTCAATGCTTTAAATCTTCTGAATCTTTAAATATATAATAGCCAAAGATGTTTGATTTTCGTTAACCTTATAATATTTTGCTAAATATTTTCGAGGTCTTACAAATTTCTACATTACTAATATTTTTTAATTAAAAAAAAAAAAAATAAGCCCCATTATAACGTAAGATATTTGGAATTCCAAATAGAAGAGTTTTGCATTTTTGGAACTTTGTCTTTTGTTCACATATATTAACATTTTAATTATTAGAGTTAGGGCTCTTGAAACCAATAATTAGAAAGGTTGTTCCCATAAAAAATATATAAAAATAAGAAATTTTTAAAAAAATAAGTCCTATTAGAACTTAAGATCCTTGGAATACTTGGAATATAGCAGAGATGAAGAATATATATATGGCGATGAAGTTTTGGCCACTTTCTAGGGTTTCATCCCAAACCAATAATTCATAAGCTTTTTATTATGAAGAGTAGAGTACATTATTTATAAATATAAATCTATGTAATCCATATGCAACTATTAATAAAAAAATAAAACAAAAAACAAAAAACAAACAAACATTTGGCAAGCGGCTAGGGCTAATTTGCCTTTTCCTTCTACTACATAAGAATATCATTCTTGCAATTCAGAATAAACGTGATTTTTTTTTTAAAGAATCAACTTGACTATAAGTCTAGAACACCAAAGGTGAGTAGGTGACCAAGCTAAGCTCCGTCATCTTCAAATGATGGCAACCAGAACCATTACCATTACCGGGTCCAGGCAAGTAAGTGCATGGATCAGGCGCAGAAGGTGGAACCAGTGCTCGATGTTGTGAAATTGACACCTTGACTGTCTCAAGTTTTGATTTCATGACAAAAAAATGCCTTGCAGCTTCAACAGGCTTACTGTTAAAAATCAGCAATGCAAGAAGCAGCGCTACCTTTACAAGGTTGAAGAAAGTAATTAGTCCCGAAAACATGTTTTGCTTCATCAAGAAAAGGATGTGAATTCTATTTGTGCTGGTTATGTTATACAAGTAGAATGATAAAAAAAAATGGCTAAATTTGGACTATTGAGATAACAAAGTTTACTTTAGTCTTAGTCACGCGGAGATGTCCATATTTTTTTTATAATGTAAAACCGCGGCTACGTCCATTTTGAGATATACATGATGGAAGTTCAATAGAAAAATTGAATTTGGATGCGTGTTTTAATGACAGCGCTTTTCTAAATTGGAAATGGGAGATAGTATGCCATGTGTTTTAACGCTTTTCGGCGTTCACCGCACGTCAAATCTTATGTGGTAGGTCTGTGATATTCAACTTGCTGATATATTGGAATGCTCTGGTTGGCTAGAGTTTAGATATGATGATCAGAACGAAGTCATGAAGTATATGATTTAATCACAATTAATATTCCCAAAAGTTAAAGGTAAGTAATGATTTCTATGCATAACATATGCAATGCAATTCATTCCTAAAATACACGGTAATACAAACTTATATGGAAGGTATAATGATATAAGGGTATAATGAGTGGTAACTAACCAACATCACACTAAAAAAATTTGAGCTTAAAAATCCTAGATAATCTAACAAGAAAACGTGTAATCTTTAACTAAGAAGTTAGATGATATGTATGCAACTTTAAACTGTATATAAAATTAACCATGAACTAAATTATAATATACCTACCCTATCAAAAGTTCTGATAAAATAAAAACAGAAGAGGTAACCATAACTACAACCATAACTTGTATAACATTTTTTTTTTGTTAAGAATCAGTGTCTACTGGAGCATTCTTGGTTTTGTGTCCCTTATTGTTTCGTCATCTTTCTTTTGTGGTAAAAATTATTTTGCGCTTAAATGTGTTGCTTACAACAGCTATTTTCTCCAACTTTCTAAATCTCCCGTCAAAGGCTACCGGGCGATTCAACATACTTAACTTATTATCGTATCTTCATTCTGCAGGTAGACAAAAGAATTTGTTAGAGTCTGTATAGAGTTTGTATATGTGGCTGTGCTACAGCTCGTTTATGTACATATTAGGATAAGATAGGATAAGCTACAAGTAGTTTAGCTAGTCAGTTAGTTATTGAATACAACTGTTAGGTTGTTAGGTTAGTTACAACTTTTCCCGCCAAACTCTATGTATATAAAAGGGGCTGAACTATATTATTGTATATACATTCTCATTCAATACAAATTACATTATGTTAGGTTCTAAGACTTTAGAATTTTAATGTATTAGAACTTCAATGTGTAATGTTGGCAAACAACATTTAGTCTAGTTTTATATTGCTAAAAGTGTGGTTATGTGTAAAGTTAGAATCGAGTAATTGCAGGAAATTACTATTCAATTGCTGCAATGCTTGATAGATCGAAAATTAGACTCAATCGATCGAAACTCGTGCAGATTATTTTTCTGCATAATTTTCCAACTTAGCCCAAGCTTATATGATGTGTAGGGTTTTATATTTTACTTCAAGTATAAAAGGAAAAACCCTAGCCACGTTTTAGAGGTTGTTGATATGCTGTGTCTTGTGAGATCTAGATGTGTTTACCTTCATACATACTTAGGGTTATTAAGATCAAAATTCATGTCAAGAGCTTGATGATCGTTTCAGTTGCTGTTTCAAGAGCTTAAAGAAAAACACAAGTGAGAGTACTTGTGGTTGCTGTGGATCAAAGAAAGAAGTAGTCCGTGGATTCGGAGCAATCACGTAGTCGTGGTAGTAAGTTTTCTACTTGAAGTAATAATAGGATGTTAGTGGTCTAAGTCGCTATTGTAAAACTTCAATTCTTTCATAGTGGATCTGTTTTACCTTGAGGAAGGTTGGGTTAAATTCTCCCCAGGTTTTTTACCGGTTTGGTTTTCTTGGGTTATCATATCGTTGTATTCTTTATTTTCCATATTATTTACATGATATGATTTACTTGTGTTAACCTAGATTTGAATAATTTACTTAAGTAATCACTTGACTAAATAACTAGGTTAAACAACTTCTGTTTTAAGGGGTCTAAAAACGTACACATTCATTCAATCTCTCTCACTCTAAGCTACAGTTTCACTCCACCATTGTTGAAGCTGTGTTCTAATATGGTATCAGAGCAGAGCTAATTCAGAGAATCTTCAATTTGGTATTCTCTGAGATTCTTAGTTCAGTTACTCTGTTTTTCTTGCTTAGTGCTTTCTTGTGAATCAAGTAAAAATTCTCGATTGTGTTTCTCTTGTTTCTGCACTGAGTTTTCAATTCTAAATCTTGATTTCTTTATGCATACTATGGTAATTGAATTCTTGATATACGGTTTTCATTCAGTTTCTAGTTTGAAGATTGCATAATTGTTTCATCAATTACCAAGATCTTGAATTGGTTCTTGTTTCTCTGTTTGATCAACAAGTTCCTAAATTGATTCTTTGTAATCAAGTAGTTTGGTTTCTGAAAGCAATTCTTGATTGTTTTCTCATTGATCCGTGGTTGTGTTTGTGTATCTTGTTCTCAATTGTCTCTGTTCTTGATTGAATCTTGGTTGCAATTGCATCTGTACTTGCTTGATTTCAATAAGAGATGGCAGAGAGTACTTCTAGTGCCTTTGTTCCAACCCTTCAACCATGGGAGAATACTTCTAGTCCTAATTATCTGTCAAGTAGTGATAACCCTGGGATGTCACTTGTGGTTCAACACTTTACTGAAGAAAATTACAGCACTTGGAGTAAAACAGTTCTTATTTCTTTAGATGCTAAAACCAAGATAGGCTTTATTGATGGTTCCATCCCAAAACCACAATTTGTTGATCATCCATGCTATGCAGCTTGGTTCAAATGTAATAGTACAGTTTTGGCTTGGTTGTTCAATTCAATCTTTAAAGATTTACAACCTAGTGTTGTATATTTCAAGATAGCTAGAGAAGTTTGGCTAGATTTGCAATATAGGTATTCTTAGGGCAATGGTCCTCAGATTTTTAAGTTGAGACAGGAGGTTTGTTCTCTTACTCAAGATGCATTGTCCATTAATGCCTATTACACCAAGTTTAAGGGGCTGTGGGATGAGCTTTCCAACTATAAGACCTGTTCTTGTGCTTATCATGTAGAAGATTGGACCATGTCCTTCTTGATAGGTCTTAATGATACCTAGTTGTGAGGGGTTAGATATTACTCATGGATCCAATTCCCACATTAAGCAAAGTCTTTTCTCTTTTTCTTCAAGATGAGAAGCAAAGAAAGGTTGGGAAGAAGTATAATGCTGAATCTTCAGCTTTGGCAGTTAAGAATGGTGGATCTTTTGGTTCACCAAAGGCAAGTCTGGTAGACCCCAATGCACTCATTGTGGACTTTTGGGACATGTAGTTGACAAATGTTATAAGTTACATGGCTATCCACCTGGATACAAGTTTAAGAATAAAGGTCAACAAGGTGGAAATCTTCCCTATGTCAATAATGCTGCTGTTACTGATACTTGTTCAAAGGAAGCAGTTAGTCTCACTACTTGATTTGCTCAATTCCCAAAGTCATTTTGGCACTTAAGCACCACATGATTCTGCTACTGATGCTCATCAGGTTGCTACTATCATCACTCAACCTTCTATGGATTTTCAAGGGCATGAGATGTCAAGTATTAGTTCTCAACTAATTTTCAAAAACTACCCTTTCATTCTTTAGAATATTCTGTTTTCTCTTCACAACTTGATACTTCATAACTTAGTTCCATTGATTGGATTCTTGACAATGGAGCTATTGATCATATGGTGCATTCAATCCATTATTTTACTTCCATTACTTCAGTTGGCCAAATTTCTATTAGGCTTCCTAATGGAGATATGGCTAAGGTTACTCATATAGGCATTGTCAAATTGACTTCCACTTTGATTTTGGAGAATATACTTTGTATCTGTTCTTTTTCTTTCAACCTTGTGTCTATTAGCAAACTAACCCAATCTACATCTTGTTGTTGCATTTTTCTTTCACATTACTGTTTTATTCAGGACTTACTGTCTTGGAAGATGATTGGGTTGGGTAAGAAGCAAGGAGGTCTCTATACACTGCAGTTTGCATCTACAAGTTTGCCTAGATCTGTCTCAGATGTTCTCTCCAAGCTTTCTTCCCTTAGTTTTGTGAATTCTGTTGCTTCTTGTAATCTAATTATGTTCTAAATAATACTAGTCTTTGGCATAGCAGGTTTGGACATCCTTCTATTCAAATAATGTCTCTATTACAGTCTATTGTACCTAGTATTGTTTCATGCAATAATAATAACACTTTCGATTGTACTATCTGTCCTCTTTCTAAACAAAAGAGATTGCCTTTTGATTGTTCTACTCATATCTCAACTTCTAGATTTGATTTAATCTATGTTGACATTTGGGGACCTTACTCCACTCATTCCTTAAATGGTTCAAGATATTTTCTATCAATTGTGGATGACTTTAGTAGATGTGCTTGGGTTTTCTTGATGTCTCATAAGTCTGATACTTCTAGTTTACTTCAGTCTTTTTACAATATGGTTGTTACTCAATTTCATACCAGCATCAAGGTAATTAGGATCATTGTTATGAATACCGTTTCAATGCCCATTTCGGGAATATTTCGGTACCGACCTATTTCGGCGTACCGTTTTAGACCGTTTCGGAATTACCAATTATATATATATATATATATTAGTAATTAATCAAAAAATGTTATTACTCATTGTTATTCTTAAGCCAAATTTTATAAATGTAATATCATATTTAATGAATATAATATAGTGTTTTAAAATAAATATTACTATAATAATAAAGTGATTAGATTGATTATTTTAAAATTCAAATTTGGGTATTTTTGAAAATAAACATGAAAGGAAACTTCTAGGAAGCCACTTTTCACCTTTTCACCTAACCCCATTCCATCACCTACGTACATTTCTTACACCTTCTCCTCCACTCTTTCTTCTTTATTTCATATTCCCATCAGACTTACACTTACAGAAGTAGTTCTTGCCTTCTTGGAAAGTTTGAGAGACCTAGACCAAAAGTTTAAGTGCGGACTAAAGAAGAAAGTTTCAAACGCAACAAAAATTTGAGCTTCCTCCACAACTGCTCTAAATTTCTATTCTCTTCTTCTTCCTTTGTTTTTTTTTTTTTTTTTTTCAAATCATTTGGTAGCTTTATAGTAGATTTGATTTGAACTTCTTTAGGCGATCAGTGCTAGGTGGAAAGATGCTGTGTTGATGGGTTTGTTAGTTTAAGTTTTTTTTCTTTTTTCTTTTTTTTTTGCTAAAAACTGGTACCGACCGAAATTTACATTTCAGCTGAAATTGACCAGAATCAACTAGAATGGCCGGAATGCCCCGAAACTGGCCGGAATTGGACCTAAGGTGGAACAGGTGGTATTACAGTTCCGGATTGCATCCCAGTACGAAATATTCCGGCCATTCCGGCCGGAACGGAACAGATTTAATAACACTGATTAGGATTGACAATGGGCTAGAATTTGATTTACCTTCCTTTTATGCATCTAAAGGCATTCTTCACCAGTTATCTTGTGTTGAAACTCCTCAACAAAACTCCATTTTTGAAAGGAAACATCAACATCTTTTAAGTGTGGCTAGGGCTTTAAGATTCCAAGCTAATTTACCTCTTAAGTTTTGGGGGGATTGTATTCTTACTATCACTTATCTAATCAACAAAATCCCTAGTCCTTTGTTAAAGGATCTTATACCTTATAAAAAATTACACGGTCATTCTCCTGTCTATTCACACTTAAGAGTGTTTGGTTGCCTATGCTATGCTTCTACATTGACTAGGAACAGAACTAAATTTGGTCCTAGAGCTAAGACTTGTATTTTCCTTGGTTACCCACATGGTACTAAAGGGTATAAACTGTATGATTTGAGCTCTAAGACTTGTTTTCTTTCTAGGGATGTTGTTTTCAAAGAAAACATTTTTTCTTTCAAGTCTTGGGTTTGTAGATCTGTTACCTCCACTCCTGTTACTCATTCCATGTTTCCACCTCAGTCCTGTGTTCCTAATCCACCTCAAACCAATGTCTCTACAAAATTTTCTCCTCCTTTCATTCTTTCTGATGCAGCTGTTCCAGCAAATGAATTTCCTGATCTTGTTCATCCTGATGCTACTTCAAATGAAGTGCCTATCCCATCTGATCCTGTTTAATCTGGTCCTATCCAATCTGACTCCTTATCTCTTCCTGTTACTGATATTGTTCCTCTTAGAAAATCCTCTCGGGTGCACTAGCCACCAACTTATCTTAGAGACTATCATTGCAATCTTGTTACTGCACCGGTGTTTGCCTTAACTTCACTCTCTCCATCAAATGATTCCTCTGCATCTAGTCCAAGTATCTTCTATCCTTTTTCCTCTAGTCTTTCCTATGCCAAACTTTCTGATTAGCATAGAGCTTTTTCCATGAGCTTTTTCCATTGCTCTTACTATTCAAAAAGAACCTGATACCTATGCTCAAGCTCTTTTAGATCTTAGATGGAAAGATGCTATGCAGGTTGAAATTGATGCATTGCAAGCAAATCACACTTGGGTTATAACACCTCTTCCTCTTGGCAAAGTCCCAATTGGCTGCAAGTGGGTTTTCAAAATCAAATCGAAGCCAAATGGGTCTATTGAGAGATATAAGGCCAGATTAGTGGCCAAAGGGTACACCCAAACTAAGGGAATTGATTTCTACGAAACTTTCTCACTTGTTGTGAAGTTCACTACTGTTAGAACCCTTCTTGCATTGGCTGTTGTTCAAGGCTGGCATCTCATTTAGTTGGATGTGAATAATGCATTCCTACATGGGGACTTGCATGAGGAGGTCTACGTGGTTCCACCTCCTGGTTTTGGCAACAAGGGGGAGGGCTGCAAGCTTACAAAGTCCTTTTATGGACTCAAGCAGGCTAGTAGGCAATGGTTTGCCAAACTTTCATCCACTATCATTGAGCATGGGTTTATTCAATCCAAATCAGACTACTTAGTGTTCACTAGAGTCATGAAAGGTTCTATCATCATTCTTTTAGTCTATGTTGATGACATTTTGATTGCTAGTAATAATGTGGATGCTGTGAACAAGTTCAAACTGTTCCTAGGTAACAAGTTTAAGTTGAAGGACCTTGGCACTTTAAAATACTTCTTAGGATTGGAAGTAACTAGAACCACTGAAGGCTTGTCTTTGTGTCAAAGAAAGTTCATCTTAGAGTTGCTCTTAGATACTGGTATGTTGGCCTGCAAACCCTCAAATGTTCCCATGGACCAATTTGTCAAATTGAGTAGTGCAAATGGTGATGATGTTCCAGATGCTACTCTGTATAGGAGAACAGTAGGGAAACTCCTATTTTTGACATTGACAAGGCTTGATATTAGCTATGCTGTCTACAAGCTAAGTCAATTTATGAAAGCACCGAAGATGCCTCATCTTCAAGCAGTCTATAAGGTTCTCAAATACCTAAAGAAAACACCTGGCCAATGGTTATTCTTGTCTGCATATTTTGAGTTACAGCTGAAGAGCTATTGTGATGTAGATTAGGCTACCTACGTGGATACTAGAAGGTCTATTTCTGGATTCTGTGTGTTCTTAGGAGAATCCTTAATTTCCTGGAAGTGCAAGAAGTAGTAGGTGGTTTCAAGGTTTTCTGCATAATCTGAATATAGGGCTATGGCTACTGTGACCAGTGAGATAGTATGGTTAATTGCTCTACTTAAAACTTTTGGTTACACACAAAAACATCCAGTTTCCTTATACTGTGATAGTAAAGCTGCATTGTACATTACTGCCAACCCTGTGTTTCATGAAAGGACCAAACATATCGAAATTGATTGTCACTTTATAAGAGAAAAGATAAAAATGGAGTAATCAAGACTTTTCATGTTCCCATAAGGCATCAATTAGCAAATTTTTTCACAAAGCCTTTCAGCCAAAAGAAATTTCTATACCTCTTGTCTAAGATGAACTTGATTAACATCTATAGTTCATCTTGAAGGGGAGTGTTAGAGTTTGTATAGAGTTTGTATATATGGCTGTGCTACAGGTCGTTTATGTACATTTTAGGATAAGATAGGATAAGCTACAAGTAGTTTAGTTAGTCAGTTAGTTGTTGAATACAACTGTTAGGTTGTTAGCTTAGTTACAAATTTTCCCGCCCAACTTTGTGTATATAAAAGGGGCTGAACTATATTATTGTATATACATTCTCATTCAATACATATTTCATTCATTCAATCTCTCTCACTCTCTTTCACTCTAAACTACAATTTCACTCCACCATTGTTGAAGTTGTGTTCTAACATGGTATCAAAGCAGAGCTAATTCAGAGAATCTTCAATTTGGTATTCTTTGAGATTCTTAGTTCAATTACTCTGTTTTTCTTGCTTAGTGCTTTCTCGTGAATCAAGTAGAAATTCTCGATTGTATTTCTCTTGTTTCTACACTAAGTTTTCAATTCTAAATCTTGATTTCTTTCTGCATAAAATAGTAATTGAATTCTTGATTTAGGGTTTTCATTTAGTTTCTAGTTTGAAGATTGCGTAATTGTTTCATCAATTGCCAAGAATTTGTACCAATTCTTGGATTATATTTGTGACATTGGCTTTTTGCTTCATGATTTTGTAGTTGTAAATAGGTGGTAGCTTCGATTGAAAAGGCTTGTCTAGTTGATAGACCAACATACATGGGTCAACAAATTTTGGGCTAAGTAAACAATCTAAAGGGGCATTTTTTAAAAATTTATTTTATGTGACAAATTATTAATTTCTTCCAATATCCCAATGGTAGTACTCACTAAACATTTCTTTGCAAACCCATCCATTTGTGTTTAGCAAAGTCATCAATTTGATATATGTGTGTTTTTTTAACAATTTAGCCTCAATTAAAATTGATTCCTTTATATTAATATCTCCACGAGATAATGCTAAAATCATGTAATACTAACCATGTTATTGGCATGTTAAATGAGTTTCATACAAAATATGGCTACATTGCTATGATGATTTTTTATATGCGTAGAGTATTTTAAATATAAAATAATTTTTTTTAAAATTTGTAAATTCTAAATGGTGTCATTTCTTTCAAATACCTTATTTAAATTTCAAACAGATTCATTTTAAATCTCGCTCAAATTCACAATCCGCAATAATAAGGCACATTTTAGGATCAATTCAACACGTTTTGGAACCTAAAGCAACAATTGTTAGTGGGACATTCTCTTATTTTAAATATTAACTGAATAATATTTACATTTTGATTTTTTTTTTAATTAAAAAATCTATTTTTCTTGCTTTTTGAGACACAAGATTAGTACTAATTATTATTATTATTTTTAAAGTTCTAATAAGATTTCCTTTTTCAGTAATATTATTAATTCACTTAATCTTTCTTGTGATATTGTCAATCTTAAATAGGATTTTATCAATTTTAATTTTGGATTGCTTCTTTTTGTATAAGCAAATGTTAATGTATTGTTAGTTAATATTTTATAAGCAATATGTGCATTAGAAAAAAAAAATCTAACATTTTTACATTACTTAATTAATTGGACTATTTTTTATCCATTTACAAAATGTATTTTAAAATTTTAATTTTAAAAATAAATGTAAACAATTTACTATAAGAGTAAATATTATGTTTGAGAAGGTCACCCTCTCTCTTGGTAATATTGAACTTTAAGTGTTAAAAAATGGATTTCAGTAATGAATTTATCTGTAAAACTATTAATTATAATGTTAATTTTGATAAAGAGAGATAAAGAGTAAAAATTTTGGAAGATTGAAAATTATGACACTCTTAAACCACCCCAAACATAGTAAACTGTATTAATAGAATGAACAAACATTGAAAAAGAATATAATATTTTTAAAAATAATTTTTATTCATTAAATTTTTGGGCATTAATTAAATTTACATTATAAGATCAATAGACAAGACATTCTTTTTTTTTTTTTTTTTTTTTTTTTATGTGAATAGACAAGACATTCTATTCGGCAATAAAAGAATTATTATTATTATTTTTTTTGCTAGGTGAGATGACTTACCTCTTTTTAAATAATTGTTTTTTGCAATATATAGTATAAGACAAATAAATATAATATATTCTACTATAGGGGACTTAAGCAATTGACTAAATGACCCAATAGTTGAGCCTAATAGTTAAGCCACAATAGCTTTAAGATTTTGAGAGGTAAGAAATTCTTCTTCTCCATTTCCATTTCTATTTATTTAAATTATGCTGTATATTTTTTTCCCTTTAATATATATAACCAATTGATAGCCTTTATTTTCTATTTTATCTAGAATTTCATATAGTGGCTTATACTTAAATTTGTTTTTTTGTTTGACATTTATAGAAGCAAATCTATAAATTGATGTATTTTGAGTGCTAATAAAAATTGGTATATTGAGAGTTAGAAATTCTTATGAACTTGATGGATGAAATTAATTGGTTGTTTAATTTTTTTTATTTTTTTGAATCCTTTTGAGTGCTAACTTTAACGGATCAGAATATGCTAAGTGCTTTTTTTTTCTTTTTTTTTTTTGGTTATACATGTTTATAGCAAACTATCTAGCGCGCCACCACCACGCCAACAACAACCCCCCCCCCCCCCCCCCCCCCATACGCACACACACAAAAAAAACATAATTCCTAGTTCCACCCTTTGGGAGTATTGCACCTAAGCCAAGGTCATAGTTGAATTCCTGTCTATTCAGGCTATTATGTGAATCCAAAGAATATAACTCGACTAATGTTGGTGGCTTAGAATTTCAAAGTTGACAAAATTTATAATTATTGATGTATTTCAGGTTCAGATGTTTTTATTACTTGGTTATTTCTTTCATTCTGCTTTGGAGCCTACTCATTGTGTAACCTGAAATAGAGATGTTACTCGCGTAGTATGTGCAAAATTCAACGGCGTGCTTATTTATTTTTAGATATGTGTCTCTCTTTTTCAGAACTAAGTACGGATATGAACTTTTAATGTGCACATGGTATAACATAGCATTTTCAATCAACTTGCTAGCAAGACATAGCTCTGCACCAACTCGAATACATTAGAATGGAATGGAGCATATATTATGTTACCTCTTGAAACGATTGACTCGGGATTATTTTACAAAAAATGATCAAACCCACAGTTGGTTACATATACAGATGCAGAATATCTTTCTAATCCACATATAAACCATATATAAATCGATTTATGTGAACTTGAAGGTTCCAACTGATAAATAAGTTTCAAAAGGGAAACAGTCTATAGAGTATACACATTCAGTATTATAATAAAAAATAACAAACCGCTCGAAAGTTAAAACACCTGAACAATTTATTGAAAGAAACTACAGCAAATGTATAAGCAAACATAAACTGCTACATGAACAAGACTTCATATGGGACTGTTACAATTTTTATGTCATTCCTGGCTACCTTTCATGGTAATATGGCATGCCTCAGCGGTTGGTTGCATCAAAGGTTGAAGCTTTCCCCTCAGCGGGGACACAATTTCCGGATAGTGTGGGAGCATCGGTGGCACTTCCTCGTTGGTTAGGCTTAGGTTCAAGGTGTCCTTCAGTGCCATAGGCATTAAGCTTGTAGTCCTCCAAATTGGAGTATTTTACGTAAGGACTACTCTCAAGAGGCAGCCCTTCCAGTGCTGCATTCTTCTGTTCTTCGGGTTCTGTCTTCTGCACCATTTGCTCATTGTTCTTAGACATCTCTCTCTCTTTGTCTCTCTTTCAGATCAAACATGAGTGTTACTTATGGAAGCATCAAAGTAATGATGTCCAAGAGCTTGCAAAATTTCTGTCAGACCCCGCAAAAAATAAGCCTGTTTGACCTGTTCTTCAGTGTGTGCTTCCCTCATCATTCTCTATTCTAAAGACTTCAACTTGCAATATGCTCCTTCCACCTCATCATGAAATATTATTTCCATTTGGCACATAATTTCCCACACATACATCAATTAAATTAACTCTTTGTCTGATTAATTGTAGTTGGGATTTTTTTTTTGTTTGTTTGTGCGTGTGTGCGTGTGTGACCATATAATGGATTAAAAGCTGTTTATATAAGTCAGAATCACACTATCAAAATTACTTTTACTAATTCTGTTAAACTAACTTACAAGTAAATGGAACCGGCAAGTTGCATTGGTACACAAGGGCCACTCAACCTTAGGCCAAATACTAAATAAAAAAGGCCTTTACACAATAAAATAAATTATATTTTTAACTTGCCTTATAGTATATAGCAAAAAAATAATAAGCAAGATTCCTCACCTAGTGGCTTTCAAAAAAAAAAAAAAGATTCCTCACCTAGTGCATCGTCTATCTATATGATAATATAAAATTTTAATTAAGATCCTAAAAATTCAATGAAAAAAAATAAATTTTTTTTATAAAAATTATCCCCTTTCGAATGTTTTGCATTGTATTAAAATCAAAATTAATAGTTTTTTAAACAAATTCGTTACTGAAATCCAATGTCCAATACCTGAAATCTAAATTGCCAAGAGAGATGGTAAAATATTTCAAAAACATAATATTTATTATGGCATTAATTGTTTAGATTTATTTTTGGAATTAAAATTTGTAAAAGAAATTTTACAAATGGATGAAAAATAATCCACTTAGGATTTGTTGTAAAAAAGTAATCTTAGTGTTAGTTTTAAATTTGAACCAATAACAATTTGCCACTTAGAATTTGTTGTAAAAATGTTGTAAAATTGTTGTAGACGTATCATTTCTCTATTAAATTATATAAAATGTTAGATTATTTTTGTGATGGAGTGCTTACAAAATACTTAATAACAATACATGTTACAGTTGCATTTACATAAATGAGTTTTCCAAAATTAAAATGAATAAAATCCTATTTAAGATTGGCTAATGGCTATATCACACCAAAAATAGTAGATTAGTTATATTACCGATTGAAAAAAGAAATATTAGTAGAAATTTAACATAATAACATTCTTTGAAGTAATTTAAAAAAGCAAGAAAAGAGATCTAAATTTCGATCAATCGGGTATTGCTTTATCTGTTGAAGTATTAATTAAGCCCCAAAAGAATCAAAAATAAATTTTTTATTAAAGGAAAAATAGGGAAAAAAAAAATCTATTCGTGGGTTGTGCTCTTGACCTTTCGTTTTCTGTGTGGGAATTTAAGACTTAAGAGTCTATAGAATTTTTAAAGTTACAACTCATAGTCTCCCACACAAAAACAGAAAAATGACTCTCTATCTTTCTCTCTCAACAAAGCAAAACTGAAAACTAAAATCAAAAGACCTAAAAAAAAAAAAAAAAAAAAATCAATCTCTGCTAACCTCATATTTTGTTTGTGCTTACGGCTGGAAACTTTGTCATTCTCTCCATTTATAGTTTTAAAAGTGACTTTTTGAAGCTTTCTTTGCAACTCCTTTTAATTTGTTGTGCGTCAGAGTTCAGACTCCTCTCTTGATCAGGTTTGGCTCTAAAACGTACACTTTCATATTTGTTTAAAGCTCTCATACTTTTTCAATTTCTCCTTCTACGTGTAAGCTAGTAAAATTGTGCTTGATCTTGGCAATGGTGTTTTACTTATATCGTGTAAAACACCACACTCCTCATTTACATAGATATATGCATGGCAGAGGAGTATAGGTTTTATCCACAAAAGTAAAAGAATAGTAATATAATCTATGGCTCCACTGTCCCCATGACAAACAAAGTTTCTCTTCAAACTAATCTGAAGATAAACCTTTTAAACTTTATATGTATATATATATATATATACATATCTTTATATATGTAAATTTTAAAAATCTAACTGTTGAAATGAATGTTCTTAGTATATTATTCATATTTGCAAAATTTTAAGAAGATTAAAGTTCAATTGCTATTTCATCACAAATATTAAAATTTCAAGTTTTTGTGATATAAAGTTGTGTATATAAAATAAGTTTATAGATCGAATAGTAAATAATATTCTATTTGAACGAAATTTGATATGCATGTTAAGAACATAAGAAATATAAAATTTCAACGGTTAGATTTTCAAAT
Organism: Quercus gilva; assembly: GCA_023621385.1. Lineage (NCBI taxonomy): Eukaryota > Viridiplantae > Streptophyta > Magnoliopsida > Fagales > Fagaceae > Quercus > Quercus gilva. The sequence continues at coordinate 16,427,999 of CM042474.1, forward strand.
TTGATACTCAGAAATGATTTATATGAGAAGTTTAAAGAGTTTCTCTACAAATTAGTTCATTTACAACATTCTTATTTTTGTTTTTGTTTTTGCTTTTTATTTGTAAATAAATTTTAGCTTATTATATCTTTGTTTGTTGTTATACACACACTAGTTGTTAACAAAATTTTGTGGAAAAGAAAAAATCGAATAAATTTATAACTAATTACTAGTAAATAAAGTTACAATAAAAATTAATTAAGGGATACCAAAATTAAAATATAGTTTCATTAAAATTTCAATCATAGCTTTTTAGTATTTGGTTGCTTAAAAAAATAGATAGTGTTTATTTTAGTTGTATATTGTGTTATTTTATCAAATTCTAATTCATTGAGAAATGTAATGAACCGGTCTTTATTTATGCAAGTTAAGATTATATGAAGCTACAATAGTACATTTCATAAATTAGTTTCTATTATTTATGCTTGAAACTTTTTTTTTATTCTAGTTATTATAATTTTATTGATAGAATTTTTTTTTTGGTAATATATTTTTAATTATATATATCTACTAAAAATATCTACATACATCTAGATATGAACAACTTTAAGTAAAAAAAAAAAAAAAAAAAAGAGAGAGAGAGAAGAACAGATTGAGTCTTAAAAATGTCTTTGGATAAATTTGTTACTAGCAATAAACACAATATAACCAAAAAAAAAAATTAGGCGAAAATTTCACAAAAGAACTAGAAATCTTGCATCTAAAAAATAGAATATATATATATATATATATATATATAAAATCTTCAATTTAGTTATATGGCTTTAGGCCCCAAGATGTATGGAGCTAGTCCTACTAGCCCTATTGAACATTTAGTATGGCCACAAGGTCCGAGCTTTATGTCCTTTCGTATAATAGGAGAGCAGCATGCTTACTATGAAATCAGATTGTCAAAATTTTGTGAAAGTTTTGAAAATTGAGGGTTACTGAGTAAAGTAAAAGCTTGGTGATTTCGGAGTTTGCTTCTATCTTGCTTTTATGGGGATTAGCTCATGCTTACGACACTAGTGTGTTATCAATATCATGTAAATACCCAAATGAGTAATGACCATTATTTTTTCATAAGCGGACAACAAATAATTTTCAAGCCTGTCAAACTGTAGGAATAACAGTACATTTTTCCTTTAAATTTCCTTTGATAGACAACTTTTTAGCTATATTATACCTATAAAGAAAAAAGCACATACATTAAAGGATTTACAGTACACAACAGGTGAAGCTAAACCAATAAAGGATTTAACTTTTTTATAGATGTTAAATGATGACCTAATTAATGTTGCAGTCATTTATTATAATAATGAATGTTTACAGTCGTTTCTATTGAAAACGACTAGTACTTGATATGATGTATGTTTAGAGGCAGCGACACAAAGAAGATGGGGTAGGAAGAGACACAAGGGGTAATAACTATTTACTTAATAAGATAATAAACCATCAATGACAGTTCTTGAAGACTTGGCCTCTTTGAGCCCATATAAGTCAGTATGTTCTTGCTTGCCTTTTAAGGCTTTACTATCAGCCTAATTGACATTTCCAGTTGGGGTTATTTCCCTTTGTAGTATAGTTTCACATTGCACATCACAAATAACTAACAAGAACAACCTTTCAGAGGTTGCAAGTGGAAAATGTTTTAAAAAAAATGAAGGAAGCTTCATGGGTGAAAAAAAACAACCATACTACATACCAGAAACAAACATTGAATTTTATGGGACCAGATTGCCAACTTGCTTACACTTTCAATCCTGTCTCTTTCACAGTGAAAGAGAGTAAGAATACTAACGTCCATCTCGTATCCTTCACACAATCAGTGCAACATAATTGGTTCAGAAAAGACCAACAATTGCCACATTCATAATCAGTTGGTGGCAGTTTCACCACCTCAGAACTTTTCAACCTTCTTAGCTCCTTATCTTCTCTTGCATTCCAAGTTTCCAACTCTCTGAATGTACATTTAATATCATTACTTTCTAAATCATTTCTGCATCCTCTTCTTCTTCTTTGCTTTCTTTAGTCTTCAACAATGGCAGCTGAGTACTCAGGCAGGAAGAATTCCAATACTCAGATCTTGGAAGAACTTGAGGCACTCAGCCAATCACTCTACCAATCACATACTTCCACCACCAGAAGAACTGCCTCCCTTGCTCTTCCTCGAAGTTCTGTTCCTTCAGTCCCATCTGCTGATGAGATTGGCATAGTTAAGGTTGAGGAACAATCCAACAATAACAAATCACGAAGACGAATGTCCTTGTCCCCATGGCGTTCCAGGCCAAAGCTTGATGATGAAAGCGAGCATAAGGATAGTGTTAAGATAGCAAATCAGCCAGAGGTCAAAAGGTTGGATGAAAGAACAACTTCTTCAGCAGAGAAGAAGGGAATTTGGAATTGGAAGCCAATGCGAGCTCTCTCCCATATTGGAATGCATAAATTGAGCTGCTTGTTTTCTGTTGAAGTTGTCACTGTCCAAGGCCTTCCAGCTTCAATGAATGGCCTTCGGCTCTCTGTATGTGTCAGAAAGAAGGAAACAAAGGATGGAGCAGTTCATACCATGCCTTCAAGAGTTTCACAAGGAGCTGCTGATTTTGAAGAGACCTTATTTGTCAGGTGCCATGTATATTGCAGTTCGGGAAGTGGAAAGCAGCAGCTTAAATTCGAGCCGCGTCCATTTTGGATATATGTGTTTGCTGTTGATGCTGCAGAGATTGATTTTGGAAGAAGTTCAGTGGATTTGAGTCAACTTATTGAGGAATCTGTGGAGAAGAGCTATGAAGGTACAAGAGTTCGGCAGTGGGACACAAGTTTCAATCTATCAGGAAAGGCAAAAGGAGCAGAAGTACTTTTGAAACTGGGGTTCCAGATTATGGAGAAAGATGGAGAAATTGGAATCTATAGGAAGGCTGAGGAATTGAGGTCAGATAAATCTAAAATTTTCTCGTCTTCTTTTGCCAGAAATCAGTCAAAAATATCCTTTAGTGTCCCTAGTCCAAAGCTGTCAAGCCGAAAGGAAGCTTGGAGTCCTTCACAGACAGGAGCAACAAGAAGAGATCTTCAAGGAATTGATGACTTGAATCTTGATGAGCCAGCCCCAGCCCCAGCTCCAGCTCCATCATCCACTCCCTCTATTCCAAAGAAGGAAGAGCCAGAAACAAAGATAGAAGATCTTGACCTCCCTGACTTTGAAGTTGTGGATAAAGGAGTTGAGGTTCAAGAAAAAGAGGAGGATGCAGAAGGTCAATCTGAAAAATCAGTTGAAGAAAGATCAGGGTCAAGTGAGATTGTCAAAGAAGTTGTGCATGATCAAGTACATCTCACAAGATTAACAGAGCTTGATTCGATTGCTCAACAAATAAAAGCTCTTGAGTCTATGATGGGAGATGAAAAAATTGTCAAAAAGGAGGAAGAAACTGAATCACCAAGACTGGATGCAGATGAAGAAAACGTGACAAGGGAATTTCTCCAGATGCTTGAGGAAGAAGAAGCTAAGCCATATAAATTAAATCAACCTGAATTTCCACCTCTCCAGCTTGAAGGAACCGAGGATTCAACAGAATCTGAATCCAACGTGTACCTCCCAGACCTTGGTAAGGGCTTAGGCTGTGTGGTCCAAACCAGGAATGGGGGCTACTTAGCTGCCATGAATCCATTAGATACTACAGTTGCAAGGAAAGATGATCCAAAGCTAGCCATGCAAATATCAAAACCATTTGTCCTACCATCACATCAATCTGTAACTGGGTTTGAATTGTTTCAGAAGATGGCAGCTATGGGGCTAGAGGAACTCAGCTCACAAGTTTTGTCTTTGATGCCCATGGATGAACTGCTAGGAAAAACTGCAGAACAGATAGCCTTTGAAGGCATTGCTTCTGCAATAATCCAAGGGAGAAACAGAGAAGGTGCTAGCTCAAGTGCTGCTCGTACAATTGCTGCAGTAAAACTCATGGCAACTGCAATGAGTACAGGCAGGAAAGAGAGAATTTCAACAGGAATTTGGAATGTGAATGAGGAACCATTGACTGCAGAGGAAGTTCTGGCATTCTCCATGCAGAAAATTGAGGCCATGGCAGTTGAAGCCTTAAAAATTCAGGCTGAGATGGTTGAGGAAGAAGCCCCATTTTATGTTTCTCCACTCAATAGCAAGACTGTTGGAAGTGGTGGAAATGATCAGAGTCACCCCCTGGCTTCTGCTGTTCCACTTGAGGATTGGATAAAAAACTACAGCTTGGCTACTCCTGAAAGTGAGCCAGGGGATACATCAGATATCACAATAGCAGTGGTTGTCCAGTTGCGGGATCCAATAAGGCGATATGAGGCAGTCGGAGGACCTGTGATAGCACTTGTTCATGCCACAGGTACTAACATCCAAGTGGATAAGTATGAAGATGAAAAGAAATTCAAATTAAGGAGTTTACATGTTGGAGGCTTGAAGGTTAGGACGAGTGGGAAAAGACATGTGTGGGATACTGAGAAGCTGAGGCTGACTGCAATGCAGTGGCTGGTTGCATATGGTTTGGGAAAGGCAGGGAAAAAAGGAAAACATCTGCTGGTAAAGGGGCAAGATTTGTTTTGGAGCATTTCCTCACGAGTAATGGCTGACATGTGGCTCAAACCAATCAGAAATCCAGACGTAAGGTTTGCAAAGTAGGAGTCTTTCTTGTTAATGCCATACTAGTAGCATCACTTTTTATCCAAATTATAGATTTTACAGATTACAAAGTATGAAATTAGATGCAGTTGTGAGTTGCATTATATTGAAAGCATCGTTTGGTTGGATTTGGATGCAGTTTTGAAAATGCAAAGATGATATCAGTGTATTAGCATATTAATGAACAAAATACGATAGAACTACAAATGTAATTGATTCAACTCAAATGGTTTACCTTGTGCGTGTGTGTTTTACAAAAGATGAATAGGAATCAAAAGCAAGGGTAGTGATGGATTTAAAATGTATAAGATTAGTAATCATAAAACGAATGAATCCCTTCTTTAAATGATGGGACCAGCATCCATTCTGCACCATCGTTTCACTTGAGGCAACAAAGAAAATCAGTTTTCTTGCCAAGTTAAAATTTGGCGAACTTTTGAACTTCCAGACCCAGTACGAGGATAAGCAACGGAGCAGGCACATTAATCAACCATAAAGCCCCTGAAAGCTTTTCATAACTGTCGCCCTGAGGATAGACAAAACTAATTGGTGTAATTTAGCTCTCATCTTAATAATCTCCTCCAACACAATGATGATTTGTTCGATATACGCAATCAAACTCGTATCTTTGAGAATTGTTCATTTACGATTCAACCAAATTCCTTTCTACAAATTCTCCTAATTTTGTGTCGTTATGGATTTGGCATGGACCAACTTGAGATTCAAAATCTAAGACGCACGGACACAAACACAGGTATGACACAGCAACATGAATAATTTTTGAAAAATTATAACATAAAACAGCAAGTACGACACTAGTATAACGACATAGATAAGATACGATATAGCACCCTCAATAAAGTGTTTGTGCATCCTAGTTCAAAATAGCAACATTTTTTTTTTTTTGAAATTTCAGAATAGCAACATTGATTAAAAGGCATTCCATCAATCAAATTGCCCTGTTCTAACATACTAAACTGAGGAGAGAAAAAAAAAAAAACAGCTTTACCATGAAAACAAGAAGCTCACATGTTGAAGAGATGCCATATTGCCATCTATGGAATTTAAAGTAATGTCATTTTTTTTTCCATGAACCTGAAAGGCTACAACCCCATAGAAGTTAGAACAGACACGTAGCTTATCAGGTGCGAATTTCATATTCAAAATACCTTAACTATTTTGTTTTGGGGTCTTCAAAATGACTGGCTCTGCATAACTTCATGCACCACGCTTAGTACCCAATTCAAAATATGCAACTACAGTCTATTATCAAACGATGAAAGAGATACAAAGTCACATTATAGGGATTATATTTATACCTTGTTAATTTTCAAGGCCATTCTAAAAATAAAATAACACTGAAACCACCAAGACAGGAAACAAGGCCAAGTTCTACTTCACCTAAATCAAATCATCAGCCACACAAATGATGAAGTTTTGCTATTGAATGTTTAATATGGGCATAAAACACCCTTGAACGTTTAGACCTCAATTAACAAATTATTAATTCAAGCTTATTATCAAACAATATATGTGCGGAATATGAACATAAGCCAAACACAGAATTGATAAACAATCTAAGCTAAATATAAACACATCCACAGTAGTAAATATAAGGCAAAGATAAAGGAAGAGAAGATGCAAACACACGGACAACACATGATGTGTTATCGAAGAGGAAATCGAAACCTTCGGCGTAAAACCTCTCCGCCGCCCTCCAAGCGGTAATAATCCACTAAAGAATGTAGTTGGGATACATAAACAGTAGAAGACCCTTCAAGCCTAATCTACCCAAGTACCTAAGCCCTCCAAGCTTCTTGCTCCAACGAGGTTACACTGAACTTATTTCTTCTTTAGCTTCCCGAATTCCGTTACTAGACCATAGCATCAACTAATGGATATTGATTCTTTCCTAACTGCTTCCCAATAGCACTAAATAAACCTTCTCACAGACGTGGGTGTGGTGAGAAAAGGATTTGGCTAAAGGCCTTTCAAGGGTATGACAATGAAGAGGAAGAGAGTAGAGGAATGTGAAGAGTCTCTAAGGTAAAGATTGGGGATGAGGCAATCTTGTTTTACTCTAGGGTTTCTCTCACAAAATTCTTTCTGGAAGCTCTCTACATTGGGTGGGTATAAGGGTCTATTTATAGTGGGGTGAGAAAGGAATGCAAAGAGTCAGTTTTTCCTAAACAGGGTTGATTGGTGGCTTGTCCTCGCGACTGGTTTGAGTCGCGAGTTCAAGCCGTGAGATAACAGTTTGGCCAGCCTGGGACTTTTATCTTGTAGTGCGACAGCTGGTGCGACCCTTCAGCTCCCCTGTGTGCATCTCACATGCCTGCAGTTGGCGGCTTGCCAGTCGTAAGTCAGCCGCGATTCCTAGCCGCAAATCTCTGCCTTCTTGCACATACTTGAGCTTTTCTTCACATCTTCTCACACACTACCCTTACAATAATCTCACCTAAATACAGGGTTACTAAGTGCTTAAATTACAAGCAAATTGGCACGAAATAAAGCCAACAAGATGGTTGATTAAATTCAACCTTACAATCTCCCCCTTTAGCTATTCCATGACAAAACCCTACAACAGACTCTAGACTTAACACGTGAGTTGGGAACAGTTGAACAAAACTCACTAACACCTAAATCTAGATTTTGAAAAGCTCTTAAACATATGAACAAGTAACTCCTGAAACACAACAACACAATAATATCATTGTATTCAGAAAACTTGAAATACATATGGAGCAATAAAAGCATGATCAAGAAAAAATGGACTTAAGCAATAAAGCAGTAAATCATGGCTTGATCAACCAAGAAATCACTATGCAAAAGAGATTACTATGCTCATTCACACAAGGAATGAACATCCAGACATGCAAGGTGATAAGCTCAATTGAAGAGTATCATTTGCAAGTCTAACACTCAACTAATGTATACAAACATATATGCATCTAGGAACAATCCTACAACGGCACGAGAGTGATGTACTTAAGATAATGCATAGCATTAACAAGTACTAAAGCAAAAAGCATAAAGGCTGCAAAAGCAAAGTGTTGCAAATACATGGTACAAACCATAAAAGCTTACAAACAGCATAAGTGCATGGAAACAAACCCTTAAAACTTACATAAGCAACATGTGCACAAAAGATTCCATATGCTGAAACAACTAACTGAAAAGCATCATTAAAATATAAATAAACCACAGTTTCAAAAACAACCAAGAGTTATGAGTTTAAACCAAACTAAAACACATTGTATCAAACCTATAATAACAACAGTTATCCAAAACATAGTATAAAAGCTATAAACATAATAACATATGATTATGTAAGCTCCCCCTCAAAACAAGCACTCCCCCTCAAGAGCTGCTCCAAAAATTCTCTCCTTTTTTGACCGGAATGGCCAAAGGGTCACTGCTCCTTGTTGGTGTAGATGCTGTCAAACTTTGCTGAGAGTACATCAAGCTAATCTTGCATTGCTGTCATCCTTTCAGTATGCTGATTTTGAACATCTCTAATTCCATCAAGCCTCTCTAAGATGATCTGAAATGCATCAGGAGGTGCAGCAGATGAGGTAGAAGCCCTACTCCTCTTGACTCTTCTTCTTGGTGTGGAAGATGGTCCTGCAGCCTCTGCTTTAGTCTCCATTGGATCACCTTCTCCTTAGTCACCCTCCTTTTCATCACCTAGAAGATGACTTTGTATCCTTGTGATAGTTAATTTGTTGATTGCTGAAAGTGGAGTCATGGGACTGATATCTTGAGGAATTCTAACACCCTTCGCTTTAAAGATCCTCATAAGGAGGCTAGGAAAGACCAACTTAGGCCTAGAAGTGGTTCTAGTCTCGTCCATAATGGTGTCAAATATGTGAGAGCTGATGTCTATAAAGGTTTTCTCCTTAAGCTCCATGAGAAAGATAGCTCTGGCATTAGTAAGAGTAGTCAACTTCCTTATAGGATACAAATTAAACATCATGATGGTGGTCAGACACCTCATGTCAACAGGAAAAGAATTGGTGTTGAGACATCTCCCTTCTTTAACTCCACCAATCCGAGCCTGGACAGTGTCTAAAGATAACATCCTATCTCTGTAATTGACAAACTCATACTCTTCTAAACCCTCAAGTTCAAGAACCTCATCAATGACATGAGCATCTATGGTAAACTCACGACCTCTGACCCAACAGTTCAGCTCATCCTCCTTTATAACCACATTTGCATAGAACTCCCGTATTAAGGGCTTACAAACTGCAGGTAGATCACTCAACAACTTCTCCCATCCTCTGCCCTCAAAGCACTCTGGAATGAAAGTGTACTTCAAGTCATTTAAGTCCACAAACCTCTCTTGAATAATAGTTCCATTCATGAAGGAATTTATGTGTCTCTCAAAATGCTGAACAGATCTAAACAGGTTGTGGTCCATTTTCAACCTTTTGTCTATCTTCTTGGCAGGAGTCTTCTTCTTTGAAGGTGTATGAGGCATCTGTAAACAAGCAGAAGAGGCCACAACAAGAGTAAACACCATATGTAGAAATGAACTCATATTAGTAACATGTTAGTTACAAAGAGAGTAACGGAGTGTCAAGACAAGACACAGACCAAGCACAATTGATAACCAAAGGTGGGTAGATCAAATTGGAACTTCATCAAATCAACCAAGCTCATTCAGTATTAGACATATATATAAGAGCAAAAAAATTTAGACAAACAGAGCAAAGGCCAATGAGACATGGCTGAAAGAAAATGGAATGTGCAAGATAAACCCCAAGGCATCAGCACACACATGAATTGGTAATTAAAAAGCAAAACAATGCTTTGCCAGCAACAGAAACAAACTAAAATGCCCAAACACATATTCAGAGAAGAACATGTAAAAGCCCCAAACCCATATACCTAATGAATATAGGAATAATCAAACAGCAAAGCTCAGAGCAGAAACTATTGTATTGGCACTAAAACATGATAATAAATATATTAATCAACAAAAATAACCAACCTCAATTAAGTAAACCCAACATTTTAAGCAAACCCATGTTCGAACCTTTCAAATCACAAACTAACATCATAACACACAGATTCAAGGAAATAATAGCAAAATCATGAAGTATGAAGTGAAGACAGGAAAACCCATACCTTTTTCTTCAAGATTTGAGAAGAAAAGATGCAGAAATGGTGGATTTTCGAAGAACTACACGAAGTGTTTCAGAGAGGGAAATGGAGAAGACAATGAACAGTCAAATAATTTCGAGGGAAAACTGAAAAGTTTTTGAAAACTGAACTTAAAACACAAAACACGTGTTTTTTGTGACTATAATAAGTCGCCAGTAAGTCGCCAGGGTTAAGCTGCGAAACAAATGTTTTGAAAATTTTTTTAAGTGTTTTTCACGACTGGAAGATCTACCCGCGAGTGAGTCGTGATCTGAGTCGCGAAAATCTCTGTGTACCCCTTGTGACTGAACCTTCTACCCGCGAACAAGTCGCCAAGGTGTACCCGTGAGCATGCGATTGGATTGACTCGCGACTAAGTCGCCAAAACAGGGCAAAATTGTTTTTGAAATTTTTGACATTTTTGTAAAAATAAAATACTTTCCAAAAACAGCTGAAACTCTCAAAAATCTTTTTGTGTTTGATCAAACAAAGATTGAGCATGTGAAAACACATTTAATCAAGTACAATCACACAAATGAATATGACATTCATTGAACATAGACTTGTGTGTTGTGTGTGGATATCAAATATGAAATAGTCTTTAGTCCAATGTGAAACTTCAATGATCAATTCAATCAAGGCATACACAACTAGCACTAGATAATGTGACCTATCTCAATTATAGAAACATGTATATATGACCTTCCACATGAACTTGATTACATTCTTTGAAGCTTTTCATTTGGCTCCAATATAAATCATATCATTTGCACTTTTTGAATAAAGAATCTCATTGTGAGATAGATGCCTGAAATTTTTGATATTTCAATTAATGAGTTAGCCTTTGGCTTTTTGGGCATCATACATTTTATTTCGGTTGCTTTCCCTTTTTCCTAGTCAAATACTAGTATGTGCGATAGGCTTTTGCCACTCTATATCTCTTTTCATTTGGAGATTTACATTTAGAGAACTCTTTTAAGCAAAAACAAAAAAATAAAGAGTGGGAAGATATATAGGCATGAGTTTATACATGTCTCAAGATCAACAAAACCATTCACTAATCATTCATGACAAGGTTGAAGATCTATTTACAATAGTCACATAGATTTCAGAATTTCTCCCACAATGATATGAGTGCAAAGGGAACAAGCTAAGCTCGTAGATGCACAAAGCCATTAGTACAAAAGTACAAGCAAAATATGTTTTGAGACAAAACTCAACAAAGTCGATCAAACTTTTTAGATTTTCTACTTTTTATGTGTTTTTGAATTTTTGACACAAGAAAAACAAATGTTGATCAAAACAAAAAAAAAATTATGCAAAGTTCTTAAAACAAATTTTCAACTCAAACATGTAAGAAGCAAAATAACCAAACATATACACAAGATATGGGAAGTATTAATGCATGGACATGTTGTAATGCTTATGCATGAGTATCCTTCATCACTCACACGTCACGTGCGTTTGGGGTGATATCCTTAACGGATTGGGTATGAAAGTTAGGACTTTCAAACCTTCGGGTGAAACTTTCCAGGCAATTGGTGAAGGCACTGATCATCTTCATCACGTCTATCATTCTTGGATCATGGTTTTGACTTCTTGGTTGCTCACCACCCCAAGACCTCTTGTCATTTCTTCTTTCTCGTGACCGAGGTGCGCTTCCATTGTTGTCTGCTCTCAGCTTTTGACAATTGAGTCTAGTATGTCCTTGCAATCCACAATAGTGACACACATAATCTGTTCTAGGACCTCGTTGTAATCTTGAGAGAGATCTTGCTCTACCTTCAAATCTGGCTTCTGATTGATTTCGAAACTTATTAACCACTCGTTGCTCAGCCAACTTCTTATTCTTCTCAACCTTAACATTCTCAGGGATGGGCTCTTTCACAATCGGCTCTATGGCCTTCATAAATTTCACTTCTTTGGTAGCTTGGGCCGATGAGCTACTCCCTCCGGTATATCCCAACCCAGACTTGTCTGAGAAATGTTTTTTGGGATGAAATAACATCTTCCAGCTTCTTGGAGGAGACCCTTTCTATCTTGGCTTGTGCTTGCACCACCTCTTACTTAAGAAATCTTACTTTGGTATAAGCTTCACCATTTAGTGTTTCAATCTCACACTTAGCCTCTTTATATCTGACCAGAATATTTTTGTAGTCCTCTTCAGCCCTTTTCATCTTCTTCATAGCCGCTTTTGCAACCTTTGCATACTCACCCGATTTCTCAAGGAGTAAGGCGTAATTCTCTTGAAGACTCGATGTATCTTCATCCTCTTCAGCATTCGATTCTTCAGCAATCCCAATAGACTCCAAATTAGAATGCTCACCAAGCTCCTTCATAAGTGTATCCAAATCATCTGAGGATTCCACATAAGCAATGGTCATGAATGCGGAGAAATTTCCTTCTCCATCATAGCTCTCTTCTGAGTCAGAGTTTGATGAATCCGAGTCACTCAGGGTAGTGGCATAGACCTTTCCTTTGGACTTTAAATAGTTGAGACATTCCTTTCTGAAGTGTCCATGTCCATTACACTCGAAGCATGTGATTCCTTGTGAAGATTGAGAATCTCTACCATCTTTTCTTCGGAATTCTTTCTTCTCATTCTTCGAACTTTGAAATTTTCTCTTGTTACCAAATTTTCCACTGTTCTTAAGCTTTAGGAACTTCCGAAAGTTTTTTACAAGGTAAGCCACATCTTTATCTACTCCATCTTCTTCCGGAGAATCATGAGATACTACTTTCTCATCAATTGTTTTAAGAGTAAAGGATTTGCTCTTCTTCTGTGAGGGCATGGACAACTCATATGTCTGCAGAGAACCAACCAGCTCTTGAACCTTAATGTCGTCAAGATCTTTGCTCTCTTCAATGACTGTAACTTTGGCTCGGAAACTCTCTGGTAGAGACCGAAGGATCTTCCTTACAATTTTCGAGTCCTCCATCTTTTCTCCCAAATTAAATTTGCCAACAACAACCTCGTTCAATTTACTGTAAAACGAATCAAAAGACTCATCCTCACTTATCTTTAGCTTTTCAAAGCGAGTGGTTAACATTTGAAGTTTGGTGTGGCACTTTCTTAGTCCCTTCATAGTTTGTCTCCAGAATTTCCCATACTTCCTTAACAATGGTAATATGTGAAATCCGATGAAATTCTTTTGAAGAGACACCACAGAAGATAGCATTCAATGCTTTGCTGTTTGCATTGGCCAATGCAAGAGCAGCCTTATCCCAAGTAGACTTGGCAGCCTCTAGCCTTGTCCATCCTACTTCAACTGCATCCCACACAGCATCATCAATAGAACACAAAAACGCATTCATATGGATTTTCCAAAATGCATAATTATTACCGTCAAAGAACGGTGGTACATTAAGAGATTGAGACCTATCCATCTCAAAAGGGGTCAGGGATCACACTTAGGTAATTAAACCACAACAAGTGTACCTGCTCTGATACCAATTGAATGTTCAATATGGGTATGAAACACTCTTGAACGTTTAGACCTCAATTAACAAATTATCAATTCAAGCTTATTATCAAACAATATATGTGTGCGGAATATGAACATAAGCCAAACACAGAATTAATAAACAATTTAAGCCAAATATAAACACATCCACAGCAGTAAATATAAGGCAAAGATAAAGGAAGGGAAGATGCAAACACACGGACAACACACGATGTGTTATCGAAGAGGAAACCGAAGCCCTTGGTGTAAAACCTCTCCGCCGCCCTTCAAGCGGTAATAATCCACTAAAGAATGTAGTTGGGATACATGAACAGCAGAAGACCCTCCAAGCCTAATCTACCCAAGTACCTAAGCCCTCCAAGCTTTTTGCTCCAACGAGATTACGCTGAACCTATTTCTTCTTTAGCTTCCCGGATTCCGCTACAAGACCATAGCATCAACCAATGGATATTGGTTCCTTCCTAACTGTTTCCCAACAGCACCAAATAAACCTTTTCACAGACGTGGGTGTGATGAGAAAAGGATTTGGCTAAAGGCCTCTCAAGGGTATGACAATAGAGAGGAAGAGAGTAGAGGAATGTGAAGAGTCTCTAAGGTAAAGATTGGGGATGAGGCAATCTTGTTTTTCTCTAAAGTTTCTCTCACAAAATTCTCTCTAGAAGCTCTCTACATTTGGTGGGTATAAGGGTCTATTTATAATGGGGTGAGAAAGGAATCCGAAGAGTCAGTTTTTCCTAAACAGGGCTGATTGGCGGCTTGGCCTCGCGACTGGTCTGAGTCGCGAGTTCAAGTCGCGAGATAACAGCTTGGCTAGCCTAGGACTTTTGTCCTGTAGTGCCACAGCTGGCGCGACCCTTCAGCTCCCCTATGTGCATCTCACGTGCCTGTAGTTGGCGGCTTGCCAATCGCGAGTCAGCCGCAAGTCCTAACCGCAAATCTCTGCCTTCTTGCACATACTTGAGCTTTTCTTCACATCTTTTCACACACTACTCTTACAATAATCTCACCTAAATACAGGGTTACTAAGTGCTTAAATTACAAGTAAATTGATACGGAATAAAACCAACAAGATGGTTGATTAAATTCAACCTTACAGCTGTAATATAGATTCTATCTATGCATTAATGTATTCTAAAATAAATAACCTTTATGAATTTGCAAAATGGCAGTATTCTTCTGCCATAACATTTGTGAAAGGTGATACCTGTATTATGGAACACATCTTATCTGTTACCTAACCTTCCAGCGTAGGAGTGGTCGATAGGGCATCTCACATTGGAGTTTTAAGTTTTAACCCACAATGTCTACCTTTGTGCAACCACACCTAGAGTAGTTTCTTAAAAAAAAAAAGTTACATTTGGTGTAACTCTCGAGTTACACCATTTGTAAACCGTAGGTTTGTAATTGATCTAATGGTTAAAAAAAATAGCATTAAATTTTAATTGACTTAGACCTCATTCACTTAATTAATAGCAATTTTGTTTCTCTCTCCTTATTTATTATTTAAAACCTTTTACATATATTTCTTTTTTTGCCAATGACTTTACAAATATATTTGCAATACTTTTTTTTTTTGTTTTTTGTTGAGTTTGTACTACTTTTTTTTTTCTTTCTTTTAAGCTGGTCATACTCTTATAGTCTTATCAATTGTGAATATATATCCTGTCTCCTTAAAAATAAATAAATGGCTAAGTGTTGTTTAATGACTGACCAAGCTTGTAATTTTTTGAACTAAGATAGAATTTAATTAATCTTCACAGAGACAATGCGAGACCAAGGTACTCTGTATTTCCCTCAGTAGTTTTTAATCTAATGATTGACCAAGCTTGTAATTTATCCGATGCCACTAGTGCTAATCTAATTTCTGTTAGATTTTTTGTCCCTTCAGAAGATGTGTCTATCATCCGCAATTGTAAATGGGTCATGGCTGGGTTCCTCGAGCTATTTGGATACCTTTAACTAGGCTTTCCATCTAATGTCTTACAAAAGTTTGAAGAGAACTTCCATGACTGAAATTAATTGGGCTTCTGACCTGGATTTAGTTCGAGAAGTAAAATATGCTACTTGCATCCATTTTCTGTTTCATGCACTCAGGAACTCATGGAAATATTTTGAACCATCTGCTGATGTATTTGAAGATATATGAGAGTATAAAAGACACTAGTGCAAATAGGCTACACAGCCAACCCGTGTGCTCTTTTTTACCACCAAAATAAATTTTCTCTTTTGGCCAGCACACAACAATTTTCGTATCAAAGCTAAATTTCTATTCCTATAAACTTGAACCATAAACTTTGTTAGCAAGTTCAAGTGAATCTACTTTCAACTATACCCAAAACAGGGTTCCTATCCTCATGAGTGAGAGCTATGTTTGAAGTTCACAATTGACAGACTTTTCATCTTACAAAATTTGTGGGATATAATTGAAGAATATAATTTAAATCAGTCTAACTAATATTACTTGATTAAAGAGAATGAGAAATAAAAAAATTACAAGGTGATTGCAATACTAATGGGAAAATAGTAACACCAACGGACCCGTGTTTATGGCAAAACAACCACTTATTTGGGCTGAAACAATGAGCAGCACACTAGAGGAGACAACTTGTCAACTACAAACATGTGAAAGTAATACCATGGAGTTTCTTTTATGTGAAAAACTAAGCCCATTGTGTCCCAACAGCAACAATTTTATCCACTCTCCATCCAAGTCTGCAAAAAAAGCACAACAATTCTAAAGCTAAGGTTTACATAAAAATGATCTAATAGGAATATTTAAGATATTCCGGGGAAATGTGGACTTACAGACTCGAATTAGCATCACTTAGTAGAACTTGATTGTTTACCTATCACAAATGAACTAACTTTGATTAGTAATGAAGAAGCTTATACTAAAAAGAAAAAAAAAAAGTATAAGACTATAAGAGTATGACCGGCTTAAAAGAAGGAAAAAAAGAAAAAGAAAAAAAAAAGAGTAGTATGAACTCAACAAAAAAAAAAAAAAGTATTGCAAATATATTTGTAAAGTCATTGGCAAAAAAAGGAATATATGTAAAAGGTTTTAAATAATAAATAAGGAGAGGGAAACAAAATTGCTATTAATTAAGTGAATGAGGTGTAAGTCAATTAGTATTTAATGCTATTTTTTTAACCATTAGACAATTACAAATTTACGGTCTACAAATGGTGTAACTCTTGTCAAGTTACACTAGATGTAACTTGAACCCATCTCTTTCTCTCTCTTTCTCTCTCTCTATATATATATATCCATATTTTATACTTTTAATAAATGAATTTTTTTTTTTTTAAAAAGGCATCCAAATATGCAATAGTATACTATATAATAATAGTATTATTCCGACTTAATGAAGATTTGAATGTAAGCTAAATTAAAAAAAAAAAAATTAAAACTAAATTATTAAATAAATAGTAATAATAAATTATAAAATAAGTAAATAATTTTAATTAAAAAATTACTTTAAGTTATATGATAAATGTTGATGACTTTATCAGTGTTTGTTTATTTTTATATTTTAAAGTTCTCTTTGTGCTTTGTGTTTGTGGGGCCCTATTGCACTAACCGCGCTGGCCCACCACATGCGGCCCAAGGCCCGCGCCGAGGATAGTGCTGAGGCCGAGGACAATGGGAAAGAACCCAGAACGTCCGAAAGGCCGCGCCGAGGATGACCTGTCCTCGGCGCACCGACATCACTAAAATGGGAAATATCCCACATCCACCGAAAATATCCCACCAACATTCTGACCACTTTAATGATGATGCGACCAACGAACCCAGTTGCCTCGATTACTCCAACTAATAGAAAAGCCTGCAAAGATGGCTGAGAACACACGTAAAGTCTACAAAAACAGATGATGGGACAATCCCTCATCTAGAGTGACCGAATAAGCAACAAATGGACGACTGAGATTAACTAGAGGAACACTATATAACCAAGAGGACCCCCGCCAAAGAAAAGAAGAAAGGAGAAGAAAAATGGATCCTCGTCCTAGTCCGAGGACCAACAGGCACTTTAGTTACACAGCCAAAGTAGTGATCATTCCCCACAAAAAATACTTGACCAATTTCATTTGATGGGATTCTTATTAATTTCTTCTCATCTATTATCTATCAAAAATACCAAATTAATCGTTGTTCACTTCGGTGATGCCAAGTCCGTGTACCCACCTCTCTACAGATTTTATTGTTTAGGGTCCATTACATTTTGAGCCCTTACAATTGGCGCCCACTGTGGGGCGGAGTTGTGCGCTAGCAAGTGCAGTGGTTAGTGTAAATGAAAAATCATCAGTCAAAACTAATACGGTCTGTAGTAGCAATATTCATTCGAAGATATATAACTACCATAAACGAAAATATAAAAAGAAAACAAGGAAATAAATAATACAAAATAGATCTACTTCTTTTATTCATACTTGAAGAAAAATTACATCTTTTACAAGCAAAGCCCAAGGGGCTTGTTCTAAAAGCTAGCTACAAAGGCAGACGCTCGGTAAAGCCGGCAGGGGAGCGAAAGGTAGAAAGCAAGGCTGGTTGGGGAGCAAAAGAAAAGAAAGAAAAAGAAACGGAAGAAGAGATGAAGAACAGATAAGTAGAAAGCAAAGTTGGCTGAAGATTAAAAGATGGAAAAGAAGTGAAGCAAGAGAAGAGGAAAGAGAAGAGAGAAGAAGGATTAGAAGGAAGAAAGGCAACCTTTAAGGCGGAAGAGGCCGAGGCACAGGACGGTTCCGCTTTTAGGTTCCGCCTGGTTCCCCTCCCGCCCTCTAGGCAGCCGGCTTGGGGGGTCAAGAACCCAGACCCAAGAGAGGGAGGTTACGTTCTCTCCGGATACTCCTCCTGGTGGTGAGAAGGGCTCTGTCTCTGGTTAGGTTGAAAAGAAGGAGAATCTTCGGACCTCCACTACACCCACCCCAGCGTGACGCCAAGGGTTGGGGTGACATCCTCGGCTCCTGACAGGGGCTGTGCATTCTTAGGAATTCCTTTTTTCAGGGCCAACTCATTCGAAGAAGCTCAGGTGATTGTATCTTGACGGTGTATTTTTAGGAGAAATTTAGAACGAACGATTATCAGGTGTGAAGGGGAAGGATGCCCTAGGAGCGCCTTTTATAGAGGGTGGGACATTAATGAGGGCCAAATCCACAATAAATACCAGGGAGCGATTTCCGGAGACCTTTATTCCGCCCCAAATTCCAAAGCGCCTAACAGCCGTTAGATCCTCATAGATCCACGGCTAGCATTAATGGGGAGGCGCCCCATTAAATGAGAAGGCACCGAAGCGTCAGCGCGCGTTACCTGGACAACCCAAGAGACGCCTCGTAATCAGAAGGGTTCCATCAAAACGAAGAGGCAGAACACGGCAGGGTCTCATCCTTCACCAACCCCAACTTGTATTTATTATTATTTCTACTTGAAAAGTGTAATTATCTATGGCTTATTGTAAACTATAGCAATAAAGAATCAAACGGCTCCGGATAAATAGCTAAAATAAACTCAAAAAATGAGAAAACTAGGTACTGGACAGAACCAAGGCCTTGCATGGTCCTCGGACCCAAGCCTCAAGGTGAAACCAGATACTTCAGATGATCAAAAAATGAGAAAACTAGGTACTGGACAGAACCAAGGCCTTGCATGGTCCTCGGACCCAAGCCTCAAGGTGAAACCAGATACTTCAGATGATCAAAAAATGAGAAAACTAGGTACTGGACAGAACCAAGGCCTTGCATGGTCCTCGGACCCAAGCCTCAAGGTGAAACCAGATACTTCAGATGATCAAAAAATGAGAAAACTAGGTACTGGACAGAACCAAGGCCTTGCATGGTCCTCGGACCCAAGCCTCAAGGTGAAACCAGATACTTCAGATGATCAAAAAATGAGAAAACTAAGTACTGGACAGAACCAAGGCCTTGCATGGTCCTCGGACCCAAGCCTCAAGGTGAAACCAGATACTTCAGATGATCAAAAAATGAGAAAACTAGGTACTGGACAGAACCAAGGCCTTGCATGGTCCTCGGACCCAAGCCTCAGGGTGAAACCAGATACTTCAGATGATCAAAAAATGAGAAAACTAGGTACTGGACAGAACCAAGGCCTTGCATGGTCCTCGGACCCAAGCCTCAGGGTGAAACCAGATACTTCAGATGATCAAAAAATGAGGAAACTAGGTACTGGACAGAACCAAGGCCTTGCATGGTCCTCGGACCCAAGCCTCAAGGTGAAACCAGATACTTCAGATGATCAAAAAATGAGAAAACTAGGTACTGGACAGAACCAAGGCCTTGCATGGTCCTCGGACCCAAGCCTTATGGGGAAACCAGATACTTCAGATAGCTAAATGAGATCGAGAAACTCGATACTTCCAGCAAGAAGAACATGTCATCACGAAAGCTAAACGTTAAGCAAAACCAAGGCATTGCATGGTCCTCGGACCCAAGCCTCAGGGAAAACCAAGCATAAAATGAGAAAACCGGGCACTAAATAAAGCTTAAAGCATTGCATGGTCAAAAACCTCAGGTCAGCAGGAAGAAAATCTCCCCGTAAAAACTAAACGCTAAGAAAAATCAAGGTCGTGTACGAACAACGGTTCCAAACCTCTATGGGAATCAGTCATTATGAAGCCATGCAAACGTTGGTCGAAACCAGGGCTCTTATACGGGCCATGAGCTAAAAACTGAGGCAAAGCCAATTCCCTTTTAGGTGCCAAGTAAACGAGCCCCCTCAGGGGCAAAAACCATGAGAAATCGAGTGATATAGCACGAACGACGCAAGCCTATCCCTTCCCGGGCGACCCTACGCGCAAAAAGAAAACTGCAAAAACGGCTGAAGTAGTGATAACATTGACGGTGCGGTAAAACCCAACAGACCGAGAAAAGGCGCCGGGGAAATCAAAATCCTCCTCCCCGCCCAAGGGGACGTGCAGCAGAATTTTGAGGGGCTATTGTGGGGCCCTATTGCACTAACCGCGCTGGCCCACCACATGCGGCCCAAGGCCCGCGCCGAGGATAGTGCTGAGGCCAAGGACAATGGGAAAGAACCCAGAATGTCCGAAAGGCCGCGCCGAGGATGACCTGTCCTCGGCGCACCGACATCACTAAAATGGGAAATATCCCATATCCACCGAAAATATTCCACCAACATTCTGACCACTTTAATGATGATGCGACCAACGAACCCAGTTGCCTCGATTACTCCAACTAATAGAAAAGCCTGCAAAGATGGTTGAGAACACACGTAAAGTCTACAAAAACAGATGATGGGACAATCCCTCATCTAGAGTGACCGAATAAGCAACAAATGGACGACTGAGATTAACTAGAGGAACACTATATAACCAAGAGGACCCCCGCCAAAGAAAAGAAGAAAGGAGAAGAAAAATGGATCCTCGTCCTAGTCCGAGGACCAACAGGCACTTTAGTTACACAGCCAAAGTAGTGATCATTCCCCACAAAAAATACTTGACCAATTTCATTTGATGGGATTCTTATTAATTTCTTCTCATCTATTATCTATCAAAAATACCAAATTAATCGTTGTTCACTTCGGTGATACCAAGTCCGTGTACCCACCTCTCTACAGATTTTATTGTTTAGGGTCCATTACATTTTGAGCCCTTACAGTGTTAATTTCTTAATATGAGATATGGAATGCGTTTGATTATTCCTATTTGGGTTATGTTCAATCTATGTCCTAACCAGCACAAACAATAATAAACAAAATAGTTCCTCAATACTGAATTTTTCCTAGTGATACTCTAATTAAAAAAAAAAATTAACACACTCACAAATTAAATACAATAACCAAAACCCAAAGTCAAAATTAAATACACTCACAAAAGAATTCAAATTTTTTTTAAAAAAATTAAAAACTTATATAAGAGAACCAAGAATTTAAATGAGTGTCCATTGTTTTGCTTCTTTATAGTAAACTTCCTTTGGTATAATATCCTCCTACACGCAAATTTAGAATCAAAGAATAATAAGTAAAATGAATTTATTAGATTAAAATATAAAAGACTTCAGGCAGGTTGAATAATATAAATGTGTACAAGTTCTCAAGACATGGACATGATTATCTATTGATTATTGATCATAATCACAACAAATCAACGTAAACAATTTTTGATAAAAGTGAAATATATTGTGTTGCTAGACTTTGCTGAGCTATAGCTCATCCACATGATTATGCCTATAGCTTATCCACATGATAATGCTAGTCCATAA
This sequence comes from Quercus gilva, assembly GCA_023621385.1. Classification (NCBI taxonomy): domain Eukaryota; kingdom Viridiplantae; phylum Streptophyta; class Magnoliopsida; order Fagales; family Fagaceae; genus Quercus; species Quercus gilva. The sequence continues at coordinate 16,449,521 of CM042474.1, forward strand.
CAATTGGGTTGGGTGTTCAAATATGTTACTTTGCTTGGGTGTTCAAATATGTTATTTTGTTGGAAGTACTTTAAATAAATTATCTTTACAAGAAGTGAAGGTAATCAAAAGTACCTTCTATATATGCAACTATTTATTCTTGTACAATAGGAGAGAGGAATTGCCCTCATGGAAACCCTCTCCTAGAAACTTTATAAAATTGAACATGGATGATGCAGTCTCATGTGATTTCATCTTTTTATTGCCAAAAATGCAAATGGTGAAGTGTTAAAGGTTTGGACCAAGATTTATGACTTATGCACTCCTGCTCAAGTTGAAGTAGCTCCAATTTTGTAGGTTTTAAACTTTACTAGGTTTGAAAATTGGTGCAATATTATTGTGGAAGGGGATGCAAAAGTTTGTTTTGATGTTTTGGCTTAAGAGGATGAACTTGCTGACTGGTTTATCTCTATTGTCATGAGCAGTGCTTCTGATTTAAGTTTGTATTTTGATAATTGTGAGTTTTGCTGTGTTAGGAGATCTCTTAACTTAACTGCTCATTCTGCTACGAAACTTTATGTTGCTCTTAAAGATAGTTTTTTTTAGTAATAATTGCAATTTGCCACTTGCAGTTCTAGAAGCATGTTCGATTGTCATATTGTTTTTTAATTCTTAATAAAGTTGTAGTTTATAAAAAAAATATTTATCTAATGAATTGTTTAAATATAGAATAAAATATAAAATTAATTAAAAATATATATTATAAGAATAATGTATAAAATGATGAGTTATTCAAAGTTTATGTAGCACAATTTTAAAAGGTGAACCAAAAATCAAAAGACTTTGTTTTAATTAGTAGTAATTTGTATCATGTAAGCAAAAATTTAACAAAATATAAGTTTTTTTCCTACATATAAAATTTAGTAATTCTGGCAACCGGACCTTAAGTTTATCAATTTTTAAAAAACACATAAATCTCACTACAGCAGAAGCCCCAAATCCTAACACTGCAAAGGACACTAATACAACTTGGTGTAAACGTTGTAATGAAATGGAATTTAGTAAGTTCAGATTCAATGGCACCTCATCATACATCAAGTCCACCATGTAAAACGACGTGTTCTCTGCAACTTTTCCTTTTTCCTTTTTTATTCCTACTTTTGGAATTATTCAACAACCAATGTTACTTCCCAATAATGCCACACTATCACTTATAATGCCATGATTAAACCCTCCCTTTTTTCCTGGCTTTTGAATCAAATATCTATTAATAAGTGAAAGTTGAGCGATCAAAAAAAAAAAAATAAGTGAAAGTTGCATCTTTGGAAAAAAATTGAAAAAAAAAAAATATAATAATGTGGGGTGTAAGGACACGTTTTGCCGCCCAAGCCCAAAATGTAAGGGATGTTGGCTTAGTGAGCCCAGTACAATAAATTTATAGAGAGTGGGTTAAAGAACTAGGTCTTAATGAATTTAACAACGGCTAGTATGGATTCAAGAGATGATCAAACAAGAACAAGGCACATAAGATTGAATGAATTCACTGCCCGAGGAGGCAAATCTTGTTATAAATCAATAAAACTTATTACAATTACAACTTTAATTGCTACAGTATTCTTTCTTTATTTTTCACATTCCTCTCTTATGGAGGATCTCTTACATTATATAGATCCTCTTGGTCCATCTTGATCCTACACTTGTTGATCATTTGAACCCTTACTTGAGTACCTATCCCATCAGACACCCTCTTTGGCTTTCTGTGAGTTGTGGTAGCCAAGACAACACTGTTCAGGGGTCTTCTCCACATAAATGCAACTAGAAAAGTAGCTGCAATGCATTTAATGTGGTGGTAGCAGTTTTTCTTAGATATTTTTGGGTTCCCTTCCTTCTCGTATGTTCATAAGGCACGTCCCTATCACTGGGGTTTCTACGAAGGTTACTTTCATCATTGGAATACACATCTGAACGATATCTATCATACCCGAGGAGGAATTCCTCCTCGAATCGCCTTCCATTCATTTATTATTTATGAGACTCTGAACTGGAATCCCTCATAACTATTTATCCCTCCTTAGACCTATCAATGTCCATGGACAAAGCCCAAGGCCCAATATATGATTTTGGGCCCTTATCCCTACATGGGGTGTATTGTATGAGATTTAATTATAAGAATGGCTTATTGGATAAAGAGATTGGATCGAAAAACCATTGTTAAATATCTATACTATTAATAAAAGGATTCTCCTATTTCGTCTTCAATTTTTGGCGCACGAAAATATTCTCATACAAATTCTGAAATAACATACTATTTAGTTTAATTTTTTTCCTACAAAAAAGAAAAAATGGTTAAAACAGTAAAACTATCTCACGTACATAGGGAGTGGGGCGGGGTTGAAGGATGGGATCTTCATCCCCGCTCTGCATGGTTTTGTCTTGCCTATCTCCACCTCGCTCCGTATGACAGGAAAAACTTTCTCACCCCATCCCCGCCCCTTAGGGCCCCACGAAGTCCTGCCCCACCCTGTAAAACTCTACTCTTTGTTAATTTGCCCTATAATTAGTACAATTTTTTTAATGAAACCTATTTTATTAATAAAAATATATTTGAAATTACAAGTAATTTATCCCATAAAATCAAATCAATTTTTAGAAAAAATTGAATAATATATCCAAGTATTTAACAAGCCAATCACCAAAAAAAAAAAAAAACTCATAGTATAATATATAACAAAATAAAGGTAGAGAACCACATTGGGTAAAATAAAATAAGTTAATATCGATATGTTTGTTTAAATAGTAGGGTTTTAGGGTATGAAAAATTTACATGGCATAAATGCACTTTTAATCCGTACATTTTGCATCTTTTCCATTTTGATCCGTACGTTTTAATTTCACCACTTTTAGTTCCTAAATCAATTAACGTGTGTTACTTTGGTCTTTGCTGTCAGTCAACAGACGGAAATATCTGACGTGGTTGATGAATGACTTAAAATATTATTAAAAATCCACATCACCCATGCCACATCAGCATATAAATTTAAAAAATTAATTTATTAATTTTAACTAAATAAAAAAATAAAAACAGAATTAAAAATCAAAATTCACATGAATTAAGATCTAAAAGTTTCTTGAATAAGAACACCAACCCAAATCCAAAAGTTTCTCCTATTATTTTCTTGGCAGACAAACAGTCAAACAAATAACTAGAGAATTTTTCTACGGTTTAAAATAAAAACTTTCGATGGCAAACTCACAATTGGATAGATTTGATTCTACAAAGAAGTTGCTTCTTAAAGTCATGTCACCGCAAAAGAATTTCAAATATAATTCATTCTAAATGTCCTTTTAATTAACTGATGCCTTGCAACACTAAGTTGTGTATACCCCCCTCCCCCCCCAACCATTTATTCTTTTTTTTCATCGGCTTCGTTGTACGTGTGATGCCCATCATATATCCCATACTCAAAATCCTCCAATAAACTCCCAAAAAAAAAAAAAAATCAAAAAGAGACACACACAGAGCGAAAGAGAAAGAGAGATGAGGTTGAAGGAGACGGTATAGAGTCAACACTGTTAGTGCGCCAACGATCAACTGGGTCTTCATTAAGATCAGGCTGTTGAAGTTAGAAGCATTACAAACGACAGAAGCAGCAGCACTACAAACGACAGAAGAAAAGCAATGCTGAAGAGTAAAACGACAGACTTAAAACGCAGTGTTTTAGTTAATGAAGCCACATAGTCTACATGTGTGAAAGAGCACCAAGTTCAGTTAGAAAGAAAGCCAGCTGTAAAGATATAATTGGTTAATTAGTTAAAATGTAGTTAGTTAGTTTTAGCACCTGGAGTTGATGCTCTGTTTTACGTTTGTATATAAAGAACTTAGTTAGTTATTAAAATTAATCAATTCATTCTTGTACTTTTCTTTCAGTAAATGAGATTTGCAAATTCTCTCTACACTTTGTTATTTTACATGGTATCAGAGCAGGTTTCCTCTCATTTTCTTTCTTCCCAAATTGAAATTTACTCTTGATTTTCTTCGTTTCTCTTAGTTTTCCATGACTTCAGACTCATCAAGTGTGCCTTCTTCTTCGACTACACCAACTGGAAGTGCAGCTATGGCGGATGAGTCTGCTAATAACCCTTTTTTCTTACCAGCAAATGAAAATCTTGGTTTGATTCTTACATCTCAGCCTCTCGTTGGTCCTGAGAACTACATGACCTGGGCGAGATCAGTGTTTCTGGCTCTAAGCTCCAGAAATAAGTTCGGATTTGTCAATGGTTCAATTTCAGAACCGGATCCAACCTCACCCTTGTTCAATTCCTGGAATAGGTGGAACACTATGATCCTATCATGGCTGACCACTTCGCTCAGTCCTGATCTTAAGGCTAGTGTGATGTACATCAATTCTGCAAGAGATTTGTGGATTGATCTCAAGAATAGGTTATCTCAGGATAATACTCCAAGGCTGTTTGAGCTTCAAAAGGAAATTTCGCATCTGGTTCAAGGATCGCTCTCAGTGAGCTCTTACTTCACCAAATTCAAGACTTTATGGGATGAGTTTGTGAATAATCAACTTTTCACAGTGTGTAATTATGCTTGTGTCTGTGGTTCTAGGTCGTCTCAGCTAGGTGCACAGCATAAAGAACATGTTTTCCGTTTTTTGATGGGCTTGAATGACAGCTATGGGACCTTGATTGGGCAAATCTTGCTTATTGAGCCCTTTCCCCCTCTTACCAAGGTCTGCTCGTTGGTCTTACAAGAAGAGAAAAGAAGAAACATAGGCAACACTATTAATGTGGCTCAGCATTTGGATCCTGTTGCTATGTATGTGAATGGTGGCAAGTCATTTCAAGGTAATCAAGGTGCTCGGAACAATGGAGGAAAAGGAGGTAATTTCAAGAAAGAAAGACCAGTTTGCACCTACTGTGGCTTCACTGGGCACATAGCAGATAAGTGCTATAAACTTCATGGGTATCCTCCAGGGTATAAGCCAAAAGGTGGAATTAAGGCCATGGCTAATCAAATCACAGGAAGTTTTGGGTTTAATGGTCTTCCCAATGTTCAACCTTGTGATACTAATCAGTTCAACACTGGTCTTCAGACTCCTTTTGGTGTTTCACAGCAAAATTCTGGAGGCTTTCCTGGTGTTTTTGACCTTCAGAATTGTCAACAGACCATCCAGCCTCAATGTCCAATATCTCAGGTTCAATGTGAACAACTTCTCAACTTCCTAAAGGCCCACACTGCATCCAGTTCAGGTTTTGGTGCTCCAAATGGCATTGGTACTCAGACTTCTTCACAGGTTGCTTCAGTGATGGCACCTGCTTTTCCTCTTACTGCAACCACTTCATCTTCTACAGCAGCTTCATCTTCTTCCAATTTCTTAGGTAATCCCTTTTGGATTGCCCCCAACTTGTCTCATTCTATTTTTTCAGCCCAAGTCATTGATAAACACTATTTTAAGTCCAATTCTTGGATTCTTGACACTAGGGCCACTGATCACATGGTGCACTCAGTGTCACAATTAACCACAATAACTTCTAATGTCCATTCTTGTGTCTATTTGCCAAATGGGGAAAAGGTTGTAGTAACACACATTGGGACTGTGCAAATTTCATCCACACTCACACTCACAGATGTATTGTGTGTTCCATCTTTTAATTTCAATCTCATTTCTGTTAGCACACTCACTAAGCGTAAACTTTGTTGCCTTATTTTCTTTGGTGATTGGTGTTTCTTCCAGGACCTTGCTCAATGGAGCATGATTGGTCTGGGTAAGCAAAGCAATGGTCTATATTTGCTTCAAGCTTCTGTTCCTCCATCAAGATCAGTAGCTCTTGCCAATAATGTCAGTCACATTTCTTCTTCAGATTTGTGGCATTCTAGATTAGGACACCTTTCTTTGTCAAAACTTCAATTGTTGAAGCCTTTTGTAGATATTGATGTTCAAAATAAGGCTACTTGCTGTGATGTATGCCATTTTTCAAAACAAAAAAGGCTCTCTTTTCTTTCTAGTTCTCATGTATCCACTAAACCTTTTGAATTGATTCATTGTGACCTGTGGGGACCTTTCTCTGTTAATACTATTGATGGTTACAAATATTTTTTGACTATTGTGGATGATTTTACTAGATGCACATGGGTTTACTTACTTAAACACAAATCTGAAACTCAGCTTCTGTTTCCTAAATTTGCTTCTATGATTTCAACCCAATTTGATAGCAAAATCAAAACCATTAGAAGTGACAATGGCACTGAGTTTTTCTTGAAAGAATTTTTCTGGTCTAATGGCATTTTGCATCAACTTTCATGTGTTGGTACTCCCCAGCAGAATGGTATTGCTGAAAGGAAGCATCAACACATCCTCAATGTTGCAAGAGCCTTGAAATTTCAGTCTCACATTCCTTTATGCTTTTGGGGTGATTGCATCTTGACTGCTGTTCATCTTATCAATAGAATTCCTTCTAAAGCATTAGGTAATAAGAGTCCCTATGAAATGCTCTTCAACTCTTCTCCACCTTATCACCATTTAAGGACTTTTGGTTGTTTATGTTTCATTTCTACCTTATCACACAATAGGCACAAATTTGTACCTAGGGCCAGAAAATGTGTGTTTCTCGGCTATCCTCATGACATTAAAGGTTACAAGGTTCTTGATATTCAGACCAATTCCATTTACATTTCCAGAGATATTGTCTTTTATGAAACCATTTTTTCTTATGTTGACTGTTCTCAACCTTCCATTTCTTATCTAGATGATTTTGTTTTCCCTCACACTACAATAGACTCTATTGATTTTGTTCTTGTTCCTTGTCCTTCCTCCATTCCTCATTCTACTTCATCCCCAATTAATAACTCCATTTCTGCCCCTTCTTCCATTTCTGTGGAACCTGTTTCTGCAGGACATGTTTCTGCAGAACTTGATTCTACAGAACCTATTTCTGCAGAAATATTTCTTGATCCAATCAATGTTGATAATACTGATAATCCCTTTTCTTCCCAGCCTTGTGATCCTCTTCCTTGTACTTCTGATTCCATTGTTCCTCTTAGAAGGTCCACTAGGTCCCACAACCCTCCTTCATATTTGTCTGATTACACTTGCAAATTTGCTAGTACCAAACCCAGTTCAGGTTTGCCTTATGACCTTTCGATTCATTTGAATTACTCACACCTTGGACCTACCTTTCATTCCTTCGTCATGGCTGTTTCTTCCACTCCTTCAGAACCTATCTCATTTCAGCAGGCAGTGCAATTTCCTGAGTGGAGAGCTGCCATGGACAAAGAAATTGAGGCTTTAGAGGTAAATGACACTTGGACTTTAACCCATTTGCCTCCTGGTAAGTCAGCCATTGGTTGCAAATGGGTCTATAAAGTTAAGTACTTACCTAATGGCAATATTGAGAGGTACAAAGCTAGGCTTGTTGCCCAGGGTTTCACTCAAAAAGTTGGGTTGGACTACTCAGAAACTTTCTCTCCAGTTGCAAAATCAGTCTCAGTTCGGATTGTTTTGTCATTGGCTGTTGTGAAAGGGTGGTTTCTTCACCAAATGGATGTAAATAATGCATTTATTCATGGAGAGTTGCTTGAGGATGTTTACATGTGTTTACCACCTAGATTTCACAGCAAGGGGGAGCATCATCATTTGGTTTGCAAGTTGAATAAGAGTCTCTATGGTCTCAAGCAAGCATCTAGACAGTGGTTTGAAAAGTTTTCCTCAACCATTCTACAAATGGGGTTTGTCCAATCTAAATCTGACTAGTCCTTGTTCACTCATGCACAAGGAGCTTCATTCACAATTTTATTGGTATATGTTAATGATATACTCTTGACAGGAAACAATATTGATTATGTCAACAATTTGAAGAAAGTTCTTGATGCTAAGTTTGGTTTGAAGGATCTAGGTTCATTAAGGTATTTTCTGGGATTAGAGGTGGCTAGGACTGATGAAGGAATCAGTCTCAATCAGAGAAAGTATGCTTTGGAAATCCTCAAGGACAATGGCTTCATTGGCAGCAAACCTGTCAAGTTTCCCATGGAACAAAACTTGAAGTTATCCAAGTATGAAGGCAAGTTATTGGAGGAACCAGGTCAGTATAGAAGATTGATTGGAAGACTTTTATACCTTACCTTAAGAAGACTTGATTTGACTTATGCAGTGCATAGGTTGAGTTAGTTTGTTTCGCAGCCAAGAGAACCACACTTGTAGGCAGCTTATAGAGTACTTCAATTAATTAAAGGGTCACCAAGTAAAGGCATATTTTTCCCCAGCAACACAAAGTTGCATATTAAGTCCTTTTGTGATGCGGATTGGGCTAGATGCCCAGATACAAAGAGGTCTCTGACTGGTTATGCAGTGTACTTGGGAAATTCCTTGATTTTTTGGAGATCAAAGAAACAAGGAGTTGTGTCCAGGTCCTCAGCTGAAGCTGAGTACAGAGCCATGGCAAGTGTGGCCTGCAAAATTACTTGGGTGTTGCAATTGTTGAAGGACTTGAGAGTTGAACATTCAAGACCTGCCATGTTATTTTGTGGTAACCAGGCTGCATTGTACATAGCAGCAAACCCAGTCTTCCATGAAAGGACCAAGCATATAAAGGTTGACTGTCATTTAGTGAGGGATAAAATTTTAGAGGGAATGATCAAGACCTTCCATGTTGATACAAACTCACAGGTTGCAGACATCTTTACTAAAGCTTTGGGTTTTTCTTCTTTTGTGAGATTATCAAAGAAATTGGGATTAAAAGACATTTTTCAACCTAAGCTGTTAAAGGAGCAATCTAAGCATTCATAGGTAGCTTCCTTAGTTCAAGTCTCAGAGCCTAATACTCTGGACTTGAGGGGGAGTGTTGAAGTTAGAAGCATTACAAACGACAGAAGCAACAGCACTACAAACGACAGAAGAAAAGCAAAGCTGAAGAGTAAAACGACAGACTTAAAACGCAGTGTTTTAGTTAATGAAGCCACACAGTCTACACGTGTGAAAGAGCACCAAGTTCAGTTAGAAAGAAAGCCAGTTGTAAAGATATAATTGATTAATTAGTTAAAATGCAGTTAATTAGTTTTAGCACCTGGAGTTGATGCTCTGTTTTACGTTTGTATATAAAGAACTTAGTTAGTTATTAAAATTAATCAATTCATTCTTGTACTTTTCTTTCAGTAAATGAGATTTGCAGATTCTCTCTACACTTTGTTATTTTACATAGGCTCAATCGTAGATAGTCCAGCATTTATCTTGGTGAGGCTACAACTCTTGCCCGAGTTTCTTCCATACAATTTGGTGGGTGTGGAAGCTATGACTTTGAGCTTCATCAAAACCTTAGCCCTGGTTTGTGAAGGATTGGAGCTGAATTTTGGGATCGAATTGTCATAGAGAACTGAGAGTAAGAGTGAGAGTGAGTTACACACCACCATTTCTTTTGTTATGTACTTTTTGATATTTGACTGTTTGGCTGCCGAGAAAACAATGGGAGAAACTTTTAGATCTGGGTTGGTGTTCTTGGTGTTCTTGTTCAAGAAACTTTTAGATCTTAATTCATGTGAATTTTGGTTTTTATTTTTTTTATTTAGTTAAAATTAATAAATTAATTTTTTAAATTTATATGCTGACGTGTCATAGGTGATGTGGATTTTTAATAATATTTAAGTCCTTCATCAGCCACGTCAGATATTTACGTTTGTTGACTGATGGCATGACAATGACCAAAATAACATGCGTTAATTGATTTAGGGACTAAAAGTGATGAAATGAAAATATAGGGACAAAAATGGAAAAGATGCAAAATGTAGAGACTAAAAGTGTATTTGCACCAATTTACAATTATAACCATAAGCAACACAGAGTGGGGCGAGACTAGGTGGGTCTAAAAAGTCTAAACCCATCCCCGCTCCACCTCATGGTACGGGGCTAAAATCTTACTTCATCCCTGCCCCACCATCTTTGTGAGGTGGGGAAAACCTGCGTGGTGTGAACCAGAGAGGAGTGGTTTAAGTGAGGCAGGGAAAAATTACCATTCTTACATGTACAAAAGGAAAAAAAAAAAAAAAAAATCGTTATTCTCACCACCTATTTGTATTCAAATGTTTGATTCCTATCGGTATTTGTTATCTATTTGAATTTAAATACTTCAATTATCTTTATAAAAAAAAATACAAAATTACTTCTTCCAAAACAAAAAAACCATTACCTCATGTAAAAACTACTCATTCTTATCTCGAAATTTCTATAGTTTTTTTTTTTTTTTTTTTTTTAATTCTTTAAAATATTCTAAAATTTTTGTTATCCAAATTCTATACAGTTATCACAAATCCTCATCCATCCACACTAACGTATATAATTTTTCTTTTGTTCAAATCTCAAATATTTTTTACTTATCACAATTCTTATCCTAATCAATAAATTCAAATGTCCTATTGGGTTTCAGCTTCTTATGGTTCTCTATCTCATTTTTAAACATTATTCCACGTTACCTTACCTCCTTCTTTAAATAAAAAAAAAAAAAAATACACATGGTTATTTATATATCACTTTTTTAATTATAACACTAAACCAAAAAACAAATAAATAAAAAAGAGTATTATTGCACGCGCATAGTGCGTGTGATGACTCTAGTATATAGATAAAAGGATTCTCCACTTTGAACTAGCCTTTAAACCTTACGTTTAACTGGAAAAAAACTTGAGGACAATCCAGTAAAAATAGGGAGGTGCTATGTGCACAACATTTTTACAATAAATCATAGGTGATTAGTTGTTATTGGTTCAAATTTGAACCTAAGACTAAGATTACTTTTTTGCCCTCACAATAACAACCAGAAAAATGTTGTGGCCATATCATTTCTCATAAAAATATATCTCTAATCCACTTAGGGTGCATTTGTTTTGGGTGAAAAGCTTTTCAGGAAATCATTTTACACCCCTCGCCCTGTTTGGTAAGCTCAAAAAATTTGGTCAAATGGAAATCAATTTTCGTGTTGACCGTAAAATAACTCTGTTTTGGCGTAAAACGATTTCAGCTTTTATTTTACCTTTAAACCAATTACACCTCACACTCTCTTGAAGCTCCTCACAGACACACTCCTCACAAACACAATCCAAGCTCAGAAAAGACCGAGCTCTATAGAGCAAGACATGCCAAACGGTGAGCCTCCACAAACCGAGCTCCAGTTCGACAACCCACAATGCGCTGACCCACACTCCGCCGATCCACCCACAGTGAGTTTCCTTCACTCCAATCCACCCTTCAGTTCAATCCACCCTCCGATCCACCCTTTATGTCCGATCCACCCTCCGATCCACCTGCCGAGATTGCACCCCTCTAGATCGCACTGGACCGTCATCGTCGTCGCTGTCGCCTCCTTCAAACCCACCCATCGATCTCGCCGCTGTCAGACCCACTCGCCCATCTTGCCTTCTTTAAACCCACTCACCGATCTGTGGTCCTATACCAATATTTTCTCTCAATCTATCTCTCCCTCTCCCTCTCTCACAATCGGTGCTGATGAAAAGAGAAAGACTGAATTTTTTTGGTTTTCTTTTATGGTTGATTTGGTTTATATATTTAGATTTCCTATTATAATATTTATTTGAAAGCTGAGAAAATGTGTTTTCTAGATAATTTTTAGAAACACATCTAAACACCTTAAAATATTTTCCAAAATATTTTTTGTGATGGGACCAAACACCTGAAATCATTTTCATTTCCGAAAAATATTTTCAGTTGAAAATATTTTACACCTTGAAATCATTTTACATTGAACCAAAGGCACCCTTAAAATGCCTACAAAATAGGAGAGTTTCCTACTAATCCATATCTTCAAAACACTTATCCAAAAAAAAAAAAAATAATGACACTAGACCCAAAAAAAAAAGACTCATCGCAAGCACAAAACACATGTGATGAGGCTAGTACACACACACATATAAGTTCTAAAATTTTTGACAATAGACTTTTAGTTAAAGTATAATTTAAATTCCTAAAACTTAGATAATAAAACTTTATGTAAATTAAATTATTGTTAATTCTTATTCTTTAGTCAAGAGTTTTGTAGCTTAATATCCTAATAAAATACTAATTTAGTAATAATTAATAAAATGTAAGATATAATTTGAGGAAAAAAAAAACAATAAAAAAAATGTGGGTTGTTTGTGGAGAAAAAATTTGATAATAAGCTTTTAGTCGGAGTAGAATTTAAATTTCTAAAACTTAGATGATAAAATTTTATCTAAATTAAATTATTGTTAAATCTTATCTCTTAGTCAAGAGCCTTGTAGTTTAATATTCTAATAAAATATTAATTTAATAATAATTAGTAAAAGTAAGATGCAAATAAAGGAAAACAAAAAACAAAAACAAAAACGTGGGTTGTGTTGGATTTAAATTTAGAAATTTTTTGTTTCTCAAAAAAAAAAAAAAAGTTTAGAAATTTTTTATAATATTTTTTAAAATTATACTTGCTAAATATTATCCCTTAATTTGAGGAAATATATCATAACAAATAATATAAAATCAATTTACTATTTTGTGAGAATAACAACTTGATGCAACTACGGCTTCTAAAGCCAACTTTTAGAAAATTTTTATAATATTTGTAGGGATGGAGGGCCCAGGAGTGTATATTGGGTCGTGGGTTTTGTCCGAGGATAGGTAGGCTTTAACAGAAAGAAACCAATCGGTGAGTTATGGAAGGATTCTGGCCATAAAGGTTTGGTAAGTTTGTCTGAGGAGAAATGCCTCCTCGACTAAGCAGAGCAGAGGTTAGAAGGTTTAGCCTGCCATCAGGAGCTATGCTCTAGACAATTCTACTGGTAAGGATAAACATCAAGAGGGAATAACACAGGGGGAAGCTAAGAAATATCTAAGAGAAAACTGCTACCACCGCATTAAAAGCTCTGCAGCTAACTCTCTAGCCGCATTGATGTGGAGGTGATACCTGAACAGTGATATTCAACTTTATAGTTATTTCCAAGACTTCAGGAAGGTGTTGATAGGACAAGGGAATAGCACAGAGGGAAGTTAAGAAATATCTAAGAGAAAGCTGCTACCACCGCATTAAAAACTCTGCAGCTAACTCTCTGGCCGCATTAATGTGGAGGTGATACCTGAACAGTGATATCCAGCCTTATAGTTATTCCCAAAGACTTTAAGAAGGTGTTGATAGGACAAGGATAAAATCCAGCAGCTTGATCTACACGTAGAGGGTTGAGATGAAGCAAACAAGGTAATATAAAGAAGAAAAACCCCAATTACAAGGGGATCATCTGAGAATATATAGAAAAAATGTTGTAGCAATAAGAACTGGACTTGTAATCAACTTGAAAAGAGGCCTATACAAAAGATCGATTCTTCTCGGACTTTGCCAAGGAAGATTTTCTTTGCATGAAATTTGTTTATCTTTGCTTTCTTGTCATCTTTAACCCATAATGATTGTTGTCTAACTTATTGAAGTCTAGTTTCCAGCCCACTCTTTAAAAATTCATTGTACTGGGCTCTTTGGGCCTGAATTCTTTTACCTTTTGGGTTTAGGAACCAAAACATGCCCTTACAATATTTTTTAAATAGACATTTGTTAAATATTTTCCCTTAATTTGAAGAAACATATCCTAAAAAAATATAAAATTAATTTACTAATTAGTGAGAGTAGTACTTGGCGCAATCACGGCTTCTAAGCCTAACTTTTGTTATATAATAGTATATGATTTATTAAATGAAGTTGTTAGAGACTTAGAGTGAATCTCCCATTAAAAAAAAAAAAAAAAAAAAAAAAAAAAAAAAGCTGTTAGAGTGAATCCTATTAAAAACAAAAAGAAGTTGTTAGAGTGAAAAGTCAAGTATAATGCTCCAATTTTCTAATTTGACCATGTGTTCATCCATTCTGCGACTTTAATAAAAAAATAATTCAATTCTAAGCTTCTAAGATGAGCCAAACCAAGAACTAGGATAAATCCATTTAAATTTCAACCGCAGCTCTTTCCAAGGCAACAATATGCATTAACCTTTTCTTTTTTTTTGGGGGGGGGGGAGGGGGGGGGGTGGGTGGATATAAATATTTCATTGGAAACGAAAAGAGAAAAACATGAAACAAATTACAAATGGAATAAATCAAACCATTCTCCATCCTATGACTTTAGGCAAAAATCATGTACAGAATCACAGATGAGATGGGAATCATTCCTTCAAACTCAAACAAAATAGCCCATTTGACAATATTATGGGTAACAAAATTAGCCTCCCTAAAAATATGATTTATAAACCACTTATTAAAAGAGTTCAAATTTATAAACCACTTATTAAATGAAGTTGTTAGAGACTTAGAGTGAATCTCCCATTAAAAAAAAAAAAAAAAAAAGCTGTTAGAGTGAATCCTATTAAAAAAAAAGAAGTTGTTAGAGTGAAAAGTCAAGTATAATGCTCCAATTTTCTAATTTGACCATGTGTTCATCCATTCTGCGACTTTAATAAAAAATTAATTCAATTCTAAGCTTCTAAGATGAGCCAAACCAATAACTAGGATAAATCCATTTAAATTTCAACCGCAGCTCTTTCCAAGGCAACAATATGCATTAACCTGTTTTTTTTTTTTTTGGGGGGTGGTGGGGGGGGGGGGGGGGGGGGGATATAAATATTTCATTGGAAACGAAAAGAGAAAAACATGAAACAAATTACAAATGGAATAAATCAAACCATTCTCCATCCTATGACTTTAGGCAAAAATCACGTACAGATGAGATGGAATCATTCCTTCAACTTCTTTAATTATCCTATTTACAAGTCAAAATTGGAATGTAGAGACCACCATTTAAAGTTAAGACAACAACCAAGCCATTGTCCCAAAATTTTGATGTCATCTACGGATTTTTAATAATCAATCAAGATTGCTCACATTTATTTTTTCCCGTCATTCTATTATATCTAAAATCATAATTTTTATTAAATCTTTAATTAACACATGTCTTTTTTACTATTTTTATTAATAGTATTTTTGGTCTTTTTTATTATTTTTTGTTATTCCCATGATTTGAATCAACTCATTTTCTCTATTTGCTTACGTTGAGAAAATTACTCAACGAAATAGCTTCGACGCTATGTCTCAATTTCATCTTGAGGCGATTTCAAGATTATGACTTTACTTTGTGCCTAAAGTTAAACCCACAAAATTCTTCAGATCTAAATCAGTTATTACACTACTTTTCATCAAAAAAAAAAAAAATTTATTACACTACTGATATTGCATACCCAAAGGCTCATCTATGATCTATCCTCTTCGAATCTGATCTCCAAAGCCCTACTTTTTTACTAGGCAAATCAAGACGAATTGCCACCTATTCAATGTGTTTTCGTTCGTTGTTATAATATTTGGATTATTCCCTCTCTTGTGTGCGTTTCTAAAAAACAATTGATTATTTACGTCATGATTATATATATATATATATATATATTTTTTTTTTTTTGTTTTGAGAAAGTCATGATTATATACTTGATTAGGTTATGAATGTCACATATAGTATCATTAAACATGAATCCAATGCTTCTTTGAAAGCATGATCATATGATTTGAAATTTGGCCATTCACAAAATAGCTAGATTTGATTCTAGCAAAGTTATCCCATGAATTATTTCGTAGAAGATAAATCAAAATCCACATTCGTTTGTTAGATGAGATCTACATGCATATGATCATTCTTCTTATTTTAATTTTTTATTATATGAACTAACATTTTTTCTATGGATTTCAGACCTTTATTTAAGCGCAATTTTCCTTGCTATTTATTGAATAAATAGCATGCTTATAAAGTATCGCATTTAAATTCCATTTATTACGAGAGCATGACAAGTACTTATTGAAATCTACCACACATTGCCACCCACAACTGTTTACCTCAAAACCTTGTCCCATAACGAGGTAAATTTTAAATCCTTGCTCTGCTTCCTACTTTCTCCAATTTATGCTGGATCATTGGACAAACAAATAGGGCCTTGATGCCTTTCTATTGCATCACATTCTTTTGAATTTTAGTCACTAGAGGTATCTTTTCATGGTTTCAAGCATTATGAGCATTGGTTTGGCTTGTTTCTTGCACCCACAATCTTAGAGTTAAAAGTCCCACAAAGGTTATTTAGAAGCATGTCACACTTGGAGTAATGTGGGAATGCATACCTAGCCCACTAGAGGGTATTTTTCTTAGATCATCATAAGTAGGTTTGCTTGCTATTGCCATCTCTTTCATAGATGCTTCAAACAGGGACTCTTATGTGTGGACCCACATATGATATGAGGGAGATGGTCTCATGAGACCATCTTATAAGATAATCCACCCTTGTGCATGCGTGTGCACACACATATAAATGTCTTGCACATAGCCTGTGATATGCATTGATCTAGCACCAAATCTGCTAGTGTAGGATCTAATCCTTTGTGTTTATCTGATATAAAGCATCAACAATGATCTTTCACAGGCACTAAGTTAGGTTTTCTAAAATGTATGAAGCAATCCTTATTTTCTAACTCAGCCACTGCACAATGCATATGCATTGGGGTACACACATCCATTCCCATCCATGCCCAGTACTGCTAAATGTTGGCCAACATTTAGCCCCTCCTGATTTTAGCTAATTTTTTTAGTATTATTTTCAGTAAATTAATTATTCTTATTAGTTTCATAGATTTTTTAATTTTAAAACTTTGAAAAACTTAAATATGCCATTTTGGAGGGGTCTAATGGTGCAGTTTGGATGGATTTGGAAGAAAGGGCTACGCCTACATTGAAAATGAGTGAAAGGTAAAGGACTGGAATTTAAAATTTAATATATTTAAAAAAAAAAAAAAAAAAAAAAAAAAAAAACACCTAGAAAGAAGTGTTTTTCACATGACTCTTCTCGCTTACACGTTAAGTGCATACAACACATAATCACATAAATTTTAGTACCGATATGTCCCCCCCAAACCATGTTAGTAATAAGAAGTGTAATTTTCATGTCTCTATCTCTCTTACAGATATTAGAGGCTTAGAGCATGCTACATACAACACGTAATTGCAAATGAATGAGGCAGCGGCCATGGCTGCGTAACTGCATTTCAATGACAATGAGCTGTGATTTGTCAATGATGGACCATTAGGCTCCTGCCTAAGTTATTTCAGAAATGTCAGATTCATGATAAAACTGCTATAACTTCATTCCCTATTTCCTTATCTTGAGAAATGCTACATTAATAATAATTTCTTCACAAATCATATGTAATAAATTGTTACTAATACACGAAAATGTAATTTAAGTGATAACTTTATATTAAAACCAATAATAACTAACTGCCTTAATTTTATTGTAAAAATTATTGTGAAAATGTTGTTGACGTAATATTACTCTTTTCTTCTTTTCTTTTGGTTTTTAAAATTCTCAATTATCATCGCACACCCTTTATGTGATAGTTACTTTACAATAGGGATGGAGAGATACTTGGACTAGGGGGGCAATGGTCCCCCTAATTTTTAATATATATATATATATATATATGTACCAATTTTAGCAACTTTGTTATATAAAATTACACTTTGCCCTCTTAAAAATATCATTGATTCCTTTAAGAGTATTATTATAGTCACAAACTTTTCTACAACATTTTTGCAAACTGTTAAGGTAGTAAATTCTTATTGGTTTGTATTTGGACCCATCACTTGTGTCATATTTTTACTTACTAATAACCACTCACCACATTAACAATTTATAAAAGAATTTGTGACTTTAGCATTTTCCTCTTTTTAAAGATCAGATTTAAAATCTAAAACAAAATAAACAAACCCAAAAAAATTACCCAACAACAAAAATTACCAATAGTAAAGCTAAAAACAATTAAGCTCAATCAACTAATTTTACCAAGAACAAACAACCTAGCCCTTTAAAAAATTTAAAACAAAATAATTTTGCCCATATTTAGATGCACACATAAAAAATACAAATAAATAAATAAAAATCATTAGCTATTAAGCAACATAGTCGAAAGTTAGAGCTGCCACACACAATCAACAACAAAATTGCCCCCTAAATTTAAGTCCTGGTTTCGTCCCTAGTCCACAAGTATAAGTGTCTGTGAGGTATGGGGGGTAAAGGTCGGAGTTTAAGTTTCTAGAAATGAGTTTCACACACATGTACACTTAAATTAGACTGAAGTAGAATTTCTAACTTATATAAAAAAAATATATAAAAAATAAAAAATAAAAAGTCCTCAATTGATTATGGAAAAGTCATAAGCTCGTCCTTGTACAGAATTAATTGTTACAGCTACCTAGGAAAAAAAAAAATTGTTACAGCTATCACATGCAATTGCAAAGGTGTTCGTATTTAGTTTATCTGAGAATTAGCATGTGAGAAAGTCAGAAAGAAACGTGCCACATGAAGATAGGGCCATGGTTTTGACAATCTTGGATTTTAGTGTTTCTGGCATTGACCATCATCTGGAAACACACACACTCCAGTCCAGTCCCAATGGTTTACGTAGAGAAATCGAAGAACCTTTTTTACACACACCCCCACGTTGCACCAACATTTAATTAGCTAATGGTCTCTCTCTTTGCAATACCACCTTTGACAGGTAGTTCTTCTACTTCCCGTAGAGGGTAAAGCATTTCAGTTTCTATTTTCCACATTCTTTTTTATACAAGTAAAAAAATAATACAATTGTACTCATATTAAAGAGAGAGAAGAGAAAGTCGGCAAGACTGTAATTGTAAAAGTCAATGAAAAAAAATCTTAGATGACAAATTATCACAGGTGAATAAAAAAATAATGTTATTAGTAAGCTTATATATAATGTCTAATAGTTGAATAAGAGATTTGAAACTCAATCTCTATTTATACTAAAAATCGATTGGTGTTTTGGTTAGATAATAAAAATCTTTCATCAAGTGTCATAAGTTAAAATTCTCTTAAAAAAAATGAAAAAATAAAAACTTAGGGTTTGTTATGAAAAATTTGTGAACGTAAAATTACTCTTGACTCATATCTTTTATTCATTAATAACAAAGAAAAAAAAAAGTAGGTCATCTTTTATTATTTAGTGGTTTCTTTAACAATATACATCTTTATAATGATAGAGAGATATCCCAAACGTGGGTATTATACTTCGAACTTTCAATTAATGTTGCCTAATTCTTACTAAAAACGAATCGTACTTACTACTAATTGATAGTTTTCTTATATTATACTTGCACAAAAAAGTGTTCTTGTATTATCAAAAACACTCGAATTACAATATAAATGATCTGAAGATGATTGTGATTTATGAAATTCGTAGCGTGAAGATTATTCATTCCTAGTCTATTCCTAGAAATATCTCTGATTGACTTCATAGTATTCCTAAAAATATTTCATTGTGAAAAAGGTGCCAACAAAACTCAAAAAGTGACAAACATATTCAACTAGTAGAGAAGAGCCACTTGGCGTGGCAAATCTCCACAGAGATTGAGTTGAGTTCTCACCAGTCATGAATGCTCCAAGCATGTGTAAGATGTATGAAGGCTTTATTGTCACAATCGATATTTACATGATCATGAACTTTTTTAATTTCTTCTTGTTTTACAATTATATATATATATATATATATGAGTTGTGTTAAGCGGCATCATAATGTGCCCATTAACGACACATTTTTTAGCAGCTTTTCAAACTTTTTGACAACTTTTGGCAATTTTTTGTTATCTCTTTTGGCAATTTTTTAACAACTTTTTTTCTTTTTTTTAAGTGAAATGAAAAATGGGAAATGTTGACAAGCACCGAACTGTACTTGTTAACATTTCCCTATGATATATATATATATATATATATATAGCATAAACAATTAGATCAGAAAGCTAGTATCAGCTCTTTTTCTTACCTTTTCCAAACTATACTTTTTTTAGCCATAATCTTTTTTACTTTTTACTTTCCATCCATGGCTGCATCCTCTTTATATTGTTTTTTTTTTTTTTTTTTTTTTGGGATAAGTTCTCTTTATATTGTTTGTATATATAGTATGTGTTTGGATTTAGATTTTGAGTTTGGATTTAGATTTAGATAAGTCCTCTTTATATTGTTCTTTCACGTTTTGCCTTTTTTTTTTTTTTTGTTCAATCCACAATTGTTGACAAGTCAACTATGAACAGTGCTCCCGTGCATTGTTCATAGGTCTCACAAATTACACTTTTCAGCAATTTTTTCATTAAAAATGGGTCCTACAGCATTATTCACACATTTAAAAGTTATTTCGCTACCGTATTTTCAATTTTTAGTTTTTAGTTTCAGCAAAATAAATTCTATCCAAACGGACCCATAATTTATTAATATAGGATTACTAGTTTGTTTTTGTATGCTGACATTTTCTTCAGGGTCCAATTGTCTTTTACTTTTCTTTTAATGGCATTCATTGCTGATCAAAACAATAATTTTTCTTTCCTAATTGTCAAAGGATGTCTGTTTCCAACTTATAAGGCACTAGGTATTATATTTATCTTTGATCTTAAAAAGGTAATAGGTATATATATTATACTCATGCATCATTTAGATGGAGAATTAGAAGCAGTAAACAAGTAATGTTAGGGACATAATCTTTTTTCATGTCTGTTGATATGGTTTGGTAATTGGAATAATATCACTTTTTTCTGGGTCTAATGGTTATCAATTCTATTATGCACTGATTATAATTAAACATATATCTTTGTGAGATACAAATGGAGCATGAGCTTAATTTATTATGTGAAGTATATCCAAGAGTTCAAACAAGTGATTACAAAGCATAAGATGGTTAAATTAGGCAAAGACGTGAAGTGGACATATCCACCAAGAGGTAAGTATAAAATAAACATGGACAGTGTGTTAATCAAGCATCAAAATGAGACTAGATTAGTAGTGATAATCAGGAATGAAGGAGAAGAGTAGTTGCAGCTTTTGGTAAAAAGAAAAAAAATTAATCATGGTAAATGATCAAAGCGGAAAAGGAGGCAAAGGTGGCATGAAGGGCAATAACTTTTGCAAGGAGAGGAATATTTGAGATCATTAGTTTTATTATATACCAATCACAATATTGTTTTAACAAAGTTTGAGAAATATTAGGAAGATAGAACTTGGGTTATGTAAGGTGTGATTGCTCTTAAATTAGCAAATCTAACTCTTCATTTATCAGATGGGCAAAGTGTATTTTTCTTCTAATATTTTTATTTAACAAATTTTATAACATAAAAAAAACATATATATCGTGGGACTTCCATCAAATTTTTGTGAGCATAGATATGATTTAAGATTTCTTCCTTACTCTTTTAGTAAGTGTTACAAATTTCTATGACTAAAAAACTCTTAAATATTACATTTTCAATTTTTGGTTTCTAATTATAGTATATTGGAGACTAGTATTTTGGTTTGAACTAGTATATAAATTCCATCAATTAGTTGAGCCAGCCAAATCCTTAATTGGATAAATCTTTTTAGTCAATGAGCGTGCTTAAATTAGATATTATTTTGAAAGTGAATGATATACCTCACATTCTTTGAACACTATCTATGAATAAAAATTGTCAAAATCACCTAGTGATAGTGACTCAACTTAGAGAGAATTGCCAACCATTATGTACCGGTGTAATTGGATTTTTCTAACACAAAAATTAAAGGTTGTATACTTGCATACCACTATCTAAACCTAGCGTGTCAAACCAGGATGACCGACAAAACTAAGAAAAAAAGAGAGGAAAGTAGTTGACAAGTGCATAACTAAGATAATTTGATCTGTCATTATACATAATTTCAAATCCTTCTATTTATCTTTCTGACCAAAAACATGTTTCTTGACTATAGTCTATAAGATTGTTTGGAAAAAGTTTATTTGCATGTGGTAGTGTTAGTTACATATACCAACTTCGGGAAAAATGGAAATTTGTTCTTAATTTACAAACTATACAGTAAAATACTCATATTTTGAAACTATTTAGCAAAATATTCTTATTTTTCAAACTGGATTTTAAGAAAATCAAGTTAAAGGGTGTAACTCAACATTAACAATATCAAGTTCTATGCATATTTTACCACTTAAATTTTTTTTTGAAAATTTAAGTGTTCTACTTTAAAAATATATATAGAACTTGATTTTAAAGGTATCGAGTTTTACATAAAATTCAATTTTGTTAAAATCGAGATTTAAAAACGTTAACATTTTGCTAAAAAAATTCAAATTAAAGACATTTTGCAATAGTTTATAAATTAGGGGCAAATATCTATTTTTCCCTAACAACTTGTATATGCTTTTATACACAAAGGCGAAAAATAACTCAAATAGTGAGTTGAAGGCATGACGTGTGTGCAACGAATTTTACGGTTTTCCCATATACTCTAAAGAGAGTGAGATAAACATAGGTTGGACTTGGGAAGAATGAACTGTGGAAGCCTCAACCTCTAGGGTCTGGAAAATCGTGGCCACAATAACAACAAATCTAATCCGAAACACGATAGCGCTTTTTAAAACTAGTATTCTAATTGGCTCAAAATACTGTGCACAACTCACGCAATTCTTTCGTTTGACATGCAAAAATAATTTCATAATTTTTTCTTTTTTCAAGTCTCTTAGCGATGTACAAAACGAGTTTGAGCATACAAATAATTTGCAAGCTGGACCTGGACTTTCATTACTGTCATCACTAATATTCATATTCTTTGCAATACTTGAATACGAGTCTGACTTTTCTATTTTAATTGATAAACAGATTGGACAAACGGGGTTTATAGAAAAAGGCAAAAATCGGTGCCAAAGAGACTGTCTGTATTGCCATTTGCAAATGCAGAAAATGATAATACGTACAAAATGACAAGTCACGGACCCATTACCAGGGACAATTATTTCCATCTTCTTCAATCTTCATAAATAATAATAGGGAAATGTTAATAGAGAAAAGAAACAAAATTTACTAACTAACTATAATATAGTGATTCTCAAAAAAAAAAAACAAATATATATATATATATATATATATACTATAGTGGCTCTGGATCAGTTAAGACCGTTTGGAAGCCAAAGATCAGTAGGTTCCAGTCGCAAACTCTGACACACACAAAGACTTCCTTTTTCTCTCTCTATGTCTCTCAAAAGGTAAACTTTGAACTAAACAAAAAAAATTATTTTTAGTTTAAAAACTTGCTCATGGAAAAGCTATAGACTTTTTATTTTTTGGGCATATTCGTATATCGTTTTTAGTATTACAGATATTCTTGAATTTTGTTCATAATGTTTTATCGTCTGACAGTTCAAAGGTTTTTCTAGTTCTGAGGTCTAAATGAGTTTGAATCTGTCTTTGCCAGAAGAGCCCGATAAGTGTTGATGAGTCAGCACTGGAGTGAGAGTGGGTCAGAGAG
Organism: Quercus gilva; assembly: GCA_023621385.1. Classification (NCBI taxonomy): domain Eukaryota; kingdom Viridiplantae; phylum Streptophyta; class Magnoliopsida; order Fagales; family Fagaceae; genus Quercus; species Quercus gilva. Next base: position 16,472,863 of record CM042474.1, read on the forward strand.
CGAAGAGTTGAACTTGAAGGACTTTGAAGGGTTGTTGGCATAGCTGCCTAAGTACTTGTCTTCCTCTTCTTGAAACTTGATCTCCATCTGGGAAATTAATATTTTACTATCTATCATTACAGCAATATCTTTTGTCCCCATACACAGATTCCATTCAAGAACTCAGTTTGTTCACAGAGCTAATGGTATTTGTATCTATTTTTTCCCTATATACTAGGAAAGGTTAGAGTGGCACAAAGCTGTACTCTTTAACGGTTACTTCTCTTTCTCTCTTTCTCTCTTTCTTCCAGATTGCCCCTTTTTCTTCTTAGTATTAGGGGTATTCCAAAATCACTTCATTTCTCTCTCTCTCTCTCTCTCTCTCTCTCTCTCTTAAGCCTGGCCTATTTCCCATTTGGTAAGGAATTAGATTGATCTGAATTTTCGTGTTGTTGATGTTGATGGATGTTCTAGTTTATTCTTTATTGTTCTTTATTGAATGGTTACTATTGATTTGGGATGTGGGTGTGCTGACATTTTAAATTTATAGTGAATGTATGGTTGTCGTGTACTCTGCTTATGGCCTTGACTTCTGGGACATGGGAATGCAATCCCATTGGCTCTCTTGTCGTGAGAAGGGGTTACTGATGATTGTATTAGATCTGGTTCAGTGTTGGGAATGGTTGTTTAATTTATGTGATCTGGGTTTTTCTATCTGTCACAGGTTAGTCCTAGATTGGGGATTTGATTCATTGGTGTAAAGATGAAGGGAGCTGTGCTAGTGGCTGTAGCTGCTGCAATTGGTAACTTTTTGCAAGGATGGGATAATGCTACAATTGCTGGTACTTCCTGAAATTATTTGGTTTCTATATTTTTTTGAATGTGAATCTAGAAAGCTTCCTTCCTTAATTCATGTTTTGAGAGTTAGGTGTGCAATGAAATTTAACTTAACTGGAATTTACTATTGATGGTAGTTGAATTTGTTTCATGGTCTCCAAACATTGCATTTTGTTCTGTTTCTTTGTATTCTTTTCAATTTGGTCCCCATTTGGTGCTGAATGCCCTCATTCAAATGCTTAACTGTGAAAAGGTATGCTTCTGATATCTGAATGCTTTATCTTAAGGGGCTATTGTTTACATAACGGATGACCTTGATTTGCAAACTACCGTAGAAGGGCTTGTGGTGGCTATGTCGCTCATTGGAGCCACAGTTATTACAACATTCTCAGGACCTGTATCTGATTGGCTTGGTCGGCGTCCAATGCTTATAATCTCATCAGTGCTCTACTTTATAAGTGGTTTGGTAATGTTGTGGTCACCCAACGTCTATGTCCTATTATTAGCAAGGCTTTTAGATGGATTTGGAATTGGTCTTGCAGTTACTCTTGCCCCGGTGTATATATCTGAGACTGCCCCACCAGAGATAAGGGGTCAGTTAAATACTCTTCCACAATTCACAGGTTCAGGTGGTATGTTTTTATCATATTGTATGGTTTTTGGGATGTCACTGACAACCTCACCCAGCTGGAGGATGATGCTTGGAATTCTTTCCATTCCCTCTTTCCTATATTTTTTACTAGCAGTATTTTACTTGCCTGAATCTCCTCGGTGGCTTGTAAGTAAAGGAAAGATGACTCAGGCGGAAAAGGTTCTCCAGAGATTGCGTGGCAGAGAAGATGTTTCAGGTTCTTTCTTTATTGCAAGTTAATTATATGTAGTTGAAGGCCCCCCTGCTTGTTTTTGTGGATCCACTTGGTTTCCTACACTCTGATGTTGAATCATGAATGGTGTGCATAATCATCTCAAATTATTTTTCATATAACTAGTTCATGCAAGATTGATCATTCAATTAAAGATAACAAAGGCTTTATACATTTCTTTAGTTGGCATTCAAAGAGTTCCAAAATATTGCTTTCAACATTAGTGATTTGAGAATTTGTAAATAAGGTTTGCTTCTTATAAATGGGTCATTGTTGTTTACCATCAGTTGTATTTATGGAGTGATATTAACTATTTGACTTTAAGAAATTTCTGAGGACACGTTTCTTGGATTGCTGATGAGAAATAGATGCATAATAATGAATTTGATGCTATCATTTTGAATCTAAAGTGACAGAATTAGGAATAGTAACTTAAAAAAGAAGTCCCTCAAGATCCTTATTAAAAAAATGTTTACATGCAACTGATTCATAAATATCTCAAACGCTCTCCTTACAGTCAAGATGCACAAGATTGTCAAAAATGTTAAATTTTATAAATTGACTGTCTTAACATATTATGTTTGTTAAAATTGGAACGATCGAGGTCAATGTGGAAATTTTTTGGGATATGTTACAAAAGTTATGGCATTATCAGATAAACAGCAGAGAAATTTGTTTCTGGACAGGATTCTTCTAGAACTTTCCAAGAGATTTTCCATAAATCCAATGGTTGGAAGGCATAAAATCATTATTTTCTAAACGGAAGAGAGTTTGATATTGACTATGACCTAAAGAAGCAATCTTAAATGAGCTTATGTGCTTGTACCATAACCATGTCCAAGATAGTCATCGTTTGGCACAATATGTTGTCTCTTTCCTCCATTGTTAAATGAGTAACTTTTTTCCCCCTCCTCTTTTTCTCCTTACATCGTGTTCCATATAAACATCCCAGTTACTGTGTTTACTATTAAAGGGGAAAAAAAAAATTTGAGCCTTACTTGTTATGCACCATATTGCATTAAAATCTATGAAAACAGAAGTTTCAGGGCTATCTGAAACATTCTTTATGATATAATTTAATTGTCTGTGATTAATTTATCATACTGATCTTGCTGAGGCATCTTTGAACCACAGGTGAGATGGCTTTACTGGTCGAAGGTCTTGGACTTGGGGGCGAAACATGTATAGAAGAATACATAATAGGCCCTGCTGATGAACTTGCTGATGGTCAGGAGCCAACTGCTGATAAAGACACAATCAGATTATACGGACCTGAAGAAGGTCTCCAATGGGATGCCAAACCTGTCACTGGACAGAGTTCACTTGGCCTTGCCTCCCGCCAGGGAAGCATGGTGAACCAAAGTGTGCCACTCATGGACCCTCTTGTGACTCTGTTTGGTAGTGTCCATGAAAATCTCCCTGAGTCAGGAAGTACGCGTAGCATGCTTTTTCCTAATTTTGGCAGCATGTTCAGCACTGCAGAGCCACCGGTTAAAACTGATCGATGGGATGAAGAGAGCCAGCAGAGAGAAGGTGAGGATTACATGTCAGATGCTGCTGGGGAAGACTCTGATGACAATCTACATAGTCCATTGATCTCTCGTCAAACAACCAGCTTGGAAAAGGACATGGTCGCCCCTGCTTCCCATGGCAGTATACTGAGCATGAGGCACCACAGCAGTCTCATGCAAGGAACAGGGGAAACAGTTAGTAGTACAGGTATTGGTGGTGGCTGGCAGTTGGCTTGGCAATGGACTGAGAGAGAAGGTGAGGATGGAAAGAAGGAAGGAGGATTTAAAAGGATTTATTTGCATCAGGAGGGAGGTCCTGGAACCCGACGTGGGTCCCTTGTTTCACTTCCTGGCGGAGATGTTCCAGCAGAAGGCGAGTATATCCAGGCTGCTGCTCTAGTAAGCCAGCCTGCTCTTTATACCAAGGAGCTTATGGAGCAGCATCCAGTTGGACCAGCAATGGTCCACCCAGCTGAAACTGCTTCAAAAGGACCAATTTGGGCTGCTCTTCTTCAACCAGGGGTTAAGAGTGCATTGTTTGTCGGAATTGGAATTCAGTTACTTCAGCAGGTAGTACTTGTTTATATATAATTTATTTTTATTGCTCTACTTAATCTTTAATTGATTAACACTGTTCTGATCCATGTGAATGGATTACTCTAGTTTTCTTTCTCGTTCTTCTTCTTTTGAAACCCTTTCTTTTCTCTTGTCAGTTCTTTCATGATGATTTACCCATTTGTTAACTGCTTGAGAGGCCCAATCTGGGCTAGTCCTCTCAAACCAGTAGTTAAGCTGCGGTTTATGATAGGTTGGAATACAGGTGTCTTTTGCAGGTTGTAATTGGATATCTGTTATGTTAATTGATTAACTTATATTTCTCTACTACTTTTGCTCCTGGTAAGTCAATGTAAAAGCTGTGACCCAGTTGGCACAGATTCAGTTCATGCATGTCTTTTGAATTAATTTTCATTCTTTTTCTACTATTTTTAAGATCCTCTCTTTCATGTTTCCTGATTGGGGTTTCCCTGTATCTTAAATTTAAAGTGGTGGTTTCCACTTTTCAAGTCACAAAATCTTTGGAAGGAACAGAGAATTTGACCTAAGTCATTCTTAAACCTACCATAACCATTGAGCTCTTACCACTTTGAATTTGGATATAGCTAAAGAATCATTATGCAGAAACTTTCTAAAGAAATGATGGTTATAGTCAAATTTATTTCATGTGATAAAGTTATCAACTACATTTCATCTGTGGCATCCATGCAGTTGCTGTACTACTCACATTTTGCCTTATCTTTTCTCATTTCTTCCTTAGCTTCCTTTAACTCGTTGGATTTTGTATTCAAAATTTGGGAATTCTTCTTCTTGTTTTCCTTGCATGAAAATTCTCTGTTTGGTCAATTGAGTTATAATGATTTACATAATAACTACGTTTTTTTCTATATGCATGTGCAGTTTTCTGGAATAAATGGGGTTCTCTACTACACTCCTCAAATTCTAGAAGATGCAGGTGTTGAAGTACTTCTTGCAGACTTGGGCCTTAGTTCAGAGTCTGCATCGTTCCTTATTAGTGCATTCACAACCTTGTTGATGCTTCCTTGTATTGTTTTAGGCATGAGGCTCATGGATACTGCCGGCAGAAGGTGAATTATTTTTTTTCCCTTTTTATTTTATGATTTTTACTTTGTCACTTATTACCATGTTGGGAGTCATTAAATCCAAGATCCTCTTTTTCTTACATGCTTAAATATTTTTCCTAAATAGTAACAGACAATGACACTCATTTTATGCCTTATCTATCTAGTTAGAGACAACACAGTTTATTTGCTGAACTGCACTTGCTTGCATCCATATTTCTTATTGCCTTTCAGTTCTGTTATATTCGTCCTTGTTACAATTCTAGGCATATGATAATTGTCATATGTAACTTTCGTGAATTATACTCTCATGATTAGAACTAATAAAACCCGTTACTGCAGGAAGCTATTACTCACTACAATTCCAGTGCTGGTAGTGTCGCTCATCATTCTAGTATTTTCCCAACTTGTCACAATAAGCACTGTTGTTAATGCAGCACTCTCAACCATTTGTGTTGTGATCTATTTCTGCGTCTTTGTCACGGCCTATGGGCCAATTCCTAATATACTTTGCTCTGAGATCTTCCCTACAAGAGTTCGAGGCCTCTGCATTGCTATTTGTGCCCTGGTGTACTGGATTTCAGACATCATAGTCACTTACACATTGCCAGTACTGCTTGAAGTAGCAGGCCTTGGTGGTATCTTTGGCATTTACGCTGTTGTGTGTGTCATCTCCTGGATATTCATCTATTTAAAGGTTCCAGAAACAAAAGGCATGCCCCTCGAGGTCATTACTGAGATGTTTGCTGTTGGTGCTAGCCAAGCTGCTGCTGCGAAGAGCAAGTGATTGAATTCTTTCAACAGATTTAGCCACGTTTAGGCAGTATCAGCTGCTGAAGATGTCATCAATCATCTGTTCGGAAATTTTTGCTTCTTGTGGTTGCATTATGAATGAAAGTATTCTTCAGATTCAAACTCGTTGAAAAAATTTTGCCTTATAGTATGATTATTTATTGGAGATTTCTAATAAAGAGCATAGCTGATATAGTTTGCTGTCCATTGGTAGCCAACCTGGTCTTTAATGTACTAATAGTGATACCACTTTATCCCACTCCCCCCTCTGTGGATAATTTGGACCTCTACGGATCTGTTAAAAAATTCAGTTACATATTATATCAATTTGATACAGATATGGATTAACTTATGCATTTTTTTTTCATGTTTTTTAAATCAGCTAGTTTCGTTATAATGATTTAAGGGAGTAACACTTTCAAAAAATGTGACTCATCTGGGTTTAACCTGTTAAACATCAACCTCCTTGGCCTAAGCACCTGTAATTAGGAATCTGAGTTTAACAACCATCAAGCATTAGATAGTACCCTCTTTCTTGAGGAATATTGGATTCTGTCTTCCATTTGTGTTTAAATTTTCTTTTTGGTATTAGCTAGATTTTCACCCAAGGGTTGTGAAAGCTCAAAAATGTGTTAAAACACAAGAGCTGTTTAGACTCTCAAATTAAAAATTACGGCTCGATAGATTTTACTCTAACTTATACTAAGTACAAAATAGAGTAAATGCGAGTGGATAAACAATATAACTACTCTAAGTCATATTCATTAAATTACAACAGTAAGATGAAAGCTAAAAGAGTAGGGAAGAAGAATGCAAACACAAGATAACACGCCGATATATTATCAAAGAGGAAACCAAAGTAGTCGGCGTAAAACCTCTCCGCCGTCCTCCAAGCGGTAAATCTATCCAGACAATCAGTTGGGATACACGAGTTGCATGGGAGCCTCCAAGCTTAATCTACCCAATGTACCTAAGCCCTCCAAGCTTCTACTCCAATAAGACTTCTCGAAAACGTGTTTTGTCTAGCTTTCTAAATCCCACAATACGCCCGATTGCATCCGCCAAAACTTGGCTTCTTCCAATGCTTCCTAGCATCACCAAATCCTTACTTGACACTCAGTATGGATGTGGTAAGTGTTTGGGCTAGCAACCTCTCAAGGATATGAAAATAGAGAGGTAGGAGTTGAGGAAAAACCACAATGAATTGTGTAGAGAATTGTGAGTATAACAATCTCTAACTTTCAAGGATTGTGGCTAGAGTTTTTTTTTCAAAAACACTCCTCAACATTTGTGGGTAATGTGGGTATATATAGTGTGGATACAGATAGTGTATATCAAATATGACAGATTGGCAAAACAGAATGTTTCGCGGGTATCTCACGGGAAGGCTTTACCCACGAGACACTCGCGAAAACCAGCTGTCACCAACCTGTCCTGACTTTTCGTATTCCTGTCATGTGTAGGACACATGCTTCACTTCGTGGGTAAGCTTCTCGCAAGATACCTGCGAAAACTTCTTACTCTTCACTTTGTCTTGAGTCTTCACACACACTCTTTCTCTCTCTCAAACAACCCTTACAAGAAATCCCACATGAAATACAGGGTACAAAAGATTGAACATAATTACAATAAAATTTGACACGGAATTAAAGCCAACATAAAATAGTTGTAAATTACAACTTTACAGGTTGACATGTTCTCAAAAAACTAATGGCATTTTTATTTTTAATTTTTCCTGGTATTCGGCATCTCTCTCTCTTAGCTTGTAGAGGAATGAGGAATATCTAATCTCATTGAACTCCAACCTCATCTTCCTTACTAAAAGAAACAATTCCATCATCTGCCGAACCGAAGGAAACATATTTGATGAAAATAACATGCATCAACCATTCAACCTGACATTGGCTGTCAGCTAGTCAGGTAGAAATTATAGGTTTGGTTGAATCTTCATTTTGGCGTCTTCATCACCCAAATGACCAAAAAAGGTTTCAATAGTTAAATTAGTTAAAATCCAACTATTTTCACACATTCACCACCTACTAGTATGAAAAAGTATCTCATGAGATTAGCCTATGAAGCACCCCGCTCTCAAATTTGGTGGGCCCCCAGACGTGTGATCCACATGGGAGAGGTGTGCTCCATACACTGGTCTCATAAGATAGTTTTTCCATCAGTACACACAAATATGAGAGAGAGAGAGAGAGAGAGAGAGAGAGAGAGAGAGAGAGAGAGATTTACATGCAGCCAATACAGAAACCATGTGTACAACAGATTTTATGCAGTAAGGCTATCTATGGAAAAACATTGCAATCTACGTAGAATAAACTGAAATAAAGTAGACTTTCTATTTACAATCCAGCCTTCACTTTTCAACTTGAATATCAGAGATGGACGTTGTTAATATTCAAAATCTAGAAGCAAATTCATACCAGTATCTGGATATGTATTTTGTAAAACTCAGGAATTCCATGTTTGCTGCAGAACAAGTCTCTTTGACAGATGACAGTAGCATTGCTAGAAGCCAGATGTAACTTACAGTTTCTGTGTTTCCTCTGAGGATGAATTGCTTTCAACTGAAATTGGGGCAGGATCTGATGTGGGGGGCATAGAGTCATTGGTTTGATTATTAAAGGAACTCTGTTCTACTTGCTCACGAGACCTTGGATGTTCCTTGAATGGTCTCTCAAAATCTTTAGCATTTCTGGGATCTATCATTAAATTATTGAGTTTTTGCTCCTGCAAACAAAAAAGAATTTTCAGAGAGCAATATGGGGGTGACATTTTATGCCCTACAGTCCTAGTAATCAACTGCTTGTCAATTTCAAGTATGCAAAAACATGACTTAGAATAAATACAATTTCATTCAAGTTCCTAGGCTAATTAAACAACTTCTATTCCTTGGTCAATTATACAAATGGATGGATGCAGGGTAGATAGAGCCGTAAGTTGAGATAGCTGCATGGAAACATGCTTAGACTTAGAAAAATTGCCTGAGGTAGTAAGGTGTCAAAGTTAAAACAACCTATTTCAACCACCTTGTCAATAGAAGGCGCTAGCTTGGAAAATATAAGCACTAACTAAGATACATTTATGGAACTCTAGCCTGAAACATGGATCCATTACCAATTGCAATTACTCAAATCAGCGTAAGCCACACTTCAGAAGAAAGTTGATGACAAAGGATTCAATTATCCCAGCACAACAGATTTGAAAACATCTCACATTTTTCAGTGTGTTTGAATTGTCCATTTAATAACATGGTAAATTCAAGTGCTCTCGAATCATCCTTATTTTCTACCCTTTAACTATCTAAGGTGAGAACCATTATTTGTTTGATTTATGATAGGTCTGCTGGAACCAATATATCATGCCTTGATCTGAAGGCATCACTGTTGGCATCAACATTGGTGTTAAGAATCCAACCCCAATCAGGTGAGTTAAATACAGGAACTGTCATATCTCCTGTATTTGGCAACATCGTCTACATGTAAAACTAAACTCAACAGAGTCTTCAGCCAGACTTAAGGTTGGCTACAAGTACCCCAATTTTGTAGGACCAGATTTGGTAATGGCCATTTTGGCCCTACCTTGATATCGTTCAACTACATCAAGGTCTGCAAATTCCAAAACACTGGATGTTTTATTCAAATGTAATATGAAGAAATTCTCTCTACTAAAAGTTGTGCATGTTATAAAGCTATTGTGCATGGAGATATTTCCCCCGTTTCTGGTAGTAAACATAGTTGCATCTCAGTACTTAATACTTACACTTTGTAGTGCTTCAAGCTTTCTCTGCATTGCCTCATGCTCAGCTTTAATACGAAATGGAACACCATGCTTTTGATAAACATTATTCTGTGCTAAGTCTTCATCAATGTCACTAGCTGTCGTTGCAAAAGGATGATTAGCAGGAATCCACCGAATTGTATCAGGATCAACATCAGCAGGTACCGATTCCCCTTCTTTAAGGAACACTGTCGGCCTCTTCCACTGGTACGCCCGTGACCTCCTTTTTTGATGGATGGCTTGTTCCTCTTCCGTCAGAGTAACCGGGGCTAAACGATAAACCTTTCCACACATTTCAACAGTCGAATTGCTCTTCCCAACCTTCACCATCGGATTATTGAACGGGTCTTCATACTTGAGAGGCCTAGAGCTGCATCAAAAAGAGCATGTGATCACTAAAAACTCGGAAACCAAATCTAACACCGGGTTTATGGATTGGGATCATACATGCCTCTTCTATCAGACCTCAGCTGCCCGCGTCTAACGAGATCAGCTACAGAACCAGGAGTTCTGTGCCTCAACTTCCTTGCCGCATACACTCTTACAGCAATGACCAACAATGCAATTGCAATACATAACCCTATTGCCAGATTACTCCCACCATATCTATTCGTCTTAGACCAAAAAATGAAATGCCCATAAAAATTCATACATAATTATAAATAACATAAGTACATAACATACAAATCTACTCACTACATTCAAAAACAACAACTTTGTTGCAACCAAAAAAAAAAAAAGAAATATTTTTTACCACGAAAACGAGGGGAGGGAAAGAGTTGATTGTTCCGTGCAATTTGGAGAGTTGGTCTTTTACAGCGACGGTGATCGTCTGAGTCTTAACCGCCGGTTCATCTGGGTCACTCGGCGAACCGGAATTGGCTCCCAGTACAAATTTCCGGTTCAGCTGCTTGCTACTACTACTTATGAAACGAAATTCCGGTCTGAGTTTCACAAAATTCAAATGGGTCTGATGCTTTGAAACCCAAATTGAAGGCTACAATAACCAAATTTAAAAAGAAATAATTAAACCCTGAAATATTTGTAAATAATAATAATAAGGCAATGAATGAAACAGAAAGGGAAATACCTTGAGAGAAATGGGATGGAATTGAAGAGTCCAAATTGATGCCATTTAGGATTGTTGATTTAGAATTTAAAGGTCTCATATATATAAAATGTGTTGGGGTCTTTTGTGAAGATTACAGAACCCACTCAGCTCCAGGAGGAGTTGTTCTTCCTGTTGTTTGAGACTAGAATCGAGAGGGTTGCATTAACGAAAAACACATTTCATATACTACAAAAGTATGGATTAAATATTAATTATTTGTGTAAACTGCCAGTTGTGGATCCGTGGCGCAATGGTAGCGCGTCTGACTCCAGATCAGAAGGTTGCGTGTTCGATTCACGTCGGGTTCAATTCCCCTTTTATTTTTATTTTTTCTAAAACGACGTCGTATTTTGTTGGAGTCCAACCGACGCCGTATTCTATTGGGTAGAATTAGAAGTTTTAGTGCGCGCTTGGAGCCTAAGATGATGTCGTATTCTATTGGGCAAATGAGAAGTTTCAATTTCCAAGCCCAATTGAAAACAGAAAGTTCCAGATTTTTTGACTCATCAGTAAAAGCCCAAAATAGTTTTCTTCTAGCGTACTATGGCCTATGTGAAAACAAGAAATCCTAGCACGACCAAAGTTTCCTAGTAATTTGATATTTAGTTATATACCTTTTAACTGAAAGATAAATTACACCCTCCAAAGTCCTTAGTAGTAGTAATTTGTTCCTATAAAAAAAAAATATTAGTGATTTGATATATATTCTTTTACTAAAATAGAAATTACGCCCTTAATGATTTTGATTTTAATCCATAATATATAGAATTTTTTTATTTGAATGCCCAACATTTAAGACTGTTTAATCTTATTTTAACATACCACATTAGTAAATAAAAAAAATTCTTCTCAAAAAAAATTATAGTAAATAAAAAATAAGCATTTAAGCAAAAAAAAAAAAAAAAAACAACAACAACAACAACAACAAAATTCGGCTGGCAATCCCACCCTTCTCTGTCTTTTCCACCTCGTTTTCAACTCCAATGTAGGGGATCTTACTATCCACTGCTACACCATTATTTACTATTTTTCATTGGACACTTCTCTCTTATCTTAACTTAGCAAAAAAAAAAATCCCTTGACACTCATTCCATTATCAAGGCAAGGCTAAGTATAGTGCTCTCACTATGAACTCTTCTGGCTTCATTATGGGTGCTTCTCAAATCATCAACACTCTTGTTCATTATGAAAATCAAAGTGCCATCCATATTGTCAAAAATGATGTCTTTCATAAGCACTCTGAGCATATTGAGATTGACTATCACTTCATTCACCATTACCTCTGATAAGGCAATCTTTACTTATTACATCTTTTCCACAAACTAACTTGCTTATGCGTTCATGAAATCTCATCAACTGGATGTCTCCTTTTCGTCTCTAAACTCAAGATGACTTCCTCCACACCACCTCTAGTTTGAGGGGATATTATTATACACCATATATTATATCTTGTATTATAGATGTGTATTTCATATATATCACATCCCTAAGTAAGCTAAAATCAAGGATCATCACTTTGTCCTTGATTTTAGTCTTAGTCAAGGCTTTTATGTTTGATGTACTTTCTATAGCCTATATAATCAGACATTCTTCGTGTATTTGATCCTACAAATTCACATGATATAAATTAAGTTTACTCTCTCATTCTCTCATATGTTCTTACTTTCAACAAAGATGAAGATTTAATTGGCTCACTTAAGTTTGAAATATAAAATGATTAACAAAAACAAAAATATAACATGAGTTTAAGAACGAGATCACAAAGAGTAAGGACATTTGTACGAGAAGAAAAGAACAGTACAACAGTGTTCTAATCAAGAAAGAAATAATAACTTTGATGGTTAAATATTTTTATGGTATTTTAAATAAATCATTGACTTAGTCAAATTATAATAAAATAACGGACAAAGTTTAGCTACAAAATTAGTTGTAACTTTAAATTACAAACTTACTTAATATCTTTTTATTAGAAGTGAATTTTGACAAATCCACCATTGGATTACATCTTCTTCTTATATCCTTTATGCTTGCAAAATTTCAAGAAAATTAAAAATCTATAGCTATGTCATCAATAAATTTTTAAAATTACAAGTTTTTGTAATTTAAAATTATGCACAATATAAGTTTATAGATCATATAGTAAATGATATTCGATTGACACGAAATTTAACATGTGTATTAAAGATGTAAAGAACATGCAATTCAACAGTTAGATTTTCAAAATATGTTGTAATATTTATTTTATTAAATAAGTTTGTAGCCTTAAGATACAACCAATTTCATAGCTACATTTAGTCCTAAAATAACAAGTTAGCTTACAACAAAAGCTAACCTTCAATGAGCTAAACCAAATGGTCATAAACAACTATAAAATTCTAGAAAGGAGAGGAAAAATAAAATACCCAAGGTAAAACTAATCCTGATACGCATGCGCAAGACAAGATGAATAAGTATAAGACATGTGATATAGATAAGGCTCAAATCCACCCAGGCTTTATATCTTAAGATATCAAAAGAGATCCACAATAATTTATAAACACTTCTTACTAACGAGAGACTCACAACAAAGACCAAAGTGTTATTTTTATTTTTATTTTATAAACTTCAATGTTTATTTCAAAACTACCTTACAAGCGGACTCTATGACAACAAGTAGATTGTGATTATAATAACAGAAAGGCAGGAAAGACTCTACGGAGAACCTAGTAATAACATGTGCTGTAGTGTTACAATAAAAAATTATCATAAATAATCATAAAAAATTATCAGCAACAATAATCATCTAAAAAAAAAAGAAACAGCAACAATAAAAAAGGACTCAGCATAACATGAAATATTACTAATAATGTTACTGATAGACCAATTTAGATAAGAGTTTGGAGATGAGAGGGGATCAAAGCAAGCTTTTGCATCACCCTCAAAGATAACTTGACTCCATCTTTCAATCTGTGCAAGTTGAACTGCCTAAAGAATGGCATGGGCTTCAGCGGGGAGGGCTGAGCAGAGGGGATGTGTACTTGTCGTCTTGTCCACACCAACAACTTACACATGTACCATTTGTCAATGGATAGCCACAGTTCACATGGTACAATGAAAAGATAAAAAAGCTGGAACCATGTGCACTGAGTACGAATTAATTTTACTATAAAGTCATAGAGCCAAGAAAGATGTATACACTTTAATCCTCCAAAGCAGTTCTAAGTTTTTCTTTACTCAGTAAATAAATAAAACAGTCTATGTTTTTCTTTGCAAAGGCAAATCCGAATCAAGAAAGAAATAATAACTTTGATGAGTAAATGTTATGATGGTGTGTTAAATAAGCCACTGACTTAGCCAGATAATAATAAAGTAACACGTTAGCTTACAAAGAAAGTTAACTTCCAATAGACTGAATTAAACGATCATAAACAACTATAAAAGCCCAAAAAAAAAGAGAAAAAAAACACCCAAAGTAAAAGTGATTGGATTCACATGTGCAAGATGGAACGGGATAAGGCGAGATATAGATAAGATAAATCCCACGCTAGGTCTTATATCTTAAGATATCGAAAGAGTTCTATAATAGTTTATAATCACTTCTTACCAATGTGGGTCACACCAAAGACAAAAGTTTTGAAAACTTATCCACACCAAATAACTTATACACGTACCATGAGCCTCCTTTGTCTATGGATAGCCACAGTTCAAATGGTACAATTAAAAGGTAAAAAAGCTGGATCCATGTGCACTGAGTGCGAAATAATAATACTATTAAAGTCTTAGAGCCAAGAAAGATTTATGCAATTAATCCTCCAAAGCAGTTCTATCACTTCTATGTTTTTCTTTGCAAAGTTAGATCCAAAGCCGATGCAGAGCTTGTCCACATAGATAGATACTATATTTGTAAAGTCCCTTTTACTTTAATTTCACCTTTACATATGATATCAGTTCATGTGGTTAGAAATACTGAATGATTTTATTGTATTTCTCAATGAAAGAATATACACGAGTGCCTTTATATAGGAGGTATATGAGTGCAATATAAATAAGAGTGTAGTACAAGAGTGTGTTATACAAGTAATCTATTTGGACCTAAAGCCCACAACTATACACGTTAATAGCCCCCCTCAAACTCAAGGTAGATATGAGACTAACTTGAAGTTGTCAACTAAAGTACAAATGTGTCCCTTAGGATGTGACTTGGTGAAGATATCTGTAAATTGATCTTTAGAGGAGACTGAGAGCAGCTTGAAAGCACCATGGACAAGATGATAACGGATAAAATGACAATCGATCTCAATGTGTTTAGCCTGTTCATGGAAGACATCATTGTGAGTAATATGAATGGCACTTTGGTTATCACAATAAAAATGAGTAGCAGAGAATATAGACACATCTAAGTCTTTGAGAAGTTATTGTAGCCAAAGAAGCTCAGATGTGGTATCAGCAATGGCACAATATTCTACTTCAGTACTGGAGTGGGTCACATGAGTTTGTTTCTTACTTCGCCAAGAAATTAGAGAAGAACCAAGAAGAAAGCAATAACCAATGGTGGACCTGCGATCAGTGGGATCTTCTGCCCAATCAGCTTCAGAAAATGCACAGAGAATAAGAGGAGACTAAGCAGAGTAGAAAAGACCATGGAATAGAGTGTCCTTTAGGTATCGAAGAATGCGCAGAATAGCAGCATAGTAAGTCGATCGTGGAGCAGACAGATACTGGCTCACCTGATGAACAACATAAGAAATGTCTGAACGAGTGACAATGAGATAAACTAAGCTGCCAACCAAGCGTCTGTAAAGAGAGGAATTAGGCAATGGTTTCCCCCCTGAGGGAGTTAGATGCGCATTAAACTCAACTGGAGTGTCAACAGTTTTGCTATCAATGAGTCCAGCTCGAGACAAGAGTTCAGAAGCATACTTGGCTTGAGTAATATAAAGTCCATCTGTAGAATGAGTGATTTCAAGACCTAAGAAGTAACTGAGATGTCCAAGATCTTTCATCTCAAACTGCTGACTAAGAAAATCATTGAGTTCTTGAATGCCACTAAGGTCATCACCAATTATGATCATATCATCCACATATAGGAGAAGTAAAATGGTGCCTTTGTTAGTGCAACGAAGAAATAAGGCAAAATCATAATGACTGGCCATGTAACCCAAGCGAGAGATGGTAGAACTGAATTTGACAAACCAAGCTCGTGGAGCTTGTTTAAGGCCATAAAGTGCTCGTCGAATGTGACAAACCTTGTTTGAGTCAACAGAGAGACCAGAAGGAGGTTGCATATAAACTTCTTCACTTAAATCCCCATTAAGGAATGCATTTTTGACATCCATCTGAAAAAGATCCCATTTACTGGCAGCAGCAACAGCTATGAGGGCACGAACAGATGAGATACGAGCAACCAGAGTAAAGGTCTCTTCATAATCAATCTCATACTCCTGTGTCAAACCTTTTGCAACAAGACGAGCTTTGTAGCATTTAATGGACCCATCAGAGCGAGTCTTAATCTTGTAAATCCATTTACAACCAACCACAGATTTTTCGGGGGGAAGTGTCAGCAAATCCCAAGTATGGTTTTTAGATAATGCATCAAGTTCTTCTTTCATTGCAATCTGCCGTAAAAGGTCAGTGGAAGCCTCACAATAGGTGTGAGGCTCATGCAGTGTAGCAAGGGTAGAATAACAATGATAGTCAAGTAAATGCGCAGGAATAGATCTTACCTGAGTTGAGTGACGAGGTGGAATGTCTTCTGCAAGATCTTCAGGCGGAGCAGGAGCAGGGGACCCAAGCTCAGGGTTGGGGTTGAGTAGCTCGTCTTCGACCTGTTCATCTTCCACTTGTTCATTAAAGGATGAACTAGGAAAGGGATCAGTAATATCTACAGGAGAATCAAGAGCAACTATAAGAGGATTAGGAGCAGCTACAGAAGGAATATGTGCCTCATCTGGAAAAAGATCTAAGACAGGAGAGGAAGATAGGGAGGCACGGAAGTCAGAGAGCTCGACAAAGAGGCGATGTTCTCAAAAGACAACATTGTAGGAGATATGAAGACGATGAGAAACAGGATCATAACACCGATACCCCTTTTGAGTTTCGTCATAGCTAAGAAAACAACAAAACCTTGATCGAGGCTCAAATTTGTTATGCTCATGTGATTGAAGAAGAATGAAACAAGCAAAACCGAAGGAGCGAAGGTGGTGATAGTCTGGAGGTGACCTAAAAAGACGCCCATATAGAGTTTGATTTTGGATAAAAGGATTTAGAATGCGATTAATAGTGTGAAGAGCAGCTTCGCCCCAAAAAGGAGCAGGAACTTTAGCAGAGAGAAGGAGAGCACGAACAATGTCAAAAATATGATGAAGTTTTCGTTTGGCTCTACAATTTTGCTGAGAGGTACCTGGACAAGTTAGTTGATGAGCAATGCCATATGAATGCAAAACAGCTTGGAAAGCATATTGAGTGTATTCAAAAGCATTATCAAATCGAAAAATTTTGATGCATTTGGAAAATTGAGTTTCAACCATTTTTGCAAAATTAGAATATACTTCCAATAATTCAGAACGATGTTTCATATTAAAAATCCAGCTATAGCGAGAGTAATCATCAACAAAGACAATAAAATATCGAGACCCACCAATACTAGAAACAGAGGAAGGCCCCCAAACATCAGAATGAATAAAGTCAAAAATATTAGTGGATATTGATTCACTAGTATTAAAAGGCAAAGCTGGTTGTTTTCCTAACTAACATGAAACACAATCAAAATTTTCTGTAGACACTAAACCTAACAAACCTCTAGAAGCTAATTGTTATACTTGAGAGGAAGATGCATGACCAAGTCAAGCATGCCAAAGTGCAAGGGAAGGAATTGAAGACGAAGGTTGTCCACAGGAAATATACGCCTAACTCTAGGACCAGTCCTAAGCTCCTGTCTCGTCCTCGGATCCTGCACAATACACCCAGAATAATTAAAGATAATGCAATAACCCAATTCAGCTAATTGTCCCACAGAGAATAAATTGTAAGAGAGGTCAGGAACATTAAAGACCCCAGGAATTGAGAGATTGGAGGTCGAAACAGAACCTATATTATGATCAGACATTGTGGAACCATTTGTTGTACGAATATTAAGAGGGTGTGATGCAGGTTTAAGTTCAGAAAATAAGGACAAGTGAGGTGTCATGTGATTGCAACAAGCAGAACCCATAAGTCAAGAGATAGAAGACATACCAGATAAAACTGAGAGAGAAGAGGAATAAAATGCGTTACCAACCATACGAATGACATTGGAGATGATATTTATAAAGTCATCTCTGGAAATGGTGAAAGTGGATCCAGAAGACAGACTATGCAGAGACGGGAGCCATAGGTTGGACACTCTTAGTGTTAGCAACTGTAGCAACAGAAATGGAAACAGCTGATTTGTTGCGTTGATAGCAAGTCTCAATATTATGGCTAAAACGTTTGCAAAAATTGCAAAAACGTTTGTTGGATTGTCAACGACGATTGTTGCAAAAGGAAGAAGACTTGTCCTTATTTTTCATTTAGAAGCAAAATATCCAAAAACGGTCCACAAAAATGAAATCTACGCGAAAAATTGGGTAATGAGCACTTGGACTGCAAAAGTCAACTCTAAGAAAGTCAACAGTTAATGGTTAAAGTCAAAGTCAATGGTCAACGTCAAATCAACTCCTGTGATGACGTCAGCAAGATGACGTAAGCTGATGACGTCATCTAGGGCTGACGTGGCAGTGATGACGTCAGCAGGTGATCCAGCGGCGCGTGAAGAAGACTGACAGCACGTGATCTTGGGCGCAGAATCTTTGTGCGGTGCGTGAGGGCACGTGAGGCCTCCGATGGTGGTCAGGTTTTCACTGAATGGTATATCGGCGGAGGACGATCTTAGTGATGCCTGCAAAAACACAATTGGAGTAAGGATCACGACAACGACGGTATGGCAGTGGTCTCGAGACTCTGAACGACGGCAGCTGCAGGTCCGAACCAAAGATGATGATTGAGTTGCGTTAGAGGTTTAACGGCGAATGGCTGCAACAACAGTTGTAACAGCGGAAGCAATTGCGAGTCTGGAATAACATTAATAGAGACAAGACTGCAATGAAAAAGTCAGAGCGATGACTCTGATACCATGTTAGAAATACTGAATGATTCTATTGTATTTCTCAATGAAAGAATATACACGATTGTCTTTATATAGGAGGCATATGAGTACAATACAAGTAAGAGTGTAGTACAAGAGTGTGCTATACAAGTAATCTATTTGGGCCTAAAGCCCACAACTATACACGTTAACACATGTAATACTCAATGCATCAAGTCCTGGAAATACAACTCCAAAGTCAAAGAAACTAGATCAAATTAAACTTGAAGTTTCACAAATACCACATAAACCTCAATCGCTAGCTTGTCACCATTTCCTCTCATATAAGTAGCTACAACATTGCAGTAATACAATACATTTGGGTGTGAAACGAAATGTTTCAAGTCCCACTAATTTTTTAAACCCAGCAAAGCCCAAAATTGTTTTCTTTCTAATACATGATGAGGACAATCCATTGAATCCAATCCTAGTATCCAACCAATTGGCGGCTTCAAGAATATTTTTCAGGGTGGTCATTAAGAAACTTAAATCATACAAAATTTAATAAAAATAGAACTTCATATATTGACCTTAAAAAAAAACACATACACATATACACAAAGACATAAGTCTTACAATTTCCTTTTTGAATTTTCTTATTTTGAAATATTTATATGATAGTTTCATTATCGATGCTGCAAAATATATATTTTTCAAAATTTTAGTTTCATAAAATTTTCTTAGGCTTTTGCTACAACTCTCACTAAACAAATTAACATGGTTACATATTTTGAAAATTTAAATGATAAATTGTATGTTCTTTATATTCTTAAAACACATGTCATATTTCATGTTAATCAAAAGTTATTTACTATTCAATCTATAAACTTATTTTTTATGTATAATTTTAGACAACAAAAATTTGAAATTTAAAGATTTGGGTGCTAACATAGCTATTGATATTTAATCTTTTTGAAATTTTGCAAGTATGGAGGATTTAAGAAAAAAATGTAATCCAATGGTAGATTTGCCAAAATTCACATCCAATAAAAAAAGATTGAGTGGAGTTGTAGTCTTAATCTACAACCAAGTTTGCTGCTAAATTTTATCCAAAGTATAATTATGTTGAGCTAAAAAAATTTAGGGTGGTCCCAAATATTTTTTAAAGATTAAAAATTATAAAATTTTTTAAATTTACATATAATAATTAATTTTTTTCCAAGTTAGGGTGACCACCCTGGACTTTACGTTGAGCCGCCAGTGCCGCCAGTGTGATCAAAGTTTTGTAGAAATTTGGATCCTTTTTATCTCTTTGTCACCTTTTAAAAAGAAAGATAAAGGAGCTCATCACAAGTCACATAGTGGCCATTAAGCACAATTTTCCTCATTCGTGGGAGTTCATTTGCCTTACCTGGCCTTTTGGTATTTGATATGCACTGAGTGATTAGTATAAGCCACTTGTTTGTTTTCTTCTCGGCACACTCTCTTCTGGCCTCACTAGATTTTGTGCTATAATGCTATTGGCAGTACAGCCTTGGTGGGTTAGGTGTGGCACATGAAATGTGCGAGTAACAGTGTGTATACAAGCACTTGGCCTGTTTAGTGTGTTGACCCTTTTTTCTTTTTCTTTTTTTTTTTTTTAAGAGAAAGTTGCACACAAAGAAATAAGTTAATGAACCAAAAGAGAAGCCAAATCAAACAAGCTAACCGTGTTGGTTTTGGTCTTAGTCTATTTTCATTGGTTTATAACAATAAGCTAAGTATATGTAGTTATATATTGTACGGTGATAATAACTGCCAACTATGGTTGTACTCGAGAAAACATATGTGATGTTTTTTTGGTGAGAGAAGAAAAGAAAATATAAACAATGTAAGAGATTTCATGGGCATGTCATGATTATGAACAATAAAATCTCACAAAATTTTCATAATAAGCTAAGGTGTGAATCTATCATAGATTAAAATAAAATAAAAAGCTATATCCCGACCCATTAAAACTCAAAACAAGAGTGTTGAAAAAATATTATGAAATTTTGTTATTTTCCTAAATATTTTCTTTATTGTGAACTTTTTTTGTTTGTTGGTATAATGATAATATATTGTGATCTTCAACTTAATAGAGGAAAAATTCTATTTTTATTTTTTTACAATTAAGCGCGCGGATAATATGGATGGTTAGAATACGAGTAGAATTGCAAATCCTCTTTTTGGTGTTCATATTGTTGAAGGAAAACAAATATATACCCAAATGAGCTCTCTAGTATATTTGCAAATAGAGAGTGGAAGGTGACGATGAAATTAAACATGCAAGCTGCGTGAAATGATCTGAAAGCATGGGGAAAAAGAAGGGGAAAGGAAAACACCAAGACTCATTAAAGGCCTTTTTCTCGGCTCATAAGGTTTGCATGCTCTCTTTACGTGATTTATGTATCTCTATGTCTCTCTTTATTTCAACTCGTAGCCTTTCTTTTCTTTTGTTTTCTTTTCTTTTCATTTCTTAAAAGAAAATAGAAATTCTCTTTTCCTAAACAGTACTATGATAGATATATAATGGGTTCAAATTGTCGCAATCAAACACACCATTGTCGTTGATAGTGGGAGTAGAGGAGCACAGCCACCATAAGGTCCATAACAGTAATGTGTAGAATTATTAAATCATGAAAAGGTGTAGTAACCCACAAGATTTTCTGGAAAATATATTGAGCTTGAAAAAGTTGTGCTTTGTTGATCACTTTTGTAGTAGTATTATCAGAATCATAATTGTACACATGACCCCACGTAATTGGTTATTTCCGTACTCAGGTGACTCATCCAATTATTTTATTTGATGGTCTAAATGCAAAGGAATAAATGGGTTTTTCAATAAAGAAATATTAATTATTATCTCGAATAAGTTATTGGTCTTACACTATCTTCGTTAGGACTTAGGTCAGGACAACTGGACAAGAATGGAGAATTGGAGATAATATTTTTTGAATAATGAATCGCTTTTAAAGATCATGAAGCAAAGTATATTTACCAATAATATATTTTTGTTGAATTATGTTATTAATTTATTAATTGCAGTTAGTTAGTGCGTGACTATAAAATAAGAACAAGTTTGCTTCTCGATGAACTCAACCAACCAACCCAATATTGCTAAATAAGGCACTAACTACGTTATACATTAGCCTATCTCCCAATTTCCAATGTAATGGCCATTGTGAAAAGCCTTGTCCTAATTCATAGTGACATTTTTTCTTTTGTATTTTTCCTAATAGTTTTTCCACTTTGGCCGTTCTCAAATGCCGACACCCTAAACGGAAATGTACTTTATAAATATAATCCTAAAGGTTGGACTTGGAATGGACATGTTCGATAATGACTCTCTTAATCTAACTCCTAAATCTTAGCTTCCATAATCCACATTAATTACCGTATTATGAATTATGGGTCTTTATGTGTGTGTTTTTTTCCTCTTTACATCTCCTTCCGTTTGATGCGGGCAGAAGAAGAAATTGATGAAATTTTGATATATGCAACTATCAATATTACAGATTAATTTTTTAATCAATATACTTAGTCATTTAGAGCATCTATTAACTTTTTTTCTTATTATATATAAAGTTAGAGTATTATTGTTGCTAAGAGTTACTCGAATCGGAAATAGAAGCAAAGGGCTATAGAGTCTCCCACTCACCACTTGAGACTAGCCCATAGAAATTCCAATTGAATAGAACAACGCCGTTGATTTTTAGAGCTCAACTTGTCAAAACAATTAAATAAGAACAAGAAGTTCATGAGTCGGAAATTGGTGGTGGGAGTAAAAGGAAATGTTGACATTATAGACAAACCCTTAGCTAGTGGATTCCTTTCAAAACGTTAGGTGGATTCCTTTGCTTTGGGTCCCCCATACATTGTTCTTGATTCCATGGCCCGCACTAAATAAATCACACATAGGTGCTCTTCCCATGGCTAGGTTTAGGAGTAATTATCTCCCATCAATATATGCTTACTTTTTTTCTTCGTTTTGCTTTTGGGTAGGGGTGTTGGGGTCATGTTACCATCGTTACTATAAGCTTACTTTACATTTTCAAGAATCGAATCTAATTAATAAGATTAGAAAAAGGTTTTTCATGTGAATTTTCACCCGTCGCAACAGGGTAGAGCTGTAGAGAATCGAGATTAAGCAAAAGCCAATTTTTTAGAATTTCAAATAAGTTCTCTTCCATTTCAACTAAAGTTTTTATTCAGCAACAAAAAAAAAAAAAAAAAAAAACTAAAGTTTTTAGTGTCTTTTGATTTGTCTTTCTTTATTAGGAGAATATGAATTTAAAGTTGTCTTTCTCCGACTATTGTAACTATTAAATTATAATAATAAATGAAGTTTTAAGTTTTTCTGACCGAGAAAAATAAAAGAGAATATCATATTAAAAGAAATTCAATTACATATACAAAGTTGCAAATTTATCCACGTTAACTAGAGATGTGCATAAGCAGTATTGAGTCAAGTTGGAAGGTTTTTTAATCGAATCCGACCATGTCGAGTTAAGAATTTTTTAACTCAACCCAACCCACATTGATCAAGTTGAGTTGATTTGGGTAAAAAAAAACTAATTTTTCTTCAATTATTTATAAATTTTTTACAATAAACTATTATGATCTATATAATATTCTTAAATTATATACCAAATTTCCAAACTCATCAAAATTAATTCTAAAAATCGAAACCAATAAAACTATAAAAAAAAATAATTAAATAATAGTAAAACAAAATAAACTGTGAGTTAGGTTAGACATGATGAGTTAAAAAAACTAACAATATGAAGTTTAAAATAAAATTGCATTCTAACCCGACTCACCACCCGACAAAGACCAATTAGAGATGTCGGGATAGGTTGGGTCGATTTTGTCAAATTAATAATGGGTTTTGATTCACTCTCTTGACGGCTGACATTGACAGACAAATTATTATTATTATTATTATTTATTTCTTTTTAACACAGCTGTCCTGTAGTCGGTTAAAACACGAATTGGAATTGGGAACACATTCCTTCCCTGAATCAGTCAACAACCTCGGTGCCAGCGTTAACAAATGGTAACAATTTCTTTATTAAAACAAAGCTCAGAATAGCTGTAAAGTTAGGTTGTCTTGTGTTGCAAGAAGTTCCAAAGCCCAACCCCTTTTGGCAAACAGAAATCTAGCAATGTTGGATGCCCAACCATGTATGAGCTAAAAGCAGATATTACATCATAATTCTTTCATTAATTTAACAATTTGAAACCTTTTTAGTACATAAATTATAACAGGCAGTAATTACATGCATACACCGAATCTAATTTTACAGAGGAACTCATAATCATCCAAACCCACCTTAATTTTCCTTTTCCAACACAACCACCGTATACTAAGAAAGAAAGTTTTATCTCATCAAAAAAAAAAAAAAAAAAAATTTAAAATTTTGGAGAAATTAAATTCAATCCCCTAGTTGGGGACTAGGGGGGGTCTAGGGCAAGAACCTACAATCATCATCTTGAGGATGTGGGTCCTTGAATCTGGAGTCAGGTTGACGTGCAACGCACTTGTGACACGTGGTGGCGACGAGGATCTGACGGCAGGAAGGGCACGAGGAGTGGGACCCAAGCCAGGTCTCGATGCACGCCACGTGGAAGCCATGGCTACACTGAGGGAGTACGAGGATCTGGTCTCCGGTGGCGAACTCGGACAAGCAGATCGCGCACTCGGAGGAGAACTTGGAGGCCGAGTCGGCCGTGAAGGTCAGCTTCGGGAGAGACTTTAGGATCTTCTTTTTCAACCCCTTGTTGGCCAGAGATGGAGACGGAGGAACGAAGGTCGGTATGGCTGCAGCTTGTGGTGGTGGTGATGGGGTTGTTGTTGTGGAGGAGGAGGAGGAGAGGCGGCGGAGCCAGGCGCAGCGAGCGACGGCGATGAGACCCAACACGCAGATTAGAGCGCAGAGGAGAGCCGCGAGGATTACCACGAAGTCTGAGTCGACCGTTACCGGTTCGACTGGCTCGGACGACGATGTCACGTCGTTAAGGAATCTCAGAGGACGAGTCATGTGAAAGAAACAGAGAGAGAGAGTTCAGAGGTTGTTTGTTTGTTTTCTGTTAAGGAAAGAGAGAGAGGGAGTGTGTGTGTGTGTGTTGGCGCGTGCGTAATGTTTTACGTATATGTGTGTATGTAATGTTAAGTACTAATTTATGATTTTATTTATAGTAGTAGTTCGATGGTGAGTCAGTCAGTGTGTAGTAGTGACTTCTAGACTTTTAGTTTAGTGAGGAATCTCAATGTGTTGATAAAAACCATTCAAATAACAAGTTATTGTTTTATTTTTTAATTTATTTTGACTCCAGTTCCTGTTTTCGGTCCAATTAATTTATTATGATTTATGACCCTATTACTACTACTACTAAGAGTGCCTTTTAAGCAATTTCTCTTGTGGAATAAGAATAGGAAAAAAGTTTAATTTATTTGGAATTATTTTTTTTATGAAAAATACGGTAATTGAAAAGATTATTTATATATAGTTTTAATTATATAACTTTTTTAATTAGTTATTTAACTTTTTTTTAAACAATCGTATGTATTTCTTAAATAATGCATACTTCCAAACTAATTTAAAACTTTATTTATAAGAATATTATTAAGCCAGAGTTGTCCACACTTTTTCTGTCATTTTTTAAGTTTTACTTATTCCAACAAGAAAAACTGAAAAAGGGTCTTAATTTTTTTTTTTTTACTTTGTGGAATCTGCTTAATGGTTATTACATGTTTACACATCTGTCCAAAAAAGTGGAGGAAGAAAAAATAGACATGACATCGCCGATTACCTCCAAAGGAATGTAGATTTTATGAGATATTTCAAGATTTCCCTTTTTTTGAAATTATTTTATATTGTATGGTTCTCTGTGAAGGAAGATAATTTTTTATTGTATATAAAATATTCAACATAAATTCTTCCAACATTAGTGGTATAAGCCCAGTCAAATAGACCTAGAGAATAATGTGAAGAATATAAAATTTTTAATTAATTTTGTATAGTAACTGTTAATCATATAGTATATAGTAATATATTAAAGAGAAAGCTCAATCAAAAATCCAAAATTGATTTAATTAATGTCTGTTGATACCCATTTTCACGACACATCTCGTACAAGCCCGATTCAACTAAGCCCGACTTCTTTGTGGGCTCAATTTATGTATTATATTTTATTTTATTCTTTTAAGCATGGCCCAAGCCCATGCGGCATATGGGGGAAATCGAGGAAGTGTGGTTTGGAGGGTATGGGTCGGTTCCTTTCAGATCTTTTGCATGAGCCTAGCCCATGCGTGCTACCAAGTGGGCAAGGGACACTGGTAGCACCTCAGGCTCATGGATGAGGTCTTGTATCCAAAATTTTCACCTCAAAAGAGCTTTCATTCTCTGGGTGACTGTGCCCCTAATTTTCAGCCCATCTCCATTTTCCACACCAAAACACAGCTAAGTCTAAGAAAAAGGCTGAACAGCCTAGCCCACTCAACCACCCAAATTTAGTTTTCCAAGGCCTCCCAATGGTCTGAAATTTCTGACCAAAGGCAACCAATTCAAACCCACTTTATTTCCAAAACCATGCTAAAAGCATATTAAACTCTTCCCTAAACAAAAGCAATCCAAGCAAAAACATCAAAATAGTATCATGGGGGATAAAAGCCTCTTCCACTACTCAAAAACCAGTCAAGAGCAACACCCCAAACTCTATATAAAACTCTCTCTTCAGCTCATAAAAAAGGCAGCCACGTTCTACCTATGAGCTGAAACTTCAGAGCAAAAACCCACTTAGTTAGTCAACAATCTCACAATTCCGAGGCTTGGGGGTGGAAATATGGGTACAAGAGAGCCTTCCCTCTCTTCCTCACGACCTCCCTCAATTTCCTCTTCTGTGTGACTGCGGGTCGAAGTTTCAGACCTGTTGAACACGTTTTCCTTGTAGAGCTGAAACTTGAGAGCTAAAACCCATTGAACCGGGGAACATTCTCACAATTCCGAAGCTTGGGGGTGGAAATATGGGTACAGGGGAACCTTCCCTCTCTTCCTCACGACCTCCTTCAATTTCCTTTTCTGTGTGACTGTGGGTCGAAGTTTCGAATCTTTTATGTTTTTATGCTTTTTCTGAACTTTTGTCTTTAGCATTTTGATTCTCTCTTGTCAAAGCACCATTAGCCTTTGTTTTTTATACATTGTGAATTTTGGGCTTGATTCTCCATAAACAAACACTTCTAAAGAACCCAAGGGGAGATTTGGGCCGTTTTCGCATTTTTGGCCCTTGTCGCAAAACGTCCCCGACAATGTCAACAAAAAAAATAATTGATTTAATTACACTCTAATTTTGGGTCAAGTATTCTTTTAAAGACTCTAATATTCAATGTCAAGTGTGTGTATATATATACAGGAAAATGCTAACAAGTGCCCTTAGGGCATTGGTTAATAATCTATTTAAAGAAAGTTTTTATGGGAAATGAAAATAAAGTAATTAGTATTTTGACAGCTTTTTTCATTTCCCATAAAAGTGGCATAAAAACTTTCTTAAAATGAATTATTAACCAGTGTCCTAAGGGCACTCGTTAGCATTTCTCATATATATATATATATATATATATAATCTTAGCATCTTTAGATTTTAAATGGACATCAATTTCAAACCAAGTGCTCTTATTTGAAGGGAAAGAATTTACTGCAATCTTGTATGCAGCAATTACTACATATAAGGTAAGGTGGCAACGAAAGAGAAGTGACATCAAATCATGGGTTAAGCTGGTTGTAGCAAATCCTCTTCCTATTAATGTGTGTTAATTATATTTAGATACAAATACATGTATCTAAACTTAAAAGTATATAAAAATACTCCATTTGAATTTATTATGCTTCTACATAATACTATAAATGTGTAGAGTATATCACTTATTGGATAGAAGCGTTATAAGTTAGTTTGGTAAGGTTTTTTTTTTTTTTTTTTGAAACTAAGTTAATATACTAATCATAATATACAAGCTAAACACACACAAAATTGTGTCAATACTCCTGAAAATTTTAGAAAGAAAAGAGGATGGTAGATGTATTTATAAGTTATGTTAATGTAGTCTGTGGGATGGTGGTCTCATACAAACCACGGCCATTGTGTCTTTAACCAGACAAAATAAGTATCAGTAATGTTACCCAAAAAAAAAAGTAACATTAGAATGTAAAGAGTCCTATAAATGGATGCACACTAAAATCTGATGATGGTTTTATGCTTTTACCCCTATTTTTATAGAGAGTAGAGCCATTTTTAGCCTAAAGTCAAGCCAATTAATAATAAATATTAACTTTTACTATTTCCCAACGTTGGTATGACCCCTTTGAAATCTATTTAATGTGTGCCTAATGCATCAGTTAAGAAAAGCCAAAAGTAAAATCTATAGTTTCACACTTTGAAACATGGCATAAGATTACACAGATAATTCCTAATTTCCTATTAATCACTAAATAGTATGATATGCTGCCTGTATGGTGTATATATGTGTATCATGAAGATCCCTTTTTATTTCCTTAATCTTTGCATTTAAAAAAAAAAAATACTAATTACTTGTGGAGAAAAAAGAAATATATTTCATGTCCATTCAATTAGTTCACATTTGTCAAAAGATTTTTTTTTTTTTTTTAACACTATTTTTTTCCATCTATTTGTTTTGCATTTATCATTAATATTTTGACTTTCATTCCATTCTAACAAGAATATTCCGTTTTGGTACATAAATAGGTACACTATAGGTCCGTTTGAATATAACTTAATATTGCTGAAAGTTGTTGAAAACTGAAAATATTGCAGCAAAATAATCTTTAAATGTATGAATAGTACCGTGAGACCCATTTTTAATATTTTTTAATGCGTGAACAGTGCATAAACAGTATATGAACAGTGATTTTTGTCCTCTACACAGTGAACCCATGTGATGTTACTGTTCACGCGTAGGAAAAAAAAAAAAAAAAGGCAAAACGCGAAAGCTGAAACGCAGCTTTCAGTGGTATCCAAACGGGTACTATACCTAATATTTTTGTCTTTGTCAAAAGTCAGAAGCCTAAATTGGCCATTTGGACAAAATTTTGGCATGAAATGAGATCTAATTTTGTGGATTAGAGTTTGAGGTTCGGACACACCTCATTTAAAAGGGCCTTTTGTTGTAATGCAAGTAACAATGAAAGACAGACTAGAATGACTACAATTTCTAAGAAACCAAGTACCGATATCAAAGTTATTTCCTATGCCATTGACTTGAAGTAATCTAATTCGAAATAAATTGGCTTGAAGTGAAATATAAGTAAACAACTAATTGAAAGCAAACAAAGCAACTAGATACAAGAATCAAACTTAATTAAACTTGATTACAAAGTTCACGGAAAGCACTTACAAACATAAATTTTTCACTACTCCTAAAAACTACAATATCTCCTACAAAACTAAGTACGAATGATCTCAACAAATTTTTTAGTGTATTCGCGGTGTTCTTTTCTGTAGAATGTGCCCCTATTAATACTTAAGATTTTAGCGGTTATTATCAGTTTATGCCTTCCATGTGTTTCCTTGCTAATTCTTAATGACACTTTTCAAATATTCAACTGGTCTCAGTAACCTCTTATAAATTCTTTGAGGCAATTGTTCCAAAGTTAACTGCATCAATGCCATGTGTCGCTTTTGCAGATGTGTGTTTCTAAAATTGCTCCAGGCCCTTAACTACGTTGAGGGAATTGCTCCACTCTGCCCTCAAGCTCAACTATTCGAGTATTACTAGATTAACTCCACTTGTCAACATCCTAGCGCTACTCCTAGTTTTCAATTAGTCCTATTTTTATTGGGGGCACCACATCACCTACACCTTTTCAGTTGTGCGTTTCTTATTGTGAAAATCTATTTCATCCTAAAAGAATTATTTTAACCCCAACAGAAACCATTGCAAACAACATTTAACACCACGGCAATTGTCATTTAAGCCCAAGAAGAGAAACAGGTGAAATGAACAATGGTCAGTCTGTCACCTAACCGTCAAGGGCCCCAAGTATAAATAGAGGACTCGTTTTCAAGAAAAAGAAACCTAACAAACTTGCTTATACAATGATCATTCTCTTTGTTAAGAGTCTTGAAAGCTGATTATAGAGATGTTTTGATGGGATTCAGGGCTGCTAAGATGGGTTTCTTCAAGACTTGACTGGTGGCATTAATGGAGGTTGGTGGCAATAATTGTGGATGGATGATGGGTATAGAGAGAAAATTAAAAAAAAAAAAAAAAGAATAATAATAATAATAAAAACCAAAAAAATAGTAATTTACTAGGAAAAAAAAATTTTAAATATAACTTTTAAGTGCTCAAAACAGCATAGTTTGCAGGATGTAGTTTAATACTGTACGTTAAAACTTAAAACTACATTGTTTTCAGCTTAGTTGGAATTTAACAACGGCCCCAACAACGGGTATTGACAAAGGGACGCATATCAAAGCGTATTATACTTTTCGGATCCAAAATCTAAATGTTTAAACTTTAAGCTTTAGAGACAAGACAAAATGACCACATACTTTAAGAAAACAAAGTGCAATTTAATCAAATAGAAACACTTCTCATCTCTCTATAACATTTGAGACAAGTACAGAATATTTCCATTCCTTCCATGATCCATCGCATATAATCAGCCCTACCAGGAAATTAAAATGGGGCAGAACCATGTCAAATTTTGTTAATTTGCAACAAACTCCTAAAGTATTATTATCACTGTTTCGGTATCACTCTTAGCTTTTTATGAGACAGCATGAACAAAACATTATGTTATATAGGGACGAACTGCTCTAATATATGTCAAATAAAATTTTTATATTTTATAGAATCTTATACTAACAATTGAATTACTTTTCAACACCATTCTCTAGGTTAGAGAGTTTCCAAATACGAATTGAACAACTCTTCTTGTTTGAGCTTACTGAGATGCTGATCCACAGTTCAGCATTTCAGCTCCAGTACATGGTTATGACTTATGAGACAAATATGGCCCTACCTCACAAATCACAATTCACGTGTCTGCTTCAAAAAAAGAAGAAGCATTATCTGACATTATTAGCATCTTGGACTTCATGTTGAATCCCAGTAAAACTAGGGTCAAAGCTTGGGTCCAATGCACTAGAGCACTGGACCCAATCCCAGTCTGTAAAACTATATGCATTTTTAAATTAAGCACTACTAAAATCAAGTGAAAATTAACACAAATCACACATAGGTCACTTCCTAGTCAGGGTGAAGATCAATATAAGTTGGCTCACTGACACATGTATCATAAGCCTCTTCTTGTCAGTGTAGAGTAAATGTTCAATTTGTATAAGCTATAATGGAAAGATAAAAATCTGCATCCAAGGAAAGTTTCACAATTACAAAGATCACATTCACCATGCGCACTGTGACTGAATATAAAAATAGTTATACTAGTATAAAATCTACGAGTGGAGAAAGATCTACACACTCTGAATCCTCCAAAGCAGTGCTTCTATTTTTTATAAGAGCATTGCTTCTATATTTTCCTTTGTAAAGGCAGCTTTGAATTCCAATACAGTGGTTGTCCACATTGAGTTCATGGTACTATAAAGTAGTGATATATTACAAAGAGCGGTTAGTATACTAGGGATCAAAAGTTCCTTTCCCTTCTCTTGTTTTCTCTTAATTCTACACCTATGTAATAAATAGCATATATTTAACAGTTTCTGTATAAATAATCAATATTCATTTGAATACCACCACATACAAACATCAATGTCATGATGATCCGTACCCTTACTGAACCTGTACGTCCTTTAAATCCAATCAACTACATCACTCTCCATAGCTCAAGATACCACTGCACGGTCGCTTTCTAATGACACAATTGACCTTAACAAAAGCAATTCAGCCTAAAATATGGGTGACAAGTAGGCCCCTTCCCAGGTACACAGCAAACTCTAAACCACTATAGGCTGTAGCTGCCTCAGGTGGCTGAATTTTGGACAGAATAAACATAAATAAATAAATAAAATTCAATCATTGGGCTTTTGAAAATTGCAGTTTCAATAAACAATAATCAGCGTCTGCTTGTGGGCTGTCCAACAGAATACAAAGTAACATGTGTTCTAAAGGTGCATCTCTCACCTTCAAAATATTGAAGCTCTGTTTCTCACAAGTCATATCTCACATTCCATCTACCATTAACATCAGCATTGAAAGTCCAATTGTTTTCCCTGATCTGCAGATACGGAACCTGAAATAAAAGATTTCAAAACAAAAAAGAACAGTATCAGTATCAGATAGTGAATAAATGCAACCTTTAAAAGCAAGAAAACACAAGGTGAAGACCAAGAGGTGAAATGAATTTGAAGCCTTCACAGTATAACTGTAATTTTTAGGTATTGAGTAAAATTATAATTCAATTGGCAAAATTTATAAGACTAGATGAAAAATCCAATATTTCAGCACAAGCAATCCCTTTACACTTTAAGCATTCTTGTCACTAAAAATTGACTTTGAGGAATGAACACCATCAAGAATGCACAATAGAACAACAACAAAAATTGGAATATAAACTATCTAGGCATCGGGTATCATGGGACATGCACAAAATGCTAGCTGAAGGTTCTCTACAAAGGGCTCCAAAAATGTACGTGTTTGAGTCTCAGTAATAAGTTTTGGCCAAAAATATACCTTTTCAAGCACTTCATAGCCAAGTTTGAGCCTAACGTCTTGCTCCTTCTGAAAATTGAATACACTCCAAGAAAATTCAGCAGCTGCTCTTGACTTTGTCTGCCAAAGCATAATGACAGATTTGCGGCATAAGGACATATTCATTACAATCTATTGCTTCAAAAGCTATATGAAAAAAAAAGGTTCACACCAGAAAGGTAAAAAATTTCACAAACCCCATAGAAAACACTAACCTCTTTAAATTCTTTGTCCACATCACATTGTCCCTTAATAATAAAGCTTAACAGGCCATTAGTTGTGACTGGAAATGACTTTTTTCCACGTACACTGTACCGTAGCTTCTCACGCCTATCATATTGTGCGCCAACCCCAAGGCTTGCTGATAACTACAATTGAATGTATTGATTATAGTTTAACAATTAAAAAAAAAATGCACATAAAACAATCTTAAGCCATCACTGCAATCATTAAGTTGAAACACACTTCTGGGTAGAAATGCCTCATCACTGCACTAAAATAACTCGGAGCTCCAATTCTTGTATCTAGCTCTCCATGGACCTGAGCCAAACAAATACAAAGGATATAAATAAATAAAACAGGCTCAATAAACAAGTTTGAAATAGCACTTATACTTGATTATGACTTTCAATTTTAGAGCATTTGCATCAGCTCATATAAAAACGTGCCTATTTTAGCATAAAAATCTTCTTTTTCTATTTTACATAACCATTTTTCAAAAACACCCACAACGGATTATTTATTCAATTGTCAATTTTATCAAAATATCAATATTTCTTGATTTTTTAGTTGTTTCTCTCTCACATCACAACTACCATCCACTCTCTTCCTTCATCCTCAGAAAACATAAAGAAAGAATCAAAAATGCAAAACACACTGCTGTACTTTGTACCCATGTAAATTTACACTGTTACTGTAACTAAAATGGAAAATGGACCATAGATGCATAACTTTCGTCAGACTAATGTGGGTGATTTTTAAGGTTAATCGGCCAAAATTTTGCATTCACAAGGACTGATGCAAGTGCTCTTA
Organism: Quercus gilva; assembly: GCA_023621385.1. NCBI lineage: Eukaryota > Viridiplantae > Streptophyta > Magnoliopsida > Fagales > Fagaceae > Quercus > Quercus gilva. Next base: position 16,506,238 of record CM042474.1, read on the forward strand.
CTCCCTAGGCAAAGAAACCCGAGTTGGAAAAAAAAAAGTAATGCCACAAAACCCCATTTACTAAACATGATTACTGAGTCATAGCAGTAATACAAAAGCTCCAAATTTCAAGAATTGGAGAATTGGGAAACACTGGTACACATAGCAGTATACATAACATCAAACCACAAAATTAGCCAAACATAGGTGAAGACAACCCACCAAGGTATCCAACCTGAACTCTAATTACAAAAAAAATTGTACTAAAAAAATTATCCACTGAACTTTGTCTAATAACTTTCCAGCATTTCAGTTCAATCGCACAAAAAAAAAAAAAGTAAAAATAGGAGCAGCAATAGCAGATTGTATGGCACCCAAAAATCCAATCAAAAGGCACTAACATTCCCATAACAAAAATGGCCTAACTTTAATCTCATTTTTCAAATACATTTCAGTGTAACCAAACCCGGCATAGAGGAAAAGGAATGAGAAGGAGAGTACCTGCAAGTAGGTTTTGGAGTCGATTGGCAATCTTTCCTTGGCGTGGATTCGTAGAGAATTGGAATAACCACCATATCTGAGAGAAGTCTCCATTTGCGATTTTGAATTAAAAATAAAATTTTAAATTGGAAACCCTAAGCCCCAAATGATAAAACCCTAATCCAAATACAGACAACCCAAACTCTTCAGAATCATATTCATATCATATGTTTATCTTTCAACTACTGGTCACAGTCTCACAGGACAGAAGGTACTAAAGGGTATCACGTGTCCTTCCTTTACCCAATCCAAATTTGCCACGTTACGTTTTTTTTTCTATTTCTTTTTATAACCGTATCGGATTCAAACCGTGCCGGCCGCTATTTTCCTTTTTCTTTAGAATTTTCCTTTTTCTTTAGAATTGTCCTCTTTTGGGGCCTACGTTGTCATCTAAAGGAAGGGTGGAGATTTATTTTTGGCCAAGATTTTTGTTACTTTAGGTTACGTATATTTTATATTTGTCTAGTTTCAATGTGATATTCATGCACCTTTTTTTGTATCACTGAAGTTTTTGACTTAAAAAAAAAAAAAAAAAATTTATTTATTAGATTTATTTTTAGAGAGTTTCAACCTAAGAGAGTTTGGAACATTGTTTTTCATTTGATTTTATCATTAGCATCACTTTTATTATATACCAGTCATAATAAATTATGTCAATATTCATTAAAAAAGGTTATGAAAAATATTGTTCATAGAGTGACATTAAACTAGGCCACATGTTATAGAATCAAAAATTGTCTTTGAAACCTTTTTTCTAATAAAGTCTCTTTGCTTAGTTATTATAATTGTCACTAATTCCCTAAATTCTTTAAGTTTGAGAATTACTTTTTTTTAACAAGTCTCTTTGCTTAGTTGCTTAGTTATTATAATTGTCACTAATTCTCTAAATTCTTAAGTTTAAGAATTGTTTCATTTTTTCCTTTGACAATTGTTTCATCTTGATGTTTTCAACCAAAACATGCATAATTCAAATTTTCCTATCCCAATTCTTGATGTATCATATCAAAAAAAGTTGAGATCATCAAATCATATATAGTGTACATATTGGTGATTTCAATATTACTATTAACTATTGAATTGTTGGTTTATGAATAACAAAAAAAAAATACTGAATTGTTGGAACATAATTGAGGTTTTGAAATCGGGTTTTCAATTTTTTGAGAGAAATGAATGCAGTTATTGATCATATTAAATTTCTTTTCGTCCAAGCTTGAGAGGTACAGGTGGGAACAGTTTGACGCAAAACTTGCACCACATAGTACAGTTAGAAGCAAAACTTGCACTATTGCACCACGTTCACCTCTTTAGTCTTCCTTGCCAGAGGATGGGCCACCAACACTGCTTGAATTTGATCATGTGACGCTAATGCTATAGTACGAATCAGAGTTTTATTTTGTATTTTTCAGTGAGAAAAAAGAGTTAGGAGTAGGATTTATATGGGCATATAGGGGTTCAAAAAGTTAGGTCTGCAAAACTAGAAATAAACAGGTGGGTGTGGGTAAGACTCAGAAAAAACAAAAAACTGGAAAGAGAGAAAAGGTATGACAACATGTGTTTCAACTCAAATATAAGCCTGTACTTCCGCAGACTACAGAGTACAGACCAATGGCACCGTTAATTTGGCATTCTATCATTCACTTAAAAATAAATATAGCGCTAAAAATCCATGGCCATTAATGTATAACTTCATAAATATAAGCAAGCAGTAAGCACATCAAAATTCCCAGTCAGGTGTTGCTCTTGGCTGTATTTTTGTCTGCGCGATGAAACATAAAGCCAATCCGATGGGTGGTGAACACTCTAATAATAATAATAATAATAATACCCACTCGTCATATCTCATCAATAAACTCCAGAAGATCATCAACCTCCTGCCTCAAGGCTGTAATTTTCTGCTGCTGCGAAGCAATCCGATTCTCAATTTCCCGTCCCCCCGACTTTTTCTCATAGCCGTCCACTACCATTGAGTGTTTCGCCATCAGCTTCTCTTGCAAATCTTTCTCCTTAACAACCAGCTCCTCCACCTATACAAACAGTCAAAAAAATTAGTAATTACATACGGTAAAACAATGTGTAAAGCAGTTAAGATAGTGTTAGTGATCCAAATATATAGACAATACGTTGTTGAGTAATAGCATTCCAACTTCTAATGAGTCGAACACTGACGAGTATTTGAGTTTATTTGCAACAAAAAAAGTTACACTAATGTTCAGTTTGATTTGCGTTTCAATGCAAGCATACATACTATAGGCAACAAATAAACAGCTACTGAACCTTGGGTAATATCTGAGAGGCCTGCGGAGAAGATTGCAGGAATGCCAGCAATGGTTTCAAATCTTTTGAAAGATCTTTCAACAAACCATCAAATGCTTTCCGAGCTGCTTTACAAGCTTGGACATCTCCTGTCCTTGAAAGGTCACGTAATGATGCCTCCAGCTTATCATGAATCGTTAAGCATTGGTTGATGTTATTTTGGAACTGTTGAATTACTGCTAGTACCTGAAATCATGGCAAGGCACATATATAATACTAATACTTCTTTCCAACTGTAAATTATGATTTTACATAGAAAACAATCACCTACTTACCTCATCCCATTGCAACTTTGCCACATAGGATGGTGAAGACTTGGAGATTGCCAAATCTGCATGCATGTATATAATGCCGGCAACAAAAAGAAGGAAAAATCCAGAAATCAACATCAATGGCTCCCTTAACATTGAAAGATTGCTGAACTTGTAATAAACCTGCAAAATAACCAATAACAATCATGGGAACAGAGCATAACACTGAATTTTCTTCTTAATTTAATTTTGGGGGGAGTGGGTTTGGGAAAGGCCCAAAAGATAATCAATTTAATTTTGAGAACTAGAAGATAGGAAAGGAAAACCTTGTACATGTAAACTGTATGCCCAAAAATTTAGGTCAATAAAGGACGAGGCACCGTCAACGAATTCTAAAAAATTTAGGTCTCCAGGGTCTGTTTGGTTGGTGAGTTCAAACAACAATTTTCAAGTGTGAAAAAAGTAGTTTAAAAAGCATTGTGAAAATACGTGTTTAAAAGTATTCACAATGTAAAAAATGCGTTTGGTACCATGTTCCTAATAACATACTTTCAAAAGTAAAAAAACACAATTGTGTGTTTGGTACATGTATGTGTTTTTTAAATAAAGTAGATATTTATCTGACAAGGACATTTTTTTTTTTGGTTAAAGAGAGAGAAACTCCTTCAAAGTTCAGACTCCTCTCTCTCTCACTCCTTCAGACTTCCTCCCATCTCTCTCTCTCTCTCACAACGGCACCTCAGCAGTCCAGGGTCACCATCATGACTGCACATCCCTGGCTACAATTTGAAGAATCAAATATGTTGCACAGCCAATTAATTTTCAGCCCAAATTCTGATCTAAATGCAAATTTGCTTCTCCTTTGTTGTTTATTTCTTTTATTTTTCTTTGGCTGTTTGATTTGGTTTGTGTTTTGTGGGTAGGGATTAAATTCAAATGGGTTTTGCTTGATTTGAAAGAAGAGGACCACCAAAATTGCAAAACAGCAAACACCAAAATAATAATAATAAGAGAAGGAAGAAGAAGATCACCAGTGTGGGTTTGTGCAAGAGAGACAGGGAAAAAAAAGGAAGAAGAAGACCACCAGTTTGGGTTCGTGCAAGGGAGAGGGGAAAAAAAAGTCATGCAGGAGAGAGAAGAAAAAGTTGTCTATGTGCTGTCCGCATCAGTGGGTCCCACACTTTTTAATATATTTACAACAATGCCACTTAGCATTGTTACTCAAAAACTGAAAACTGCTCGTGAGGTGTTCTCAAAATACAGTGTTTAAACACCATAATTTGAGAATTGTGACTCAAACACCCTTCGTTAAAAACTCTTACCAAACACATTTTTTTTTTGAAAAGCAGACGCAAAAACATCAAGGAGTAGGGGAAAACAACAAATTTGAGATGGAATGAGGAGCTTTAAGGCATCAAGCCATCAAGTGTTCAGCTGAAGCAACCGCAGCAAATATAACGCAAAGGAGCCTCCCTCCTACAAAATCTCCTATCCATGACCACTACAAGACCAAGGATGAGGAAAGAGAGGGTGAAAACAACTTTTTGAGCTTCAACATGTTGTTCTACAAGGAGATCCACCCAAAAGAGAGGCATTGCATAAACACCGTTAGGCTAAAATAACAAGTTTTTTTTTTTTTTTTGGTTAAAGAGTACATCATTTGGTTAAATTTCTATTCTATAATTACTTATATAAAAAAATGACTATTCTATAATTCGGATGATTAGTTGCTTCAATAGAGTACATTATTGCTGTCCTACAAACTATCATATGTTTTGTTGTCATGTTTTGAAAAGAAGTGACCATAATACCTGGAAATGCTGATTATGCTCCGGCACAGCATTGGTCTTTTCCAGCACAATCACTGGTCTACCAATGACATCTAAGTGGGAAAATTTTGTCTTCAATGGATCACGTGCACAGCAAAAAAAAGAAAAAAGAAAAAAAAAAGAAAGGAAAATCAAATATTTAAAAATGAAAAAAAAAAAAAAAAAGTGAAAAATTAAACAAGGAATCAAAAAATTGTTGGCATGAGAACTAGATCTTTTCATACCTCTTGCCATTGTTTCACAGGAAAAGGAACGGATACAGAGATATCTGTAGAACCCTCAGGCAAAACAACCTGTAATTCACATGCACCATGTCAAGGCTAAAGAGATGTATTATTCTAAAACTGACAGCAATTCATGCCTATAACACTTCCTGGCCACACATGGACTATATATTGCAAAGAAACAATTCCTAAGCAGCCTGTAATGACCGTATGACATAAAATACAGATTAAAAAGAATACTGGAATGAGAAAAAGGAGGAAATTACATAGAGAGCTAATGGGGATGAAATCAGCTTCAAAAAAATTTACTCAATAGATAAGTTCACCATAATCCAGGGCAAGGGGGAAGGATCACTGCATTCTCTCTCTCTCTCTCTCTGAGTATTTTGTTCCATTTTTGGAAAAGCAAACTTCAGCCTAACATCAACCCAAACCTACCCACCTCATGAGGCCCATGCATGGAAATGAATGCAAGTACATAACTCAATATAGTAATAGATCACAAAAGAGCAGTTCACTCCATATTTAGTTGTTAAGGAATTCAACAGTTGGGGAATGTTCAATTATTATAGCAGCCTCCAAGAAACTCCTTTAAACCTAGCCCCACTTTCTTCAGTTGTCCCATCCCATCCCATCCCATCCCATCCCATCCCATCTTATTATTGTCTGTGCTAGCTTTATAAGATACTGGCTTTTCTTAGCAGAATTGGGGTGGGGCAGGTCCAATGCCATACGTGCCACATCAATTTTCATAAATACATAAGAAATATAATATAAAGGGGCCAAAAATCAATTATCAAAATATTATCATATTACTTGCCTTCACAATGAGAGTGTCAATGACCACCTCGTTCATGGGGCAACCAAAAGAAAAGTCAAGGTAGCGCCTTCCCTCCGCCTGAAATAAGAAGTCCTGGAGTGGCAAGCCATATCCAATGGTAAAAGCAGTTCTCCAACCACCAAACATTGGATACCTAGGTTCAATTTCCAGTTCTGTCTGCAATCAGAGAGAAAACTAGTCAAGATCACGAATCAATTCAGATTTTCAGTCTACACAAATTGGGGAAAAAAAAAAAAAAAGACCTTTCTAGAATCACTCCATAAATTGGATGTTGAAATGTTGCCAATTTCATCCCTATAATAAACAGAGTGAGCTCTTGGAGGCAATTTTGCTACAAGACTCCTAACAGCTGATGCACCTCCTACATAGCGTCTTGACTGATAATCAAGCCTGCAGTAGGAAATAAGCCATAATTGAATCTGATTAACAAAGAAATCAGCATAAAAAAACTACAACCCTAGAAAGAAAATGTTGACAGACCTAGAAAATTCTCCCTTGCTTCGAGCACCTCCATGGACAAGATTGTAATGCTCTGTCACCTGCACGTTGCCCCAATGGGAAATCTCTATCTCCCGTACCAACTCTTGAGCAACTACAAAGGGTTGGTTCGCCTCAAAATGAACACCTATAGGTGAGTAAGAGAATGGAGGAAGATTCTCATACGGACCATACTTAATCTCGGAACCATGAATCTTCGTATTTTCAATTTTTGTATAGGATTCAATTCTTGCCTCAGGCAGTTTAACAATGAGTGATTGGACCTTGACAGTGTAAGGGGAGAGAAAGTGTGCAGTGTCAGAGAAAACTACTAGCTGTATGTTAGCTTGAGTAATTTCCTCAGGGAATGGTTGCAATGCATGTGTAAAAACAGCCAAGACATCCAAAGTGAAGGTCTCCCCCTTGCCCAGTCCCTTGGGTAAAGATACTGAATAAAAAGTCAAGGCAGGAGGCATTCCTTTAGGGTGGACAACTTCAACAGGTAAACTAACAGCAGAAGCCTTCACCTTTCCTTTCCCTTCATTAGATGCTGCCGTCAAATATGCCAAATTCTTAGCCTGATTATCAGGAATTGTCAATAAAACCTCTGAAACCAAATCATTTCCCGCATTCTCCACCTGCAAATTATGGTAGAGAAAGAGTCAACTTACAAAATCACAAGTATAGACAAAAAATTCCCTTTAGTCTCTCTCAAAAACTTCCTGGCAAACTTTGGATGCACCTCCTAGTTTTACTTGATTTTGATTTATCCTTTTTGTAGAGGCAACATCACCGTATTCCAGAATCATATACCACAAAACTCTAATTATTAGACCGAAAGAAGATAAGAAAAAAGAAAAGACTCAACTCATATTTTTATTCATATGAATAAAATAAAAAGACAAACTTGTAGAGTCAGTAAAAGGCAGATATCAGGCACCTTTAATGTTGAAGTGATGCGCGCAATTTGGGAAGTCAAATCAATCTGCAAACACAGAAAAACATGTTCAATAGCAGGTATCAAGGATCAACCACATTAAAAAATCTCAAAGATAAACGAATCATGATTAATAGCTAGCAGTCTTCAGCAAGGAATGTGTACTAATTTACTAGAAAAGGATCCTCTCCATTTTCCTTGAAATGGAGAGGATCCATTTCATTGTAAGGATTTAGAAGTTCACAAATGTAAAGATCAATTTAGTTATATTTTCATGTAATTTAAAATCAGTTATCATTCCCTTTATTTAATAATTCAATAGTTACAACACGGAAGGAAAATGTCACCTTTGGAAACACCAAGAGGTGCCAATTGAGCTACCAAGGCTCTTGGCAAAAATAACAGGGCACTATGTACACCTTTGGATGTCTGGAAGCTAAATGTTCACCACAAAATAGACGTTTCCCATTTGAAGGCATATGAAAAGTATCTTAAATTCTTAATCTCTGGAGGTTCAGTTTTGCATCTGAACTTAGGACGACAAGCTGAACATAAGCAAATAAAGAACAGACCCGCTAGCTATAACTCCGAGAATTTCTCATCACATTAGCCAATAACCTTTTAGGCCAAATGGCATTTCTTGATGTTTGCAATAGAGACGTCCAGGTTTCAAACACCCTCCCCCACTCAAAATGTATCCAAAAAAAAAAAAAATTGTCACTGTACTATTGGGTTTTGTAATCTCATTCATTTTAAGGGCTTGATTGATTTTCCAAATAAAATTCTACCTACATCATTTGATACAAAAAAATATATAGAAAATAATAAATTTTGTGAGAACTTCCTACTTCTTAAAATGATTCGATTCAACATGAAATGAAAAACCATCAAATTTCTTGCGGATCTTAAAATTTTCATATATAAATCGCTTTCCAAACACAGCCTCATATACATTTCATTTAACATTACAAATGCTTTATCAATTTCAGATTTTGATAATGAAAACCCTAAAGAAACATATCCAAAAGCGTAATAAAAACAAAATTAGATCTGTGTTAAAACCTTAATCCCTAGAGAACTAGGAAATGCGAGGGTGAAATGGAGAAATTGAGGGAGAGAACAGAGAGAGAGAGAGAGAGAGAGAGACGGAGAGACGGAGAGAGAGAGAGAGAGAGAGGAGACTTACTCGTCGGTCAACCTTGGAGAGGATGAGATCCGATAGCACTGGCACTGAAAGTAGAGCGATCGTGAAGACAAGTACATCCAACCTAACTCCTATCTTCATCTTCGTATCTGATTTGATTTCCAACTTCCAAGGGCTTTTGGTCTGAGAGCTAATGAGCTATGGTTTAGTCAGTTTACCAGTTAAACGAACCAAAACTATGCTCTCGTCTTTCGAGATAACCAAAACTGTGGTTTTTTTTTTTTTTTTTTTTTTTTTTTTTTTTTTTAATATATTGCATATATGATTTTTTTAAATAAAAAAATTATAATAAACAAAATTTAAGAATAGTACTTTACGTGTTATTTTTTAAGTTCTTTCTTTAAAATCTAACCACGTTATTATTTAATTAAAAAATAAACTTTCATTCCATAAGAGAAAATCTTAACAAGGTAATCTAAAGAACAACACTAAGTACTATACTTAAAAAACTTAAGAGATGAAACTAAGGAAAAATCCATATAATATAATATGGTTGGTTTATAAAGTTTAGTAGATTACACATTAATTAGTTCTTTTTTGTAATGTTTAAATGATCTATTTTAGTCTTATGGGCAAAGAATACAATAGTCTGGCTCAAGGTTATCAAGATCGAAGTCCTACACAGATTGGTGAGAGAGTTCAAAGATCGGATCGTAGGATCGGTACAAGTATCATAAAATTTTACTTCCTGATTTAAAAAAATTGTAAAAAATAACCATAATTATAATTCATAATATATATTAAAGAAACAATGGGAAAAAAAATTGATACAAATTAGTGAAATTACTAATAAAGTACCAAATTACAAATCCCTACAAGAAAAAAACCTTATTGTAATGAAATTTTTTGTTGCAATTAACTTCAAATTATTGTAATAAACCTCTATTGCAACGAAAAAAATTTTGTTGCCTGCTGTTGCGATAAAGTTTGTGGCAATAGAATATTACAACAAAAATTTCATTACAATAGAGTTTTATTGCAATTAAATATTTTTATTATAATTAAAAATACTTTATTGCAACAAAAAATATTGTTGCTATAATTTGTTACAATAAAATTTTTGGCCAAATTCTTAATCCTGTCTCTTTCATGCAACTAACAATCTTTGCAAGTTCTTCCAAGCATCATTTAAAAGATGTGTAGTTTTTTGACAAAATAACGATAGCAAATATGGATTCTTCTATTACTTTAAAGAGTTCTGCCAAAATAGGCTTTCCTTTTTCAAATTCTTCATCATCCCTAAAGGTGAGAATGCTTTTATTTTTCAAATACCTATATAGATGGTCAGTAAAGTTTTTACAGGTGTCCGTGTCTCTAAAACTAAGAAACACATCATATTTCCGTTGAGTTGTTAAAGAAGAAGATGGTGATGATCAAGGTTATCAGGATCAAGATCCTTCACGGGATCGGTGAGAGACTTCAGGGATTGGTACAAGGATTGTAAGATCCTACTTTCCGATTAAAACAAATACTAAAAAAAATCCATAATTATAATTGTAAGGACTTGATTTGAACTTCTAGCCCAAATGGTGTATGGACTCAAGCCTAAAAAGCCCAAAACAATAAATTTTATAGAGAATGGGTTGGAAACTGGGTTTTAGTGAATTAATCAACAAGTCAATAGATTTTAATGACAAAGGAAGAAAGATTGTAGACGTTCTCTAAAGAAAAACATCCTCGCCCAAGTCCAAGGAGATTGATTCTTCTATATTGCTTTTGAAGCTTATTACAAGTCAGGTTCTAGATTGCTACAGTGTTTCTTTCTTGATTTTCCGATCCCCCATCCTTCAGGGGTCTCTTACATTATATATCTCCCTCTTGGTGATCTTGGCCTTCCATTTGTCAATCATCTAAGCCACTACTTGAGTGCTCGTCCCATCAGACACCATTTCTGGCTTTCTGTGAGTTGTGGTAGCCAAGACAGCACTGTTCAGGGGTCTTCTCCACATAAATGCGACTAGAAAAGTAGTTGCAGTGCATTAAATGCGGTGGTAATAGCTTTTCCTTAGGTATCTCCTAGCTTCCACTTTTTAGTACACTCGAGGTGTACGTTCCTGTCACTAGAGCTTCCTAGAAGGTTGTTTTGATCAATGAGATTCATATCTGGTATGTGTTTAGCTTGTCTGAGGAGGTATTCCTCCTCGGACCACCCTCCCAGTCATATCATGTTCATGAAGGTTTGAGCTCAAACCACTAGCTATTGTTTAATCGTCCTTAGATCACTCGTGTTCTTAGCCAAGGCCTAAGGCCCAATACCGAATTTGGGCATTTACCCTTACAATAATTCATAATATATATTAAAGAAACATTGAAAAAATACTAATTTTTTATACAAATTAGTGAAATTACTAATAAAGTACCAAATTACAAATCACTACAAGAAAAAAAAGCCTTATTGCAGCAAAATTTTTTGTTGCAATTAACTTCAAATTGTTACAATAATCCTTTATTGCAATGGAAAAATTTTTGTTACCCATTGTTTCAATAAAGTCTGTGGTAATGGACTATTGCGACAAAAAATTCATTGCAATAAAGTTTTGTTGCAATAAAATATTATTATTATTATTAAAAATACTTTATTGCAACAAAAAATATTGTTGCTACAATTTGTTGTAATAAAATTTTTGTTGTGAAAGGTTACTGTAGAAGTATTGTTAATAATTATAAACAACATTATCGTCATTGTTAGCAGCCACATGACCCACATCATCCATTAGATAATCATCAAAATATCTTAATATTGCATTTGGGGGGTTTTTGTTGCAATAAACTTCAAATTGTTGCAATAAACCTCTATTGCAACAACAAAAAAATTCGTTGTGACAATAGATTATTGTAACAAAAATTTCGTCACAATAGAGTTTTGTTGAAATAAAATATTTTTATTATTCTTAAAAATACTTTATTGCAACAAAAAATATTGCTCCTATAATTTGTTACAACAAAATTTTTATTGCGATAGGTTACCATAACAGTACGATTTATCATTATAAACAACATTATCGTTATTGTTAGTAGCTACATGAACCGAATCATCCATTAGATAATCATCAAAATCTCTTAATAGCATTTGGGGTTCATTCACTTCATTTCATTGGCACACCAAACTCAGATTCATCCCTAATAGTATGAACTTTTTTATCATTTTCACCTAGCAAAAAAAAAAAAAAAAAAAGGAAGTTTATATTTAAAGTTTTATCAATTAGGGTTAAGGCCATTGGCTAATCTGTTTATTACATTTTTTTTTTTCAATATCAATTTGGGGCATTTGGGCTCCATTAGGAGGCCCAAAAAAAGTTTTTTTTTGTTTGTTTGAATTTTCCTTTATATCATATGATCTGTAGTATTGCTATGGGATCGAGATCAAGATCCTATAAGATCCTAAGATCTAGATTGAGATCCCACACGAATTTGACCATAATGGAGATCCTAGTGAGATCCAAGATGGTTTAAGGATGTTGGATCTTAGAATTGTAATTGAACCCTAAAATCCCCATTACATGCAATAACGCCTCGAGTTTCAGTCAACTCAACAACTTAACATTAGGTATCTCTTTTTCCTCTCTATCTCTCTCTCCCTCTTGCTCTCACTCTATCTCCATCATTACATCTTTGTAATGTTCAAAATTGGGTTTAATTTTTTGTTTGCTGATTAGGTATAGTGTCGTAATCATAGCCCAAAACAAACAAATTGAAACTAGTTACATACTTAGGTCTTAGACACCTACAAATAGGAAATAAATGAACATGTGATTTTTTTAAAATAATTAAAGATAGAGCATTTTTTTTTATTAAAAAAAAAAAAAAAGAATTCTTTCAAAGATCAAAGTGCTACTTAGTTCTTCACTCTTTGAAGTTGTCTCTCACAATGAATCGTGACCCTTTTTATAGGGGGATTTTAGGGTTATAAATCCTTGAATATACTCTATATTTCATACTCAAAACGTGCCCAAATTATGTAATACGCACTTAGGTGTCAAATTTTCCTATTGACAAACAACTTTTAGGGTTTTTGGCTATGACATGCATATTCATGGAGGAACCATGCGTAGGCTTGATTCGTAACCTTAGCAAGTGACTCATTTGCCTCCTACCACAGTCGCCTCAAAATTTTGGAATCCTTCTATAGAATTTCATAGATAAATTTTTTGCATCAACTAGGAACTTTGGTGCATCAATGTACTCACTGGTAAAGGTTTGTGAATTTAGGTGTTTTTGAATAGAAAACTCATGATGTGGTATTTATAAGGATAAGTTGTTGGGGAGAGGTTTATGGTTGTTTATGCTTAAGGAATTAAGAATCTCTTCATTGTATTGAAATGAATACTTCTCCCAGTGAAAAAAAAAGTGCAAAGTGGGATATTTTATGAGTAGGTTAAAGTTTAGGATTGATAGTAAAATACATAGGGTTTGGCTTACCTTACTTTTTAAACTAGAATCTTTTTTTATTTTAATGAAAAACTGTCATATTATCCACTAACTAAATAAAATGTGAAAATTAAAACCCACTACAACTTGCCATTATTATTTAAAATAAAAGGAGATATCCAGTTAAAAAAAGTAATTGAGGTAAGTCAAACCCAAATGCATATGCCAACTTGAAATGATTATGGACAAAGTTTAACTACAAAATTAATTGTAGCCTTAAACTATAACCTTATTCAATATCTTTTTATTGAAGGTGAATTTTGACAAATTCACTATTGGATTACATCTTCATCTTATATCCTCTATGCTTGCAAATTTCTAGAAAATTTAAGATTAATAACTATGTCCTTAAAAAATTGTTTTAAGTTATGCTTAAAATATAAACTTATAGATCATATAGTAAATAATATCCAATTGACACAAAATTTGACATGTGTATTATGAACATAATGAACACACAATTTAACGGTTAGATTTTCAAAATATGTAGTAATATTTATTTTATTGTGTAGTTTAAGCTGCAACTAATTTTATAGCTAAACTTTGTCCAATAATTATATCTTATTCATTTTAAATCTAAATTTGGTAAAATTTAAAGTTGCATATAAATGCTTTCCAATAAAACTAGTTTCGCTTCATTGTTTTTGTGCAGATTATAATCTCGTCATTTTTTTAGTAACTTTTGAACTAGAATCAACTGTAAAATAGATCAAATGATACAACTAATTTTGACATGTTTTGACACTAGAATTTATCAACACATCTATCAACCTAACATTTTAAAATTGTTAGGTTGTCTGCATCATTCGGTTACTATCTCCCTTTTCTTGCCAAACTGTCATGTCGATTTTGTTTATAGCAATACAACTATTGCACTGCATATGACATAGAAAGTGATAATGTTGGGAAGCTGAGTTGCTGACAAACAATGCATTGTGCAGTTTATTTGAGCGGCAGCAGCCCCCATCCCCATGTCCTTGCTCTGGCTTTGATATCATGAGGCTCTATTACTTTATGTAGGTATTGGTTCTATTCAGCACCTCAGACACCCTGCCTTAACAAACGTTGTAGGCTGGCTCACTTAGAAGTTAGAACCATAAACTACATAACAGAAATTTATATTTGAAACTAAAAATATAAGAAACCGGGTGCTGGAGGACAATAATTGTTGGGGAAGACAGTTATTTTGAGATGCATAAAATGTGAACGTACTTATTGGTCATAAGATGCTTGTCTGTTCCACATTGCTTAGGAGGAATCAGGCTTCATACAGGAAAAACCACGAGTGGATACTATTTTCCAAATGGGATAAAGGATCATCCTTCTATGAAGGTAGTGCTTGTTTTGCCCAATAGGACCTAGTGCATTCTAAAGGCAAACTTGCTAGGTGTAAGCGGTGCATCCTCTTTCTGAGGTAAGCCATAAACCCAATTCTACGGATAGAAGGATGATCTTATAATTAACAGCAATATATCCTCGTCTACCTACCAATTGCCTAGTACCTTATTGATACTTTGATAATTGAGGAGTTTGGGGTTCAGCGTTCAAAGTCAAACTTACAAGTACAGGATTTATGAAGTTGAAGGTTATTTATATCATATGATAAAAAAGAAAAGGATTTCCAATCCATCTATCTAGAATGCAAAAGAAGACTTGTAGGCTTAGCAGCACAGCTGAATATAGAAGAAGGTAGTTCAATCTTGAGAAAACTTTCACTTGTAATTCTTGAAGTCTCCAGAAATGACAGTGGCAATTACTGACTAATGTTAATAGTATTAATATGTAGCCTCAATCAATACCTTATGCTATTACAGCTATGGACAATTAAAATAGTTATCCCAATTTTATACAGAAAATGTAGATACCTAATAAGCCAGGCCCTTGGTGAAACTAAGCTTCTTCATACAAAAGAATCATTAGCCAAAACTATTACCGTTTCCAACAAAAAGGTGGTTGCTGCAATCAAAACCATAAAAAAATAAAATAAAAAAGTTGACGGTGGGGAATTCAATTACCACGAACTTCTCATAACACAAAAAAAGCTCACTTTCGTTGAGGTGGTACAACTTGCAAAAGCTCAACATTTAGTTCAAATGTAGCTCCAGGCTGCAAAAGTTCATAATAATTTTAGGGAGCATATGTCATAATCCCAAATTTTTTCTCAGGTATAAAATGTAAAAATAAGAATGCATGTATTACACAAGAATAAACATGTATGTGACATTGGAAAGACTCAAGACTTGGCAATATGATTGCTAGGTGAAAATTATAGAGGTTCATGACTTGTCCAAATTCTAGAATAAGTGGGGAAGGAGGTTTTGATCCCACAAGCACCTTATTACCTTTTTACTTGAGTGTTTGTCTATAATTGTTTAGATTAAGAAGTGGTAGTTGTACATGACCGTACTTCTTTAAGGTGGATGGTGAGCAAGCATTAAGCTTCAAGTGGTTATTACATGCCAATGATAAAGGCAATTTGATTTTCTTTCTTTTCTCTGCAAAGGCAGATTTTTTGTTCTGTTGCTAAACCTCCTATCTCTATATACAAAATGAGGACAAATCTGTAATGATAGCTAGTTGTATGCACGTGCGATGTATGGGTTAATTAAAAACCATATGTGATCCATGGTGAAAGTATGTTGTACAAAATGAAACACTTGTGCTGACCCATGTGTACAAAGAGTGTGTAGGACAAAACTTTTTATATAATATATGAGGTTTGGGAACATAGTTTTTTGTGATGGTTAAAATGAGGGTCATGACATCTGCTACTTTCTTCTACTATATGATCTTCACGTTATAGAAGATAAATAAGCTATCACAACAGTACCAAAAGAAAAGAAGTAAAAGTAAACACCATAAAAAAAAAATTTTGTAATATGCTAGCTAGAGTATATGTGTAACTTTGTAAGCAATAGTAAATGTACAGAAATTAAGAATAGAGGGCTTACTGGGATTTCATTCATTCCCTTTTGGCCATACCCAGCCTCTGGAGGAATAATCACAGTTCGCTGCAATAAGAGATCATTTTGAAGAAGGAAAGTAAAGGGTCATAAGTTTAGAATAACAGAGAAGATGAGAAACTACAAGAGAACTTGCTGCCTTCAAAAAGCATATATTGACCAAAAAGGGAGGATGCTATCACCTTTCCCCCTAATTTCATCCCTTCAGTTATTGAGTACATAGCTGCTGGGGGTTTAGGTGCAGCCTGTGCAGAAAACAGACCATTTGGGTTGTCTGCAAGGTCACGTTTCCTTTCTTTGCCTGGAGGAGCTCCAACTTTGAATTCATATGGCTAGTTAAAGCACAAGGAACTGTGAATTAGCACTTCTAGCTATTGGTTTTGATTAAAAGAAGCTGTGCCCTCTTTCTCACTGACCACACACACACAAAGTCAAAGGTGAGAACCTGGGCAATACTACGATTTCCAGCCAAAAGTTTAGATTCTCGACTTGACACAGCTGTAATCCCACGATACATGCAGTCAAAGTGCACCTGTGAAGTATAAGCCAATGAAAAGGTTATTATATATCACATATATGAAAACAGAATTTCTTCAACTTACAGCACAATCTAACCTGAACTGTTGATCCTTTTTCAGCTATAGGACCCTTTCCCTCAACAACATCATAGTATTTTAATCCCTCAGCTGCTTTCAAAGGTAACAGAAAAGCAAAATAAGTTTAAATAATAACTAAGAATGCTCATAACTGCTCTTTCCCATAGTTTTTGCAGCTCTGGTACATGTTTCATTAAAATTAATGCGTTCCAATCAGTACATGCTGGGAGCATAAAGCCTACAATATATACAACCTCTTCGTATTGAAGCATATTCATAGCAACACTTGAGTCACCGAATTAATATCTCAGGCATGAGAGGAAAAAAATCGTTTGCTTTATTTATATTTAAAAAGAAAAAACCACAAACACAAAGAGATAGGTCTCACGACACAAGCTGTCAAACAATCTTAGTTGTCATCAAGAATATTCTCACTCTGATATAAGCTTTTCGTGAGTTTCACATTCACCTAAGCACTTCTGCTTTCTTCTTCAAATACTCCCATCTTAACAAGTTGTACTAAATTCAAAATTGTTGCAAAGATGTTGTGTGAGACTTCTAATAGTGTAAAATTCAGATATCCAAATTAAAGACTCGAAAGAGAAATTGGTTGAAAGTTGAAACTATTGTTCCTCCAAATGCAGTAAACCTCACATTGTAACTCAAATTCTCACCCAAGTTTTAAAATTTAAACTCTTACGCTCAATGGTCACTAAAACTCCATTAGGATCATCCACTTGTACGTTGCACCATATAAGTACTCATTCCTGTCCCAACATTTAACACTGTCCTCTTGTATTTCACACTAGTGTTTTTTTGGGGCATTTTTATCCAAAAGCCCATCAAAGAAGAGTAATTCAAGTCACAGGGCTGAAGAAACTCATTATTATGTTGCACAAAAAAAAAAAAAAAACCCCTTCCCCTTGTTTAAAATTTAAAAAAAATTAAGGAACCCTTTAAATGAATGAAAGCTATGAAAAAATCCCACAAAAATTTACCTTGCACCATTACCCATCAAATGTGATTGATCACATAAGTCTATGTCACCAAACATTTGGATGACCATAAAACCATACAAGAAATTAAAGCAAGCAAACACTTGAAGAGTTTAGGACCCACATGCATGTACACACAAACATAACAATACGAGAATTCAGATTTTGAAAGACAGAAAGAAGTGTGTAACTAACGACTAGTGAGGTAGTCCTCAAGAGGGATGGTCTTCCTGTTGCGTCTCTCTCTGGCCTCTGATGGTGGAGAGTATGAAATGAGGCTAAAACTCAAAGGCAGTGAATAAATCAGAATAGCGGACCTTCTCGAAATGGGTATTGGAAGAACAAGTTGGTTTGCACGCTGTGATTGGTTTGTGCTTGATTTTGCACAGATTTGAAGTTGTTGACGATGATTAACGGTCCATTTGTCTAAGCTCCTAACTGAAGCCATGGCCGTTGAAATACACATAGTTAAGGTTTTAACCGCCCAATGGCACTGGTCTACAATATATATCTTCCTATCCATTTCTCGGCGGAATTACTTTTATATCCCTCCTTAAACCTAATGTACCAATATAGGGGGGTAATTTGCAGACTAGCACAATTGTGGAAAACAATATAATAAGTAAGCACAATTTTGACACAATGTTATAAACTAGCATCTTGAGTTCCACTGGTGGTGTGGAACAATTCAGCCACGTGGAACTCGAGTTGGAGAGACTCGAGTTCCATAAAAGCAGGTTTGAAGAAGAAGGAGAAGGAGAAAAGGACAAGAAGAAAAGGAAAAGATAAGATCCGGATCAAAAGAAGAAGAAGAAGAAAAAGAAGACGACCTGGAGAAGAAGAAGATCTGGAGATGGACAATGTAAGTGATGTAGAACGCCAAAGAAGAAGTAGATTTGGAGATGGAGAAGGCATGTGATGGAAAATGCCGAAGAAGAAGAAAAAAGAGAAATCTAAGCATTTGTGAATTGTGCAAGAACTCGAGTCTTAAAGACTCGAGTTTCAGGTGGATATTTTGTCATCACCTTACCATCCCTTGCAACCCGAGTGTTAGAGACTCAAGTACTACATTGAACTCAAGTTTTGAAGTCTCGAGATGCTAGTTTGTTAAATAGTTTTGCAAATGCAAAAAAAATTCCCAATATACAAGAGACTTGTAGGAGTGTTTTTTTTAGGGAAACATAATTTATTTAGTTTAAAAAAAAAAAAAAAAAACCTACAATGTTAGCTAGGACAACAGAAAGAAAAGGTGGTGGAACGTCCTCCATCCCTATACAAAATCCGAAATACATAAGACATGTTAAGCTAAGTTATGAGTAACCTTATTACATTCTCTCTTTACATAAAAGTAACGTAATTGAGTAAAAAATTTAGCGCTAAAATGTACATCATCAATAAGCAAACCATTAAAGGACAAAAATGTATTGTCATTGACCAAAGCTATCATAAGAACCTAAGAGTCACCCTCTAAGACCACCTGAGGAGTTGATTTTACAAAAATTCCCACAGTTTTTTTTACAACTAGTACTTATAATAAAAATAATGTCAATAATAGATGTTATACTAATTACAATTTGTTAGTCACTTAAAATAGATTATGAAATTTTTTAGATCTCTAGCATTGCTCTTCTCTTAGCTTTTAAATGTATTACTGATAACGTCTTAAAATGTATACTTATGTGGGTATTATCTCCTTATTACTATGCTTAATTTGTATAATTAAGTTATGATTTGCATTAGTCCCTATTATTTATCTTTACATAATTTCTTGAATAAGATGCCATTCATTGCGTGTAATTTTCTACTTTCAAGAAATCATGTAAAAAAGATGAGTTTACAGGAGTTTGTGAGAGAATTGAGGCCAAACTAGAATTAAAGAGGAGCTAAAGGACCATGCTTAAATGTCTAAGGAGGTGCAATTGGAGTGCTTGGGTCGTCTATCATGTTTGAAAGCTTCAAATAAGAAAAGAAATCAAAGAGGCAGAATTTGAAAAGAAAAAATCATATTTGAGCACTGATCAGTATTTTGGGCATATCTCTCTCCTCAAAATCCAATTGACACAAGGCCAGATGGGTTAGAACCATGACTTAAATATCTACAACTTTTCAGTTTTAAGTTTTTCGAAATTCACAATTTTTGAAGGCCGAAATTAAATCACAAGTTACTGTTGTAAATCTGGACGAAAATTAAAATAGTAAAAGTTTTATTTTCTTTGGACACTTTGACGTTAGGGTTTGGGGGAGGAGAACGAATTTGGCAAAGAAAAAAAATTGTATTTTCTTTTCTCTAATGGCAGCCTAAACTCTTTGCTAAGGCTAGGAGTTTATGTTTCTTCTATATAATATGAATATTCAATGTGATTTTTTCTAAGATTTTAGACAATAACATATTTGATTGTTTAATTAGATTTCTTTTGATGTATTAGTTCTTCCATGCTTTCAATAAGTTTAATCATGTTTTTCTTATTGTTTAGATGAATTTCTAATAATTTCAAATGGAAATTAGGTTTTAAAGTGAATGAGTTTTTCTGAAAACTATTTTAACCGCGTTATTAATCTAGGTTATTATGTGTTCTTGAATTATCTCAGTTCAATCGAATTATAGGTTTTTAATTGTTTAAGAATAATCAATTATGAAATATATATTTTCTTAGATCACAAAGAATTTCATATCGATATAGAGAAACACCCCGATGCCTTGGTATTTACATTATTGATTTAAATTAGCTTTTATTATTATTCTTGTTAACAATCACCAAGCAAAAATACTTTTCTTTTTCACCCAAATTGTTGTTTAATTATATTGTCTGTGAATTTATCCTGCTCCTTGTGGTTTGACATCAGTACTCTGAGAATTATATTACTACAATCTCTTGCACTTAGGAGTGAGCAAGTAGTTACTTGTGTACATCTTCTAATATTATGTCTCGTTTGTAGAAAACCAATTTTTACAATAGTCGAGTTAACAAATTTTATTAGTTGTCATGTGAGTCCACTATTGACACTACTTTATCATATACCATTAACAACTTGTAATCTTTTCATTTGTAAAATATTTTGTGAATTTTTTTTTGGCTCTAGACTTATTGCAAAATCAATGGTATGTAAAAGGGGTAGAGAAGAGACATGTAAAAGTGTACAAATTATATATATTAGCCAATGTGGCAGGTGAGTGGTGACATAGTGGTCGGGGTCTTGGGCCAACAAGACTTCACTTGCAGAGTGTCTTAGGTTCGAGTCACCCTTCACCCACTAGTGAGCGTGTTAGTGTCCATCTCCCTCTCGGCTGCACCATCCCCTATGCATTTTGTCTCTACCTGCAATCACATATGCATGACACAAAATGATAGTAGAACGTGAAATCACCAGCTTGATCTTTCATTGTGTTGGCATGCATTTGCATTTGCCCAGCACAGAGCCTTTTGAACTGTCTTTTTAGCTAACCAATTATGAAACGCCACAGGTTCCTACTGATATAGTCTAATGAAAAAGCCAACTCGTGCAACTTAATAATGTTAGCAAAATCATACACAGCCATTCCAACAGAGTATAAATGACATGGCAACCAAGTATGTAAATTGGAGAACATACTTTATCACCCATCAAACATGGTATGTAGTTTTTACACGCAACAAAGGCTATAGTGTACATGTAATAGAAGGTTGATGAATATGCGATTCAAGCGCACATTACAAAGCATGAAATAGCCTAATAGGAATAATAAAACTGTGAAGAACATTACATAGTAGTTCTCGACTTCTGGTTTCATAGTTGAGCTATGTTAAATCAATCACACAAAGATGCTTCTTAGCCTTAAGAGTTGCAGAAAATTTGCTTACTGTTTAATCAGTGTGAACGAAAATGGAACTTAATGGAGAAAACAATGACACTGCCACTGCCAATAGTGGTACTGAAGCAAGCCGCAACATCAACATTCTCACAATTTTCCTATCACATGGCGATCGCTTTGGCTATAATCATGGTTCACTTAGTAGGTCGTGGAAGCCATCATTCTTAGTGGATTTTTGTTCCCTCGGAAGATCCACACTGGCCATGATGTTTGCTGTCATTTCAGGAGAAGATTTATCTGGTACCACAGCACACAATTGGCCATGAGGACATGCTCGAGGTGGGGATTGCACAGGTGAGTCACCGGGGCTTCCACCCAAAGTCCGAGGTGGAGATGATGCCCTCCCATCAGTCTTCTTCTTTACAGCCTTTTGATGCCACTGCTTTAGGGCCTTGGAAGTTTGTTCATCAAATATTGACCTCTTCATGGTTGATCCCATCTAAAATTGAAAAAAACAAAATAGTAAGAATACAATTTTGAAAAAAATGTGTCTAGAAGATTGGTCACTTGTTGCCAGCATATATATTAGGTGAAAGCCATGTACAGGGTGATTATCTCAGTCATCAATTATTACCAAAAACCGGACCATATTTATTACTTTTTCAAACTCAAAATCTTCAGTCTGTAAGTGGCTACTCATAGATTTCAACTTGTATTTAATGTACGTTAAGTTTGAATAGCAAAATGAGCATACCTGAGTAACAAGGGCATACAGTGGAAGTGTAATGTAGCTGCACATAAATTGGACTCCTACCCTGTCAGATTGGAAGTTCAATTAAGTAATTTGGTCCAATGTCAATAATATGAATTAGGATGTTCATGAAGCACCTTCTAGGAAGAATGACATCTAAGAACCATTACAATGTCTTTAGGATCTCTTATATTGGTCTAATATAATAGTTGTATTAGATGATAATTCTTCCTTTGAGATGCTTCACACATATAAAAGAACCAAGACTCACCCGAGGAGAACTCTTAAAATTATAAGACCAAAATCCTCATGAAAACAAGATCTCAAGCCGAACTCATACTGCACCAAGACTATCCATTTAGAATTCCAGCAGTGAATATAAAATAGTTAGAAAGGGAATGGAGAGTGATTTATTACCCATATCCAAAAGAAGTATGTTATCTCAAATGCATTCTGGACAAGTAACAGTCAGCTAGTTAGAAAATCTTCTTAAGTCTTGACATGGAAAAATGAAGAAGAAGGACGCTTATTTTCTCTCCAATATAAATATATATATATATATATATACATACACACGCATTTAACATTTGCACTGGTTCTCAAGACAAAAGCTTTTGTCTTTTTGCCTGAGACATTAAGCAAAACACGCAGATATCTTCTACCAGGCTGAATTTATGCAACTCTACCACATAGGTTACCTATGATATTTCATGTAAAAGAATAGGTGGTGACTTAGTAATACCTGGAATAAGACGAAATGGATGAGATGAAGAACTAATTGAGGCCAACCAAACCAAAAATGGCTGTCAGAGACTTGCACAAGAGGTATTCCTTGGACTACGGATTGCCTTTCTTTGATTTCAAGAGCCATTTTTGATATTATTCCTTGAAGCTTGGTCCCAACTGCTAATATCACCTTTAAACCACCCAATAATTAGCTCTTGAATTAAAAACCACATATTCAGATAATTTCTGTAATGAGTTTCTTACAAGTAGAGGAAGTATGGACACACAAAACATAGCCTGCCATCCTGAAAAGGAAAAAATCAATTATATCTTCGTTAATTTTGAGCACAAAATATGAAGATCACTTAACATTATTAAAGAAACTACTAACTACCAACTCCATTGCCTAAATTAAAAAAAGAAATAGAAGAAGAAAGACTAACCACTGACATTAATAAGCAGAAAGAAAACCACTGAAGCCCATAATAGTGGACTGCAAGCAGCATGAAGATGAAATTTAGAAAAATAATAAAGGAAATGGGGACATATGGAAAGGATTACTCACATAATCTCAACGTCAGGAAGGTGAATTGGTAACTAAGAACAGAAAATTAAAAAATATTGGCTGTTTACCTGATTCCCACAACTACCTTGAAGTCATCTTCTAATGACTTCTTGATATATTTTTGAAAGTCAAACTTACTTCCGGGGGCTAAATGAACCTATAAAAAAGAAATATTCAATTTATCAACTACCCTATAAAGATGATCCTAAGACTCGTGTTGCTCTGAAGAAACTCACAGTAACAAATCCATGTCGCATGGTCAAATAGTCAGCCCTACGAACAGATCTGAAGAACTGTCGCCAGAAGCAGACCTGAAAGATTGGAACATTCAAGCTTTGCATCAAGACATACAGGTTCTAAAGCAAGGCCAGAAAAACTAAATCAGTTAGGAAAATTTCAAAGATGCTTGATTCAATTTCTTTCTTTTTTCTTTTTGAGGTTTAACTTCTCATTTGACTCAACAGTACAAAAAGAATTTTTTTATAATATACACACTTAATTTTATGCAGAAATTTAAAGCACAAGTGCAGAGCATACTTAGAAAAGTACACTAGTGTACAATTGGCACCATTTCCATATTCATAGTAATTGAAAGCAGAGTCAGAGACATATTTCTTACAAAGTAGAAGGAGATTGCTGTTTTAGTCCAGAAACTAGTGTGGTCTCTTACAAAGGATGTCTCATGAGTAAGCCTGAATCTTTGAGGATCTGAATAATAGGCACACACCCAATTCAGCATGAACGAAATTTTCCATGCTGACAATGTAATCTAGTAGCAACAAGCAGTAAGTAATTATCATCTTTCACTAATATACCATTCAAGGTTTCATTTTCATGAATAATTTCCTTTTCCCAAACCTTCCACCCCCGTATCTGCCAAAAAAAAAAGAGAGAATCATAATTAAACATCTAGTGTATGTTGATACCACCTATATATAATGAATATCAGCAGAGATAGCTCTTCAAAAGCGTGACACCATCCCCATGACGAACTGGAAGAGCAAATTCTATAAGTTTCTTCCCAGAGAATACTTTCTTCCTTGATCCAAACACCCTTGTGCCACATGCTTCCAGGTACTCATTATATGATGACTTAGGAACTACAATTAATAATTATAGACAAACCTGAATGTGTACCCACCTTTAATCTTCCAAGCGTCATCGTTATGGCACTGTATATCACATGGAAGACAGCTAAAAAGAATATGAAGATGTGTAACTGATGCAAACCATTGACAGATATAAGCGGCACATAACCCTACATTATGATAAAGTAAGAATGGCATTAGTTGTTATGACCAGGAAAAGGAAAGAATGTGGACATTTAATAAATTGTACTTGAAACAATGGCATCAGTCATTGGATTGAAAAGATAAAGCTGACAGTTGTTGTAACCTGCCTGACACTGTATGATTAATTTTAGAATGTAAAAGGAGATAAAAATATTGTGTCATGTTGTATGTAAATACATATCCTTTTAGAAAGTTACAGTGAGAAGCTAAGATTTTGATGGAAAAACATTAAAATTCAGATGTAGGATGTTATTTTTATCTAATTAGTTAACACGGCCTTCCTGCACACCACAGATATATGTTCATTCTATGCCAACTATCATGGTCAACAGAAGTCGTGCTCCACATATTGGCATGGAGAAAGCCATGAAACTGAGAGCATAAGATCCTAGATCTTTTCAAATTCAACATACTCTCACCTTTAACATGTACACTTCTCACATCTGCGAGCTGGTTTTGATTATTTCAATAAAAATGACTGAAGGGAAGCATCACATGAAACTTTTCCTATTATATCACCTTTTAGGACCAGACAGTTTTCCCCAACTGCGTTGACATCTGCTATTATATTTTCCTATCATTTCTCTTCCTCAATCTCACTTTTTAGTGTAGATAGATAGATACACCTTTTCTGTTATTATGCACATTTATTTCATGATAGCCAAGTTCCTGCTCTGTAAAGCATGTTAACCATATTGTATTACTAGGTGAAATTCCATTTTAACTTGTATATAATATGATGGTTGTATCTAATAAATGCAATCCATCCAAAATCATTAGATCTAGAGACAAGATTATCCTCATTTTCTCTCATTGAACAACTAGATAAACCCCTGATCTTCATTGAATTTATCTCTACCATTATTAAACAGATAATGAATTAATAATGCCAATTCATAGAGCTCCATTACAACAAGGCAATGAACCTATGGATTGATGGAGTACTAACCCTACACACTTTAACTGAGGTTAAAAATAAACAAGATTTTGGTGAAGTCCATAACAAAGAATGAGGAATCTGTTTCTTTTTAATACCACATTCAGGTCCACTGACTTGGTGATCCTTTTTCTTGCTTTTTTTTGGCAGGGTTCAAGGAATCAGTTAAGAGCGACAGTTTCCTAGAATGAATAAGTTGCCCAATTGTGTGAAGGAACACTTCCTTTTTATCTGAGACTTAAAAAGTTACCTTCTCAGTAAGATAAACTTACCGCCTTGCAAGCTGGACCTTTGCTTTCAGCAGCTAGATATCTACGCTCATGCCATAGAAGCCTGCGATGTCCCCCCTCGTGTTCATTACTTCCTCCTCTAATGGGACAAGGTAACATGGTCTCCGAAATATCTACGGGAATACATATTCTTGCAATGTAGGTTTGCCCGAATGTCAAAATTAAAGAAATGAATCCTAAAACCATAAGCTCTGCAAAAATTAACCAGGAAGAGAAAGCTTGGTCAATATGAAAACATGGACAGAAATATTGTTAGTCAATTGTACTAATTCTAGCAAAGTAGGTTTGCCCGAATGTCAAAATTAAACAAATGAATCTAAAGCCATAAGCTCTGCAACAGAAATATTGGTAGTCAATTGGGCAGACCAAAAACTAATGGAAATACATATAAATAAAAAAACACTAAGAAACAGGGTTGGTGCTTATACCGCCTTTAATTTTCTCAAGAGCTTCAACCAAAGCGTCCTTTTTCCTTTTTTGAAACCACTGAAAGAAGAGCAACATATCAAGTTCTCTAAGATGTTACTTACTGGGGAGGAAAAACAAACAAACAAACAAATGATTGAACATGGTGGCATGTTATTGGGTTTCAATTTTAGGGAAATCACAAGAAAGCAAGCAAGTCATATAATATAATGCTAGACCATTCCAATTCTTCTAAGTTCGTCCGGACTCAAATTTCCCTAAGTGCTTCAACCACGTCCAAGAATTATTTTTCCAAATCAAGACCATCCAATAGCTAAAAAAAAAATCCAAAACATAAATCACACGACATTCATATTTCAATTATTGCACGAAACTAAAAAACAGAAGAAGAAGAAGAAGCATTTCTTTCATTATAAGAACCAAAACCAAAAGGTTTCTTGGTATGATAACAAAAAAAAAAAAAAATTATTATGGAATAGACGCCGTAAATTCAATTCAACTCCCATCGTTCCTATCAAAAAATGAAAGTACCCCCCAAAAAAAAGACATTCCCTCGTGAATCCTTTTGACCCCAATGAGATCACAAGAAAAAAGATTTGAGAATACATAAACCTTACCAGTCCAATCTTATGAATAGCTTCTTCCAATAGTATAGAAATCACAATGAGGACGGCACAAACTGCGGCAACAGCCCACGTGGGCGTCTGATCAAGCTCTTTGGCACCTCCGCCTTCTCCACCTCCGGCCATTTTATAACTCCCAAACAAGCTCCTTAACTATGAACAATGATCGAAAGAACAACAACAACAACAACAACAACAACAACAACAAAAAATCTACCTATGCATGTATTCCAACAACGACACATTCATCGTAAAATGTTTGCGAGATTTCAAGATTCAGTTAGGCAAGGCATTCTGTGAAGGGCGGTTTGGTTTCTTTTTAATTTTTGGTTTGTTGTAACGGTATTGAAACCGGAATGTACGGAGAGACAAGAGTGGCAGTTGGGATTGGAGATTGCCCGTTTCTTTCAGATATAATTTAGAGTTTGCCATTGGTTGAACTGGTTTATCTTTAACAGATCAACAGACGACAATACTAAATTAGCAAAAAATGACTATTTTTGATAAACTTCGATTTTCTCTATTATTATATAAAAGGTATTCATGTTTGTTCAGATACGAGAAAAGGGCGTTAGTAAACAATTGTTACAACGCGTACACTTGGTTGCCAATAAGGAAATTTAACACCGCGTACAAATCTCTTACATATTATGATTAGATAAAAAAATAAAAATATGAGGGACCCAAACCCAATCCAATAATGGCTACTGACCCAAAACCCAAGTCCATTAGATCAATCAAATTAGTATTTTTTTAATAATAGGAATCAAATTAGTATTGATGCGATTTCACAAAAAAAAAAAAAAAATATATATATATATATATTTTTTATGCTTTATTACGCCATCTTTTATAAGATCACTGATAGACCTTACATATGGGAATCAAATTGCACATCATTCTAATATTTTATACGTATATAAAAATATTAATATTTAAAAAATATCATTCTAGCTTAAAAATCGAAAAACCCTAATTCTTATTATTTTATCCTTCCCAAACCAAACACAACCCCCCCTATCTCATTTTCCCCCAAAACCCCAGCTCTTTAACTCGTGACCAATCCAAACCACACCGTGGGTCCAAGAATTTGATCCTAATAAATAAAGTTTGTTTGGTTTTGACAAGGTTTTTCAACAAATCAAGAACTATGGTGATGGCTACGCTATGTGACGATGTCCTCCTTGAAATCTTCTCAGGTTTGCCAATCAAATATTTGTTCAGGTTGAAGTGTGTTTGTCAACGTTTTAATCAAATCATCAATTCCATCATCTCTGATCCTAAGTTGTTGCCAACACATGATCATGCTCTTGGTCTCGAATCTGTCCATGGTTTCTTTCACTTTTCGTTTCGTAGTCCACAAAGCATAAGGTACCTTTCTCTTCATCCTCAACACCACTCCCTTAACAGTTCTATCAGGCCTATTTCTAAACATCAAATTGTTGATTCTTGTGATGGTATTCTTTTACTCAATATACTACAAACCAATCTCTTTAGTCTTTATAACCCAACAATAAAGAAATACCATTATATTCTCAAACCAATAGAATGGTTGCCAAGCGTTAAGCAAAATATTGGGTTGGCTTATGATCATTCTAGTGCTTTGATTTCCAATAATCATTGCCAGTTGGTTCTTGTTTATAGGAAGAAGATTGTCCTAGGTGGTAGAGAACAATATGGATTTACGATATTCTCATCTAAAGAAATTGCAGGGTGGGAAAGAGTGGATGCAATACTAGAGTGTGAATCAAGTGAGTTTGTCAAACGTGGTCAAGCAGTTTACTTCAACAAATCTTTGCATTGGATAAGGAAATCCGGTGATATTGTTGTGTTTGATTTAAAAGAAAACAAGCCAAAAATCATAAGCAAGCCCCGTTTTCTAGATAAGTTCAAAGATGACATGTGGTTTGGAGTTACAAGGGGTTCAATTAATATAGTACATATTTTAAGTACACAGATCGTCGTCTTTGTACTCCTTGATTATGAAAAAGGTGAATGGGGGTGTGTTAGAATTAAAATCAGTCCTTGGCCACTAAAGAGCGTGTTCAATGGCTTCTGTACCATCTTTTTTGATGGGGAGTGGATTGTTTTGCAGAGCCGAGGGGTAGTGAAAGAAATTTATTCATATAATGTGAGTTTGTATAAGTGGAACAAGATAGGAGATTTTCTAGATTCTAAGGATGGAATGCACGAGTGCATTCCTTTTATACCTTCTTTAGCATGGTTGGACTGTGCCACGTTGAATAATAATCACGTGGAAGAAATTCACTCCAATACTAGGTTTGAACACTTTTGGCCAGTGGTTTTGAGAACAAGAACAAAAACAAGAAAAAGAATAAGATTAATTTCTCAAGTTCCATTGGACAGCAGATCAAAAAGAGTGATCCGAAAACCAGCACGGTTTAATGATTATTGTAGTGATTTCTCTGATGTTGAGTAATGTATTTTGTTGATATGTTTCTTTAATGTCTCATCTTGTTACTTCTCAAATAGTTACTTCTTTTTTAAGTCAAGTTTCTTATATATCAAGATAAGGTTTTACATCTGCCTTTCACTTTCTTTTTTTATATCAAGATACAAATCTGCCTCTCACTTTCACAAATTCTATTGTGAAGTCTATGACAAACACCCCAGTCCCCTTAGCACAAAGAGGGGGGGGGGGGGGGGGGGGGGAATGTATCAACTGTAATAGAATGCAAATTCCTAAATGTATAAATTGATTTGCGTATACAACAACCAAAAAAAAAGAAAAAAAAAAAAAAAGAAATCATACACTATGAGCAGACACAATGTAAGAAGATATGATTTCTAAATTTTTTGGAAGTTTCTTCATTTTTGTAAATTCAGAGATGGAGGAAGTTAACTTACTGCATAAGCTGGCAAGTAATACTAAAAACAAAACTCCATCTTTGCTATAAATAGCAACATAATTAGCTGCAAGTCTTTACATAATGCAAAAATGTACTAGGTTCAGGAATTGTGACATCCTGAAGCAAGAAATGTAATTATAGATGATATTGTGTCAATTATTTGGATAACAAAACAAAGAAATTGGGGTTCTTGACCTTATCAATGATAAGGTTGTTGTATGACACTGGCACACGTGCAATACTTTGAATATTGTTGGGTTCATCACTGTGACATGTTTTTTTTTTCTTAAAGGAAGTTCATCACTGTGATTTGAATAAACACGAGCATAATATGTATTCTAGTCTCAATAGTATAAGCCACCTACAACTACAACAATTGCAAAGTTGGCTGGTATTTAAAAAATAAAGCTTTAATTCGAATAAAATGAAGATAGAAGGATAAAAATAAAGCTTTATTAATCTTAAATCACCAGTTGGGCATTTCAGCAAACACATGGTGGGCATCTCCAAAATATCAATGAGACTATGCAAAGCACAAAGAAAAAGTTGAGAATTCATACGGAGTTGTGGGAGCGTAATGAGAAATGGAATGTGGAGTTGTGGAAAGCACTGCAGTCTGCAGGCTCGAGCAGTAAAAGGAAAAATGACCCAAAGAAAACAAAAAATTCGCCGTTGCCGGGGATCGAACCCGGGTCACCCGCGTGACAGGCGGGAATACTCACCACTATACTACAACGACTTGGATGCTAACGACATTTCTTAAATAAGTAAATACTGTATATGCCTTCTTTATGGAATGAGCACAAATCCAAATTGAGCAGGTATCTCAACGCATATAATACATGTATGATGTATCCTTCTAATGTGGATCCCATATAGATGTGGAGACCATGCACTCTAAGACAAATGTATGATACATATTTTGGATACATTAGATAATCATTATGTCAATCCATATTAAGCTCCCACAAATAAAAAATTATTATTTTTTAACTACAAAATCAAATCTTGGAAAGTTTTTGATTGGTCAAAACGGTTGAAAAATGTTTTTTTTTTTTTTTTAAAGAAAGAAAGTTTAAGCGTTTTCAATAATTTAGATATCAAAGAAAGAATTTTTTTTTTTTTTAATTTAGGAAAAAAAACTTTAAGTAAAATATAGAGACGAAAACAATAAAAAATTAATAATTTTTAGATAATTGGTCCATTCTCATGTACCTAGTTATGGTTCTGATAAATAAGTTATATGATTTTTTTTTTTCATGCAATGAACATCATTAATAAATATATTTTATATAACTTCAAATATCTGCATGGATCAAAAATTTTATTCACAACATGAATATTATGTATGCAACTAGAAAATCAACCTTAAATGCATTTATTTTTTTTGAAATACACATTTTTACTTGTTCAAAAAAAAGAAAAAAGAGAGTAAAATACAATAACCACCTTGAGATTGTTAAATGTTATGCTTTAATTCATGTTATTTATTTATTTATTAAATATAAAACTAATCTTGGTTAAGTTAATAATAATGACTAATTCAGCAAGTTATATATGTGGTAAATTTCATAAATCCGATGAAGCTCCCATCATGTGGTCGGCAGAACTCCCACCCTTATTATTTGATAGTATTAATAAAATGATCACTCAATCCATCTTGTGGTTGTTGGAGCTGCCAACCTTTTAACATAACACATACGGAAATACGGACTAAGCGCTAAAGTTAGGACAAAGTTTAGGTATAAAATTAGTTGTAGTTTAAAACTACAATATTACTTAATATTTTTTTATTAGAGGTGAATTTTGACAAATTTATTGTTAGATTACATCTTTTTCTTATATCTTTCATGCTTGAAAAATTTCTAGAAAATTAAAGATCAATAGCTATGTCATCAATAAATTTTTTAAATTGCAAGTTTTTGTAGTTTAAAATTATGCATAAAATATAATCTTATAGATCATGTAGTAAATAATATTTGATTGATACAAAATTTGAAATGTATATTATGAGTGTAAAGAATATGTAATTCAATAGTTAGATTTTTAAAATATGTAGTTATATTTATTTTATTGTGTAAGGTTGTAGCTTTATGTTACAACCAATTTTATAGCTAAATTTTGTTCCTAAAGTTATCAATTTGTTTTGGGTAAAAAAAATAAAAAAAAAGGTTCAAATTACTATATTTTGAAATATTCAAATTAAATGATCGTATGTTGACATTTTGGTTGTTTGGGACTTGGGTGTTGCTATGCTGTTATCTGGCTTTGACTAAACAATTCATTTGGGTTCTTCTTCTTTCTTTATGTTTTTAGGATAAAAATAGACATAGTAAAGAATATAATATTGGGAGAATTAGGCTGAGTAGTTTCCAACTCTTATTAGACATTAACGAAGATTAGAAAAAAAAAAAAAAAAAAAAAAAAAAGACACGTGACATAGATGATTTGATCATCATCATGGTCTTGGGGTTGTCTAGCAGGTAAAAGACCCGACTAGACTAACCGGGTCCAACTGACCCGAGGCCCAACGGGTGGACCTGAAGTCCATGGTCAATTAGATTCGAGTCCTTCTTTAATAAAAACAGAATAGTCAGTTCGGCTAGCAGGTTAATGGGTTAAAAACCCATAGAACTCGACTCGACCGATGGTTTAAAATTAAAATATATATATTGGTTATATCTAGAACATGTGAAGTCTGAAGAGAGAAGAGTACTGTTGGACTAAAAGCACTGTGTTGTTTAGTGCTACACGCAATAGTGATGGGACTAAAAGGCTAAAAACACTGATATTATACAGTTTCCACGCAAAAGAAAATCTTCATCAGAAGATTTAGAACGGCTAGTCAGCTACACTTCAAATTAAAATCAGGTTTTCACTTCCCTATGCCCATGGTCATGAATCAAGGTTTAGGGTTTCAAGACTCTACTCGACTACACTTCAAATCAAAATCAAAATCAAATTTTTCTTACTCCTTACTCGGCTCAGCCTCAAGGTTTCAAGACTTTCAACCCTCATCTCTCTCTCTCTTATAAATCGGTCTTCTCTAAGTTCTCTTCGTTCTCTAGTCTCTCTAGTGATTTCAAAATCTCTCTTTTTTATTTTGAAACAAACAAAGTCTTTTACTCCTTTACATCAAAATCTTTCTTCTTCACTCCACCAGGTTGTTGTTGTTGCCACCTTACACCCTACCTAACGCCGCCACTTTGTTTCCACTTTCCACCATGGGTCTTCTCACCCTCTCAGTCTTGGCTTCCTAGTCTCAGATTAGGTAAATTTTTTGCCTTTTTCATCCCTCTTTTTCTGTATTTTGTGTTTGTGATATGAGTTTATCATTTTGTTCAAATGATTTTTTATTTTTTATTTTTTATTTTTTATTTTTTTTATAAGTAATAAGAATCATATGAAAAGCAACTTAAGGGATCCTGTTCAAATGATTTAAAACTTAAAGATTAGGGACCAAAACTAACCAAGAGATTGGATTCAAAGATGAAACCCTAATTGTTTTTATTTGATTTGTTGGTCAAAGACTTGATTTATCACTTTTAAATGATGGAACCCCTAATTTGAGTGTGTTCTTTTGTGTTATCATTTTTCGAAGACTTGAGTTATCACTTTTTTTAATGTGCTTTGTGTTTATTTTAGTGTGCTCGGAGTGTGATTTGTATTTGCCTTGTTTTATTCCTTGTCTTGTTGTTGTTGTTGTTTTTTCTTTTTCTATTTTAAAAAAAAAAAATTATGATCAATATACTTGTATCTTCACTGTAAAAAAAGAATATGAACCCCTATTTTAAAAAGATGAAATCCAAACACATTTTTATTTTCTTATTTGCCTATTTTATTCCTTGTTTTGTTTTTTTATGATCAATATACTTGTATCTTCACTGTAAAAAAAAGAAAAAAAAAAAAAAAAAAAAAGAAGAAGAAAAAAAGCCCTATTTTAAAAAGATGCAATCCAAACACATTTTTATTTTCTTATCTGATTGCATTTTATTGCTCATTTGTTCGATTTATTTTGCCTTCCTAACTTAAAAATTTGAAATCCTAATTTTATACAGGAGTTGAAAGTTGTTCAAGTAGGCTTTTTGCTTCCTTTTCAAGGTTGAATCCCTAACAGTTAAGAGTTCTATGGGGTATCATTTCTCTTCTGTTGTTTCTCTTTTAACTTCTTGTTATTGTTTGTGTGTTACTTTTGTCGTTGTTTTTGTTGTCGCTTTGACCTGTTGTTGTTGATGCCAAAATTTGTGATTGATTTCCTAGAATGTTGGCAAGGACAATTCCGTCGTCATAAAGTTGCTAAAGTTTGACAAGTTATTCCATTATGTATATTGTGGACACTATGGCATTAAAGTGGTAGAAGGAAATTTGATGGCGTTGAGACCAACTTTTGTAATTGAAGAGTTTCTGTTGAGGTCCTTGTATGATTGGATGGCTGCCTTGGGTAGCATCCCCTTGATGTCATGTTTTGATTTTATACATTTTTACTTTGTGTATATATGATTGTATTCTTTACGATGGGATAGACACACACCTCTTGTATGTGATTTTCCATTCTTTTTAAATAAAATACTTACATAAAATTTCATGAATTACTAGTGAATATGGTGGTCTTATATTTACATGTTTTCCCTAGCTCAACTAGAATATTATACGTTGAAAAATTTTAGAATGTACTATACGATAACTAATACAAGATCAATGATTAATATGGATCCCTTCTCAATCAAAGTTTTTGGGGTTGATTAGTTGAGCCCTTGGACAGGCTTCTAAGTTCTTTTTTGGGTCTGAAAACTCAAGTCTGAAGTCATATTTATTCATCTCCTGTTTGAGGAATATCTGACTACAATAATTGTGTTTGCAAATTGACAATGATATGTCTTTGTAATTTCTTTTTGAGGCTTTTATTTTCTCTTTCTCATTAGAGCTGTTAGGCCATCCAATCTATGTAGTGTTTATTTACGTGTAAAATGATATATCAATCCATTGCTTCATGTCTTGATTAGAGTTATCATACTAAATAGGATTGGTTTATCTTCTCATCAACTGAGAGTTTAGAAGTCCTACTTTTTTCTTTTAAATTATTGAAAAGGTCATTATTAATTGTAAGTTTGATACTATAGAGATTCAAATATGATGCACCCTTTCACTAGACTTGATAATTTGATATATTCTTGCACATTGTCTTTTAAATTTTTTGGTCAATCTTGTTAGTTGATTCAGGATGCATCCCAATCAGTACTTGTGAAGTCAATTCTTATGCATGATGATATTTCTTATTCTACAAAGCTCTAGTGTATGTGACTTTGCCCTTTAAGAGGTTAATTACAATGATCTTTCTTTGGATCAGTTTTTTTATGGTTGTTTGCTAATGCTTAAATTTGATGTCTTTAGGTTATGGAACCCTCTAGTGATGCACCCCCTTCCCAAACAACACCTGTTGTCCAAGCTGAACCTGCTGCCACTCCAACTAATGCTGAGACATTTTTACCTAAACCTAGTGGTAAAGCCAAGGTGAGTGAGATAGCTACTGATTATGGTAATAATAGGAAAAAGTCTATATTGCTTGGGGTTATTTTCAAAAAAATAAAGATTGGTAAGGATCAATTTAAGGCTATTTGCCATTATTGCCAAAAAACTTATCGTGCTAAAAGTAAGGGGCATGGTATTATTAATTTATTGAATCATGTGCCAAACTGTGTTAAGAACCCTAATAGAGATGCACTTAAAGGTCAAAAAACCTTAGCTTTTGAACCCAAAATGAATGGGGAGGAAGGGTTTTAGCTTGTACCAACAACCTTTACCATTGAGACTTCTAAGAAGACACTCGCTGAAATAATTATAATAGATATGTTGCCTTTTAGGTTTGTTGAAGGATATGAGTTTCAAAGATATTCAACTACCTTACAACCTAAGTTGCAAATTAGGGATATCCCATCTCGTCAAACTGTAGCTAGGGATGTGATTGGCATTTATGGTGTTGAAAAAGAGAAACTAAGGGAAGCCTTGAAAGGTTGTAGGGTGTGCCTTACTACAGACACATAGACTAGTATTCAAAATCTGAATTATGTGTCTCTCGCATGTCATTTTATTGATGATGATTGGAATTTACATAAGAGAATTCTGAATTTTTGTCAAGTTGAAGACCATAAGGGATTGACTATAGGTAGAAAGATTGAGATCTGTTTGCGTGAGTGGGGTGTTGATAGCATATTCACCTTAACAGTGGATAATGCTTTCTCTAATGGTGCTACCATTAAAATTTTACAAACAGTAACTAAATATTGGTAGGAGACTGTTTTAAAACATGAATTCTTGCACATGAGGTGTTGTGCACATATCTTAAATCTGATTGTGGGGGATGGTTTGAAAGAAATTGATGCGTTCATTACTAGGGTGCGTGAAGCGGTGAGGTATGTGAAGTCCTCATCAAATAAAAATCAAACTTTTAGGAGTTTTATGGAGAGATTAGGTATTGAATCTGATGAAGTTGATAAATCAGTGGGCTAAAATTTCTGGATATTTACTGATCTTCGAGAAAAATCCTGAAAATATCAAACAAGAAGTCAGAGGAGACCGGTGGAGGCTGGCCAAGAATCCTCCGATGGTAAAGTTAGTTGGTTTTTCTTGATTCTCAGTATCAGGAAAAGACTTTTTATTCAAAGTTTCTTCATTACCTCTCCCGTTTCCACAAAGGAGCCTTTATATAGTTTTCTTTCTGAGGTAGTTATTTCTCCAAGCGTCGTGTAACTTGAAGGGTTTTGAGGTAAACCCTATAACTGCTTTTGGAAGTTATTTCATCCGATATCTGTTGAATATAACCGTTTTCAAAGGAAGAATGGTTATTGTTTTTAATAGAAAAGTAGAGTGCAAAGGAGATTTCCAGAACACTCGTCCATCTCATTAGTGAGATGGACGAGTGGTTCCTTGGACGAGCTCGTTCATCTGGATAGACGGATGGACGAGCTCAACGAAAATGTGTTGCTTCTATGGACGAGCTCACCCATCTGGGCAGACAGATGGACGAACTTACAACGAATGGAGTCTCTTTCCTGTGGACGAGATATATGGACGAGTGTAGCAGTTGATTTTTGGTGGCACCATCAGTTGCCCCCAGTCCATAGGTTTCGTCTAAGGAAATATTTGTTGATAACACATTTTTCTTTTTTTCTTTTTTCTTTTTTGCATTAATGGCTTAATGTGCCACGTGTTGCAATTTCATCGGCTCTTCTCTGCGTCGTTTTGTTCTTTCGAAGCACATGACACGTGGTCTGTTCTGATTGGCCCCTGTCGCTTCAAGTACCCTACTTCGTTAGCTATAAATAGTGGAATCTCTTCCATACCCTTCACATTTTCAAAAATTTTCCTCCTGAAATCTCTCGTCTAGAACCTCGTCTAGAAGTCTCCGCGTCTAGAGCCAGGTACTCTCTCCTTCTCTTCTTTTAGGTTTTCCTTTTCGTTTCCTCAAAAATGTCTGCATCCATTGTTTCTTCGTCTAGCAATAGCACAGATAGGGCTATAGACGAGTATCAGGATTCTTCTAGTTATTGTAGTTCTAGTGATAGTAGTAATGAGAGTAGCAAAGGAGGTTTCACGGACGAGGAGTATGTCTCCAGCGTCCCTGGATTTCCTGTAGAGGCTCTTCAAGAGGAAGTTAGGAAAGCTTCTGGTTCCTAAGCTGGAACCTCGTCCAATGTCCCTTTGTCCAACCCTCCAGACGAAGAGGAAATCGTCTATAGCTGTGCAGTAGGCATCCATTCCAAAACATCTGAACAAAGGCTTTCTAACCTCAAGACGTGGTACCAGATTCCGGACGAATTTAACCCTTGGTTAGCCGTCCGTGGAGAATGGTGTTGCAATCCCCGTTTTGGAATAGGCGTCTATGAAGCCTACTTCTTGGGGGGTCTCAGATTGCCCTTAAACTCATTCGCTAGAGAGTTATTGGTCAAGTTAGGTTTGGGTGTTTGTCAGTTCAACCCAAATGCATGGAGATTAATCATCTCAATGCAAATTTTGTGGAATGAAGTGTTTGGTAGAGATCGTCCTCTTACCGTGGACGAGTTTTTATTTTGCTATAAACCCTCTGAGATAAGCCAATCTCTCGGCTTTCATCAATTTACAGCGAGGGGCAGGGATTGTAGATTAATCAAGTCCCTAGCCTCGTCCGACAGGAATTGGAAGACGGAATTTATTTTCGTCTCTGGGTTTTGGTCTGGGAACCCTGTAGAGGTTGGAAGGGATTTCTTTGCTCCTTACACTGGAGAGCTAGGGAACCTGCGTCCTGAAAGTACGTCCTTCTCTTTTATCTTTCTTTCCCTCTTTTTGTTTTAACTTTATCCAAATCGCCTTATTTGTGATTTATTTCACAGGTGCTAAACATCCGTCTTTGAGCAAGTTTCACCGTGATCGCGTCCATAGGGCTCGCCTTCACTCCAATAGGAATTTTCATTCCTTAGTTAATCTTCGTAACCTCTTTAAGTGGGGGTTTGGTCCTAATCCTTCGGACAAGGCTATTGCCCACGAGGTTACAGTACGAAAAAGTAAACATTTATTATTATTGCATCATTTTTTATCTTTATTCAATTTTCTATAATCTCACTTATTATCTTCGTGTGCTTTAGGAATGGCAACCTTGAAGGAAAACAAGGGAAAGGGTGTTGTAGTTGAGGAGGGCCGTCCTGAGGCACAGGCTCAGACTCGTCCAATGGCTGGGGAGAAAAGAAAAACCATATCCAAGAATTTGGATTTGGGAAGCCTCCCCAGTCGTCGAAGTAAGAAAGGGAAGCATGACTCGTCCCAAGTTGTCAAGCCCAAACCTCTCCCGTCCCAGCAGCCAACTCCAATTTTTGACGTGGATTCGTCTACCCCAGTCGAGGCGACTCCGTCCAAGACTCCTCCGTCTAAGACGATTACAACTCCCTCGTCCCATCCATCCCAACGGGCTCCTTCAAACATCATTGAGAATGAGGATTTAGCATGGGAGCGCTTCCAAAATGCCGTTACGGACGAGGATATAAACACTTGCTATGACATGTCCTTGAAGGATTTTGAACACTCTGGTGTTCATGATCTTTTTAAGGTAGGTGAATATACTTTTGTCTCGTCCTTACTATTTCAAGATCTTTTCCTTTATTTGTTAATTTTTATTATTTTCGTAGGGCATGTCCAAGTTCATAGCGGTGTCCAGGCAAGCTACTGGGTTGGATAAGACGAGGATCATGTTGGAGACGAGGATAAAGGAAGTGAATGACGAATCAAAAAAATGGGCTGGAGTAGCTACAAAAGCTAAGGAAGAGCTGAAGGAAGCACAGAACCTGATTGAGGAGTTAAGAGCTGATGTGGTGGAGAAGGATACTCGTCTTGACCACATGCAAAAGAAGAATGACGAGTTGAGTACTCTTCTCACCCAGGCAAAGGAAGATGCAGTGGCCGAGTTCAAGGCATCCAAGCAATACACTGACCTTCTGGACGCCAATTATGCAGCAGGCTTTGAAGACTTTAGGTTGGACGCTACAGAAAACTTCCCTGAGGTGGACTTTAGCTCCATCAAGCTTAACCTAAACGCTGCTACCAGCTCTCTCCTGCAGACAGGTTCTGAAGACGCCAATATTGAGGACGATGCTACAACGCTTCCTCCTCAAGACGCCCCCAATGTGAATGCTCCCCAGACTTAGAAATATTTCTATGTTTTGTACTCTTTTTCTTCTTTGTTAGGTCTATTGTTCATGACCTTTCTGTGTAAGTTTAGTAAACTCGTCCATAGTTTAAGGACGAGCTTTTGTAAAACTCAAGTTTTAACTTCACAAGGGTGTTTGGACATTGGTTGTCCGCCCTTGAGACAATTTGAATAGATGATGTTTCTCTTTTATACATGCATGGACGAGAATTTTTATTTTTTATATACAAGAACTCTTGTTTAGCTCGTCTACGTTTCATATATATGTGTACTTCAACTATCTTTATTAGGATTTTTACCAAGTTTGGTTTATCCAAGCGAAATGGTGCTTAATGGCATCAATTCGTCCTTTGGACTTGTCGTTATATTTTCCTCGTCCCTTTCTTGGATGGACGAACATGCCTTCGGGCATGTTTGTACTTTCTTAGACATGGGATTTTCCTCGTCCTTTTCTTGGATGGACGAGCATGCCTTGGGCATATTTATACTTCCCTTAGGCATGGGATTTTCCTCGTCCTTTTGTTGGATGGACGAGCATGCCTTGGGCATATTTGTACTTCCCTTAGGCATGGGATTTTTCTCGTCCTTTTCTTGGATGGACGAGCATGCCTTTCTGGGAAAGCATGAGATTACATCTCCGCGTCCAGAGAATTTTCTCGTCTTGTGCCTTTCAGCTTTCTTCAAGAGTTTATACGAACATAAGTGCTATGGAAATCATTAATTCACACAACATTATGTACATTTCATAAATATCGTTCACAACATAGGTATTGTTTATAGACGAGGCATGCACCTTAGAGGCTAATGCCTTTATTCAAACAACACAAACTATAACATTGTCCATAAACTTAATATAATAATAAAGCCACACAAGATATAATAATAAAGTTTTTAGACTCTGAAGTCGTCTAGAGTTACGCTCCTCCAGGCCGGCCTTCTACTGATAGTACTTCCTCAAGTGCTCCATATTCCAAGGATGCTCCAACTTCCTCCCATCAAGGGCTTCCAAGTAATAGGATCCTTGTCTTTTGCAGTTGACGACTTTGTAGGGGCCTTCCCAATTTGGTCCCAGCTTCCCATGGGCTGGGTTCTTTGTTGCTAAGGAAACCCTTTTCAGGACGAGGTCTCCTATATTGAATCGTCTTGGCTTGACCATTGCATCATACCGCCTTGCCATAAGGTTTTTATACCTTGCCATCCTTTGCTCAGCATCCGTCCTTACCTCGTCTATCAAATCAAGGTTCAAACGGAGTTGTTCCTCATTGGCTTCGTCCTGGTAGGCTGTCACCCTATGACTGGCCATGTGCACTTCCGCAGGTATGACTGCTTCAGCTCCATAAGCTAATTTGAAAGGAGTCTCACCCGTTGGGGTTCTTGCTATCGTCCTACACGCCCATAGAACTCTTGGTAATTCGTCTGGCCATACTCCCTTTGCCCCCTCAAGCCGAGTCTTGATTATTTTTAGCAAGGATCGGTTTGCAACTTCAGCCTGGCCATTGGCTTGTGGGTGGGCGGGTGAGGAATAATGATTCTGAATCCCAAAGTGTATGCAAAAATATTTAAAGAGTGCATTGTCAAATTGTCGTCCATTATCCGATATCAACACCTTGGGCACGCCAAACCTGCACACAATATTCTTCCATACAAAGTTCTTGACGCTTTGCTGCGTGATATTAGCTAAAGGTTCTGCTTCTACCC
This sequence comes from Quercus gilva, assembly GCA_023621385.1. Taxonomy (NCBI): domain Eukaryota; kingdom Viridiplantae; phylum Streptophyta; class Magnoliopsida; order Fagales; family Fagaceae; genus Quercus; species Quercus gilva. The sequence continues at coordinate 16,547,456 of CM042474.1, forward strand.
ACTTGGTGAAATAATCAATACCGACCACAAGAAATTTCATTTGCCTCACACCTATTGGAAAAAGGCCCAGAATATCTAATCCCCATTGTGCAAAAGGCCATGGGGCCGTCATTGGGTTCAGGTATTCTGATGGTTGTCTAGGAACGTTGCTAAATCGTTGGCATTGGTTGCAGACTTTGACATAGGCTTTGGCGTCGGCTTGCATGTTTGGCCAGTAATACCCTGCACGGACGACTTTATGGACGAGCAATCTAGCTCTTGAATGATTACCACATGCTCCCTCATGGATTTCTCTTAGTATAAAGTTTGCTTCGTCCGGAGCCAGACACCAAAGATAAGGTTGGGAAAAGCCTCTTTTGTACAGAGTCTCGTCCATAAGAACGTACTTTGTTGACCTTACCCTTAACTTTCTTGCTGCGTCCTTTTCTTCTGAAAGTCGTCCGTCTTTTAAGTATGATACAATTGGAGTCATCCAATTTTCATTGCTCCGCACTTGCTGCACTTCCGGGATGTCTATACTCGGCATATACTGGATCTCATCAAATGTTTGGACGGCTTCACTCGCCGAAGCTTCTTTAGCTAGTGTATCCGCTTCCATGTTCTCCTCCCTTGGGATTTGAACGAAGTTAACTTCCTCAAATCTTTTCACAAGTCTCATTACCCTGCTAAGGTATTTCTTCATTCGTTCTTCTTTAACTTCGAACACCCCATTCACCTGGCCCATGATTAGTTGAGAATCTCCCAGGACGAGTATTGATTTTGCTTCCACAGACTTGGCTAATTCCAGCCCTTTAAGAAGAGCTTCATACTCAACTTCATTATTGGTCGCTTGGTATTGCATGCGAACTTTGTATTTCAGTTTATCCCCCTCTGGGGATTGCAAACTACACCTATGCCTCCAGCGTGTTGTGTAGACGACCCATCTACATGGACGGTCCACTTACTCTCGATCTTACTTTCATCGTCATGACTAGGGGTGAACTTAGCAATAAAGTCTGCGAGAGCCTGACCTTTTATGGCGTGTCTAGGTTGGTACTTTATGTCGAACTCACTGAGCTCGACAGCCCATTGAACCAATCGTCCTGCAGCCTCTAATTTGTTCATTGCCTTTCTGAGTGGGTGATCTGTCATGACATTGATGACGTGGGCCTGGAAGTAATGCCTTAATTTTCTAGAAGCTGTCACCAGTGCGAAAGCCAACTTCTCCATCAGGGGATATCGTTCTTTCGCTCCTCTCAGTGCTCTGCTTGTATAGTACACTGGCTTTTGTATTTTTTCTTCCTCTCTTACCAGTGCCGAGCTCACAGCGTGCGGGGTTACTGCCAGGTACAAAAATAACTCTTCTCCCGCCACGGACGGACTTAGCAATGGAGCTGTAACGAGATACGCTTTCAAATCTTGGAAGGCTCCTTGACACTCGTCCGTCCACTCAAATGCTTTCTTCAGAACTTTGAAAAACGGCAAACACTTGTCAGTAGCTTTAGATACAAACCTGTTGAGGGCGGCAACCCGTCCGGTGAGGGATTGAACTTCTTTAACATTGCATGGAGGCTTCATGTCTAATATTGCTCGAATTTTATCAGGGTTCGCCTCAATTCCTCTATGGGAAACCATAAACCCAAGGAATTTCCCTGACGATACCCCAAAAGCACATTTGTTGGGGTTCAATTTCATGCGATACTACCTCAACGTGTTGAATGTCTCCTTCAGGTCATCCAAATGTCCTTCCTCGTTCTGGCTCTTTACCAGCATATCATCGACGTAGACTTCCACATTCCGCCCAATCTGCGAACGAAACATGTGGTTAACTAGCCGTTGGTATGTTGCTCCGGCATTTTTCAAGCCAAAGGGCATTACTTCATAGCAGAATAGTCCCTGACTGGTGACAAAGGACGTCTTCTCTTGGTCTGCTTCGTCCATCTTTATTTGGTTGTATCCCGAGAAAACATCCATGAAACTTAGAAGTCTGTGGCCTGCAATGGAATCCACCAGTTGGTCAATCCGTGGCAGTGGATAACTGTCTTTGGGGCAAGCTTTATTTAAATCTGTAAAATCCACACACATCCTCCACTTGCCGTTGGCCTTTTTTACCATTACTACATTGGCTAACCACTGGGGATAATACACTTCTCGTATAAATTTTGCGGCCAACAATTTCTGTACTTCATCTTTAATAGCAGCATCCCTTTCTGGAGCGAACACCCTTTTCTTCTGCCGTACTAGCTTAGAGGAAGGATCTACGTTCAAACAATGAGTAATAACTCTGGAATCTATACCAGGCATGTCTTCGCTACTCCAAGCAAACAGGTCAACATTTTTCTTCAAAAAATGGACGAGGTCTTTCTTAACTTCGTCTCTCAGGTCTGCTCCAACCCTGGTACACCTGTCGGGGTAGTTCTCGTCCAGGGAAACATTTTCTAACGTTTCGACGGGTTTTGCCACGATTCTCTTTTCTTCAATATTCATGGATTGGTTTTGCTCGTCCATGGCTAACATGGCCAGATAACATTCTCTTGCTGCCAACTGGTCTCCTTGTACTTGCCCCACCCCATGCTCTGTTGGGAACTTCACTGACAAGTGGTAGGTTGATGTGACCGCCTTCCAACTGTTCAAAGTCGGCCTTCCAACTATGGCATTGTAGGAAGATGAGCAATCTACCACAAGGAAGTTTACATCTTTGGTGATTTGTTGCGGGTACGCCCCCACTGTCATTGGTAAAAGAATAGTGCCTACAGGTTGTACCTTCATTCCACCAAATCCCACTAGAGGAGAACTGGCAGGACGAAGTTGATCTCGTCCCAGCCTCATTTGCTGAAAGGCTGGATAGTACAAAATATCTACCGAGCTTCCATTGTCTACTAGCACTCTTCTAGTTTTATATTCAGCAATAAGGAGGGTAATAACAATAGCATCGTCATGAGGGTGATGGATTCTTTCTGCATCCTCGTCTGTGAAAGTAACTACTTGTTCGTCTGTGGTCCTTGCTCTCGGTGATCGTCCAGAGAGTTGGACGCTCTGCACCACTTTTAAGTACGTCTTCTTTGATTTGGACGACTGGCCTGTTGAACCTCCCCCTACAATGACTCTTATCTCTCCAAGCGGTGGTCGTGGCGATTCTTCTACCTTACCCTTCAATTTCTCGTCTTTCTGATCTCATCCAAGGAAATTTCTCAGCTTCCCTTGCCTGATGAGATTTTCAATCTGTTGCTTTAAATCAAAGCATTCGTCAGTATCATGCCCGTGATCTCTGTGGAAGCGACAATACTTGTTCCTGTTACGCTTGTTGGGATCTCCCTTCATCTTTTCCGGCCACTTTAAAGAAGGCTCGTCCTTAATTTGCATAAGGACTTGCTCAAGTGGTACGTTCAAAGGGGTGTATTGTTGATTCCGTCCTGAAGAACCTGGTTTCTTGCCATCTCGGTCTTTCTTATCTTCTGTTCGCCCCTTCTTTGGACGAGGGGCTTGCTCAGAATGTCGTGCAGGATTCGCCTCCATTCTTTCAATTCTTTTCCTCTTCTTAGCTATGATCGCGTCTTCTGCGTTCATAAAGTTTTGGGCTGAATGGACGAGTTCGGCCATGGACTGCGGCTCTTTTTCATAAAGTTTGTGTATAAACAAATCAGAATTAACCCCGTTATGGAAGGCTGCCAGCAATAGCTTATCATCTACTTCGTCCACGGTCAGTGCTTCCCTATTAAAGCGTGTGATGAAGGATCGGAGGCTTTCATTTTCCCCTTGTTCTATGGTTAGTAAGCTAGACGAGGAACGTTTATGTCTTTGTCCTCCAATGAAATTGTTAACAAATAATTTGCTCAATTCCTCGAAGGAACTTACTGAATTCGGGGGTATTTTGCTGAACCAAATTCTCGCAGGCCCTTTGAGGGTAGTTGGAAATGCTCTACACATTATCTCATCCGGAACCCCTTGAAGATGCATGGTAGTTTTAAAGGTAGCGATATGATCAAAGGGATCACGCGTGCCATCATATGAGTCTAAGGAAGGCATCTTGAACTTTGGAGGTAAGGGGTGGCCATTGATGGATGCTGTAAAGGGTGAATCAGTCCTGTGAACTAAATCTTCTATAGGATTAGTCCTCCTCATGTTCTCCCTCATCTCATCCATAGCCTTTCTCATCTGGTCAACCTCCCTTTCCAAATGTGGTACCCTCCGGGAAGTGGTACCCCTCGATTGACTTTCTGGCTCAAAATTCCTTTCATTTTCCTGACTTTGCCCTTGCTCTTCTCCACGGGCCTCACGCCGCTGCCTCCCGAGATTAATCTCCTTCCGCAAATCTTGATTTTGGCGAGTTAGTTCTGCCATGGCAGCGGCCATGGATTGCATGTGTTGGGCCGATGAAGGCTGCATAACAGGAGCCGATTGACGGTCATGGTGAGGGTTACTAGAAGCATCTCTACTCAGTTGAGGGCCTGGACTGGTGACCCTCGATCTTGTCCGGACCATTTCAGCCCTTTGTCGGAGAAGGAAATTGCAGAATTCAACGATGAAATTCAAACGTAAAAATTCTATCAAACCGTTTTCCACAGACGGCGCCAACTGATGAAGTTGATAAATCGGTGGGCTAAAATTTCCGGATATTTACTGATCTTCGAGAAAAATCCTGAAAATATCAAACAAGAAGTCAGAGGAGACCGGTGGAGGCCGGCTAAGAATCCTCCGATGGTAAAGTTAGTTGGTTTTTCTTGATTCTCAGTATCAGGAAAAGACTTTTTATTCAAAGTTTCTTCATTACCTCTCCCATTTCCACAAAGGAGCCTTTATATAGTTTTCTTTCTGAGGTAGTTATTTCTCTAAGCGTCGTGTAGCTTGAAGGGTTTTGAGGTAAACCCCATAACTGCTTTTGGAAGTTATTTCATCCGATATCTGTTGAATATAACCATTTTCAAAGGAAGAATGGTTATTGTTTTTAATAGAAAAGTAGAGTGCAAAGGAGATTTCCAGAACACTCGTCCATCTCATTAGTGAGATGGACGAGTGGTTCCTTGGACGAGCTCGTTCATTTGGATAGACGGATGGACGAGCTCAACGAAAATGTGTTGCTTCTATGGACGAGCTCACCCATCTGGGCAGACGGATGGACGAACTTACAACGAATGGAGTCTCTTTCCTGTGGACGAGATATATGGACGAGTGTAGCAGTTGATTTTTGGTGGCACCATCAGAATCCATCTAGACGTACCTACTAGGTGGAACTCTACCTACCTCATGTTAGATATTGCTGAAAATTTTGAGAAAGTGTTCTTAAGAATGGACTTTGAGGATGATAGCTATTCTTCATACTTTATGAATAAGGAAATTAGTGGTGGTTTGGGATCTCCTTGTGGGATTGATTTTCAAAATTGTAGGACATTTGTGGGTTTCTTGAAACTGTTTTACAATGCAACAAAGAAATTCTCTGGTTCTTTGTATGTTACTTCAAATACCTTCTTTTATGTGATGTTTGTGATTCAAGAGAATATTGCTCATTTAATTAAATCTCAAAATCATCTTTTGAAAAATATGGCAACTAAAATGGAAGCTAAATTTGAAAAGTATTGGGGGAAAGGTGGATAAAATTAATCAGCTTTTGTATGTGGCTGTGGTTTTTGATCCAAGAAAGAAAATGAGATTTTTGAAGTTTTCTTTTTCTAAAATCTATGGGGATGAAGTGGCTAATGAGATGGTTGATTTGGTGAGGAAGACCATGGATAGGTTGTATGATTATTACTCTTGTATTGATTCACCAAATGTGGCAGTACCAAGTGAGAGTGCGAGGACACACATAGAAGGTGATACAAACCGTATTGATTCATATGTAATGGTTAATTCTCGAAATGAGCATTTTTTAGAGGCTTAGAAGTCTATAGGGTGTAGTAATGAGATTGAAAAATATTTGATTGAAAATTGTGAGTGTAGAAGGGATGTGAAATTTGAGATTTTGGGGTGGTGAAAAGCCAATTCAGATAGGTACCAAGTGTTGTCCAAAATGGCTAGGGATGTGTTGGCTGTACCTATTTCTACAGTTGCTTCTGAATTGGCATTTAGTACCAGAAGGTGCATACTTGATCAATTTCGAAGTTTACTTTCTTCTCTCATGGTTCAAAATCTTGTTTGTGCTCAAAACCAGCTGCAAGCCCATGCCCCAGTTTCTTTTCGCAAGTCAAAGGATGAGATGGAGGCCTTAGAGGATGAATTTCATGACTTAGGTAATATGTTTAACTTCCAAACTTCTTGTCTATGAAGTGTTATTAAATGTGTCATATACTTGAGCAAAATTTAATCTATTGCCTTAATTTTTTCTTTTCTAGTTTTGAATCAAGCAACAACAGCAACTTCCTGCTCAAGCAAAGATGGGACCTATACCACAGTTAGTATTGATGAATGATCACTGACTAGGTTTCTGCCCTTGTAATTTTTGTTGATATTGGTCATTCTGTAGTTTTTGTTCTTTGTCTTTATATATTATTGATAAATGTTTTTTGCCCTTGTATTGTAGGAGGAAGGAAGGTCATATTTTGTATAGGAGACAGTTTTTTGGATATATTTTGGAAGCTTTTTTTGGGCAGATGTATAGCTTTTCTTTATACATGAACTCTTGCTTATACGAAGGAAAACTTAGCATCTATGTAGGCTTTCCTTTCTATAAGTTATGGACTTGTTCACTATAGATAATAGAGTAGTTCTTTACTGCATTAGGAAAGCTATTTTTTGGAAATACTTATAGTATTTCATAATTGTAACTAATTATATATACTGCTGGGAATATTGCCTACTGCCTTGGTGGTTTATTGCCTAACAGACTTGGCAGTAACTGCGTTCTTTGCTGCCTCTCTCTCTCTCTCTCTCTCTCTCTCTCTCTCTCTCTCTCTCTCTATATATATATATATATATATATTTATGGCATTATGAAGATGCTCTAGTATTTGTAGCAATGCTTGCTGTTGTGTGGTTTTGGAATATTACTTGCTGTGTGGAATGGTTGGCAGGTTTAATGTGTTCATATTGACTTTTATATGCTTGAGTTTTTTTTAGGCCATTTTGAGGTACTGCCCAATACCCAGGCCTTTAGGCTTAAGCAATTTGGAAAATATTTGTTTTAATGTGTGAATGATTAACAGGTGGAAAAAAAATGGTATTTTGTGCATTTTTATTTGTTTGATTAATGCCCAGGTTTTACATACTATTGATGTTTAACATGTGGTAAAAAATGGTATTTTGTGTGTTTTTATTTGTTTGCTATTGTGCCTAGGTTTTACTTTGTATTTTTGTTGTTCCCAAATGTCAATATGTGGGCTCTGGGAAGTATAAGTTTGGACTGATATATGTTCAAGCAGAGCTTGAAGGCCCATTTTAAAGGGTACTGGCCCATTTTAAAAGAAATGATTTAAAAAAGAGGCCCAATCTGATATGACAATTTAGAAAGCCCAATTATATTGGCCAAAAAGGCCCAAAAAAATTAAATCGATGAAAATCTACAAATTTGGCCCACTATGATCCAAACCCGCTAAACCGTTGAATGCAACCCGCCCCAACCGATGACCCAACTTAACGGATTCGACCCGTATTTCGGGTGAGTGCAGGTCAATTTTTCAGTGACCCAATCCAATCAAGTTGAGTGCGGGTTAGGCCCAAACCCGAGCCAACCCAATCCAACCTGTGGACAGCCCTTCTTGGAGTTAAAAAAAAAGAGTTCGTATGTATTTAGGAAGTGCAATGATATCCTTGCCTTTCATGTGAAAAAAAGAGAGGCTAGGATCATCGAACTTCCTCGAAACCTACCACTTCCATTCGTGAATTGGACATCATGGTTCGGAGTAGTAAATGGTTTGCTTACCATCATCTCAACTTCAAGAGAAGAAATCTTTGTTTGGATCTTCAAGGAGAAAATGGGCAAATGCCCCTTTCAAAAAAAAAAAATCCAGCATTTTGCCCTATTTTTTAAACTAATTAAGGAAATGCCCCTTTTTTGAAAATCGAGTTTCTTAAAATCAATTTAGGCCCTATAGCGGCGTTTTTAAAGACCCTATAGTGACGTTTTAAGGACCTATAGTGACGTTTTGTAACTCGATTTCCATAAAGTCGAGTTACATGCAATTTTTTTTTCTTTTTTTTTAACTATAACTCGATTTCATGTATATCGAGTTACAAAACGCCATTATATGTCCTTAAAACGTCATTATAGGGTCCTTAAAAACGCCACTATAGGAACTAAATCGATTTTAAGAAAATCGATTTTCAAAAAAGGGGCATTTCCCTAATTAGTTTGAGAAAGAGGGAAAAATGCTGTATTTTTTTTTTTTTTGAAAGGGGCAAAAAGCAATTTTGTCAGATCTTCAATGATTACAAGAACGTTGAGTGGGTGCTTAAAACCCGAATTACAAATATATTAAATAGTGAGTGGTCTATAAGGATTCACAGCTTCTATGATGGTGAGCGACTTGTTATGCATCAACGAAAGCTAGGGGAAGATGGAGAGGTTTGTATGTATGATATTGCAACCGATAAGTGGAGGAATATTGGAATGTTAAGCCGTGCTCTAGATAGCAACCGAGCTTTTGTTCCTTTTGTTCCTTCTTTAGCAGAGATTAAAACAAGGAAGTGGCCGGATGTACCAACTTCGGTTGTTCAAAGCATTGACAACCTCTCGTTGCTCGTTGGAGGACCTTCCGGCTTGAAGAGTTCCTTTTAAAGGTAGTGATAGTGCATGAAATATAAAATAAAGTATTCTTATATTTGCATATGATTATAAGTAATTGAGAGTTAGCATTTTTATTATTATAAGTAATTGAGAATTTACATGCCAATGGGTTTTATTTGATGCAAGAAGGATGTACGGTAAGACTCATACCCAAAGACCTATAAGATGTGGAGAAGACTAATCAATTCAAGAAAGAAGTTAATTGGAGTAAAAAAAAGTCAAATTTCATAATCAGGATTTTCTATGTATCTTAGTAATTCAAGATGGGTTGGAAAGTTAACTCAAAGGACTACAATTTTGTAGTTCAACATGGACTTGAAAATCTTATGAATTTTCCAATTTAAATTTTCTTATTCTTTTAGGGTTTACTCTTTGTTTGACTTGTATTAATGGTCCATTTAGATTGAGAGGGAGGGAAGTAGAGTAGAGTTAAGTAGAATAGAATTGGCCTAAAATTAACTTATTTTCAGCTAATTCTACTCTACTCTCATTCTCTCCCTCCTCAATCCAAACAGGCTCTAAGAGTGAGTTCTTTTAGCAAAATGACTATTTTTTTTCTCTATTTTATTTTATTTGTTTAGTTTAATGTTTAGCATTTTAATTTTGTGTTTTCTTTCAATTACTATGAGTAGCTAAATTTTTAATTAAAAAATTGAGGATGAAAATTTGTATTTATTTATGAGATTTGATTTTGTCCATAGTGATTTTTTTTAATGATTTAATTTTTTTTCTTCATTTCAATTGACAAAGATATTATTTTGAATATGCGTTCAATAATGTTTTTCTCATGATTTAGGCGATCTTAATTAATTGAATGCTTAGTTTATTATTTCTTAATTTTAAAATTGGATATCTCTTGTGATTTTTTAACATTTTTTGTAATAATAAAATTGAAGATTTGATTTTATATTTTATAAAGCAAAGAAACACATACTTTAGGTTTTAATGCTAATATCTCAAATTGAATTCTAAATTATCATGTAGTTTATAGTTTGGAAAAAAACAATAATCATGAATATATGCTATATGAATTAACTAGCAATCTCTAGAATCTTAATTCCATTCTCTTAATAGTTTACATCTTTTTACTTAATAATCTTTTTGCCTAGTTTGGTTTAATTTTAAAATAACCAAGTTTCATTAAACTAGATTAAGGATTATTTGGTTAAAATTTGATTAATTTTCCTATGTTCAAACAAGTCTTTGTGCATTTGACCTCGCACTTGCCAAATTATATTTTGATACGGTTTATGAATTTGCGATTATTTATAAATTTCTTAAATAGCTTAATTTTATGTTTGAAATAGGCTATTCCCCCTCCCCCCCCCCCCCCCCCCCAAAAAAGAAAATAGACTATTTCTAATGTTTTTGTTTCTTTGCCTTTAAGATTTTTTTTTTTTTTTTTTAATTTAGAAAATTAGCCTTGAAGATCGTTGTTAACGTGAGGAAATTACATTTTATTAACCTAAACTATACTCCATATTACACTTTACATCATAAACTTTTCTAATGCACATTTTGCACTCCAAATTATAACCCTTGTTACACTTTGCACCCTGATGTTAAGTTTGTTATTAACTTGGATGAAAATTCAAAGTTTAGAATGTAAAGTATAATTAGAAGTATAGTTGATTATGGTAAAATGTAATTTATATTTTATTTTTAAAGCATTGAAAAGATGGACAATTAGGTCTTTTCACGTGGTGCTATATTTTTCCATCAAAGTTAACAATAAACTTAATGTTGGGGTGCAAACTGTAACAAGGATCATAGTCTAGGTGCAAACCGTCCATTCGAAAAGTTTATGGTGTAAAGTATAATCTAGATTATAGTTTAGCGTGGTAAAATATGATTTTCCTTTGTTAATGCATCCACCTTTCCAAAAATAAAAAATTCATTTTATAAAAGTAATCTTGGTTTTGACGTTTAGATACTAATAAATCTTAATCATCAAGTTATGTGGTGAATCCATATTTATTTTAATTTGTGGAGGGTGATATTATTTAGCAACCTAATTATTATAATTCATGTTGCGATAGTACTACATTTCATAAATGAGGTGAAACTCGGTCTCGGTGGAGCTCCCATCCTTTTTACATAACAAATCCTCATGGCCATTGCATTGACTCTTGCATATATTTATGTCTACTTCAGCATAAAAACTTACTTATTCTATTTTATATACCCACTTTACAAACATCATATATTAGATTATTTATTTATACTGTATTTCATTAAAATATCAATTTTTTTTTTTTAATTTCTTTCTTCATCCACAACCACTATCTACTCTATTCCTTCATCTTTGGAATACATAAAGAGAGAATAAAAAAACTAAATGCAAAATTAATAGTGTCAATGTAATTTACTTAATTTATGTTGTAAACTTGTAAATTTACACAATTATACATTAACTGATTTTGGTCATATTTAGACAAAAATGTGTAAATTTTATATCTTTTTTTATATTATTTATTATACACTCACTTATGTGAGTGCTCTTTAAGTGTTATGGGTATCAATTTGTTTGGGTTTAAAAAAAAAAAAAAAATCAAATGACAGTGTTTTGGTCATAATTCAAATTCAAAAAAATTCAATGTGTTTGACATTTTGGTTGTTTGCTATTTAGGATCTAATTTAATACTGAGTTAAATCATATATGATTTTTGAGATTTTTTACAAGAAATATGGAGTTTCATTTTGATTGATAATTGAGTAGAAATATATTAAAAATAATTATTTTGCACTTTTTCTTTTATTTATATTTTGATTTTTTTGAGGGTGTTATTTATATTTTGTTGGCCATGGAATTAAATACATGTTAATTGATATTTTCATGTATTACTTTAGTTTTGAATCTAAATATATCTTATTGTTAAATTTGGAAAAAAAAAATTCTATTACAATTATTAGACATTAACGAAGATTAGAAGGAAATAATTATACTTAAAAAGACATGTGTCATAAAATGGTTGGTGTCCATTATATCATGGGCGGGTCCACTAGGAGCACAGGGGGTTCAAATGAACCCCCTGTTGGCCACCAAAATATATATATATATATATATATATATATATGTATACATATTTTTTTTTACCTCTCTAAAATAAAATTTTGAACACCTTGATCATGGATTTTGTTTTAAGCCCAGCGAAAATAAATTTGAATATGACCCTCTTAACAATATCTTAGCATTTTTAAACCAAAAAAAAAAAAACTCAATAACAAACCAATTTGATTTAAAATCTGGGAAAATAAATTAATAAGTCCAATGGATCAATGAGAGATCAATGGATGAATAATTGATTGACTGTGTATATTAAAAAAGATGTAGCTCGTAGGATTAATAATGAAAAAAATCATTGAACAATTTCATTATATGAAACATCATAGAAAGTAATTGTAAAATTTTATGTATTTCGGTTTTTTATTTTTTTATTTGGTTTTGTTTTTTGTGATGTCGATATATTCAAATTCTCTTTTGTTTTAAATTTTATATAATTTATGTTTCTTATTAACCCCCTAAAAAATAATTCTAGAGCCACCACTGCATTATATGCAACATTCATGGTGAGATAGAAGATTTGATCATCTTGTAGTTTCTAAACCCTAATTAATTTTGTGATAGAGTTGATATGTATCTAGGAAATCCTAAACCTATTCTAATTATGTGACAGTGTATTCGTATGTATTTAGGAAATCCTAAACCCTAATTATGTGACTCTCTATATATGTTGTGATAGAGAAATCCAGACGGCACCGAACGCTTCTTCTCTCTTCTATTGCGCTGCGTCTATAGAGCTTAAGGTAATCTTTCTCTTTCATACAGCCAAAACAAAACAATGGAACACCTATGCGACAATCTTCTTGATGATATTCTTTACCGTTTGCCCCTTAAGTCCGTGGTCACGTGCAAAAGCATAAGCAAGAGGTTCAACACCTTCATCTCCGACCGAGGGTTTGAATCGAAACTGTTTCTTCACAATTCTTGTATATTTCATTGCACAAAAGGCTGTCCTAATTTCTACTACAAAGTTCCTCTCTATCCTCCCAATTCTGACAAAGCAACCGAGAGTTCTGTGAAACTACCTCGCCGTTTTGAAGTCTTAGCTTATTGTAGTGGCTTGCTTCTCTTACTTCCTACGGAAGGTGTTTTAGTTTTAAACCCAGTTACCAAAAGGCACCAAATCATAAACATTTTCAATTATGATGCAATTGGGTTGGCTGTGGAACCAATCTCTTCCTCCTTGCACCGCTACAAGGTTGTTCGTATTAGTGCTAGGGATGGGGATAGCTAGCAATTTGATATATTCTCATCCGATACAATGTCATGGAGATCCTCGACAAAATTTAGTAGTATGGTGATGAGTAACTTCAACAACGATGCTCTACCTATCTATTCTCACGGGACCTTACATTGGATAAGGAAGTGTAATGATATCCTTGCCTTTGATATTGAAAAAGAAGAGGCTTGGATCATCAAACTTCCTCTAAACTTACCACTTCCATTTGAGTATTGTACATCATGGTTTGGAGTAGCAAATGGTTTGCTTACCCTCATCTCAACTTCAAGTAAAGAAATCTTGGTTTGGACCCTCAATGATTACAAGAACGTTGAGTGGGTGCTTAAAACCCGAATTACATATATAATAAATGGTGAATGGTCTATGAGGATTCCCATCTTCTACGATGGTGAGCGACTTGTTTTGTATCAACGAAACGCAGGGGAAAATGGAGAGTTTTGTATGTATGATATTGCTACTGATAAGTGGAGGAAGATTGGAATAGTATGGGCTACACTGGATAACATTCGAGCTTTTGTTCCCTTCGTTCCTTCTTTAGCAGAGATTAAAACTATGACGTGGCCAGATGTATCAACTTGGGTTGTTCAAAGCATTCATAAGCTCTCGCTGCTGCTTGGAGGAGGAGTGACCCTCAAGAAGGATGTACTCCAACTCAAGTGGGCTGAACCTAACTCATACTCAAAGACCCATAAGAAAAGATGTGGAGAAGCCTAACTCATAGTCAAAGACCAATAAGATAAGAAAGAAACTAATTGGAGTAAAAAAAGTCAAAAAGGTCCAACATTTGGAATCATATCTTTCAGCATGTCTTAGATAGGCTACAACTTTACAGTTTACTACCAGGCCAAATTCTCACTTCTACCAGGTCAAAATCACCCCGTAACATTGGTCTGAAAATTTGACGAATTTCCTTATCCATTTAGGGTTTACTCATTGTCTGAGAAATTTTTAATTAAAATTGAGGATGAAACGTTGTTGATGATTATTGGTATTTATTTATAAGATTTGATTTTTTTCAGAGCGTGATTGTTCTTTAATGATTTAATTGTTCTTCATTCATATCAATTGATGAAGATGGTATTCTAAATATGAGTTCAATCATCTTTTACTCCTGATTTAGGGTGATCTTAATCAATTGAATGTTTAATTTATTATTTCTTGATTTTAAAATTAGATATTTCTTGTAATTTATTTGTTAACAGATACAATTGATGATTTGATTTTATATTTAGAAAACGAAGAACTTGTTTTAGATTTTAAAATAAAGATTTTAATGTTAATTTCTCTCATGATAACAAGATTGAATTTTAAATTATTCTTAATAGTTTACATCTTTTTACTGCTTTAATAATCTCTTTGCTTAGTTTAGTTTTTTTTTTTTTTTAGTTTTATTTAATTTTAAAATATCTAGTTTTTACTGAACTAGATTAGGATTAAGGTTTGATTAATTTTCGTACGTTCATACATGTCCTTGTAGGTTCGACCTTGTATTTGTCAAACTATACCTAGGTACGGTTCATGCATTTGTGATGAGTATTTATAAAATTTACAACATATAGGCTGTAGCATAATTTTATGTAAGAAATAGACTGTTTTCTTTTTCTTTTCTTTTTTCGACCAGGAAAATAGACTGTTTCTTATGTTTTTGTTTCTTTGCCTTCAAGATTTATTTAAAAAAAAAAAAACTGGCCTTTAAGATTGTTAATGCATTCACCTTCCCCCCCCCCCCCCCCCAAAAAAAAAAAAAACCCATTATATATAACTAATCTTGGTTTAGTTACTAACAAATATTAATTCATTAAGTTATGTAGTGAATCCATATTTATTTTTATTTGTGGAGGCTAATATTATTTAGCGACCTAATTATTAGTTAATGTTGCGATGGTACATTTTATGAATTAGGTTAAATTAGGTGAAACTTCCATCCTACGGTCAGTGGAACTCACACCCTTTTTTTTCACAACAAGTCCCTAAGTGCTATAAGTATCAATTTGTTTGGGTTAAAAAAAATAAAAATCAAATGACAGTGTTTCAGTCAAAATTCAAATTAATTAAAAAAAAAAGTCAATATGTTTGACATTTTTGGCTGTTTGTTATTTAGGATCTAATTTAATGCTGATTCAATCATATATGATTTTGAGATTTAGAACATCGAGTTTCAATTTGATTGATAATCAAGAACAAATGTATTACAAACAATTATTTTGCGTTTTTTCTTTTGTTTATATTTTTTTGTTACTAAAGACATGCTAGTTTAAATACTTTAGTTTTGAATTTAAATATATTTCTTATTGTTCAATTTGAAAAAAAAAAAAAAAATCTTTTATTCACACTTTGTGATAGAGGAAAACTGGTGAAAAGGAACGATGGAGGAAAAAATGGTGAAAAGAAAAGATGTTTTAGAAAGTTAAGTTACCTAGAGAAAAGAAAGAATAAAGGCAGGTTTCTTGGATTCAAATTCAACTAGTTACAGTGAAGACAACCCTGCTTATTTATAGTTACATAAGCAAGTTGCTGAATTAGTTACAAGAACCCACCATACGGCTATGGGGGTGGCAAATGGGCGGGTTGGGTGTGTAATTACCCATTTATCCATTTATGACCTGTTTATATATAAATTAATTATCTATTACCTGCCCAACCCATTTAATTAGTAACTCGCCCATTTAACCCAATATGACTCAAATAAATAAATAACTCCTTAAAAACTTTAAAAACAAAAATTAAAAAGTTCAAAAATCACTTTTCCTGTTCTTTCCTTTCATTTTCCCCCTTCAGAAAATTCATTTCTCAGCAACCAAACAAAGCCAAAAACAAAAAAACAAAACAGAAAAACAAAAAAAAAAAACAAAAAAACAAAAAACTTTTTCCTTCTCTGTGCTGCTTCGTCTCCTTCAACCTCACTCTTCCGCTCCCCCCAAAACTCTGAAACTCAACAACTCCATCCCCATCCTCACAAACAACTCTTCCTAACCCTATCAAAATCAACAACTCCATCCCCATCCTCCACCTTCGCCACAATCGCGTTCCTTATTGCTGACAAATAGATCCAAAGCCGCAACCTTGGAGTCCACTTTTTCAGAACCTCTTGCTGAAATCCAGCGACGAGTACACTCGCCGAAACTCTGAAAGCTTCGGCTGGAGCCTCTTCATGAAATGATCTCCGCCGAAGGTGATCGAGTCGCCGACACAAAAAACGAAGTCGTAGCCGAGTTGAAGAAATTCTTGAGCTCTCGGTCGAACGACATTGCTAAGTTCTTGAACATGTTGGCTCGGTGGCGCATGAGTTGGATATCTGCGTCCGCCGTGTCACGAACCTCTCGCCGACCTTAGGATATGAAGGAGAATGCGCTCGAATTCGACGAAGAAGAAGATGACGTCGTTGCTTGATTCTCGTTGTCCATGGTTGACTCTGAAAAAGCTTGGGTTTCTCTTCGTTCTTTGAAAATTTTTGGGCTTGAAAGAATTGATCTCTCTCTCTCTTTCTCTCTCTAAGAAAATGTTTAGAAATCTAGAAGTTAAAGGGTTTGGGAAAGTGTTTGGTTACTGAGAAAATTTGTTTATTTAAGTTTTAGATTTTAGAAGGGTTTAGTTGGTATTAGTGAGTTTGTTTAATTTTAAAATTTAGATGGGTTTAGTGGATATTAGTGGATTTATCCATTTAGACCCATCTAATTAAATAACCAAATGGGTCTTTATCCATTTAACCCAAATACTCAAATGGGTTGGGTTAAGACTTATCCAAATAACGTAGGTAATGGACGGGTTCATGGATATGGATAAAAATTGCCACTCCTACGACTATCATGTGATTCTCTAACTAACTAATAGTAATAGGCTATTACACTTATTACTAACAACCTATCAACTAACTAATTTTGTGTTACAAGTGATAAAGGGCTATTAAAAGTAAAAGGATACTACTTATTATACAACATAAGCTAGTAATAGATAAAATTAAAAATGAAGTTCTAGCTAGCTCGTACATGCTTAGTGTTTGGGTGGCAGAATACCCCCAAGTCCTAACACATACACCAAAGGAGCTTCTTCTTCTTCATCTTATAATACCACTCCTAATTTAATGGCCTTTAAAAAAAAGGCATCTGAAAAAAGGCGCGCCGTTGCCGGGGATCGAACCCGGGTCACCCGCGTGACAGGCGGGAATACTTACCACTATACTACAACGACTTGTTGTTATCAGTTATTCCAGAAAGATAGTAGTAAACAGTTTTGTTTAGGTTTTTTTTTTTTTTTTGATAAACAGTTTTGTTTAGGTATTAAGCCAATATTAGGAGGGAGCAATAGTTAATAGCATAGCAATAGCAGATAAGCGCGATCAATCATCAATCAGTTGAAGCAATCGAAGAATAATAATGGCGTTGATGATGATGAGGGGTGAGCCATTGGTGACGAAGCTGGCAGTGTTAGCCAAGCACGTGGTTCTTCCGGGAGCCATGGCCGCTGCTGTCCTTTACTCTCCTCCCGATTACGCTTCCTCCTCCTCCGCCAGCAACTCCTCCAAATAGATCAAGGTCACTCTTATTTTTTGTTAGGTTTGGATATTTTTGCTCTTGTTTTTCCAATACTTGTACTGTATGTATGTGCAAATTTCCTAGATTTGTTGTTTGAGGTTGTGGTTGTGTGTGGTAAATGGTAATGGGTGTTCTGGTTAGAGCTATAGACTCTGAATCAATTTCGAAAGAATTAGAGATTGGATGAGAGAATGAAATTTAGTTTTTTAAATAATCCTCCCTTATTCACTAATTGTGGATGGTTCAATTACTTGGTTTTTTTTTTTTTAGATACGCAAAGTCTGTGATTGACATATTCTGTTCCCATCTGATAATAAGCCTGCTTTCTCCCCCTAAGTTACAAAATATACACAATAAAATGTTTGGTTTAATTTTTAAAATGATGATTTTGTTCTACAGTAAAATGGGGTACTGACATGTTTTATGTCTTGATTAATTAAAATTGGGCCACAAGAAAGAGATGTGTACAAGCTCCGGCCCTACGGGCTTGTTAATGATCATTCAAGGTGATTTTTGGCTCTTGGGCATGAGGATATAAACTACTTAGCCCGTGAAAAGCTTGTGAATTAACTGGTAACTAGTTTTGGCTAGTGGGGTCAGTTACCTGTAGAAATTTGATTAACAATGATGATTGTTGTATTGTATGTTTTGCGGTGTGCAACTAATCTGAGTAAAGTTCTTCTATTTCATCAAAAAAAAAAAAAAAAAAAAAAATAATAATAATAATAATAATAATAATAATAATAAAAATGTGATTTTTGATCCTACAGTCTATCTCAGCTTGAGGTTTATGTTCATCATATTGTTTGTTAAAGTTATCAAGGGCAATGCCCACTTTGTTAGGGTAGCTAAAATGGAGAATGGAGTGGTAATCTGTATTTCTAGTTTGGTAATCTCCTGTGTGGAGCATAAACTGCTTAGCTCATTAGGGGGTGAATGTCCCCTGAATTACCCCAGCAACTGGTTGTGACGATGGGCTTAGTTTCTCATTGGTTTTACTAACTAGAGGCAAGTCCAAAGAACTCTTCTTTATAAAAGTTACATACGTTATATGTTATAAAAGAAAAAGGAAAAAAATGACACTTACCTTTTAGCATCTCAAATATAATACAAAACATGGTGTTGTTTGAGACCTCTCTAAACCTGTAAGTTCTTGTATGTTTGCATTAGATGGTACTCTCCTCCAATAAATGGACAGTGAGTTTTTTGGATGACTAGTAAAGATTCTGCAGAAAAGTAGACAATCACGGAGTTTTGCTTGGTTTTGAAATCAACCATGAAATAAAGACAACTTGCTGATAAAAAAAACCATGAAATAATGACAACTTGTATACAAGAAAGTATTCTGATTCTTTTGGAATGAACTTTTTATTCTTCTGATGCCCATCCATTTTAAGAGAGACTCATGGCCATCATCTATCTCTAAAGTACGATCCTTTCTTACACCACTTACCAGATTCATTTATAGTAAACCCGTTCTCTACTTGAGAAAACAAGGAATTAAAATGTTAGAAATAGAAGCAGTAGCACCCTGTTTCAGCATTAGAGTCTCATTTGCTATATAGTTTATGAGATTAATTTTGCAGGTGATATATGTCCTGGAGTTTTTTGAAATCTGCTTTGATCTTATGGGAGTCTTTGGAGTCAAAGTTTTGTGATTAGGATTTAGGGCTATTTGAAAACTGTCTTTCTACATTTAACATAAAATTTATTTATTTTTATTTATTTATTTATTTTTTCATTTTCCTTATCCTTCTGCCATTTATTATATATCAAATTTGCATTTTGGGCTAGCTTTTCCCTTTCCATAATTGCTTCTTTTCTCTCCAGTGAAAGGGCTCTTAATTGGTTCTATGGAACAACTGTCCCTTTTTCTGTAACATTACTTCGATTGTGACTAATTGTTAATCTTCTCTTTTTACAGGGGCATCTCGATCGCTTAGGCATGCATGTTTGCAATTTTGCAGAAGTCTTTGGTAAAAGGTGGTATGTAATAATACTCATGATCTAATGATTGTTGAATTTCATGTATATTTGGAGAGATGAATGCATGTTTTTGTTTGAAGAATTTTGAGGAGTAGTTTCCTTATTTCTGTGGCTTTGCTCACAATTAAGTGTTATCCAATCAAGACAGCATTGCCCCCATTTAAACATTGTGGAATGTATGAATGCTCAAATTTAGAATAGCTGTGATTGCTTGTGTTGTTACATGAACTTAAGTTATTGTGTGGAGTGTTTAACTCCTTTCCAAATATTTGAAATGTTTTAATATCATAAAGCAGCTCAGCAAAGTGCTTGGCCACCTGCTGTAAATTTTACATTTTATGAGTGGTAACCTGGTGACCAGATAACCCTGTGTCCCTGTCAGGTTGGATATAAGATTTTATCATTTATCATTGTTATAAAATATGGGAAAAGCAAGAACAAAGTAGCAGCAGTTATAGAAGAGAATGTACAGAGTTGTTCTTTTGTTTCTTGGTCACAGATGTAGAAGCTTTCTTACATGCAATTAGAAGGGTTTTGGTGTTAAACCACGGCACCAATATAATGAAAAAGAGTCACATGCATACGCTAATGGTGAAATTTTAACATGGGTTAGCTGCCTATCAACTTTCTTAGACATTTGGTGATGATAATATGAATTTGTCCAGCATTCAATTGCTAAACTTTGTTAGCAATGTAGATATTTGGCATTACTTAAGAAATTCAATGGAAAGTTAACAATAATTGGATGGAGTTGCAAAACTATCTTATTTGTTTGACTTGAACCCAACTAGTCAATGTTAATGTATTTCATCAATATAGAAAATAAGCAACATAGTATAATTACATGGTACTATGCCTTTGTCATTACCTTTCTTGGTGCTTTCAGTGTATTTTATTTTCTGAATGCCTTGGGAAAGTAACATAGTATGATCCCTAATTATAATGTGACATTATAGCTCTTATTCATCATTTTATAGAAGTAAAGACAGGAAAGTGATTGAGTTTTCTGAAAATATGTTGAATATGAAATTTGCACCTGGAAAGATAAGCTATGTATCTGTTCTGTGGGGTTGTAGCCTTTCAAGCTTCTGAAAAGGAAGGTTAACATTACTTTAATTCCATGGATAACGATTATGGCGTTCCCCCAACATGTGTGCATTTTGTTTGCATGGTTTTGCGCTTAGTTCAGGTTGGAATATTAGAGCAGGCCAATTTAATTGATGTAATGCCTTTTAAGACAATGCTGCCATTCTAAATCTCAGCTTGGCCCTTGTCAGATCCATCTTGACTCACAATTATCAGAATTTGCAGTTAGGAATTTGGTTGAATTAGATATGAATGACTCTTGAAGGTAGAGTTTGATTGTGTTTGATACAACAGATTACACTGTTAATGTTCTCCATGACATGTTGTCTCTAGCAATGTATTTAGCATCTTAAAGTAGATGTCACGTAGTTTTAATATCTCACTCCTAGCTCTTGTTAACTAAATGTCTCATATTAGTAAGTCTGTTAATTAGTTAACCATGTGTCTTAATATTATTAGTCAACGGGTTTTGTGGAGTTAGATGTAAGAAATTGTAAGTCGGTTACAATTGTTCTCTAATGGCTAGAGAACAGATACGTCTGTTTAGAGTATAAAAAAGGTTTTAAAACAGGGCCTATCTTGTAATCTCATTCGAGCAGTTCTAATACATAAATCCTCTTAAGATCAATTCTATGTTGTCACAGACTTCTCTCTCTTTTACTTTCTATACTTTCTTTTATGGCCTGTTTGAATGGAGGGGGGAAGGAGGGGGAGTGGAAGGGAGTAGAGTAGAGTTGACTAAAAATAAGCTAATTTTGTGCTAAATCTACTCTACTTTACTTTACTCCTCCTCAATCCAAACGAACCATTAGTGTTTACTATAAGATCAAACAAATCAAGGACTGTTGGGAGGAGAATTATAAGAAGAGAGAAAATATTGTAAGCTATACTAGCTACTGCAATTAGTTCCATCCTCAGGGCCACAGTTGTGTAAAGCTTTCAGGGGCTTCTGTTTTGGTTAATTAATGTAACTGCATCAGCGTGGATGCTTATCCGAGTTTGCCAAATTTGCAACTTAGTAAGAAAACTGATTTTGGAGTGAAATTATGATGCAGGGTGGATATCAGTTCCATTATTTTGAGAAGGGCTTCAATACTTTTGGGATGACTTCCTTATAGATAGATAAAATCCTTCAGTACCCTTGCTGTTTATTCCTATTCATCCTTTGTGTGATTGTGCGCCCGTGCATACAAAGGAAAAACCATTCTGTAGGAGTTCAATCAATTACATCAACAGTTCTATTGTATCTTGTTCTTTCGTATGCAATGATGTCATCTTTGCAACTTAAGAATTGCATTGAAATGAGTAATGCTGAGACCACCAATATTGGCAAAGGTGTGTATGTGATACACATTTGACAATCACAACTTGTCATGTGACGAGTTGTGGCACAACGTTATGCCTAATTCAGTGGTACTAGCATAACTTCATTAAAATTCCAAGCAATTCTATTTTTTATTAGACAATTTTGCTCCAAGTAGTTTGGAATTTATCTTTTCATATCTATTACGCGATAATTTATAAGATTATTTATGTGTATTTATTTAAACACGCCATTCAAAAAAAAATTTATACTAATAAAACTACACACGAATGAAATTACATAAATATTTTGCAGTCAAACTTTTGCCTTTTCTATCATCACAAGTAGAGATATAAGGCTACCCGCAATAATAGGCTGATGTAGTTCTATTGTAATTTAATTATTCGTAGGTCCTATAGGCCAATACAACCACATAATGTGCCTCCTATTAAAAACAAAAAACCTACATAATGTGCCATTTAAAACCGTTCCCTCGGCTCATAAGTGTTAAGAATTTGACTATTGACTACCTTTTTTTTAAGTTGGACTATTGTCTACATTTTGTAGAGTTACCGGTGGTTGCTGCCGTAGCTTCAACTACACGTGGATCAGTGTTATCCAAAAAAAAAAAAACATGTGGATCAGGGTTAATATAATTGTTTGAACTTTGAAGCCCAACATAACCCGTGGGCTAGCACAACTAGGATAAAGGACAGGGCAGATTTTCCCTATTCCTTAGCAAACTGTTTGATTGATTGAAGATTTGAAGCAATGATAAATCAAAACCCTATGCGGTAATGATGCTGTACTCAATTTGTCACGACCAGGTGGTCAAGCTAGTGTCATGATTAGTACTGAAAATAGAGCACCTAGCTATATGAATTATCAGTCACAACACATGTCAGGGCTACACGACAGGACCACCGGTGTCAAATTCATCATGTATGCCTCTCACATGCTTGTATTCAATATTCACCTCCATTATCCATTAAAGGAGAGACTATCAAATACCAATTATCAAATGCAATGGATAATATATAATTATATATATTTCCATTTTCTCTACCTGTCGGGTTCTTAAATATAAGCATGGGGGGTAAGAGTAATTTCTATTAATTTATGCCGGTGCACATGCATTATCTAAACTCAAACATGCATGTGTGGGGGCCTTTGGAATTAACTTACATGTGAGATTGTGAGAGTGAAGACACATCAAATGTCACATGCAGGGTTAACATATATACCTATATATTATGGTGGATGATGATGCATGGTCTCTCATTCATAACAACCAAACAAGCTCTATATACATGAAACTTTTGAATCAACTCTGCTGAATCGAAAGGCTCGCGACAAACTTTACATTGACATGCACTACGGCACTTGCATCATTTGTCGCACTTTGATGGGGCTGAACAAACAAATACTAAAGATGGGTAAAAAGCATTTCGAATCAACCAACTAGAAGTTGATGGCCACAGCTTGAGATGATGAGACGCACAATTCGTCCTAGCTAGCTAATGTTTCCTGTGCATTCTTACACTTGTCTCCCTTAACAGTGGGTCTATGTAGTGTAGGGCTCAGGCTTCACTAAGCTCTACCACACTTTCACATTGCATGTGACTGATCATGCAATCCCATCATCAATCATAAATAAAGGAAACGACGTCACCCCCGATCCCATCCATGGCATCACATCAAACATGCAGAATCTGTTCACCAATCTCACCGCCTCATAAATCTGTAGGAAATATCCAAATCCTATTTCCAAAGCGGCCAAAAATAGATGGATAGATAGATCTAAAACAAAGCAATCTTTGTACAATAATAAAATACAACTCCTAAATCTCAAGCTGCAGAAAATGTCCCAATAATAATACATAGATGCGTGCATGGATAGACTATGAATTTTAGCACTCTACATTTACAGCACATACCCATAGATTCTATAGATTGCCATCCGTATAAAAACTAATAGAATACTCCATATATAAAGTTAAAAGTAGAGATGATTTTAAGCATCCAAGGGCCAAGATTCTCCATGGATCCTCATTGGAGTATCTAACATCATATGAAAGCCAGCCCTGTTGAAAGCAATTGAAGTGGACATCTCACGAACAGTGGCATCCGTAGTAGGAGCAGAAGCAAGTGCTGAGAGCCCCAACAAACCACAATCAATCTGAAAAAGCAACGGGTTTTGATTTTGATATGTGTTTGGGAGAGTCCTATCCATCATCCATTGCAAGTTAGCTTCGGCTGGTAATTGGAAATGGGAAAAGTTTCCCTCTGTCTTGCACTGTTTTTGAATAGTCACGTGTTCCTTAAAAGTGCAGTCTTGATGTGAGAGCAGGGACTTGAAGAGCATCGATGGTAGTGGTGATGGCGATGGGTTGTTGGTGGTGTCTGTGTTTTTGTTTGTCGCGACTGAGGTGCTGCTTGTGATTGTGGTGTGAATGGGTGAAAGGGAGGGTTGGACTTGGAATCCATTTATTGGGAATAGGTGGGATTGAGACACAACTGGGTTTATCAGACTTTTGAGGTCATTTTCTTGTTGATTGATCAAAAAATGATTTTGGAGATCCTGCATTGAGTTCTGAGATTGACATTCTAGTAAAGTTGTAGTTTGGGTTTCTAGCAATGGAGGTAAGGAACCACTTGTAGGTGATGAAGCAGCTTCCAGAAGATAACTTTGTCCTTGAAAAAGTGGATTTTTCTTCTCCCCAGCTTTGTGGAAAATCCTGCAAATCACCCATTCCTCCTGCAATATAACCATTTCATAAACAATAAGCTACTAATAAATCCGTTAAATATTTTCTCACACTTCTTTTTCACAACACCTATACACAAAATAACTCCAATTGCATGCACTAATGTACACATCATAAAATGCTAAATGTGAAAAGTTAGGTATACTGAATCTGTGAAATCAGTTACCCTAATAAATAATACCACAAAAGGACAAAAAAACACAAATTGAAATAGGCCGGGTACATGTTTAGTAAATCCATTAATGTTGCTTCAACTCTTGAATTAGAGTATGATCATGATGCAGCAATATTTTTTTAATGTCAGCAAAGTATAAGGGTAAATAAATCACATGCAAGGCATAATATAGCATAAGAAACAGTGGCCATTGACACCCAAACAGAACTTTGTTAAATCAATCTTTTCCAGTCACATCAAAATCTACCCCAAGGGGTTAATAATCCAAGTGAAAATGTTATAATATATGTTCTGGTTGGCATGCACACACACAGAGATACGAGTACAAAAACACAAATAAGTCAACCCAGAAAGTGACAAAATAGAGAGGGAGTGCAAATATGCAGTGCAAAATAGGTAACTTGATTCTCACGGCGCACGTGTGGGGAAACTGAAGAAGTCGGTGTTACATTACCTTACACGTGTGGCGATAGGAGAAGTCACCGTCAAGGCGGTACTCATGCATGACCCACTTGGTCTTCTCGCCACGTGGGGCTCTGCCTTTGTAGAAAACAAGGGTCTTCTTCATCCCAAGTAGGGCTCCACTTGAAGCACTGTGCACTTCTCTGTCTTTTCCTGTTGCTTTCCAGTACCCAGCTCCGGTTGCTCTGTTTGTTCTTAACCCAGTTGGGTACTTCCTGTCTCTTAAGCTGAAGAAGTACCACTCTCTCTCACCCATCTTTGCCACATCTATTAAAACAACAAACCAACAAATACATGTTAAAAGTGAAGAACTGAACACAAACATTTAACTTTTCTTCCCTTTTCTCTTCTCTTTTTCAATGCACATTTATTTGTGATTGAGATATGTCAGCAGGTTAAGGGATTTTGCAGGTGGAGTTAGATTTTCTGGCCAAAAATATATGGTGGGAGGCTAGGCTTATATTATAGCATGTGTGAATCTTGTAGTCTACTTTTTCTTTTTAAAGAATCATGTACTCAACTTGAAGAAAAAGATAAGGACAAATCTCACGGAAACATAGTGATGCATGAACTGTTAATTACAGAGACATATTATTGGAAGTATATATTGGTTTGAGAGTCAAGAAAACCTTGCTAGTTTGGGAGAAATTAGTTGAACTATTATGTCCATTGGGAGGTGTTTAAAATCACAACCTCGTCTTAAACCATAAGATCCTCTAATCTAGTTTTACTAATTAGAAATAAATATTCAGTTCTATAATTTCCTATGAAGGTTTTTATTTTTATTCTTTTATTTTGTAGTTTTTTATTTCTATTTTCATTTTTAATAATAATAATAATGGGTTGTTAAGTTTTGTATTAGTGGGGTTGTTAAATTTTGTGAGTTACATGACCAATAATCAGGATCATGAAGGAAGACCGTAGACCATAATAAAGTTTAGCTCAAATAATCTTAACAACATGTTTCACCCAAAAGAGAAAAAATTCATTCCAGGAATAATGAATAGTGAAGTACTATATTCTCATAAGGGGGCAAAAAAACTTTCATGGGTAAATATATAAGCGCATCAAGCGAAAAATATACATGAGAATGCTAAGGAAAAAGTAAAAACAAATATACTTAGCCATATAGTGATTATATTTTCCAAAATGAAATGGAGCAAACTAGCATACCTGGAAGCTCCCACGGCTCACATCTATTAAGGTCAACCTCTGCAATCTCCACACCACAAAAGGCCCCATTAAACACTTTGGAAGCCAGATAAAAGGTTATAAGTTCTTCATCAGTTGGGTGAAACCTAAACCCTGGTGGCAAACCCTGCTCGTTTATTTCCTCACCAGCAAGCTCACGCAGGACCTCTTCCATTGTCAACATGTCCACACAACGTAAATCAAGTGTGTTTCTTCCCAGGGAGTATTTACTTGTTTGTGTTGTGAGTGCTTTGAGGGTAAGAAATAGACTGATAATGCATGAACAAAGTGAAGAGGAAATGTGAATATATAGGGGAGAAGAGAAGCACTGAAACCAAAGGAGAAGGAAAAGCAAATAGAAGGAGAGAGGGGATAGATTTTGGGTTCATAAAAGGTTATGTGGAGCACCTAGGGAGGCTCACCTGAAAGGCTACAAAAACAGTGCAAAGAAATTTCGAAAAGTTGTTTTTATAAAAGTTTGATGTGTGTGTGTGTGTTGGGTGGGGGGTGTAGTTAATGCGAAGTTGGTTTCAGAGATTTATGCGTGCGTATGTTAGCATAGATATGTTTAGGGGATATAGACTCAGGCTTTTCTTTTAGACAGTCACAGAGATAACACGACGGGTAGCTCTCTGAACAATGATATCATCATCACCTAATCCTTTCTTTTCTTTTTGCTCAATTTGTAATCTTTATATATGTCCTTAATAGATATATTAATCATTTATTTTGAGAAAAAATTTATAAAAAATTAAAAAAATTGTCAAAATAATAAATTATATTTTTTATTTTTTTATAAATTTTTTTAAAAATAATTTACTAATATATACTTTAAAAGTACACATTAATAAATTTCATATATATATATATATATATATATACACACGCACATAAAATTACAATCAATTTATTTATTTTTATCATAAGGTGTGTTTTGAGATTATCATTATTATTACTGTGCTGAGCTAAAAGAAAAATCTCGAAAGTCTGTGGGAGGAAAATATGATACCACCGTCTACGTGGTAAAAGGACATTATCGTTGCTGCATAATTTTGGCAACGTTTTCACCTTTTGTCCTTTAGATTCCATTCTCTACGTGTATTAGAGAATTTGTGTTAATAGGTGCAATTTTTTTTTAATCTATTCTAACGTAAAGATTTACATTTTTTATTTTACATATTTATTTATCAAAATAGTTCACATTAAAATATTTATTTTATATTATATTTTATTAAAATATTAATGTTTAATTTTTTTCTTTACATACAATAATCATCATTTATTTTCTTCCTTCATCTTCTAAAAACATAAATACAAAATAAAAAACTAAATACAAAATTAATAGTGTTAATATAAATTTATACGATTATTGTAGCAAATTTGTAAATTTACGTAATTATATATTCATTAATGTGGGTCATTTTTAGACCAGAATGTGTAAATTTTACACATTTATCTATTATACATATACTGATGTAAGTGCTCTTAATATTTTAAGAGAAATGCTAATTAGTACCTTTAGGGTACTGGTTAATAATTCATTTAAAGAAAATTTTTATGGAAAATGAAAAAAAAGTAATTAATATTTTGACTGTTTTTTTCATTTCCTATAAAAGTGGTATAAAATTTTTCCTAAAATAGATTATTAATAAGTACCCTAAGAGTACTCGTTAACATGACCCATATTTTAAAAACACTCGTTTATTTGCTATAAATCAATAAAAGTACTATTAAAGATGAATTTACTTTCCTTATCTCGTAACAAATGATCCCATTTTGAAGGAGTACATAATTTCTCTACAAATATAATATAACAAGATTTTAAAATTTTATGTATAAAAAAATTAATTATAAAATAAATAAATAAATAAAAAACTAGTCCAAACTCGGAAAAACTCAACTAAGAGCCCCCTTGTTCTGTTCATATTTGTTTGGCTTGGAATCAAGGGTGTGCAAAAAACTGACGAACCGAAAAAACCATTTCAAACCGACCAAACCGTTGCAAAAATTTCGGTTTGGTTTCGGTTCGATTTGGTTTCGATTTTATTATATAAAAAACCGAAAATTTTCGGTTCGATTTTTGGTGGCAGATTTGAATGCACCGAACCGAACCGAAATATATTATTATATATTATTTTATATTAAATATATATAATATCAACTCTATAAACGTGGGCTTGGCCTTGCCAAAATTACTCAAGCCCACTGCCCCCCCCCCCCTTTTTTTTTTTTTTTGAAAGAAGCCCACTGCCCACTACCCATTAGATAATCTAGATTAATTAACTAAAATTAAATTAATTAACTAAAATTAATTAAGTTAAATAGAAACTAATTGAAAATAAAGAAAATAAAAACCCTTACCCTACCTACCCCACTTACATTACACGCCCTCATCTGAGTCCTCCATCTCCCTCACATCTCCATCTCCCTCACGCACATCGGCCACCATCTCCCTCGTCGGCTCATCGCCCTCAGGCCTCCATCTCCCTCATCTCCCTTATGCCTCCATCTCCCTCACGCACAGCAGCCACTGTCTCCCTCATCGGCTCATCGCCCTTACGCCTCATGCCTCCATCTCCCTCATCTCCCTTACGCCTCCATCTCCCTCACGCACGCCGGACTCCATCTCCCTCATCGGCTCATCGCCTTCACACCTCACGCCTCCATCTCCCTCATCGCCTTCATGCCACACGCCTCCATCTCCCTCATCGCCTTCACGCCTCACGCCTCCATCTCTCTCACGCCTCTGCTGTCGCCTCCACATGCCGGCCTTCACACGCCGGCCGCCCCACGCGGCTTGATCTTTTCATTCTCACGGTGACGTTCTCTTGTCTCTTTTTAATTTCTTGATAAGCCTCTCTCTTTTTGTATTTGGGTTTTGAATCAATGCTATTTTTTTGTGAATCTGATGTTGAGTTGTTATTTTCTTATTGAAAAAATGTGATGTTGAGTTGTTATTTTCTTTTTGTGACTGTGATGTTGACTTAGAGTTTTGGAAAAATAGATAGCCTCATGTGCTTAACCGAAAACCGATCGAAACCGACAAAAACCGAAATATCACCGAAACCGATTGATTTCTAATTATTTCGGTCAGTTTCGGTTGAGAATTTCACAAACCGAAAATTTCGGTTTCGGTTGGCCAAAACTAAAAAAACTGACCGAACCGAACCGATTACACCCCTACTTGGAATGCCTCCCATTCCACTTTCCGAAACCTTTATTTTAGTCATTCATATTTTTGGAAATGTCTTAGAAATGAACAATAAACTGCTTCCGTGCATAACTAGTGCTTCTTTTATATATATATATATATATATACCTGCACTTTCATTAATTAGAGAAACAAAAATAGTACTAAGAGGATTAGTGTGAGAATTTAGTTTAGGGTTAGTGTTACTGATGATCTACTCTTTCAACTGAACTAGAATGGTTCTGTAATTAAGTTAGTCAAGCGTAGTCAGTAGCAAACCTTCGCCAATTTAAGTTTGTGCCAAGTAAATACTCAAGAAACATGGCAGTCTTAATACTAAATTTGCGCAATCATGTCAGCAAAACGTTCTAAAGTTTGGAATAATTAATTATTTAGCACTGCAAGCTAGAATGTAGTGGCGTGCAACTCCATCTCAAAAAAATAGTTAATTACTAATTAAATTTATAGTGAAATTTAATATTTATACATGCAAGAGAATGACATGTCACAACATTGTATTCTAAAAATACTTAAAAATTATCGTATATTTTATCTTCATTATCTAGGAAGTTAGACTACGCTCACAAGAGAGGAAACTTCTTGATTGGTTGGGTAATTAGAATCAGTTCTCGAAAATAATAGACTACTCGAGAACAATAATAGAAAATTGTATCATGCTGCAAAGGAGAAAAGAAAGGGGAGGGACTCCCTGTTAAACTCTATCTTCTCTCCTTCTAATTTAGGAGGAATGAAAAATAGTGGACATAAGAAAAAACAATTCTCTCCATTTTGATTTTCTCTTTCAATTTCTCTTCAACCAAACAAAATATTTTTCTTCCCCTCCCTCTTTTCCTTCTCTTAGTTTCTTTCCTTCCAACTTCTCTCCAACCAAACCTTAAGAAACCCTAGGAAAGCAAGAGTGGGAAGATCCTTAGAAACCATCAGATTGAGGATCCTTATAAATCCTAATTATTAGTAGCTATTGATCTCTATTAGAGTGTGGGGGTAAATGTGTAGAAAAAATAGTATATTGATAAAAAAGTCATGTTAATGGGTGCACTTAGGGTAATTGTTAATAAACCATTTTTAGAAAAATTTTTATACAACTTTTATGGGAAATTGAAAAAGCTATCAAAACATTAATTTTATTTTTTTCTCATTTTTCATAAAAAAAATTTCTAAAATGGTTTACTAACAAATGCCCTTAGAACATTCATTAACATTTCTCTTGATAAAAATATTTTTTCCCCCAAAATAAAAGAGCAAATTGAAGTTATGGGTTTAAATATTGTACCTGCAACATTTTTTTACAAAGAAATACAATTTTTGCAATGGCCATTCCTACATATCCGGTAGAAAAGGATCCCATGATGGTGAACCAATCTTACCTGGGATTGAAAATTCCAAGTTTATTTATGAATAGTAAATCCAATTATATTAGTGTCTATAATTATTATTTTTTCTGTGTAATACTAATTGATAAGGCCTCATTGGTAAGTTCTACAAGATCTTGTACTTTGAAATTTATGGTTATGGACCTAAATCCCATATCTACAACTTAATTCATCTGATTACATTATCCGCTATTCGTATGACAATATGTACAACTCCTTTGCGAGCTTCACAGCAAGAAATGATATATTCTTACGCAAATTATTTGTTATAATGAGAGGTATCCTCATCCATATTTATCTCGTCAAAGATGATAGTATAGATATAGAAAAAATTTAAGATAGAATATATATATTTGGAGAAAAGATTAGGAAGAGCCCCTCAAATTGAGAATTTTCATTCATTATGTCATTTAATAGTTTATAATAAGATCTTGATAACTATATATTTTTTACTACTAGACAATTTAAAATAGACTTTTCTAGCCCCCTCATCTAAAAATCTTGGTTCAAACCCTTCGATTATTTGTTTCAAATTCACATTACTAATTGAAATTAGTAATTGAGGTTACACAAAATTGGAGCTAGAAAGTTTGGTTATCTCTTGTTTATTATTGTCAAAAGAGAGATAGTGCTTTTGTGTCATCCTTTCCGCAAGGCTAATGGAAGTGCAAATACTTTAGCCAAGGAAGTAAGAGAGCGGGAGGAGCAAGCGAAGGAATACTTGCACTGTCCAATGTTTGTTAGGCAGGCTTTTGGCAATGATCAGGAGAATAGACACCACTCATTGAGTCATTGTATGACTTCTTTACCATGGTGCTTTTTGATCAATGTGTTTAGTATACATATAATTTTTTACGGAAAATGCTAATAAGTACCTTAGGACACTAGTTAATAATTTATTTAAAGAAAGTTTTTACGAAATATAAAAAAAAAAATTTAATATTTTGATATTTTTTTTTATTCCTCATAAAAATAATATCAAAATTTTTTTAAAATAAATTATTAATAAATATTTTAAAAACACTCGTTAACATATGACTCATTCTCTATTTCAAAACTGAAACAATCGGGATCTAGTTTTTAATTTTTATGTTCCAGAGACACTTTTGTCTGGGTATTCCTTCAATGCTTGGACAATTGAGCATGTCATCAAACGCGTCGGCGTTGCACGTGTAATATGATCAGGCTTTTTAAATAATTAAAATCGTTCTGATCTTTAGTGACTCAGTCAAGCAAAAAATAACAACAGCTAGGATCTACTGACTGCTGCCCTATATAAAAAATTATATGAGCCTACATGCCCTACCACTTCTATTTTAATACTACTATGTTCTTATTACGTCTCTGATAGACCTAACACCATTTATTGGTCTCGATATTTCCACCAAACAAATAGTAATATTCCATCCTGATAACTTTATGCAACATGTAAGCAACATGTGTTTTCCTTTCTGAATTATACAAATACGTAGAAATTACAAATATAAGGAAAATTTGGTTGTAACAAGTACTTACCATTTTCAACAAAATATTAATATTATTATATATTTTAAAAATATAATTCTTAGATTGCATGTTATTTATATCCCTATATGTATATTAAATTTTGTATTAATCAAATGTTATTTACTATTTAGTCTATATATAAATTTATTCTTTATACATCATTTTAAATTATAAAAACTTAAAATTTGAAATTTTGATGGATTATATAACTATCGTTCTTTTGAAAATTTGGCAAACATGAAAGATAGAAGAATTATTGAGTGTTGTTTTAGACATTGACTATAACCAAGTTTGTATTATTTATTCTCATTTGATTTCATAAAAGCTTATTACATCTTTTAACATTGTGCTAATTGTTATTTATTCCGTTTGTTTTTATTATTTTCATCATTAAATTCATATTTTTGTTTCCAATATTAATCCATCGACTAATATGGAGGTTCTATCGTTCTAGTGCAATAGGTGAAAGGTAGTTGATTGACTCGACACTACAAAAAAACTGGACTATTGCGGCGGGCCAAAACCGCTGCAAAAGCCCAAAAAAGGGCTGCTAAAGACCCATTTGGCCCATTGCGGAGGGAGCTATTGCGGCGGTTCTACCCGCCAGCCTTGCACTGCTGCAATAGCTCTATTGCGGCGGTCACAAAAAACACCGTTATAAATGCACTTTTTAGTGGCCTTTTTGGTTTTTTGCGGCGAACAGAAAACCGCCGCCATATGTTGTCAGAATTTGTATCAATTAACTTTTAGCGGCGGTTTATGCACACCGCTATTGGTGTCCACCTTTAGCGGCGACCAAAAGGTGCCGCTATAGAGAACCAATTAAAATGGAGTCATTGCAGTTTTAGCGACAGGGAGAAACGCCGCTATAGGGCTTCATTGAAATCATAATATATGTACCATTAGCAGTGCTTTTTGACCGCCACTATAGATTTTTTTTTTTCAACAGGTTTTAAAACCACTATTTTTTTTTTTTTTTACAGACCTATTACAAAGAACCTGTAACTAATTAATACAATACCACAAATGTAACTAATTAACAACAACACAAATGTCTCCAAACTAACATAATATTAACATCAAAATATATTTTCAAATACATAACAAAAGAAAAGATGTGGTCCTTTGTACACAACATTATATTAACTACATAATATTTTCTATAACCATCATCATAAAATTAACAAAAGAAAGATGTGGTCCTTTGTACACAGAAAATCCTTCAACACTTAAATTAAACTAATACCATAATCAAAGTTTAAAAGTGTTTCAAAATAACTTTTCAGCATTTGCAAAAAATGTGTTTGTTCAAATGTGGTGCTTTGTACACAAAATGTCCTCAACATAATATTTATAAACTGCTTGGTTGATGGGATGCAGCTGATGATTTTTGGAGAGTTGGGGATATTAGGATCGGAGGAACGTCCTACATACAAAAAAAAAAGGCAATAATTATGACACAATGATATCAAATATTGGAATCCAAAATTGCTTAATGCATGAGCATTACAAGGGAAATTTGGAGTTTCAAAGGCTGCAACTACAATATAGAAATCACAATACAACTATCAAACACCTTAAAGTATAAACTCACACTACAAGAAAAAAGACATAATGCAACAAGTATTATTGCAACAAGAAAAATAATGGAGGTAATATACATACTATTGCATCTCTAGGTTGTTTTTTGTTATAGTAGTAACTTAAATTTATTACATCAATATGAAATTGTAGCAATAATTATTATTTTACATCGAAATGTGTTGTTGTAATAGATAACCCTTATTATACATTGAGATATGTTGTTGCAATAGGTAATAATCTTTTATTTCACATCGAACTATATTGTTGTAATAGGTTAAATATTTATTTTACATCAAATTTTGTTGATGTAATAGAGGTAAGTAATTGAGTAGCAGGAAAATTAGGGAAATTGGCGCTTTTTTTTTTTTTTTTTTTTTTTCCATTGATTTCCTCTCTCTCACCCATGTCTATCCTTTTTTTTTTCTCATCTCAATTTCCCACTTTCTCTCACCACATCTATCTTCCTATTTTCTCTCATCTCAAATTTAACTCACACCCACGCCTATTTTTTTATATTTATTATTACAACGACTTGCATCGACTTTTTTGTTATTGCAATAACACCTATTGTAACGAGATTTTCAAAATAAATCATTGCAATATGTGGAACTTATTGCAACGAAAATCTAGTATTGCATAAACCTATTGCCACGGAGTTTATTACAACGGTTTGCATCGACTTTTTTATCGTTGTAATAACACCTATTACAATGACATTAGTTGTTATTGCAACGAATTATTTTGTTGTATTAAGTCTTTTTTCTTGTAATGTCAATTTCTACAAGGAAGAACATAAATAGGCAAAACTCAGATTTTGAAAATAGTATGCAACCTAAAAAACAAACCCTGCTTAAATTATAACCATGCATCCATAAACTGAATGCCAATGCAAGTGGTAAATGAAAAATGAAACAACAAAATGTGTACAGTGGTAGATACTCAAATAAAGAAGAGAAGGCAAAAGCCAGAAGCCTACATTCCCATCATCTCATAAAAAAAGTTTTCTAAAACATAGGCCTAATACAATCAGCTCATGTCCCAACAATTCAACAATTCAAGTGTTTGACAAAGCTAAGCTACCTTTCTAGTTGACAAAGCTAAGCTAAACTACAAAACTTTGCACTTGCCAATTACACAGCATCCCATTGGTTGACCTCATCCTCCACCTTTACTTAACTCAATTAATTCAACATCAGAATATAGAAGAATTTCAATACAAATGGCATATACAAGAACCTAATTGTATAAATTATTTGAGGGATGCAATTTTTGCCAATGACATTAGAAACTAGCATTAGCAATGGTTCCCATGATCACGTACTTTCAAATCCCTTTACAAGATCTGCTAGAAATGGTCTTGTATAACAAGTATGCCAATAAAATCAGCACTAGTAATGGCACAACCTCAGCTATAAATGTCCAAGAAGTAAGTCTTGAGGCAATACTAATGATTATCCAATATCTAATGCTAATCAAAGTGCTAATTAGCCCAAGTGCTAATCAACCTGAGTGCTAATCAACATTATCAGCCCAAGAGCTAATCAACACGTTTTTGATATTTTTCAACAGCCCAAAGTGCTAATCAGCCCAAAGTCTTCACTAAGTTATATTTTACCTTAAAATTGGCAAGTATAAATCATGTAGCTTAGAAAGAAAGCTCAAAAAACACAACACAAACCTTCTTACTATCTAAATACAAACTAACCCAAAAACACAAATTAACCATTAGAAACCCCAAAATCAAAATCATTAATGCCAACCTGACTGCATTGTGAAGTTATTTGTTGCACTTGTCGAAGCATGCAAACCATTCTTTTGCTCCATCTCTTCGAATTGGCTAAGTCTTTCCTTCATTTTGTCAAAAGAGGAAAATTTCTCTTGCATCTTAGCCAAGGAAGCCTTCAGTTGTGCAACTTCGTCGTCCCTTGATTGACTTGATCGTATTTGAAGGTTCGTGAGAGCACTCTTGCTACTTCGGCCACTTGGGCTTAGACCAAATCCTACCCCACAAATATGACCTTTGCGCTCCTTACCCATCACTTTGACAAACACATCATCTGGTGCCCATGCAATACTACCACTTATGTTATCTAATTGCAATTGATTCGAAGGTTTAGCCAACAACTCCTTCATTTTATTTTGATATTTGGGTTTGAACAAAACAAAATAATTAGAAATTAGCAACATCATTTGATTGAAGACAACAAAAATTATATTGAGAAGCATACACAATATAATGAATACAATAAGATGTAGCCAAAATCTGTCATCTCTATAGCAGTATAAGATACTATTAATAAAGATGAGAGAGGAACTAAATTAATACTTATTGTCCTCTCTATAGAATTTCATTTCATCTGTCATTGATGAAATGAAATTCTCTTATATACCATATATGGATTGAAAGAATACAAGAAGCTATGGTAAAGTTTATAGAGATGAAAGCTTAGTCCTTAGAGTAATAATCAGACCCTAACCAACTAAAGTAGTCATAAAATAAACAAAAAACCTCATCATTTATCTGTTACTCAACTTCGAATCAAGAGTAATAATATGCAAATGTAGAAAAGATTGACAAAGCCAAGATTGTTGAGAACTTGAGAAAGTAGGGAAGAGTCATCTACGGACTCCAGTACATGAAGCCTACCTTCTAGGTCAAGAGTAGCTTTACTTCTTTAGGGAAACGGTAACACTCCTTAACAGCTTAAGTAACTCCTAATTGACCACAAGATGAATAATAGTTAGTCACATGGTTAATTACAGAGTTAGTTAGCTACATTACAATCTTGTACTTTACAAGTGTCTACCAATTTCAACCTGAATAAGCTGAGTGCAAGTAAGCTAACAAAGACAAAGAGGAAACTAATTACAGGCAACTAACAAGATAAGTACAAGTACATAGACAATGCAGCACCAACTCCACTCATGCTGTAGTGATACAGCAGCAGTTATGTTAAAGCAACACTGCAACTCATTAACTCAACTAGCTAAGCTGATGCTGACAGCAAGTAGCAGATTCTACTGCAATGCAACTAGCAAACGGGTTATGCAACAATAGACAACAGGCATAGCAGAAACATAACAGCTAGGTAGTCCAGTCTTGAGGGTTTTAATAGAAGTACTAGTTGTTGTTGTTGTTAGAAGTAGAGTTCAAAATCATAAATAGTTACATATCCTCCTCCATTTGTCTCTTATCACAAGGCTAATCAACAATATTAACCAGCATACAATACAAGAAGTTGAACCAGTCAAACAAATGTATCAACCAGCATACAATAATCAACAATATTAACTCCATCAAGGCATACAATAATCAGCAATATTACAATGACATGGACATCATGAGCTTGGCAAAAAAAATGGTCAAGGCATTTACTCCATTGAATTAGAACTGCAACAAGTATGCTAAACAGTATGGTTATTGTGAAACCACTCTATTGAAGTAAATGCAATGATTGACAATGAAAATGAAACCAAAAATGGATTACTCACCATTTTTGCTTGCACTATGTCATTAATTGCAGATCCATCTTTACGAGTATGCAGTATTGAATATAATGTTGCATGCTCTATAGGAC
Organism: Quercus gilva; assembly: GCA_023621385.1. Taxonomy (NCBI): domain Eukaryota; kingdom Viridiplantae; phylum Streptophyta; class Magnoliopsida; order Fagales; family Fagaceae; genus Quercus; species Quercus gilva. The sequence continues at coordinate 16,585,210 of CM042474.1, forward strand.
GTCCATTTGCTTTTTCCTGCAATATGAACATCATATTTATGTTGTGATGAATATTGATTCCACATAAACTTAAGATAAGTAAAATTATTTAAAAGTTAGTCATAATACTTATTACCTTCTTTGCAGTGTGCATGGCAAAGCTGCATGAACCAGCAGTATGTAAGTCCTCCTGTTTAGAACAACAGTCTCTATTCTTCTCTGACTCTATCTACAAAGTTATGGAGTCAGAGAATACTATCAGAATAGCAAGACAAAATCTTTGATAAGCTCAAGAGGGTAGTTTTGAAAAAATAACTAAAAAAAAAAAAAGAGAGGGTAAGACATGTAAGGCAGTTGGAGGTCCAATTTGTTTTTGTAATGTTATCTACAACATTTTTGTTGGTACATATAATATAAGCTCTCACCCACATTTCATTTTTAAGCTAATGAAGAAAGATGTTGAAAATCATAGGCAAACCGGTTCCAATGTATGGAGCTTTGGAGAAGTAGCTGTTCATCAATGGATACATGTTTTCCTACATACATGTTACATACATGTATGTAGGAAAACATGTAACTGATTGTTACATATTATTCCGATGTCAGATATGAGAGGATTGCCATCTTAAATGCTCTAGGGGCTTAATATAGTTATCTTGGAAAGATTGAGACGAAACAAAGAGAAAAGGAGGAACATTTTATTTTGGCTACTCAATACTATAACAAAGCATCTAGGATTGACATGCATGAGCCTTCTACTTGGGTTGGCAAAGGTCAAGTGTTTGATACATACATACATATGTACATAAGAAGATCTAAACATATTAATATGTTTCTTGCCTAGTGTCAATTAGAAGATCTAAACAAAAATATCAACATATATTTCTCAATAGATTAACTTAAAAGAATAATCCAATGTAAGAACTTTATACAAATAATTTGATTAAGAATAAATTAAGAAAACAAATCAATGTACAATCATTAAAAGTTTGACAATATACCTGCAAACTTTTAAGAAATTTTGAAGTACTTTGGATTCTATTAAGAAGTTGCACAAAAATTTCTAAAAAGGTGGAGCTGTATTGTAAAAATAATTAAAAAAAGAAAAAGAAACTAAATTTTAAAAAAGAAGAAGGTATTATTCATGACAATTAGCAGTTCACCCATGCCATGAACTGCTTTTGTTTCTGTTTTATTTTTTATTTTTTATGTAGTGATTCCCCATTAAAAACAGCACAAGTGTAACTCATTAGGAAAAAATGTGAAAGAAATTAAGAAATGTAAAATTTTTTGTTGGGTTGTTGGTGGAATATAAAATTTTTTGTTCAAGCAACAATTAGTAAAGTAAAACCCGTTCTTTGAGCAGAAATAACCGTCACATTTACAACATGGCAGTAAAGAAAACCAAAAACACAGATTAAGCACATCTTTAAAAGAAATTTTTTTTGTTAAAAGAACACACCACTCCATCCTCAATATACCAATGGTCAACAAGAACATCCCAATCTTCTAGTATGCATCCCTTGGGTCAATTGCTCTTCACTTGTGCTTTGTTTCTTGGATGCGGTATATAATGTGCCGTTTTCAGCCTACACTTGTGATCCCTCCAAGCCTTCCCAATTTTTTGTAAGGTAAATGTCTTCAAACCCTCATATGCAATAGGATTAGTAAGGATGGCGTATTTTCGCTACAATCAAATAGTTGAGTTAGCAAATTACAATCAAATGGTTGAGTTAGAATTAGAACTGCAACAAGCATGCTAAAATGTCATAATTACAAGTATTATAAGTTCTTGGTTTACCTCTACAAGACGCTAACACTCTTCTTTAAGTTTTTTGGCATGTCCCTCCAATTTAGATATCTTATTAGGCACATGTGGGGTTTCCGCACAATCGTCCCCAAGAAACCAGTGAAAACCCTCGCCCCTTCATCAACCGGTCGATGCATACTATTTAGTGGCTACTCAATTACTTGGTCATTAGGAAGATCCCAACATCCAAGTACTTGCTTAGCCCGCAAGTGGCACGTACAGCTGGCTGCACATTTGAAATTTAAAGGAGACAATATTGTTCAAGTAGGTAAATATATATGAAATTAAATAAAAAATTAAAACAAGAGGAAAATGAGGTGGCAAACGAAATAATATATTATAGGTTGTATTTTGCTAAGAGATAGTGTATAATATTATGCTAGAATTCTTACTAGAAAAAGTAAGAGTGTTTAATGAAACTTTTCATGAATAGTTTTTTTTTTAGTGTCAAGTAAAGAAGATTAGCATCAAGCCCATGAAACTTTTCATGAACAACTTAACACCCTAACATGGTGGGTGTCGGAGATAGAAACATAATCTATTTAGATTTTTGTTCTTCAATTTTATATATCTAATAAGCAAACTTTAGCTGTTGATAAATGTTGAACACTTTCTTTTATAAAAGCTTTGACAGTGAGTACAATTTGCACCAAAGGCTATAGCAAGTGAGTTAAAAAGATCCACCTGCAAGACAAGTTGATAAGAGTGATGCTGAAATAATGAGGAAGAGAAGACTGATTGTTAAGCTTTTTTGTTTTCTCACACAAGAGTACAGATCAAATGATGCTTTCCTTTCTTCATTATAAGGAGCTTGAAATTTACTTAGCTAGGGAGTCTAAGTCAGTGAGAAAAATGAAAATTGACAATCAATTATAAAGAATGTTAAGTTTTATGCTCTTTTAGTTAAAAATTCAAACAGAAAGGGAAAGGAGACCACTTTTCTTTTGCTAACACACACAACATCAATGAACTCACTAAAAAGGATGAAAAACCAGTTAATGATCGCTTGTCCTAATATACTTCAATTCTAGATCTTCAAGCAACTCCTAATTCAACACTTCAGTTAAACTAATATGCAACAATTACAACCCTTGTTGACACCCATTTTGACAGAAACTCATCAACAAAATCTAAATCCCAACACAAAATAACTAAAGCACCTAAGGCAATCATTTTCATAAAACCTTATATACCTCTCAATATGCAAATCTTGTATGCATGAGGCTAGAATGGTATCTTGTATGCACTAGCCACCCATTTTGTTTTTTTGTTTTTTTTTTTTTGTTTTGTTTTGTTTTTTTTTTTTTGTTTTTATAGAATTTTTAAGCAAACTAATAGCAAATTTGATATCAAGTTGTAAGCCTATACCTTGCATAGAAATTTCATACATTTCTTTATTTGTTTCTTGATCCACATGTTCTGTAGAAGCTCCTTCCACAGTTACGCTCTTGGAACTCGTGCGCAAATTTGCTTTTCGTCTTGCCATTTCAACTGTCAAAGTGTAAAATAAAAACAAGTATCATCATAACTATTAACCAAGCTAATCAAATTCAAAACCCAAATCGCATTTTAGTCCTTTAAGATAAAACCAAAAGAATTTAATAATAAATGAAAAAAACCATCAAACACCAAATTTGTTTTGTAAAGAAAATATACAGTGAAACAAACAATTCAAGGACAAAAATTTTTTACCTTGTAGTGGTGGGAGTAAGTTGAGCAAATGTGAGGAATTGGTTGCCTGGTTGAAGCTGAAGAAAGTGGAGAAAAGGAAATGCAAAGAAAATGGTTTCAGCTTCAATCTACTTCTTATGCTGCTTCTATATTTTGGAAAATGGTTTAAATATGCTTACACCAATAGATTGCTAGGACCATTGTTATCAATGTTTGCTACAATCAATGAATCAATTTGTTTTCCTTTCAGAAATAGCTTAAATATTTAGGGACCATGTTTTCTACTAATTGCATAGCCATTGGTATGAAAATAGACAACTAATGGTGAATCTATTAATGGCATGAACCTCTACAATAAATTTAAAACACAATGCCCAAGACAGATTGTAGAATACTACAAAGCAGTAACAAGTGACCTATAATAGAATTTGATGATAAATGTGCTATAATGCTTTAAGTTGAAGGAGAGTGCTTCCACCTTTTGAATGGCATATCAGTTTGAGAAGATTATAAGCACATTCACTCCCCATTCATCTCAAATTATGTGATTGATTCAATATAGTCTAAACATTATGATAACCTCACAATTTCTCCATAGAGAGAGAGAGAGAGAGAGAGAGAGAGAGAGAGAGAGAGAAACTGAACAGCTTTGGCTCAAATTGCATTTCCTTTTCTTCACACAATCAACCCGATAAACAAGTCCAACATCAATAACCCATTTAAAAAATTAAAGAATCAAAGAATTCAGAGGAATAATTTGGTTTTTGACTAGAAAACATCCTAATATATTACCAAACAAACAACAAAAAAATAGATAACAAATTGAACAAAAAAACATATAACATAAATAAATAAATAAATAAACTAACAAGGTGGATTGAAATGAGGTGGCGTCAACGAGGTGGATTAGGGTTGCTAGGTGGCGCTAATGAGGTGGATTAGGGTTGCCAGCTGGCGGTCACTGAGTCAACATGGTTTGGTGGTGGTGGGGGGGTTGTTGTGAAGGCGGCGGTGGTGGTGGGATTTTGGGTTTGCAAGGGAGAGTGAGAGAAAGAGAGAAAGAGAAAGCTAGAGATAAATAGTGTTTGGGTGGGATTTTGGGTCTGAGAGGGAGAGTGAGAGCTAGAGAGAGAGAGCTGGGATTTTGGGTCTCTGAAGTGAACGAGATAGATACAGTAAATGAGAGAGATATAGTGAATGAGAGAGATAGAGAGATACATTGTTTGGCAAAAATGAAGAGGTGCAAAAATGAAGAGGCGGTAAAATGAAAAGCTAAAAAAAAAAAAAAAAAATAGAGGGAAGATTTGGGGAGAGGTGGGGAGTTAGAAGGTCTATAGCGGCAGTCCAACCTACTGCTATAACTAAGCAAAAGCGCCGCAACAAAGAGTCCCTATTGCAGCGGTCATACAAATGCCGCGACAGATTGAATATTGCGGCGTTTTCCTATACCGCCGCTATAGTATCTGTGGAAAATGATATGTTTATTGCAGCGGGATTTTGGAGCACCGCTATATCTATGTAAATGCTGCTAATACACACATATTGCGGTGGTTTGCTATCCCATCACTGTAGGATGCTGCAAAAGACTATACCTATAGCAGTGGTCACAAAAAACGTTGCAATAGACCCTATGTACAGCAGCGGTCCCAAAAAATTCCGCAATATGCGACATATAGCGGCGTTTTTTGCACCCGTCACAATAGTACAGATTTCTTGTAGTGTGATAATGGAGCCGACAACAAGAACAATCAATTTTTTTTACCAGGTTTGTGACTATGATATGATTCAATTAGTTTGAATGCATGGCATTATATTATTTTTACAGTCAAGCCAGTTGATTTTGTGAGTCTTTAAATTCGTGAAAACCTTACAAGAAACAAGCGCGACATAAAGGGGGAAAAAAAGGCAAAAAAATTGATTTTGAAACTTATTAGGTGGTCTCCTTTGCTCTTGCTTTGTGTTCAAGAACTTTGAAAACTGAAACAAGGAGTCTTGTTTCCTTAGGCCCAATTCCCAGTGGATAAAAATCATCTTGTTTTCAAATTTTTTCAGTTTTTCCTAAATTGTATTCATTTTCAGTGTCAGCCAAATAGGTCCAACGGAAAGAAAATTGGGAATTTCTCATCTAATTTGCAATTAATGTAGTAAGTGACCCCTAAAGAGTCGGTGATATTTAGGGGTGGCAATTCATGTTCGCGTGTTGAGTTCGTGTCGTGTCAACTCATAAGTATTCGACTATATATGAGTCAACACTAACCTAACAACTTTATTAAATGGGTCAAGATTCTTCAACCCTAACATAATCCATTTATTAAACAAGTCAATCTTGTTAACCTGTTTATCAGATTTTATCAAAAATAAAAAAAATAAAAAAACAAACAAATAAATATTTTTTAATAAAAATTCAGAACTAACGAGTAACTGTATCACAAATAATCATTTAAAACTGAAGTCAATCACTATATGTCAAAGAAAATAAACCACAACAACTAATAAGTTTATATACCTAGGGTTTGAAGGGTATATTGGCAAAATGTTACTTAATTAAACATGTCAGACAGGTCAAACGGGTTCCATGGGTTGAACACTAACCCAATCCATTTATTAAACAGGTCAGTCATGTCAACTTGAATATGACACGAATTTATTAAGCCTCAACCCATAACCTGCTAATTTCGTGTCATGTCGTGTCTGGTTAACGGGTTATGTTTAATTTTGCCACCCTTAGTGATATTCAACCGTGGTGGTTTTAAGATGAGAAGGTCACATTGAATATGGGTTGGGTTTTGAATCTTTTGATACTTGTCCGACATGTGCACCAGTTGAGTGATTGAATCTCTACTTTGCCATACAAGTCGTTTGTCTTAGGTAGCTCGTCTATCGCCTACATGAATGGATGAGTGAGGACACTTAGCCCTTTGAAGCGACAAAAAATCCTATTCTACATTCACTCAAGTGTAGAAACCGTTGCACACCACGCCAAAATGTGTTTCTACAATTTTGTACCTACTAATTATGGGATGTAGAACATGATGATCTTAGTGCCACTAACCCACTACCTCCACTATGTTGGTATCTGAATTCCAGCAAAGGTGGTCACTCTAGATATCTATATAAACACCAAGATATCACAATTCCAAGGTACTTAAAAACACAATTTCCTAACTTCAAACTTTTAGAATTCTTGGAAATCAGGACAAAATTGCCCTTTGCCTTTTTCGGGCAAATTATATAGCCTTATGCCCCATTTCCCAAACTAATTAGGAAAATGCCCCTCTTTTAAAACTCGATTTGTGATAAATCGAGTTAAAAAAAAAAAAATTTGGAGCCCTATAGTGGCGTTTTAAGGAGCCTATAGTGACGTTTTAAGGACTTATAGTGACGTTTTTTAACTTGACTTCAATGAAATCGAGTTATAGGTAAAAAAATGCTACTATAGGTCGATTTCATTGCCTATAACTTGATTTCATTGAAGCCGAGTTAAAAAACGTTACTATAGGTCCTTAAAACATCACTATAGGGCTCCTTAAAAACGCCATTGTAGGGCCTAACTCGATTTATCACAAATCGAGTTTTAAAAGAGGGTATTTTCCTAATTAGTTTGGGAAAGGGGGTATAAAGCTATATAATTTGCCCGAAAAGGGCAAAGGGCAATTTTGTCCTAGACATCATTGTGAGTTTCTAACTTAATCATTGAAGGGTTTTTGGCTGGCATCATGCTGATGCATTCCATAAGTAATTTTACTTTAGGTTTTTTTATGCAATTTTTAAAACTCGATTTGTGATAAATCAAGTTAAAAAAAAAAAAAAATATTCTGAAGCCCTATAGTGACGTTTTAAGGAGCCTATAGTGATGTTTTAAGAACCTATAGTGACGTTTTTTAACTCGACTTCAATGAAATCGAGTTATAGGTAAAAAAAACGCCACTATAGGTCGATTTCATTGCCTATAACTTGATTTCATTGAAGCCGAGTTAAAAAACGTCACTATAGTTCCTTAAAACGTCATTATAGGCTCCTTAAAAACGCCATTATAGGGCCTAACTCGATTTATCACAAATCGAGTTTTAAAAGAGGGCATTTCTCTAATTAGTTTGGGAAAGGGGGTATAAAGCTATATAATTTGCCCGAAAAGGGCAAAGGGCAATTTTGTCCTAAAAATCATTGTGAGTTTCTAACTTAATCATTGAAGGGTTTTTGGCTGGCATCATGCTAACGCATTCCATAAGTAATTTTACTTTAGGTTTTCTGATGCAATTTTTAAAACTCGATTTGTGATAAATCGAGTTAAAAAAAAAAAAAAAAATTCTGGAGCCCTATAGTGACGTTTTAAAGAGCTTATAGTGATGTTTTAAGGATCTATAGTGACGTTTTTTAACTCGACTTCAATGAAATCGAGTTATAGGTAAAAAACGCCATTATAGGTCGATTTCATTGCCTATAACTTGATTTCATTGAAGTCGAGTTAAAAAACGTCACTATAGGTCCTTAAAACGTCACTATAGGCTCTTTAAAAACGCCATTATAAGGCCTAACTCGATTTATCACAAATCGAGTTTTAAAAGAGGACATTTTCCTAATTAGTTTGGAAAAGGAGGTATAAAGCTATATAATTTGCCCGAAAAGGGCAAAGGGCAATTTTGTCCTAGAAATCATTGTGAGTTTCTAACTTAATTATTGAAGGGTTTTTGGCTGGCACCATGCTGATGCATTTCGTAAGTAATTTTACTCTAGGTTTTCTGATGCAATGAGTTTGGATGATTGACTAAGTGACAATCTTATGCATCATTAATTTTCTAATGTCAAATTCAAAATTAAGGGTTAATATTAATGATGATGAAATTTAGCCAAAGATGCTCTGTTGGACTCTTGGAGAGTAATTTGCACCAACAACGATTGTATCACTGTACAAACTGCAGAGGGAGTTGGTGTAAGACTAAATGAATTTGGTTTCCCATATGATAATGTACATATGATCAATTAGAGGTCTAATGGGAATGTAACTTCGTATCCTTAAGAATTTGTATGTGGTTGGTTAATAGAAAATTTTTGTTTGAAGAAGGAAAAGTTTTGATGAACAAGTGGAGATTAATTGAAGAAGGAATACCGGTCCTCCTTCAACCCATAAGAGTATTATTCAGTTTTCCCATCAATAGATTGAACTGAACATTATAGATCAAACATTATAAATTAAGTTTTTTAATTATTTAATTATGTTTTTATGTATTTGTGAAATTCAGGATAATTCTAGTTCCTGGAATTGGTGAAGTTGATAATGATCAAACGTAAATGAATTTTACTCTTGGGTTGGGGGATAGCAATGAGCCTGTGTGACTGAGCCTGGCGATTGCAATGGCGTAAAATTTTGAGGAAAGCCGAATGGCAACTTTAGGTAATGAATGACGTGACATACTTCAAGCTTTTGCCTTTTGGATCTTCGTTTGTGACGTGGTGCAATGCTAACCTTAAACTAGGCTATGACGTAGCTGAATACATGCGTGGGATTATTTTGTAAATGTCCTAACGATATTTTTTTTTTTTATAAAGTTTAGTTATAAAATTGGTGGTAACTTAAGGCTACAATTTTACTTAATAAAATAAATTTTACAATATATTTTAAAAATCTAACTGTTGAATTACATATTCTTTACGATCTTAATACATATGTTAAATTTTGTGTCAATAAAATATTATTTATTATATGATTTATAAGTTTATATTTTGTATATAATTTTAAATTAAAAAAAGTTGCAATTTAAAAAATTTATTGATGACATAGTTATTAATCTTTAATTTTCTTGAAATTTTGCAAGTATGGAGGATATAAGAAGAATATGTAATTTAATGGTAGATTTGTCATAATTCACATCCAATAAAAAGATATTAAGTAAGTTTGTAACCTAAGGTCACCACTAATTTTGTAACTAAATTTTGTCTATTTTTTTAATTGATATTGTAGTACATATATAGAAGAAACCCAAGAACTAGGATCACTTTTTTATTTTATTTTATTTTAATTTTTTATAATTTTTTTTATAAATGTTAAAATATTATAGGAATATCATAAATATTGTACACTATCATTTTGTAGTATATATAGTATTGTATGAGGTGATATAGAGCATTTGCATTAAATATTTTTTTCTCTATTTTAGGATTAGAACTGATTTAGCAAAAAAAAAAAAAAAAAGAAAAAAAAAAAAAGAGGATTAGAACTGATTTTTTCTATTATAACTAGCCACTTCTCAAAACAGCCACGTTAGATTTTTTTATTTTAAACTCTATTTTCATTTAAATATTATTTTTTTCATTCATATGTTTTTATATCATTTTTTTCATTCATTCTTTTATTATTTCTTTTACTTTTTATTTAAATATTAATATACAAAACCACTAGTTGTATCTTTCTAAAATGGAGAACGGAGTTTGATATGATGCTAAACTAGGAACATGATGCTAATACTGTGGCATCCCACTCCAATAAAAGTGGATCCCACTTTCTTTGTATGTAATTGTGATTTCGTTGACTTTAAACAAATAAATAAACGGTTTTTTTTTTAAATATTTTTTTACATATAGGATTTTACTCTGGCATAATATAAGTGTATATGTGTGTGAAACTTACTTCTGGAGACTTAAAACTCGACTTTTGCCCGCACACTCCACAAATATAAGTATTTGTGGAGTGACTATCACACAAAGAGTGTACGATAGTAATAAAGAGTTTTGTCAACCATACCTTTAAGACAATTGTTAATAAACTATACTAAGAAAGTTTACACCATTTTTATAGAAAATATAGAAAGTCATCAAAAAAATTTAATTTTTTTTTTCTTTCAAAATAAAAAAGTTTCTAAAATATTTCTTAAACCAACTCGGCAATAACTTTTTCCATAAATAAATATAAAGTTTTCAGAAAAAAAAAAATTAATAATGAAACCAAATACCCGTCAAGCTGATTGCATGGTGCACGCTGGAGAATAAAATTAAATTTTAGGGCTGGGGCAATAGTAGCATTAGAAGAAAGTTTGAGGGTTTTACAATGCAAGGAGATGGAGCAGTCACATAAGAGAAGTTGTAGTAGTAATAGTAATAAATGAAGAGGGTCAGAGAAGGACCTGGCAGCACCGACCTGGTCTAGCCTCCCACAACCGTCCTATGAGATATATATATATATATATATATCTCATATATATATATAATAAATAGAACTACAAGGACATGTCATAGAAACCTAGTCAGTCGTCGTCTTATTAAGCTCCGTGGATTTTTTGAAAAATATGAATATGCGTAAAGCAACTCAATCATAGAGTGTGCGCCATCCTTCTGGGAATCCAAGGGACCTCAGCCTCAGCTCCTCCTAATTAAGATGCTCACTTTTTTGATCCGTACCTGACCATTTAATACTCCGGAATTTGCATCGGGGCCTTGGCTACACAATTTATGAATCAATTTATATTCTACTAGGATAAGCAAAATTTATTTATTTTTCTATTTTATATATCTTTAAAAATATTTTACATTAAATTATTTATTTTATAAATATAATTTGTGTTTGGTGTTCAGTTGAGCTAGACACACAATATTGAATTTCATTAAAATATCAATTTCATTCTTATTTATAATTGTTTTTCTCTCTTCATATGTAATAATTATCATCCACCTTCTTTTTATATAAAAAATTAAATGAAATATAAAAAATATTAGTGTAATTTTATATACTATAGCACCTATGTATTTTTATATAATTTTACAGGACTGATATAAGTAAATTTTGATTTAATTAACTAAAATGTTGTCTTTTTTTTCTATTTTACGGCGTTTGTTTTTAACGAAGTAATTAATGAAGAATTATTTGCACACGTGAGAAGGGTGGCTTTCTTGTGTGTGAGAGTTGAGAGAGACAAGACAAGTCAGAATACACTTGTGCAGGTTGGGTGGGATCTATTACGAGCCTTGGGAATAGGTTGGGGCACACACCTACTTCTTTTGTCGTTTTTTATTTTATCAATTATCACTTTTTTTTTTTTTTTTTTTGAGGGGGAGTGGTCACTGTTGTGAAGGGGTACTTTAACTTGGGTGATTCCCTCAAAATCCCCATAATTAATTCCTTTAAACGGCCAATCAATTTAGTAATTTACATTTTGTCAGTAAAGATCAGATGGCCTTGGTCAGAGAGTCAGAACAGTGCAACACTGTTATTTAGACAAGCTGCATGGGCTCGTTGGAGCCGGCCCATCTCCATAGACAACAAAGACAAGTGCTATGGAAGACTCAGCCAAAATAATAATAATAATAATAAAAGGGTATTGCTCATGTGTGTTTTCAGGGTATATAATAATTAATTATTTTTAAAAATTTTATTTTTTGAGAATTGAAAAAGTATTGAATTTTTTTTTTAATTTTCGAGAAATTTTTTCTAAAAATATATGGTTTAAAGGCACACATTAACCGGATTCATAATAAATTTCTAGAGACATCTATTGTATATCGAATTTTGCATCTTGTTGATTTATGTGATTAAGTTATTGATATTTTTTGTCACTAACTTATGCGATCCAAAGTTTTTCATTGATCATTTACAATTGCAGAAGTTAGTATATTGTAAATTTGGGTGTATGAATGGTTGTATCATAGTATTATAAATATTGTTGGAAATTTTTTTTTATAAAAGATAAGTTAGGACTTAGGGATGACAACGAGTCGGATAGAGTTGGATCATAGACATTTGTCTTTGAAGTATTCTAAGCAATATTACATTATATAAATGATTTTTTATTGGATTAATAGTTAAAAGATCTCATTGATGGATTGTAAGTTCTCTATATTCTTAATAGTTAATACGTATGTCAAATTTAGTATCAATTAGATATTATTTATTATTCAACAATATATATTTAGACACATTCACATACACATACGCACTTATAATGAGGTGGAGTGAAATGAGGCATAGAGATCAAAACTTGTCCCCACGATCTCTATCCGGGAAAGAAAAAGTGTACGTGAAACAAGTCATATTGGGTGAAACATTTTACCATCCATAATCCAGGTTAGTTAATTTAGACCCAACGTGCTTTATCATGACCAGGAGTTCACACCAATTACCTAAGGATAAATGATGTAGGACGTATTTATTTTAATAAAGGAGAAGTTATCGTTCATCTTTGGTGGTTTGACCTAATTACAATTTAGTTCACAAAACAACTGTTATGTTTGATCCCTTTTAAGGTTTAGATTAAAAAAAAAATTGTTAATGATCTATATACAAAGATTACACAATTATTTCATTTAATTTAATCCAAATTTTATCGGGTTTTATGTAACCATAAAAAAACTTACTAACTGGGAGATGAGACCAAACTTTGCTTATAACGGCAATAATATTTGAGTTATATGTGGGCATTTCGTTGAACTGGCTAACACCCAAGTCCAACTCAATGATTTCATTGTTTGAACAGGGTTGCAAAATCTATCCTCGCCAATAATTCCGGTTCCGGCTGGCCGGCCAGCCCAAGCAATTAGCAACATAGGACTGCCTAATAAATTATTAATCCTACTATTTTGTTTATTAAATTTTTTTTTGAAGATAAAAAGCATTGTAAGTGGCTAAGTGGCTACACATTGCAAGTACTACTACTTTCACGTATTGAACTGGTTTTGTATAGTTCTTCACTGCTACTACTACTACTACTTCTTCATCATCTTCTTCTTCTAATTTCTAAGGCCAAATGAAGCTAATGGATAAGACAGAATGCAACTGAAGATTTTGGTCCCTAGCTCCTAATAATCTGAGTCATCTGATCTGACTAATACATATTCATTCTCCTTACAAATATAAGATGGTGAGAAAACAACGTTTCATGGTGGAGTTATGATACGGAGCAGCATCTTGTGTATTATTTGTCCGAAAATTCTAAAAAGACGTGCATCAGTTATATCATTGCCTTTCCTCGCCAAGAAACCGATTCATTATCTTCAAAATATAATTTGCAGGAGATCATACAAAATCTGAATTCAGTGTAAACTGAAAAGTAAAGGCCATTCAAAAAGTTGTACAGTTTCCAATTCCTTTGCCAATGTTTATTTATTTACGAAATTTTGCCAGTGTTTATAGTTATAATCAATGTACAAGACTAACTTTTGCAATAAATTGCCGTTGTCATGGGAATTATTTTCACATAAATTTATCATTTATTTTTTAACAATTTACAATTGACTCTTTACCTTAGTTAATAATGCTAAAAGTTGTATCCCTAGACATTTTCTTATATAATTTTTGTTAAAAATGCTAAAATTTGTATCCCTAGACATTCTCTTATATAATTTTTGAGTGCTGGTAAGGTTGTAGCAGTAGAAAATGATGATTTGTAATTTTTTTAGTGGAAGATTTGTAATTTGTTATTATTAGTATTTTTGATAACCTTGTAATTTGTTATTATTGGAAACTGTACGCGCTTGCCTTTAATACTTTTCAGTTCTCTGCTCTGTCTTTTTGACATGCTATCGGCTCCAGTGAGTTAAATTAAATATACAGTCTTTCAATTTCTGAGCGACTTTAGTGACTGCACACAAAGACACAATATTAAAGTGCAATCACCAAAGCATTGAGGTAAATAGGTAGTACGGTGCTTGAGTCCAAGTGTACATCTTTCTCTCTGTCTCTGTATTATGTTTTCTGAAAAGTAGAGTGTTTAAACTTTAAAGTTTCTGCTTATTATGATGAACTCGAGTCGGTCAGTAAAATATAAATCCATAAGCAACATTAACGAATTTCATAAGCATTGTTGCTTGCTCATCAGCATGCAAGTAGTAAATTTCCTAAATATCAAGTAAAAAAGAACAAGTTATGATAACAATTTTCCTTTCTTTATTTCACCAAAAAATTTTCCTTTCTTTAAAGTTTAGGAGATGAAAATTAGTAGTTTTTGGTAATTGCTCATTTGGTTTATCCGTATATGTGTTTAAATACATGTTTTTAGTTTTTAAATAACATTACACGCATTTTTATATATTTTTTTACCCACACGTATTTTTAAAAAATACAAAAAACATTATTAAAACAATGTTACCAAACGACCAATTATTTGTATATTGTTTAACAAATGTAGTTATCGATAACTTTAATGCTAAAAGAATAGCAAAAAGCTAAAAATTAGTTTATTTTTTTTTAAAAAGGTAGCTATATATTTAAAAACAACTGAATCACAAATAAAAAAGCAAAAAACTTTGCCAAACGCACATATATTTGTATATATGCTGAATTATGTTCAATCCCCAGGGATTGAAATTATTGTGTGCGCTACCGCATGGATGACCGGCCTAGTAGCTCGGGAAATAGAATTGAAAGGTGAATTTTGTAATTTAAGTTATGTTGGCTAATTCTTGTGTCAAAATTAAACTTCATAAAATCCTTTTCCTTTTTGCTATAGATTGAGTTTCTTCTAGAGTTTCTCATTCAAACCATTGATACATACCCGTTACTAGCTAGTGAGTTCATTGGGGTATTCCTAATTCAAAGAATTCTTTCGAGTACCATTAGAGTTTTGTCGATTGCATACAAGAATTTCAGAGTTCTGGAGCTAATGTGATGGCAGGTCCAAAGTTTGTTTGTTGAGGTTGTGAGAAGAGTTTATTTACAAAGGTTTTGTAAGTTTATATTATTTGTAACTGTTACTTCAATAGTTAAATTTCTCGTGGGTAGGATATTCTATAGTGGTTTTTTCTTTATGGGATTTTCAAAAGTTTGCCACTTTGTCAACAATTATATGTCGTTTTACTTCTTTTTATTGTCTTTATTGCTTTTGGATTGTGGTGGCCGGTGACAAACTTATGGTTGATTTTATTGTGATTGTTCAGTCTGTTTGATTACTATCCATTAAATTGTTAGTTGGTGGTCTAAATCAAAATTTTAAAATTTCATAATGAACTTTTTCATTCTCATGCCAAAGGTCT
The DNA here is from genome assembly GCA_023621385.1 of Quercus gilva. NCBI lineage: Eukaryota > Viridiplantae > Streptophyta > Magnoliopsida > Fagales > Fagaceae > Quercus > Quercus gilva. Next base: position 16,600,625 of record CM042474.1, read on the forward strand.
TGTAGTTAAGTTGACACCTCTTAATTATGTATAAATTGCTTGGAAATTTTGAGGGGAAAATGATTCGAATTTCGAGGTTAGTAATATATTGTAATTATTTCTAAAATAAAAAACTTTTTCATCCTCATATATATATATATATATATATATAGACACACGCATACACACATAATCTAAAATCTTAGTTCATCAATTGAGAAATGATGATTTAAAATACGTGGTGACATATTCATTTTTAGTTAATGAAATACTATATATAAATGGATTTTCCCCATTTAGAGCATCCCCAGCCGGCCTTGAAAATGCCAAATGTAAGCTCTTTTTACCATTCAAGTCCAAAACACGCTCAGCAGCTGGAAGGCCATATGGGAAATGCTAAATATTTTTTGGCATATAGCTACAGTACCATCTTAAATGTAAGATGGTACTGTAACTGAATGGTATAAAAAAAAAAAAATTTAATACTCTCTCCTCATTTTTAACTCGGAAATTTCTCTCTCCTCTCTCATTATTTCTCTTCTTTTCTCTCTCTTCCTTCTCTCTTTCTTTTTTTTTTTTTGGTGAAAAGGAAATTTCAATAAAAACTAAACAAGAGACAAAACCTCAGGGCAAAGCCTGTTTACAAACAAACCGGAATTATCAAATTCTAACTCAGATTGAAGATCCTGAGGAGACTCTTCATACAAACAAAAGTCTACACGCTGCTGCACTCCCATTCGAGAAAGCTTGTCTGCGCACCGGTTCGCCTCTCTGTAACAGTGCCTAACTCTGAGATGGGGAACCTAGATCATCATATGCCTGCAGTCATCAAGGATGGCAGAAATGGCATTGTTAGACTGGCTCGAGTTGGTCAGCACCTCAAAGATACTTTTGGCGTCCAACTCTAACACTACAGCAGGGAATTTTTTCTGCAAACAGAGGGAAAGACCCTCCCTCACAGCCCATAATTCTGCCACAAAACTCGAGGTAGTCCCGATTTTCTTGGAGAACCCACACACCCAAACTCCATTATCATCACGGAAAATCCCACCACACCCTGCTGGACCTGGATTCCCTAAAGACGACCTGTTAGTATTAAGCTTTACCCACCCTCTGTTAGGCCTCTCCCAGCGGATGCCTTTAAGGACCCTTCTGTGAACAGTCACCGCATTAATGCCACAGTGGATGAATTCTCTAGCTCTTTTTATAATCTCAACGTGAGTGTTGGGCGGCACCGGTTTATTTTGGAATGAAACCAAATTCCTTCTTTGCCATAAAATCCAAATGGCAAAAAGAAAGGTGGTATCCTAGTGGAGAGGATGAGTTGCCTTAGCATTCTTAGTCATCCAAACTTTCAGCTCCCCATTGAAAAACTCCATGTCATTCCTCGCAACACCAAGATTGAACCACACTTCTCTTACCATCCTGCAATCCCGAAGAGCATGGGTAATGGTTTCCACCTCCAAACCACACAAAGGACACAACATGTTTGTACTCATTCCCCTTTCCGCAAGGCAGGCTTTGACCCCGACACTGTTGTGCATACATTTCCATGCAAAAAATTTGATTTTAGGAAGAACTTTCGCCTTCCAAATCCACTCTCCATCAAACTGGCAAGGCTCATTTTCCATGGCTAGGCTATAAGCAGATTTGAGATCAAAGATTCCAGGGGGATTCGGAGACCATGAAAGTTTATCTTCAGTAGGAGCAAGCATGGCAGAGGGGGTTGCTTGGATTTTCATCTTCAAATTCGTTGGCAACTCCATGGTAATTTTAGTCCAATTCCAACTACCATCAACCAGAACATCCTTCACCCTTAACCTTTCAGTGTCAGGATCAATGGGCCCTTGAATGACACCTCGAAGAGGACCCAAATCTGACCACGAGTCACTCCAAAAATTCAGGTTACTATCTTTCCCAAGAGACCATCTAGCTCCCTTTACAAATGTAGTTGTACCTTTCTTGATACCCTTCCAAACCTGGGAACAGGGAAGCTTATTGGGGTTAGGGGAGTTAATTCTTCTTGAGCTGCAATATTTCCTCTTCAGCACTCGTGTCCACAAAGCATCTTGTTCCGAATGCAGTCTCCAGTTCAGTTTAGCTAATAAGGCGGTATTCCGACCTTTAGCTGTTTGAAATCCTAATCCTCCCTCTTTCTTAGTCTTGGTGACTTTATGCCAGCCAATCCAATGAATCCTCCTCCCCGCATCAGTAGTGCCCCATAAGAAATTCCTATTCACCCTGTCTATGCCACTTAAAATCCTTTCCGGCAAATGGGCGCACTGCATTACATAGGCAGGAACAGTGGAAAGGGAAGACTGAATGAGGACGGCCCTCCCTGCCATTGATAAAAGATTGGCTTTCCAGCCCGCTAGCTTTTGCTTCATTCGGTCTAGGATGAAGTCAAAGTCATGAGAAGAGGATCCGGGGTGCCTGATGGGGATACCAAGATACTTACCAAGAGACCGGGTGGACTGGAAGCCAAGAATGTCCGAAAGGGATTCTCTAGTGTCCCTATCTACATTCAGGGAGAAGTACACCCTAGATTTAGCTTCGCTCACTGATTGCCCCGATTTATCGCAAAACTCATCAATAACGTCTCTAATGGTGGAGCAATTAGCCTGGTTTGCTTTGGCAAATAACACCAAGTCATCGGCGAAGAACAGGTGAGAGAAAGATGGACCACTTTTTGAGGACTTAACCGGATTCCATAGCTTCTCATCACATTTTCCTTCGATGAGTTGCCCCAACCAATCCATACATAAGATAAAGATATAGGGTGAGAGAGGATCTCCCTGCCGGATGCCTCGAGAGGGGATAATCGGCTTCATAGTCCCCTCATTGAACAGAATAGAAGTGCTCACTGACGAGATGCAGCTCATGATCAACTCAATGAGGTCAGTGGGGAGGTTGATGTGGGAGAGGCGATCCCTGATAAAGCTCCATTCAAGCTTATCATAAGCTTTTTCAAGATCAATCTTTATCGCCATGTAGCCTTCTTTCCCTTTAGCTTTGCTGATGGAATGGATTAACTCTTGGACAATTATGGCATTATCAGTCCCTCTCCTTCCCGGAACAAAGGCAGTCTGCACTGGGGAGATGAGATCTCCTAACACAGGTCTGATTCTATTCACTATGATCTTAGCCATAAGCTTATACGTTGTGTTGCAAAGACTAATAGGGCGGTAATTCCCAAGAGTTTCAGGACCTTGGATTTTTGGGATGAGAACCAGGTGGGTTTTATTGAGGTATTCAGGCATTTTCTTGGTAGCAAAAATCTGCCTTACTTCCTTTTTTACTAGAGAACCCACTATCGGCCAAAAACGTTGAAAGAACCCTGCATGAAGACCGTCCGGTCCAGGAGCTTTGTAAGGCTTCATTGACCGAAGAGCCGCTGTTATCTCTTCATCAGTGACGGAGTGGTTAAGATCAACACAATCAGCTTCAGGTAGTCTAGCTTGCCATTCTGACGGAGGAGAGGTCTACCGATGGGAGCTGCCCTTCGAAGAAGAGAATAAATCCTGGAATCCTTTACGAATGACATTCATAATATCCTCTTCTTCAAACACCCATTCCCCCACTGTATTCTTAATGGCATCAATCCGATTCCGCTTTCTCCTCACAAGCGTTGTGACATGGAAGAAAGAGGTGTTTCTCTCCCCATCAACTAGCCAATTAACCCGGGACTTTAAGGCCCAGATATCTCTCTCCTGATTGAGAATGGAATCCAACCTATGATGCAGCACTTTTTCAAGCTCTACTAGCTGGGCACTTGGCCTCAGAGCCATTGCCTTTTGAATACCATGAAGTTTGGCCATAATCCTCTTTTTCTTCATAAAGACATTCCCAAACTCATTTTTGTTCCAGATGGATACATCCTTGACAAACCTGTCAATTGCTTCACCTAACCGGAGGGAATGCCTCCAAGCCCGAGAAACAATATTAGGGAAGGACAGGTCCGCCAGCCAGCAGCTTTGAAACTTGAAGGGGCGAGGGAAATGCCGCTGATTGGTTGGTTTTCACTCAAGCAGAACTGGGCAGTGATCAGAGTGGCATCGAGTGAGATGAGTTATCTTCGCATCTGGGTATGTAGTGCACCAACCCGGGTTTACAAAGAATCTGTCTATCCTCTCTTGGATTAGAGCTCCAACCTCCCTTTTGTTAGTCCATGTAAATCTGGGGCCCGAGAATCCCAGGTCAATCATGTTACAACAATCCAGGCATTCTTTAAACTCCATGGACCTAGAGCTGCTCACTGCTCACTGCTCTGCCCCCAAACTTGTCCTCATTGGAAAGAGGCTCATTAAAGTCTCCAGCAATAACCTAAGGCATATTGTGGAGCTCAGCAAACAAACACAAGTTATTCCATAACACACGCCTTTCGGCCAACCGGGGACTAGCGTAAATGGCAGAAAAGAAATAGGTTGAGTCAAGAGAATGCACCTTCACAGAGACATGAATCTCTTGCTCTGTTTTGGAAAGGAGCGAAACCTCCACCTTGCCAGTATTCCAGAGCAGCCAAAGACCTCCAGCATAACCAATGGTGTCGGTGTGAATAACGCCGTCAAAGGGAAGGTGATCCGTTATTTGATTAGCTCTGATACCTCCTACTCGAGTTTCCATAACCACAAAAATGGCAGGGTCATGATTTCGGACAAGGTCCCTAACGTGGTCCTGAAAATTGGGCTTCAGGGCGCCCCTGCAATTCCACACAATGATATTCATAACTAGTTGGCGGCTCAAGATCGGACCATCTTCAATTGGTGGGAAAGGCATCACCTCCACCATCAAATTCCATCCCATCGGATCCATCCTCTCCTCCGAGAGATCTATCCTTGACATTAGAGTCAGTTGAATTTGCAACACCCCCAACCTCATCTTCTGACAGAACACTAGAGTGGTTTTCTTGAAGTTTCGATTCGGAGTGGATCGCCAACTTAAACTCTTCCCCACCTTCAGGTATGGTCCGCCGTTCAAGAACACCCACACTCAAACCGTCAGTGGGAGAAAACCCAATCTTCTGCTTGATTCCGTCAAGGGGAGAGTCCGCTCCTATGCCTTTCGAAACCTCGCACTGATCCAGCCCCTCACGGCCTCCATGAACACGGTCTCTAGAATCATCATGCTGGCCTTTCCTGCCTTGATCGCCCACTATGGTGGAGCTTGGACTTGAGAATTGGAACGATCCCTGAGGATTCAGTGGGTAATCTTTGGGTTTAGAGAGGATGAATGGTTCAATGTGTGTGAGCTTAGGTTTCGCTACGGGAGCGATATTAAGAGTAGTAGGTAAGGAGGCTCTAGAACGCGCCATTCCTTTCTTACCCCTGATGGACGAGCTCTGTCCCTGATCGAAATTATGAGGCCTTGGTCTGGACGGTACTAGAATGAGAGGACTTGGCAGATCAACACCGTGGTCCAGAGGTTTCCTGGGTTCCATGGAGTCTGGCTTAACGGGCTCCACCAAAGCATTAAAAACATTTTCTCTTGTCGCCTGGCCCAATACGTCTCGGCCCACTATTACAGCTTTCCTTTTCGCTGCCCGATTTTGGTCCAGTTTAGAGTCTGGATTACCATGATGACTCAGCAGAACTTGCGAGTTGGGAACAACCCAATTCTTAGTGGGGTCCACACCTTTAGCCAACTTACCCCCACTCTTTCTACGTGCCACTACCATCCAAGGACCGTAGTTGTCCTCCTGTCCTGGAGCATTCTCAGGCTGATGATTTCCTGAGCTGTCAGTCCCATGCACTTCGTGAGGTACCTCTACTCTTTCTTTCTCATTGCCGTGGCTACGTGGAGAATCCGGCGGCGGAGAGACTGGCCTTATGGAATACGGGCATGCCTCATTCCTGTGCCCAAGGCGTCCATAAGAGAAGCAGAGTCTTTGGATACCCTCATAACTGACAGGCTATTCAAAATTACCAATCTGCATCGACGTGATGAGAGGCTTATTCACATCAAGTTGGACACACAGTCTTGCATATCTTCCCCGTGCCTCAATCGCCGTGTGAGTATCGATTCTTAGAACAGTGCCAATGGTAGATCCGATCTCCTTTAGAGTTTGAGTCTCATAGTATTCAATAGGGAGTTCGTTTAACCTGATCCATACTGCTATGGAAGTCATGCTTGCAGTGGAAGGTTTGAAGTTCGGTTCCCATGGCCTAATAGACAAGAAATTCTCACCTATAAACCATGGGCCCATTTCCAACACAGAGGCATGGTCTTCCTCCAATGAGAATCGGACCAGGTAAAAGTCCTTACCCAAATCAACGCAGTCAAGCGTTCCCGTGGGTTTCCACAGAGATTGCAGTCTTTCTCATTTGCTCTCTACTCTCTTTAGACCCAAGACCCCGTGCTCTCTCCGATGACCCTCTCTCTCTCTCTCAACTGGTGGTTATGGGTTTCTTTATTTGTCTCTCTGGTGGTGGTGGGTTTGTGACTGACGTAGGCATGGGTCGGCGTGGGTTTTGACGACGGTGGGTCGTTAGTTTTGACCACGGTGGATTATGGGTTTTGACAACGATGGAGATCGGCGTGGGTGTGACAATGGTGGAGATCGGTGGGTGGCGAGATTGGTGGGTGGCAAGATTGGTGGATTGGGTTTTGATTTTGCTATTGATTTTAGCTAGATGGCGAGACTAGGCTTTGATTTTGCTCAGAGAGAGTGACACCGGTGGTGGGTTTCTTTGGAGGTGTGGGTTTTGACAACAGTGGAGATCGTGGGTTTTGATGACGGAGGGTTGGTGGGCTGGGTTTGGATCGGCGTGAGGGCTTCGATAGGTTTGAATCGGAGCTCTGATGGCTTTGATCGTGATTCCGACGAGGCATCGGTGGTGGGTTTCTTTGGAGGTGTGGTGGGTTTCTTTTGCATGTTTGATTAGTCTTTTTTTTTTTTTTTTTTTTTGGGTTTGAAACTCTTGGATTGTGTTCTGTTTTTGTTTGGTGTGAAGATGAAAGAAAAAAAGAGAAGGTTCTGGGTTTTGTTGTTGTTTGCGAACTGTTTGGTTTCCTAGAAAGTTGAGGAAGAACAGAGAGAAAATGAAACTTATGAATCTTGATTCTTAATCTTTTTTGTTGTGGTTTTTCAAGAATGAAACAGTTTGTTTCAAAAGAGTGATTACCTGTGTTTGTGTGTGTGTGGCTCTGTGTGTGTGGTGATGGGTTTGGATAGGTGTATCATGGGTCTTTGTGTGTGGCTTTGTGTTGAAACCGGTGCTAGTCTGCTACAGGTTGAGGGAGAAAGGGAGGAAAGGAATAGAAAAAGAGAAATAGTAAAAAAAGAATAAAATAGAATATTTAAATAAAATAGAGGAAAAAATAGAATTTTGAGATGTTAGGTGTATTGTAAAATAGTATGGTATAATTGATAGAGTAGCTTTTTGGAATGGTAAAATAAGATGGGATAGCAAAACCAGTTGTGAATGCTCTTACACATACAGTGAGATAGGCAAATTGTTAAAACACGTGTCTGTGTCTGAGAGAGAGAGAGAGAGAGCCCTTTGCGTAAATGTAATATTTGTGACTGACTCATTGAAACTCCTGACGTGCAATATGATAACACACGATAGAGTTGGTCACCGCTGTATTATTAAGGCATATGATCGTATGCTTTGATTCAAAGCCTGCGAAAAGAACCAAGCTTAAAGACTCAGTATTCAGTAGAAAATTCTATTAACTTTACTTGAAAGAAACATATGAAACATAACCTATAAAGACGACTCCTATCTTTCCCTTGATCTCCACCCCTTCATTTTTCTTCTCCCTTATTCAAAAAAGAACCTACTATAACCCTAGCTAAAAAAAATGGTTCTTTCTTCATATTCTAAGGCACTCATTGCCTGCTCCGCATGCCTTTTGGCTTGTTCTGCTTTAGCTCACGATTTCTCCATCGTGGGCTATTCGCCAAACGATTTGACATCCATTGGTAAACTCATTGAGCTCTTTGAATCGTGGATGTCAAAACACAACAAAACTTATGAGAGTATTGAGGAAAAGTTGCATAGATTAGAGATTTTTAAGGATAATTTGGAACACATCGACGACACTAATAAAAAGGTTAGTAACTACTGGCTTGGATTAAATGAGTTTGCAGATTTGAGCCATGAAGAGTTCAAAAATATGTATCTGGGGCTGAACATTGCCTTGCCTAAGAAGAGGCAGTCCCCAGAAGAATTCACTTATAGAGATGTTGCGGATTTGCCCAAATCTGTGGATTGGAGGAAGAAAGGAGCTGTCACTAATATCAAGAACCAGGGCTCATGTGGTAAGTACTTATGTGTAATTTTAGTCACATAATTTTTTAATAAATCATATAATTTATTTAAATAAAAATAATAATACATAAAAATAATTTTATAAATGACTACGTAATGAGTTATAAAAAATAATTTTAAATTGGTTTACAATAAGACCTTTTTTTTTTTTTTTTTTTTTTTTTTCACACATAGTATTCTCCATATATATAAAATGCTTTAGACATTCTTATCTTAGGATATTAAACTTTTTATAAGTGGAATTCATGATTTCAAGTTGACATATATCAAGAAGTTTTAAAGACAAATTGTGGGACATATCACTCTGTCCTATGGCCTATTGGGGTTGCTTTTATTACTATAATCATAGGGGTTTTTATTTACATGGTTATATTCGACCCTACGCATCAAATTCATGTTGACTGTAATAATTCAACTTTTTAAGAATATCTAAATTAAGTGAACCTAATCTAGGTGGGCCTTGTCATGGCTAATATCCTGATTGACAAAATTTTTGGGAATACGCAGGTAGTTGCTGGGCATTTTCGACCATAGCTGCAGTTGAGGGCATAAACCAAATCATTACAGGAAATTTGACTTCACTGTCTGAGCAAGAGCTAATTGATTGTGACACAAAGTTCAATAGTGGCTGCAATGGGGGTCTCATGGATTATGCGTTTGCTTACATCGTCTCTAGTGGAGGAATTCATAAAGAAGAAGACTACCCTTACCTCATGGAAGAAGGGACTTGTGAGATGAAAAGGGTAAGTAGAAAACCCATAGTGTAAGCCATTTATTTATTTATTTTTTATTTTTAATTTCCCGTGAGTCTAGGCCTCGGCCTGAAAGCTTTGCAAATTGGCCAGGTTTGGGTAAGAGAGAGGCTTCATCAAAGCCCATTATCAAAAAGTATACATTGGCCCTGTATATAATAATAGATTAAGGCTGTCGACCCGTTTATCACAGTAATCCCCTAATTAAGCTAACATTATAGTAATTTAAACATATGTCTATAATTAAGCTAACATTATTCGTCTACTGAATTTGATGATTATTTTTTGATGGAATGATTTTTAATTTCATTTCGTTCATATTCTGTGGAACATGGCAAGTATATATATGCTAATTTACTAACATCCAATTAAGTTGATCTTATTTACTCCTTCTACGAAAATAAAAATTTAGATGTAGATTTTCTACCAATATATATATTTTCATTTTTTTTATCAGGGAGAGTTGGATGTAGTGACCATAAGTGGCTACCATGACGTGCCGCAAAACAATGAACTAAGCCTTCTGAAGGCACTCGCAAACCAGCCCCTCAGTGTGGCTATTGAGGCTTCTAGTAGAGACTTTCAATTCTATAGTGGGGTAAGCTTACTATGAACTCAACAACATATATACCTGCAATGAATAATTACTCACATATGCGTGAATGTTTATATTTATCAATCTCCCAACTCTAATATAAATGACATTGATGAATCTGTAGGGTATTTTTGATGGCCATTGTGGAACTGAGCTAGATCATGGTGTGGCTGCGGTTGGATATGGGACATCAAAGGGTTTGGATTACATCATTGTGAAGAATTCATGGGGACCGAAATGGGGAGAGAAAGGTTACATAAGGATGAAGAGAAACAATGGCAAGCCTGAAGGGATATGTGGAATCTACAAAATGGCTTCTTATCCTACTAAAAAGAAGTAAAAGGAAGAACAACAATGGTTGTATTTTAAAGATTTGCGTCTTTATGATGTTTCGATACTCATATTAAAAATAATGTGATTTTCTGATTTTTATCAGCCAAGCCATCTCCTTTTTTTACATACTATAAATTCCATAGGAGAATTTCAATTCTGTGCTTCTGTTAGGTTCTAAGACTTTAGAATCTTAATGTATTAAAATTTTAATGTGTAATGTTAGCAAATCTTGATCAAAACATTTTAGTTTAGAATTATGCTACTCAAAGTGTGGTTATGTGTAAAGTTAGAATCGAGTAATTGCAGGAAATTACTATTCAATTTTTACAAAACTCGATCGATCGAAGCTCATGCAAATTGTTTTTCTTCAGAATTTTCCAACTCAGCCCAAGCTCATATGATGTGTAAGGTTTTATGTTTTGCTTCAAGTATAAAAAGAAAAACCCTAGCCATATTTTAAAGGTTGTTAATATGCTGTATGTGTGAATCTCTTGTGAGATCTAGAGGTGTTTACCTTCATATATACTTAGGGTTATCAAGATCAAAATTGATGTCGAGAGCTTGGTGATCTCTTCAGTTTTTGTTTCAAGAACTTAAAGAAAAACACAAGTAGAAGAACTTGTGATTTCTGTGAATCAAGAAAGAAGTGGTCTGTGGACTCGAAGTTGTCACGTGGTCATTGTAGTAAGTTTTCTACTCGAGGTAGCAAATTTTCTACTCGAGGTAGTAATAAGATGTTAGTAGTCTAAGTCGCTATTGTAAAACTTCAATTCTTTCATAGTGGATCTGTTTTACCTTGACGATAACTAGGTTAAATTCTCTCCAGATTTTTTACCAATTTGGTTTTCCTGGGTTATCATATAATGTGTTCTTTATATTTTAACACTGCTTTACATGATATGATTGTTTTGTTATAACATAGATTTGAATAATATACCTAAGTAATCACTTGGCTAAATAACTACGTTAAACAACTTATGTTTTAAAGGGGTCTAAAAACGTACAGCTTCCTTTATAAATTGAAGTGTTCATTCTGTTTCAAGAAGGCAATCATCTGAGAGAACAAACCCATAGTTCAAAATACACGGGTATCCATTTTCACAATTTAATGAGAGAGGACAAAGGTGAAAAAAATTGAGAAAAAAGTTTACCTTCAAACCTTTTTCTTTTGAATTGTTTACCTCCAAATTAGTTTAGAGAAAATTTCCTCCGACCCACTACGTAATGGTTAAAATGACTATACTTTTAGTTATATGATTTTTTAATGAATTATATGTAAAATTTTTAAATAGTATACATAATTTTATAAAAGTTATATATTCCAAAGTAGTTCGGAGAAAAACTTTTCAAATTACTTTAAAATGATGACATGTGTCCTTCCAACTTGACCCAACTAAACCCCACACCCACACCACCTATGGTTAAGTTGAGTTAGTTGAGTTTTAATTAAAAAAAGGTTTTGTTAATTGGTGCATTTAGAAAATTTGTTAATGGACAATTTTAGGAAATTTTTAATGTCACTTTTATGAGAAATATAAAAAACTATTAAAAATCAATTACTTTTTTCTTTTCCTATAGAAAGATTTTAAAAAGATTTTTTAAATCAATATTCTTAGGACACTTGCTAAGTTGGAAGGTCATATGACACAAGTTTAAAGTAGTTTGAAGGGCTTATCTTCAAATTAGTTTAGAGAGAAATTTTGTTAATAAAAAAAAAAAAAAAAAATCACAAAATAACATTTTTTTATATATAAAAAATATTGTTAATAAATAAATTGAATATAATGAATATGCTATTGTTTTCTAAATATTTTGTAGTAAAACACCATTTATTATTCATATAGATAGTTTTTTCTCATCCATGTTTATTTTAAGTATTATGTGTGCGTTTGACATTGGCTTAAAAAGTTAGTTTTTTTTTATTATTTAGTTTATTTTTGCTACTATTCATGGACACTACTGTACTATTTCAGCTACGTTTTAGCTTTATTTACAGTATTTTTAGCAAATTTTTTTTAGTTTCAACTAAATAAACTGTTCCCAAACAGTCACTATATGTTTGTTTGTGCGTTTGACATTGACTTAAAAAGCTAGTTTTTTTTAGTATTTAGTTTATTTTTACTACTATTCATGGACCCTACTGTACTATTTCAACTACGTTTTAGCTTTATTTACAGTGCTTTCAGCAAAATTTTTTTAGTTTCAACTAAATAAACTGTTCCCAAACAGTCACTATATATTTGTTTGGGCACATGGATACACATGAGTGCATATATGTCACTTACATAAGTGATCCCTAAAATCAAATCTTAACTTTGTTTTTATATCGAGGTCTCACAAATACGGGAGTCTTACGTACAACATATGACCTTCTTCTTGCACTACATTTCGCTTGATCAAGAATAACTTGATAAATTGTACAATTTAAATTTTACAACAATTTGGGACAAAAATATTGATCACTTGCTTAAATCTCTTAAATATATTGGTACAAATAAAACAGACGTGAAAGTTATTGGAGTAAATCAGTGCTATTGTACATAGAAGTTGCTTCGGCAAGAAATTCAGTATGTCATGACTATGACTTATCAATTACTATTAGCAAACAAACAGTTTTCTGCATACAAGATGGTCGATTTAAAAAAAAAAAAAAAAAAAAATCAACTCTCTAAGTTTGTTGTACCTCAATCACACAAATCACTCTAGCATGAAGGGAGATAGTGAGCCCAACATGGTTTTGACATAAGCACATACGGACCCCGAGAGAGAGAGAGAGAGAGAGAGTAGTTTCATTTGAAAACAAATGTGAATGCACACTTATTCTTCATAAACAATAGGTTAATCCTCATTCTCCTCTAATGATCTTCCCATAGTTTCACGCGTGAAAAAATAAGTCACTGTCGTCCCCAACAAACAAACTCCAGAAAGTATTATAAATGAGGCAGCCATATCATCAATTACTTTTGGCTTACCATCCTTTTTGTGATTCTTAACCCATACAAATCCTACCGAGCCAATAATTGCCCCTACCTTCCCAATAGCCCCAGAAATTCCATGACATGTTGATCTAAATCTTGCCGGGAAAAGCTCTGCTGGCACTATAAAAGTGGTTGTGTTCGGTCCAAAGTTTGCGAAGAAAAAGGTGAGGCCATAGAGAAATATGAAACCTTTATTCTGTTTATTTTTTATCCATGCATGATAGGATATCCCAAGTGCTAAATAAACTAGTGCCATGAGGAAAAAACCCATCATTTGGATTTTGACTCTTCCAATCCTATCAATGAAATAAACAGTAAACCAGTAGCCTGGAATTGTAAAACATGCTGCAATAATTACTTGAAATGTTGCAAAATTTAAAGCATCTTCATAGGCATTCGTGTTTTCATTCGTTTGGAGATGGTCATAATATATGCGAGATTGGAAGAAGTTGCTGCTGTAAAAAGCAATATCAACAAGAAACCACGTGAAGGAGCAAGAGAATAAATCGCGGCCATGGTGTTGAAAAAATTGCTTGGAGAGGAGGGGATAAGGCGGTGGAGTAGGTGGCAGTAAGTTATCTTCCACAATCTGAGCCATTGGAATTTCCATCATCTTCTCCATGTCCATAGTCGCTTGGACGATATTTTGTTCCACCAAAGCCGTATATCTACGTGAAAAACAATACATATAAAACTAGAAGAGATAAGCTATTGTCCATTGACTAATTAATTTAATATATAAATCTGAAAGAGTCACCGGAAAATATCATGTGGTTACAACTTAGGACAATTTTAATGACCGATTCAGCTTTGTCAGTCTAACCATAATTAAAATTTATAAATCAAAATGCATGCTTTGCACAATATTTGTGAAATGGAAAATTCATCACTAAATCTATAATCTATTAATGATGAACTGCGCGAATACTCTTGGAGGACAATGACGTTTTGTGCATTCCCCTTACATTTATGGTATAATGGACTTTTATTATAAATTTAATTAGTTGAATCCATCCTAATCGTAAGAAGAGTGAATATGCAAGTATCACAATAATTACTAAATGTATTTACCTGGCAGTTTCGGGCATCTTCATTCGCCAATAAAATGTTAACCCAGCTGGAATTGCACCAAGCATCAGTATTAACCTCCATGCGATATCTGCAACCTTGGGCGTCTGATCTTTTGACGCTCCATTAGCAGTACTTTTAAATATTTCGCAGACCACCGCGGTGACCGCTGAAGCAGCCAAGATCCCAAAGCCCTGCATTGAAAACACAGCTCCTATAAAAGCACCACGGGTTCTCTTGTTAGCGAACTCTGACATAATCGTGGCCGATAAAGGGTAGTCCCCGCCAATCCCCAAGCCCAGAATAAACCTAAACAACCCCATACTCACCAGAACACAGTTCTTTGTGGTGCATATGGAGAACCCACATCCAATGGAACTCAGCACCATGATCATCAATACGATCCCATACACGCGGCGCCTACCGACTAGATCACCGAGCCTACCGAATACTACTTGACCAATTGCGGTACCCACAAGAGCGATGGCCGCCATGATGGACACAACCTTAATTGGGGTCACATATTTGTTCTTCTCATAGTAGATCCTTCCGATTAGTATCATAATCGAAGGGATACAGAAGAGGTCATAGGCGTCAGTGAAGAGGCTCATGCCAGCTATGATGATGGCCTTGAAATGGTAGAACTGAGTTCTTGCACCGTCAAGGGCGGAAAGAACTTTTAACGCCATTCTTATTTCTTGCAAGATTTGAGAAGCTTACCTTTTTATGTTCTATTCTTTTAGGTTTAATAACAAGGCTCTGAAAGTGAAGCGGGTATTGAAAATTCTTTGCCACCTTGTTAACAGCGTGGTGCATACATTCCTTGAAAGTGAGAGGGCATTGAAAATTTTCTGGTGCCGTTAACACTGTGGTACGTAGTAGCCAGGGACGGAGCTTTTCATTGACCAGGGGACAATGACCCTCCAATTGTTTAAAAAAAAAAAATCATAATAGAATATATATTCTGAATTCTTTTAACATTTAGGTTTAAGATAATTACTCTTGGCCCCCTCTCTCCAAACATTTACAAATTGGCCCTTAAAACCCAACAAAGAAAAAGCCATCACTTTATTGTAAAATTTTAAATTGGTGAAAAATACTATATCTAAGTTTTTTCTTCAATAAATAAATAAATATATAAATATATATTTAAAGTGAGCTACAAATTTTAGTAAATAAATATGATAAATTTATAAATTTATATGCCATCGTTCACAAAAAAGTAATTAACATTTATTTATTATGTGTTGAAGTGGACCTAATCACATGCTTTAACACATGAGTTTGTAAGTTTTTTTTTAATAATCTAAGAATTTAAATATATATATATATATATATGGACTTTTCTTATCTTCTCATTGTTTACATATATTTCTTTTTAGTGCTCAATCTATAGAGCTATAAGGTTTGAAATTGATGAAACATTTGAAAATTAATTAAATAAATGACAAAAAGAACTAATGAAAATATTAATTTATATAAGATAGTCTCATTTAGTTACAAGTCAAGAATTTTTTTTAACGTATGTTTTGCCCCCTTAAGTCTAAAGTCTAATTTCGTCCTTAGTAGTGAAGTTGATGGGTTATGCTATTACTTATTAAAGAAGGTAAGTATATTGACTATTTGTGTCCATGATTTCATCAAGCTGGGGATCGAATTCAAACCTAACGCAAGAATGCATGCGTGGCTTGCTGCATTTTGGGCAAATACCAAGTTTGCAGTTTCAAAACATAATTTGAAAACCTTTGGTATACTTTTTGGGTAAGATAACATTATTTTTTAACGACACATATATGACTTATTAAAAAGGTAATTATAAGTTAATTTACATTGTAAAATCAATATAAATCTTACATTGTACACATTTATTTATTAGTTTACAATATTGTAGACTAATATTAATTTTCCTTTCCAAAAACCATAAATTAGAAAAGTTGAACCAAACTTACCAGTATTCACTGTTCAGACGCTTTCTTTATTTAATTTATGTTTATATCATATTAGAATTCATGACTGCGTAGTTGAAAGATGGGACAAGGTCGTTGTCCGCTTCCATTTGGTGTACATAAATTTTCCAGGGTCTTTGCAACTTACAAACTCACAGTAGAGAATCGCATCACCCCTCTCTCATTAAAACTGTAACTGAAGAAGTTAGAACTTAAAATGGCTATACATCATCATCATCATCAAACACATCACCAACCAACCCCCCTTTTTAAATGCGATCGCAGAGGAAATCCCGAAAACAAGAAGAAGGTACAAGATTCAGATACTATTGGAATATGCCACACGGCATCCAACCATTGGTCCAAGATTCATTACTCCCTCTCTCTCACCTACCTAACCCCCAAACCAAAGCCAACCATAAAAAATTTTCCAGAACACAAAATCGATAGATCGATAGCGACTCCCTTTTAAACCTTTGTTTTGTTTTTGTTTTTGTGTGGCAGCTCATTCCAACGTCAGCCAGTACCATCGTTTTTCGTATTTAACAAATTTGTGTATGTATATGTATGTATGTGCTTGTGTTTTGTAAACACACGCATGTACATACATACATGAATATATAAATCATCCATATCTATATATAAATATATCAGTCGCTCTTTCAATTATTATAAACTTTGTTTCATTTCAAAGGTCTGGTCTGGTTTTATCAATTATAATACTAAGAATGGATTACGTTACGACGAATGGTGATGGGAAGGGTGTGGTGATTGTGGAGAACACACAAACTGGCGCCGTTTTGGGTTTTCACGCCAACACTCACCGCAACAAGCTCAATATTGACACTGACCCCAGCATCAAACCCGCATCGTTAGCTTGGAAGGCTAGGGGTTATAGTCAACGTTGAGTCATCATTTTTAACGTCTCTAATTCAAAACCGAATGTGAAACTTCGGTTTCATTCGGCTCCTTTATGAAAGATGGACAAATTTCACATACGTCAGATGTGAACTAAATTACAAAAAAATAAAAAGAAAGAAATTTTGGCCCATAACATCTATGTCAGCTTTTCTGTTTGAATGCATTCAAAGCATAACCCGCTTCATAGATGATCCCTATAGAACAAGGGGGGTTAGAACCATTGTTCTAGTTACTTCGTTCTCTATTTCTATTGGAAGAATCCTTAGGAAAAGGATTTTGTTTCCACCGAGCTAAAACAATATAATATGTCGATGTCTCTAGTAAACCAAAGCCATTAGTTAATAGCTATTTTGCTTCAATCTCTTTTATACAAATCATAAATTGAAGATTTAGTTATGATTAGAAATACTCTCTTCTCTATTT
Source organism: Quercus gilva (assembly GCA_023621385.1). Lineage (NCBI taxonomy): Eukaryota > Viridiplantae > Streptophyta > Magnoliopsida > Fagales > Fagaceae > Quercus > Quercus gilva. The sequence continues at coordinate 16,617,893 of CM042474.1, forward strand.
ATCCATGGACCCTTTACTCATACTTATTCAATTGGAAATATTGATCCAATTCAAAAACCAATTATATTTCGTAATTTCATAATCCAATTTTGTTTTTTCTAATTGACTCTTTTGGATACAAATCATGAGAATGTCTATTCTTCATCGAATCTTTCATTGAGAGGTAAAAGATTAATTCCTTTTAAGAAATAAAGTTTTTGATCAGAATATTAATTAAACCGAAGGATTCCTTAACCATTTAAGGGATTAATAGAATGAATCGCACTTTTACCACTAAACTATACCCGCTACAATGTGATTATTGTATATAAATGGATCTTTTGTCGAACAAAAAAATGGGTCATAATTAAGACGATAGGATCAGAAAAGAATCATGAAAATTAGAGCGTTGACATGCTTTGGCCAAGGAGACTAATGAGATTGGGGAAAGAGGATTTATTTAAATAACTAAAAAACACGCTTTTTTAGTTATTTAAATGAGATGGATACGTCTTGATAAAAAAAAAAAAAAAAAAAGGCGTATGCCATAACATAAATTGTGCAAGAATATATGGTTCCATTCTTTTTTTATTTTTTATTTTTTTATTCCATTTACTTTACTGGAATAAAAAAAGAAAGAAAAAGAAAGAAAGAATAAAATAATTAAGAAGTGACACTCGGATTCTATTCTATTCTGTATGATAGGAACAAAAATTGCCTTTATTATGATTGTTCTTGAAACAACAACAATCATTAATCATTTTTTTTTTCAAATCAAATAAATCATTTTTTTCTATGATTCATTGGAACAGAAATGAAAGACCCGGCCCGGTCAGGACTGGGGGCCAGGCTGTGGAAGTAAAAGTAAAAAAAGATCTTGCAGACGAAAGCAAAGAGATACTCTTTTTTTATTATTTATTTAATTTTAATTTATATATTTATTATTACTTTCTATTTACTATTTATTTAATTCTATACATTTTTTATATAAGAAATTCATTGCTATATAATTTATAGTTTATAGTTTATATAATATTCATAATATTCTTGGGGTATTAGGTGGTTATATATCTAAATTTATATTCATTGGAAGGAGTTGAGATATCGCTTTCGAGCCCTTACTTTACCTAAATGAAATCACTGATTTTTATTTTATATATATATATATATATATTTTGTTTTTTTTATATTTTTCTATGTCTCTATAATTAGATATCTATATAATAATTATATATTGAATAATAAAGAGGTATAAAGAGAGGGCCCTTTTTCAAGCCTTACTGTTTTTGTGTAATATAATCTAGTAATTATCCTTTTTCAATTTGGGGAGATGGCTGAGTGGACTAAAGTGTTGGATTGCTAATCCATTGTACGGGTTTTTTGTATCGAGGGTTTGAATCCCTCTCTTTTTGCTTTAGTCAATGACTTGGTATTTTTTATTTATCTTTCAATTTCTCTTTCAACGAGTCTTTTTTTTTTTTTTAATTAATAGTTAAAAATGTGGAATAAATAAAATCCTAAGAACATTTTAAAATCAAGCAAGGAAAACAGAAACTTGATTATTATTTTTTTATTCTTCACTTTTCATGTCCAGGATTCCATCCTGGATCATTAGATAGGAATCTGAAGATAAAGAGAGAAACAAAGAATACCACTACTATGTAAACAAATAGTTTAAGAGTAAGCATTACACAATCTCCAAGATCAATTTTTTTGGAAAACAAGATAATAGATTCTTTATTTTTATACCACATACCTTATTTTGACATCACGAAATTGTTTTTCTAAATCTATAGAAATAAAAAAGAATTTTCAAAAATTCATTTGTAATAAGAGTCAAGTCTTTCATTACCAATAGCTTTTTCATACCCGCAATTAGATATTGCAGAGGAATCTACTAGGTTCTTTCACTGTAAAAAAGGTTTCGAATGAGGAACTGGGGGGAGCCCAGACTTATTGTGGCGATCCAAGAATTTCATTATTTGAATTGAAGGGTTATACTATAAGGCTTACCTAATCTTATGAATTGTTAGAATTTTTTTTAAAGAATAAATCATGAATTTTTCTAGGACCGTATTAAAGATCTCATCGAAAACTTATAGCAGCTTGCCAAACAAAAGCTTAGAGAAAAAAGAGCAAAGGTATTATGGCATAAAATCTATGATTGGATTCAAAAAAGCATAAGCCTCGGACAATTTTAAGAAGAAAAACTACTTGAAGAAAGAGCAGAATAAAGACAAATACAAATGAAACTAAAGATATTAAGCATAACAAACATTTTTTTTCTTCGTTCTTGAAGATTGTATTTATTTTGATTGAGTTATTAATATGATGAGTTCTTAATATGAGTTATTATAATCCTTTTTTTTTTTTTTTTGAATTAACGCAATAAAAAATCCTTCAATTCTCAAATCAAAAGAGAATAGACAAAACCATACTTTCATACAATATCTTAATTGAATTGTATGTAATGATCAATAAATGTCATTTAATTCTCTATCTAAATGTCTCGAAATCCTAGCAACACTCTAATCTATTCTATATAGATTTAGACTAGAATTGACAAGAAACTTCTATCAATATTAGTCTTTATTAATGTCGAATAGAAATAAAAAATGGGGTGTGGCCAAGTGGTAAGGCAACGGGTTTTGGTCCCGGTATTTGGAGTTTCGAATCCTTCTATCCCAGAGCATACCTATTATATTATATATATCATATCAGAATATAGATTTTCTATTTTATATCATAATAAAAGAAAGATTGCCCTTTTTTAAACAACATTATTTTTTTTTACGAGTAGAATAAGATTGGTTATAATATGATTTTCTTTCCTATAATGATTCATTCTTATATGAATTATATCTTTTTCCAAAATCAAAAATCGAATCATGTTTAAATAACACACAGATGTAATTGAATCTATTTGTATACAGGTAAGAGGTAAGATGGGAGCATAGATTAAATCATATTTCTATTTAATAAGTTAGTTCCTCATAAAATAAAAATACAAGCCATGATTTAATCTGTACTTGTTTTAATTTACATTTATACAAAATAGTAATTGTAAGGACCAAAAAAGAGATTGTGAAGGCCTAGCCCACTTAGAACAGTGGGATGTACCCCTTAACTTGGTCCAAATCAATGAAATTTATAAGAGATGGGAAAGAACAACAACAATTAGTTCTGCTCGAGGACACTAATGTTCAAGAGTCAGACTTGTATTCAAGTAATGAATAAGCATCAAGCTTTTTACAAAGGCTCCCAAGCAGGCACGGTCATATGGAAAATAACATTGTTCCCTTTTCTCTCTCAATACACTCCTTTCTCCCCTTTTTCGGTGCTCTTTCCTTTCATTATATATCTCCCTTCCCTCGCATCTTCACCATCCATTTTTACCTAATCCCCCTCCTTTTCCAACATTTATTACTTTTCACATTTGGAGGAGATGGTGGCAGGAACCTGCTTAGCTGTGGCCTATATTGCTCAGGTCACCTCCTCATCAATGCGGTTGATAAAGCTCTACTCAGGTCACTTCCTCATTAATGCGGCGGATAAAGCTGTTGGCCCTCATTAATGTGGATGAAACAAGCTACTCTAGGCCTAAAGCTTCCCTATTGCCCATTGTCTTCCACTTTCTTTAGATCATAACTTTCCTTTCTCTGGCGACTTCTTCCCTTAGACCCATGGCTTATAGTACCTTCACGTTATTACCGCGACCCTTCAAATTCCTCCTCGGTCCTCAGGCTAGTATTATGTCCCTTCAACTTCCTCCTCGGTCCTCGGGCTAGTATTATGATCCTTAAGCTTCATCCTCGGTCCTTGGGTACCCACAATAGCCTCCTAAAACTTTCACTATTTGTTTAGGCGCAAGAGTAAGGTTTTAGCATTCTAAATAAGACACACACATGCCACATGCGTTCCCACGTATTAACGTCCTTTCGCCTGACCTCTGCATGCTCTTGATGCTTCAGAATCCACGATCTTGCATTTATGGCGCCAGGCGGCTGCTTGTCTCCCCACGTTCAACGGTTTGATCAGGATCGTACAGTTCTCATTTTTCCACATGGATGGGCAGGAATTTTGCCACTTTCCTTTTACCCTCCTATAAAAGGAGAACTTGGAGCTGGCTGAGGCTCATTTTGAGCATTCTGGCAATCTAAGTTGAAGAACAAAAACTCCCGAGGAGCCCTCTTTGCGTTCATTAGTAGGTGTGTTGCTTTCCTTTGCACCTTCTTTTTCACAAGTTTCATACTTTATCTCTCAGAAGGTCATGGGTAGATATGCTAAATTAGTGGACATAGCCGAGGCTAGGGCGACCTTTAGGGCATAATATAGGATCCCCAATGATGTGGAAATCCAGCATTGTGAGAAGGGTGAGTAGTTGGTCCTGGATAGACCCTCCAAGTCCGTGGTTATTCCTATGATCGCCTTTATTGAAGGTGGGATGGAACTCCTTATGGGAAGGGTAACTCGGGATTATCTCATGAACTATAGGTTAACCCCAACCCAATGTTCGCCCAATATCTTTGGAATCCTCGAGTGCGTAGACGTACTGAACCATAGGATGGGACGAGTCTTACCTGGCACGATGTAAATTGGGTATACCAATGCCAGAAGGGGAAGAAAACCAAGTACTACATGAAATGTAGGGTTCCCATAGTTAGGTTAATCTCCTGCCTGTCGGACTCGAGCAAAGACATGGACAAGGATTTCCTTCTTGTCTCGGGAGGATGGCACGATGGGATACACTGCCCCACCTAGGAGGGGGAACTAGGTATTACCCCCGAGAATTGGGGTCACACTTAGGATTTTACTTAGCTTAACTAGTGCTACAGTTTTCTTCCTTCTTCTTTTTATTTTACTAACAACCTTTGTGATTTTATCTAGCAGACGAGTACCACACAGCTCTCGCTAAACATTTAGTGAACTTCAAGGACCTGAACAGGATCCTCAGGTTCGAAATATTCTTGCACAAAGAGGGGCAGCTGAGGGCGGCCCACATTATCCTAGGCTACAAACCATCCACCAAGCGGTTTTAGAGTCCCAAGAACGTTATTAAAGTCAGGGACTCCCGCTTGGCTTTAATAGACGTTGCTGTGCTCGGCTTCCTGCTTATGGAACTACCTCCTAAGGGGACCCAAGATGCTTAGCTCCTCGCCCCCTTAGTTGCACAACTCCTTTATTCACAATAACCTCCTATCCCATTAGACGCCGAAGCCGAGAAGTCTATGTCCGAGTCAATTCAAGAGGTGATGGACAGAGACTTTGACGTTTTTTATCGTCCAGATGCCCCCAGCACTTCACAAGCCCAGGCACCAGCAGAGATGGGTTTTGAGGAGAAGACTCCAAACCTCCTTGCCCTACTAACAGCCCATGCTAGGGGCACTTTCTCGGCTGTGACGGTGTTGCCCCGCCCTCAGACACCTGTAACAATGCACACATCCCTAGTTGAGGCCGTAGACAAGAAAAGGAAACGCGGTCAAAGAGGCAAGGGTGCAGAAATGGCCGAGGAGGGGGAGATTGCTAAGCCCCCAACCAAGGATGCTCGTGTGGGAAAAGGGCAACAGAGGAAGAGGTCTGAGCATACCGAGACCTTTAAGGAGGTTGGTGGGGACCAACCCAGGAAGTCCTCTATTTGGAGGCCCGCCTTCACCCTAAGCTCAGGCGCTCCTGTGCTTGATGATGCCAACCTGAGAGACCCTACAAAAGGCAGCTTAAGCTTGGTGGTAGAATGCTTGGAGAGGGCATTGTGTCTGCCTAAGGATATGGAAGAGCTAAGGTCCTTTAGAAAAAGAGAGGTCTTCCTGTCTCTAAAGCAAGACCTCACCAAGGTATCTCACCAAACTTACTCATCTGTCAAGTTAGTTTAATCAAGATCTATATGATACTCACTTTGTTTTATTTACTCTCCTTTCTTACTCATCTGTCAAGTTAGTTTAATCAAGATCTATATGATACTTACTTTGTTTTGTTTACTCTCCTTTCTGCAGGCAGTCCAAATTGCCTTCATGGCCGAGGAATGGGTAGACCATTCTTTGGATGTGGCAAGGAAGGCTGAGAAGGGCAAGGAGGTTATAGAGAAGGCCCGAGCTGAGGCAGAGAAAAATTTGAAGGAAGCCCTAGTCCAGCTGACTGAGGTAGAGAAGGCTCAGTGGAATGTTGAGTCTGCTTTGAAGGGCTATGAGAAGCAAGTCGCCGATGCCCTAAAGGCCCAAAGGAAGGCCGAGAGTAAGATAACTCTTATAGTGGTGGAGCTAAAGCAGGCAAATAAGCAGCTGGAGTCTAAGGAGGCCGAGAAGGCCCAAACCGAGTAAGCAGCTTACAATGTGGGCATGACTAAGATAGCTGAGAGTCTTACTGCCTAACTTCGTGATGTTGCTTGTGCCTTTAGCTGGGAAGTTTGGGACGAGGCCATGAATGTTACTGGGGTTGACCCCGAGTTAGAGCTTTGTGCTCCTGATAGGGTGTGCTACCCCCTAGCCCTGCGCATGGCATCCAATTTCCCTCAGCCTCCAACGGATCCTAGCTCTGCTCTTTCTTCCCCTGCGGATCGAAAAGACTCGACCCCTTCTCCTACCTCGTCCAAGGGTAAGGAAACGACAAAAGAACTGCCACCTTTAAACGTCGTGGTGGATGTTGAGGCCGAGGAGGGGGTGCCCGAGGGGGTGCCTTTGAAGAAGAAGAAGGAGAAGAAGGAGCAAGAGAAGAAAAAGCCGGAGAAGAAGAGCTCCAAGGAGAAGGAGCCCAAAGCATAGTTTTTAGTTCCTTAGAGAATTTTTTGCAATGGGCCGTTTATATATATGGTGCCCCTTCCTTTTTCTTTCTTGTATTACAACCCTTACATCTTTAATGAAGGAAAATTTACATCTTTTTTTTTTTTTTTTACTCGCATGTATTATTTATTCAGTATGCGTTTGTCATTTTATGCTCCAGTTATCTTCCTGTCTTTCTAATAATCATGCCATGGCAATTTACTACTACATAAGTAGTTGGCTAACTTATGGAACTTACAAAATTTATCAATCAGTACTTACTTGGGATAGGATTCGGACTTAGACAAATCTGCTGGCATTATCTCAAAAACCCGAGGAAGGGTCTAGGCTTGTAACCTAGGGGAACCAAGAAGGCATAGGTCCCATTTATCTTTTGGAAGAGATTTCACAATGTTAATTTATCCTAAACTTGCAGCTTGAGGAGCTAGACAAGTCCTAGGTTCCGTTTAATACTTAGTGGAATTTTGCGATGTTAATTTACCCTAGGCTTGTGACCCGAGGAGTCAAGCAAGTCCTAGGTTCTGCTTAGCGTGTCCACAACAAGACATGATGAAGCAAGATATGAACAGCAACAGAATTTATTAATAGTAATAACGCCGTAAATTGTTTACATTCCAAGGGTGGGGGATTACATTTTCATCCAAGTCCTCCAAGTGATAGGTCCTAATGCCTGCTATGGAAATGAATCTATATGGCCCTTCCTAATTAGGACCCAGTTTGCCCCACGCAGGGTTCTTGGCTGTTCCCACTACTTTTCTCAAGACTAGGTCCCCCGGGGCTAAGGGTTTGGACTTGACCCCCTTATCATATTGTTACTTAAGTTTTTATTGATAGTAAGCCATCTTCACCGTTGCTACCTCTCATATTTCCTCGGTCAGTCCAAGTTGTCTAGGAGTAAGTGGTGGCTCTCTTCAATGTTGAATTAATCCGTTCTTAGAGTTGGAAATCTGGTTTCAAGGGGGATTATTGCCTTTGACTCATACGTCATCGAGAACGGGGTTTACCCCGTTGATCTTCGGGGTGTGGTACAGTAGGTCCACAGCACGTGGGAAGCTCATCCACCTACTTTCCTTTTGCATCGTTCAGCATTTTCTTCAGTCCGGCCACTATAACTTTATTGGAGGCCTCGACCTGCCCATTCCCCTGGGGATAAGCAGGTGTAGAGTACCTGTTCCTGATTCTCAGCTCCCCACAATATCTCCTGAAGGCTTTACTATCAAATTGGGAGCCGTTGTCCAAGATCAGTGTATGCGGTACCCTGAACCTGGTCACAATGTTTTTTCAGATGAATTTCTTGGCATCCACATCCCTGATGTTGGCGAGAGTCTCAGCCTCCACCCACTTAGTAAAGTAGTCTGTGCCGATGATGAGCCATCTCCAGTTCCCTACGGCTCGAGGAAAAGGTCTTACTATATCCAGGCCCCACTGGGCGAATGGCCAGGGGCTAGATAAAGGATTCAGAATTCCTCCTGGTTGATGAATATTTGGGGCATATCTCTGACATTGGTCGCACTTTTTTACATAGTCCTGAGAGGTCTATCACATGTTGGGCCACCAATACCCCTGGGTGAAAGCCCTATGCACTAGAGACCTTCCTCCGGTATGACTCCCACAAATGCCTTCATGCAGTTCTTTTAGTAATGGCTCCATGGCTTTTGGGTGTACACACAGTAGATATGGTTCTGAGTAAAAGCGTTTATACAACTTCTGCTCCTCAAACAACTAATAGCGAGGGGCGGCCTTGGGTACCTTCTCTGCTTCAAACTTATCCTCGGGCAAGGATCCCCTCTTCAAAAAGCTTACCATGGGGTCCATCCAGCTCAGTCCCACATGGATGCTGCATACTCTTAACAACGGTGCCCTCGTGAGACTTGAGGTGTCCATTTCTTCAACAATAACAACCCGAGGAAGGCTTGACTCAAGCGAAGTGGCTAACATCGCAAGAGAATCCGTGTGCAAGTTCTGCCCTTTTGGGATTTGTTTCAAGTTAAAATCCTTGAAATGAGCTAGGGCATTCTGTACTTTGGCAAGGTACCCCTGCATCCTTTCATCTCGAGCCTCAAAATCGCCATTGACTTGACCCACAACCGGCCTAGAATCCGAGTACAATTCCACTGTTTCTCCTCCTAGTAGTCGGACCATGTTTATCCTTGCTAGCAAGGCTTCGTATTCGGCCTCACTGTTAGTGGCCGAGAATCCTAATCGTAATGACTTTTCCATTATCAATTCCTCGGGGGTGATCAACACAACCCCAACACCTGCTCCCTTTCAGTTGGAAGCTCCATTCGTGTAGACTTGCCATGATTGGGTAGCAGTGATTGACGAGAGTAGTGCATTTATGATTGCATTTTCCTCCTCGGGGATACCTTCCGCGAATTTTGCTACAAAGTCTGCTAAGACCTGTCCTTTTATGGCAGTCTAGGGCATGTACTTGACATCATATGCTCCTAACTTGGTTCCCCACTTAGCAATCCTGCTGGTGTAATTAGATTTCCTCAGTAGGGCCTGCAAGGGAAGCTGAGTAAGCACCACTATGGTATGGCTTGGAAATAATGAGGAAGTTTCCTGGTGGCATGCATAATGGCCAATATTGTTTTTTCCAAGGGAAGATAGCGCATCTCAACCTCCTACAAGGATTTGCTAACATAATAGACGGGCCTCTGATCTCTGTCCTTGTTCCTTACTAGCACGAAGCTAATAGCGTGTTTAGTGACTGTTAGGTATGCATACAATACTTCCTCCTTATCGAGTCCAGAAAATATTAGCGGATTGGATAAGTATCGTTTGAGGTCCTCGAATGCCGTTACGCATTCCTCGGTCCACTAAAAACCCTTCCACTTGTGCAATAGTTAGAAGAAAGGTCGGCACTTGTCCATGGACCGAGAGATGAACCTATTTAGAGCTACTATCATCCCAGTCAGCCTTTGCACTTCCTTGGGATTTTGAGGAGGGTGTAGCTATTAATAGCCCTGATCTGTTTTGAATTGATTTCGATTCCGCTGTGGGTTATCAGGTACCCAAGGAACTTGCCCGAGCTGACCCCAAAAGAGCATTTGGATGCGTTGAGGCGTAGTTTATGTTTCCTCAGTGTTGAGAAAGTTTCTCTCATATCGACCAGGTGATTTTCTACCCTCTTGCTCTTAACTACCATATCATCAATGTAAGCTTCCATGTTCCTTCCTATCTGCCCTTCAAACATACGTGTTACCATTCTCTGATAGGTGGATCCTACGTTTTTAAGTCCGAAGGGCATCACCCCATAATGATAGTTTCCATTGGGGGTGTGAAAGGTCGTTTTCTCTTGGTTGGGCAATGACAGAGGTATTTGGTGGTAGCCTTGAAAGGCGTCCAAAAAGCTCATCTGAGGATGTCCCACCGTGGCGTCCACTAGCTGGTCAATTCTAGGAATGGGGAAGGGGTCATTTGGGCATGCCTTATTTAGGTCTGTGAAATCCATGCATACTCGCCACTTCCCTTTTTTCTTCTTAACCACTATCGTGTTAGCTAGCCACTCGGGGTAGAAGATTTCCTTAATGGTTCTAGCCTGTTTCAACTTGTTCACCTCTGTTTTGACTACCTCGATATGATCCTTGGATGACTGCTGAGGAGGCTGTTTACGTGGCAAGGCCTCTGGATTTACGTTCAACTAATGGCAGGCCAATTCAGGATCAACTCCTGGTACGTCATATTCATTCTAGGCAAAAACGTTAAGGTTTGCTTTTAGGAACTCTATCAATTCTGCCTTTTCTATGGGCGACAACTGCGAGCCTACTTGGAAGTATTACTCTAGGTCAAGCCTTATCATTACCCTCTCCAGCTTCTCAGACAATTCTCCTGGTGCCTCAATTTGCTACCCACATGCAGCCTTCTTTAGTTGCTATTGGGCCAGGTCCTTGGTCACCGTGGCAGGGCCTGGAGATTACTGTGTGATTGCTAATACCTGGCATTGCTTGGCCATGGCTTGATCACCTACCAACTCTTCCACTCTCCCCTAAGTAGGGCACTTGATCTTCAGATGCAACGTCAAGGGCACCGTGCCCACGGTGTAAAGACAAGGCCTGCCTAGGATAGCCGTGTATGGGGAGAATGCCTCTACCACTATGAAATTGACTTGGACCTCCACATCGCTGACTTATATGGGAAGTCTAATCATTCCATGGGGGACCACTATCTTGCCATCAAAACCCATTAGAGGAAGGTTGTATGTGTCCAAGTCCCCGGGCCTCAATTTCAGCCTTCGGTACAGATCCTGGTACATTATCTCCGCTCTGCTTCCCTGGTTGACCAATACCCTTCTCACATCGTACCCCCCAATCCTAACAGTAACCACTAGGGCGTCATCATGGGGTTGGAGGGTTCCCAGCTTGTCTTCCTTGGAAAAACTCAGGCTAGGGGGGACCGCTACCCTTGCTCTTTTGGGACTTTGATTACTGGCCTTTAGATTAGAGCCCTTTACCACGGACATGACCCCAGTACCTGCTCCAAAACCATCCCCTGGCCTAGCTAGGATTGTATTAATAGTGCCTAATGCTGGTCGAGAAGTGCCGTTTCCGTGTATCCCATTTCCCGATTGTTCGATTTGTTCCATAGGCTGATGCAAGAAATAATTGAGCTTACCTACCCTTGCCAACTAATTGAGGTGATCGCATAAGGTCCTGCAATCTTTAGTGGTGTGCCCTCTGTCCCAGTGGTAATGGTAGTAAAGGGTTGAGTTTCTTTTGGATGAATTCTTACCTATCCTATTGGGCCATTTGAAGAACGGCTCGTTCTTTATCTTCTCTAGAATCTAGTACACTAGCTCCTTTAACAGTGAATTGACCATCTGGAACCCTGTGGGTGCTATATGACCAGGGAACTCTCTTCAGGGTTGATCATTATGGTATCCTCCTCCCCAAGGATCCCTCTTCTCCGAGAACCCCTTTGCTTTTCCCTTTCCCTGGTTTTGGTCTTCTTTTAATCTATTGTACTTGTCTATGCAATCCATAAGCTGGCGCATGTTTGAGGTAGGCTTTATAGTTAGTGACTTTCTCAGGTCATGCTCGGTCGAGAGGCTGACCTTGAAGGTCCTTACTGCGATATCCTTGAAATCTCCATTCACTTCATTGTATATTTTCCAATACCGGTCTAAGTAGGTCTTAAGGGTCTCCCTTTCCTTCATGGCCATAGATAACAAAGCATTTAATGGCCTGGGGACTTTACTATAGGTTATGAATCTAGCGCTGAATGCCTGGTCAGCTTTTTAAAGGACCTTATTGACCCTTCATCCAATGCATCGAACCAACATATGGCGACAGGTCTGAGACTGGAAGGGAATACCTTGCACATAAGGGCCTTATTATTGGCATGGACGGCCATCTTCTGATTGAAGTGATTGACATGCTCCACGGGGTTAGTCCTTCCATTATATATGGTGAATGTTGGTTGGGAAAAACGCTAAGGGAGTTTAGCCTTGTTAGGACATATGTGGTCCACATGTTAAGAACATATGTCATACTTATTTATGTAAATTGGCTAATCTTTTGACAAAACGTACTCTACTTGTAATTGGGTAGTTTTAAGTGTTTTTAATACTTCAAGAAACAAGGTATCAAGATCAAGTGTTGAAATCATCAACTCTGTCCAAGAAAACATAAGCTGAAGTGCATTTTCATTAAATCTCGACACCTGCTCGATAGCTCCTTGACACTTGTTATCTGTCCAGATTTAAAAAGTCAGATTTTCTGATCTGATTTCTTGGGATCCGTGAATATGTTTTTGGGCCTTCTTTTCTTCTAACCCTAAACATTTAAAGGATTGTTTTAAGAGCCGTCATAATAGACACAAGTTGCAAAAGCATTGAGCAATTCTTGTTCAAGCAAATTGTGATCAAAGACGAAGTTCTTGACCTAGTTCATCTTCTCTGAAAAAGTTGTTGTGTATTTGCACCAAAGGGTTTTGTGACCAAGCATTTTCCTGATCTTCATCACGTAGGATGAACTGAAGAACTTTGCAACCAACCTTTTCTTCTAAGTTGGTGTTTGAAGTCGCATATTGGGATCCGCGCATCTGGTTAATCACGTACTTGGGAGCCGTGCATTAAAGGTGGAAATTGTCACTACAGATCAAGTTCAATTGGGTATTGGGGTAAGGGTTCAACTGTAGGTTGGTAAGGTACTTGGGATTCCTTTACTTGTAACCACTTGATTTGATAATAGTGAAGTTTCGGGAGTGGTGACCTGAAAATCACCTGGTGGGGTTTTTGCCGTTAGGGTTTTCCCCATTCGTGAACAAATCACCGTGTTATTTTATTTCCGCTGCATAATTTGTTTATTGGTGATTTGTTTGTGCTGCCACGCAATTGCATGATAAATTGATTAATTAATAATTTTACTAATTAATTAATTGGTTTAATCACAAGAGGTCTTCAGTTTGTGGCCTATCAAGCCTTGTTAATCCTCTTGACGAAAGGGGACTTAGAAATCTGCTGTAGGGCTTTACTCATGGCATCATTTCCCTTGGTGCGATGAGAAGGCCCCTTTCCACATCTATTGTTGCTCTTCTTTAGCTTGTCCCAACATGAGGAAGTTGAGTAGGTCTCGCTGGGTGGAGTTCTAGACCTGCACTGGTATGACTGGTCGCAGCTTTCCCTTGAGCCCTCACTCGATGGGGAAGATAGGCTCCTCTTGTACGCCTTCTACGCCTCAACTTCTTGCACAAACGATCAATCTCCCTTTGCAATTGTTAGGACATATGTGTTCACATGTTAAGAACATATGTCATAATTGATGTGCATGAAATATATATAATTAGATACTCACATATTTACATATTTAGCTTTACTTTTATGTTATTTTGTGACTGATTATGTAATATCTTTGTGTTGCAGGTAACAAGGGCTTTACATGCAAAGTGGGGCTAAGCCAATTGAATCAAGCCAACTTACATCCAGCCAGGCATGAATATTAAATTTTAAGTCCAATTGGAGTAAGGAATCAAAGGAAATTTATATCAAATTCAAGTCCAATTCGGATTAGGATTCCAGCCTGCACATCAGTTAGTATTTTTAGCATAACTTTCGGCTCAGATGTTCAATCGAGATGATTCAAGTTGGGCTGGAAAGTTAACTTAAAGGGCTACAACTTTGTAGTTTACCAAGAGCCCGAATTCTGAAGTTAAATGGGCCAAAATAGTCGGTTAAGTGAAGCCTAAAAATCTGGGATTTTCTCCAAACGGGAATTCAACTTGTAATAGGATTCCTTGACCTATTTAAAGGCTTTTTAGGGCAAAATTCAGGGAGGCTAGTGCTAGGGCTGAGATGCAAAACAGAAAATTGGAGCAAGAGGCAGTGCCGCACGTGGCTTCTCTGTAGCTTTTCTCCATGATAGCACTGTGACTATTTCTTTCTCTATTTTATTTGTTTAGTTTAATGTTTAGTATTTTATTCTTGTGTTTTCTTTCAATTACCATGAGTAGCTAAATTTATAATTAGGGTTGAGGATGAAACCTTGTTAAAGATTATCAGTAATATTTATGTGATTTGATTTTTCCCACAATAGTTGTTCTTTAATGATTTATATTGTTCTTGCTTCATATCAATTGACTAAGATGGGATTCTAGATATGAGTTCAATCATGTTTTTCTCATGATTTAGGATTTGTCTTAATTAATTGAATGCTTGGTTTATTAATTCTTGATTATAGAATTGGATATCATTTGTGATTTGTCTGTCAATGGATACAAGTTATGATTTGATTTTTAGAATTGGATATATCTTGTGATTTGTTTGGCTACGGATACAATTGATGATTTGGTTTTATACTTAAGAAGCGAAGAAGAACATGCTTTTGATTTTTAAAATAAGGATTTTAATGATGATATTTTCCATGATAGCAAGATTGATTTCTAGATTATCATGTAGTGAGTTGGGAAAAATTAATGATCATAAATATATGCTGATATGATTTACAAGGCGGATTCCAAAACCTTAATTCCTTTCCATTGATTGTTTACATCTTTTTATTACTTTATATCTTTTGCTTAGTTTAATTAATTTCAAAACAACCAATTTTTATTAAACTAGATTAGGATTAATTTGGTTAAGGTTTAATTAATTTTCCTACATTCATTCAAGTCCCTGTGGGTTCGACCTCGTTCTTGTCAAACTATACTTCGGTACGGTTCGTACACTTGCGAGTATTTTAAAATTTCACAACAAGTTTTTGGCGCCGTTGCCGGGGACTTGGTTAGGAAAATAAATTAGGTCTTAATTGAATTTTTCCTTCTACTAGTTGTAGTTAAATTTTTTTAAATTAAAAAAAAAAAAAACAAAAAAAAAATTTATTTCTTTGTGCTTGGTGTATGAGAACTTGGATACGTGATAAAGTAAATCGTCTTGTTAGTTTTGATTATCCATCCACAATGGGAGAAACAGGAGATGATTCAAAAACCCTTAGGGAGTTGTTCTCACCCATAACCACCAACCCTCCATCTTGCATAGTATTGCCTGCAACCACTACAGCACATTTTGAGTTGAAACCACAGATAATCCACCTTCTTCCTACTTTTCATGGATTGGATAGAGAAGACCCTTATATGCATGTAAAGGATTTTCTTGAGATTTGTGCTACTTGTAAGTTCCAGAATTTCACTGATGACTCTGTTCGCTTGCGTTTATTCCCTTTTTCCTTGAAGGATAAGGCAAAAGCATGGCTTAATTCTTTGTCACATGGATCTATCACTTCATGGGAACTATTGGTCACAAAATTCCTCTCTAAATTTTTCCCAATGGCCAAGACCAATGCTTTGAGGAGAGAAATTGCAGATTTTTATCAGGATGAACAAGAGAAATTTTATGAGAGTTGGGAGAGATTTAAGGACTTGATCTTAAAGTGTCCCCATCATGGTTTTGAAACATGGAGACTAGTACAATATTTTTATAATGGTTTGACACAGACAAATCGTAACATGATTGAGTCCATGAATGGTGGTGGATTTTTGAGTCTTGTAGATAATGAGGCATACAAATTTCTTGAGAATTTTTCTGAAAGTTCACAACAATGGGATTTTTCCAACCGTAAAGAGAGATCTGCCCCTGCAATTAAGAAAGGAGGATTGTATGAAGTCAATGAAGATTTAGACATAAAAGCTAGGTTGGACAATCTCACTCGTAAGGTTGAGGCTTTAGCTTTAGGAAGAGGGATGAATTCTGTCAATCAAGTTCAAAGTGAAACATGCTCTATTTGTGCAAGTCCTATGCATACAACACAAATGTGTCCTTCTGCAGCTGGGTATCCTGATTTTTATACTGAGCAAGTAAATGCATTGAACAATTATGGAAAACCATTTGCTAGTCCATTTTCAGAGACATACAATCCAAATTGGAGGAACCATCCTAATTTCTCATGGAGGCAAAATCAACCTCCCACAAATGTAGGTGGACAACAAGTGCATCAACAAAGTCAATTTTGTCCACCTACTCAAGCATATCCTCCCATTCCTCAATCAACACCTCAGTTTGTAGCACCACCAAGACAACAACCATCTTTGGAAGAGTCTCTCAAAACTTTCATGCAATCAACTAGCCAAGCCATTCAAGAGATGAAAAGTTCCACCCATTTGAATACTCAAGCTATTTCAAAGTTGGAAAATCAAGTTGGCCAGTTAGCAACCCAAGTTGGAGAGAGGGAAAAAGGAAAGTTTCCTAGTCAACCTATACCTAACCCAAAAGGGCAGTATGCAATTAATGGTTCTTCTAGTTCTACTCATGGACAAGAACATGTTCAATCTATTACTACCCTTAGGTCTGGTAAGCAAGTTGATAATCAAGTGAAAATGCCAGAAGTGGAGGATGATGAAAATATTGTGTTAAAGGAAAAAGGAACTCATAGTTCACATGATGATCATGGAGAAAAGAAGGACAACCCACCCGCCACTCCAATTCAAGATCTTAGTTCTCCTCTTGATAAGAGGTTTGTTCCTAAAGCTCCATTTCCTCAAAGGTTAATCAGTCCTCAGAAAAGTGCACAATTTGGAGACATTTTAGAGGTTTTTAAGCGAGTGCAAATAAACATTCCATTTCTTGATGCAATTCAACAAGTTCCTGCTTATGCCAAGTTTCTAAAAGATCTTGTGACAATGAAGAGAAAGACAAATGTCCCTAAAAAGGCATTTTTGACAGAGCAAGTCAGTTCAATCATTCAGAATAAATATCCAGTGAAATGTAAGGACCCAGGATCCCCTACAATTTCATGCAAGATTGGGGATCATCTCATTGAGCGAGCTTTGCTAGATTTGGGGGCAAGTGTGAACTTATTGCCATATTCAGTATACTTACAACTAGGTTTGGGGGAGTTAAAACCAACAACCATGACACTCCAATTAGCTGATAGGTCTGTGAAAATCCCTAGAGGTATTGTTGAGGATGTGCTAATTAAGGTGGATGCATTCTATTTTCCTGTTGATTTTGTTGTGTTAGATACTGAGCCTACTCTAAATGCTAGTACACAAATCCATGTCATTTTGGGTCGCCCTTTCTTAGCCACATCCAATGCTTTGATCAATTGTCGGAGTGGTGTGATGAAGATTTCTTTTGGGAATATGACTGTTGAGCTTAATATCTTTGACATAAGTAAGTAAGTACTAGACAATGAGGATATATGTGAAGTTAACATGATTGGGAGCCTAGTCCATGATACTTTCCTACAATCAAGTTGTGAGGATCCCCTAAAGGCTTGCTTAACCTGTGTTGATTGCAATTTGGATACTGAAAAATCAATTGAGGAGGTCAATGCATTGTTGGATTCTATTCCTCTCTTAAGTATTAATAGCTGGCAGCCAAAAGTGGTCCCTTTTCCACTTCCTTCACCCCCACTCCCATCTATTGTAGAACCACCAAAGTTGGATGACTTTTGGGAACACCAATTGATAAGTATACTTCAAGAGCATAAGGAAGCTATAGGTTGGAAAATTGCTGATATTAAGGGTATTAGTGCTTCTGTGGTTATGCAAAGAATTCACTTGGAAGACATTGCAAAAGCTTCTCAACATGTTTTTGACCCAGGTAAGTTACAATATCATTGAACTAGTCCATTCATAATATGCATTATTTATCTCCATGGTGTTGTTGAGGTTTGGATGGTCCTGTTTATCAGGATTTATCTCCAGTTGTGTTAAATCTTTTTGCAAAAAAAAAAAAAAAAAATCTTTTTCTTGTTTATTTTCTGCTTTTAGATTAATATTTGTGTTTATTTTCTTGTTTAGTCTTATATTATTTTGTTCTAGCTGATATTTGACAGAAATTAAAATTTACAATAATCAGCTTGATCAAGGTACGTCTCCTCATTCTCCTTACCTTACTTGTTTCTACTTGGTTCTCATGTTGCATATTACTATTTTGCTCTCTTTTCATTCAAGACATATATTTAAGGGTATCATTTTTAACATTGAGGACAATGTTTGGTTTAGGTTTGGGGGGGATGTATATATATTTCTATCTTCTTGTTTTGTTTTGTTTAGTGTGTTAAAAAAAAACCTATCTTCTTGTTTTGTTTTGTTTAGTTGTGTTAAAAAAAAAAAAAAAAAATCTTTTGCCTAGCTTGAGGTTTATGTTTTGAGTTCGTTATACTACTCTTGCTTAAAGAATTTCATTGCTTTCATGCTCAATTCATTGCACATGCACGTAGCCACTCAAACACAACTTGTTGTTGAAGAATAAAAATGATTAGAAAATCTTGATGATAACAATGTGGAGACTGTAACCCCTGTGAGTTTTGAGCCAATCATTATTTTTGGAGGGTTATTTATTGTTTCTAATCTTAAAGTTCATTTGGAAGTGCGCAATATATTTCCCTTGTTGTAGTCTCATTATTCTTTCTTTTGGCCAAGAAAAAAAATATGATTTTATGCCACACTTGAATCTTTTGAAGTCATTGATATTGAATGAATTATACTATTCTTTGAGAGATGAGATTAGGCCGTTTTTGTCTACTTTGAGCCATATATGTGTTTTTCTTTCTTGATATATTATCGCTAGTTACCCCGTTGAGCCTTTTAATTAGCCTTTCTTTCTTAAAGCCCTTATCCATAGTGTTTCAAGATGGAATTTGATCAATTTGTTTCAATGTGGTGGTTTGTGTAAGAATTCAAAGAAAGAAGAGAAAAAAAAATTCAAAGGAAAGAAGAATTAAAAAGAAAAAAGAAAAAAAAAAAAAAAGGAAAGTGTCAAAAAGAAGAAAATAAAAAGGATTCTCATCAAATTTTGAGAAGTGAAATGGAAGGAAGGAGTACTGCTTTGAAGAAGAAGAGGTGAAAAAAAAAAATGTTGAGTGGAAATTCCAAAAAGAGTTGACATTCCGACAAATCTTGAAAACACTTCTTATTATTTACCTTCACCCATATTTATTTCATTCCATTTACTTTTACCCTACATTACGTCCTAATAAAGTCCTTATTTGATCTTAAAGATTGTGTAGTTCAGATATTGATATGACTGAGAAGAAAAAGAGTGTGGTATAAATTTTTTTTGGCATCCTTTCATGAGACTACTTGTTCTTTCTTGGTTAAGCGTTTTTCATGTGATTTATATGTGAGATGTTTGATTTTGCTTACATTATTCTGCTCACATATGTTGTTGAGAGTGTTACACCCCATTTCAGAGTGATTTCATTTGTTGAGTGATAATACCGGAAAGGTTTGAGTTGAAGCATACTTTCAAATAGAGATTCGAGTCAAGTTTATTCTAAAACTAAGAGTATGTTTGGGTTGGCTACCACTTTTCACTCACATTGAGTTTTGATGGCATGAGAAATTTCTTTAGCATTTCTAGTGTTTTTGAACTTAAACTAATCCTCTCTGCAAAAGGCAATTGAAAAAAAAAAAAAAAAAGAAGTTTGTTTGATTCTCTTTGTTTTGTTTTTATTTTTTTTAGTATTCTTTTTCAGAATTTTGTGGGTATATTCCCTGCAAACCCTCACGAGACTACAACTCGTCCACTAGTGTAAGCTAGGGGTTTAAAGGCTTGTTGCATATGCTAAATGCAATCGAAAATTCCAGCGAAAGTGGATTAGTTAGGATTTCCTTTTTCTTTGTTTTTAATTTCTTTGTTTTGTTTTACTCTTTATCTGTTTTGCTCGAGGACTAGCAAAATGTAGGTTTGGGGGTATTTGATGTGCATGAAATATATATAATTAAATACTCACATATTTACATATTTAGCTTTACTTTTATGTTATTTTGTGACTGATTATGTAATATCTTTGTGTTGCAGGTAACAAGGGCTTTACATGCAAAGTGGGGCTAATCCAATTGAATCAAGCCAACTTACATCCAGCCAGGCATGAATATTAAATTTTAAGTCCAATTGGAGTAAGGAATCAAAGGAAATTTATATCAAATTCAAGTCCAATTCGGATTAGGATTCCAGCCTGCACATCAGTTAGTATTTTTAGCATAACTTTCGGCTCAGATGTTCAATCGAGATGATTCAAGTTGGGCTGGAAAGTTAACTTAAAGGGCTACAACTTTGTAGTTTACCAAGAGCCCGAATTCTGAAGTTAAATGGGCCAAAATAGTCGGTTAAGTGAAGCCTAAAAATCTGGGATTTTCTCCAAACGGGAATTCAACTTGTAATAGGATTCCTTGACCTATTTAAAGGCTTTTTAGGGCAAAATTCAGGGAGGCTAGTGCTAGGGCTGAGATGCAAAACAGAAAATTGGAGCAAGAGGCAGTGCCGCACGTGGCTTCTCTGTAGCTTTTCTCCATGATAGCACTGTGACTATTTCTTTCTCTATTTTATTTGTCTAGTTTAATGTTTAGTATTTTATTCTTGTGTTTTCTTTCAATTACCATGAGTAGCTAAATTTATAATTAGGGTTGAGGATGAAACCTTGTTAAAGATTATCAGTAATATTTATGTGATTTGATTTTTCCCACAATAGTTGTTCTTTAATGATTTATATTGTTCTTGCTTCATATCAATTGACTAAGATGGGATTCTAGATATGAGTTCAATCATGTTTTTCTCATGATTTAGGATTTGTCTTAATTAATTGAATGCTTGGTTTATTAATTCTTGATTATAGAATTGGATATCATTTGTGATTTGTCTGTCAATGGATACAAGTTATGATTTGATTTTTAGAATTGGATATATCTTGTGATTTGTTTGGCTACGGATACAATTGATGATTTGGTTTTATACTTAAGAAGCGAAGAAGAACATGCTTTTGATTTTTAAAATAAGGATTTTAATGATGATATTTTCCATGATAGCAAGATTGATTTCTAGATTATCATGTAGTGAGTTGGGAAAAATTAATGATCATAAATATATGCTGATATGATTTACAAGGCGGATTCCAAAACCTTAATTCCTTTCCATTGATTGTTTACATCTTTTTATTACTTTATATCTTTTGCTTAGTTTAATTAATTTCAAAACAACCAATTTTTATTAAACTAGATTAGGATTAATTTGGTTAAGGTTTAATTAATTTTCCTACATTCATTCAAGTCCCTGTGGGTTCGACCTCGTTCTTGTCAAACTATACTTCGGTACGGTTCGTACACTTGCGAGTATTTTAAAATTTCACAACAATAATGTTTATGTAAATTGGCTAATCTTTTGACAAAACACACTCTACTTGTAATTGAGTAGTTCTAGGTGTTTTTAATACTTCAAGAAACAAGGTTTCAAGATCAAGTGTTGAAGTCATCAAGTCTGTCCAAGAAAAAGCAAGCTGGAGTGCACAGTTTTTAAAGCTCGACACCTTCTCGATAGCTACCTCGACACCTGCTATCTGTCGAGATTTAAAAAAGTCAGAATTTCAATATGATTTTCTTGGGATTCGTGAATATGTTTTTGGGCCTTCTTTTCTTTTAACCCTAAACATATAAATGGAGTGTTTTAAGAGCCGTCAGCATAGACACAAGTTGCAAAAGCATTGAGCAATCCTTGTTCAAGCAAATTGTGATCAAAGACGAAGTTCTTGACCTAGTTCATCTTCTCTGAAGAAGTTGCTGTGTATTTGCACCATAGGGTTTTGTGACCAAGCATCTTTTAGATCTTCATCGCATAGGATGAACTGAAGAACTTTGCAACCAACCTTTCTTTCTAAAGTTGGTGTTTGAAGTCGCGTACTGGGATCCGCGCATCTGGTTAGTCACGTACTTGGGAGCCGTGCATCAAAAGGGGGAACTGTCACTACAGATCAAGTCCGATTGGGTATTGGGGTAAGGGTTCAACTATAGGCTGGTAAGGTACTTGGGATTCCTTATTTGTAACCGCTTGATTTGATAATAGTGGAGTTTCAGGAGTGGTGACCTGAAAATCACCCGGTGGGGTTTTTGCCGTTAGGGTTTTCTCCATTCGTGAATAAATCACCGTGTCTTTTATTTTCCGCTGCATATTTAGTTATTCGGTGATTTGTTTGTGCTGCCACGCGTTTGCATGTTAATTGAACCTAATTAATGCACTTGGCTAATTAATTGGTTAATTAATCACAAGGGGTCATTCAGTTTGTGGCCTATCAGCAATGCTAGCGTCTCTTGCTCATATGGGGTCTGACCCTTGGACTTGGAATGATTTCGCTCAGTACATTTAGTGTGATGAGACTCCACCATAACACTTAGGGTATGTTGCCTGTTTCTCCTATGCTCCAAGTTAACAAAAGGGTTCTCCTTATGGGAACTAACTGACTCTTCCTCACCTTGGCCTTCGTTAACCATTAGTATTCAGGGCAAATCCTCAAGCACGTACTGTTCCCACAGACGGCGCCAATTGTAAGGACCAAAAAAGAGACTGTGAAGGCCCAGCCCACTTAGAACAGTGGGATGTACTCCTCAACTTGGTCCAAATCAATGAAATTTATAAGAGATGGGAAAGAACAACAACAATGAGTTCTACCCAAGGACAGTAATGTTCAAGAGTCAGACTTGTATTCAAGTAATGAATAAGTATCAAGCCTTTTACAAAGGCTCTCGAGGAGGCATGGTTCATATGGAAAATAACACTGTTCCCTTTTCCCTCTCAATACACTCCTCTCTCCCCTTTTTCAGTGCTCTTTCCTTTCATTATATAGCTCCCTTCCCTTGTATCTTCACCATCCATTTTTACCTAATCCCCCTCATTTTCCAACACTTGTTACCTCCATATCTGGAGGAGATAGTGGCAGGAACCTGCTTAGCTGTGGTCTATACTGCTCAGGTCACCTCCTTATCAATGCTGTTCATAAAGCTTTGCTCAGGTCACCTCAATAATGCGGCTAATAAAGCTGTTGGCCCTCATTAATATGGATGCAACAGGCTACTCCAGGCCTAAAGCTTCCCTATTGCCTATTGTCTTCCACTCCCTTTAGATCCTAACTTTCCCTCCTCGGGCGGCTTCTTCCCTTAGACCTATGGTTTATAGTACCTTCACGTTATTACAGCGACCGTTCAACTTCCTCCTTGGTCCTCGGGCCAGTATTATGACCCTTCAGCTTTATCCTCAGTCCTCGGGTACCCACAGTAATAGTCTAGAACACTCTAATAGGATTCTTTTTTTTTTTTATTTAGGATTCATAATCTTCATAGAATTGACGCAGTAGATAGGAGTTAAATGTCAATGTAAAATACCAATTTCAATATATGCGGCTATCTGAATTTCATTAAAAAAAAAAAAAAATCAAGTTACATACGTAACATATGTCTTTTCTTTGAACCCCGTTTTTAAGTATTTTGTGTTTTCTTTTTATGAATAATTATAAATATATGATATGTACCAATTGAGACAAAGTGTATTCATACATCTTAGTTGCTTTTCCTAAGGAAATAATTGCAACTGGATTATTGACTCCAAGTCAAATAAACTACGCAGAAAGGGCGCGAAGGCTTATATATATATATATGTATGTATGTATGTATGTATGTATTTTTATCGTTGTATTTCTTCTATTCATTGATTCATTGAAAACTTTATTTTAATTCAATTGAGTTTTGTGACAATAGATTTGTTATCCCTAAATTTTAAATATTTAACTTTACCCTTTAACATAGAATGTTTCTAATTACTTTCCAAGATATTTGTTTAGTCTACCTGATAGGTATGGGGATCCTCTTTTAATTATGATTTATCAAAAAGAATAACAACCCAAAGCCTCTATTCTATCCGTCTTTATCCACCACCTCATGAAAAACAAAAAGAAGTTACATTTTTTTTTTTTTTTTTTTTATGGTTTATTCGGAATATGAATTTTTCTCTATTATTATCAAAATGTGATTTTTACTGTAAAACATTATTCAAATAATGTAATGATAGTGAAATAGGAAATTTTTCAGTCAATTAAATATTTTTAATAATGTCTTATGAGTCCTTGGTACTTGAAGAAGTGTGAAATTGGTGAATCTATTTTAGCAAGTCACCTTAAGATGCATATTAAAAAAAAAAAAAAAAAAACCTTATTTGTATTATTTATTAGTACAATTTTTTTTATACTCTAATATTTATATTTAGATTATAATTCTAAAGAAAAAATAAAATAATATATTAAAAAATATTTATTATATTCTATATATTCTATATTATTTATTATATATATTATAACGGGTTAAATTTAATTCGTGCTGATACTTCTTGAGAAATTACCCATTCATAAAAATATGGATTACTATGTACCGAATGAACCAATGATTATTCATTAGTCTATAATTGAATCAATTACATACTGTTTACAGCAACCTACTAGGAAATGTTATGGTAAAACTTCGTTTAAAATGATGTGGTAAAAAGCAATGTGCGACTTGAGGGATACGGTCGTCTGTGGATTCTTACATCCATCATTTTCTTTTTATATTAATTCGATAGGAATGAGGGTGCTCTTGGCTCGACATCGTTGTTCTATTTCACTAGAACCCTCCTTTCTGAGGTCGGGGGTTGGGAGGTAAATAGTACATAATCTTAATGGAGCTTGAATAAAAAAAAAAAGTATTGTTTCATTTTTTAAGGGAACGGTCTAAGGTTAGTGTTAATTAATAAGTTGAAACAGCTTAGAAAGTGAAGGGTATTGAAAATTCTTTGCCATCTTTGTTAACAGCGGGGTGCATATATATATATATATATATATACACACACTTTCCTTGAAGTTGAT
The DNA here is from genome assembly GCA_023621385.1 of Quercus gilva. Taxonomy (NCBI): domain Eukaryota; kingdom Viridiplantae; phylum Streptophyta; class Magnoliopsida; order Fagales; family Fagaceae; genus Quercus; species Quercus gilva. The sequence goes on from CM042474.1 coordinate 16,642,746, forward strand.
GGGATGAGTTACATATAGAGGAGTAAATATTGACTATTTTTTTTTTTTTTTTGCAAGATAAATATTGACTATTTGACTTGTGCCCATTCTTCCATCAAGATATGCGGATAGGACCTAATTATTGCCATTAGTTTACTTCAGATAATTTCTGTATTTAATTGGTATTTGTATTAAATTAAATTCATTAGTGCAAAGGTTTCAAAGATGGGACAAGCAGGCGTTTGTCCACTTCCATCTCGTATGCCTAGATTTTGAGGGTCTTAAGTATTGACGTTCCACATCCATATCCGTGGACACCGCCACATGATTCATCCATAAAAGGTTTTGGAAAAATAAATTGTTTTGGATTTTTATTAGTTTTGAAAATCAAGATTTTTTGAAAAATTTGGGAGTTGCAACTTCTTTTATGTTTTTAAAGGGAAAATATGATAAGAGATTAAACCTCTTTTTAAGAAACAACCCCCCTTGTGCGAGGCACCCATGCGTGTTCAATGTATCTACCGATCTCTTTTAAGTGAGTAAGGAAATGATTATTTCCATGCTCTCCATTAGAAATTCAAAACAAGGAAATGGAAGAAATATTCCAAAATAATTATTTTCATTTAATTTCTTTCTCTCCTCCTCCCAAACGGGTTATTAAAATAATTATTTTATTTAAAATATGTATTTTTTATACAAAAAAACTGTTAGTAGTACATTTTTTATGCTCACTTTTAATTAATTAAGAATGTCTAAAAACATTGAGTAATGCTAAAGATAATATAAATTTTATTATATAAATTTTACAAATAGAAATGTTAATGTCACAAATCATAAAAAGTAATTTAAATAGAAAAATATTGAAGATGCTATAAATTTTAATACGTTGCATTATAAATTGATATGACAATAAATATAACTGACGAATTCTAACAATCTAATTGGCGAATGTTTAAATTATTTTTTTGCGATTAGTGATACATTTTTGTAAGTCTAATGTTATAGAATTTGCCATATCAGTTTATAAATTTTTGGAATTAAAATTTGTTATAGGTTTAGCATTTTCTCAAAAATAAAAATAAAAATATGATTATTTGAAATCTAATTCAATCACCATTAAATGAATTGATTGTATTAAAAAGTAAGAATAATAAATGTAAGATATTAGCTAAATATTATATAAATAATTAAATATAAAAAGACTAATTTAAAATTATCGCCTTAGCCTTCCCGTTGAGCCGGCCCTCACAGTAGCTTTATTTGAAAGCCAAATGTGATTGCACACTTCTTTTGGCCTCGTTAATCGTGTGTATAAAGTAGTTTCCTGGAAGTTTATTGAATGTGTTATTGAAGGGGATAAGTTAAAAAAAAAAAAAAAAAAAAAAAAAAAAAAAAAAAAAAAAAAAAAAAAAAAACTATTTGTACATGTGTCCTTGATTTCATCAAGGTGTGGATTGCATACTTCAGATGTCTTTTGTATTTATGTTGATATCGTCCACGGGTGAACCTAGAATTTCAAGTTAGGGGACCCAAGTATAAGAAAATAAAAACCTAAATAAGGATTCATATAGTATTAATAAACTATTAATCAAGATCAATATATAAAATTATTGTCTCTTAATACATTAAAATGCAATCATTTACCAACAAAGACAAAAAAATAAAAAAATAAAATTGTTTCTTAATAGCATCAACTGTTGCAAAAAAAAAAAAAAAAAAATTTATTTTCACCAACCAAAACTTACTTTTTGTTATTTTAATATAGCATTTGAAATGTCTCCTACAATAATGTTTTGGTATTTGGTGTTCTAAATATTAAATATTTACCATTTAGAACATCTAATGTTAGTACTCTAATACTAGGCTGACAGAGATTTTTTATTTTTTATTTTAAAATTTTGTTTTTGTTAAGTGTAAGGCCTCCATTTGTAATGAACCCTTAACAATAAGATTTGTAGAGACGTGGGTAAAAAGAGCTAGGCACTAACATAACAAACGACGGATGACATGAAAAGCGTAAAGATGATTGGCTAGTTAATTTGGGTAAGTATTTTCTGTGAGAATAAGGACCATGACTTTGGTTAGGTGTTTATAACGATCTTGATAATTTTGGCTAAGTATTTGTGAGGATCTTGGTAATTTTGGCTAAGTATTTGTGAGAAGTATTCATCCTCGGCTCAGTTCGAGGATCTATATCCTTAGAATTGATCTCCTCCCCGCTTATGTTGGGAATCCTCTTAGTTATATAGTACTGTTTTAGTTAATTTTAGCCGTCCATCTGTCGGTTATCCGAACTCTTTGTATAAGGGCTTGTCCCATCATCTGCTTTTGCAGCTTTATGTTAGTTCTTAGCCACCTTTGCAGACGTTATGTTAGTCGGAGCGACCAAGGCATCTGGGTTTATTCGTCACTTTACCATTAAAGCGGCCAGAAGGTTGGTAGCGTAAGTTTTAAGGGGTGAGAGATATTTTCCTTCTAGCAATGTCGGTTGGCCAAGGAGGCGTGCATCCTCGGCGAGGCCATTTGAAGATTTAGGCTCTTCTTTTTTTACCTCCTTAGCCTTTACATCCTCCTCGGCGCGGGCCTTGGGCCAACTATGGAGTGGGCCGGGTTTGTCTGAATATTTGGGGCCTCACAATAGCCTTTCAAAATTCTGCTGCACGACCTTAGGGCGGGGAGGAGGATTTTGACTTTCTCGACATATTTACATGCCCTGTTTGGGCCTTACCTCTATGTCAGTGTTACAGTTACTTCAAATGTTCTTGCAATTTTGTTTTCGGCGCTAGGGGCCTGTCCAAGGAATTTTTCCTTATTTTTACAATTGTTTTTATCTTTCTAGTTTATACTTTTATACCTGAGCTTCTTATTGGTTCCTCTAGGATGGGTACGTTTAGGTCATTTGTGCCTTAGCGCTCAGTTTCTCGTGGTTTTCGTCCCTGATAGGACTCATTATTTAGCGTCAAGGGGGGTTGGCTTTGCCGTAAATTTGGGTCTGTCGTCAGTACAACGACCCTGGTTCCATTCAGCGCCTATATTGCCCTATAGTGACTAGTTTCAACATAGGTTTGGGTCTGAAGACCATACAAGATCTTGGTTTTTCTTAGCACTTAGTATTTTACGAGGAAGTGATCTCCCTGTTGGCTTGAGTCTTTGGACCATATAGTGCTTAAGTTTTATCTAACACTTGGTTTCTAAAGTATTTGGTTTCCCCTGAGGCTAGTGTCCGAGGACCATACAATGCCTAGGTTCAGTCTAACACTTAATTTCATCGTCTGAAGTATCTGGTTTCCCCATAGGCTTGGGTCCAAGGACCATGCAATGCCTTGGTTTTGTCTAACACTTAATTTTATCATCTGAAGTATCTGGTTTCCCCATAGGCTTGGGTCCGAGGACCATCTGAAGTATCTGGTTTCCCCATAGGCTTGGGTCCGAGGACCATGCAATGCCTTGGTTCTGTCTAACACTTAATATTATCATCTGAAGTATCTGGTTTCCCCATAGGCTTGAGTCCGAAGACCATGCAATGCCTTGGTTCTGTCCAGTACCTAGTTTTCTCATTATCATCTGAAGTATCTGGTTTCCCCATAGGCTTGGGTCTGAGGACCATGCAATACCTTGGTTCTGTCCAGTACCTAGTTTTCTCATTTTAAGTTGTTAGTTTCCCCTGAGACTAGTGTCTGAGGATTATACAATGCCTAGGTTCAGTCTAACAATTAATTTTATCATCTGAAGTATCTGGTTTCCCCATAGGCTTGGGTTCGAGGACCATGCAATGCCTTGGTTCTGTCCAGTACCTAGTTTTCTCATTATCATTTGAAGTATCTGGTTTCCCATGAGGCTTGGGTCTGAGGACCATGCAATGCCTTGGTTCTGTCCAGTACCTAGTTTTCACATTATCATTTGAAGTATCTGGTTTCCCCTGAGGCTTGGGTCTGAGGACTATGCAATGCCTTGGTTCTGTCCAGTACCTAGTTTTCTCATTTTAAGTTGTTAGTTTCCCCTGAGGCTAGTGTCCGAGGACCATACAATGCCTAGGTTCAGTCTAACACTTAATTTTATCATCTGAAGTATCTCTCCGTTGCCATTTAGTTTTACATCGCTATAATCTATAATAAACATTAATTAAATGCACTTTTCACACAACCTAATGACACACGTAAGCCGGAGTTAGCGTGGGATAAGATTCTGCTCTGTTCTGCCTCTTCGTTTGATGTGACCCTTCTGATCACGAAGCGTCTCTTGTGTCGATTGAGTAACGCGTTTGACGCTTCGGTGCCCCCGCATTAATGAGGCGCCTCACCATTAATGTCGGCCGTGGATCCACGAAGATCTAACGGTGGATAAGCCCCTTGGGAATTTGGGCGAAATTATTGCCTTCGGAAATCCCTCCCTTGGAATTAATGTGGATTGGCTCTCAACAACTTCCTACCCTCTATAAAAGGCGTTCTTGGGGCAACCTTCACCTTCACACTTGACAAACATCCTTCTTACACTTCTCCCATTAATATTGCCCAGAGGTTCTGCCAAAGGTAGCAGTTTGAGCCTTCTCTAATGAGTTGGCCCTTGGAAAGGGCATTGCCGAGGATGTTGAGCCCCTATTAGGAGCCGAGGATGACATTCCAACCCTGGACGTCACATTGGGGTTGGGGTAGGAGAGGTTCGAAGATTCTCCTTCTTTTCAACCTAATTAGAGGTGGAGCCATCTTCGCCGTTTGGAGGAGAATTCAGAAAAAACGTAACCTCCTTCCTTTGGGTATGGGTCGCTGACCCTCCAAGCCGGCAGCGATGGGGTTGGGAAGGAAACCAGGCGGAACCCATAAGTGGAGCCGTCCTGTGCCGCGGCCTCTTCCGCCTCCCATGTTGCCTTCTCTTTTTCTTTTCCCTTTTATCTCTTCTATTTCCGCTCCTCAACCAGTCTCCCTCTCTTCATTTCCTCTTCTCTTGCTTCTTTCTTTTCTATCTTTTGTTCTTCTGCCAGCTTTGTTTCCTCCTTCTCCTCTCTTCCTTCACTTCTTTCTATCTTTTGTTCCTCTGCCAACTTTGCTAAGTGTCTGTCTTTGTAGCTAGCTTTAGAACAAGCCCCACGGGCGTTACTTGTAAGAGATGTAACATTTTCTTCATATATTAATAAAGAAGTAGACTTGTTTTTTCTCTTTTTTACTTTTCGCATATTCTTTTTGTTTCCTGTGATTGTAGACTTCTGAATGAGTGTTGTTGCTGTAAACTATACTGTTTTGGTGCGTTTTTTTTTTTTTTTTTAAAGGTGTTGCTCTTGATTTTTTCACACCAATCGTTGTACTTGCTAGCGCACAAGTCATCCCCACAGACGGCGCCAATTGTAAGGCCTCCATTTGTAATGAACCCTTAACAATAAGATTTGTAGAGACGTGGGTAAAAAGGGCTAGGCATTAACATAACAAACGACGGATGACATGAAAAGCGTAAAGATGATTGGCTAGTTAATTTGGGTAAGTATTTTCTGTGAGAATAAGGACCATGACTTTGGTTAGGTGTTTATAACGATCTTGATAATTCTGGCTAAGTATTTGTGAGGATCTTGGTAATTTTGGCTAAGTATTTGTGAGAAGTATTCATCCTCGGCTCAGTTCGAGGATCTATATCCTTAGAACTGATCTCCTCCCCCTTAGAACTGATCTCCTCCCCGCTTATGTTGGGAATCCTCTTGGTTATATAATACTGTTTTAGTTAATCTTAGCCGTCCATCTGTCGGTTATCCGAACTTTTTGTATAAGGGCTTGTCCCATCATTTGCTTTTGCAGCTTTATGTTAGTTCTTAGCCGCCTTTGCAGACGTTATGTTAGTCGGAGCGACCAAGGCACCTGGGTTTATTGGTCACTTCACCATTAAAGCGGCCAGAAGGTTGGTAGCGTAAGTTTTAAGGGGTGAGAGATATTTTCCTTCTAGCAATGTCGGTTGGCCAAGGAGGCGTGCATTCTCGGTGAGGCCATTTGAAGATTTAGGCTCTTCTTTTTTTACCTCCTCAGCCTTTACATCCTCCTCGGCGCGGGCCTTGGGCTGACTATGGAATGGGTCGGGTTTGTCTGAATATTTGGGGCCCCACATTAAGTTTTTGAGTTGGGTAGTTACTAGTTAGGTTAGGTTAATTAAAAGGGAGGGAGTAAAATTTTTGGAAGAGTAACTCTAGAAATAAAAAAAATATATAATCATTAATTTTTTTTTTCTTTGGGCTAGAGGGGGCCCAATTTGTTTTCCCTTTTTTCTCTTTGCGCCAGGGAAGCCTAGGCCCCCTTGACCCCACCCCCCGATGCGGGTCGTGGGTCTATCCCTGGTATCGTCTTAGAATTCGTTGATGAGTGGGAGGTTCAAAGATGGATCAAGGCCGTTGTCCACTTCCATTTGGCGTACATAGATTTTGGCGGTATTTGTAGGTTTTGATTGAATACAAATTTTCTGTCATACTGTATGATACAGTACTGACGTTTTGTTTGTTTGGATGGAAAATTTCGTGTGAAAATAGTTTTTTTTTTTTTTGATAAACTATAAGTTTGGTCCCTAATTTTTACGCTGTATGTTAATTTGGTCCTTAACGTTTCACATGTGTCAATTTAGTCCCTAACTTTTTGATATTGTATTAAAATAATCTTTACCATTAAGTGATGGATGGAAAATACTGATGTGGTTAACCATTAAAATAAAATATTATTTTCATGCCACATAGATTGCCACATCTTCCTTAGGAATGGCAATTTTTGCCCGACCCACGGGTACCTGGCCCGGCCCGACCCTAATGGGCCGGGTTTTACCCGGTCCGATTAGGAATAGGGTCGAGTATGGGTTTAAAAAAAAAAAACCGAAGCGGGTTTGGGTCAGGTTTGGGTTTTTTTGAAAAAACCCAGACCCGACCCGATTAAAAACCCGGAAACCTAAATTACAAAAATACCCTTATATATATATATATATATAAACCTAATCTAACCCTAACTCGGTAATCCCTCTCCTTCATTTCTTTTCTTCAGACTTCAGCCTCCCTCGCCTCCCTCCCTCATTTCAGCCTCCCTCGCCTCTTATAAACTGATCAGCTCAGTCCGTCCCTCCCATAAACTGGTCAGCTCAGTCCGTCCCTCACCTCCCTCGTTCCCATTCCCATACCCACTCTCTCTCTCTCTCATCTCACTTTCATCTCTCTCTCTCTCTGTCTCTCTCTACCTCTAGACAGTAATTCAATTCATACCGCAAATCTAGGAAAATTTCTCAACAGGTTTGGAAATTTTGATTTTCTTTTTTCTTTTCTTTTTTGATTCGTTGTTTGAGTTTATTTGAGCTGTTTTGTTTGTTTGTTTGTTTGTGATTTTTAGTGTATTTTGTTTTGTTCTGTGTCTAGGGTTTGTTCTGTGATTGTGATCTAGAATCTGAGGAGAACTTGAATTTTGGTTTTCTTTTGACAAATCTTGCTTTATTCTCTGTTTGGTTGCTGAGATAATGAAATGAAATTATTGAATCTTTTGTATTTTCTTGCATTTTTCCCCAGTGATTAAAGTGAAGCTGAAAGATTTGCTTTTTTTTTTTTTTTCTTTTTTTCTTTTTTTTTTTAAATTTTTAAATTTCGACCTTCAGTTCAGTTGGCCTATTAATTTTTCTGTATTGGGTTTTGTGATCTGCAGTAGAAGTTTGAGTTCAAAATTTTCTTGAAGAATTGCGGATTGAAGAAGCAAAATCAAGATGCCGTGGACGTCCTCTTTTGTGTATTATAAGATGAACTATGTTCGCTTGGTTGTGTTCTTTCGTGTTGTACTGTAATTTGGGCAAAAATTGGGCTTGAATCTGGGAAAATTTGAGCTTAAATCTAGGCTTGAATTAAAATTTGGGCTTAAATTATTATTATTATTATTATTATTTTTTTCAATTGGGCCACAAATTGGGCCCAATCCCTAAACGGGGCCCGCGGGGCCTGGCTGGGGCGGGTTCGGGCCCCGAGAAACAATCTGGTATCCTAAACGGGCCGGGTCCGGGCTACGGGTCTTGCCCCGTGGGTCGGGTCCGGGTATGGAAAAACCCAGCCCGAACCCGACCCGTTGCCATTCCTAATCTTCCTAAACTTTAAAAAGAAAAAAAATAGCATGGACTAAAAACCTAGAACTTTCTTTTCCTTTACTTTCTCAGGGATCATTTTGGGGTTGAGAACCTAAACTGAAAACTCAACTTCATTCATTTTCCCAAAATTTCCCAGCAACCAAACATGGAAAAAAACAGAACTTCAAAGCTCATGGAACCATTCTTAAATCCCCATTCTCAGATTAAACAATAAAACTTAGCATGTGGTGGAGTGGAGAGCAGTGGCGAGATTTCTCTACCTAGTCCCTACTATCTTTATTCAATGGCTAGTCATATGGAGGAATTTTGTTGGAAATCTATGGCTTTTAATTGATATTTGTGTGGGGTCACTTGCCGATGAGAACTATGGTTTCCTCCTAGCTAATAATTCATATACAAAGTACTTTTTCAATTCTTTAACAAATCACCTCCCCAAACTCCCTCACAATCCTAATTCCAATTTTCTCAACAACAAGACTTTCCCACAAATGGAAAAGCACCGCCAATGAGGCCCCACTCCACCATCCAAACATGCTGAGTTTTTGCTATTTTAATTTGGGAATGGGAATATCATGAGCTTCAAAGTTTGTTTTTGTTTTTGTTTATACATGGTTGGTTGCTTGGAAAATATGGGAAAATGAAGGAAGTTGAGTTTTAAGTTCTAACCCCAATTTGGTTCCCGAGAAAGCAAAAGGAAAAGAAAATTCTGGGTTTTTAGTCCATAAATTTTTTTATAGAAATTTTTTATGATGATATGGCAGTATATGTGGCATGAAATTATAATTTTATTTTGACTGTTAGCTAAGTCAGCATTTTTCATCAATTACTTAATAGCAGAGATCATTTTGACACAATACCAAAAGGTTAGGGACTAAATTGATACATGTGAAACGTTAAGGACCATATTGACATTTAGCCTAAAGGATAAGGACCAAACTTATAATTTACTTTTTTTTTTTTTTTTTTTTTAGTATGAGTAAAACTTAAATACAATACCTCATCTGTTTTTATATATATATATATATATATATATATTTCTAGTTAAAATCTAGCTACGTGTCTACTTAGTAAAAAGAACCACACGGCGTTAAAACTTAAAAGTTAAAACACACACTTTCTAATAAGAAAACTCATTAAAAATTAGACTTGCGTTGAACCGCACAATTCATCAGTCCTTCTCTCTCTTTGCTAATTTTGGTATTTCGATTCTTAAATTGCAATAAGTTGAGATCTCTTCATCCAGAAAATACCCAAAAGAGTGACAGTTTATTTATTTATTAATTTTTTTTCCTGACGTCCCTTGTAGATGAAATAAGAACTTTTCAAGCCTTATATGTTGCAGAGATCTGTTAGGGGGTGACGACAGTGAATAGAGAAAGAAAGTGGAAGATCTGGGTTTGGGTTTGGTTTCTCTTTCTCTCTCTTAGATCTCAACACTTTTTACACTTAGTTTTGTTTCATTTAGTGAGCGTTTGGCAATGGCGTCTGCGTTTTGCAAGTTTTGTGTTTTCAAATTTTTTTTTTCCCTGCGCTGTGAACAGTAACCTTACATGGATTTACTGTGCAGAGAACAAAAATTATTGTTCACACACTGTTCATCACTGTTTATAGCACTGTTCACGCACTAAAAAATATTAAAAATAGGACCCACGGTACTATTCACACATTTAAAAATTATTTTGCTACAGTGTTTTCAGTTTTTAGTTTTCAGTTTCAGCAACAATAAACTCAATCCAAACGGACCCTTAACCTCATGCTCTTCTCGTAAAATGAGATCATGCCTTTTTTTTTGTCTTCCATAGTAGCCTCAAATCGATCAAAACAAAATTTATTTTTCACTACCACTTTCATCTTCGGAGAAGATAAACAAAGGTGTGGATAGTTAAAGATAGTGTAAGGGTAAAAGAAACACAACAAACATCTATTACATTTCTAATATTTGAGAAATGCGTAATATTGGTTGGAGTGGAGAAGAGCTTTTTGCACAACAATACCTCAAGTCCTAGATTCTTCTTCAATCTCTGACAATCAACAGAAAAGCCCAACTTGATTTCTATTCAAAGAGGGCATTGGTGCATGATTACTAACAAAGAAGGGGCAGACTACTCTGGAGAGAGAGACAGAAAGAGAGAGAGATGGAGAGAGTTCAACTGAAGTCTTTTGGGTTTTCTCATGGGAAAGTGGGTATTTTAATGCAATTTACACATCTAGTTAAATAGTGGCCCAATATTTAGAAGTAACCTATGTAGCAGTACATAAAGTATTGTATTTAAATTTTGCTCTTTTAATATTTATAATCTTCAAGAAAAAAAAAATGTCTAAGAAAAACTATTTTTGGTCAATATAAAAATATGGTTTATTTTTTAGAAATTTTTTTTCACTAAAATATTTTAGAAAATAACTCTATCTTATGGCAAGCTAAATAAGGAAAGTTATGAAATTTTTTCCAACATATTTAAAGTGGTTACCAAATATAAGAAAATGAGATAATTTTATATAAAATATTTTTTGAAAAATAACTCATTTTCTAGAAAATTTTAACATTAAAACAAACATATCGTTAATTACAACTTGTTATATATACATTAAATTTCCTTATAGAATAATCAAAGTTTAAAATAGAAAAAAAAAAAAAAATTAAACACATGTCTTGCCATATATGATTGGTAAATCCATCTCCAAAAACTTAAAATAATTTCTTTAACTTATTAAATATGGACAAGAACCTAATGTTATTACGTAAGTCTTCTCATATATGTAGGACTTGGAATTGAATCTTGTAAAGAGGGGAAAAAATAAAACATCATTTATGTATATATGTCATATGGATATTTTTACATGGTTGGCTTCGCAATTCTCTTATCAGTAGGTCACTCAGCTTCTTTGAGTCAACGACGCAATCGAACAATCAAATGAATCAATAGCAAATCAAATATACAAATTATTGAATTAGAGTTGTCATATACGTACTAAGAACTTTTAACGCCATCTTATTTCTTGAAAGATTTGTAAAGCTCTATGTTCTATCCTTTTAGCTTTAATTACAAGGCTCAGAAAGTGAGAGGGGTATTGAAAATTCTTTGCCGTCCTTGTTAACAGTGTGGTGCGTACGTACTAGGTTGTTTCCTTGAAGTTGATGGGTTGTGTTATACATTGAGGGCTAAATATTGACCATTTAACTTGTCCATGATTCCATCAAGCTCTACTGATCAAACCTAATGCCATATGTTTACCTGAGATTCTTTCCGTATTCAATTGATCTTTGTATTGGAGTTCATTAGTGCATAGCATTCAAAGATGGGACAAGGCCGTTGTTCATTTCCATTTGGTATGCATAGACTTTGAGAGTCTTCGTAAGTATTGATGTTCCACTTCCACTTCCATATATACATCTATGGACACTGACACATGATGCCAAGTCTTTTGGCTGAATATTGCAAAAAATGATGTTTATTTGTGATATGAGTACTGTTTAAACTTATTTGGGAAAATGAGGAGAGAAATGAATTTCGGCAACACCAATGCCGAAATTCTGAGAAAAAGTAGGAGAGAGAAGAGAGAAATGATGTGACGGATGTGGAGAGAGAAAAAGAAATTTCGGCAATGATATTGCCGAAATTGGAAGATTAAAAAAAAAAAAAGAATAAAAAACTGAATTGTGGCAAGAGTAATGCTACGACCACACGCTATTTTACCATATTTTTTACAAATTGTTGTTATGGCCAATTTTTTACTAGTTCTCGTTAGTGCCTATCAACAATATCATTTTTTTATTTACCAATAATTACTCATCATATCAACAGTTTATGAAAGTTTTTATAAAAAAATTTGTAACTCTAGCATTTTGCCAAAAGTGAATGATTAAAAAAAAAAAAAAACTAAATTGTGGCAATTGAATTGCCGAAATTGGAGTAAAAAAATAAAAAAATAAAAAACATTGATTGTGGTAAGATACAGTCACACTTTTGGAGGACAAAAGTGTGTATCTCTGTCATTTTACTCCAAAAAGTGTGGCTGCATTAATCTCACCACAATCAAGGTTATTATTTTTTATTCCTTCAATTTCGGCAATTCAATTGCCGCAATTGATTTTTTTTTTTTTTTTTTAAATCATTCACTTTTGGCAAAATGCTAGAGTTACAAATTTTTTTACAAAAACTTTCATAAACTGGTGATGTGATGAGTGATTATTGGTAAATAAAAAAGTGATTTGTTGGTACGCACTAATGAGAACCAATAAAAAATTAGCCATAATAACAATTTGTAAAAAATATGATAAAATAGCGTGTGGTCGTAGCATTACTCTTGCTACAATTCAGTTTTTTTTTTTTTTTTTTTTAATCTTCCAATTTCGGCAATATCATTGCCGAAATTTCTTTTTCTCTCTCCCCATCCATCACATTATTTCTCTCTCCTCTCTCTTACATTTTCTCAGAATTTCGGCATTGGTGTTGCAGAAATTCACTTCCCTCCTCATTTTCTCAAATAAGTTTGAACAGTACCCATATCACAAATAAACTTCATTTTTTGTAATATTAAGCCAAAAGACTCCATGACGCCTCCCACAAGAATTTTTTTTTTTTCCACAAGAATTTTTGAAAATAGATTGTTTGAATTTTTATGATTGAAATCAAGAGTTTTTGAAAAATTTAGGAACAGCAACTTATTATATATTTTTTAAAGAGAAAATAAAATAATAAATGAAAACCTCCTTTAAAAAAATAAATTTATGGATAAAAATGGTCTACATTCCACCACATACGCGTTTGGAAGTGAAGTTACATTGTGGGGAGGTATAAGGCACCCATGTGTGCCCAGTTCATCCACCAATCTCTACTAAGTAAGGGAATCAGCTTTTACATTTTCTTTATTAAAAATTTCCAGACAAGAGAATAGAAAGAATATTTCATAATTTTTTTTTCATTTAATTCATTTCCACCCTTCCAAACATATTTTTAAGTAAATTATCACTTAATCTTGCCAAAAGTCTTATAACTCAATTAGCATTTATTAGAGTTTCCAATGAAGATGTCCTGCGTTTAATTCTTCACTCCCTCAACTATTGAAATATCAAATTAAAAATACCACTTAATATTCACATAAATATATGTTTTTATTTGTTTATTAATCAGATCAAGTTCAAATACAATGTGTATATGACTATATGAGCACGCAGATGAATGTGAGTGCATAGGTTTGTCACATGAAAAATATACCCCCTAAATCAAATCTCAACTCCGTTACCATTCTGAAGCCTCACAAATACAGGAGTCTTATTTATAGGATATGACCTTCTACTCCCACTTTTTGTTTAGCCATATGAAACAACTTCATAAATTGAATAGTTCAAAATTTACAACCATTTGGGACAAAAATGCTGATAACTTGCTTGAATATTTAGGATATATTGGTACAAACTACAAACCAGATGTAAAAGTTTATTTTTTTGGGTCGAAACGGGCGGTCTTATTTAGATAATATAAAGTTCATACATGTAATACCTGGAAAAAAAAATTAAAAGGAGGGGTATTTAAGTAAATTTGTTTATGGGGTTATTTTTTATAATTAATATTACTAAGGGGGTTTTTAGAAAATAAGGTTGAAACCCTAGTTATACATAGTCTAATTTTAAGTCAGCGTATAATGACAGATGTTTTGAGAAAGGAGACTACTCAAAATACTGAAGTAGAGAAAGTTTGACTACACAATTGAGGTAAGAGCCTAAAAATCTTTTTCTTGTCAAATCTAAGCTTTATTTAGAATTAGAGTTTTTTTTTTTTTTTTTTTTTTTTTTTTTTTTTTTTGTGTGGGTATTTTGACCAATAGAAAAACTATTTAAATATTCAAAAGTTTTAAAGATGCAAACGAAGAAAAGCTTAGATTTATTTTTTTTGTAAACTGGACGGCATACCTACAAATTTTTCTAGGTTTAGTGATAAGCACATATTGAAGCTGCAGATTTAAGCGGGTGAGGGGTCATGTTCTACATAGTATTTGTGTTAGGAAACTGTACCGAATTGATGGATTTGGAGGAAAAAAAAAAAAAAAAGGTGTAGTGAGTATAGGAGTCTTTTGGCTGAATATTGCTGAATCTCGGGTTTATTTGTGTTATGGGTACTGTTCCAATTTATTTACGGAATTAAGGAAAGATAGTGAATTTCGACAACGGTGTTGCCGAAATTCTAGCAAAAGTATGAGAGAGAAAGATAAAAAGTGGGAGAGAGAAAATTTTGAATTTCGGCAATGGCATTACCGAAATTCCTGCTGCCCAAACACGCTGACCGAGTAGGTGTGTGAAGTGCTCGAAGTGTTGCAGTGCCCAAAGGAAACCAATTGTGGCAATGCTATTGCCGAAATAGGGGGAAAAATATTTGTGACAATTGTGGTAATGCCATTGCCGAAAATGGGAGGGGAAAAAAAAATAGTGGTTGCCGAAATCTGGGGAGGAATTAAAAAAAAAAATGTGCTGCGTCCACAATATTTTTACAATATTTTCACAACAAATCACATGTAATTAGTTATTATTAGTTCAAAATTGAATTTAACACTGAGATTACTTTTTTAATCCAACAATAACAACTAGTAACAACATGCCACTTAGAATTTGTTGTAAAAATGTTATAAAAATTATGTGCACATCTTATTTCTCAAAAAAAAAAAAAAAAAAATTGTGCAATGGATTTGTGGCAATAGCATTGCTGAAATAGAGGGGAAAAAAATTTGTGGCAATGCCATTGTCGAAAATGGGTGGAAAAAATGCTTAGTAAAAATCAAAAGGAACTTTCAACCCATAGTTTCTGAATAAGCATCAATGTGTCAGGCCAGCATGAATTAACATAATGAAACTTTAATGACACATTTGTGTTGCACAAGGACACGTATATAATTGCAACAACAAAAAAAGGACGACAATTGTTGAACTTGAATTCAACTATGATAATAATTTAAAAGTTAGTGCTAAGTATTTCAGTAGAATTGCAGAATATTGTTAGCAAAAACAACTAAATGGTTACAATTCAAGGATATATTGCATAGTTGGTGAGACGAACTTAGCAAATGAACTACCTGAAAAAGAGTGATGTCATTTACACATGGGAAATTGTATGACGAAAGGGCGGCTTTATTGAACAATACCAAGAGCACTGTAGGATGGAGGACAAAGCATGATCATAGTCACTTAAACAGCAATAATGGAAACCCCATTGGTGATGACGAAGTACAAAAAGATAAAAAAAAAAAATTTCCCCTATTTCGGCAATGAGATTGCCACAAATCCATCCCACAAATTTTTTTTTTTTTTTTTTTTGAGAAATGAGATGTGCACATAATTTTTACAATATTTTTACAACAAATTCTAAATGATAGGCTGTTACTAGTTGTTATTGTTGGATTAAAAAAGTAATATCAGTGTTGAATTCAATTTTGAACAAATTCAAAATGTTGTAAAAATATTAGGTACGTAGCACATTATATATATATATATATATATATTTTTAATTTCTCCCCAAATTTCAGCATCCACTTTTTTTTTTCCCCTCCCATTTTCAGCAATGGCATTGCCACAATTGCCACAAATTTCCCCTCCTATTTCGGCAATGGCATTGCCACAATTGGTTTCTTTTGGGCACCACACACTTCGAGCACTTCACACACCCACTCGGTCAGCGTGTTTGGGCAGCAAAAATTTTGGTAATGCTATTGTCGAAATTCAAAATTTTCTCTCTCCCACTTTTTCTCTTTCTCTCTCATATTTTTGTTAGAATTTCGGCAACATTGCTACCAAAATTCACTCTCTTTCCTCAATTCTCTAAAAAAGTTAGAATAGTACCCATAACACAAATAAACCCGAGATTTAGCAATATTCCGCCAAAAGACTCATGAGTATAGGTTTAGGTTTGAGGTTTGGCAAGTTAAAAAAAAAAAAAAAAAGAAAAAAGAAAAAAGGAGTACGTAACAGTGAATTTTGTTAAAGATGAGTTTGTTTTAGAAAAAAAAAAAAAAAAAAAAGAGGCTGTAATGTAAGTTCAGTATTTGAAGGATGGCCCACATCCTTGTCTTTCCTAGTGTGATATAGCACTAGGAGATATAGCTTTATCTTTCAAGGCAATAATGGAGGCAGAATAAATAAATAAATATATGTATAGAAAAATATTATGATTGATGGAATTTTGGTGTGAGATAAGCAGACAATTATGGGATATTTTTAATAGTCTTTCTTCTAGTCGGCTACCATTATAAGTTTTTCTTGAATTATTTGATTATTGAGTAAATGGTGCCTATAAATTGTTAGGTGAGATCAAAGATTTTAGAGAATGTGTTAGGGAGAAGTTCTTTGTTATGAGCTAGCTGAGGTAAGTAACCTTATCCTAATTGAGTTTTATTTTGCTTATATTAATGTATTTTTAATTACTAAAAACTGTTTATAATTGTTAAAATTTTTATTTCAGTACTATTGATTTCAAGTAAAGGATTATTACAAATATATTTTAATACTGAGTGTAAGATTTTTATATACATGCTTGAATAAGATATGTTTTGTTAGAAACTACAATTTCTTATATACGATTATGGACAATCTGACTATGAATTGATTTTGATACCTAGCCAATGGAAGTTATTCATTGGTACTCTGATACCCAAACCAATGAGGGTTATTTATTGGTACTCTGATGCCCAGTCATGGGAATATAGCGTGACCATAGTCATAAGATTGTTAAGAATATGAATTATGTTTGAATTTTTGAACTATTTTGAGTCCTTAAAACCACATATGTGATTTTGGCCATGTTTGAGTAGTTGAACTATCTTGAGTCACTAAAACTGCTTATGTGTTTGGAACCTATTGTAAGTTATCGCTTTTGATATATGGAAAACTAAATCTTTTCTAAACCATCTATGATATATTTGTAAGATTAAGGTATGTGATCTTTGTGTAACTTATTATTTTAATATTCTGAATCTTCTTCAGTTATTTTGAAAACACATAGTATGTTATAATTTTTAAATACTCATATTACACCATATTACTTTACAAATCTATTGCTTGATAGAACTTATTAGGATTTTGGTTACTTATTGAATTGTCAACTCACCCCCCCTCTTTCTCCTTTCGGATTTTGATCAAGAAGAGTAGCATATGTTTGGGCTTTTACTGGGATGTGCGCATGAGTGAAGTTTAGGAAATCAATGGAATAAGATCTGAACTTTTATGTTTAAGATTACCATTTGTGTAGACTTTTAGATTTAAAGGATTTAGTTTATTTATTTATTTATTTTTTAATTTTGATGTTGGAAGATCATTATTGGAGATCTTTTGAGAATTGCATTATTGAGGATATTTTTTAAAATTTATTGATGAAATTTTCTTTGAAGATAATTATTTAATTGTTAAGAGGGCCTTACACACTTATAGGGTGTAAACTTCATAAGTGTGTGGTTGTTGTCACGTGCCTAGCTCTTACTTGGGTCCAGGGCGTGACAATACAACACCAACATTATCCAGCCATTAGGCACATAGTCTATTAGTCCCGAGGCTAGCCAAATCCCTTACAAAACATGGGTATACAAAACTGGGACAGGTATTATAAACAGACAAAATATGTTGTTGGTGAGATCCCTGCTTTGTAAGTGCATCTGCGCATCCGTTCGCTTCACAGTATATATGACGCGCTTGCACCTCCCATTCCTGGTCCATGAGGCTCCTGCAGTCATAGATTAAAGACTTCATATCAAGAGGATAAAGTGCATGTCTATTAGTTAACCATGATAAGACTGCACTAGAATCAAGTTCAATTTGGAGATTAAAACCCAAATCCCATGCTAGTAAAAGTCCCTGCTAGATTGCTGCCAGTCCAGCCATATTATTGGTTGCTATGCCTAGATTTAACGAGAAACCAGAAAGCCACCCATCGGAGCTGTTGTGCTAGGGGTGTCCAGACCCAACCCACACCTGCCGGACCGACCAAACCGCTCGATCTCCACCCAATTTCAGCTCGAATCGATGCTCCTGTAGGGTTTTCGCGCCCAAGACCCAACGCCGGCTGGTCGAGTGGCGGGTTTTCTTCTTCAAAACCTGAGCCACCCGACTCGACTGATGTTATATACAAATATGGCCAACTCCGGCAAGATCAAGCTTAGATTCGAGGAGATCTGGCAAGATCTCGACCGTATTTGGTAAGATCGAGCTTAGATTTGAAGAGATTAGGTGATATGAAGCTTAGATTCGAAGAGATCCGGCAAGAAAAATGCAGAATGCGGCGAATTTTTCTAGAATTCGGCGAATTTTCCAGATTCCGACAATTTTTTTTTCGATACTTTCTTTATTCTGGCAACCGGCTTGGCCCGACTGATGCTCACCCTCACTCGAAACCAAATCGACTGATTTTTCCGACGGTCGGTTTCAGGTTCCTACGCCCTTTCACCAGATGCCAGCGGGTCGAGTCCGGGTTGGGTCCAAAACCGGCCAAGGTCGACTCATGGACAACCCTATGTCGCGCAATATACCTTCTGTGCCAGCCAACCCTGGGTTGCCAATGGCACTGCCATCTGTGTTAAGTTTAATATAGGGGTCAGGGGGTACAACCCATTTAATAATTTGCGGGATCCTCACCTGGACCAGCCTCTTCGAGTTGGCTAGAAAGAAAAATTCTGTGGCGGCTTGCACCGCTATGTAGACTAGGCTATGTTGGGATCGAGATTGATTTTTGAAAATCCTTTCATTTCAAGCTAGCCATAGATTCCAACAGAGAAAAGGAACGTAAATGCGCCAAGGGAGTTGCTGGTGCATAATAACTCCCACAGTAGTTACATTACTCTGTAGCTAGTCTTGTAAAGGCATGTGGAAGAAGGATATGGGCAAGAGTCCCGGGGATTGCCCCCATACCTCCTTAGCCTATGGACAGTCCCGTAATATGTGAATGGTGGTTTCCTAGGTGTTGCATTGGGGGCACTGGTCATTCAGATGTTGGCGTGTGAAGTTTAAATATTGTCTTATAGGTAGCCGGTTTTGCATAGCTTTCCAAAGGAATATTTGAATCTTTTTAGGGCATTGTAATTTCCAAATCCAGTTCCAATACAGTTTAGTCATAGGCATTTGTTTTTGGTGGTATAGAAAGGTGGATGCTGAGCTAACTAAACAAGTACCGTTATTGTAGGGCCAAATAAAGGTATCAGAAATCCTAGCAAAATGGGCCATTGAAATACCTTTAATAAGGTTTTCAAGTTGTGAGGGGAGAGGGATGTGGAGCGAGTCAAAATGCCAAGTGTGATTAGTTCTCAGAGAACTAACACGTCTAGTTTCATCATGTAACAGGAGCGGACCTTTGATATAACTACGAAGGGTGCCTCCAAGAAGCCAGGGATCCATATTCGAATAGTGTGCCCATCCCCTACTATCCATTTCATACCTTCTTTTAACAATTGTATGTAGACAAAAATTGCTTTCCAAATATGGGACCCTCTTGGATTTTTGGAACTCGTAAATAGACTTGTGTGAGGGAAATATTTGGCTTTTAAGACCTGTGCCTAGAGCATGCGAGGATTATTATGCAAGCGCTAGGCCTGGTTCATCAAGATTGCTCCATTTTGATGGCGGATGGATGATATTCCCAACCCTCTTGCCTCTTTTAGCAGGATTATTGTATCCTAGTTGACCATATGATAGCCTCTGCGCTAGGTGGTATCCCCCTATAAGAACTTGTAACTCAGTTGATCTAAATGGTGACTAATTTTCTGAGGAAGCAACGTGGTTTGCGTGGCATATAATGTGATGGACGCCACTGATGCTTCTACTAAGGTGGCCCGACCCGTCATTGACAGATATTTAGCTTGCCAACCTTCTATTTTTGTATGAATTTTGTCAACTAAGTACTGGTATGAATTAGCCATTCTACGGGTCATGAAAATAGGGTCGCCCTGTCGCATTCCAAACATAAACGATAAGCATTCCAAACAAAGGAAAATAATGTATGGGGATAAAGGGTCGCCCTGTCGCACTCCCCTACTTGGAATTACTTCTGGAAAAGGAGCCCAGTTCCATTGTATATGAAAATGGGTGGATGATAACATATTCATAATAAGTAAGATGAGCTTTGGTGGTACCTGAAAAAAGTCTAGCGATTCCTTAATAAAAGCTACTCTAAACGGTCATATGCTTTCTCAAGGTCCAATTTTAAGGAAACGTACCCATTCCTACCCCATTTATGTGTCAACGTTCGAATAATCTCCTGAACAAGGATAATATTATCACTCGACCTCCACCCCTGCACAAATCTTGCCTGGCAAGGATTTATAACCTTAGCAATGTGGAGTTTGAGTCGCTACAAGATAATACGGGATACTAACTTAAATAGTGTATTATAGAGACTAATCAGTCGAAATTGAGTAATCAGTTCAGAATGGGCTACCTTCAGGATAAGGAGAAGATTAGTTATGCCCTAGTTAGGCGGAATAGTTAACCGCTCAAAAATCTCTTGGATGACCTCAATCACACTTGGACTGAGAGGTGCCAATTCTTTTGGGAAAAAAAAGAGCACGATACCCATCTAGCCCTAGGGCCTTTAGGGGAGGAAGTGCATGAACATTCCTAAAAACCTCTGTTGGTTGAGGAATATGTGACAAGGACTGAGCATGATCTAAAAAAGGACTATTTTGACTATACTGCGATGCTAGCCTTACCGGTGGACGCAGATGTGCTAAAGTGGCCCTTAACAACTTTTTGAATGCAATAGTAATGTGAGTGATTAATGTATACCCAGTGATCCATAACCCCGTATCATCTTTAAGTGTCACTATCCGAGATTGGCTATGATGTTGTATGGTTTTAAGATGAAAGTATTTAGTATTCGTATCCCCATAATTAAGCCACATAATTCAAGATTTGAGTTGCCAATATAGGTATTCTTGGTGTAAAGTAGTGTTATATTCTTGGATGAGCTGTTGCTCCAGCGAGTAGAGAAAAGCCTAGGGTTTCCTAGCTAACGCCACCTAGATTCGTCGGAGCCTAGCTAAAAGAAGATTTTTACACTGGAATAAGTTGTCGAAGTGGTGCTTATTCCAGTCACTTATTTTTTCTATTAAAAAAACTAGACGACATGGGAACCTAGAGAGGGATGAGGAAGCTGATGGGACCATTATCAATGCCCTCCAGTTGTCCTCTACTAAGGGGGGAAAAAGAAGGATCAATAAGCCACATCTGCCCAAAGCGAAATGGCTTACGCAGTTTCTTATCCAAGGGGTCAGTAATAATCAAAATGGGGCAATGGTTTGACTTAACATGAGGAAGATGATGTACTTCCATTGTAGGAAACTATATTTTCCAATTTGCATTACCTAATCCTCTACCCAAATGTTCTTTGATATTACACTGCCAAACTAGGCTTTTAGTAGTCCAAGTGAATCTAGGACCCTGAAAACCTAAGTCCATAAGCCCACATTGATCCATACAAGTCCTAAATGCAGATATCCGCATTCTGTTTAAAGGTAAGCCCCCCATTTTTTCGTCTGCAAAGAGCATATCATTAAAATCTCCAAATAAAACCCAAGGCAAATTAACTACTGTAGCAAGATTTTTTAAATATTCCTAAAACCTTTTTCTCTTATTAAAATTAGGAGAAGTATAAATGGTTGTAAGAAAAAAAGATAGAGAGGAGGATGGTACCTTTACGAGTGCATGGACACTATACTCACTATGAGTGAGAATCTCCACCTTTGGGGAGCCACTTTCATTCCACAGCATCCATATGCCACCTGAAAAACCAGTAGGATCCACGCGCCAAGAATGGGTGTATGGAAGGGTGTCAATGACCATCTGAGCTCGCTCTTCAGCAATACAAGGCTTAACGATGATCAAAATTTGTGGACGATGCCTATGATGAAGTTCATAAGCATGGTTTTGAAAAGCAACATTACTAGCCCCCTAGCAATTTCAAGCTATCATCTTCATGGAGGAAGAGTTGGGGTTTAGGTAGTCATTGGGGCCCCGGTCCTCGGGGTCCTTACTACAGGGCGAGTAGGGCCATGATGCCTTACTGTCGTTGTCTTGACTCGGTACATCGGCTCGAGCTCTCCTAGCCTGGCCCAATGTGTGACGGACACGACAAATGGTAGGCTTGGCTTGAGAACATGATTGTGTATAGTTTTGGTTCGTCCTCCCTCATTGCAATGTTTATTTCACTTAAGTCGAGAAAGCAAAAAATGGCTTTGGGTAGACGTTCCGGTGATTCCACACTAGAGGAACTCGCTTATACATTTCGTTGCCGGACTGTTTGTACCATCGGGTGCCCCCACTAGGGCTTGATAGCGGTGCACCAAATGGCGAACCCGGGTATGAGTTCTGGGCACCTGGTGATGGTAGGTTTGAGGTGGTGGTTTAAGACGCATTGGCAGACATGGGGTTTCTGTCACCTGATTCCATGCCATTGCTGCCCTTGGGTGAATTGGGATACGAATATAGCTCATTGTCTCCTTGTTGAAGCGTCCTAAAGATAGGTTGCTCCAAATCTGTTTGAAGTGCTCCATTGCTAGAGCTGGTTCGTTGGGAGTAGTTGAATGTGTGTGCATTGAGGGGGTGGCTAGGTGACTTGGGTTTCCTAGGTGGGTTAGGGTGACCAAAAGATCGGGGTTTGTCGAGTTGGGGGCCATGGAGTTATAGTCAGAGGATAGGGCCATGGTTATTTATTGATGGACTTTGTTCTAGCTTGGTAAAAACAAAGGTCTTTTTATTTAGCAAATCACTCAACTTAGGAAAGTGGGTTCTTACTTGGGGTGAAGTAAAACATGATTTCCACCATGCAATGCCACCTCATCGTGGTGAAATCCAGCTAGCATCCTCGGTTCATCATTTGATTGTCTTGTCACTGACTTAACCTGCAGATTGCATAACACCTAGAACTTCGATGGAGCGACATGGACATGTTGGGTGATCAGTGGACGATTGTCTCGAAGATTCAAAGGACCACGTAGAGGATTATCTTTGGGTGTCCCACTTGGTCTAGTTCAACGGGTCTAAACCTTCTTCCACTGGGTGTTTGCTTGGTCGGTCTCTGCTAGTCCTGGCTCTCCACATGTCGCAGTCCCTTGAGTCGACGTGTCCGTCGTTACGTCTCTCATGTCAAAACAATGGACATTCGTGTGTCTGACTCTCCCACATCGGTACCAGAGCAAAGGAACATTTTCATAAACAACATCCTGCTAAAAAGCTCCAATTTTGACACGTTTAGGCAAGGGGTTGGCCATATTGATTTAAACACATAATTTAGCATATCGTCCCCAAATGGTAGCACTAGTCACCGCATCTAACTTTAGTAGTTTTCTGAGTTTATTGCCCACATGTTTTAGAAACTCAGGATGATAATATTCTATGGGTAGTTGTTCTAAGCGGATCTAAACCGCAGTGTTTGTAATTTTGGCTATATGTGGGTGAAAATCCGCCTCCCATGCTTGCAGGTGGAGATATTGGTCACCTACAAACCATGTCCCATCCATGAGTGTGTGTTGATAATCTTTTAGAACCTCAAACTTCATAATAAAGAAGCCATATCCGATATCAATTAAAGTCATGTTACCTGTGGGGCACCAAATACCCGCTAACCTGGTTTGAAGAGCACGATACCCTAACTATCGACCTATAAGTTTGAGGACGACACTCGTTTGCCATGGTTCAACCAGTTTGTGCTTCAACTTGGTGGACACCTTGATCTCCCATGCATCCTCAGTCAAGCCATTGTCATCATTGCGTGGTTGTCCTTCCAATTGTGGCTGCTCCTCAACGTTAGTTTTAGGGTCAGAATGCTCGTCAACGTCCTCCTCCTTAGCTCCATAATTCATATCTTGCACGAAAACATCCTTGGCTACCTCTGCATAAGTTTTTTTTTTTTTTTTTTTTTTTTTTTTTGTGAGTTTTCCTTCAGAAAAGTACTCTTTGGATCGTTGGTGTCATAGGATGAGTTGTGAGTGCGTGATATCTCCTTGGTTTCTTATTATTAGTAGTGTAATAAACAGATTTAAAAGTTACTGAAGGAGTATATCAATAATCATAATAATGTACAAAGAAGTTGCTTCGACAAGAAATATGACATACAAATTACTATGCCTAAACAAACACTTTTCTATGTACAGGAAGTTTGATTTTATAAGAGCATTTCAATTCTCTCAAGTTTTGTTGTTCCTCAATCACACAATTCACTCTATCATGAAGGAAGACAGTGAGACCTAATCATCATTCTCATTCTCTTCTAATGATCTTCCTATAGTTTCAGTCCTGAAATAAGTTATTGCCATTCCCAACAAACAAACTCCGGCAAGTATTATTAAAGATTTAGTCATTCAAATTGTTTTAGGATAACTGTTCTCATTTTTATTCTTTGTTTTACCATGTGAAGCCCATAAAATTCCTATGGAACCAATAATTGCCCCTACCTTTTCAAAAGCCCTAGAAATGCCACGACATGTTGATCTAAATCTTGCTGGAAAAGCTTTGCTAGCACTATAAAAGTAGTTGTGTTCAGTCCAAAATTTGTGAAGAAAAAGATGAGGCCATAGTGGACTGTAAAGTTATGATTTACAACTATGTTTTATGTTGGCTTTATTCCATGACAAAAAGTGTTATAATTGCAATAAATTATTTCCTTGTATTTTGTGGGATTTTATTGTATTGGGTTTAGTATTAAGTTGGTGAAGAATCAAGCATGCAATGAAGATCAATGCAATTTCATGACTAGCTTGCAAGTAGCTTGCGAGTAAAGGAACCCGCGAAAAGGCCACGTGAGAAGCATATGCTGAAAGCAGAATAGTCAAGTGCTAGGCTGTATTTCGTAAGTACTTTGCGAAAAAGGCCGTCTCGCGAGGTACCCGCGAAACTCTCTACCTAGAGGATTTTAAGTGTGACTCTTATACCCTTCACTCGTACTATATATACGCTTATTACTCACAAAAGTAAAGGAGACTATTCAGAAAGAAAACCCTGATAGGCCAAAAAATGTATTGACCCCTTGTGATTAAATTAATTGATTAATTAGCCAAGTTATTAATTAATCAAATTAACATGCAAAGTGTCTGGTAGTACAAATAAATCACCAATTAATCTAAGTGCGACGAAAAATAAATTTGACACGGTGATTTATTTACAAATGAGAAAAACTTACACGGCAAAAACACCACCGGGTGATTTTCAGGTCACCACTCCCGAAATTCTACTATTATCATAATAAGCAGTTACAAGGTAAAGAATCCCAGTACCTTATACCAACCTACGGTTGAACCCTTACCTCAATACCAATTGGACTTGTTCTGTAGTGACAATTTCCCTTTTTGATGTACGGCTTCCAAGTACGTGACTAATCAATTGCGTGGATCTCAGTATGCGACTTCAATCACCAACTAGAGAAAATTGTTGGCTACAAAGTTCTTCAGTTCATCTACAATGAAGATCAAGAAGATGCTTGGTCACAAAACCCTATGGTGCACATACACAGCAACTTCTTAAAGAATGATGAACAAAGGCGAAACTTTGTCTCCGGTCACAATTTGCTTGAGCAAACTTTTTCTCAAAGCTTATGCAACTTGTGTACTCTTTGACGGCCCTTAAAATAATCATTTTATATGTCTAGGGTTAGGAGAAAAGAAGGCCCAAAAACATATTCACAGATCCCTAGAAAACATATCAGAATTTCTATTTCTTTCATAAACCTCGACAGATAGGAGCTGTCAAGTAGTTGTCGAGCAGGTGTCGAGCAGGTGTAGAGCACACGGGCTGAACAGCTTCTTAAACTTTGACACATGCTAGCTGTCGAGCTTTAGTAAACTTGCACTTGTAAACTTGCACTTCTTAGCTTGTTTCTTGGACAGACTTGATGACTTCAACACTTGATCTTGAAACACAGTTTCTTGAAGTATTAAACACATTCTAGATCTACCCAATTACAAGTAAAGTGCGTTTTGTCAAAGGATTAGCCAATTACATCAAAGAATGACATATGTTCTTAACAAGTGAAACACACATGTCCTGACAAACCCTAGATAGGTTTTTACAACACAACACACTTACCATCTTAAAGAGAGCTACTCATCCTTAAGTGAGAATTCCTTTGTAGTCTATTTTCCTTCCCCTCTCCCATTGTTATACTTTGAAAGGAGATTTTTACCCAAACACAACCCACACTTATTTAGAGTGTAGAGAGTGTTTTGGAGCTTAGGAAGCATTTAAGATTTGCTAAAAGAAGCCATTGAGGCTTGGCAAATGCAATCGGGCGGTATTGCAGGATCCGAATAACTAGTGAAGACAAGACTCCAAGTCTGTTGCTAGTAGGAGTTTGAAGGGCTCAAGTACATTGGGTAGATTAGGCTTGGAGGGACTTTTTGATATTTGTGTACTCCAACTTATTCGCTAGTGGATCGATTTCGACTTGGAGGGTTGTTGAGAGGTTTTTTGCTGAGTTATTTGGTTTCCTTTTCAATAACACATCTTGGTGTTATCTTATGTTTGCATCTCTCTTTTCTTACTCTTTAAACTTTATAATTATTGTTACTTGCTTGCTTATGGCTTAGAGAGTAGTTCCGGTGATTACGCTTCATTTACTCTTGTTTTGCACTTAAATAACTTGTCCTCAAAAACCCTGTGCTCTGTTGTAGCACCTCTCTCCCTCCCTGTCCCTAGAGTTGCATCTCTATCTTCCCTGCTGGTTTATTACCCACACTCTCCAACTCCTTATTGGTTTTTTACTCACACTCTCCAACTCCACATTACCCCATTTCAATATAGTTTGCCTATCCTGTGCCATCTCTACCTCCCCTATGAAGGTCTCTAACCTCATTAGTCATACTAAAAATTGGTCATTCCAAGATATTCGGCTTGAGCTCCCTCAAAACCAAAGTAACCTAAAGATTTTCGAGAACATCTTGCTGGGTAAAATCTTAACCTCCAAACCTATGGGTCTTTCCCTTGTTAACGATATTCTGCTTAAAGCTTGGAAACTGGCATTTCCATTGCAGGTCAAACATGTCGACAAGAACGTATTTATGTTCTGTTTTCAACAAATGGCTGACCTCCAAAATGCCTACCTAAGAAGACCTTGGTCCATTAGAGGCGATCACCTCATTCTCAAACCTAGGAGCTTTGAGTTAGCATGGCAAGAGATTTCTTTCTCTACTTTTGATATTTGGGTCCAGGTCCATGGTCTTCCTTACCTATGGAGATCTGAAAGTAATCTTCAAAAACTAGGAGCGATGGTTAGTAAGGTCCTAGAAGTGGATTTCGCAAGAGAGGGTGGAGGTGCTTGGAGATGATTCAATAGACTCAGAGTTGAAGTGGACATCAAAAAGCCCTTTTTCCCTGGAGTTTTCCTCCCAAGGCCAAACCTCCCAGACTTGTGGATTGGTTTGAAATACAAAAAAATAGTTGACATCTACTATACGTGTGGTATCATTGGTCATGAACGCCAAACTTGTCACGGTGAGATTTTCAGGCTCCGTAATCCATTCAGTCACACCTTTAATGGCTTAGGTCCATGGATAAGCTCAAAGGACAATTCCATGCCAAAAGGAATATTCTTTACTCCCACCAACGGTTCAGATCAGCAAGCAAATTCGGCTGCTACACCTCCCTCCACCAAGGACGTATGTGTGTCCTCCTTAGCTACCCAAGCACACAGTCCCCTTAGCGTCCTATCCGTCACAAGGTACAACAAATTTTAATGATACCGAGGTACACCCTAGCTGTCACTCCTTCTTAGATCCTCATCATACGTCACCAACTTGTGTTCCCAACCAAGATAAACCACTAACTCAACCTCACTTTCCCCTAACCCTGTCTGAAACCCATGCCTCACCTAAACAAGCCCTCAATTTAGACCCCCACTCTTTTAGCCCACATAGCCTAACTTTGTATCAAAGCCCACAAGACACAGAACCTACATCTAAACTCTTATCCAGTCCTCAATTTGAACACCCTAATTGTGCTCCCACAACCTTTCTATTAGCAGCCTCCCTTGAAGCAAGTACTCCCCACACCCTTAACCCATCCTTTCTAAATACCACTGACCACCCACCGGCAACTCTTAAGAGGAAGCTCTCAGACGATATAGAAGACATTGAAGCATTCACTAAGAGACAGAAGAACTCAAATGCAAGCCAAGACACCTATTTTTCTACCTTCCTTCCCCAACTTGGAGGTGAGCAAATCATCCTTGAAGATAGGCAAATATACAAGCCTTCAGAGGACATCAAATATTATGGTAAGTCTTCCAAAACTCAAAATCACAACTCTGCTTCTTCCTTTAACCCCACTCCTTCTTCCCCAGCTATTTCCTTTTCTCTTTCCCCTTATATTCCAATGGCCGAGAAGGCAGGCCTTATTATGCCCCCAACGTCCCCATGAAAAAACTAGGCTGGAACTGTTGAGACATCTGTAATGCCACGATAGTTAGAGCCCTTAAGGCTTAAATAAAGAGGTCTAGACCTGATATCTTATTTTTAAGTGAAACAAAAGCTAATAAAGTTCGTATGGAGGAAGTTTTAAAATCAATTCGCTTCGCCGAGATGGTAGCAGTTGAAGCAAAGGGCTCTGTTGGAGGAATTTATGTTATGTGGAGAGTTGGGTTATCACTCCAAAAGGTTGAGTTCAACAAAAACCTTATTGCAGTTAAAGTCTCTGATCCTATTTGCGATTGGATGCTAATTAGGTTTTGTGGGCCTCCTTACCTAGCAAAAAAAAGGAAAGCGTGGGAAAATTTAATGGCTCTAAATCTCTGGTTCGAGGAAAGGCAGCTTTTCAGCCACCAACTATCTTAAGGAGCTTATATTCGAGTTTAGGGCAATCGATCTCGAGTATTCAAGTAACAAGTTCACATGGGCAAGAGGTAGATGGAGAAATTCTTCTATTAAAAAAAGACTGGACAAGGGTCTCGCCAACATATCCTCGAGGCTTGCCTTCCCCAAATCTAGCATATCACACCTAGGTGCAATCAAATCCGACCACGCCCCTATATTGCTAGATACCAACCCCGAGGATAGCTTTGCTCATAGACCATTTTGATTCAAGGTAGCTTGGATCAGAGACAATGGCTGTAACACAATTGTTAAGAAAGCATGGAATGAGACCACCAATGGGTTGGCAATGGTAAGATTGTGCAAAAAGCAGGCAACCACTAGAAATGCACTTCAAAAGTGGAACAAAGAGGTCTTTGGACGTTGTCAAGAGCAAATCAATAGGCTCTTAAGTAAAATCACTGAAACCCAAAAAAAGGCTAGTTCAGTCAAAGATGATAGGGAGGAAGCAAAATTGCAATTAGAGCTTGCCGAATAGTTGTACAAAAGTGAGATGATATGGAAGCAGAAATCTAGGGAGTTATGGATAAAAGAAGGGGACAAGAATACCAAGTTATTCCATCTATCAACTATAATCTAGTGCAGACATAACAACATAGATGCAATCAAGAATGAGGAGGGGACCTGGGTAACGGCCTCCAGTCACATTAGGTAGCACTTCCTACACACATACAAAGACCTTTTTGAAGAGGAGCAAATCAATTTTCCTAATGATCTCGACAATCTCGTCACCCCATGCATCTCTAAAGCAGAAAATTAGTTATTGAGTATGGTTCCTACCCCAGAGGAAATTAAGTCCACCTTATTCCAAATGCATGATCTTAAGGCACTAGGCCCGATGGATTCCCAACACTCTTCTACAAGGAATTTTGGCCTACAGTAGGAGATGCAGTAACGTAAGCAGTTACCTCATTCTTTGAAGTACGTAGTATGCCTAAAGAGGTGAACAACTCCCTCATTGTCCTAATTCCCAAGAATCCCAACCCCACCTCTACCAACCATTTTCGATCTATCAGTTTGTGCAACGTGGTGTATAAGATCATATCAAAGTTGCTAGTCTCCAAACTGAGGCAACATCTAGATAAAATCATCTCACCTTGCTAGTCCGCTTTCATCCTAGGCAGATGGATAGCAGAGAACCAATTGGTGTTCCAAGAAATGCTCCATAGCTTCAAGGTCAAGAAAGTAAAATCTGGCTTCATGGATATAAAATTGGACCTACAATGATGGTTTTGTTAAGTGGATAGAAGCATGTTTCTCTTCGGTCTTTTTTGAAATTCTAGTGAATGGAGGCAAATCCGAACAATTCAAGCCTAGCAGGGGGATTAGGCAAGGAGATCCCCTCTTTTCCTACCTCTTCATTTTAGGACAAGAAATCCTATCTAGAATGCTAGACCATGAGTTTCACTCTAAGAACATCAACGGCGTCCAAGCTAGCATCGGAGGCCCTGCTATCACCCATGTGATGTATGCCGACAATATTGTGCTTTTCTTAAAAGCAACATGCAATGATGCAGCAAACCTCATCAAGAGTATTAATAAATATTGTAGCTAGTTTGGGCAATGTGTCAGTAGGAGTAAGTCTAGAGCTTTCTTCTCCAAGCACACAAACGCCAATAGTAAAAGGTCCATTAAGCACCAGTTGCAAATGAAAAGCCTAAAAAAAGAGGCAGTTTACCTTGGAGCCCCCTTCTTCCTATCCAGATCCCTTACCAGAGATTTCAATTTTATGTTGGATAAGTTAGAAGCTAAGCTCACAGGTTGGAGAAGTAATTGGGTAGGTAGAGGAACACTGATAAACTTTGTGGAACAAGCCATCCCAAACTACATCATGTCCTCATTTAATATTCTCTCCAAAACATGCGACAATCTGGACTCTCTCTTAAGCAGATTCTGGTGGAAACCAAAGGAGTCGGGTGGAAGGTATATAGCTTGGAAGGCATGGGAAAAAATTTGCCGCCCAAAATGCATTGGTGGCCTTGGTTTCAAAAAGGCTAAAGAGTTTAATTTGGCCTTGCTGGCAAAGGTTGCCTAGATGATCGCTACTAAGCATGACAACATCTATATGAATGTTTTGAGAGCGAAATATAAGGTTAGCCAAGATTGGTTATATAAAGAACCCCCCCAGAATAGCATCTCCTTGCTGGAAAGCAATAGAGATGCCAGAAAGCTGATACTAAAGAGTGCATGTTATCTCATTGGGGATGGGGCTTCCATCAATGTCTAGATGGATTCGTGGGTCCCTTGGATCCAAGGATTCAAACCTGAGCCAAGATTCCAACCATTTAGCCAAGTCCCTATCATGGTTTCCCAACTCTTCGATCCCGACCTCCACTACTGGAAATCTAGCATCATTCACGAGCTCTTTAATCCTGAGTCAGCACAAGCTATCATATCTATACCACTCCCATCTTACCCTAAGAAAGATACGTTCACGTGGGCGCTCAACTTTAAGGGGTGTCAATCGAGTAAGAAGAGAGTTCCAATCCATTAGGCTTACCGTGGAAGAAGTTATGGAAAGCTAGGTTGCCTGAGTGGGTCAAAATGCTAATATAGAGACTAGGCTCTAACGCCCTCCCCATTAAGGACAACCTTATGAAGTGGCTTGCAAACATTGACCCTACATGTATCTTTTGCAAGGAAAAGTTGCAATCTGGGGTGCATTTCTTTTGTGAGTGCCCTATAACAAAAGCCATCGGGTTTTCCTCATGTTGGGGTTTTAGAGTGGACTCTGTTCCCATCAGTGCCATCGATGACCTTGCCAAGCTAATCGTTGAACCACCAGCGTCCATACGCCCAACCCATGATCATTGGCTCATCACTCTTAAAATGGCTCTCAGTATAGATGAAATTTGGTAGCTAAGGAAAAGGATCATCTACCAGGAAGGCCAAGTAGACATCTGCAAATCTGCCCAAGTAGTGCAACAAAAATTCCTTAAATTCTCCAATTTGTTCCTGGATAGCACTCCCAACATTCCTGTGACTCCACCCTCAATGTGGACCCCTCCCCCCTAGGTTGGATTAAAGTCAATGGGGATGCAGCTCAATTAGGTGCCAAAGCCTCTCTGGCTTTGATAGCTAGAGACCATAGAGGAGAAGTGATCGACGTGTGGGGGCATTGTTAAAGCATAAAGTCTCCTCTCCAAGTTGAGGCAGTGGCGTTGCAATAGGCTATGGAGACTGCTAAAAGGGAAAAATGGCAGCTGCTCATGATCGAAAGTGATGCCAAAGCTTGTATAGACCCCATCATCAACCCTACTAGCTGCCCTGCTTGGTCCATAAGCATATACATAAGCAATATTCAACACCTCTCAGCTTCCTTCAATACCATCCTCTTCTTTTGGGTTAGAAGAAACTACAATTTCGCAGCCCATTCTATCGCCAAATTTGCTATTAGTTCTAATAGGTCTTTCTTTTTCAATAATGGTAATCTTCCACATGCTTTAGAGCTGGTTTGTAAGGAAGATTACCTTGTTTGTAATTCCTTTTCTGTTTAATGGAAATTGCAGCTTATTTAAAAAAAAAAAAAAAGTCAAAGTAAAACCAATTAAGTCGTAATTTAAAATTGAGGGTCTGAACAAGCATTAATGTTTTCACATTAATAGAGCTTTCATTTAGTATCAGAACGGGTACACTTGTTTTGGTTTAATTACCTAAGTGTGATCCTTGACCCCTTGTGTTTATTGCCATAGATAGTACTTTGTATGCTTCTATGGATGTTTTGGATGATGTTGACTGTAACATGCCATGTGTTTGTGAAAATGTCTCTATGAGTGTTTATCCTCATGCTAGTGATGACATGTTACATGACTCTTTAGGTGTTGTTAAAATTCCAAATATCAAACTCTTGAAGAAAAAGTATAAGAATTTTCATGAGAATTTAAGCAAGTTCACTAGTGAAAAGGATGATTTGATTGCTAAGCTTAATGAATCTAATAAATTGGTTGAGAAATATATGAAACTTGCTAAAAATTCCTTTGAAAAGATGAAAGAGTTTGAATGTTTAAATGTGGACTTGGATGCTAAACTTGGTCTAACAAACTCGTTGATGATCTTAAATGTGAAAATGAATCTCTTAAGATGAATGCTAAGTGTTTGATTGCTAAACCTACTGCCAAAAAGGAAGAAAATATTTGTTGAAATCATGTTGTGTTGCCCGATTTTGTGCCTATTGTGAGTTCTACCTCTAAAGACAAATCAATGTACATTTCTCCACACAATAGAAACCAAAAAGTGGAGAGAAAGGCTCTTAAGCCTAAGCCTTCGTTTAGGTCTCATCCTAGGGATTTGAATGGATCTAAGTTTGTTCCTGCCTGCTACTACTACGGTGTGATCAGTCACATAAAATCTCAATGTTCCTTGTTAAAGAGAGAACAAAACCATGTTGGTAGATCCTTCCCTAAAAAGCCTAGTGGACCTAAACACATTGTTTGTCACCATTGTGGTGCCTTTGGTCAGGTCATCTAAGACCTCATTGCCTGAAGTTTCAAGCTCTTCAAAGAATCAAAAGAAAAGAGAAACTTAAGCTTTATGGAAGTTGTGCTTTGTAAGCTAAACTGAATTTGATTGAAAATGGTAAATTGTTGAAACATGTGGTTAATGCTCTTACTTCCTTGTCTATGTGCATATTCGGTTCTCATTCTTCCAACTCTCGTCTCACTTCTCATGAGACACTTATTCCAAACAATTGTTCCGTTTGGATGAGGAAGGGTTCTTATGGTTGAGTTTATGCTTTTTTGGTTCTTGATCTAATTCTTTAGATCTTTGTAGGACTCTTTAAGCATTAGATGCTATTTTCTCATGCATTTATTTATATGCATTGTTTTTATTTGATCTTACTATTATGCTTTTGTTTTGTGTGTGTAAAAATCCAAAAACACATTAAAAGTGAAAAATTCATAAAGTTTGATTGTATATGTTTGAGCACATATCACATGTGAGTTTGGCCTAGTACCTCCGTACTAATGGCGTAGTGCTTTTATGAGCTTAGCTTGTTATGCATGCACATTTTTAAGTGTAAGCAAAATCTAGAAAGTTATGTTTGATTGTTGTAAATAGATCTTCAAGTTTGTCATGAATGATTAGTTAATAGTCTGGTTTGATTTTGACACATGCATAGACTTGATCCTATATATCTCCTCACATATATTTACTTTTTTTATGTCAAAAATCTCTTCACATGTCAGTCTTTAAAAAGAAAAAGAGCTGAAAAAGTCTTGCTTCGAAAACTAGTTTGATTAAGAAAAGGTGGAGCAAAATATATTCAAAATGTATGATGCCAAAGCCAAAGACTTATTCCACAAAGAAATATAAAAAATTTCATGGCATCGTTGCTCAAAAATTGAGTTGTATGAAAAATGGAAGTCAAATGAAAAGTTTTCAATCAATGTAAACACTTTGGTGGAGGGTTATATATGTTCATTTCTACTAGTGAGATAGGTCACTTGACTTCGTGCTAGTTGTATATGACTTGGCTAAATTGATCATTGAAGCTTCATACTAGACTATGAACTAGTTCATACTTGATTCACACACACAACACACAACTCTTATGTTCAATGAATGCTTATTTCATTTGTGTGATTGTATGTGTTCAAATGTGATGTGTGTATGCTCAACCATATGTGGATCAAACCAAAAAGATTTTTGACCATTTTATTTGTCTTTGGAAGTGTTTTGTATTACTCTTTGTTTTTAAGTATTGTACTTACTTTGTTTTTCAATGTTTCATGCTTATTTTTGTGTTGAAATTGAAAGTTCAAATAGTGTGTAAAACACCCATGAACGTTTAGACCCCCAATTTACAAATTACCAACACTAGCTTATTATCAAACAATATATGTGCGGAATATGAAAATAAGCTAAAATAGAATTGGTAAAACAATCTAAATCATAATTAATCATAACCACAATAGTAATTAAATAGCAAAGATTAAGGGAAGAGAGATGCAAACACAAAAACAACATAGCGATGTGTTATCGAAGAGGAAACCGAAGTCCTCGGCATAAAAGATCTCCGCCGCCCTTCAAGCAGTCAATAATCCATTAGAGAATAAAGTTGGGATACATGAATAGCAGAAGACCCTCCAAGCTTAATTTACCCAGTGCACCTAAGCTCTCCAAGCTTCTTGTTCCAACAGGGTTACGCCGAACCTTATTTTCTCTAGCTTACCGAATCCCGCAATCGCTAATTGCATCAACCAAAATGAATTGGTCCCTTCCTAATTGCTTCCCAAGCACCAAAAAGCCTTCTCACAGATATGAGTATGGTGAGATAAGAATTTAGCTAATGTACCTCTCAAGAATGTGTCAATGGAAAGGGTGAGAGTAGAGGAATTTGGAGAATCAAAGGATGAAGATTGTGGATGAGTCAATCTTGTTTTTCTCTAGGGTTTCTCTCACAAAATTCTCTTTGGAAACTCTTTACAATACGTGGGTATAAGAGTATTTATAGTAAGGTGTGTATGGAATGCAAAGAGTCAATTTTGTAACAAATAGAGTGTTCCGACGACTCAAGCTCGCGATTGGAACGAGTTGCGAGTTTGAGGTGTGAGCTAACTGCCTGGCCAACTGGAGGTTTTGTCTTGTAGTGCAACAGCCAACGTGACTTTTCAGCTCCCCTGCATGCTTCACACGTGTGTCACTTTTGGCGACTCGCTAGTCGCGAGGCCCTTTTGAGTGCTCATTCTTGAGCTTTTCTTCACACTCTCTCACACACTACCCTTACATGATTCCCATCTAAATACAAGGTTTCTATATGCTGAATTACAAGCAAATTTGGAACGGAATAAAGCCAACAAAATGATTGAATAAATTCAACCTTACAGAAAAACAGGGGTTAGAGTCTTTCGCGAGTCGTTCACGACTTAGCTATGAGTCACAAAGCTGAAAAATGCATTTTTGGCACTTTTAGTCATCAGGCAGTGAGTTTCCCAAGTAGCTTGCGAGTAACTCGTGAGTTAGCTGCTCATGAAATGCCCAAATCAATTATTTTATGGGTATTTCGTGAGTTTTTTGTCAAAACTCCTCATATGACTCTATTATGACTCAATCTTCTCCAAACCCTCTTTTTCAAAGCTTCTACATCAAAACCCAACTAATTTCAGGTGTTTTACATTCCATAAACATCTCTAAAGTAATCTTTAACACTTTTAATTGTTTTTAATCTTTAGATTATGTTTTTGGAGGTTTTATGTTCATAGTTGAGATTTTCTTAAATGGGGGTTGGAAAACTTAATTTTTGTCAATCTTTTTGATTGGTTTTTGTTTTAAATGTCTATTGGCTAATGTTGGCCCTTTATGGCAAAAATAACTTGTATTAAGGGTAGATTTTCACATGTTCATGCATTGCAATACTTAGTTGTTCATAGTGTGCATGCTAGGTGTTTGATAAAATGACTCTATGGTATTTTTTCATTTTTTTGGACTCCGATGAGTACTAATCTTTGGGGTTTTTCGTGTTTACTCATTAGTAACATGTTTGGTTTATTGGTTGTGTATTTTACATACCTTGGCTCACATGTGCATTTCTCATGCTTTGTTCATGCATTACATATAGCCACCTTTTGCACACACCTTTGCTACCCTTGTCATGCTTTGGTCTATATCTTGTCTCCTTATCCTTAGCATGCCATGTTTACTTTATGCTTTGTAGTATTGTGTTTTTAAGATGTTTTATCTTTTGTTTGAACTTCATTTTTTCATTCATCTTACACCTCTCATGCATCTTTACTCTTGTTCATATATTCTTTTCTTTCCCTCATTCCTCTTGATTCATTTGTCTATTCATGACAAAAAGGGGGAGAGTATACTAGAGAGTATACTGGAGTGTATCGTCATTTTTATATAACTTTTGTGCACATTCTCAAGGGGAGAAATTTTATTTCATGTGCACATTCTTAGGGGGAGAAATTCCATAGGGGAGATGCATATACCAAGAGGGAGAAGACATTTCTTTTAATGAGAAAACTTTGTTTTGTTTGTTTTTCTTTATGCTTGTTTTCTTGTTTCTTTATGGTACTTTGGGTTATGCTTTGTATCTATGTTTTGTTTTTCTCATTACATTGTGTTTATGTGTTGGACATGCATACATCTTTATACTATTGTGTTTTATTGGTTGCATGTTTAAATGATTATTTGCTTTGCTATGTGATCATTGCAATCATTTCCATATGATTATTTTGTGTTTGATCAAGTTGCTCATATGTTTCACATCATGTTTACTTGCTCGCATTTTTCTTGTTACTTTATACTTGTCCTTTATTACTTGTTTTACCTTGAGGGTTTAACGTATTTTGTGCAAGTGTTTCAGGATACAAGTTTTTGGTTCCAAGTTCATCACAGATTTTAGATTTAGGTGTGAGTGAGTTTTGCCATTGTTTCCAAACTCATGTTTAAGTTTAGAGTCTGTTACAGGGTGTTTTTGTCATGGAATAGCCAAAGGGGGAGATTTTAAAGTTGTGATTTACACTTATGTTTTATGTTGGCTTTATTATATGACAAAAAGTGTTGTAATTGCAATAAATTATTTCCTTGTATTTTGTGGGATTTTATTGTATTAGGTTTAGTATTAAGTTGGTGAAGGATCAAGCATGCAATGAAGATCAGTGCAATTTTGTGACTAGCTCGCAAGAAGCTTGCAAGTAAAGAAACCCACGAAAAGACCATGTGAGAAGCATATGCTGGAAGCTGAAGAGTCAAGTTCCAGGCTGTATTTCGTGAGTACTTTGCAAGAAAGGCCGTCTCGCAAGATACCCGCGAAACTCTCTACTTGGAGGATTTTGAGTGTGACTCTTATACCCTTCACCCATACTATATATATCCCCATTACCCACAAAAGTAAAAGAGGCTATTCAAAGAAAAAAAACTCTAGAGAAGTTTCTACAACACACCCACCTCTTAGAAAGAGAGCTACTCATCTTTTAGTGAGAAATTATTGTAGTCTCTTCTCCTTCCCCCTCCCATTATTATACATTGAGAAGAGATTTGTATCCAAACACAACCCTCACCTATTCAGAGTATAGAAAGTGTTTTAGAACTTGGAAAGCTTTGGGGGATTTGCTAAAAGAAGTCGGTGAGGCTTGGTGGATGCAATTGAGCGGAATTGTGAGATCCAGAAAGCTAGTGAAGATAAGACTCCGAGAAGTCCGTTAGTAGCAGGAGCTTGGAGGGCTCAAGTACATTGGATATATTAGGCTTGGAGGGTTTTAATATTCGTGTACTCCAACTTATTCACTAATGGATAGATTTCTACTTGGAGGGTCGTGGAGAGGTTTTTCTCCGAGTTCTTCAATTTTTTCTTCGATAACACATCTTGATGCTATCTTGTATTTGCATCTCTATTCCCTTACTCTTGTACTTTGCATTTATTGTTTATTGTTCATGTTTATGCAATAGAGTAGTTCCGGTTTATTGCACTTCATTTATTCTTGTTCCACACTTAGATAAGTTGGACTAAAAGCAATTAAGCCGTAATTTTTAAAATTGGAAATCTAAACAAGCATTAGTGTTTCATACTTTATTGTTAGTTGGTTTGTCCCAATATTTGTTTGTTATCCCAAGTACTAAGAAAACCAATGCCATGAAGAAAAAACCCATCCTTTGGATTTTGAGTCTTCCTATCTTGTCAATGAAATAAATAGTGAACCAGTAGCCGAGAATTGTAAAACACGCTGCCATAATTGCTTGAAGTTTTGCAACTTCAAAAGCATCTTGATAAGCATTTTCATTTTCACTTTTTGGCAGATATTGTTGGTATATGAGAGACTGGAAGAGGGTGCTGCTGTAGAATACAATATCAACAAGAAACCATGTGAAAGAGTAAGAGAATAAATCACGCCCATGGCGACGAAAAAATTTCTTGGAGAGGAGGGGATAAGGTAGTGGAGTAGGTGGCAGTAGCTTCTTGTCCACAATCTGATTCGTTGGAATTTCCATTACCATCTCCAAGTCCATAGCTGCTTGGATGAAAGTTTGCTCCACCAAAGCTGTATATCTTAGTGAAAGACAAAACATTACTAGAAAGAGATCAATTATCATCCATTGATTAAGATCAGAGCTTAATATCCGCAATCCCCATTTAATTCTTTCCTCCTATTATTTTGATGTAGGACTATTGTTTTATTTCTGAAAAATATTATGTGGTAACATAGGATAATTTTAAATATTTAATGAGCACTTCGGTTGTCAATCTAACCAGAATTAGTGTAATTACCCCTAAAATTTATAAACCACAATGATTTGCACAATATTTGTGAAGCAAAAAATTCAACATTAAATATACTAGCAAATTGCAAAAGAACTCGAGGTAAAGTAATGTAGTCTTTTTTTTTCCTCTCATGTTATAGTAAATCGTACCGTAAATTTAATTAGTGAACTTACTATGGATGTGAGAAAAGTGAACACAACGATACTTCATAAACAGCTAATAATTAATCATATAAAATGTACTATTTACCTGGTAGTTTCGGGCATCATCATTCGCCAATAAAATGTTAACCTAGTTGGAATTACACCAAGCATCAGTATCAACCTCCATGCAATATCTACCTTTTGGGGTGTCGAATTACTTGTGAAGTCAAATATTTTGCACACCACCACTATGAAGCACGGGTGCGTTTCTGGATTTGGGTGCGGGTGCGGGTGTAGGTGCGGGACTCGGCAATTTTTGAAAAAGTAGGGTGCGGGTGCAGCGATTAAAAAATTATTAAAAATATTTTTATATAGTGAATTTAATATTTTTTACATAAAAAAATTCAAATAAATGGTAGAATTTATTATTAAAAAACAATTATTTATGATTTGTTTTTAATAAAATCAATATTTTTGGTAATTGTAAACAAAAAACCACATTTCAAGAAGGTTCATTTACTCATTTTCTAATTCCCAAGCCCACCCACATGAAATAATTGACTTTTCCACCTACTTAATTTATATTCTTTTGTTACATACCATTATTTTTCTTCCATCCATTTTTTTTGTGTCTTCTCATCTTCTTCTTCCTTCTCTCTTTTTTTTTTTTTTTTTTTTTTTTTTTTTTTTTTTTTTTTTTTTTTTTTTTTTTTCCTCTCACAAGGCCACATGAAGCAGAAGAATGGCAGCCACTGCCTATTTCGGCCAGAATCGGTTGTATCAGCCTGTTTTGGTCTCCGTTTCAACCGTATTGGTTCCCGTTTCTGCTGGAATCGCCTGTTTTGGCCTAAATTGGCGCGAATTGATGCGAATCAAAAAAAGGGGAGAATCGGCGCGTTAGACGCCGAACATTGCGTTGAACTCCGGTACGGCGACCTTGGAGCCACGTCGGTGCTTTCTAGCACCACCATCATCACTAATGAAGCAGCCAAGATCCCAAAGCCCTGCATTGAAAACACGGCTGCTATGAAAGCACTATGTGTCCTCTTGTTAGCAAACTTCGACATAATCGTAGCTAATACGGAATAGTCCGCACTGATCCCTAAGCCAAGAGTGAACCTGAACAACTGCAGACTCACCAAAACACAACCCCTTGTGGTGCATAGAGAAACCCCACATGCAAGGGAACTGAGCACCATGATGGTCAATGCGAACCCACACTTGTTGGACTCAAGTGTTTTCCTCGTAATAGATCCTTCCTATGAGTATCATAACTAAAGGGATACTGAAGAAGTCGTAGGCATCAGTAAAGAGGCCCATGCCAGCTATTATGGTGCCCTTGAAATGGTAATACTGAGTTCTTGCATTGTTAAGGGCTGAAAAAACATTTAAAGCCATTCTTGTTTCTTGCAAGATTTGAAAAGCTAACCTTCTATCTTCTATCCTTTTAGCTTTAATAAGAAGAGCCAGAAAGTGAAAGGGAATTGAAAATTCTTTTGGCCTCCTTGTTATAATCCTGTTTATCAAGTAATTTGGAATAATGAAGTTACCAGGAAGTTTGTGGGATGTGTTATTGAAGAGGGTAAGTAACTAAGAATTGACCATTTGTGTCCTTGATTTCATCAAGATGTCGGCCATAATGTATACTTGAGACACTTTCAGTATTTAATTTAGAATAATGTTAGAGATACAAATTATTTTATAAATTTTTTTACAAACTGTTGATATGATGAGCGATTATTGGTAAATGAAAAAATAATATTAATGGTGAGCTTAAATGAAAACCAAAATGAGGCTGGCTACATCAACATTTTGTAAAAATGTTGTAAAATAGTTCGTGTCTGTAGTATTACTCTTTAATTTATGCTGGAATCATCTTAGATATCGTTCATGAGTGGGAGTTTCGAAGATGTCAAGGCCATTGTCCACTTCCATAATTCCATTTGGCGTACATATATTTTGGTGTCACTTGTAAGTTTTGTTAGAATACAAATTTTCTATAATTTTATGTTTTACTTTATACTCTACTAGTCGTAACTTATCATGTATATATTTGACTTTCTTTATAAAAGAATCAAAGTTTAAAATGAAAAAAAAAAAAAAAAAAAAAAAAACCTTCAAACCATGGCATACCATGATTGGTGAATATATCCATTTTGCATGATTGGTGAATATATACATTTGCAAAAACTTAAAATAATTTCATTAACTTATGAAATATGGCCAAAAACTTATTATTAGGTAAGTCTTCTCATATATATATATATATATAGAATATTTGGATTCAAATCTTGTAAGGAGAGGGAACATCATATGTGTGCGCGTCTATTCTAGAAAAAGAGAAAGGCCTAGACTCGTCTCTACCTTTATGACAAAAGATCCAATTAGGAAGAGATGGAATGGCTAAGGGCCCATCCCAACTAGAATGAGCATCCCAGATCGCAATATTATGGGCCAAAATGATGATATATCCCTTTCGCACAAAACATGTAGCAAAATACCTATGTTTTAAAACTCAATTTTTAGAAAATCGCAAGTTATAGGCAATCAAACTTAAAAAAAAAAAAAAAAAAAAAAAAAAAAAAAAAAAAAAAAAGGAACTCAAGTTCCATGTAGTTTTTTTCAAGTAACTCGATTTTTGCCAAATCGAATTTCAAAATAAGGGCATTTTCTTAAATAATTTTATAACCTGGGCATTTTGTTGGAACTTTTGGGTGAAAGGGGTATTTTGCCATTTTTGCCTATATGGGCCAAAAAATTGGAGCTCTACAAAGAAAAAATCCCACCAAGAAAGGGATCTCAAAATAGAGTTAATAATAGGCATTACAAAAACTAAATTATTTGGAGGAGCTGAAGAAGATAGTTACAGATTCTCAATGACAATTTTAAAATCTTTTTAAAACTGAACATATGATATATTATAGGGACAAGATAGCTTCAAAGCTAGGAGTGCATCCATGGTTGTCAAAATCAGGATTCTACGTAAGGTCGTGGGAGGTAGGTGGGATCGTAGATCGTAGGATCAGATCGTGAATCGTAAGATCCTACATTATGTTGGCAAACCATGATCAAAACTAAACATATTGTTAAATAATCAAATAAATACATATTACACATTAGAATTCTAAATACATTAAATCCTAATAATCAAATAAATTGGTATTTATAAAAAAAAAACAAATTGGTATGTTAAATAATCAAATAAATTATATATTTATAAAAAATAAAAAATTTGCATCCATTTGATGTAATTACCATGCACCATTATATCCATTTGTAAGCATCATTTAAGATGTCAAAAATCTCAAAACGTAACACTCTATTGGGATGTTATTTTTTATTTGTTTTCAGCTAACACTCTATCTCGCTACATTAGAATAGCAAAACTTGATCTATTGGAATATTATTTTTCATTTGGATCCAACTGAATCTTCTGTTAAGTTAAAGAAGATTACAAGAAACCAAAATCATTTGGAATCGTCAGAATCGTACAATCCTGAACGATCGCTAAGATTCTTGAAAGATTTAGATCATTTTGGGTGGGTGAGATAGTAAAATCGTAGGATCGTAGGATCCAGATCGGGATTTTGACAACCATAAGTGCATCATTAATTTCTCCTCGAAGCGGCAAAGATGGAGGTAGCAAGGATGTATGGGCAAAAGGAACCTCAACAAGGTCGTTCCTATTGCACAATTTTTCAAAGGAAATTTTCACATTTTTGCATTGTAAATGTGTTTCACACTTTCACTTATAGCTCTTTTATTTATTTCTTTTCTTCTCACAAACACTCCCAGATTTTGTCTTAGCGAGGTCGAGGTTGGAAGGTTTTAGTTTAACAAAACATGGATCATGTAAACTTAACAATTTATGTATTATTTAACTTTTATTTTTGATTATTTTTGTGTATTTATTCTATTATTCGTATTGAAAGAAAATTAAGACAGT
Source organism: Quercus gilva (assembly GCA_023621385.1). Classification (NCBI taxonomy): domain Eukaryota; kingdom Viridiplantae; phylum Streptophyta; class Magnoliopsida; order Fagales; family Fagaceae; genus Quercus; species Quercus gilva. The sequence continues at coordinate 16,685,914 of CM042474.1, forward strand.
ATTATCAAGTTTCTTTCTTATTTTTTTATGCAATTGTTTGGTATGTGAAAAAATAGGGGTCATAACGGATTGTCCCAACAATAGTTCTATTTATTTATTTAATATTAAGAGCAAGGTTGTTAACATTGGTTTCCATGTAGGATTGATTCTGACCGTGACCTCAAGTGAACTCATGAGAGTCATGATCCATGTGAATAGCAGAATAGGTGAGGTTGTGCTAATTGTTTCTCAAAATGCGCAATTCAACTTCAAGTCATGTGTCCCCCAAGATCAAGGGTTTTATCCTGAGTTGTCACTTTTCTTATTTAATTTAGAAAAATAAGAAACCATGAAAGAAAATACATCATTCCATTAATATGAAAAAAATTACATTTAATAGAAAAATAATGTTACAAAGCTTTGTTCCTTTATATAATCTAAGAAATTGCATGGCTTTAGTTCTAGTTACATTCTAAAAAAAAAAAATCACAACATAAAGTCTTGTCTAGAACTATTGATCTAAGATTAGAGGTAAAGTTACGAAGTGGAAAGATATTAGGTTCTCACCCGATCTAATGAATTGGTCATGTAAACGTTTCATTAACCTTAATTTTAGACTATCATGGGCATCCTATTCGTCCTATTTCATTGAATACAAGGTTTAGATATAGTCTTGTTTGGTTTAAGGTTTATTCTTGCATGTAAGATCGGTTTGACAAAATGAGGTCGATGGTCGGGTTCTTAGTTATGTGGCTAGCACCTTCCCTTCCCAATCAGATTGAAAATATTTAATTTGACATGAAAATATACGCAGGGTCTTTTGAAATAGAATAATTTTTTCATAAACTTGTGATTTAGATGAGAGAGGAAAGAACCAACAAAAATTACTATAATCATCCATAAAAGATACATGGTACCACGCGCTAACTGTCAACAAAGGAAGAGCGAGCAATTGAAAGACCCTGACTCTTTGCTTGTTGACAAGAAGAACAAACGGTGAGCCTTTTTTGATAAAGAAAGCTTATTCTGAGAGAAGACATGCCGAACTATGAGAAAAGCAGGATGACCAAGGTAGTGATGCCATAGAGAGAGAGAGAGAGAGAGAGAGAGAGAGAGAGAGCAATGCACGTTGACCCAAAAAAGTAATAAGATGAGTTGAAGAGGATGATGAAGATGCCATGGGATACAACCCATGTCTATTATGTCCTTTGAGAAGTATCGTGCCCAGCACCAGATCCTTGACATAAAAACGATCAGGGTCAAAATCAATAGAAACTTTATTATCTTTAGTAAATTGACTGATGGAGATTGAAGTTTTTTGAATCAGAGGTACATGAAGAATGTTATTGAAAAAAAGAATTTGGATTGTTGGTAAGGAAGAGATGAGGAACTCTTGTGATGAATTTTCAAACCTTGACCATTACCAACATAGACTTAAAGAGGCCATCTGATTGGTGTATGAACTTTAATAGGCATGATCGTAGCGATGGTAGCAATCAAGAGCAGAGTGTCCAATTTTGTGGCATACTTGGCAGGTAGGACGTGAGCGAGTAGAGGGAGGAGGGCCCAAAACATCATGACCACACCCCTTGCCACAAGACTGCCCTCCAGATTCAGAGGATGAATGATAGGAGTTTGTAGAATATCCATTATTGGACCGTTGACCCCGACCATGGCTTGCATTGTTGTCGGGGTTGTTAGTCCTCGCATTTGCAGTAGGATGCGAAGCATCTGTAATAATGGAATGAAGCTGTTCAAGGCGTTGTTCATGGGTGAGAAGATAACCATAGAACTCCTCAAGGGTCATGGGATCAACTTTAGTAATGACAGAGGTAACAAGAGAGTCATAATCAGAGCTTAATCTACCAATAAGATAGGAGATAACCTCAAAATCATCAAGAGGTTGATGAACAATAGCCAATGTATCAGTAAGTTGCTTGACGTTTTGAAAGTAGTCAGCAATAGACAGAGTTCTCATTTTAGTAGTTGATGACTGATAGCGGAGTTGCATATATCGTGCCTTGGACTGAGATGAGAACATTCAATCAAGAGTTGTCCATACAGCATGAGAAGTAGGAAGGGCAACAACATGGGCAACAAGAGATTCAGAGAGGGATGAGATTATGGTAGAAAGAATAATCTGATCACGTTGGACCCAGTGAACCTAAGAAGTTTCACCAGAAGAGGATGATTGATTGATCATTTGAGGAGGTATTGGTGTAGTGCCATCAACATAGCCGAGAAGGTGTTGACCACGAAGATAAGGAACCAGTTGAGCTTTCCAAATGAGGAATTGTCACGATTCAGTTTGATTTTGATAACATGATGGAGATTGATAATGGTGGAAGGAGAGGAAGAAGTCGGCATAGATATATTAGAGGAAGAGCTTGTTGCCTTCATCATCATCCGCCAATAAACTATTAACTCAACTAGAATTGATCAAACAAGCATCAATATCAACGTCCATGCGATATCTCCCTCTTTGTTAGTGAATTTGTTAGTGAATTTCGACATGATGGTAGCCAACAACGGTTAGTCTCCATCAATCCCAAACCCCAGCCAGAATCGGAACAAGCCGAGACTAACTAGAACAATGGTGGCTCCAGGAATATTTTCCAAAGTGGTAATTAAGAAACTTAAATTACAAAAAATTTAATTAAAAGAGAACTTTATATATTGATCCCAAAAAAAAAAAAAACAAACGCACACACAAAATTACATAAAATCTTACAATTTCTTTTTACAAATTTTTTTATTTTAAAATTTTTGCATAATAGTCTCATTACCAATGTTACAAGTTACATCTCTATCAAAATTTTAGTTAGATAAAAATTTGCTTAGGAATTTTCTTTTTGTTTGTAAGGATCTAATATATTGTTAAATAAACTAAAATTTAAGGACAAAATTTGGCTACAAACTTAATTGTACCCTAAGGTTACAACTCTCATTAAATAAATTAACATGACTACATATTTTGAAAATCTAATTATTGAATTGCATATTCTTTATGTTCTTAAAACATATATCAAATTTTATATCAATCGTATGTTATTTATTTTTTATCTATAAATTTATTTTTTATTCATAATTTTAGACTACAAAAACTCAAAATTTAAAGATTTGATTAATAACATAGCTATTAATCTTTGATCTTCTTAAAATTTTGCAAGTATGGAAGATATAAGAATAAAATGTAATCTATTTATGGATTTGTCAAAATACACATATAATAAAAAAAAATATTGAGTTATAGTCTTGTACATGCAAGTTAGATTTGAACTTATATGAGAGAGTAAATAAACTATCTAACAGTACATCTCGATGAGAAAGCTCATGAGTGACAAAAATGCAAGCTTTGATATCATAATGTCTTGAGAAAAAAAAAAAAAAAAAAAAAAGTGATTGCAAGAATGTAAAGTGGACAAAGGATGTACGTGGAAAACCCTAAGAAATGGATGAAAAACCACAGTTTGAGCAAGAGAGAATCACTCTTACTCTGTTCAACTTTGTATTGTATGGAAATTAAAAAAGGATCTCTTGTACAATAAAGTTGTTCTTCCTCAAAAGAGAGACCTTGTTTTCTACCTTATTTTCTTATTAACTTTCTACTCTCTTCTCAAAAGATCTACTTGAGTTCTTATCCTAATAGTCCAGCTGCATGTTCCTCTTATAGTATGAGGAATATGGCTGAGTACAATGACAGGTGTCAAGTCATCATTTTCTTATTTTGGACCTCACTATAGGTAAAGTACTATTTGGTGACCGAAGGAGAGAGAATGCCAACATCAGCACTATGGCATGAGGGTAGGTGACCTTGCCATTGCATGGGGAACAACTCTTGAGCAATGAAACGGACATCAGGAGTGCTAAAGATGATACACGTGTCCCTGAAGTGGTCCAACATGCACTCAACCAATGAGGGGTGTTTTTATAATTGCTGACTTTAGGAGGTCACTATCTCCTTTTTTGTGAGTACTTGAGTACCCATGTCAAATGCATATCTTACTTCCTTCCCAAGGTAGTCGCGCCCTTGGCATGGGCTAAGGACAATATCTTGTAGCCAACGTTTTCTTTCCCTTGCTCACAGTCACTCCATGTGTAAGGTCTAGATCCAGCCACATCGACACTCTCCCATGCCTTGGCTAGTGTACTGTACAAGTCTTAATTTACAACCAAATTTGTACCAAATTTTATCCAAAATTTAATTATATTGTGCCTAAAAAATTTTAGTGTGGTCACAAATATTTTTTTGAGGATTAAAAAATCATAAATTTTAAAAATTTATGTATAATAATTTTATTTTTAAGGTCAAGATGGTCATGTGACCATCTTGAATTGAACGTAGAGCCGCCAGTGAACTAGAACACAAAAGAGGTCATAGGCGTCAGTTAAGAGGCCTATGGCTTCTATAATAATGGCCTTAAAATGGTTTAACTGAGTTTTTGCAGTGTCAAGGGCTGAAAGTAATTTTAACGCCATTCTTATTTCTTGCAAAAAATTTACCCTTCTATCCTTCTGTTTAATAACAAGACCCAGAAAGTGAAAGGCAATTGAAAATTCTTTGGCGTCCTTGTGAAGAATTGGAGAGAATTTACCAAGTAGTTTCCTTGAAGTTGATGGAATGTGTTATTAAAAAAGGGGAAAGCATTGACTATTTGTGTCCATGATTTCATCAATGAGGATCGAACCTAATGTCAACTTCAGATGTTTTGTTTGAATTGTGAATTGTTCGGGGATATCCTTCCGGATTAGGTGGTATATACACTTCAAACTTTAGAATACAACTTCAAAATAATACTTATTTATTTATTTATGAAAATCAAAATAATACTTGTTTAAAAAAAAACTTGAAAATATTATTGGAATTTAAAGTCTATTATGAATATTCTATGGATTTGTTACTTATAGATATATTCTCATGAAAAGTAATAAATTATTATATAAGGAATTTGAACTCCTTTTTCTTCATCTCATATTTATAAGAACGAAAGGTGATTTTTTTTTTTTTTTTTCTTTTTGTCTTTGATGGGTTTCCTTTTATGTATTTTCTGTTGATATAGATTTTTATATGATAACTGATGGAGTATAATCTCTCAAACTTTATTAAAAAAATAAAATAAATCTTTCATATCTTAACACTAAAAAATTATATCCTATCAACCAAAAAAAAAAAAAAAAACACTAAAATATTATAAATGAAAGATAATAATGGAAAATGAAAAGAATAAAAAATTGAGAAGCAATGGTTCGCAACAAAGAGAATGGAGAGAAAAGACCATTATTGTTACATTTTAAAAGTGTGTATTCTCGTTCTTGTCCTTAATATTTATCATGTTTCATTTTAATCTTTTGAGACAATTCCAATTTCATCCTAAATGCCATTTTCCTCATAGAAAATACTAATGTGTCTAATAATTGTCCATGTATTATTTAATTAAATTTGTAAAATAATTTACAAAATAAACCTTAGGAAAAAAAAAAAAACTGCATTTTGATGTCACAGTCGAAAAGCTAATTAATAGAAATATCAAGTACGTAATAGACTTTTATAAGAATTGATCCACCTAAGAAAAAAAAGGACCATTATTGGTTTATATTGAACTATTAATGTAAAATTTATATTATAAACTAAACAAATGTATACACTCTTATTACTTATACACTTTTATTCATTTAGAAAAAGTTTATAATATTGTATATATTTATTTAGTCTACAATATAAATTTTACAACATTAATTGTACAATATATATTAAGAAAAAAAAATCAAATAATATAAATTTTTTGAAAATGAAATAATATTAATTACTCTCTCCGCCTCAATTTGTTTGTTTTCTATTCCATAAGATGTTCTAAAATATTATCATGTTTCTAAAATTAAAAATCATTAATTTACTAATATTCCTATTATGCCCTTACTTTATTTCCAAAACTATTTTTGATAAATTTATTTAAGAATAATTTTAGAAACTTATATATTTTTATACTAAAAACAAAACAATAAATGACGATCCCTTAAAAAGTTAAAATTTTAAAATAAGACAAATAAATTGGAACAGAGGAATATGACGTTAAACTAAAAACAGAAAAAGCCTCTAAGCATGCGTGTGATACGTTTAATGAGTCAACTTTTTGTGATTTTTATTTATTTAAAAAATATTTTTTTCATATGATAAAAATTGTTAGTTGTACTTTTTTCCTTCCACTTTAAAAATTGCCCAAAAAATTGAGTAAGGCTAGAAATAATACAAGTTTTACTAGATAAGTCTTTCAAATAGATATGTAAAAGTTACCAACAAGAAGCAATTCAAATAGAAAAATGTTAGAGATACTATATAAATTTTACTATACATCGTATTTATAAATTAATGTGGCAATGAATATAATTGATGGACTTCAACAACCAAATAAATACATATTTGAATTATTTTTTTGAGAATAGAAATGCATCTTTGTAATCCTCATGTTGTAAAATTTGTAGTATCCCTAATATCACTCATTCAAATGCTCATTTATTATCTTCTTGAAGTGCCATCGATCACATTTATTACCATATCAATTTGTAAGTTTTTTGCGTTAAAACTTGTTATAGCTTTAGAGTTTTCCCAACAAAAAATATATATATATATATATATATTGATTATTAGAAATCTAGCTCAATCACCATTAAGTGATTTTTTTAAAAAAAATTTAAAATTAAAAGCCATTAAGTGAATTAGTCATATTAAAAAGTAAGAACAATATATTTTAAATAAAAAATTGCAATATAAGACACTAGCAAAATATTATATAAGCATTAAAAGGTTGGTTCAAAGTTATCACTTTAGGTCTCTAAATGTGTTGAGTCGGCCCTAACAATAACTTTATTTGAAAAATAGTGCTCTCGTGTTTCATGCACATAGTAGCAGTTTTAGTCTTGCAGCTCTTGCAAGAGTTATAGTGGCCTTCCGTTGGTAAGGTCAAGTCGTGGAGTTTTATTAGTTAGTAGCACCGTAGTGGGGCGGCCAGAGAGACTAGTTTATTAATGGCAGAGGAACTAGAGGTGTTGTGGAGGAAGCTATCCTTCACGGAGGAGGAGGGTGAAGGTGTTGAACTGGGCATCAGCAGTACAAAAGCTGCAAAAGAAGTAGGAAAAAAGTGTGTTATTATGAAGATTATGTCCCCTAGAAGCATAAGCTTAGATGCACTGAGAAAAAACTTAAGGATGTTGTGGAAAACAAACAAGTGGGTCAATATCTCTGAGCTAGAAACTGACTTGTTTCTGGTGGAGTTTGGAGATGGAAAAGACAAGAAGAAAATTCTCGATATGTGCCTTTGGAGTTTCGAGAAACAGTTGGTGCTCTTACAAGAGTTTGAAGGTGAGTTAACCCCAAAGGAGATTGAGATAAAATGGGCACCCTTTTGGATTCAGATCTTCAATCTTCCTCTGAAGAGTAGAACAAAGGAAACTAGATGGGCGACTGGGTCCACCTTGGGGACGGTCATGGAGTTTGATGTTCCTAAATCAAGAGTGAACTGGGGTAAATGCCTTAGGGTGAGAGTTCGAATCGACGTTACAAAAAGACTAATCCGAGGTAAAAAAATCACCATTGAAGAAGGTAAGTCAAGGTGGGTTCAGCTAAAGTTTGAAAGACTTCCAAACTTTTGTTACCGGTGCGGTCTGCTCAGCCACGCCCCTAGAGAATGCCTGTTATCTCCTGGTAATAACCAACTGGGGGAAGAATGCCTTCAGTATGGGGCATGGTTGAGAGGCGAACCTATTAGGAGGTACCCAAAAGAACCAGTTAAACATGGTAGGGAGTAAACCAAGATCACTGAGGTAGAGCGGTCGGAGGTTGGCTGGAAACGCCACCTGACCCATTCGACTTGCTTGGGGAAAAGAAAGGACAGGGTACGTTTCAACGGTCTTCTCAAGGCAACAGTGGATTGATAGGTGAAGAGACGTCTTTGGAGGCGCCAAAAAAGCTGGCAAGGTCGTTACATGGAAGTGGCAAGGCTAACGGGTCAGAGGAAAAGGTGGGAAAAGAACCTTCCTCTTTGAGTGCAAGTTTGCCAGGCACACTTGGTACCTAAACCGAGTTAGCAAACGTAATGCTGTGGGAAAAGGCACAAGTGCATGATCTGGGGAAGGCACATCCCAAGTTAGTCTCCTCTCCCACGTCTCTTTGCACAAACTGTCATGTTGTGACTGAGTTGTTAGGATCTGTGAATGAGTGCCCGCTGGGTTTTGAGGGACAGCGTAGGATGGGCGATCAAGTGGCTAAGGATTTATATGCTTTTGAGGGGCATGTAGGGACCCACAAAATTTTAAAGCATAGATTTCCCTAGCAAACAACATTGGATGCTCCTCCTTTTGAGATATCTAGTAGGCCCTATATTGAAGATATTAAGGCAAACCTATCACCTAACTCTACTAAGTCTAGTTCACAGCATAAGCACTTTTTGAAACAAAACAATCATGTGACCCATGGCCCCATGTTAGCTAATATTTCCAATCACCAGCCAACAAGGCAAGGCTCTAGTGCTTCAGGATCAAAATGGTCACGTGTATTGCGTTCTTCTCCAGGTAGTAAGGAAGTTATGCTTGCACATGCAGGACAAAAAAGAGCTTTTGAAGTGGCTTCTGATCAGGTTGAAGCATCAAATAAGAAATACATAGTTTCTCAGGATGATAAGGAAAATTTTAAATTTTTGGCAGCAACTGGGTCCCAGCCCTGTTAAGGGTTATAAGTATCCTGTGTTGGAACTATTGCGGGCTTGGGAATTGGCAGACAGTTCAAGAGCTTGGGGTTATTATCTAGACATAAGATCTTACAGTTGTGTTCTTAGCCGAAACATGGCTGGTTGAAGATAGGCTAGTAAGCATTCGCGATTCTTTACAATTCGGTCATTACTATGGTGTTTCGAAAGTGAATCATGGTGGTGGCTTAGCCCTTTTTTGGAAAAAAGATTTTGATTTATGGGTTGTTTCTTCCTCCCTCAATCATATAGATACAGTGATCTGTGGAGGTACTGAAAAAGCTTGGAGATTTACGGGTTTTTATGGAGCCCCAGAGACTCACGTTGCTCTGTTTCTTGAAATCTATTGAAAAACCTTCATAATCAGTTTTCCCTTCCTTGGTTGTGTGGGGGAGATTTCAATGAACTTGTGAAGTCTCATGAGAAGAAAGGTGGGCGTCCTCGCCCTTATGGTCAGATGCAAAAGTTTAGAGAGGTGTTAGATGAATGTGGATTGTTGGATTTGGGCTTCTGTGGGAAGAAGTTTACATGGTTCAAGAATTGCCTCTCAAGTGGCATTTGGGAACTCCTTGATAGAGCAGTGAGTACGGCTGTTTAGGTAGAGCGTTTTTTCTACAACAAAAGTCCAATCATTGGTTTATGGGCAATCCGATCACAGCCCTATTGTAATCCTACCCGAGGGCATTCTAGAGAAATCGCAATGACCGTGGCGGTTTGAACAATTTTGACTTGTGCAGGAAAGTTGTCACAATACTGTGGCTCGATCTTGGGTTGCAGCACATTCGAGTTCTCCCATGGTAGCTGTTATGGGTAAAATTGATAGGTGCCAAGCAAAACTTAAGAAATGGACCAAGAACTCAATGTGCAATATTTCACAGACCTTAGTGCATAAGAAGAAGATGCTGAGTAAAGCAGAGTTAGCGGCAATACAGGGGGGCAGTGTGAATGTTTTCCTGCAATTAAAATCCGAAGTAAATGAGCTCCTTTGCATGGAAGAATAAATGTGGCAACAGAGAAGCTGCACTCATTGGTTGGTCTCAGGTGATAGCAACATGAAGTAATTTCATAATAGGGCGTCCCAATGCTTCCACCGCAACTCTATTTTTGAGTTCCGCGATCCAAATGGGGTTTTGGCTTCTAGAGAGGAAAATGCCTCAGCCATGATTGTAGATTTCTATAGTAAGCTCTTTTCCTCTTCAAACCTGTGTGACATGGAGATGGTGGTCCAACATACTAAAAGGGTGGTGAGTGCAGACATGAATGATAGCTTGGTTGAAGCCTTTACAAAAGAGGAGGTTGAAGTTACCCTTAAACAGATGGCGCCTTTAAAAGCCCCCGGCCCCGATGGTATGCCCCCAATTTTTTTCCAACATTATTGGGATAGTATTGGTGATGATATTGTTAAGGTTGTTTTATTCTATTTAAATTCCAAAGAAGTACTTCTTTGGAATTTAAATAGAATAAAACAACCTTAACAATATGACTGCACACTTATTTCCAATAAACATAGCTAATTAGGTTGATCATTATTCTCATTCTCCTCTAATGATCTCCCCATAGTTTCACGAGTGAAAGTAGAAGTCACCGTCATCCCTAACAAACAAACTCCAGCAAGTGCTAAGGCAATCATTCCAATTGCTTTAAGACTATTCTTCTCGTCTTCACCATTTGAAGCCCAAAAAAATCCTACAGATCCAATGATTGCCCCTACCTTCCCAATAGCCCCAGAAATGCCATGACATGTTGTTCTAAATCTTGCTGGAAAAAGCTCTGCTGGCACAATAAAAGTAGTTGTATTCGGTCCAAAGTTTGCGAAGAAAAATGTGAGGCCATAGAGGACTAAAAAACCTTTATGCGGTTTATTGTTATTAGATGCACTATTTTTTCGTTCTTTGTGCAAATATATGTAGGATATCCCAAGTGCTAAATAAGCCAATCCCATGAAGAAAAACCCATCATTTGGATTTTGACAGCCTGGAATTGTGGAACATGCTGCAATAATTGCTTGGAATTTTGCAACTTCATAAGCATCTTGATAGGCGTTCACATTTTCGTTCTTTGGGAGATGTTGATAATATATGAGACTGGTATAGGTTGCTGCTGTAAAAAACAATATCAAGAAGAAACCATGTGAAAGAGCAAGAGAATAAATCACGGCCATGGTGACGCAAAAATTGCTTGGAGAGGAGGGGATAAGGTGGTGGAGTTGGTGGTAGTAGCTTATCTTTTGCAATTTCATTCATTGGAATTTCCATCACCTTCTCCATGTCCATTGCTGCTTGGATGATATTTTGCTCCACCAAAGCTGTATATCTGGGTGAAAAACGATATATAGCTAGAAAGAGATCTATTATCATTCATCGAATAAGATCACAGCCTAATATATCAATGTGAACGAGTCACTGACTCCCCAAATCCCGATTCCAATGTTTTCCTTCTTCCATTTTAATTGAAGTAGGATAACTACTTTATTTCTAAAAAATTTTATGTAGTAACAACATAGGATAGTTTTAATGAGCCATTCAGTTTTGTTAACATATATCCAAAATTAAAATTTATATCAACCCGCACTTTTAGTGCAATAGTTATTCTACAAGTATAAGTATTTGTGGGGTATGAAGGACAAAGATAAGAGTTAAACTCTTCAAGAATGAGCTTCACATACATATACACTTAGATTATACTAGAAGATAATTTTTATCTTGAATAAAAATAAAAATAAAAATAAAAAAATATTTGTGAAATGGAAAATTCATCATTAAATCTACTGGCAATGAACTTCGTGACATGGGACTTTTTCCTACTAGTAGTGTGAAAATATTATAAGATGTATTTACCTGGCAGTTTCGGGCATCTTCATTCGCCAATAAAATGTTAATCCAGCAGGAATTGTACCAAGCATCAATAAACCTCCATGCCATATCTGCTTCCTTTGGCGTCTGATCTTTTGACACTCTATTAGCTGCACGTTCAAATATTTTGCACACCACCATCGTGACCAACGAAGCAGCCAATATCCCATAGCCCTGCATTGAAAACAAAGCTGCTATAAAACCCCCACGTGTCCTCTTGTTAGCATACTCCGACATAATTGTAGCCGACAAGGGATAGTCCCCACCAACCCCGAAGCCCAGAATGAACCTGAACAACCCCAAACTCACTAGAACACAGTTCCTTGTGGTGCATATAGAGAACCCACATGCAATTGAGCTCAGCACCATTATAATCAATGCCAACCCGTACACACGACGCCTACCGATTAGATCACCGAGCCTACCAAACACCAGTTGACCAATCGCGGTACCAACAAGAGCGATAGCCACCATGTTGGACACAACCTCAGGTGGGGTCACATACTTGTTCGGCTCACGCCTCTTCTCGTAGTAGACCCTTCCGAAGAGTATCATAATCGAAGGGATACAGAAGAGGTCATAGGCGACAGTGAAGAGGCCCATGCCAGCTATGATGATGGCCTTGAAATGGTATAACTGAGTTCTTGCAATGTCAAGGGCGGAAAGAACTTTTTACGCCATTCTTCTTTCTTGCAAAATTGAAAAGCTTACGTTCTATCCTTTTTGGTTTAATAACAAGACATAGAAAGTGCAAGGGCATTTAAAATTCTTTCGTCTCCTTGGTAATAGAGTGGTGCGTAAGTACCGAGTAGTTTCCTTGAAGTTGATTTGATGTGATATTAAAGGGACAAAGTATTGACCATTTGTGTCCATGTTTTCATCAAGAAGCGGATCGAACCTAACGCTACACGTATATTTCCGATGCTTTCATTTAATTAATCTTTGTATTATTTGGGTTCAAAGATGCCCGTTGTCCACTTCCATTTGGTGTACATAGATTTTGAGAGTCCTTCGTTTTTGTAAAAATATTTGCATTAGTATATGCAAAAATTTATGTTTATTTTAATATAAAAACATATTTTTTTTATTTTACATATCCACTCTTTAAAACACTCTATATTAGATTATTTATTTTACATTATATTTTATTAAAATATTAATTTTTTTCTTGGTTTTTTTTAATTAGTTCTTTTTCTTCACACACAACAATCATCATTCACTTACTTCCTTCATTCTCGAGATATATAAAGAAAGAATAAACAACTAAATGTAAAATAAATCATGTAAAGTGGGGTAAAAAGAAAGGCCCACCCTTAACTTGGGCTTGGCCTATCCAAATTTAGCTGGTCCTAATTGCCTTCCACTTTAGCCAAGTGGAACATAGACAGAGATGATGCACCTCAAAAGTTCTTATTGATGACAATCGACCCTACCAAGGACAAGTGTTAATACGAGGACGAACGCCTTGCCGAGCATAAAAATTGACATCAGACACAAGTTACTAAGTGACCTTCACAATGTCAGTGTTTCAAGCCCCACCTCTAATAAACTATTTGATAGGTAGGAATAGTATTATAGACACAAGGATCCACTTAAGCCTAAAAGGTAGTAGGACGCACACAGGTGTGGAATATTATGCCATCATAAGGGCTCCACTAAGAGGAGGGTATAAAAGGGGAGAGGAAAAAACAAAGAAGGGGAAGAATGAAACTAGAGAGAGAGATACATGAGAGAAATGTGAGAATACAATCTTGGGAATATTGAAGTCCTGCTTGGACTTCAAGTAGGGAACTCGGGTATTTGGGAGCCTTCTCAGCTAGACTTAGTTCAAAGCAGTCCAATAGTAAAATAGAATGAGGGTATTGTCCATCTCAATACAAAATGCTTCAAGAATCTCCCATTGTAGGCTAAACCCCACCCAAAGTATAAATAAATTGGAGGATTGAGCCCAATCAGCCTAGGGTTGTTGGGAACATGCCACCACAAATAATATTAGTGTAAATTTACACAGTTTTTGTATTAACACAATTATACAAGGACTGTGTGGATCATTTTTAGACAAAATTGTGTAAATTCTACACGTTTTTTCTATTTTACATAGATTGATGTGAATGCTCTAAGTATTAATGTTCCACATCCACACCACCTCATGACACCTCCCCAAAAGGGTTTAGAAAATAATTTTTTTTGGAATTTTATTTGAAAATAAGAGTTTTTTTTTTTTTTTCAACGATTTAACTTCTATGACTCAGCAATTTATTTTATATTTTTTGAAGGGAAAATAAAATAAGAAATGAAAGTCCATTTTTAAGAAATAACTTTAGAAATAAAAAAATGGTTTACATTCCACCAAGAACAAGTTCGGGAGTCAAAATATGCTAAGGAAAGTTGTGAGGCACCCATATGCATTCGGTGCATCCACTGGTCTCTACTAAGTGAGTAAGTGAATGATATTTTTCATTCCTCTATCAAAAATTAGAGTCTAAATTTGGAAAGGTTGAGGTGTAAAACCTATGTTTTACACCATCCATTAAGAGATGTTACATCAACTTTTTACTTAAAACTTAATAAATTCACATTTAAGTCTATAACCCCCGTCTACAACTACAAAGATTAGGCCTTTTTGTATTTGTACTCTAGTTATATAATATATTATAAACTTAGTTTAAAACACCAATATTATTATTTTCGTGTGTGTTCTAATAAGTATTACTATTTACTCAAAAAAAAAAAAAAAGATTTTCAAATAGATATCAGAATTGATTGAGTGTGGTTATCACTATTCTATAATATGTTGTAGGGTCGAAATTTGATAGACTAAGCAATAACTTCCCGTATTATGAGCCCAACAATTCCCCAACAATGAATTTGTAAAGAATGGGTTAAACAGCTGGGCTGGATATGGATTTAGCAACGATTCATGCAGGCGAAACAGGACAAAAGACACTCAGGCTAGTATTCAATAATGGTCTCTTTAATCCGAAGAGATCCTCCTCTTTGAGACCTGTTTCCTTTATATATATACACCTTTTTCCCTCATCTTCACCGCACACTTGTCTTTCATCTAAGCGTCCACTTGAGTATTAGTCACATCAGAAGTTTGTTTTAACCTACAGTGAGTGGTAGTGGCTGAGGTTTCACTGTTCAGGTGTCTTCTCCTCATAAATGCGGCCAGGAAAGCTGCTGCAGTGCATTAAATGCGGTGATGGCAGCTTTATTTGTAAGATATTTCAGGATATCTCCACGCTTAGGAATGCCCAGAGCTAACTCCCCCCTGAGGAATCTTCTACTTGATCAAATTCTTTGGACGTCTGACGAGCGGAACCTCTTCGGACATGTCAGGTCGTCTTCAGACGAAATATTAATCCTTCCTTGGTTGCATTTTCGTCAGGATGGCAGGGCATTGATCATTTTAACCTCTTTGGTCAGGAAGTTTTATTCAAATTGGGCCACAGGCCCAACATTTGACGTTGGGCTTTCTCACCCACATATGTAATATGATGATATAACATATTAGGATTGAAATGATAAAACTTAGGTTTTACACCACATCCTTACAAAATTTAATCTCTAAAAATTATATATTAGAGAATGGAAGCAATATTTCAAAATATTTATTTTCATTCAATTCCTCTCCCTCCCAAACAAGCTACTATAGTAAAAACCACTTAATATTGTCAAGAGCCTTGTAGTTCAATTGACATATATTAATATTTTTAAAGAAGCTATCAAGAATTTAAATCTCCTCCCTCTCAATTATCAAAATAAAAATACCACTTAATATTCACATGAATAAATAGTTTATTATTTTTCATAGAAAATTCAAGTACAATATGTGTATATGAGCATGGTTATCAGGGCCAGGCCTAAACATTTTGGGGTCTAAGGCGAGAACTAAAATAGGGTATTTTTTATACTTATGTATTAATTAAATTAATATTTATTTAATATTTTTATATTATAATATATTTCATTTAAAATATAATTTTCTTGCCTTTTGAGATGCAAATTGAGTAATTAAATTTTTGTATTCAAGTTCTTCTAACATCTTCTTTTCAATCGATAATATAGTTAATCCACTTAATCTTTCTTGGGACATTGTTGATCTTAGATATGATTTTATTAATTTTAATTTTGAAAAACTTTTTTCTTTAGAAGAAACTGTAACATGTATTGTTAGTAAAATCCTATAAACAATGCTTGTATTTGGAAATGAATCTAATCTTTTTATATAATTTAGTATGTCAATTGGAGTATAATCTTTTATTTGTAAAATTTCTTTTAAAACATTTAACTGTGAAAATAAATCTAAACCATCAATATCATAATAAACATTATGTTTGAGAAAAGATTCAAGTTTAAGACAGTATTTTTGTAAACTATCATCATCTAGTTATATCATTGTCTTTAATTGGACCTCTTTCTACTAATAAATCTCTTAATTTTGTGTCAATATTTTTCCAATTACCTAGATCATAAATATTTGAAGGAATATAATTCAACATGTCATTATTATTTTCATTTTCTTCTAGTTGAACATCATTATGGTGAACTTGTTCATTTGTGACATTTTCATCATTATTTTCATTTTCTTCTAAATTCTTTTGAAGTTCATTATCAAGATTTGTTTTATTGCAAAATTAAACATCATTGTTATCTTGCAATTGTATCATTTCATTATCTTCTAACTCTTTTTGGTGAATTTCTTGCTCATTTGTGATATTTTCATCTAAATTTTGTGTTATATTTTGTTTATTACTAATAAAAAATTTATCCGTTGATCATTTTTGAGACTCAATTAATTTTTCTTCTTCTTCTTCTTCTTCTTCTTCTTCTTTTTAAGTTCTTCATATCCAGATGCATATTTTCTAGTAGACATTTCTAATCAAACAAAATATTTATAAAGACTAAAATAAAAAAAATAACTTTCAAGTGTAGAGCAAATGAAAAATAGAACTTGATTTATATAAAAAGTATTGTTGTAATTTCACCAAACAATAACAAGTTTTTAGCAATCTCAACATACATAAATAAAGAATTATTCATTATATTACCAATAACTAAAATATATATATATATATATAAACATTAAAAAAAAAAATTTAAGCCTAGTCATAACAGAAGTACAAGCCCAGCCAAGAAGATGGCCCCAAAGTCTTATTAATAAGACTCACCCACAAAAAAACACAAAACAAATCCTATTACACCTATAACCAAAAAAAAAAACCCTTGAAGGCCCAAACAGCTAGCCATAACTCAAGTAGAAACAGACCCACTCTGAACAAATAAAAAGTAGAGAAAGTCAAGCCTTTACCTCAAAAGTCAAAACCCATTTGCAGAATCAAAACTCATCTATAGCAAAAAAAAAAAAAAAAAAAAAAAAAAAAAAAAAACGCAATTCTCACTCCTCACTCCTCAGTTCGGAGTTTTCAAATCATATGTGATTGGATGATTTAGATTAGAGGAAGCTTAGGCCAGCAACAGTGGAGAGAAAGAATGAGAGAGGTGGAGAGCAAGAGCTGAGAGAAATAAGTAGAGCAAGAATTAGAAAGAGATTAGGAATTTGAGATTTTTTATTTGTTTTCATTTGTGATTGTTTTGTGGTTAATTCCTTAGACCGGATTTGTAGTTTGTCTTGTTGAATTTTGGTTTGTCTATAGGATAATGGTATTATTTTTGGGACAATTGATTTTGTTTAGACCAAAGAATTTTTTTGTACTACCAATGTTTAACCGGATATACCAGAATTTTTGTTTTTGGTCAAAAGGATGTGTCGGATTTTTTTAGATTCATCTTAAACTAAATTTTTTTTCCCTACTACCTCTTCTTTTCTAAAATTTTGGGGTCTCCCTCCACTTGGGGGCCTTAGGCAATTGCCTAATTGGCCTAATGGAAGAGCCGGCTCTATCGATTATGCATATGAGTGCATAGGCGCACGTGCCAAAATAATTTAACCTCTAAATCAAATCTCAACTCTGTTATAGGAGCAAAAATAAATCAATAATCTCAACTCTGTTATTATTCCGAGGCCGCCTCACAAACACAGGAGTTTTAATTATAGGATATGACCTCCTTCTTCTACTACTTTTTTTTTTTTTGTGGATAAATTCTTCTACTACTTTTTGTTTGGTGTAAAACAATTTAATAAATTGTATAATTTAAAATTTACAACCATTTGGAACAAAAATCTTGATGACTTGCTTGAATATTTAGGATATATTGTTACAAACTACAAAACAGATGTAAAATTCATTGGACTATATCAATAACAATGTACAAAGATGTTACTTTGACAAGGAATATGATGTACAAATTACTATGTGCAAAGTGCAAACAAATAACTAGTTTTCTACATACAGGAAGTTCAATTTTAAAAGAATATTTCAATTCAATCAAGTTTTGTTGTACCTCAATTGCACAATTCACTCTAGCATGATGGGAGAACATGAGGATTAAACATGGTTTGGACTTTTGACATAAAACAGATTAAACCTTGCTCTTTAGGAAAACAACATTAACTGTATACTTATTCTCAATAAGCACAGCTAATTAGGTTAATCATCATTCTCATTCTCCTCTAACGATCTTCCCATAGTTTCACGAGTGAAAAAGAATGTAATCGCCATCCCTAGCAAACAAACTCCAGCAAGTATTATCAATGAGGCAGTCATTCCAAGTGCTTCGGGATAACCCTCTTCTTCTTCAGTCTCTTTTTGCCCATTTGAAGCCCATAAAAATCCTACAGAACCAATAATTGCCCCTACCTTCCCAATAGCCCCAGAAATGCCATGACATGTTGATCTATATCTTGCTGGGAAAAGCTCCGCTGGAACTATAAAAGTAGTAGTGTTCGGTCCAAAATTTGAGAAGAAGAAGGCAAGGCCATAGAGGACTAAAAAACCTTTATTGGGTTTAGAGTTATTTATTTCTTTGTCCCAATATTTGTAATAGGGTATCCCCACTGCTAAGAAAACCAATGCCATAAAGAAAAAACCCATCATTTGAATTTTGACCCTTCCAATCCTATCAATGAAATAAACAGTGAACCAATAGCCTGGAATTGTAGAACAAGCTGCGATAATTGCTTGGAGTTTTGCAACCTCAAAAGCATGTCGATAGGCATTCATCTCTTCATTCTTTGGGAGTTGTTGATCATATATATGAGACTGGAAGAGGTTGCTACTGTAGAAAACAATATCAAGAAGAAACCATGTAAAGGAGCAAGAGAATAAATCACGACCATGGCGACGGAAAAATTGCTTGGAGTGGAGGGGATAGGGTGGTGGAATAGGTGACAATAGCTCATCTTCCACAATCTGACTCATTGGAAGATCTAACACCTTCTCCATGTCCATAGCCGCTTGGATGAAATTTTGTTCCACCAAAGCTGTGTATCTAGGTGAAAAACAATACATAACTAAATGAGATAAACTATCATCCATAGATTAAGATCAGAGCTTAATATATCAATTTGAAATTGTCACGGGCTTCCCAAACCCCATTTCAATTAATCTTCTTCCATTTTGAAAACTCTAGGACTATTGTTTTATTTCTAAACAATATCATATGGCTGTAACATACAACGGTTTTAACGAGCAAGTCAGCTTTGTCACTTGAACCAGAATTAAAATTTATAAACCACAATGCTTTGCACAATATCTGTAAAACGGAAAATTTATCATTAAAATTACTAGCGATGAACTGTGTGACTTTTCCTGCTTAAAAGTGGAATATATCATAATAGGAGATTAGGTGTGGACATTATTGAGCCTATTTTATTTTGTTATTTCATCTATATATATATTCTCAATTGAATTCAATATGTATATTAACAAATGAAGAATATGATTTAATGGACACATAAAGAAGAATTGGTCGTTTGAAACCTATTCCCATCCAATAATTGTGATTTTTTCTAAGAATAAAGATGCATTAAATTTGATTTTGTATAAAACGAGTATAAAATATAAATTTAGTTTTGCTTTCTTCTCTTACCCAGATAGGCTCCTACCCAGTGGACACGCCGGTCCAAATATTTTAGTGGCTTTAAGTGTTAAGTAAGACACAATACTCTTCTTGAAGAAGCCTAACTAAGACAATATTCTTGTTGTAAAAGTCTAACTAAGCACAATATTCTTCGTGTAAATGTCTAAGACACAATATTCTTCGCCTAAAACTTAATAGGCCGCTCTATCACTTCTGTCCAAAAAAAAAAACTTAATAGGCCGTACAAAGTCAACTAACATGGTCAACAACTTTGTAACTTATTAATACTTTTTTGTGTGTTCAAATTTCCTATCTTTCAAATATCAGATAAAATAAAATTAAAAAACTGGCCGTTTGGGATCTCCTCTCTCTATGGGCATATTATGTTTAATGTGCACGTAGAAATTCATTTATTTGTTAAAAATTGAAAAAAATATAATTGTGTTTAGAATAAAAGTAATTTTAAAAAAACTATATATAAATAAATGTGTTAAAGAAACTAATAGAAAAGAAAAAAAATACACAATTTTTCTATTTTATTGTGTAAACTGAATGAAGGTTTTATACTTGCTCAAGTTACTTCGTGATTATTCTCCAAAAAAGAAAATTAATGGTTAGTACTAAAAAATTTATAAGGCTAAACTAAAGATCTCTATTTTAGGAATTTTCATGAACTTTTCCCACTCAATTAATTAAGACATCCTTCTACTCCAAGTTATGATAAAATGTGTAGTTATAAAAGAAATAAAATGTAAATAATTTTAATTTCTGCAAACTTACTTTATGCGTTGTTTGTACACCTCATGTCTTAAATGCAGACATCTTTTAAAACTTTAGATGATCAGTATAAAAGTGGGTATATATATATTGTATGTATTAACCAAGGATAGAACCGTTCTTTGGCTTTGGGGGGCAATGGCCCCCTAAAATTTGAAAATAAAAATTAGTATATACATATAGGTACTTATTTAGTACATTTTCAACAAAAAAAAAAATATATATATATATATATATAGTAATTTTGTAGCCAACTCCAAAAAAAACAAAGCCCAATAACGAAATCACATTTAGCCCAATCTAACAAATTTTACCGAAAAAAAGAAACCAGCCCTAAAAAAATTTTGAAACAAAACTAATCTATGAATTTAAATTTTCAGTACTTCCATCAAATTCCCAAAGAAAAAAAAAATAACTAAGAGAGAGTGGGAGACGATAAACTGAAAAGAGAGGCAAAGAGGTACTGTCACTGCAGCACAACACGTACATAATTGGTGTTTTGAAGGACACTAGAGAGAGAGAGAGAAAGAGAGAGAAAATTTACCGTGGACGAAATAGAGAAAAAGGAAGAAAATTAAACGAAGAGAGAAAAACAAGCTGAAGAAAGAAAGGGGAGGAGTAAAAATGATTAATCGTATGGATGTGAAAAAGGTGCAGAAAAAACAAAGAAGAGTCTAAAAGATAAGGAATGGTTGGAGGAGAATAATAGAGTTGAAAACAAAAAAAGGTGGCCTGTAGATGGGTGGGAAAACTAAAACCATGGGACTAGTGGGATTGTGGTAGAGATAAAAAAATTATGTAAATTGGTGCATAATTACTAAAAATAATATAATTCTAGTATAATATATTTTTATATTACTATATATTAGGCTAATAGATTGGGATTATACCATGTATATATATATATATATATATATGTGTGTGAAAAAGGTGCAGAAAAAACAAAGAAGAGTTTAAAAGATAAGGAATGGTTGGAGGAGAATAACAGAGTTGAAAACAAAAAAAGGTGGCTTGTAGATGGGTGGGAAAACTAAAACCATGGGACTAGTGGGATTGTGGTAGAGATAAAAAAAATTATGTAAATTGGTGCATAATTACTAAAAATAATATAATTCTAGTATAATATATTTTTATATTACTATATATTAGGCTAATAGATTGGGATTATACCATGTATATATATATATATATATATAAATATAAAGTAGCAGTAACTTTAAATCGGTATTGAAATATTTTGTTTTCATGGCATAATTGAAACGGTTTTAAATATGGTATTGACTCCTTTCATTTGTCATTACTACTTGAATTTTCATTTTATACAGCCCCTAATTTGGAATCTGGCTCCATCCCGGTATAAAATGTTCATCAAAGAAAGTAAAACAATAATTTTTCAAATATAAAAATTTTCAAATATTTACCTAGCAGTTTCGGGCATCATCATTCGCCAATAAAATGTTAACCCAGCGGGAATCGCACCAATCATTAGTATCAACCTCCATGCGAGATCTGCTTCCTTGGGCGTTGGATCATGTGCTGACAAATTCGATGCACGGTCAAATATAGCACACACCACCATGGTGACCGTCGAAGCAGCCAAGATCCCAAAGCCTTGCATTGAAAACACGGCAGCTATAAAAGCACCACGCGTCCTCTTGTTAGCAAACTCCGACATAATCGTAGCCGACAAGGGATAGTCCCCACCGATCCCTAAGCCCAGAATGAACCTGAACAACCCCAGACTCACCAGAACACAGTTCCTTGTGGTGCATATAGAGAACCCACATGCAATGGAACTCAGCACCATGATCATCAAAGCGAGCCCGTACACGCGGCGCCTACCTATTTTATCACCGAGCCTTCCAAATACTAGTTGACCAATCGCCGTACCCAAAAGAGCGATAGCCACCATGGTGGACACTACGACTGGTGGGATCACATACTTTTTGGAGTCAGGCTCCTTCTCGTAGTAGACGCGTCCGATGAGTATCATAATCGGAGCAATACAGAAGAGATCGTAGGCATCAGTGAAGAGGCCCATACCAGCTATAATGATGGCCTTGAAATGGTATAACTGAGTTTTTGCAGTGTCGAGGGCTGAAAGAACTTTCAACGCCATTGTGATTTCTTCGCAAGATTTGAAAAGCCAACCTTCTATCGAATTTTAATAAGAACCAGAAAATGGGCAGTCAAAATTCTTTGGCCTCTTACTTACCAGGTAGTTTCCTTTGAAGTTGATGGGAAATGTGTAAGGAATTAAATATTAACACGAAATTCACAGACTTATAAGAAATAAAATAAAGAAAGAGTGCGGATTTGCTGCAAACAAGGTTGCAGCACTTCCTGCATAATGGTATACGTGTCAAAAAATTAGAGTGACACTTGTCAGTTACTAATTTAATAAATAACTTCCGTTAACTCATCAACGCCCTCCTCTCTCCTTCCTACGCTGTTATGTTCAGTTATTGTCATGGGTCTTCTGCTGCTTTGTTACCCAAAGAGCCTCCAAGCATACTCTTTTCATTCTCAAACTCGTCCTTGTATAGTTGTATGTATTTCAAGGAGATGTCCATTGGACGACCTCCATAGTCCATAGTGACCAGTTGTTTCAACAGCAACTTAAATTTTGGAAGCTCAGAGAGATTCTTATCATCCAAGGTTGAGTTAAGAAGGCTTGACTGCATTAAATCATGAGGTGCCAGATCCAAATACCAATAGATTCCTCAAGACTGGAGTCCACAGTGCTGAATTTTCTTTCGCAGATTGAATGTCATAAATTTCCTTATACCAACAACAAATATCTCTCTCTCACTCCTTCCTCCTCCTCTTTCGTTCTTCTCACTTCTCAGATACCCAGCCCCCACAAAACCAAATCAAAATACAAATCTCTCTCTCTCTTCAAAAATAATTGTACACACATGCTTAGATTCACATACATACAAATCACAGCCGACAAACCCAAATCAAAACCCATTTTTTTCGGCCTACCCAACACCCACAGATAGATTAATTTTGAAAAAAAATCCATGCCCAAAACAAGAACCTCCATTTTTCAAATCCTTAAACAAAATACCAAATTCTCAAACCCATAACCAACCAAACAAATGTAGAGATTTTTCAGCCATACACAGAAAAATAGACCGAAAATAAAAACAGAGGAAGAGGAGAAGACCACCACCGGTGGTGGGTGAGCTCTTGAAGGTTCGGCCATGCTGGTTTGTGGTGGAGCCATGGAGCTTCGATTACCTGTGTTTTGGCCATGGAGGCTTTGGGTTTTAGGTAGCAATATAGCATCTTATGAAATGTGACCCTTTGCTCCATTCATTAGGATTAATCATCATAAACAATCAATTATTTTTGAAGAGATAGAGAGAAATTTTTATTTTGATTTGGTTTTTGGGGCTGGGTATTTGAGAAGGAGGAAGAAGAGAGAGAAAGGAGTACATATATGGGGTCTTGACGAGAGGGAAGGAGTTTGTCTTCGTGTGAGAGAAATAAGTTAGGGGCTTAACAGACGTCATTCATTAAATTTCTAACGGACAGGTGTCACTCTAATTTTTTGACACATATACCATTAAGCAGGAAGTGCTGCAACCTTGTTTGCAGCAAATCCTTGCTCAGAAAGAAGAAAATACATAACAAATAAAAAAAATAGAACAGGAATTTTGTCCAAACATGTTTGCAGCATTTGCTGCAAACATGTACAGGTGTCAAGCACATTAAAAAACACATAAGCAAGGGTCATGTGAAACGCACATGACCCATTTTAAGTTGAGTGTTGTTAACCTTAACGTTAACAACGTTAGCCACCAGAAAGAGGTCTTCTCCTCAATCACGCCTCTCACTGCTCTCTCTCATCTCCTCCACAAAGCTTCCTCTCTCTCAACCTCCGGCCACCTCTGTTTTTCTTCAGCAACCTCAGACCGGCAAGGGCATCTACTCTCTCAATCTAAAAGAAGGGACAATTAAATTAAAAAACAGAACAAGAGGAAGAGAAGAAGAACTCATCATGCCTTGGTCCTAAAATTCTGGGATTCGATACGAATCCTTGACAAACTAGTCGGAACAACTCATACTACTAAAATTTATTATCCCCTTCCTATATCCATGTATGTATAGACCATCGAAGTTGTCATTGACATGATAAAAGTAACAATTTAATAATACAAAATTGCAATAATACCCAGATCAATAAACCAATAAAAAACATGAAATGGAAATGGGCAACAGCTATAGATCTTAAGTACACAAGATTCATCTAAAAAAACCCAGATAGCAAATCAAGCATAACACTCAGAATTGTTCAAAGTTTGCTCATTTCTAAGCCCCATAAACAAGTAAATAGTCAAAAAGAAAGATTCTTAAAAACCCTTTTGCTTTTGGGTCAGATCCGTATCATCTAAGGCTAAAAAAACTCAAATAAAAAACCAACTAAAAGTACAGATTTGAGCAAAAAAAACCCAAAAGAGGGGACAATTAAATTAAAAAACAGAACAAAAAGAAGAGAAGAAGAAGAAGAAGAAGAAGAAGTTGTGATCAATGGAGGCAGCACCTTTATCTTCATCTTCATCAATTTAGATTAGAATATTTATTTTTTCAGTTCAGGTGTTAAGTATTAATGTGCGTTGATTGGGTTTTAAAGAGAGAGAGTATTTTCTTCCCATCAGTACGTGGTCGGAGGCTGAGAGAGAGGAAGCCCTTGCAGGTCTGAGGTTGCTGAGAAAACAACGGTGGACATGAGAAAAACAGAGGTGGAGGAGGATGAGAGGGGCTTGGCTTGGTTGTGTGCCGTCTGGGTTAGATTGAGAGAGTAGATGCCCTTGCCAGTCTGAGATTGCTGAAGAAAAACAGAGGTGGCCGAAGGTTGAGAGAGAGGAAGCTCTATGGAGGAGAAGTGAGAGGTGTGTTTGAGGAGAGGACCTGCTTCTAATGGCTAACGCTGTTGACGTTAGGGTTAACAGCACTCAGCTTAAAATGGGTCATGTGCGTTGCACACGACCCTTGCTTATGTGTTTTTTTACGTGCTTGACATCTGTTCATGTTTACAGCAACTGCTGCAAACATGTTTGGAGGAAATCCCTGTCCAAAAAAATATATAATCACACACCTAATTGATGCAAAAATTATTCATATTTAAAGAATGAATAGTATTTATTACATACATATTAATGCACATAACTTTACATACATAACTTTACATACATGTGAAAAATCAATGAAGTCTTCATGATTTGATCGAATCTTATAAAATATAGAGCAGCCAATAGAAAAATTGTTGTCTCATGCATGGATAGGGAACTAGAAAGTCATCAGAAACAAATGTATATCACAGGTTGGAAATTGTCAGTATCTCTTATCTTTTTCTAGTCAAGTGTATGTCCTTGGATGAATTTGCAAGTAAAATCTATCTCACACAATTATAGTACTAAACTTATTACACTTACCTCCGACCTTCTCTAACAAAACGCACTATCTATTTTATGTTAGTGGGCCTAGACTATTGGGATCATGATTCACATATGGTATTCCAAAACATTTTTGCAACAGCATATTAAAAAAAAAAAAAAAAAAATCATTTCTAGCATGATACAGAAGCAGGAAACAGAGAGATGAGAAACAGAAGTGAGAAAACAAAACCAAAAAAAAAAAAACATATATATATATATATATATATTAGAAATACAGGTATAGAATTAAATTTGCAAATGAATAGTTAATCAAAGAAACACCTTTGAAAACCGTGTTAAAATGTAGGGTAAGCAGTACTCACCGAAAAATAAGTGAAGAACTTAAATGGGAAACAGAACAATAGGTTTCTCATTTCAATTGAATTCCAGAAATATAACCATTGCAAGTTTCTAGCAGGTTCCATCATAAAATCTAGCCTTGTACCCAAGCACTACACCTTAACAGACTTAATTTGCACCAATGACCAACCCTTGAGCATCTCGAATGCACCTGCCTTTCCTGAACAGCTTCACTAATGGTTGAAATAGAAACAGAGGAACATTGGGCTTGAAAGTCTTGTTTTAGTTTTGTATCATCTTGAACCATCTGTGTAATTAGATTTTTCACAATAAACTAATGAATTTCTCCATATGTGTGTGATATTGAGAAAACTTGAATCTGAATAGAACTCAGGCTTCTTTTGGTTTACTAAGTCAATGGTCAACAAACAAAGCCATTATTCATAACAGAAGCATTTAAGGCAACCTCTAAATACAACTTTGGGAACATAACATTCAGGAATTGTATCAAAAAGTTTGTGTGGATGAAAATTGTTAGAATGGCTTGAATTGTCGGTGGCTTGACATCACAAGCCAACACTAATGTTGTTGTCCTGTACTGTCAAAAAGTAAGGAGCAGCCACCTGTCATACAAGTCAAAATTGGATTTCTCATTGTAGCCGAAATGGATGACTCCATTGTATGCTTGCCATTATTTTTGACCAAGCAAGTTTCATGTGCTGAAAGTCCTGAAGCTATTTCCAATTCGACTGGACCTCTAGTTTTAAATAGAGGTAGAGAAACAGTGGTAGTGGACAAGTGAGAATTAGAGTTTTTTCTGTGCGCGCGCACACTAGAGAAACGAAGTTAGAATGTCTTGTAAGTTGTAACCCTGGAGTAGGTATTTAGAGTTTGGATTTGTGAGATTACCTTCAAGTTATTATTGTAAAGTTCCTGCTAATGAGTGTCCTTAGACACTCATTAATAATTTATTTTAGGAAATTTTTGATACCACTTTTATGGAAAATAAAAAAAAAGTTATCAAAATATTAATTAATTTTTTTTTTTTCATTTTTCATAAAAACTTTCTTTAAATGTATTATTAATGAGTATCCTATAAATACTTGTTAGCATTTCTCTTATTGTAATATTCAAATTATAGTGAAATTTCATTTTTGTCATCTTTCGTGGACATAGGTATATTACTGAATTAAGTAAATTTTTTATGTCATATTTTCTTTTCTCTTTTCTCTAACCTTATGTAAGCAAATTATTTTACAAAATTTCACAACATAAATAAAAAGAGAAAAGAAACCATGAGCCTAATTGCATATCTAGTGCTCCACGTGTCACTATTTCAGACACCATATACGAATTTAGCATGAGCAAAACTAAAAAATATTCATAATCTACCATTAATTTGTGTACACAAAACCATAAAGTAAGAGGCATGTTACAACGTAATATTTTTATAGCAATTTCACAATAAATCCAATATAGCAAATTATTATTGGTTGTTACTAGTAAGTAAAAAAGTAATTTCAATGGTCAACCAAGATTGGAATCAATAACAACTTATTGTTACATAAGATTTATTATTAAATTATTGTGAAAATGTTGTGAACATAACATTACTAATTCTTGAATTCTTTTTTAGTTTGCCACGAAGGAATGAAACTTAAATCAACCAAAATTTTAAGGCATTAATTAGAGCTACAATTGCACAACATGCCACATATACAACAACGCGAGAGTATTCTCTTCCGTAGGAAGCAACCATGGAAAACCAACTCTAACTCTATGCATTTATAAAGACTGAAACTAAGTATGTGTTTGGATAGTCCTCAAAGTTGTGTTACGTTTTGAGCTGTGTTTTCAGTTTTTTTTTTTTTTTTGGCCAGATTTCTTGACTTTTTAGAGACAAAAATTACTGTTTATGAACAGTGTGTGCACTGTTTACTCACTGTTCATGTACTATTCACGATTAAAAAATATTAAAAATGGGTCTCACCGTACTATTCATATATTTAAAAGTTATTTTGATACAGTGTTTTCAGTTTTCAGCAACTTTCAACAACTTTCAGCAGCTTTCAGCAACAATAAGTTGTATCCAAACGGACCCTAAGAAAATCTTGGAAGATGAAGAAGTACGAAAAGATAGAGATTGTGCGATGGTTCCAAGAAATACATAAGAGGGTAAGAGAAAGAGAGAGAAAGATGAGGGTAACAGTAATTGAAGAATGTAAGAAATTGAACATGCACAAAACGATATCGTTTTGGACACCCAAAAGGTATTGCCATGTTAGATAGTAGTAAAATTACAGTAGCATTTATTATTATTTAAAAGAATCAATTTCTGTAGGAATTTAAGTGGAAATTGATTCAAGAATGATTTTTTTTTATATATAAATAATGATACAGAAGCTCAAATTTTTAGTAGGAATTTGAGATGTTTCAATTTAATTCAAGGAATAATATTGGTGTCTAAATTTATTATTTTTGACATTTTAACCGAAAAGAATGGGAAAAAAAATAGAGAATCTCATTTACATTCATTTACTGTGACACATGGCAAGACAAATAGATTGACATGTACAAATCACATTACGACACATGGCCTTCTTTATGATATAGAACAGACAGTACATGTCATTCTGGAGCAGCAGCGTGCTGGAGGAAGTCACAATGCAATATCAAAGGAGTGCTACTAGAGGTCATCAGGGCGATAGTGTCGGAATTGCATGAAATTTGGCAGTTTGGAGGAAAGCAACATTTTGATCCAGACTAAAGACTATGTCTTAAGTGTCACCTAAATTTAGGAAAATTCCTTCGTTAAGGCCCCGAAATAGTATTTTTGCTATTTATAATAATATTTTTTTTTCTTAATAACTTTTATCTTAAAATTCAAAATAAATCTCGTTTATTTTGGGACAATCCTTTAGGTTAGTAGTTTATAATTTTACATTTAACTCAATTTTACTATTTTTGGTAAAATTCGGTGTTTTGCCACCTAATCTCGTTATTAGTGCAAATTAAAGTTTTAGACATTTTCTAATCGTCTTAGGATTTTAATTTCTCAGTATTTATAGGTTTTTTAGCCGTCAAAGGCAAAGCAAATTATTATCAATAAAATTGCAAAGTTTTTCTTAAACTTTTCTCTGGAGAATTCTAGTTTATCACCTTGTGGGTTTAAGAAACTCTTGTGTATTCAAAGTTTACTATCAAAAACCAATAGTTTAGTTTCTATTCTATAAAAAAGAGTATCGTATGTGCTTTCTTTAGGCTTTTGTAACATCACTCTATTCAAATTATTCTAAATTTTGACACATGTAAAGCCCTAAAAGCTTCAAATTAACTTGACATCACTCCAGTTAAGTTTTGTAAAGTTTTGTAATTTTGAGAAGTGTGATGTACACAAAATTTTCACAACAAATCTTAGGTAGTAAGTTGTTAATAGTTCTTACTTAAACTTACCCCTAAAATTATTTGTTTGTCTACTCATAACAATCAAGCACAAACTACCACTTAAGATTTTTTGTGAAAGTATCACGAAAAATATTAAGAAAAATATTGTGAAAGTAAAAGTATTTCTCTTATTTGATATTTATATATATATACACACACACACGTACGTATTAGATAGATCATAGATTAGATGGATTTAGTAGATTTACCAGACTGCAGTTTCAGGCATATTCATTCGCCAAATAAAACGTTAACCTAGCCGGAATTGCACCAAGCATCACTATCAACGTCCATGCAAATCTGTTTCCTTCGGTGTTGGATCTTTTGGGGCTCCATCAGATGCGCGGTCAAGTATTGCGCACACCACTATCATGACCGCCAAAATAGCCAATATCTCAAAGCCCTGCGTTGAAAACACGGCAAATATAAAAGGGCCATTTGTCCTCTTGTTAGCCAACTCCCACATAATTGTAGTCGACAATGGGTAGTCCACACCAATCCCTAACCCCAAAATGGGCCTGAACAACCCCAGACTCACTAGAACACAGTTCCTTGTGCTGCATTTAGAGAAACCACATGCAATGGAACTGAGCACCATGATGATTGTTAGAGATATATTAGCCCATTAGTATAGGCCCAAACCTAATTCTATTTTGTGTGCAAGCCAAGTCTCCTACTTGTACTAGAAGTCTATTAGTCTAGGGTTTAGTCTACTATATATACACATGTTATGATTCATTGTAGTATAGGATTTGTACTACACTATAATATATTATTGATATAACCCTTTAGGGTTTCCTCCGTGGATGTAAGCCATTAGGCTGAACTACGTAACCCTCGTGTGTTATTGTATTCTATACTTTATACTTTCGCTTCCGCATCCATACTAGCATATTCAACATGGTGTATCAATACTAATATTTAACATGGTATCAGAGCCAGGTTCTTGTGGCCATGGTTTTCTGTCCTTGTGGTATATTTAAGAGCAATCTTTGTCTTCCTCAGTGTTTTTTCATTGCGTTCATCTTTTTTGGCTTCCTACTGCTACCGTTAAAACTCTTCGATATAGTCATGCCACTGTTAGAAGTCGCATCAACACTGCAAGATCATTGCCTTCCTCAAACTACCATAACAGAGCCAAACTTCATTGAAGGGATCTTCTCAACCTTATCAAATCTCGAGATTTCATCAAGCTTCCATCTTGAGTTTGAGAGGGGGTGTTAGAGATATATTAGCCCATTAGCATAGGCCCAAGCCTAATTCTACTTTGTGTACAAGCCAAGTCTCCTACTTGTACTAGAAGACTATTACTCTAGGGTTTAGTCTACTATATATACACATGTTATGATTCATTGTAGTACAGGATTTGTACTACACTATAATATATTATTGACGTAGCCTTTTAGGGTTTCCTCCGTGGATGTAGGCCATTAAACTGAACCACGTAACTTTCGTGTGTTATTGTGTTCTATACTTTATACTTTCGCTTCTGCATCCATACTAACATATTTAACATGGTGTATCAATGCTAATATTTAACATGGAATGAGTGATTTCAAGACCCAAGAAGTAGCTGAGATGTCCAAGATCTTTCATCTCAAATTGCTGACTAAGAAAATCCTTGAGTTCTTGAATGCCACTGAGGTCATTACCAGTTATGATCATATCATCCACATATAGGAGAAGTAAAATAGTGCCTTTGTCAGTGTGACAAAGAAATAAGGCAGAATCATAATGACTGGCCATGTAACCCAAGCGAGAGATGGTAGAGTTGAATTTGGCAAACTAAACTCGTGGAGTTTGTTTGAGGCCATAAAGTGCATGTCGAATGTGACAAACCTTGTTTGAGTTAACAAAGAGACCAGGAGGAGGTTGCATACACACTTCTTCACTTAAATCCCCATTAAGGAATGCATTTTTGACATCCATTTGAAAAAGGTCTCATTTACTGGCAACAGCAACAGCTAAGAGTTCACGAACAGATGAGACACGAACAACCGGAGTAAAGGTCTCTTCATAATCAATCCCATCCTCCTATGTAAAACCTTTTGCAACCAGACGAGCTTTGTAGCGCTCGATGGACCCATCAGAGCGAGTCTTAATCTTGTAGATCCACTTATAACCAACCACAGATTTCCCGGGAGGGAGTGTCACCAAATCCCAAGTATGATTTTTAGATAATGCATCAAGTTTCTCTTTCACTGCAATCTGCCATAAAGGGTCAGTGGAAGCCTCACGATAGGTGTGAAACTCATGTAGTGTAGCAAGGGCAGTGTAATAATGATAGTCAAGTAAATGTGCAGGAATAGATCTTACCCGAGTTGAGTGACAAGGTGGAATGTCTTGTGCAAGATCTTCAAGCGTAGTAGGAGCAGGGGACCCAAGCTCAGGATTGGGGTTGGGTAGCTCGTCTTCAACCTATTCATCTTCCACCTGTTCATTAAAGGGTGAACTAGGAAAGAGATCAGTGATATCTGGTGGTTGGACAAAGAAGTCTACAGGAGAATTAGGAGTAACTACAGGAGGATCAGGAGCAGCTACAGAAGGAATATGTGCCTCATCTAGAAAAAGATCTAAGACAGAGAAGGAAGATAGGCAGGCATGGAAGTGAGAGAGCTCGACAAAGAGGCGATGTTCCTAAAAGACAACATTGCGAGAGATATGAAGATGATGAGAGACAGGATCATAACACCTATACCCCTTTTGAGTTTCATCATAGCCAAGAAAACAACAAAGCCTTGACCGAGGCTCAAGTATGTTATACTCATATGGCTGAAGAAGAACGAAACAAGCAGAACCGAAGGAGCGAAGGTGGTGATAGTCTGGAGGTGACCCAAAAATGCGCTTATATGGAGTTTGATTTTGGATAACAAGACTCGGATGTGATTAATTGTATGAACAACATGAAGAGCAGCTTCACCCCAAAAAGGAGCAGAAACTTTGGCAGAGGGATGGAAAGCACGAACAGTGTCAAGAATATAACGAAGTTTTCGTTTGGCTCTACCATTTTACTAAGAGGCACCTGGACAAGTTAATTGATGAACAGTGCCATAGGAATGTAAAACAACTTGGAAAGCATATTGAGTGTATTCAAGAGCATTATCCGATCGAAAAATTTTGATGCTTTTAGAAAATTGAGTTTCAACCATTTTTGCAAAATTAGAATATATTTCCAATAATTCAGAATGATGTTTCATATTAAAAATCCAGCTATAGTGAGAGTAATCATCAATAAAGACAACAACATATCTAGACCCACCAATACTAGAGACAGAGGAAGGCCCCCAAACATCAGAATGAATAAAGTCAAAGATATCAGTGGATATTGATTCACTAATATTGAAAGGCAAAACTGGTTGTTTTCCTAAATGACATGAAATACAATCAAAATTTTCTGTAGACACTGAACCTAACAAAACTCTAGAAGCCAATTGTTGTACCCGAGAGGAAGATGCATGACCAAATTGTGCATGCCAAAGTGCAAGGGTAGGAATGGAAGAAACTATAGCAACTGCAGCAACAGAAACAAGAGCAACAAGTGGAAGACGAAGGTTGTCCACGGGAAACATACGCCCAAATCTAGGACCAGTCCCAAGCTCCTATCCCGTCTTAAGATCTTGCACAATGCACCCAGAATAATCAAAGGTAATGCGATAACCCAACTCAGCTAATTGTTCCACAGAAAATAAATTATAAGAAAGGTCAGGAACATTAAAGACTCCAGGAACCGAAAGGTTAGAGGTTGAAACTAAACCTATCTTATGACCAGACATTGTGGAATCATTTGCTGTGTGAATATTAAGAGGGTGCGGTGTAGGTTTAAAATCAGAAAATAAGGACGAGTGAGGTGTAATGTGATTGCAACAAGCAGAATCTTTAAGCTAAGAGGTAGGACACATACCAGATAAAGTTGAGAGAGAAGAGGAATAAGATGCATTACCAACCATACGAATGACATTGGCGATGATATTTATAAGGTCATCTCTGCAAATGGAGAAAGTGGATCTAGAAGATTGAAACTGTGCAGAGACGGGAGACATGAGTTGGACACTCTTAGTGTTAGCAACTGTAGCAGCAGAAATGGAAGTAGTTGATTTGTTGCGTTGATAGCAAGTCTCAATATTATGGCTAAAACGCTTGCAAAAATTGCAAAAACGTTTGTTGGATTGTCGGCGACGATTGTTGCAAAAGGAAAAAGACTTGTCCTTATTCTTCATTTAGAAGAAAAATATGCAAAAATAGATTGCCAAAAGGAAATCTACGCGAAAAACTGAGTAAAGAGCACCTGGATTGAAAAAGTCAACTCTGGCCCAATGTTAACGGTCAAACTTGGTTAAAGTCAACATCAATGGTGAATTTAATCACTTTACCAAAATTTAACACTCTTCCTCACTTGTGGGTTTAAATTTCTCCTTAATAAGTGGGGGGCTCAACAAGCGGGAATTTAATATTTTAAATGGGGGTATAGTAAAGTTAAGGATCAAATTTAGGATCTCTTGCTTTGATACTATGTGAGAGATACTGAATGAATAATTGTATTGTATTTCTCAAAGAAAGAATATACACAAGTGCTTTTATATAGGAGGCATATGAGTGCAATACAAATAAGAGTGTAGTACAAGAATGTGTACTATACAAGTAATCTTGTTAGGCCTAAAGTCCATAATACTATACACGTTAACAATGATCAAAGCGAACTCGTACAAGCGGCGCCTACCTAGCACCCGTTGACCAATCGCAGTACCCAAAAAATGGTATAATTGAGTTTTTGCAGTGTCATGGACGTAAAGAAATTTTAACACCATTCTTATTTTTTGCAAGATTTGAAAAGTTTACCTTCTATCGTTTGAGGTTTAATAATAGCAATACCCAGAAAATGAAAGGGCATTGAAAATTCTTTGGTCTTTTACTCTTTTTGTCAACAATGTGGTGTGTACGTGCCAAGAAGTTTCCTTGAAGTTTTTTGTTTACTTGTTTGTTTATTTGTTTTTTTTAGAGGCAAGAGAATAAACTTTCATTAATAAGGTCAACAAGCTACAGGAATATCACTATAACACTACAAGACATTTGGCTATTTTCGACGGTTGAAATTGTTGAAAAAAGTATTAAAAACCGTTAAAAATACTATTTTCGACGGTTGAAATGACCGTCGAGAACTGTCACTAAAAACTATGTTGAGAATATTTTTCTACAGCCTATGCAACCGTTGAAAAAAATAGTACACCTTTATCAACGGTTAATAAACGTCGAAGTATTATTAAAAATTGTTGAAACATATACACATAAATATAGATTAAAGTATGGTTATTACTTTTTTTCATATGCACTCAACCGTCGGTAAAGAGTTTCTTAAGAGAAGTTTCAACAGTTTATAAACGTTGAAATAAGTATTTTCTTTTAAAAAAAAAAAAATGGATGTGCTCTTTCTCATTTATCAAAATTTAATAACTTGATTCAAAATATAAACATAAACACAATTGTGCAGTTCCAAATTGAATTACAACAACCAATCAACTACTCTTATAACACGCTGAAACGAACTGTACAAATCGACAAAACTTAACTACTCTGCCTACTCCCTCTACACTGTTAAATTTGAAATAGAAATCACTACACGTAATCGCCAAAACCAAAAAAATAAGACTTTTGAGTTCGATACATACACTGTTATACAATGGATAGAGGTTAAACCAAAATCACATTTATTACTATAGCTTTAGATCACTGCACCCTTATCTTTTTCCTTTGTTTCTTGTTCTTACAATGGATAGAGGTTAAACCAAAATCAATATAACAAAATTGAAATTTACAGGCATTGAAACTACAAACTTTAGCATAACTAAGAAAGAGATCATATGATTTGTATTCAAACCAAAGGCAAGGATGCTAAGTCGTAATTCTTGACCGGCCCTTTGCTATTCTTGGAGCAATAGCTCTCCTCCCACCCTTGGTTGCCTTGCCGTTCACGTGAAAAAGTGCATTAGCCAACATGCAAATCCTACATAGTTTTGTTCACAATTTTCTCAGCTAAGAAAAATTTATAAAGCCACTTAACAGTTAATACAGGCCACAAGGCAGACACTTGACCATAAAGTGGGAGGAAAAGTCCTAACAATTTGTGTCTTTAGTTCTTATATGTAATATAGAAACTCAATGATGTCCCAAGCAGTTCAACTATGACCAACATAATGGTACACAGCCTAACAAGAAAAAAATGAACTATTTTAAATTGGTCAAAACCTAAGCAGAACATATTAAAATGTCCAACACAATTAGAAAAATCAAGTTAAAGAATTAAAAATACCGAACTAATAATAATGACCAATAAATAAGAAAAAAGGAAACCAGAGAGCATCACGAGTTGTATGTCACTACTCACTAAAGTTGTCCTCCTTCACGGCCCATTAGTTCCAAGTGCTCCACCTAATTGTTATAACCTTAAATGAAGGCTACTTGGACAACAAAGCCCAACTAGATGATGTATGGCATATTTTACCTATGGACCTTGGTCATTAGTGATGAAAATATGAAAGTCCAAATTAAATTGTACATCAGGCTATCAGTGAGCATCTAGAACCCACAGTTTATATAAATCCATAACTTGGTGACGTTTGCAATGATAGTAGATAAATATGGTGGCTTGTACCATTTGGAAATTACAAAAAGCCATGTACAAATTGTGGCTAATCTTAAATACAGTTATACTCTTCACAATGAAATATTTAATGCCCTATGCATATGATTATTGCACTCAAAAAAATAAGTTTCAGCTATTAGAGGTTTCCAATCATATGCCAAATCAACTGTATGAGATCTCAATTTTGATGAATGAAAATAAGTTTCACAGAATGTGACTGCAAAAATAGAAGCATTTAATAGATTCACATATTAACCCCATATGCATGAGAATCTCCCCTTATTTGGATCTTGCAATTCTTTAAAAGATTTATTTAATTTGATAAATGTTTGATGAGCCTGAGGATAAGGGCATTTATCCAGGTGCACTAAAAGAGACAATTTCCAGTACCTAATTCATGACCATGGCAACCGTTAGATAAAAAGAAAAAATTACATAATGCACAAGCTCACAAGTTTACAACCATATAAGATAAATGAAAATTCTAACAAAGATAATGTTAACTAGTTCTACCTACCTTTAAAATGATGATGAATTATTTTTTTTTTTTGATAAGTAAGATTGTTATATAAATGAAAGGCTACTCTATGCATGAATAACATAGAGCAAACCCAGAAAATACAAGAAGGAGAAAACAGAGAAAAAACAAAAAAGAAAACCAAACAACAAATTAATTACAAAGAGAAAGAGAGCTAAGGAAAGAAGGGAGAGAATCACTAGTTGTGAGTCCCCATGCCCGAGACCAATCAAAAAGAGTCCCACTAAAAGAAGCAAGCATCTGATCACTGGAACTATCCAAATCCTCAAAAGTCCGCCGATTCCGTTCCTTCCAAATACACCAAAGGATGCACAACGGAACTAAATTCCAAATCTGAGACAAGTACTTTCCCAACCAATTCCACCAGCCAAAGAGCAAATCTGGGATCGATCTAGGTACAACCCAAGACAGGCCAAAAGTTATAAAGACAAAGCTCCATAACTGATAAGCCATCTCACAATGAAGAAATAAGTGGTCTACTGTCTCTCCACAATGACGGCACATAATACACCAATCCACAAAAAACAAGCTCCTCAGTCTCAGGTTATCACCCGTTAGAAAGGTGGATGATAAGAATTCAAAGACTGACATGCATTTCCTGACATAAATAAGGAAATGAACCACGTTTCAGCTTCAATTCTACATAGTTGAGTGCTATAATTCCTGCTCTTAAATAATATGAACATTGTGTAAGGCTTTTTTTACTGAGCAGTGTCATGTTTGAAATACTTACAAAGGCTTTTAGATATAGTTCCAAATCTTGATATTCTACAAATTGCTTATTGAATACACAGAATCACAAACTACAAACGTATAACATTCAAAGTCTCACTTTAGACATGCAATTTTCCTATTACTTAAATTAATGCAGTCCACTTCTACCCCAACTACAGCTAAACCACATTAATTCATAATTTCCTTATAAACCCATGTCCCCTTTTACCAATCAAAAATCCAACTTCAACGGCACATAAATGATATCCATCATATCAAAGCCATAAAACAACAAAAACACAGCCTCATCTCTTATTTCTTATAACATGCCAAGAATAAACCCACCTTCTCTCTTTTTATTGGCTAAGCACATAAAATAATTGCTCTAGCTGACGAAACATAACATATGACAAGCGCTCCCAAAAAAGAAAAAAGAAAAAAAAAGAGCCCATATTCCAAAATCAACCAAATTATCAGTTTCATGTTCCAAAATGAACCAAATTATCACAACCCCATTCTCTACAGTTACCTCTCCTTATGTTCTTGGATGTGCTTCATCTAAGCCTTGTAGTGGCTCTCTATATACTGTTTAGCCACAGCCACCATCTCCATGGTTAAGCTGGACCGCACCTCCACCTCCTCCTCCTTCTTAGCCATGGGTCCCACTCTATTCTCTTCTCTCCTCACCACCTCCTCATCATAATTAGAGAACTTGGTCGCAGGGTAGCTAGCTAATAAACAAGAAATACAAGAAATTGTTGCTTAGAAGTGAACCTCAAAAAGTGAAACAAAAGAAGTAGCAATCATAGCAAAAGCTTCTCTGGCATGAAATGTGGGGCTTTCCCACTGAAACGGGTAAGGAATATATACCCTGCATCAACATGTGATGACACAGTGGCATAATTTCACATAATGTAGTCAAAATTTGTTGTAAGAATGTGAAACACATAGGCTAAGTTGTTTGTGGTCTTCCCATTGGCCTCTGGTTTCAAAAATTGAGGAAAATACTGTAAAAGTAACACATTGATGGACTCTAATTTTCATAGCAACCAAACAGAGCATTAATGTGAGCTTTGAAATTCCAATGCACTATCAAAAATAAAAGGAAATAAACTCAAATTCCGTCCTAGGAGAACTATTTACTAAAGCCATAAAATCAAAGATGCAAACAATAACTTAGAATCAAATACCAAAGAAACTGAAAAAACTCACAAGTGTGAGCTTTGGTGCCCTAACTCCAATCCTCAGCTCTGATCACAACAAATCGAGACCATCGCTTCTTGAAACCCTAGGTGGCAAGAACTTCAACAAGCTACCAATCCTCAATCCAACAAGTACCAAAAAGTAGAACGCCGACTTCTCCTTTGGCCAGGGAAAACTCTTGCGATTGAAGCGGGTTAGGTGAGGTCGATTGCGGAGAAGATCCGAACGATCCGAGTCGGACTTGAGTCAGTTCCGCTTCAGAGGGAAACGATCGCGGATTGAGAGGAAAGTGTCATCGCCTTCTCCGCCGCCACCACTCTCGCTAGTGCTAGGCGGAAACGAGCTTCGTCCAATGGAAAATTTATTTTTTTCTCGAGAAAGTGACAGGAAAAAAAAAAAAAAAAGAAAAAAAAAAAGAAGAAGAGATTGACAAGTTTAGTTATGGAAATTGGAAGAGAAATATTGAGATGTGAATAGTGATTGCCAGAGCTTTGAAATTTTTAGGTTTTGTGAGAGAGAGATTTGAGCGAAGAGAGAACCTGTGAAGCTAAGTTCTATAAAACTTTGATTCGAACGGTAGCTCTATATAAGTTCAGTGTTATTGATTTTCAACATTTATTACGACCGTTGTTAAAAGACGTAATTTATTTTCCGCGTTCATGAAGCTATGGATAAAAGTATTTTTCTCTATTAAATTTTTTTTTTTTTTTAACACTTGTCTCAATAGTTGTGACAACCGTAGAAATAAGAATACACTTGTTGTTCCACATTTTGTTCAACGGTTAACTACAACCGTAGAAATTTAAGGTTTTATCTACATTTTTTAGTGACCGTGGATAAAAATATGTTGAACCGTGGATAAATATATGATGAAAATAGTCAAGTTTGTTGTAGTGATAAAGAGTAGTACATATCCTTGCATTTTTTTTTTTAGAACTATTCTTGCATTATGAGACAAAGCATGTGCTACTCATTATATATTGAGGGGAAGTATTGAATATTTGCGTCCATGATTTCATCAAGATGCGGATCGAACCTAAAGCCATATGTATACTTCAGATGCTTTCCGTATTTAATTATGTTTGTCTTAGTGCCATATGTATACTTCACGTCAAACCTAATGCCATATATATGTATATTTCACGTCACCAATTCCGTTCGTTCTTGCCTATAATTTCTACTCAATACTTTTTTCTTTTTCTTTTTTGAATTTCTTGCGCATTGATTTTTTACTTTTTTTTTTTTTTTTTTTTTCCCAAGGAAAGTCTATGTTGTTTACTCCACATCAAGAAGGCATGTATGGGCTTGCAAAAACTATGATGGGGATGTACAGGCTAATTTTTTAGCCCAAGATTTGTATTGATATGAGAATAATCTCTGAATGACAAATCGTGTTTTTTTTTTTGAAGTGAATGGCCATGTCCCATGTGCTTGCTCTGCGAGCAGTCTCTTAGCCATGCAAGGTATTCAATTATTTGTTTAGTTTATCATAAATTTTTTTTATCCTTTGTATAGGATTATCACATCAGTGTTGGTATATCTTGCATTCTTGCTGTCCTCCTTTTTGCCTCCCTGATTTTTTTTAGCATTCCTTTTTGGTCCATTTTTGTTCATTTGCAATAATATCGGTTTGGATTCTGCTTTAATTTAGTGATTTCAATATTTTGGCTACGCCATGGCCGGGAAGACAGGGAGGAATCCATGGCCGCCAAAATTTTCAAATTAGTTGCAATCTCTTTTTTTGTTATTCCCCCACTCCTTCAATCTATGTTTTGTTGGTTCTTACTCCTAATAACTAAAGTGATTTCTTTAGCCAATGGCCACAACAAACTCTGACCAATTCTCTGTCAATTTGAAACTTTCACCTACAGCAAAGAATGAAAAACCAGCCTCAAGAGGTAAAAAAAAATGGAGCAAGAGAGCTTGGCGAGCTTCAACTTCTAGAGTTTCTTCCTCTTTGATCGAGTCTAAATCTCAACATTTCATCCTTAGGCTCATTAATTCTGCTTCCAAAAATTTCCCTTTATGTTCTTCATTTTTGATTCATTATTTTGTGATATTAATTTTATTCTTTTTTCAATCAGTATCAAGTTCTACTTTTCAAAATTTGGAAATCAATGTAGTTGATGCAACTTGGTTGAATTTCAAAGCATTTACTAGAGTAAATTATAAAACAAAATTGCATTTGGTCTTTAAGAATTGCAAATTTATTTCTACGCTATAGTTTTTTTTTTTTTTTTTTTTTTTTTTTTTTTTTTTTTTTTTTGAGAAACTACGCTATAGTTCAAACTACGTACTTGAGATAACTTTTGTGATCTGTTACTGAAGGCACTAAATATATGAGAGGACAATTTCTTTTGATGTTATATATTAAAACAAACATCAGCTAGCACTTGAGAATGGGAATAATATATACTGTATCTGTATTATAGGATAACTTTTATTTATTTATTTTAATCCTGGCCTCTTTTTCAATTTTGTCATTGAAGGCACTAATTAAATACATGAGAGGACAATTTCTCTGATGGGGAGCTTTAGCTGTAGAGCCAGAGAGAAGAATGAAGTAATTTGTTTGCCTATCAGAGAGGCACTTTGGGCTAATGCAACACAAGGGCATATGGGGGGAGTTGGTGTTACTGGCAGATAAGGAAGTTCATATATAAGGTTAGAAGAAAACAGATAACCACCACATATTTTGGAAGATATTTGGTATGCAGTGAAGATTCTGCATCAAAATGCTTAGCACCTCTCATATTTAGTATAATAACTTAAGCAGAACGCTTATAACGGTGTATTGATGAAATACAGTCAATGAAGCTGCTCATAATCAATTTGATAAGACTTTGTCATGTTGATTTGCATGGAGTTGCATCATGACTCTTGATTTCTTTCTTCAAAAACCACTAATAAAAACATGAAGATATGGCCTTTTTGGCTAATCAGTAAGTGTGTTATTTTCTGCATATTTAGGCTGCACTTATCATGTAAAATTATACATGTTTGTCCCTTCTTGTGTTGTTTTATACGTGAAAACTGTTTTCTTCTCACAGTTTATGGGCAATGGTAGAGCTCGGGAAAATTCTAATGTATTCTAGATCAAAACAGCAACCCAAATAATTTGGGCAAATTTTGAGTAAGGTGAACCACCAAAAAAAAAAAAAAAAAGTATTCTGGATGAACATAAAACTAAGTGTCAAAAAGAGAGAATCAGTATCCAAAAGTGTATTCTTTAGATCTTATTTGCAGTTGCTTTCCAGTGCATTGCATGGGTATGCAATTAGTATAAAATTTATTTATATACCTTGCAGCTTCCGGAGTCTTGTAAAATGTTAGCGCAGCCGGAATTGCAGTAAGCATTACTGTCCACGTCCATGCAATATCTGTTTCCTTGGGCGTAGGATCCACTCAATATCTTAAGGAACTGCTTTGAAAACAAGGCAGCTATAAAAGTACCACTCTCGTTAGCCGAGAAAGGGTAGTCCACACCAATCCCTACGCCCAGAACGAACCTGTACAACCCCAAGCTCACCAGAACAGAGTTCCTTGAGCTGCATTTAGAGAACCCAAACGCAATGGAACTGAGCACCACGATGATCAATCTGAACCGGTACACGCGGCGCCTACCGATTAGATCACCGAGCCAACCCAACACCCGTTGACCAATCGCAGTATCCACAAAAGCGATGACAACCATGGTAAACACAACCACGGGTGGGATCACATGCTTGTTGAGCTCGGCCTCCTTCTCATAGTAGACCCGTCCGTTGAGTATCAATATCAAAGGGATACAGAAGAGGTCACAGGCTTCAGGGAAAAGGCCATAGGCGTCAGGGAATAAGACGCCATAGCTATAGGCGTCATAAAATATGCCCATGCCAGCTATGATGATGGCCCTGAAATGGTATAACTGAGTTCTTGCACTGTCAAGGGCGGAAAGAACTTTTGACGCCATTCTTATCTCTTTCAAGATTAGAAAAGCTTATCTTCTATCGTTTTAGGTTTAATAACATGAACCAGAGAGTGAAAGGGAATTAAAAATTCTTTGCCCTCCTTGTTAACTGTTTCCTTGATTTTTTTTTTTTTTTTTTTTTTTTGAGAAGTAAGAGAATTAACTTCCACTGATAAAGTCAACAAAAGCTACAGGATTATCCTTAAGGTCAACGATACAAGATGAGATGGTAAATCTTCCTTCCAAACCTGTAAAGAGTTGACTAGCCTTGCATTTTGTGACAAAGCATGTGCTATACTCATTATATAATGAGGGGAAGTATGAACCATTTGTGTCAATGATTTCATCAAGATTGAAGCTCATTTCGTACTATTCTGAAAGTACGTGTTGGGGCATTTTAATATTAAATAAATAAAATGAATAAATGTAATAACATAAATGAAAAGATATGGGAGTGAATATGGAAGATGAGGAGTTAGTGAAAATGTTTAATCCCACGTTGAAAAGGAGAGAGACTTTTTTATTCTTTTTAATTGTGGTGATTAATGGGCTAAAATGTATTGACTCAGATATTGGGCTAGATATGTGCGCAAGGGGAAGGTGAAGAGTGGAGGTATCAAAATTGGAAATAAATCAGCCTCTTGGATCCTCCTACTCGACAGCCCATTCAGGGTAATTACCATATCCGTTGGTGAGTAAATGGCCCGAATTAATACTCCATTTTTACTATGGAAAATAAAGAGCCATTAACCCACTTAATGGACTATCCGTTTGGGCCTTTTCATTCTTCAGAAACTCCTTATCTCACCATTAATTGTGTAATTTCTCTCTTTAAAGTAATAAAATTCAGTAGTATTATTCAGTTTCTCTTTGTATTATTTCCATTATCTTTGTATTTGCACCAACAGTACATAATAATTTTTCATACTTCAAATGTTTTTCATATTTAATTTATGTTTGTATTAAAATTCATTAGTGCAAAGGGTTCAAAGATGGACAAGGACGTTGTCCACTTCCATTTGGGGTACGTAAATTTTGGTGGACTTTGTAAGTATTGATGTACCACATTCATATCCAAAATCTCAAATTAATTTCATTTAATTCATTATGCATGGACAAAACCTTGTTGAGTGCTATTTAGTTTTTGATAAATTTTATGGTTACAGTAGCAGCAGAGAGATTTAAACATTTGATGTCTGTATTGAAAATAAAATATAAAAAAAAATGCTAGTTAAATTACAATGTGCTTGGCAATTCCGTGCTATTACTTAATTCTTCCAATTTATAGAACCTAGCTAGATTTATATCCAGTTCTATTTAAAAAAAAAAAAAAAAAAAAAAAACCTCAAACTTATAAGCTTAAACTTTTAGATTTAGTAATATCCTTATATGTTATATTAACTATTCAATTGAAGTCTCTCTAAAGTCTAAAATGTTATCTTGTCAACAAAATAGAAACTAACCAATCTTGAAGAATGAAGTGAGGTCCTGATCAGCGAGGTCCTTTGATCAGCTAATTAAAGATAATTTGATCTAAGGCTCTTTTTTATTCAAAAAAATGTCTAATAAGTCACTATCGGGGCCAAAACCTCCTAGATAATTAAAACCCAATCAGCATAGTCCAAAGATGTATTTAGCTTGAATTTTTTTTTTTTTTAAAAGAAAGCTACAATTAATCATTTCTGGAGATATGTTTCATTTATTCTTCTATATATACTATGTATAATTTTCTTCAGCACAAAATATCTACACAAACACTGCTAATTAGCTTAGTTATCATTCTCACTTTCCTTTAAATCTTCCCATGGTTTGACGTGTTGAAAGAAATGTCACCACAATTCCCAACAAACAAACTCCGGCAAGTTTTATTAATGAGAAAGTCATTCCAATTGCTTCAGTATAACCCTTCTCTTCTTCACCATGTGAAACTCATAAAAATCCTACAAAACCAATAATTGCCCTTACCTGCCCAAAAGCCTCGAAAATCCATGACCTATTGATCTAAATCTTGCAGGGAAAAGCTTTGTGGGTACTATAAAAGTGGTTGTGTTTCAACATTTGAGAAGAAAAAGGTGAGGGCATAGAGGACTAAAAAACTTGTATTGGGTTTATTGTCCCAATACATGTAATTGGGTATCCTAAGTGTTAAATGAACCAATGCCACGCTCATCCAAAAAAAAAAAAAAAAAAACAATTCCATGAAGAAAAAATCCATCATTTGGATTTTGACCCTTCCCATACGTTCAATAAATAGACGGTGAACCAATAGCCAAGAATTGTGGAACATGTTGCAATAATTGCTTGGAATTTTGCAACAACA
The DNA here is from genome assembly GCA_023621385.1 of Quercus gilva. Taxonomy (NCBI): domain Eukaryota; kingdom Viridiplantae; phylum Streptophyta; class Magnoliopsida; order Fagales; family Fagaceae; genus Quercus; species Quercus gilva. The sequence continues at coordinate 16,730,798 of CM042474.1, forward strand.
AAAGCCTCATGATAGGCATTCACTTGTTCGTTCCCTGGGAGATGATGATAATATATATGAGAGTGGAAAAGGTTGCTACTACAAAAGACAATATTAAGAAGAAATCTTGTGAAGGAGCAAGTGAACAAATCACGGTCATGTCAGTGATCAAGAACTTGATTGGAGAGGAGGGGATAGGATTGTGGACTTGGTGACTATGGGTTCTCTTCCACAATCTGAATCATTGGGAGTTCAAACACACTCTTTATGTCCACAGTTGCTTCGACATTTTGCTCCAGGGCCACCAAAGCTGTAAATCTAGGAGATAAAATAATGTCGTGGAAGCCTGAAAAAAGCACATACGATATTCTCTTTAATGAATAGTGTAAGGTTGAATTTAATCAACCATCTTGTTGGTTTTATTCCGTGCCAAATTTGCTTATAATTCAGCATTTAGAAACCCTGTATTTAGGTGGGAATCATGTAAGGGTAGTGTGTGAAAGAGTGTGAAGAAATGCTCAAGATTGTGCAGTGAAGCAGGGACTGGCGACTGGATCTCGTGGTGGCTCGCGACTGATAAACCGCCAGAAGATGCACATGAGTGACGCATGCAGAAAAGCTAGACCGTCATGCCAACTGTAACACTACAGGACAAAAAGTCTAGACTAGCCATTCAGTTAGCTCGCGGCTTGAACTCGCGACTCAGTCAAGTCATGAGACCAAGTTGCCAGCCAGCTCTGTTTTGGAAAAATGACTCTTCGCATTCCAAACACACACCAGTATATATAGATCCTTATACCCATGAAATGTAGAGAGTTTCTAGAGAGAATTTTGAGAGAGAACCCCTAAAGCAAAACATGATTGACTCATCCACAATCTTTACATAGAGACTCTTCAAATTCCTCTACTCTCACCCTCTCCATTGTTATATCCTTGAGAGGTACATTAGCCAAAACATTTTCTCACCATACCCATATCTATGAGAAGGCTTTTTGGTGCTTGGGAAGCGATTAGGAAAAGACCAATTGATATTGGTTGATACTATGGGCTATAGCGAAATTCGGTAAGCTAGAAAAGATAAAGGTTCGGCGTAACCTCATTGGAGCAAGAAGCTTGGAGGGCTTAAGTACACTGGGTAAATTAGGCTTGGAGGGTCTATTGCTGTTCATGTATCCCAACTACATTTTCTAGTGGATTATTGACCGCTTGGAAGGCGGCGAAGAGGTTTTACGCTGAGGGCTTTGGTTTCCTCTTCGATAACACATCGTTGTGTTGTCCTTGTGTTTGCATCTCTCTTCCCTTAATCTTTGCCATTTAATTTCTGCTGTTGATGTGATTTTAATTGGTTTAGATTGTTTATCAATTTTGTTATTAGCTCATATTCATTTTCCACATATATATTGTTTGACATAAAGTTTGAATTGGTAATTTGTAAATTGAGGTCTAAACGTTCATAGTGTTTTATACGTTATTTGAACGTTCAAATAGAAACTAAACTGTTAGTTTCTGGGTAGCAAGAGGTTTCCTGAATTCACAATGAGATAATCTGGAATCCATCAGAGAAAAGTTTAAGAAAACTCTGCAATTTTATTAATAACAGCCTAATTTGTCTTTGATGGCTACAAAACATATAAATACTGAGAAAGTAAAGCCCTAGGACAATTAGGAAACTTCTAAAACTATAATTCGCACTAATTATGCGATTATATGACAAAATACCAAAATTTACCAAAATTGACAAAATTGAATTAAATGCAAAATCATAAACTACTGACCTTAAGGGTCATTTCAAAATAGATGGGGCCTTATTCTGACTTTTAAATTAAAAGTTATTAAAAAAAACAAATATTACTATAAATAGCAAAAACACTATTTTCAAAGCCTTAATAAAGAAATTATCTAAATTTAGGCGACGCTCGAATTTTCGAGCTTGGATCAGAATTTCATTTCTCTTCAACCAATCAAATTTCATGTAATTCCGACAATGTCACCTCGATGGCCTCTACTAACCCTCCTTGATCTTGCGTTGTGACTTTCGGTACCTTGTTGCTCTAGGAATTCATGTGCTATCTATTCTACATCATAAAATAATACATTTATGATTAGAAGGGATAAATAATACATTTATAACAGTGGAGTCAAGATTTTGTTTTGGGCAAAAATTTTGCAAATATGCAAGAAACATATCAAATCATGATATTGTGAGTTTCTGTTAGGTGTTTTATTTTTTGGGTTGCGGGAATAAACTAACAGTTAAATTTGAATCAAAATTTCAATGACAATTCAAATGGATATTTTTTTAGTTGCTAGATAGGTCCCAAGTATTTACACATGTGAATTTTGTTATTTTGGTTAATTTGTGCTATGAAATTGTAACAAATTTAGAACTATACTATAAGCGTATATACACCTCAAAGTGTCTATTATGAATTAGCTATGAATCTTATTGCTAATACATACATTCTAATGAAAAAATAATAAATAATTATATATAGAATTTGACCTCCTTTTTCTTCATCTTTATCAGTTTTAAAATTTGACAAAAATGTTTTTTTTTTTTTCCTTCCATTCTTTGTTAACCCATTGCTCCTTTATTTTTTATTCATTTTTATTTTCTATTCTGATTTTCCATTAATAATTTGAGTGTTAAAATATGAATAAATTTTAATTTTTTTAATGAACTTTAACATGTAAAAAGAGATTATACTCCATCAGTTATCATATGAAAACATATATCAATAGAAAATTCATAAAAGGAAACCCATCAAAGAACACCCCCCCCCCCCCCCCCCAAAAAAAAATCACATTTTGATCCTACAAATATGGAGTATTTACATTTTGATCCTTAATTTTTCTCATGTATCATTTTAGTCTTTTTCGGACATTTTCAACTTCATCCAAAATGTCATTTTCCTCATAGAAAACACTGGTGTCTAATAAATTGCTGATATATCATTTTCTTGCATTTGTAAAATCTATTACAAAATAAACTTTAAAAAAAACAAGACTGTTTGTTTTGTTTAGACCCTTATAAATTAGATTCGTTTAATCTAATTAATTAGTCAAATAGATACTTAGATTAATTATTCAGATCTAGGCTAAACTCATACAATCATATTACTTATTGCGAAAAAGTAAAGAAGGCAAGTAATATGATGACCCAGGAAAACCAATGAAACCAACATTATCAAGGTAAAAAAACATGGGGAGGATTAATCTAACTATTCTCAAGGTAAACAAATTCGCTATGATAGAATGGAAGTTTACAATAGATTTTCTCTCTAAAATCTAAAGCTACCTCTTATAGAACTTTCTCACACGATCACGTGCAGCTTCAACTCTACGGACTCTTCTATCGAAATTTGCTGAACACAAATACCTACATTTGTGACTTTCAGATCACCATTAGTAGTAGACCTTTATGTAGCAACATTTTCCCACTAGTTCTTAATTGTAGATCTTGCTCCGATAAATGCTTGTAAAGTTAGAAGGTTACAAAAACCTCACAGATCTCACAGGAGTAACTCACAAGACTTCCAAGAGTTTCTAAAACATAATTAGGGTTTTCTTTTTATACCTAGTAGTGTTAAACTAAAACCCTAAATGTTTTTGTGAGCTTTTGGGCCTGATTTTCGATTAGTCGAGTTTCACATAATCTAAACTCTTCTTTCTATAACTTGACAGTTTTTGAATCTTGACTTAAGTAAACTTGAATAATGTCTAACACCTAATCTAGACATATTTTTATTCTCGGTTTGCAAACAAACATAAATTTAGAAACTTATAAACATTTAATCTTAAATATTTATATTTAAAACCTAATAAAGACAAACTGCATTCTGACGTCACAATCGACAAGCTAATCGAAATATTAATAGCAGTTACGTAATTGACTTTTATTAGAAATAGTCCCCATTAAAAAAATTATCTAATAATATATATGCTTATTGTAAAAGTTAACACGTTATCTGAAGCCAACTAACGCCCACAAAAGACTTTTTATTTCCTTACAAACGCAAAAATATAGAAAAGTTTGTATCAACTAGTGTAGTAAACATCCTAGTATTTCAAACTTATATATAGTATAGTTAACAAAATTCAACATAAATAAATTTTTATAATATGTATAAATAAAAATTATATATTATCCAAGGAATTATTTAAAGATAAAATCCAAATTGGCAAACTCAAGCATCACCTAGTGTAGTAAACATCCTGGTATTTCAAAGTTATATATAGTATAGTTAACAAAATTTAACGTAAATAAATTTTTATAATATGTATAAATAAAAATTATTATCCAAGGAATTATTTTAAGATAAAATCCAAATTGGCAAACTCAAGCATCAAGAGAGCTAAAGAATATATTTGGGGGTAAACAATACAAAGCCAATTTTTGAAGAACATATTGAAAAGGTTGAAAAAAAAATTTAATTCTACCATCATAAGGTCAAAATTTTTATGAAGATAATTTGCTTGAAAATTATTTTGAAGTCAAAGAGGAAAATGTGAATGTTCCTGAGAAAATTGATGAAAATTATAGTGAAGTAAGAGATCATGAGGCAAAAATTGTAGAGAAAAATTGTCAAAAATCTTCATGAAAGCAAATTAGGTGATTGTAAATAAGCTTTTATTATTCTAGTGAGAGGTGACATACCAAAGTTTATTGATTTTATTGGGGTTGAAAGATTTGATTTGATTATCAACTCTTATTTAATGAATCTTATCATTTGTATGAAGACCAAGAAAAAAGAATTTTATGTTGCTTAATTGATGACTTAAAAGTATGGGAAGAAAACAAGAGTGTTGAAATATTCAAAATATTTATGCCAAAGAATATTAACTTATAGGGTGTTCATTTTTCTTTTCTAATTTTGGTTTCTAATTGGAAAGGCAAAGCCTTTGAAATAACCCAAATCTTAAAAGAAAGAGCACGACGATATATATATTTTTCAATTCATTGAAATTTCCTTGAATTTGTGTTTTTAAAGTGATGATGCTGAAAATCATCAGTAAGTTACACGGTCCTCACGTGCTCGAGATAACACCTGCACAACACGAAACAAGAAGACTTTGCGAAGAGTACCAGTGTGGTACTGGCCAAAAATCCTCTAAAGGTCAAGTTAGAGAACTCTTTACAATTCTAGAGTGCTAGAGCTGAAAGAATTATGCATATCTTGGTTTGTGAAGGTTTTGGGGTTTTATAGTTGCATAGGATTGACACTCGTTCCTTGGCTAAGAAAATGTTTCCTTGTGAAAGATATTCTCTTTAATTCATGTATTTTGCGGAATCCTTTCCTTGTATGACTCTCCTTGATTAGGGATAATTGTGGAGTACAAGATATTTCCTTATATACTCATGTGTGGGGGCCAAGTAAGGCCATGTCAAACTCGTCAAAGGTTTGCTTGTTCCCTTCAGCTTCCTTCCATCATCTTTTTATCCCGTCTACGTACCCTAGTCGTATTGGTCTCAAGGTGCACCCATAAGCTTTGAGGTGGAATCGTCGACCATATATTCATTGGTTGTTTAAGAATGCGTGGCCGATGAGTTCATCAGGGCCATCGCCTTTGCCTAATATGGATGAATTCATTAACATTACAATTTTGTCCTTATTAGCTACCCCCTACTCCATAGCCTTGTTGGCTTCAGCCGACAGGTTATGGAGTTATCGTAGCTTTTTATTATCATTTTTTTTTTGTTATTTTTCGTTTATTCGAAAAATAGAAGGCATTTATGTGTGATCTGTCGAGCAACCTTTATTAAATGCGTAAACACGTAGCATAAACGGATTAGCCCCGTTTCTGGACGAGGGTGTCGCTTCGTCTTCTGTGCATTATTCACCCTATATATATATATATATATATATCTCACTTCCTTCCTCATTTCTCTTATTTCATCACTGTTGATCTTCAGAGAGAGAGAGCTCGTCGCTTCGAGAACTTCACTCCTGTCATCTTGTTAACCTCGTTGCTTTTGTTATCGTTCTTTGGCTCAGGTCGTCGCCTCTTAAGGAAACGTCTACTTTACTTGGTAAGTCATCTTTTTCTTATATTTCCTTCTGTCTTTCATCTTTGTTTTTCTAGTTGATCGTTTAACTTTTTTAGAGAGGCCGTCAACTTAGGTTCTTAGAATAACTCCATCGCTTGTAGGTAAATAGATATCTAGAGAAGCGATGAATGAGCAGTTGTTAGTCTGTGAAGGAGCGGGCTATGACGAGGTCTTCCACTCAAGTCATGAGCCCGAGGAGGGCCTTTCTTGGTTGTTAGAGAGGGAAGCGTCAACCCACTCTCCTGACGAGGAAATGGAAAGTTGTGATGTAGAAGAAGGTGAAGAATAGGAGGTAGATAAGGGTGAGGATAAAGGTGATGTGGGAGGAGAAGAGGGAGAGGATGACAAGGACGAGGGTGAGGCTGACGAGAGAACCCTCGAAGGTGGAAGCTCAGGAAGCCCTGGAGATGGGCACACCCATCCATTTATCCTCCCTAAAATGTGGACCGTCAATGACTTCAAGCCAACGAATAATGGCTAACATCTTTAAAAATTTGAGGGATCATTACCAAATCCCTAATCACATCCCAATCCATCTCTCTAAAAAATTTGAGAAATGGTATTTGAGGAAGACTGCGGATGTCAGCATGTATGATGCCATGTTCCCAGTAGGACTAAGACTACCACTGATAGCATTGCACCGTCATTTGGCTAACTTTCTTAGATTATCTGTCAGTTAGATTGCTCCAAATGCTTGAAGGATCTTTATAGGAGCTGAGATTTTGTGGGGTCATCTAAGTGGTGGGAATCGTCAGCTTTCGTTGGACGCGTTCTTTTATTGCTACAGACCCCAGCACATCCTCTCGTCTTAAGAAATATACCACTTCGTTGCACGGAAGAAAGTGTTAAAGCTTGTGTCAGACATGCTCGACTCTAACCAGAACTAGAAGGGTAGATACTTCTTCATTCAGGGGACAGATTGGGTATGCCGTCCAGAAGAGTAGGCTACAATGCCCCATGGTTTTGACAATACTTGGGGTATTGTCAAGGATTCGGGTTTAGTCAATTTTTGGCTTTTAACTTTCCCATTCACTTGTTAAGTGTTTTAATGTTGTCATTTTCCTTTTTCAGCCAGTGTTCGTCTGAACATAACTACCGAGCAGGAGGCCTTCATTCTCCAAGTCCTTGAAATTCCGTTTGAGTAGCAGAAGTGTAGGGACTTGATTACCTATGATACGCTGCACGCATACTGTTAGGTTCTAAAGACTTAGGATTTAATGTATTTAGAATTCTAATGTGTAATATTGGCAAACCATGATCAAAACAATATGTTTAGTCTTGTTTAGGCTTGCTCAAAGTTGATTAATTATTGTAAAGTTGGAATCGAGAGGCTGTAGAAGTCTTTGTGACTTTCGGCCTGGCTTGATCGATCGAAGGATAGACTCGATCGATCGAAAGTCGGCCAGATCATTTTTTCTGCAGAATTTCCAACTCAGCCCTACCTCATTAAACGTTTAGGGTTTTATGTTTTTGCCCTAGGTATATAAGGCAAAACCTTAGCCACGTTTTGAGAGTTGCTTTAGTTGTAATTGTTGTTCATATTTTCTGTTTTGTGTAAATCTCTTGTGAGATCTTTGAGGAGCTTTCCTTTACACAAAACTTAGGGTTTTTCAAGGTAGAGATTCTATCTACACCTTGATTATCAACTCGATTGTTGCCATTAGAGCTTAAAGAAACACAAGTGGGGAGTTTGTAGCTGATTGGAGAATCCAAGAAAGAAGGAGTCTATGGATTCGGAGCTTGCACGTGGTTGTGTCAGTAAGTTCTACTGGTGGGTAGCATTAGGAAGTCAAGCGGGGAGCTTGTAAGTCCTTTTGTATGAACTTCGATTCTTTCATAGTGGATTCAGGTTTTCCTTGAGGATAGCTAGGTCAAATCCTCCTCAGGTTTTTACCGTGTGATTTTCTGGGTCATTATATCTTGTGTTATTTACTTTTCCACTACTTTATTTATTCTTGATATGATTGTGTGATTGTGATAACCTAGAATTTCTTAATTTGACTAAGTTAATCACTTGGCTAATAACTAGGTTAATCCAATTGTTGTTTTAAGGGGTCTAAAAACCTTTCACATACTATGGTGGTTTAGAGTCGACACTTGTAGCTTGTAGATTAAATACCTATTCCCATCAGCGTAAGTATTATTTAATTTTATCCCGTCATTTTTTTTATCGTCGCCACTTGGTCTAATGCTCGTCACTTGTCCTTTGCAGAAATGGAGGATAACTGCTACGCGTAGGAAAGAAGAGGAAAAGAAAGTGAAGGTGAAGGAGGGGGCGTCCTCGTCAACCCCTAAGGCCATTGGAAAAGGGATGCCCAAGAGGAAGGTTGATGGGAAGGACAACCGTCCTTTCAAGAAAGTGTCTGTCACCCTCGATGATAAGCTTCCTAAAAAGCCGTCTCCTCCCAAGCCAAGCCATGGGGCAGGCAAGGGATTAATGACGACATCAGACCCCGTCACTAAAGGACCTGACCGTCGTCTCCTTACTCACAAGGACTACGCCATTGAGATGATTGAGTCAATCATCAAGGATAAGGATGTGAACCCTTGTGCTGAGTAAATGATGGAGGAGCTAAGGGCCTTAGGCCTCTTTGACCTCGCTCGGATACATCTCTTCCTTTTTCTTTCTTTTTTAATTTATTCACTGCTTAATAGCTGACGATTACTCTGTTTATAGGCGTTAGTTCGCATGAAGGCGCTATAGGATAGGAGCGTTGCCTAAGAAGGGGTGATTGCCCGCCTATGTAAGCACAACGGGATTTTGACCTACGAGTCAAGGAGGCTTTTCGTACTTTCAATACGGAGGTGCAAGAGCTAAAGGAGAGGCTGGAGGAGAAGGGTCATCAAAAGATGAAGGAGCAAGAATTTAAGGTGCTAGTAAAGAAAGAGCTAACAACCCTCCTTAGGCAGGTGGAGACGGTCAGGGCTAACGTCGTAAAGGAATTCAAGGCCTCACAGCCATTTATTGACTCATGTGCCGTCTACTATGGTGACGGGTTTGAGGACTGCCTTAAACAGGTCAAGTCAATTTACCCCCACTTGGATTTATCCAAGGTCACCATGGAAGATCCTTTGCCGTAAACTCCTACTAGCGACACTATCCTTGATGAAACCGACGACTCCACGGAATCGAAGGCTGATAAAAAAAAATGATAGTGTCGTCCTCGCTCAACCTACCGCGGATCCTCCTGTCACCCCTTTGGTCTTGTCCACTGAGCTTCTGAATGTTAAGGACCTTCCTACTCAGGACGTTCAAGACAAAATTGACGAGAACCCTCAGGATGCCCCAGCCTCTTTGACTTAGCTTTTTTATTTTTTTGAATGATAATCTTCTTTTATTTAGTCTGATTTTTAGACAATGTTAAATGCCTTTTTTGTTTTTGGCCCTTTTGTAAAGACCTTACATCCGTCGCTTTTCAGCATGTGTTGGTTTTTGTGTTGATGTGTACGTTTGTCCATTTTTGGTAGAAGCCGTCCACTTTAATGAACTCGTCCACTTATGGACTTGGTAATTTTAATACACCCACTTAAAGATTTTAACAATGAACTCGTCTACTTATGAACTTAGCAATGAGCTCGTTCACTTTAGGGATTTGGTAATTTTAATACATCCACTTAAAGACTTAACAGTGAACTCGTCCTCTTAGGGACTTAGTAATGAGTTCGTTTGTTTAAGGATGTTAATTTTAAGGCTTCCTCATCTAATGAGCTCGTCCACTTGTGAGCCTAATAATGAACTTGTCTACTTGTGTACTTAATAACTTTAAGGTATCCTCATAGGATGAACTTGTCCACTTGTGGACTTAATTTTGAACTCGTCTACTTGTAGACTTAATAATTTTAAGACATTCTCATAGGAAGAACTCGTCCACTTGTGGACCTAATATTGAACTCATCCACTTGTGGACTTAATAAGTTTAGGGCATCCTCATAGGATGAACTCGTCCACTTGTGGACCTAATAATAAACTCGCCCATTTGTGAACTTAATAACTTTAAGGCATCCTCACAGGATGAACTCGTCTACTTGTGGACTTAACAATGAACTCGTCCACTTGTGGACTTAATAAACACGTAGAATAGACATGTAAAAACAAATAAATACGCCAGTCGTATCTGAATAAACACCTCTTATTATGATAAATGCATGTAGAAAAATTGTTCTTTAAAGAAAAACACCTGCCCTTTGGGCTTAAAAAGTACTGTAGCAAAAATTAACTAAAGTAAATCGGAAAATAAGGAATGTCGCTTTCCATGCTATCATCTACTGGTAATATTTTCGGAGATGCTCGATGTTCCATGGATGGTGCAACTTCTGTCCATTTAGCATTTCTAGGTGATAGGTGTCTTTCCTCTACCATGTCGTGATTCTGTAGGGTCCCTCCCAGTTAGAGCCGAGCTTTCCTTGGGTGGAGTCTCTGGCGCCACCCATTACCTTCCTTAAGACGAGGTCTCCAACCTTGAAATCTTTGTGTCTGACTCAAGAGTTGTAGTGTTTGGCCATGAGGTCCTGGTATTATGCAAGTCTCTGTTCAGCTGTCGCTCTGACTTCGTCTAATAGATCAAGTTATAGACGCACAGTCTCGTCGTTCTTTCTTTCATCATGATTACCCACCCTGTAGCTCATAAGTCCAACCTCTACTAGGATGACTGTCTCGCTTCCATATGCTAATTGAAATGGTGTTTCCTCGGGAGGTGTCCTTGTTGTCGTCCTATATACCTATAGTACGCTTGGCAGCTCCTCTAGCCATATACCCTTTGCCCCTTTGAGCCGAGTCTTGATGATTGTAAGCAATGATCAGTTTGTGACCTCAACCTTCCCGTTGGCCTGAGGGTGTGTTGGGGAGGAGTAGTGGTTTCTTATCCTCAACTGTGAGAAGAAATCCCTAAAGGAGTCGTTGTCGAACTACTTCCCGTTGTCTAAGACTAAGACTCTAGGGATTCCATATCTGCAGATGATGTTCCTCTAAACAAATTTTCGTACGTTCTTCTCTATGATAGTGGCCAGGGCTTCAGCTTCGATCCACTTAATGAAATAGTCTATGGCAACTATTAAGAACTTCAGCTGTCTCATTGCTATTGGGAATGGGCCCATAATGTCTAGTCCCCATTAGGCAAAAGGCCATGGGGCTGTCATGGGGGTGAGCTCCTTTGTCGGTTGTCTAATGACGTTGCTGAACCTCTAACATTTGTCGCACGTCTTAACATAAGTCTCAATATCCTTTTGCAAAATAAGCCAGTAGTATCTAGCCCGGATTAGCTTGTGTACCAGCGATTGTGACCCTAAGTGATTTCCACAGATACCTTCATGAATTTCTCTCATGACATAGTCTGCCTCTTCCAGGCTTAAGCATCTTAGGTACGATTAAGAGGAGCCCCTCTTGTACAGGATGTCCTTTATCAAGACAAACCATACAACCTGAACCTTCAGCATTCTTGCAGCCTCTTTACTGTCGGGTAGTGTGTCATTTTTCAAATAGGAAACTATTGGTGTAGTCCAATTGCTCTTTGAGTTCATTTCCTGTACGTCGACGTCATCTATCAAGGGTGAGAGCTGAACAAAGGACAGTACTTTACCAAGGATAAGCATATATTTGACTGATGTGGCTTTGGCAAGGTGATCAGCTTGCTCGTTCTCTTCTCTAGGGATTTGGAAGAACTTGGCTTGGAGTTCGTTGACTCGTTTCCACACTTGATCCAGATACTTCTTCATCCCTTCCCCTTTGCATTCGTAGTCACCATTTACCTAACTAGTGACTACCTGAGAGTTGCAGTATATGATTACACTTGTTGCTCCTGCAGCTTTGGCAAGGTCTAGTCTTGCTACTAAGGCATACTCTACCTCATTTTTGTTGTAGGGAAGTCAAGTCGAACCATGCATTCGATCTCGTCTCCCTCTAGGGAGCGGAGCACTACACCAATTCCACATGTGTGCTTATTAGACGACCCATCTTTGTGAATGATCCAGTAAGGATGTTTTTCTGCCCCCTGGCCTTCCACGTTGGTGAATTCTGCAATGAAGTCAGCGAATACTTCTCCCTTTATGGCAGTGCATGGGCGGTATTATACATCGAACTCACTTAGTTCTATCACCCATAACGTCATCCGTCTAGCAGCTTCAGGACTACTCATTATTCGTCGTAGAGGCTTGTCAGTCAGGACGATGATAGTATAGGCCTGGAAGTATGGCTTCAACCTACAAGTTGTGGTAACCAAAGCGAAGGCAAGCTTCTCCATCGGTGGGTATCTTTCCTCTACATCTCGAAGTGCTCGACTTGTGTAGTACATGGGCTTCTGCACCCTATCTTCTTCCTTAACTAAGGCCGTGCTGATTGCAGCTGGGGACACTGTCAAGTAGAGGAACAATTCTTCCCTAGGCTGAGAGGGACTTAGCAACAGAGGGGACAAGAGGTAGGTCTTCAGGTCTTCGAATGCTTGTTGACATTCTGCCGTCCATTTGAAAGATTTCTTCAACGTGCGGAAAAAAGGTAGGCACTTGTCCGTTGCCCTCGATACGAACCTATTCAACACGGCTACCTTGTCATTGAGGCTTTTCACCTCCTTCACGTTCTTTGGTGGCACCATTTCCATTATGGCCTGGATTTTTTCAGGATTGACTTCGATGCCCCTAGGAACTTTCCAACCGTTACCCCAAATGTACACTTGCTTGGATTAAGCTTCATGTTGTAAAAGAGAAGGGTATTGAAGGTTTCTCGCAGGTCATACAGATGATCGTCCTCCCTTCGACTTTTTACCAATATGTTGTCAACATAAATTTGGACATTTCTTTTGATCTGATGTGCAAACATCTTGTTCATGAGCCTTTGATACGTTGCGCCCTCGTTTTTTAGGCCGAATGACATCACTTTGTAGCAGAAGAGGCCTTGACTAGTGACAAATGAAGTCATCTCTTGATCTGCTTCGTTCAGCTTGATCTGGTTGTAGCCAGAGAAGGCATTTATAAAGCTAAGCAACTGGTGTCGAGCTGTAAAGTCTACTAGGACATCAACCTGCGGAAGGGGGTAACTATCCTTAGGGCATGTTTTGTTTAGATTCGTGAAGTCCACGAATATCTTCCACTTCCTGTTGGCTTTCTTAACCATCACTACGTTGGCTAGCCAGTCAGGGTAGTAAACTTCTCTGATGAAGTTTGCCTCTTGCAGCTTGCAGACTTCTTCTGCTATAGCTTAATCTCATTTTTGGGCGAACACTCTCTTCTTCTGATGAATAGGTGGAAAATCAGGCGACTTGTTTAACCTGTGCACCATGACTGAGGGATCAATCTCAGGCATGTCTTCATGACTCCAGGCGAAGACATCCTGATTCTCCCAGAGAAAAGTCGTGAGCGCTTGGCGGACTGGCGAACTGGCAAGGGTGCCGACCCTAGTTGTTCATTCTGGTTGGGAATCGTCAAGAAGTATCTCTTCAAGTTTTTCAATGGGCTTCGCCATCATCCGATGTTCTTCTATGTTTATGGCCTGAAAATGGTCGTCCATCTCCAACATAGCTATGTAGCACTTGTGTGCAGCTACTTGATCTCTACGCAATTCTCCTACTCCATAATTGGTAAGGAATTTGATCATAAAATGGTAGGTCGAGGTTACTGCCTTCCACGAATTGAGGGTGGGTCGTCTATGATGGCATTGTAAGCAGACAAGTAGTCGACCACAAGGAATGTTATGTCCTTAGTGATTTGCTGGGGGTAGTCGCCAACCGTTACGGACAATGTAACTACACCAAGGGGGAATATCCTTGTTCCTCCAAAACCAACGAGCGGAGCATTCATCAGAACTAATTGCTCTCTATCAATCCTTATTTGTTGGAATGCCGGGTAGTAAAGGATGTCAGCTGAGTTGCCATTGTCAACCAGGACCCAGTGTGTGTTGTAGTCTCCTACCCAGATGCTAACAACGAGTGCATCGTCGTGTGGGTGGTGAAGAAGTCAAGCATCTTCTTCTGAGAATTTGACGACGGGGTTATCGATCCATGCTATCTTGGGGACGAAGCCTGTTAGCTGGACATTTTGAACCATCCTGAGGTAAGTCTTATGAGCCTTTTTAGACGATCCAAAGGTCGTAGCGCCTCTTACAATCATTCTTATATCTCCTACGGGCGGCCTAGGATGCTTATTCTCTCGTCGAAGGACCTGCTCTTGCAGTGGATCTGCTCTTTCCTTACTGATGAACCTTTACAACTTTCCTTGTCTGATGAGAGCTTCTATTTGTTGCTTCAAGTTGTAATAGTCGGTCGTGTTATGACCGTGGTCACGGTGGAAACGGCAGTATTTGTCTCTAGACCTCTTGTTAGGATCTCCCTTCAGCTTGCCGGGAAATGTTAAAGCTCCTTCGTCTTTAATTTACATCAAGACTTGGTCGATTAGGGTAGTCAGCGAGGTGAAGCTCATGAACTTCCCCGCAGGGGGCTTAGAGCGCCTGTCCTCCTGTCGTTTTCCGGTCCTAGCCATCTTCCACCCTCTATCCTGCCATATATCTTCCTATCTTTCCCTTTTCTTGGGCTTTTCTTCTCGGGCTAGAAGTGCGTCTTTCGCGTTCATGTACTTAGTCGCCCTGTAAAGCACATCTGACATAATCTTTGGGTCATTCTTACATAGAGAAAATAGGAACTTACCCTTCCGTAGCCCATTTGTGAATGTGGCTACAAGTATCTTGTCGTTAGCTTCATCGATTAAGAGTGCCTCTTTATTAAAACGGGCTATGTAAAACCTCAGCGTCTCATCCTCCCATTGCTTAATGCTCATCAGGCATGCAGTAGACTTCTTATTCATGTGCCGTCTCGATAAAGTGCGAAGCAAATTGAGCGCTTAACTCCTTAAAGGTACCAATGGAGTTGGGCATCAGCCTGCTGAACCAAATCCTTGCGGGACCCTTCAGCGTGGTGGGGAAGGCCCTGCACATGATTTCGTCTGCCACTCCTTGCAAATGCATCAGAGTTTTGAAGGACTCCAGGTGATCTAGGGGGTCCTTAGATCCGTCGTTGCTTTCCACCTGAGGCATACAGAACTTTGGTGGAATGGGAAACGACATGACAGGTGTGGTGAATAGTGAATCAGTTAGATAGACCAAGTCATTGAGGTCGCTAGACACCTGTCCTTTGAGGGTATTCATCATGAAGTCCATCCGTTCCTTCATTATTTGCATCTTCGCTACTATATGAGGCGGAGTCATATCTGTGGCGGATGGACAGCTTGTATCTTGCTTCTCTTGCTTGCTTGGGGCGTTGCTGCCTTCCAGCCCCTCTTGGTTCCTTCTTTCAGCACTGGTTCCTTCCTGGACCTCCTCTTGGGTGTTAAGTGCTGTGTTCTTCTGGCCCAGCTAGTCCTCTTGATTATGATTCTGCTTGGTGAGGCGTTCTACTGTTGCTGCGAGGGTTTAAACTTGTTTCTTTAGGGCAGCAGCACACGGTTTGTCACCCTGGTTGTTTGTGGTTGTTGCCATCGATCGAGTAAGTATCATACAACGTTTTTGTCCAGGAAGCGGCAAGTATGGCTTATCTTCATGTCCCCATAGACGGCGCCAACTAATGATGCTAAAAATTGTTAATAAGTCACACAGTCCTCATGTGCTCGAGACAAGACCTGCACAACACGAAACAAGATGACCTTACAAAGAGTACCGGTGTGGTACCAACCAAAAACCCTCCGAAAGTCAAGTTAGAGAACTCTTCACAACTCTAGAGTGTCAAAGTTGAGGAAATTATGCGTATCTTGGTTTCTGAGGGTTTTGGGGTTTTTATAGTTGCATAGGGATGACATTCGTTCCTTGGCTAAGAAGATGTTTCCTTGTGAAAGATATTCTCTTTAATTCACATATTTTGCGGAATCCTTTCCTTGTAGGATTCTCCTTGATTTGGGATAATCGTGGGGCATAAGATATTTCCTTATATACTCATACGTGGGGGCCAAGTAAGGCCATGTCAGACTCATCAAAGGTTTGCTTGTTCCCTTCAGCTTCCTTTTGTCAGTTTTTGATGCCATCTACATACCCTAGTCGTCTCGTCCAGGTGTTTGTTGGCCTCAAGGTGCACCCGTCAGCTTTGAGGTGGAACCGTTGACCATATATTCATTGGTTGTTTAAGAATGTGTGGCCGACGAGTTCATCACGATCATTGCCTTTGCCTGATATGGACGAATTCATTTACATTACAATTTTGCCTTTATCATAAAGTTTGTAACTTTAATAGATTAAATTGGTTCTTTGGTATCTATCTTGGGTGGAAAAGGTTTATATTTGTTTGAATAGAAGGGTTTTAATACTTGGTTTGGTTTTGATCAGTAATTTATCGCTGCCTTTTTTTTTAAAGAAAAAATAATTTAAAGAAAGTTAATTAAAATCATTCAATAAGTTCAATTAAAAGTGAAAGAAAAATGATAATACAAATGCCGATTATTATAATTTATAACCACCGGCACATGATGATACACTTAAGTTTTGCATGTGGCTTTGGCTGCAATACAGGGAACGAGGATTCAATAGTTAGAAAGTTACATTTAATGATGGTTTATATGACTTAAATGCACTTTACATATTTACAACTTTTTTTCTTTTCCCCTTTATTAGTTTATTTATGGTTCAAACTATCACAAAATAAATTTGTCTAATTTTTTACACTTAGAAATTTGAGTTGATGAAAATCATGGAAAAGGAAACAAAATTTCTAATAATCATGAATATTGTTATGGAATTTTTTTTTCCAAGCAACCAAATGGTGTCATTAGTGACCTACTTTTCTTTGGAATTTTGAGATTCATAAACAATTTTATTTTTCAAATTCAAATAATTTGTAGTTCTACTTATCTTTGTAGCTAGGTTGCCCTTAGATCTTTATTTTCGTGGTTCCATCTAGCAGAACCGTATAGCGCAGCAATTCTCAGAAACCTGCCCCTCGTTTCAAACCTTGAATAAGAGTGTCATACAATAATACATTTTCTAGCTAGCAGATTGGAAATCATACAACCAAACATAAAAGAAAAAACAAAGACATCTCAAAATTAATTAATAAATGTCTGGCCAATTAGTAAATGGTTTTCAGGAGAAATGCATGCTTGACGGGACATTAATTAACATGTCTGTTTCTAAGCCACACTCCCAGACCCGCATCAATTTTCCCATGTCAATAATCTTCTTGATAAACCCCAAGACTGCGCTTTCATCTGCTCTCATGTTCCTCACAATGTCTTCAACTCCTCTAGCATCCCCACCACATTCTTTATTTTCACTGTCATATGGCATGAAAAAAGTGTAATTGAGGGTCAACTGCTTTAAAAGTAAAAACGGGCCCAATTTCTTGCCAAAATTCCAATGAGAAAATTCACTAATAACATTGTCTCTAGATGCAATTTGACATCAGGAACTTCAGGATGTCTGAACCATGATCAACATCTACCGTTCAGTTGGTAAACCATGTATTTCCATGGAATTTTTCCTTAGTGATCCCTAATTGTGATAAATATTTTTAATTTGCGAAGAGCAAATAGGGATAGAGTTCAGAGAATTTATGTGCTATTGACAATTGTTTGTTAGAGTAGTTAAAATATTGGTGTTGGGTATTGGGGTTGTTATGACCACAAAAAATCTACTTCAATAATTTGAAACTAGACATGTGGCATGCCCTATGCGACATGCTCGGAGGCTTTTCATATTTTTTTATTATTATTTAATATCAAAATTTTGCATGCATCCCAACTTGACATTTACAAGTTTGTCCAATAATGTTATGTATTTACAAATTACTAATATAATTAGGAGTATAATGAGGCTAACACCAAATAAATAAACACTGAAATAACATTGAAATCTTATGTTTATGTGTGGATGTGTTCAACTCTTTTGGATGATTGGAAAAGTTGACACTAAACCATAAAAAAAAAAAAAAAAAAAAAAATCCCTTTAAGCACGTATGCAAGCACCATGTGCAATGAAGTTAGTTTTTGTATATTTTTAAAGAGATGTTTTCTTGCCAAACTATCAATTCCAAAAAAGGCAAGCCATAAAAAAAAAATTGAAAACCTCAATTGCAACCTCAAATTTTGCCATCACTTAGTATCCCACCCTATCATTTGAATTTGTTTTTACTTACACTTATGAGAGAGAGAGAGAGAGAGAGAGAGAGAGAGAGAGAGAGAGAGAGAGAGAGAGAGAGAGAGAGAGAGAGAGAGAGAGAGAGAGAGAGAGAGAGAGAGGATTCAAATTATACCTTATGTAACTTTAAGTAATATTACATTACCCAATATTCTTTAATTGAATGCAAATTTTGACCAATCTACTGTTATTAAATTTTATTATTAATTAATTGTTTAAATTCAAATTTTTTAAGTTTAAAATAATGAATAAAATATGAGTTTATGGTTCAAATAGTAAATAACGTCTAATTGGCATAAAATGAGCATACATGTTAAAAACATATAGAACAGGTAATCCAATAATGAGATTTTCAAAATATGAATTTAATAATAAGTTATTGAGTGGTGTAACATTGTTTAAAATTATTTCAAGTGTAACTTAAACCCAATTCGTGTGTATATATATATATATATATTGATAGATAAATAGTGAAGGATGAAGATGTGGGATTCCTTGTTACAAATATGAGATATCACAAATAACATCATTACCACTAGGCTATCACTTCAATTTTATAAAATTAAAAATATAGAAAAGAACTTTTCTTATTATATTAATATCTTTTGACATCAAACACATACAAAAATGCATGAGAGAGAGAGAGAGAGAGAGAGAGAGATTGCTCTTTAGGCAAACAATAGTTTCATTCGAAAATGAATGTAACTGCACACTTATTCTTGATAAACACAGCTTATTAGGTTAATCATCATTCTCATTCTCCTCTAACGATCTTCCCATAGTTTCATGAGTGAAAAAAAATGTAATTGCCATCCCCAATAAACAAACTCCAGCAAGTATTATCAATGAGACTGTCATTCCACGTGTTTTAACCCCATCTGAAGCCCAGACAAATCCTACCGAACCAATAATTGCCCCTACCTTCCCAATAGCACCAGAAATGCCATGACAAGTTGATCTAAATCTTGCTGGAAAAAGCTCTGCTGGTACTATAAAAGTGGTTGTGTTCGGTCCAAAATTTGCGAAGAAGAAGGTGAGGCCATAAAGGACTAAAAAGCTTGTTTTACTTTTAAGGTTATTCGATTTATCGTCCCAATATTTGTTATAGGTTATCCCAAGTACTAAGAAAACCAATGCCATCAAGGAAAAACCCAACATTTGGATTTTGACTCTTCCAATCTTGTCAATGAAATAAACACTGAACCAATAGCCTGGAATTGTAGAACAAACTGCGATAATTGCTTGGAGTTTTGCAGCTTCAAAAACATCTTGATAGACATTCTTGTCTCCATTCTCTGCAATATATATACGAGACTGGAAGAAATTGCTGCAGTAAAAAACAATGTCAACAAGGAACCATGTGAAGGAGCAAGAGAATAAATCACGGCCATGGAGACGAAAAAATTGCTTGGAGAGGAGGGGATAAGATGGTGGAGAAAGTGTTAGTAGGTTATCTTCCATAATTTGACTCATTGGAACTTCCATCACCCTCTCCATATCCATAACCGCTTGGACAATATTTTGTTCCACCAAAGCTGTATATCTGGGTGAAAAAAACAATACATAAGTACAAAGAGAAAAATTATCATCCATTGATTAAGATCAAAGCTTAATATATCAATTTGAAAGTGTCGCTGACTCCCAATCCCCATGCCAATGTTTTCCTTCTTCCATTTTGAATTAGGACTTTTTATTTCTGTAAAATATATATGCAAGTGACAACATAGGATGGTTTTAAAGAGTAAGTTAGCTTGGTGATTAGTAATTTAGTATTACATTAGTTTATAAACTTTACAGCCACAAATTGTGTAAAAATATTGCAACCACAAATTATTTTACAAATATCATAAATAATGAAAAAGTTTGTAAAAAATATTGTAACATATATATCTTATAACTCAAACTTTTTTCAAACTTTATAGTAAAATTTATAATATTTCTAAAATCACTCAAATATAAATTTTACTATTTACCTGTGGGTTTCGGGCATCTTCATTCGCCAGTAAAATGTTAACCCAGCCGGAATAGCACCAAGTATCAGTATCAACCTCCATGCAATATCTGCCTCCTTAGGCGTCGGATCTTTTGGCGCTCCTTTAGCTGCGTGGTCAAATATTGCACAAACGAACATCGTGACCACCGAAGCAACCAAAATCCCAAAGCCCTGCATGGAAAACACAGCGGCTATAAAAGAACCACGTGTCCTCTTGTTAGCATACTCCGACATAATTGTAGCCGACAAGGGATAGTCCCCACCAACGCCGAAGCCCAGAAACAACCCCAAACTCACTAGAACACAGCCCCTTGTGGTGCATATAGAGAATCCACATCCAATGGAGCTTAGCACCATGATCATCAATGCGATCCCGTACACGCCAACTAGATCACCGAGCCTACCAAACACCAGTTGACCAATGACAGGACCCAGAAGAGCGATGGCCACCATGATGGACACAACCACACGTGGGGTCACATACTCATGCTTCTCGTAGTAGATTCGTCCGATGAACATCATAATCAAAGGGATACTGAAGAGGTCATAGGCATCAGTGAAGAGGCCCATGCCAGTTATGATGATGGCCTTGAAATGGTAAAACTGAGTTCTTGCAATGTCAAGGGCGGAAAGAACTTTTAACGCCATTCTTATTTCTTGCAAAATTGCAAAGCTTACCTTCTATCCTTTTTGGTTTTATAACAAGACTCAGAAAGTGAAAGGGCATTGAATTTTTTTTTTTTTGGTGTGTGTGTCGTTGTTAACATTGTGGTACGAAGTACCAAGTAGTTTCCTTGAAGCTGTTGGGTTATGCTTTTTTTCTTTTTTTCTTTTTTTTTTTTGATAACAAGTTAATGGTTTATGCTTATGCACTTATGCTATACTTATTTAAAAGAAGGTATTTCATCAAGATGGGGATCGAATTCAAACCTACCGCAAGCATTTTGGGCAAATACCAAGTTGCTGTTTCAAACATAATTTAAAACGTTTGGTAGAGTATAATATTAAAAATCTTATATTGTTAGTACAACGTAAATTAAAAATAATTTCTCTTCAAAAACCTAATATTAGAAAAGTCGAACCAATCTGAATGGAATTCATGACTGCATAGTTCAAAGATGGGACAAGGTTGTTCTCCGCTTCTATTTGGCATACATATATTTTGGGGTCTTTGCAACTTGCAAGTATTAATGTACCACACATCCATATCTAAAAATAGTCCCCCTTAAAAAAATTCGAATAATGTATATATATATTTATATATATATATATTCTTTTTGTAAAAGTCAACACGTTATCTGAGGCCAACTAACGTCCACGAAAGACTTCTTATTTCCTTACAAACGCAAAAATATAGAAAAGTTTGTATCAACTAGTGTAGTAAACATCCTAGCATTTCAAAGTTATATATAGTATAGTTAACAAAATTTAACATAAATAAAATTTTATAATATATATAAATAAAAATTATTATCCAAGGAATTATTTTAAGATAAGATCCAAATTGGCAAACTCAAGCATCAAGAGAAGAATATATTTGGGGGTAAACAATACAAAGCCAATTTTTGAACAACATATTGAAAAGGTTGAAAAAAAAAATCAATTCTACCATCATAAGGTCAAAATTTTTATGAGGATAATTTGCTTGAAAATTATTTTGAAGTCAAAGAGGAAAATGTGGATGTTCTAAGAAAATTGATGAAAATTATAGTGAAGTAAGAGATCATGAGTCAAAAATTGTAGAGAAAAATTGTCAAAAATCTTGATGAAAACAAATTAGGTGATAGTAAATCCTAAGCTTTTATTATTTTAGTGAGAGGTGACATACCAAAGTTTATTGATTTACTTTATTGGGGTTGAAAGATTTGATTTGATCATGACTCTTATTTAGTGAATCTTATTAATTATATAAAGATCAAGAAAAAAGAATTTGAACAAAGTTTAACTACAAAATCGGTTATGTAGCCTAAACTACAACCTTACTTAATATATTTTTATTAGAGGTGAATTTTGATAAATCCACCATTGATTATATCTTCTTCTTCTAACCTCCATGCTTACAAAATTTCTAAAAAATTAAAGGTCAATAACTATGTCATCAATAAATTGTTTAAATTGTAAATTTTTGTAGTTTAAAATTATGCATAAAATATAATCTTATAGATCATATAATAAATAATTTCCGATTGACACAAAATTTGACATGTGTATTAAGAATGAAAAGAACATATAATTCAATAGTTAGATTTTTAAAATACGTAGTAGTGTTTATTTTATTGAGTAAGATTATAACCTTAGGTTATAACTAATTTTATAGCAAAATTTTGTTCAAAAAATTTAAATTGCTCAATTGATGACTTACAAGTTTGGGAAGAAGACAAGAGTGTTGAAATATTAAAAATATTTATGCCCAAGAATATTAACTTATAGGGTTTTCCTTTTTTCTTTTCTAATTTTGGTTTTTAAGTGGAAAGGCAAAGCCTTTAAAGTAACCCAAATCTGAAAAGAAAGAGTACGACAATGGATGGTTTTCAATTCATTGAAATTTCTTTGAATTTTTGTTTTCAAACTTTGTAATTTTAATGGTTTAATTTGATTCTTTGGTATCTATCTTGGGTGGAAAAGGTTCATATTTGTTTAAATGTAAGGGTTTTAGGTTGGTTTTGATCCGTAATTTTTCGTTGCTACTTTTTAAAGAAAAAAATAATTTAATCATTTGTTTTTTTACTGAAAAACATAAAGGAACGAAATAATAAAATAAAACAAAACTGAGAGGAAGTATGATTTTCTGTCTGTGCGAAGGAACAGCAGAGAATGAATGGAGCATACTGCTTGGAAGCTTGACACTGTAGATGAGGATGAGGTTGTTTCATGGGCCATGAAGTGCCAACACGAGTCTGCTGTAGGCTTATATGGATCCGTAGTTCTCTTACTTCAACAAATTATGTATTCAAGTTGCATTCTGTTCGACATTCATTATCTGATGGCTATACATTGTCATTTTTCAGATGGTTATACTTCAATAAGTCAAACTGACTGATGATTAACATTACATGATTTTTAAAGAATATTAATTAAAATCATTCAATAAGTTCAATTAAAAGGGAAAGAAAAACAATAATACATATGCCGATGATTATAATTTATAACCACGGGCACATGATGATACACTTAAGTTTTGCAGGTGGGTTTGGCTGCAATATAGGGTATGAGAATTCAATAGTTAGAAAGTTACATTTAATGGTGTTGATAGGACTAAAATGTAGTTCACATATTTACAACTTTTTTTTCTTTAACTATGTACTTATGTTTCAAACTATCACAAAATAAATTTGTTTATAATTTTTTTATACTTAGAAAGAAATTTGGGTTGATAAGAATCATGGAAAAGGAAACAAAATTTATAATAATTATGAATAGATTGTTGTGGAATTTTTTATGCAAGCAAGCAAATGGTATCATTAGTGACATACTTTATTTTTTGGCTTCTTTGGAATCTTGAGATTAGTAAACAATTTTATTTGTCAAATTCAAATAATTTGTAGTTTCTACTTATATTTGCAGGTTGCCCTTAAATCTTTGTTTTTGTGGTTCCATCTAGCATACCCTTATGGCAGAACTCTGCCCCTCGTTTCAAAATTTGAATAAGAGTGTCATACAATAATACATTTTCTAGCAGGTTGGAAATCATACAACCTTACATAAAAGAAAAAACAAAGACATCTCAAAATTAATTAACAAATGTCTGGCCAATCAGTAAATCGTTTTGAGGAGAAATGCATGCTTGAACGGACATTAATTAAGATGTCTGTTTCTAAACCACACTCCTTGACCCACATTAATTTTCCCATCTCAATAATTTGCTTGCACATAAACCCCAAGACTACGCTTTCATCTGCTCTCATGTTCCTCACAATGTCTTTAACTCCTCTTACATGCCCGCCATATTCTTTATTTTCACTGTCATGGCATGAAAAAAGTAATTAAGGGACCATTGCTTTAAAATTAAAATGGGCCCAATTTCCTTCCAAAATTCCTATGAGAAGATTTCAAGAATGAATTCACATAATGACAGTTTCAAACTAATAACATTGACTCTAGATGCAATTTGACATCAGGAACTTCAGTATGTCCAAACCATGATCAGCATCTACCGTCCAGTGGGTAAACCATGTATTTCCATGAAATTCTTCCTTAGTGATCCTTAATTGTGATTAGTATTTTTAATTTGCAAAGAGCAAATAGGGACAGTTCATAGAATTTCTGTGCTATTGACAATTGTTTGTTAGAGTTTTAAAATATTGGTGTTGGGTATTAGGATTTTTATGACAAAAAAAAAAAATCTACTTCAATAATTTGAAACTAGACATGTGGCACGCCCTATGCACGTGCTTGGAGGCTTTTCATTTTTTTGGTTCTATGTCAAAATTTTGCATTCATCCCAATTTGACATTTACAAGTTTGTCCAAATAATATTATGTATTTGCAAATTACTGATATAACTAGGAGTGTAATAAGGCTAGTACCAAATAAATGAACACTGAAATAGTATTGAAATCTTATGTGTATTTGCGGATGTGTTCAATTCTTTTAGATGATTGGAAAATTTTGACATTAAACCAAAAAAAGAAAAAGCCTTTGAGCACATACGCGAGCAACATGTGCAATGAAGCTAGTTTTTGTTTTTGTTTTTATTTTTGAAGAGATGTTTTCTTGCCAAACTATCTATTCCAAAAAAAAAAAAAATTAAAAAATTAAAAAAAATAAATAAAAGAAAAGGCAAGCAATCACAATAAAATAGAAAACCTCATTTGCAACTTCAAATTTTGCCATCTCTTAGTATCCCACCCTATCGCTTGATTTTTTTTTTTTTTACTTGAGAGAGAGAGAGAGAGAGAGAGAGAATTCAAATTATATCTTGTGTAACTTTAAGTAATGTTACACCGCCCAATATTCTTTAATTGAATGCGAATTTTGACAAATTTATAATTAAATTATGTTATCAAACTATTATTTAAATTCAAATTTTGAAGTTTAAAATAATGTATAGAAAATGAGTTTATGGTTTGAATGATAAATAACATTCGATTCACATAAAATTGACATGTGTGTTTAAAATATATAGAATAAGTAATCCAATGATGGGATTTTCAAATATGAATTCAATAACAAGTTATTGAGTGGTATAATATTACTTAGAGTTACATTATGTGTAACTTGAACCCAACTTATATAAATATATAATAGTGTAAGAAGGAAGATGTAGGATTCCCCACCATAAACATAAGATACCACAAATAATGTCATTACTACAAGGCTATTACTTGAACCTTATTTATAAAAAAATGCAAATAAAAAAAAAAAAAAAAACTTTTCTTATTGTATTAATATCTTTTGACATAAAATACATACAATCATGCTTGAGAGAGAGAGAGAGAGAGAGAGAGAGAGATTGCTCTTTAGGCAAACAACAGTTTCATTCGAAAATGAATGTAACTGCACACTTACTCTCTCAATAAGCATCATTCTCATTCTCCTCTAACGATCTTTCCAAAACATCATTCTCATTCTCCTCTAACGATCTTCCCATAGTTTCACGAGTGAAAAAAAATGTAATTGCCATCCCCAACAAACAAACTCCAGCATGTATTATCAATGAGACAGTCATTCCACGTGGTTTTGCCCCATCTGAAGCCCAGACAAATCCTACAGAACCAATAATTGCCCCTACCTTCCCAATAGCACCTGAAATGCCATGACAGGTTGATCTAAATCTTGCAGGGAAAAGTTCTGCTGGAACTATAAAAGTGGTTGTGTTCGGTCCAAAATTTGCAAAGAAGAAGGTGAGGCCATAAAGGACTAAAAAACCTGTTTTAGTTTTATGTCTATTCGATTTATTGTCCCAATAGTTGTAGGTTATCCCAAGTACTACGAAAACAAATGCCATCAAGGAAAAACCCATCATTTGAATTTTGACTCTTCCAACCTTGTCAATGAAATAAACACTGAAAAAATAGCCTGGAATTGTAGAACAAAGTGCGATAATTGCTTGGAGTTCTGCAGCTTTAAAAACATCTTGATAGACATTCTTGTCTCCATTCTCTTCAAGATATATACGAGACAGGAAGAAATTGCTACTGTAAAAAACAATATCAACAAGGAACCATGTGAAGCAGCAGGAGAATAAATCACGGCCATGGAGACGAAAAAATTGCTTGGAGAGGAGGGGATAAGGTAGTGGAGAAGGTGGTAGTAGCTTATCCTCCACAATTTGACTCATTGGAACTTCCATCACCTTCTCCATATCCATAACCGCTTGGATAATATTTCGTTCCACCAAAGCTGTATATCTGGGTGAAAAAAACAATACATAAGTACAAAGAGAAAAATTATCATCCATTGATTAAGATCGAAGCTTAATATATCAATTTGAAAGAGTCGTTGACTCCCAATCCCCATGCCAATGTTTTCCTTCTTCCATTTTGAATTAAGACTTTTTATTTCTATAAAATATTTATGCAATTGACAACATAGGATGGTTTTAGTGAGCAAGTCAGTTTAGTGAGTAGTATTACATCAGTTACAAACACTGAAGCCACACACTGTGTATCAATACTATAGTTACAAATTATTTTATAATATTTTAAATAGAATTCAGAATTTGTAAAAAATACTATAACATATCTTGTAATTCTAACTTTTTCCAAACTTTATAGTAAAACTAATAATCTCTAAAATCTCTCAAAATATAAAATTTACTATTTACCTGGGAGTTTCGGGCATCTTCATTCGCCAGTAAAATGTTAACCCAGCTGGAATTGCACCAAGCATCAGTATCAACCTCCACGCAATATCTGCCTCAGGCATCGGAGGCGTCGGATCTTGTGGTCCTCCATTAGCTGCGCGTTTAAATATTGCACAAACGACCATCGTGACCACCGAAGCAACCAAGATCCCAAAGCCCTGCATAGAAAACACAGCAGCTATAAAAGAACCACGTGTCCTCTTGTTAGCATACTCCGACATAATTGTAGCCGACAAGGGATAGTCCCCACCAACCCCGAAGCCCAGAATGAACCTGAACAACCCCAAACTCACTAGAACACAGCTCCTTGTGGTGCATATAGAGAACCCACATCCAATGGAACTCAGCACCATGATCATCAACGCGATCCCATACACGCGGCGCCTACCGACTAGATCACCGAGCCTACCGAATACTACTTGACCAATCACGGTACCCACAAGAGCGATGGCCGTCATGATGGACACAACCGTGGGTGGGATCACATACTTGTCATGCTCGGCCCCCTTCTCGTAGTAAATTCGTCCGATGAACGTCATAACCAAAGGCATACTGAAGAGGTCATAGGCGTCAGTGAAGAGGCCCATGCCAGCTATGATGATGGCCTTGAAATGGTAAAACTGAGTTCTTGCAAGGTCAAGGGCGGAAAGAACTTTTAACGCCATTCTTATTTCTTGCAAAATTGAAAAGCTTAAGCTTCTATCCTTTTTAGTTTAATAGCAAGACTCAGAAAGTAAAAGGGCATTGAATTTATTTATTTATTTATTTATTTTTTGGTGTCGTTGTTAACATACAGCTGTTTGGAACGAAGTACCAAGTAGTTTCCTTGAAGTTGATGGGCTATGTTATTACTATCTTTCTTTTTTTTTTGTTATTACTTAACAAATAAGAAGATAAGAATATTGACTATTTGTCCATGATTCCATCAAGATGGGGATCGAATTCAAACCTAACGCAAGCATTTTGGGAAAATACCAAGTTTACGGTATCAAAACATAATTTAAAACGTTTGGTAGAATATACTTTTTGGTAAGAATATATTTTTTGCACTAATAACATTATTTTTTCCTGTGGTTTTTCAAAATAGTAATTATAGATGTGGGGTAAAAGCCCAGGATCGTATATTGGGCCTTGGGCTAGACCTGAGGATATGTGTGTCTGAAGAGGGCGAGTTATTATAAGAAACCCAAAAGTTCAGAATTATAAAAGGTGGAGTAGAGGAGGATGGTTCGAGGAGAAGTTCAGTCTCGGATAAGGTTAAATACTGATCAACTCTGTTCTTCAGCAACTTAGGACCCTCTAGAAGACTTCCACGACAAGAACAATCCTCATACATGTACAAAAGAGATAAGAATCCAAAAATATCTAAAGGAAAAGTTGTTGCCACCACATTAAATCCATAGCAACTACTTTCCTGACCGCATTTTTGTGGAGAAGACCTTTAAACAGTATTTCATTGGCAACTACAACTCACAGAAGACCAAAGGAGGTGGCTGATGGGACAGTCACTCAAGTAGCAACCCAGATGGTTGACAAGTGTAAGGTGAAGATGATCAAAGGGGACTATATAATGGAAGAACTCCTCCACAAAGAAGAGGTAGAAAAATAGGAAGGGAGAGGACATTGTAGCAAAAAGCAAAACCTGTAGTCATATCAGTTGAATTTTATAAACACGTACTGCCTTCTCGGACATTATTTTTATGCATGGTTATTGACTTTACCATCTTTATATTACATCTAAAACCCCTGCTGATCGTTGTTAACTTCATTAGAGCCCAGATCTTCGACCCACTTTCTACAAATTCTATTGTATTAGGCTTACAAATCTAAAGTCTTGTACATTTGAGACGTGGGCTGCAAATTGAGTCCTTACAATAGATTTATATATTTTTTTTAAATAGTAATTATAGGTTTACATTGTATTATCAATATAAATCATACATTGTACACATTTTTTTAGTTTATAATATTACAAATCTTATATTCTTAGTACAATATAAATTAAAAAATATATATTTCTTTTCAAAAATCATAAATTAGAAATGTGGCGTACAGGAATCTAAATAAGGTAGTTGCGCCACGTGTTATACCCATGGCCAAGAGGGCCATTATTATGCCAAGGAGGTCACACCCTCAGATAGTAAGGCCACGTCAGTGGCACGTTACTAGAGGAGGTCATATTGTAGAGAAAGAGTTTCGGGAAGGGAGTTAGCCCTGACATGACTGAAGGGATGGTGGCTACCACCACATTTAATGTATCCCACCAAACCTCCTAGCTGCATTTATGTGGAGAAGACTCCTGAACAGTACTGCCTTGGCTACCACAACTCACAATGGATTTGGAAAGATGTCTGATGGGACAAGCACTCAGGTAGTGGCCTGAACGATCAACAAATGGAAGGCCAAGATCATCTAAAATGAGCTATATAATGTAAGAGACCCTCCAGGAAGAAGGGATCAGAAAATCTGTAGAGAAAACACTGTAAGGATTAGAACTGAAATTGCATCCCAGTTTAAAAGAAATATACGTAAGGATCACTATCCTTGGATTTTACCAAGGAAGGTTTTCTTTGCACAAAGCTTGTTTTTTCTTTACTCTCTTACTATCTTTGATTCACTATGCGTGTTATTTGATCCATTGAAACTTAGCTTTCAAGCCCACTCTCCACAAATTCATTGTGTTAGGCTCTTTGGGCCTTAATCCATTCACCTTTTAGGCTTAAGAACCAAAACCTACCTTCACAAGAAAAGTTGAACCAAAGTTACTGATGTTCCCAGAAGCTTTCCATATTTGATTGATGTTTATATCATATTAGAATTCATGGCTGCATAGTTCAAAGATGAGAAATGGTTTGTTCTCTTCTTCCATTTGCCATACATAGATTTTGGGGGTCTTTGCAACTTGCAAGTGTTAATGTACCACACAGGGACAGAGCCAGGACTCCTAGTTAGGGGGGCTGAAGTATATATAAAATAAAATAAAATAAAAAAGAGTTTATTGTGAAACTCCTTTTTTTTTTTTTTTTTTTTTTGATTGAATAGTATAAAACTCCAATTAGTATTAGTAAATCAAGGCAGTCAATTTGACTAAAGAAACAAAATATTTCTATACTAGTTTATACTAGTTTGCCATTTTGGAATTACCGCTACTTTAATATATATATTTATTGCACATTATATAATATCAATATATTAACCTAATATATAATAATATAAAAGTATATTATGCTTGAACTAGAATTATATTTTCTTTACTTTAGATTTTCGTTTCCCACCTACTGGCCCACCTACAAGCCAAGTTTTTTGTTTTTGTTTTCATCTGATTTATTCTCCTCCACTCATTCCATATCTTCTAGACCTTTCTTTTTTCTTTTTCTTTTTTTTTTTTCTTTTTTTTCTCTACCTTTTCCATATCCACACTAATGGACAAGATAATTACCTCCATCCAGGAAAGCCAACCTAGATGAGGACAAACCGGCATGAAGGCCACCATTCAATGCCTCGATGGTTACATATCAGCGAGAAGACCATTGGGGCTCTCATAAGGACCAAGTTAAAGACCAGAGACGTTACCTAAGCGAGCGTTAATTCACCATTTAAGAAGAACAACGGCTAGCGGAAAAAGCCTATATATACAAACCTACGAAATCCCTAAAGAGGGACAGATTTTCATTTTGACTACTTATGCTTGCTCTTGCAACTAAACTCTCTTGGTTATTCAAGTTCCATTCACTGACTTTGTCATCAAAGACTCTGTGGTCGGCACTACACCAGTGACCACACAAACTCTATTCTCAACCTTGCAAGAACGAGGACGAGCCCGTGCTGATTCATCTGGACGAACCTGATCAACTGAGGATTTTAGCATCATCAGTTTGGCGCCATCTGTGGGGATGGCAATTTCATGCTTCAGTCCAAAAGTGCAGTTCCATTCAATCCTAGAGTTCAAATGGAGTCTAGCATGCCACAAGGTTCTACAGCAGCAGGAGAATTGTTCTGGGACCAACCGGAATGACGATAAAGACAGCCACAAAAGAAATGATCGCCGACGAATAAATACCCCTGAAGAAACAAATGCAGACCTCCTTAGGGAAATAAGGAGAGAGATGGATGAGCTAAGAAGGGCAGTAAGGGAGAAGATGGATCGAAACTTGGATGGGATGGTCCGAATGATGGATTTGCCCTTCACAGCGAGGGTCTTGGAGTGCCTCATGCCCCCGAAGTTTCGTCTTCCACTGCTCGAGTCGTTCAATGGTCTAAAAGATCTGCTGGATCACATCACCACCTTCAAAATGACTTTGAGTCTGCAACAGCCCTTGGACGAGATAATGAGCCGTTCCTTCCCTACCACTCTCAAGGGAGCAGCACGAGTGTGGTTCTGTAAGATAACAACATCGACAACTTCAAACAACTTAGCAATTCTTTTATACGCCATTTCGTTGGTGGACAGCGCCATCTGCTCGCAGACCATTTGCTCACCATCAGGTAAGGAGAAACGAGACTCTAAGGTCGTACCTAAAACGCTTAACAAGAGAAACCCTGGAAATTGATGAGGCAGATGACAAAGTGCAATTAACAACCTTCAAAGCTGGATTGAAATCCAGAGAGTTTGTTGTTGTACTCGTGAAGAGCGCTCCGAAGACAATGGTAGAAATGCTGTTAAAAGCTCAGAAGTACATGAACACCAAAGAAGCTCTAGCAGTGATAGGTTACGAAGAGAAGCCCACTAAGAGAGAGGGAAAAAGAGAAGATCGGAGGGGACGAAAGAGAGATAGAGGAGGTCGTCAGGAGACTAACGAGAACAAATGGAGGAACGAGAAAACACCCAGGACAGTAAAATTTACCCCTGTGGTTATGCCTGTTGATAAAATTTTTATGCAGATTAAGGATGACTATCACCTTAAATGGCCGAAGTCGTTGCACTCATCGCCTAGTGTGCGAGACAAAAGGAAGTACTACCGCTTCCACAAAGACCATAGCCATTACACTGAAGATTGCAAGGACTTGAAGGAGCAGATTGAAGAACTCATCCAAAAAAGGAATCTCAAGAAATTTGTAAAGAAAGGATAATCTAGCCAACCCAAGGGTGACGACGGCAAGAGGCATCATACTATTCCCAAAGATGAGGCTAAGATATTTAAGCATCCACATAGTGTGATAGGAGAAATAAAAATGATCACAGGAGGACCGTCCACAGGTAAATCTTTCAAGTCCCTCAAGAAGTCACAGATGAGGCAAGTAAACAGCGTTCACAGGTTACCACCCCTAAAGCAAAGAAGAAGAACAGAAGCAGACATTTGGTTTTTAGAAAAAGATGCCAGGGGTATAAAGCAGCCGCATGACGACTCTTTGGTCATTACGCTTATGATAGAAGGGTTCAACACCAGATGGATCCTCATAGACAAAGGCAGTTCTGCGAATGTCATATATCTTTCAACTTTCCAGCAGTTGAGAGTAGATCCCAAAAGACTACGGCCTTTTGAATCCCCCTTCGTTAGTTTCAGTGGAGATCGGTGTAACCCAAAGGCATAGTGGCTTTAACGGTCACAGTAAGGACTCACCCCAAAAAGTAACTCATCAGCTGGACTTCCTGGTAGTAGATTGCCCATCCTCGTATAATCTAATTATCGGGAGGCTCACGCTCAACCACTAAAAAGCAGCAATGTCAACGTACTATCTAAAAGTAAAGTTCCTAACAGAATATGGTGTGGCGAGGTAAAAGGAAACTAGGTACTAGCCAAAGAATGCTACCATGTAGTACTGGCAGCAAAAGAAAACCATACATGGGTAATCGGGAAAAGGAGGAAAAGAAGGTGGAAGCTTTGGAAACTGTGGAACTAGTGGATGGAGAACCGTCAAAGAACACGAAGACAGGGACAAGCTTGAGCATTCAGATGAAGAGAAAGCTAGTCTAATTCCTCAAAAGCAACTTAGACATCTTTGCATGGAGTCACAAGGATATGCCAGGCGTAGCAACCGAAGTAATCCAACACCACTTAAATGTGGATCCTAAGAGAAAACTTGTCCAGCAAAGACAATGAGTATTCGCCCCTGAACGAAACAAAGCCATCATGGACGAGGTAAGCAAGTTGCTGTCGCAAGGTTTTATCCGAGAAGTATACTACCCAAATTGGCTGGCCAACGTCGTCTTGGGGAAGAAAGCAAACATAAAATAGAGAATGTGCATGGACTTCAAGGACCTGAACAAAACCTTCCCAAAAGACAACTCCCCCTGCCAAGAATAGATCAGCTTATAGATTCTACGGCAGGACATAGGCTCCTCACATTCATGGACGCATTCTCAGGATACAATCAAATTAGGATGTCAGAAGAAGATCAAGAGAAGACCGCATTCATCACCAGCCAAGGGCTCTATTGTTATAAGGTAATGCTCTTTGATCTGAAAAATGCAGGAGCAACCTACCAGAGGTTAGTTAACATGATGTTCAGTTAACAGATCGGGAGAAACATGGAGGTATACGTAGGCGACATGCTCGTCAAAAGCAAGGAGGAGGCCACGCACTTGGGTGACCTCGAGGAAACCTTCACAACCCTTAAAAGATACCAGATGAGGTTGAATCCTAGCAAGTGTGTCTTTGGGGTTGCATCTAGAAAATTCCTGGGATTCATGGTATCCTAGAGAAGAATAAAAGCTAACGTAGAAAAGATACGAGCCATACTAGAGATGGGCTTGCCAAGAACAGTGATGGAAGTTCAAAAATTAACTAGAGGATCACAGCTCTCAACAGATTCGACTCTAAAGCAACGAACAAGTGCCTCCCCTTCTTTAAGACTCTAAAACAAGCTTTTGTTAGAACGGAGGAATGCAAGAAAGCCTTCCAATAACTAAAACATTACTTGAGCAACCTGCCACTCCTAAGCCCGTCAAAGGAAGGGGAAAACCTATTCTTGTACTTGGTAGTGTCAACCACCACCATAAGTGTAGCTTTGATTCGAGAAGAGAATAAAGCACAGCTCCTGATTTACTATTGATGGGATAACAAAAAATTACATCTACAGCTCGTCCAGATGGGTCGTCCATGACGAATGATTAGCCAAACATCCAAGACCGTCTCCTATTCGTCCAGAACTCTCGTCCTTGAGAAGTTGACTAATTGAATAAACCTCTTAACCAAGTTGAAAGAGTCGTCCATATGCGAGGCACATGGACGACCAGACGAAGCTGAAGGGCGAAGTTGAGGAACTTAAGGCGGATGCTATTGAAAAGATACCCGCATCACATACTTGGAGGGACAAGTTTCAGGGCTTATTTCGTCCTTGGAGAAGGCACATGAAGAAGCCATATCAGCCTTCAAGAAGTCTGACAAATACAAAAATCGTCTAGACAGCCATTATGCTGCTAGATATGAGGACTTCCGTGCTGATGCCAAAGAAGCCTTCCCTGACCTCAACTTTGACTCCTTCAAGCTTCCTCTTGCAACAGAGAGCTCTATGCTAGCGACGAGTTCTGAGGACGTCAATGTGGTGGACGACGCTAATAACGAGGTGACACAAGACGATCCAAAGAATGCTCCCAGTGGTCAATCCCAGTGATTTTATCTTCCCGTTGAAAAGTTTTATATTTTAATTCTACTTTGGAAGTGCCCAGTGTTTTGGGCTTTTGCTTATTTCTCTCTTTTTTTTTTTTTTTAAATTTATTGGAGTACAATTTCCTCGTCCAAGTTTTTGGACGAGTTTTATGAACAAGTAACTTACTCAAGGGTTTTTGGACGGTGGTCGTCTACCCTTTAAATTTTATGAATGTATGAATGTTTTTCCTTTTCATTGTTCATTGTGCTTGAATATTCTTTAAACTTTGTGAACAAGTTTCATTCATATCGTCCATTCCATTTTCATGGTTGTGGGATTTTTCCTTTTATTAAGGCTTTACCTCGTCTTGAACATCTGGACAAGCTCCTTCGTGTATAACATAAAGAGATGTTTATTCCTTGTAAAGTTCGTCCATGAATGACGTCTTTTAGCCAGATTTAATTGTTGCTCAAATTTTGGACGACTGTTTACTCGTCCTTAATAAAAATTTCCCAACAATTGCTCGTCCATGGGCTGGATTGTTAAGTTGGTTAGATTCGTGTATAGGGCTGTGGTGTTTTTACACGCACATTGTTCGTCCATGGTGTAGACGATTGCATTTCAGGTTTATCTCGTCTTGAGCTTAGACAAACATACTTTTATTTTTCTTGCTTTATCCTTATCTAAAGGAAAGCTTTTAGACGATACTTCCTTGCTTCCAAGGATTTCAATCGTCTTTGGCCTTTCGCCTTCCGTGGATCTTCTTGAATCATAGAAGATTAAGGATTCCCATACAATCATACATAGAAATACACTATATATATACATGTTTGGAAATCCATACTATGTAATCATTCGTCCACAATCATAGCACATGCTTAAGAGCTAGTGGTTTTAGGAAGCTACAAATACTTATACATTACTTCGTCCATGAATAACATAAAGTACTTAAAACATCATAATAGTAATAAGTAAAACAGAGAACACTCCATGCTTCAATTCGTCAATCGACTCGTCCATGGTATTCGTCCAGCTACAATACTCATCCATAATCACCCTTTATTAATAGTACCTTCTCAGGTGTTCAACATTCCAAGGGTGTTCCAGCTTTCTTCCATCCAGAGCTTCTAAATAGTAGGATCCTTGCCTTTTGCAGTTGATTACCCTATATGGTCCTTCCCAATTTGGCCCCGATTTCCCGTGGGCTGGGTTTTTGGTGGCCAAAGAAACTTTCTTCAGGACGAGATCCCCTACATTGAAGCGTCTAGGTTTCACCATGGCGTCGTGCTGCCTTGCCATGAGATTTTTATACCTTGCTGTTCTTTGCTCTGCGTCCATCCTTACCTCGTCTATAAGGTCAAGGTTAAGACGAAGCTGCTCAGTATTTTGCTTGTCCTGGTACTTCATCACCTTGTGGCTGGCCATATGTACTTCTGCTGGTATAACTGCTTCACTCCCATAGGCCAATTTGAAAGGAGTCTCTCCTGTGGGAGTCCTCGCTGTTGTTCTGTAAGCCCACAAAACACCTGGTAATTCATCCGGCCATACTCCCTTTGCCCCTTCAAGCTGAGTCTTGATGATTTTCAACAGGGATCGGTTTGCTACTTCTGCTTGTCCGTTAGCCTGTGGGTGGGAGGGTGAGGAATAATGATTCTTGATACCAAGTTGCTCACAGAATTCTCTGAAGGGGGTGTTGTCAAATTGTCGTCCATTGTCAGATACTAGAACTCTTGGTACTCCAAATCTGCATACGATATTCTTCCAGACGAAACTTTTGACATTTTGTTGTGTAATTTTCACTAAGGGTTCAGCTTCCACCCATTTAGTGAAATAATCTATGCCCACTACCAAGAACTTCATTTTTCTGGTTCTAGTTGGAAAGGGGCCCAAAATATCCAAACCCCACTGTGCAAAAGGCCAAGGGGCCATCATTGGGGTGAGGTATTTTGAAGGCTGTCTAGGAATATTACTGAAACGTTGACATTGGTCACATACCTTAACATATG
Organism: Quercus gilva; assembly: GCA_023621385.1. Classification (NCBI taxonomy): domain Eukaryota; kingdom Viridiplantae; phylum Streptophyta; class Magnoliopsida; order Fagales; family Fagaceae; genus Quercus; species Quercus gilva. Next base: position 16,767,257 of record CM042474.1, read on the forward strand.
CCTTAGCATCAGCTTGGACGGTTGGCTAGTAGTACCCTGCACGAATGACCTTGTGGACGAGTGATCTAACTCCTAAGTGGTTTCCACACGCTCCTTCATGAACTTCTCTCAGCATGTAATTTGCCTCGTCTGGAGCTAAACACCTCAGGTATGGCTGTGAAAAACCTCTTTTGTACAACACTTCGTCCATAAGGATGTATCTGGCTGATTTAACTCTGAGCTTTCTGGCTTCGTCCTTCCCTTCTAGAAGCCTTCCGTCCTTCAAATATGAGACTATCGGAGTCATCCAATTCTCCTCACCTTCTATTTGCAACATTTCTGGAAGGTCTATGCTTGGCATGTATTGTATTTCATCTAACTTGTCCATTGCTTCATTAGCAGAGGCTTCTTTCACTAGAGTGTCTACTTCCGTGTTCTCTTCCCTCGGGATTTGAACGAAATTAGCTTCTCTGAATTTCTTCACAAGGCGTAACACCTTCCTCAAATATTTCTTCATTCTATCTTCCTTGGCTTCACATGTTCCATTTACTTGGCCTATGACCAACTGTGAGTCTCCCAGGACGAGTACTGAGCTTGCTTCTATAGATCTAGCTAACTTCAACCCTTTAAGAAGGGCTTCATACTCCACTTCATTGTTAGTTGTCTGGTATAGCAAGCGAACCTTGTACTTCAGTTTATCTCCTTCTGGTGATTGTAAGGCAACTCCTATACCTCCTGTATTCAGTGTAGATGACCCGTCTACATGGACGACCCATTTTTTACTGTCTTCTTTCTCATCCAAATCCTCATAACTTGGAGTGAATTCTGCGATGAAATCTGCCAGGGCTTGAGCTTTTATTGCATTTCTCGGTTGGTACCGAATGTCAAACTCACTAAGCTCAACTGCCCATTGGATTAATCGTCCTGCAGCTTCAAGTTTATTCATTACCTTCTTGAGTGGATGATCCGTCATGACATTGATGACATGACCTTGGAAGTAGTGTCTTAACTTCCTAGAAGCGGTTATTAGCGCGAAGGCTAACTTCTCTATCAATGGGTATCTTCCTTTCGCTCCTCTCAATGCCCTGCTAGTATAATACACAGGCTTTTGCACCTTTTTTTCCTCTCTGATCAACGCTGAACTTACGACATGTGGGGACACTGCTAAGTATAGATATAATTCTTCTCTTAACACGAATGGACTTAGCAATGGAGCCGTAGTGAGATAGTGCTTCAGGTCTTGGAAGGCCTTTTGACATTCGTCCGTCCACTCAAATGCCTTCCTGAGAATCTTAAAAAAGGGTAAACACTTATCAGTGGCTTTTGAGACAAACCTGTTTAAAGCTGCAACCCGTCTAGTTAGGAATTGGACTTCCTTGATGTTCTTCGGCAGTTCCATGTTCAATATGGCTTGGATCTTGTCTGGGTTTGCCTCAATTCCTCTCTCTGAAACCATGAATCCTAGAAACTTTCCTGACGATACCCCGAATGCACATTTACTTGGGTTTAGTTTCATCTTGTATCACCTTAGTGTTTCAAAGGTTTCCTGAAGATCATCCAAATGGCTTCCCTCATCTAAACTCTTCACAAGCATGTCATCCACATATACCTCTACATTCCGTCCTATCTGTGGACGAAACATGTGATTCACCAACCTTTGGTAAGTTGCTTCTACATTCTTCAGACCGAAGGGCGTCACCTTGTAACAAAACAAACCTTGACTTGTAATAAAAGATGTCTTTTCCTGATCTGACTCGTTCATCTTTATCTGATTATATCCTGAGAAGGTGTCCATGAAGCTCAACAGTTGATGGCCAGCTGTAGAATCAACCAGTTGGTCAATATGAGGCAAGGGATAACTATCCTTAGGGCAAGCCTTGTTCAAGTTTGTGAAGTCGACGCACATCCTCCACTTGCCATTTGCCTTCTTCACCATCACTACATTTGCCAACCAATCCGGGTAATAGACTTCCCAGATAAACTTTGCTGCGGTTAGTTTCTGGACCTCTTCCTTAATAGCCTTCTCTCGTTCAGGGGTAAACACCTTCTTCTTTTGACGAACAGGCTTCGAAGAGAGGGACACGTTCAATCGGTGAGTGATTACACTTGGATCAATGCTAGGCATGTCGTCATGACTCCATGCAAAAACATCGGCATTCTTCTTTAGAAACTGGACTAGGTCTTCTTTCGCCCTCTCCTTCATACTTGTTCCAATTTTGGTAAATTTCTCACTATCATTTCCTCGTAACAAAATATCTTCCAATACTTCAGTCGGTTCTGCAACAATTCTTCTTTCTTTTACATTCATAGTCTGCATTTGCTCGTCCACAGCCAACATGGCTAGATAACACTCTCTAGTTGCCAACTGATCTCCTTGTACTTGCCCAATCCCACATTCCGCAGGGAATTTGACTGATAGATGGTAGGTGGATGTTACCGCCTTCCAACTGTTCAAGGTTGGTCTTCCAATGATGGCATTGTATGAGGATGAACAATCCACCACAAGGAAATTTACTTCCTTAGTTATCTGCTGCGGGTATGACCCTACCACTACAGGTAGGGTAATGGTACCTACGGGCTGCACTTTCATTCCTCCAAATCCTATCAGTGGCGAACAAGCTGGACGAAGCTGATCCCATCCAAGCCTCATTTGCTGGAAGACAGGATAATACAATATATCTGCTGAGCTTCCATTATCCACCAACACCCTCCTGGTTCTGTAATTTGCTATGAGTAGGGTAATGACGATTGCATCGTCGTGTGGATGATGGATCCTCTCAGCTTCTTCATCCGTAAAAGAGATGGTTGGCTTGTCTATTTCCTTTGTCCTTGGGGGTCGTCCAGAGAGTTGGACGTTTTGCACTGTTTTGAGATACGTTTTCTGTGCCTTGGAAGATTGTCCTGTCGACTTCTGTGGGACGTTTTCTCTTTTTGTAGGCTTCCGCTAACGTCGTAGCCCACCGAAGCCGAAGTGTTCAACCAACTGAACTTTTCCATCATCAGTTGGCGCCGTTTGTGGGAAATTGGGACCAAATTAGGAAGGACCATACAGGATACTACTGGCCAACCGTCCAAGCTGATGCTAAGGCATATGTTAAGGTATATGACCAATGTCAACGTTTCAGTAATATTCCTAGACAGCCTTCAGAATACCTCACCCCAATGATGGCCCCTTGGCCTTTTCCACAGTGGGGTTTGGATATTTTGGGCCCCTTTCCAACTGGAACCAGACAAATGAAGTTCTTGGTAGTGGGCATAGATTATTTCACTAAATGGGTGGAAGATGAACCCTTAATGAAAATTACACAACAAAATGTCAAAAGTTTCGTCTGGAAGAATATCGTATGCAGATTTGGAGTACCAAGAGTTCTAGTATCTGACAATGGACGACAATTTGACAACACCCCCTTCAGAGAATTCTGTGAGCAACTTGGTATCAAGAATCATTATTCCTCACCCTCCCACCCACAGGCTAACGGACAAGCAGAAGTAGCAAACCGATCCTTGTTGAAAATCATCAAGACTCGGCTTGAAGGGGCAAAGGGAGTATGGCCGGATGGATTACCAGGTGTTTTGTGGGCTTACAGAACAACAGCGAGGACTCCCACAGGAGAGACTCCTTTCAAATTGGCCTATGGGAGTGAAGCAGTTATACCAGCAGAAGTACATATGGCCAGCCACAGGGTGATGAAGTACCAGGACGAGCAAAATAATGAGCAGCTTCGTCTTAACCTTGACCTTATAGACGAGGTAAGGATGGACGCGGAGCAAAGAACAGCAAGGTACAAAAATCTCATGGCAAGGCAGCACGACGCCATGGTGAAACTTAGACGCTTCAATGTAGGGGATCTCGTCCTGAAGAAAGTTTCTTTGGCCACCAAAAACCCAGCCCACGGGAAATTGGGACCAAATTGGGAAGGACCATACAGGGTAATCAACTGCAAAAGGCAAGGATTCTACTATTTAGAAGCTCTGGATGGAAGAAAGCTGGAACACCCTTGGAATGTTGAACACCTGAGAAGGTACTATCAATAAAGGGTGATTATGGATGAGTATTGCAGCTGGACGAATACCATGGACGAGTCGATGGACGAATTGAAGCATGGAGTGTTCTCTGTTTTACTTATTACTATTATGATGTTTTAAGTATTTTATGTCATTCATGGACGAAGTAATGTATAAGTATTTGTAGCTTCCTAAAACCACTAGCTCTTAAGCATGTGCTATGATTGTGGACGAACGATTACATAGTATGGATTTCCAAACATGTATATATATAGTGTATCTCTATGTATGATTGTATGGGAAGCCTTAATCTTCTATGATTCAAGAAGATCCACGGAAGGCGAAAGGCCAAAGACGAATGAAATCCTTGGAAGCAAGGAAGTATCGTTTAAAAGCTTTCCTTTAGATAAGGATAAAGCAAGAAAAATAAAGGTATGTTCGTCTAAGCTCAAGACGAGACAAACCTGAAATGCAATCGTCTACACCATGGACGAACAATGTGCGTGTAAAAACACCACAGCCCTATACACGAATCTAACCAACTTAACAATCCAGCCCATGGACGAGCATTTGTTGGGAAATTTTTATTAGGGACGAGTAAACAGTCGTCCAAAATTTGAACAACAATTAAATCTGGCTAAAAGACGTCATTCATGGACGAACTTTACAAGGAATAAACATCTCTTTATGTTATACACGAAGGAGCTCGTCCATATGTTCAAGACGAGGTAAAGCCTTAATAAAAGGGAAAATCCCGTAACCATGAAAATGGAATGGACGATATGAATGAAACTTGTTCACAAAGTTTAAAGAATATTCAAGCACAATGAACAATGAAAAGGAAAAACATTCATACATTCATAAAATTTAAAGGGTAGACGACCACCGTCCAAAAACCCTTGAGTAAGTTACTTGTTCATAAAACTCGTCCAAAAACTTGGACGAGGAAATTGTACTCTAATAAAAAATTTTTTTTTAAAAAAGAGAGAAATAAGCAAAAGCCCAAAACACTGGGCACTTCCAAAGTAGAATTAAAATATAAAACTTTTCAACGGGAAGATAAAATCACTAGGATTGACCACTGGGAGCATTCTTTGGATCGTCTTGTGTCACCTCGTTATTAGCGTCGTCCACCACATTGACGTCCTCAGAACTCGTCGCTAGCATAGAGCTCTCTGTTGCAAGAGAAAGCTTGAAGGAGTCAAAGTTGAGGTCAGGGAAGGCTTCTTTGGCATCAGCACGGAAGTCCTCATATCTAGCAGCATAATGGTTGTCTAGACGATTCTTGTATTTGTCAGACTTCTTGAAGGCTGATATGGCTTCTTCATGTGCCTTCTCCAAGGACGAAGTAAGCCCTGAAACTTGTCCCTCCAAGTATGTGATGTGGGTATCTTTTTCAATAGCATCCGCCTTAAGTTCCTCAACTTCGTCCTTCAGCTTCGTCTCGATTCCTAGCGAACGGTTGACTTCGTCCGTCAGCCTGATCACTTCCCCCTTCTTTAAAAGGATTTCCTTGCTTAGCTCCTCAGTCTTCTTCTTCGCCGTCTTAGCCTCCTCAGCAAGTTCCTTCGCTTGGCACGTTGCTGTGTAAAACTTTGACATAGCCTGTACATGGATGAAAGAAAGTTAGAAAATTCTACTTTCTTGAAAAACTCTTTAAAAACATTCAAAGACGAATGAAACTCATACCTTAAAGAGATCATGGATACCAGAGCGTTCAAATCCCTTCACTGACATGTTGTAGCATTCATTAACTTCATTGTCAGTGACGATCCCTTTGAACGTCCTCCATGCATAACTCTCGTCCAGCACCAAGTTGGAAGGACGATTGGACGGCTCTGACAAATGAGGCTTCCTTGGAGTCTTAGTTGGAGGGGGAGTAGGATCAGTCTGAACAGAATGAATTATTTGGACGGGCTCCACAATGGTAGAAGGCTCGTCCAGGTTCACCATCGGAGTGAATTTAGGGACCTTGGGAAGAGAAGTCTGAGTAGTTTTTTGTTTTTTGGAGCCTCGACGACTAGGAAGGTCGTCCAGGTCCACAGCACTAGAATTCTTCTTAGACTTTCTTTTCCCTGCCTGGACGGCACCCTTCTGAACGACAGGAGGCACAGGAGCTCCCTCATCCCCACTAAGTACTGTCTTGTCTCTATTTTCTCTCATTGTAATTATTCCTGTGACGAGGGAAATCAGTTTAAAAAAAAAAAAAAAAAAGAAAGAACAGAAAGAAGTAAAAAGGGGTGGACGACACTTACTTCGTCGAGTAGTTTCCTCGTGACTTAAATTTTCAGCAGTGGGTTCTGGACCAAGTCCCCAGGTAGCCAAACTGCTGAAGGTTACTAGTTCGTGAAAAGTCCTTCTAGGGAAGGCACGAACTTTGTCTATTCGATCCAAAAAAGATCTGTCCAAACGTGGACGAACAAGAGCTGCACCAGTAAATGAAAGTTGTTTAGACGACTAAGTGATATAAAAAAATGTGTAAGGAATAAAAGAAATGATGTAGAAAGAAAACATACCCTCAGGACGAAGGTGACCTATGGGGCTGGTAAAAGGAGGGAAGGGGGCATTACTAACATAAGTTGGGTCCCTAGCCCAGTTTCCAGAAATGATAAAAAAACTCTTGTTTCCAGAGCCTATCAGACGAGCTACGGCCCGTTATTAAACTATAATGTAAGCCTCTGGACGAGAACTGGTAGAACCCAGCAGATTTTTTTTATCTCTGAGGGCTTATAACAGTAAAGGAACTCGTCCACTGTTAAAGGACAGTTCCCTTCTAATGCCTCACGCCATAACACTTGCATGGCAACTATCGTCCTCCAACCATTGGGATTAAGTTAGTTAGGACCAATACCTAACCTATGAAGAAGACCTCTACAAAATGAATTTAGGGGAAACCTAAGACCAGCTAAGAGATAAGACGAATATACCCCCAAACCAGAAGAAGGTGAACAACACTACTCTCTTTCCCTGGGCAGACGAGGTTCAAACTCGATAGGGATTTGGTATCTATCTACTAAGGTTTTTAACTTAGGAACGTCTAAGGTGGACGCTACCTCAGGTGCACAGCTATATATAACGTTTTCTTCTTCCTCCTCCTCGTCCTGAGAAGGGCTGGGTGGCGCTCTGGACGAACTAGCTTTTGTTCCAGAGGCCATCCTGCGTTGCATTTCTTGAAATTCTTCTAAGGAAATGCCAGGGACCCCGGACGAGTACTGCTCATCTGAGGAACTGCTAAAACTTGAGCTACCCTCACCACTCTCATAACTTCCAGACGAGACATCCTGATACTCGTCTATTTCTCTCTCTATGCTGCTAGACGAAGACATAACTAAAATAAAGATCAAAACGAAAACCTAAAGGGATGAGGAAGTACCTGAGAACTATGACGAATGCTAGACGAGAATCTTGGACGAGATAGCAGAAGGAAGTTTATGATAGAGGCGAAGGGCAAGAAAGAGAATGTGCCTATTTATAGGGCCCAGGAGTAGGGTCAGCGAAGCAATGTCATCCACTAAGAAAAAGACACGCGGCAATCGCATGGGGAAATGTAATCGACTTAACTGCTCAACGTATTAAACCATGTCACATGGCTGCATAAAGGGGATAAAATCCCTATAATGTCCCTGGACGACACCCTGGACAAGGGGGCAACTGATGGGATAACAAAAAATTACATCTACAGCTCGTCCAGATGGGTTGTCCATGACGAACGATTAGCCAAACATCCAAGACCGTCTCCTATTCGTCCAGAACTCTCGTCCTTGAGAAGTTGACTAATTGAATAAACCTCTTAACCAAGTTGAAAGAGTCGTCCATATGCGAAGCACATGGACGACCAGACAACGACATGACAAAGGGTCGTCCATAGGCATTTGCCCATGGACGACCACACAACACTTGAACAAATTCTGAAGCGGGTAAATCAACCCGTGTTCATCGCCGCCAATTCCTCCCAAATATATAACTTCCAGCAACGGTTATAATTTCAATAGCAGTTGAGGTCTGAATTCCAAGAATTTGGGGGAAGTTATCCGAACCAATAACCGCCTCGAAGTACCTTATATAAGGACTGATCTAAAACATGCAAAGGTATGAAAAAATTTCTGAGATTTTATATCCGATAAAGTTGGAACTCCATTTGAGGGAAGATATTAACTTTGCCATCGGAGGGTATTTGGCCGCTCCACCGCGGTCACCCTTTGACTGTTTTCTCTTTTTATAGGCCTTAACCCACCGAAGCCGAAGCCATGGACGACCACACAACACTTGAACAAATTCTGAAGCGGATAAATCAACCCATGTTCAGCGCCGCCAATTCCTCCCAAATATATAACTTCTAGCAACGGTTATGATTTCAATAGCAGTTGAGGTCTGAATTCCAAGAATCTGGGAGAAGTTATCCGAACCAATAACCGCCTCGAAGTACCCTATATAAGGACTGATCTAAAACATGCAAAGGTATGAAAACATTTCTGAGATTTTATATCCGATAAAGTTGGAACTCCATTTGAGGGAAGATATTAACTTTGCCATCAGAGGGTATTTGGCCGCTCCACCGCGATCACCCTTTGACTGTTTTCTCTTTTTATAGGCCTTAACCCACCGAAGCCGAAGTGGTCAACCAACTGATCTCTTCCATCATCAACTATGTCAGCCAAGCCTTCCAAGAGCTAAGGCAAAATACCCCCAAATTGAAAAGATTGCATTTGCTTTGATCATTGCCTCTCATAAGCTATGCCCCTACTTCCAAGAAAACCCTATTCTGGTAATGACAGATTAGCCAATAAGGAAATCGATGAACAAGCCCGAAGCTGTAAGAAGAATGGTGCAATGGGTAATCGAACTCAGGCATTTTGACATCAAATACCACCTCAGAACAACGATCAAGGCACAGGAGTTAGCAAACCTCATCGCTGAATTCACAATTCTTGACAAGGAGAAAGCCCAAGACAAAGTGGAGAGATGGACGATTCAAACCGATGGGTCATCAGCCAAAAAAAGAGGGGGAGTAAGGGTCATCATCATCACTCGCGAAGGAGAAACCCTCAGGTACGGAGTACAGTTTCAATTCCCAGCCACTAACAATAAAGCAGAATATGAGGCCAGACTAACGGGCCTCAGGGTCAAAAAGGCATTGGGCACTAGAAACCTACTCCTTCAAAGTGATTCTAAGTTGGTGATAGGACAAGATGCAGAAATACCTCTAGCTGACAAAGCATCTGGCTCAAGAATTTGATCGCGCAGACTTTACGCAAGTCCTCAGGAGCCAAAACCCAAAAGCAGACGAAGTAGCAAGGCAAGCGTCGTCTAAAGAAGGTGATAGGCCAAAAACATATTGACCCATTGTGATGAATTAATTGATTAATTAGCCAAGTCTATTAATTAATCAAATTAACATGCAAAGCGCATGGTAGCATGAACAAATCACCAATTAAACTAAGTATGCAATGGAAAATAAATTGACATGGTGATTTGTTTATGAATGGAGAAAACCTACACGGCAAAAATCCCACCGAGTGATTTTAAGATCACTACTCCCGAGAATCTACTATTATCAAAACAAGCGGTTACAAGTAAAAGAATCTCAGTACCTTATACCAACCTACAGTTGAACCCTTACCCCAATACCTAATTAGAGACTTGTTATGTAATGACAATATCTCCTTTTCAATGCACAGCTTCTAGTACGTGACTAACCAATTGCACAGATCCCAGTACGTGACTTGATCACCAACTTGAGAAAGATGTTGGCTGCAAAATTCTACAGTTCATCCAGACGATGAAAATCATGAAGTTGCTTGGTCACAAAATCCTATCATGTACAAACACAGCAACTTCTTCAAGAGAAAGATGAACTAGGACAAATTCTGTCTCCGGTCACAATTTGCATGAACAAGACTTTGCTTCACACTTGTACAACTTGTGTAACCTTTTATGGCCCTTAAAATAATCCCTATATATGTTTAAAGTTGTGAGAAAAGAAAGCCTAAACACATACTCACGGATTGGATGAAAAACAGTCCTGAAAAACTGAACTTCGTAAACCTCGATAGATAGCCACCTATCAAGATAGCTGTCAAGTCACGGGCTTCAGCAGCTTTTAAACCTCGATAGATGCTAGCTGTCGAGCTTTAAAATCTTGCACTTTCTGACTTAATTCTTGGACAGACTTGCATGGCTTTAACACTTGAACTTGAAATAAGATTTCTTGAAGCATTAAACATATCCTAGATCTACCCAATTACAAGTAAAGTATATTTTGTCAAAGGATTAACCAATTACATAAAATGTTGACATATGTTCCTAACATGAATCACATATGTCCTAACAAAAGGATCAATGTCCCCAGACTGGAAGATGGAAGTCCAAAAGTATCCAAACATCGAAGAATTCCACACTTTCACAGTTCAAAGCAAAAACAACTGGATGACTCCAATCCTGTCCTTCCTCTTAGACGGATGACTCCCAGTGGACGTCGAGGAAGCCAGAAAAATTAGGAAAAGATCAGTTAGGTTCACGATCCTGAACAATGCATTGTATAAAAGGGGGTTCTCTATGTCCTACTTAAAGTGTGTCAAAGAAGATGAAGCTAATTATATTCTGGAGGAAGCCCACGAAGGAATATGCGGAGATCACACAGGCTCGAGGTCCCTAGTAAGTAAGATCATCATAATAGGTTACTTTTGGCCTACCATGTAAAAAGATGCGAAGGAGTTCGTCGAACGATGCGACAAGTGTCAGAGGTTTAGGAATATCCAACGTGTCCCAGAAGAAAAGATGATGCCCATAGCCTCTTCGTGGCCATTCACTCAATAGGGGATCAACATTGTGGGTCCACTACCCCAAGGTAAGAGGTAGGTAAAGTTCTTACTGGTTTCGATTGACTATTTTACTAAACGGGTCGAAGCAAAAACACTGCCAACGATCACGGAGGCAAAGATCTAGAGCTTTATGTAGAGAAACATAATTTGCAAATTTGGGATACCATGGATGATAATATCAGACAACGGACATCAGTTCAACAGTCAAGACTTCAAGAACTTTTGCTCAGGATTAGGGATCAAGAACCAGTTTTCATCTCTTGGACATCCACAAGCCGATGGACAGACGGAAGTGACGAATCAAACACTACTGAAGATCATCAAAGTTCAACTGGAGGAGGCGAAAGACACATGGCCTAAAGAACTGCCCAATGTCTTGTGGGCATACAGAACCACAACAAGGGCCCTAATAAGAGAGACGCTGTTCAGACTTACCTACGGCACCAAGGTAGTTATACCAGTCGAAGTAGGAGTCACCAGCATGAGAAGAGAAGTCTTCCATGACGATAGCAATGACAATCAGTTGATAGTCAACCTAGACTACCTAGACGAAGTAAGAGAATAAGCATCCTAGAAGATGACGAAGTACCAGCAGAAAATGACCAAGTATTACAACAAGAGAGTGAAGTTTAGAAGACTTGACTTAGGAGACCTTGTCCTACGCAGAGTTACATCGGCAACAAAGGATCCAACCCAAGGGAAGCTCGGACAAACCTAGGAAGGAACCTACAGAGTCATCCATTATTCGAGATAAGGCAGCTACCACTTGGAATCCATGGGCGGGAAGAAGTTACCACACCCATGGAACATTGAGCATTTGAAAAAGTATTATCAGTAGAGATAAAGCACCATTGTATTGACTACAGTGATGCCTTCATTTGAAATAAAGCAATAAAAGTACTATTCAGGAAATATTCCAATTAATTGTGTATTTTTTTTTTTTTAAAAGGCTAATTGATAAAATTCCTTAAATAGATGTAAATCACCTAAAAAAGACCAAGTGATAAAATTCCTTAAATGGATGTAAATCACCTAAAAAAATTCTAAGTGATAAAATTCCTTAGACGGATGTAAATCATAGACAAAGCCAAGTGATAAAATTCCTTAAATGGGTGTAAATCACCTAAAAAAGGCTAAGTGATAAAATTTCTTAGACGGATGTAAATTGCTGACGAAGCCAAGTGATAAAATTCTTTAGATGGATGTAAATCACCTAAAAAAGGCTAAGAGATAAAATTCCTTAGATGGATGAAAATCACTAATGAAGCCAAGTGATAAAATTCCTTAAATGGATGTAAATCATCAAAAAAAAAGGGCTAAGTGATAAAATTCCTAAGATGGATGTAAATCACTAAAAAAAAACCAAGGGATACCATTTGTTCAAATGGATCTCCTAAATAGAAATTAAGTGATAAAATCCCCTTGACAAAAGCATATCACAAACGAAATTAACCAAGAATCCTTACAAAGGCACAGATCACACACGGATCGCCAATAACATTGAAATGATGACTAAGGAAGGATAAAAGAGAAATAGAGTAACCGTCAAAGGTATGGAAAAAAGAATAAACCACAGCATAAATAGTAAAAAGGTTGGTCCACAATCAACGTTTAAAGCCCTAAAACATAATAGGCAAAAGGATTATCTTGAAAGTAGAATATAAAGCCCCAAAAAACATACTGGGCACCCAAAATAAAATAAAAACAAGGAAAAATGAAAAGAGAAAAATTTGGATAGATTTATAAATAGCTAAGTAGCAGCTTTCTCACCAACAGCCACATTGGGAGGAGCACCCTCAAACCTGCGGCCAGCCCCACTTGGTGCGCTATCCTCGGGAGCCACTACAGCAGCTTGGGATGCCTCGTCAATCTCCATCTCTCTATCAACTACCTCGAAGTCCAGATTTTCCAAATCCACTCCTCAGGGATGCTTGACGAGGTACCGATGAAGTAGTTCAAAGCCTTTGTAGTATCAGCGAAAGAGCACAGTGTTGTACTCCTTAGTCTACTGAAAGGCTTCAACAGCTTTAGCAGCCGCAATCTTGACCTTCTAGTTCACAGCTTGGAGTTGCTCATTCTTCTCCACAGTTAGTTGCTTCTCAACCTTCAGTTTCATCAGCCAAAACCATAGCCCTCTCCTTGGTAGAATTGGCTTTATCCATTGCAGAGATCAGATCCCTCCTCAACTTTGCATTCTCGGCTTCCAGAGAGTCCACCTTGGATCCCGTCGATATAACCTTCGCCTCATGGCCCAAGTATTCGAATGTGATATGAATCGTCTCCCTTAACACCTAAGAAAAAAGAAAGGTTATGTGAAACACAAAACCTCAAAAAGAAAAGAGGGAAGAAAAGAAGTAGAGAAGGATACGAATACAACACTTGGACCAATTTGTGGATGTGGCGGCTCAAGATCTCATTGGAAGGCACACTCGAGAGTACCTTGAGATCCTCGAGAGTAAAGGCATCCGGTGCTCTCGTCAAAGCCAGACCAGCATCGACCCAAATGCTGGACGACCGAGAGCCTGCTTTCTCCTTACCTTTATCTACCACCTGTTGCTTCTTTGGACAAGGGGCGATCTTTTCCACTGAAGTAGCAGGAGAAGAGACCATCACAGTCTCAAGGACGAAAGTGACAAGGGTGATTGGAGTTCCCTTCTCGACCACTTATACCCCTCTTTTCCCGAGGCTCAAGAGTGGCTCGTTCTTTCTGGCCCTTATCTTTGCATACATCTCCTGATTGAATTTCGTCATCATCTCTGCGAAAAAGAGAAAAGTCATGTTAAAAATAAAAAATAATAATAAAAAATTTAAAAAAAAAAAAAAAAAGGGAGAGAGAGGAAAGCTCACTTTTTTCCTCAATTTCAAGGGCGCGCGGAAGAAAAAAGGAAGGCTCTGGACTAAGACAATGATAAGCCAAGGTTCTCGGATCAACAAGGTTGTCAAAATCCTCAATCATTTTCACGTACTTAGTAGCAGCCTGGACACTCGCCTTGTACCTACTTTTAAGCTTTGGATGCTTCTTAACTGCACAGACAGAACAGATAAAGTGTTAGTAGAAAATTGAGAGAAAAGAAGGAACTAGAAAAAGAATAATCGGAAAGACAATGCACCTAGACTCGGTGTCCTCCAACGATGAAGCAACCTAGGGACCTTGCCCCAAAAATCATTAGAAAGGGTTTCCCATCCGTCCCCAGACACAAAAAAGAACCGTGACTTCCAATACCAAAAAGACGAGGGAAGATCAGTGATAATACTATCCTTTTTGACCCAAGGCACTAGTTTGTAATACCCGTACTCCTTGAACTCCTTCAGACGATACAGGTGAACAAATTTGTCCAACCTGATCATATCTCCCTCAGTAACGATCATCCAAATCTCCATACAGCTGACTATTATCCTCAACGAGTTTGGCATAAGTTGCTTGGGAGTGATGTTAAAATGGTTCAGAAGCTCCATAATAAAGGGATGGACGGGAAACCTAAGGCCACATGGAAAGTTGCCTCATAATATCACACTTCCCTAAGTGAGAAGTGGCAAGCTCTTTCCCCCTCAAGAGGAAGACGAATCCTGACCTCCTTGGGAAACTGAAACCTATCCCTAAGCCTAAAAAGAGTATCAATGTCCAACGCACATTCCTCACTAAGGGAATGGAAAACCCTGACCTCCCCCCGACTAGAAGCAGCGATATCAACCTCAGCCTTAACAGGGTCGTTGCTAGACAACAACCCAGTTTCCAATTCGCTAGATCTCACCTCATACATCACCCCTCAATCACCCACAAACTCCTTGAAACCAATTAACAGATTGACAAAATAAAGGAAACAAATCAGCCAACACTAAACCTAAGCCGCTGCCCCCAGAAACAAATCCCTCAATTAAAGGGCAATAGGTACGGGAAAAATCTAAGGACGCCCCTAAGTGCGCAAAAAGAAATGAAATAGAAGGGCAAAGTCACCTAACCTCAGAGCTCTCAACCATGGAACCAAAAAGGGAAAAAAGGGAATGAAAGTTCCTATCCCGAAACGGAAAAGGAAAGATAAGCATTTTTTGCTACAAAAAGAATAAAAAGCAAGGGAAAAGAAACCATACCTCAAAAGAATAGTCCCAAAAAGGAAAAAAGGTGGTGGAGACCTAAAAAGCTCGAAGAGAGAAAATACAGTGTAACAATGGCGCAAGGAGAGAGAAAAAGTAAGGAAGAAAGATAAAAGTAAAGTGGTTTAAAAAGCTGGGCTCGGAAAACTGAAAAACTGCGAAAAACCCAAAGGTCACTGAATAAAGCATTGATATCCACCAACCAGAAGGTGCCACGTGGCCACAACACGTACGGCGCCGCCATTTTGCCTTAAATGTGGAGACAAATTTTCATTTTGACTACTTATGCTTGCTCTTGCAACTAAACTCTCTTGGTTATTCAAGTTCCATTCACTAACTTTGTCATCGGAGACTCGGTGGCCAGCACTACACCAATGACCACACAAACTCTATTCTCAACCTTGTAGGAACGAGGATGAGCCCGTGCTAATTCATCTAGACGAACCTGATCAACTGATGATTTTAGCATCATCACATATGTTAGGACATATGTGATTCATGTTAGGAACATATGTCAATATTTATGTAGTTGGCTAATCCTTTGACAAAATGCACTTTACTTGTAATTGGGTAGATCTAAGATGTGTTGAAACACTTCGAGAAACTATGATTCAAGATCAAGTGTGGAAGCCTTCAAGTCTGTCCAAGAAAACAAGCTGAAAATGCAAAATCATTAAATCTGGACAACTGGCTCGATAGCTACATCTATCGAGCTTAAGTAAGTTGTTCCAGCCCGTAAGTTCAACACCTGCTTGACAGCTTCTCGACAGCTTCTATCTGTCGAGGTTTATAAAATCAAAATTTCTAATCTGATTTCTTGGGATCCGTGAATGTGTCTTTGGGTCTTCTTTTCTCCTAACCCTAGACATATAAAATGATTGTTTTAAAGGTCGTCAACAGATATACAAGTTGCACAAGCATTGAGTAAACTCTGTTCAAGCAATTTGTAACCGAAAACAAAGTTTTACCCTTGTTCATCTCTTCTGAAGAAGTTGCTGTGTATGTGCACCTTTGGGTTTTGTGACCATGCATCTTCTTGATCGTCATCGTTGGGATGAACTGAAGAACTTTGCAGCCAATAAACTTTCTTTAGTTTGTGATTGAAGTCATGTACTGGAATCCACGCAAATTGGTTAGTCACGTACTTGGGAGCCGTGCATCAAAAGGGGAAACTGTCACTACAGAACAAGTCCAATTGGGTATTGGGGTAAGGGTTCAACTATAGGTTGGTAAGGTACTTGGAATTCCTTTACTTGTAACCGCTTGTTGTGATAATAGTGGAGTTTCGAGGAGTGGTGACCTGAAAATCACCCGGTGGGATTTTTGCCATTAGGTTTTTCCCATTCGTAAACAAATCACTGTGTTATTTATTTTTCGCTACATATTTAGTTTATTGGTGATTTGTTTGTGCTGCCACGCAATTGCATGTTAATTAACTTAATTAATCAACTTGGTTAAATTAATTGGTTAATTAATCACAATGGGTCAATTCGTTTGTGGCTTATCAAGTGATATCAGAGCAGGCACACTCTGATTAGGATAATCTTTGCTATGCTTGATCCATTGACCCCTGTTTGTCATGGATAGAGGACAGTCATTAATCATACCTCCTTTATTTGATGGGACTAACTATGCATACTGGAAAGTACGCATGAGAGCTTTCTTACAGTCTTTAGATGAGAAGGTATGGCAAGCTGTAGAGATTGGCTGGACTAAGCCAAAGGAAGTGCCGGCCGATTGGGATGATGCAAAGATCAAGGCGGCAAACTTTAACAGCAGGGCATTGAATGTGTGGTCACCAATGAGGAGTTTAAGAAAATATCCTTGACTGAAACTGCTAAGGAGGCTTGGACGATCCTCCAGACAACCTATGAGGGAACCGAGGCTGTCAAAGATTCAAAGCTTCAGAAGCTCACTACAAGCTTTGAAGAGATTAAGATGGAGGAGGATGAGTCGTTTGATGAGTTCTATGCCAAGCTGAAGGACATAGTGAACTCTGCTTTCAATCTTGGGGAAACCATTCCTGAACCCAAGATTATGAGAAAAGTGCTCAGATCTCTACCCGAGAGATTTCATGCCAAGATTACAGTGATTGAGGAATCAAAAGATATTGACAAGATTCCTTTGACTGAGTTGGTTGGAAACTTGCAAACCTATGAGCTTGGGTTGACCAGAATTGGCAAGACGGGTAAAGGAAACAGCATGGCACTAAAGGTTAAGAACAGTGAGACAAATGAGTCTTCGGATGATGAAGATTCTAAGATGAAGTCCTATATCACAAGACAGTTCAAGAAATTTATGAAGAATGCAAATGGAAGGGGCTTTGAAAAGGACCATAGGCAATCTAGTTCTTCTTAGTTTAAGAGCCAAGATAGAGGGAAGAAGGATACAAAGGAAGGTGGTCAGTACACTGTTCCCACAGGACCTAAATGTTTTAGGTGTCACGGCTTCGGTCTTATGAAACAAAAGTGCCCCACATATCTCAAGAGCATTAGGTAGAGCAAGGCACTTGCTGCTACCTTAAGTGACACTGAGCCTAAAGACGATTCCGATAGTGAGAATGATGGAATCTTAAATGTCTTCACTGCCACAGTCAATCCTACTGAAGGGATTGGTGATGAAATGGAAAAAGAAAAAGAATCGGTGGGCACCAAGTGTGAGAAAATGGATGATCAAGATGATATCCATTCAGCCTATAAGAAACTATACAAGCTGTCTGAGAAACACGAGAAACTTTATAGGCTGACCACCAAGAAGCTCAGCGATGTGGAACTTGACCGTGAAAAGTTGTCCACAAAGTTTGATGAGGCAAATCAGACTATTGAAGCATTGAGGTTCGAGAATAATATCTTGGCTGAGAAGACTAAGAAGCTTGAGGTAGAGCTATTTCAAGTTAGAACTCAATTGGAGAGGACTTCAAGTGCAAAGCTTGATGAGATGCTCAACATTCAGAAATCTGCTTCAGATCGAACAGGTTTAGGGTATGGTATTTCTTCCTCAAATATTGCTTCTACTAGTTCTACTGTTTTTATTCCTCCTGCTAATAATATTGAAATTGAAAACATTGATGCTAAAACTGAATTAGCTAGTGAAAACTTAGATAGGGGTAAATCTATCTTAGGAGCACCCCCTAAGCAAGATAAGAAAGATGTTATAAACCCTAGGGCTAAGAAGGCTATCTCTTAAAAGCCTAAACAGAAGAAGCAGCATCTCTATCATCATTGTGGTGTTGCCGGTCATACTCGACCAAATTGCTATAAGTGGTTAGCCACTCAACAAAGCAACGGCATGATAGCATCTGGAAGCCAAAATCAACTTCAATCCTCTCTTGCTCCTCTTGGAGATTTTTTGAAAGCCCTCATGTTCCTTTCGAACTTGAACGGGTTCAATTCTTCCCCTTCACCGCCGATTCAAGGATTCAATCAAAGGAAAGGTTCTTCCAAGGTGTGGAAGAAAAAGGACTCTAAATGATTATATCACTTTCATCTATCTTCTTGTTTTTGTTTGTTACATCACTTGTGTGTTTTGCTTTTATTTTAAGTCAGTCTAGTTTTGTGTTTTGCTTTGATAACATATTTTTGTTTGTTTATTTTCAGTTTTTGTTTATTTTGTTTTTGATATAAAAATTAAAAAAATTGAAAAATCAGAAAAATACAAAAACAGTGTGTGTTTTGTGTACATTGGTACTTGTGTACCTTGGATAGCCATTGAAACAAAGTTTTCTAAAATTTGTATCATTTGTAGCTTAGATGAGCATTTCTATGCACAACTAAGTAAGTAAGCTTTGTGACTCTTGTTTGTGATGAGTAAGATTAAGTTATCTCTTAGACTTAACACTCATATCACTCTTTTTGACGGTAGGACTAGAAAATCTTAAGAGAAAGGCATAAATAACCATCTCACCACTGTTGCTCGCCAATCATGAATGACACCCGTATGCTTCGGCATAGCAAAAGTGTAGTGTCTATGACATTTGTGTGATTTGGCATAGCAAAATTGGAATGTCAAATATCAATGGGTATTTCTTTTCTCTTTCTTATATGCCCATGCATGATATGCTTAAAAAGAAGATATGCAAAGAAAATAAAAAGCAAAAAGATTAAAAATGCTTTAAAAATGATTGCAAGCGTGTATTCTAGGAGTTGTGGGAGTTATAGGATGTACCTCAAAGGTGATAGTCCCCATCAAATAGTTATAATTGTGTGTGAGTTAAAGTGCTTTTCTTATATCTCAAATCGTCATAACATGTATACACTTATGCAATCTTGCGATACTTTTCACATACAACATGCAATATTCTTTGCTACTCTTGATGCATGTGTAGGTACAATGTGATTTGGCTATCACTAGGTTTACATGTACTTATGTATGCTCACTAAACTGTCTTCACTTATTTTTGAAAAATAAAATTGGTTAGACTTGTTTAGTGTGTACGTGTGTTTTTAGGGATCCATGTGCTTAAAATTTTCATTGAGAGATGATTTTGAGAGCCTATTATGTTGATTGGATCATTGTTGAGTTACATGTTGGATTGCATTCATGTCTGTGTTTTTCTCTTCTAGAAAAACTATTTTTAAAAGCTAGCTCGACACCTCCTTGATACCTAGCTATCTGTCGAGCTTCTCAAGCTTTTTCTTATCGCAATCTCGACACATCCTCGACACCTAGTGGATCGATCGAGAAATCTCCTGCCTCCTAGATAGCTTCTCGATACCTGGTCGATCGATCGAGCTTCTGTTCTTGATTTTGGTGTTTATTCCTCGATACCTCCTCAACACCTGTATTTGTCGAAGACCATTTTCCTCGACACCTGTATTTGTCGAAGACCATTGTCCTCGACACCTTTCTCGACAAATGTCTCGACACCTCTTGATACCTGTACCTATTGAGATTTACTGAGGATCTATATAAGCCCCTCGTGCGATCCGGTTCTCATTTTTCTCGATCTCTCTCGATCTATCCGTACCTGTTCACCTCCTAAACTCACTTTTCTCACTCCAAACCTTCAACCCACGTGATTTTCGGCCTTTCCTTGCTTCAAATCACTTAGTATGATCTTTTTCTTTTCATATTTCATGCATTTCATGTTTTTGAATCTTAGGTTTTGGTTTTTTTTTTTTTTTGAAAAATTTTGGGGTTTTTTAAAATTGATGAGTTTTTGTTAAAATTTTGGGATGGGTTTTCATTTAAATGTATTCAAAATCTCATGCATTGCATCACATTTGCATTATAATGGTATTTTCATGCATTTAGATATGTGTAATATGTTTGTGTGCTGGTAGGATTGGATTAGGCTGAGCCCATGATGAAATTTGTTTTGCATGTCACATGTTCATGCATTCCTCATGCATACGTACTCTATATTCAATGTACTTGTTATATTTGAATTGCTTTGGGACTTTTCTGATTGTCTCCCTCTCTCCTTCTCTCATTCTGTTTGCGTTAGTCGTGTCTATGGCACCTAAGTGTAAATCTACTCCGGCTCGGAACCCTCTTCATTCCAGAGCTTCTTCATCTTCTAATTTTGTTCCTCTTACTCTTCAGTTATGTGATGATGATGCTCACAAGGCATTCTCGGTGAACTTTTCTAGACGAGGTGTTCATTTGGAATGCCAAGTCATTTTGGCGGACTTCACCGATACTGACTTTCCCGATGTCATTCATAGTAGGGAATGGGAGTCACTGTATGGCGTCCCAGTCACTTGTCCTATCATGCTTATACATGAGTTTTACTCTAACATGCATGAGATTGATCGTTCAGTACCTCTCTTTTTCACTCGCGTTCGAGGTATAGGCATTCCTGTCATACCGCAGCTTGTTGCGGATATGCTTCAGGTTCCTAAGGTAGTGTCTCCTGACTATCCTTCTTGTGAGCATCTACAGACTGTGTCCAACGATGAGCTTATTTCAGCTTTTTGTGAGCGCCCTTCTAAGTGGGGTGAGCATTAGTATACATCATGTCGGCCTTTTGCTAAAGGTCCTAGATTCTTAAACATGGTGATGACTTTTGTACTCCATCCTCTCTCTCACTACAACTCCATCACAGAGCCTCATGCTCGATTTTTGTTATCCCTCCTTGAGCATCTTACCATAGATTTTCCTTCTTATTTCATTCTATCTATTATAGATGTTCATTTAGATGCGGCGACTCATGATAAGCTCATCTTTCCTTCTGCTATCTCGAGGATTCTATGCCATTTTTCTGTTCCTTTTCCTACGTCCGACCATTTCACTTTCATGTGTGCCATAGACGTCGCTACCGTAAAACGTAGTGATGCGTAGTTTAGGTCGCGACAGTCAGATTCCACTCCTCCCTCCCAATCTGCTCCATCTACATCCACTCCCTCTTCCTCCACGAGCGATGTGACCCTTGAAGACAACATGGTGCAGCTACAGCGCATGGATGCTCGCCTTGATACACTTTTCCACTGAGTTGTATTAGGTGAATGTTCATGTTGGCCGTATTGCTAGACGGCAGGAGACCATGGGTGGTTTTGCTCCTGAGGCTACTCCTTCACCACCTCCTCCAGCGGCTTTTAACTCTGAGGATGATGATGATGGCGATGACGATGATACTTCTGATGATGATGATGATGGAGATGCTAGCTCTACCGATGAGATGTCTACTTGACACTCTTGCCCTTTATCACTTGTGACAAAAAGGGGAAGTAGTTTTAGATATGAGAGTAGTCATACTTAGGGGGAGAATTAGTAGTATAGGACATTTTTGTTAGGGGGAGTGTTGTTATTTGTTTTGAGGGATGTAGTGAGGATATGATGTATCTTTTCCTTTTTCTTCTTTTTAGATACATTGTTCATGTACATTGGGTCTTGTGACCATTTACTAACATACATTGTACTTAGTTCTTTCTATGTGGATGTATGTTTCTTTCACCTACCTTTACATATGTTGTTTTTTTTCTCTCTTGATACACATGATTCTTTACTTGTATGCAATCTATTATTTCTATTTCACACTAAGATGCTTTGATGAGTTTTGTTTAAAGTGTTTCAGAAATATAGGTTTTCAAAGTCTACTTGCCATAAACTCTCTTCTTGCAAAGTTTTTCAAGAGTTTGTATTAGGATAGATTTTATTGTATTCAACAAGTGAGTATGAGTTGAGTGATTTATGACTTCTTTCATATGTTCATTTGTTAGTTGTGGTTTTGTCACGGATTGCCAAAGGGGGAGATTGTTAAGACATATGTAATTCATGTTAGGAACATATGTCAATATTTATGTAGTTGGCTAATCCTTTGACAAAACGCACTTTACTTGTAATTGGGTAGATCTAAGATGTGTTGAAATACTTTGAGAAACTATGTTTCAAGATCAAGTGTGGAAGCTTTCAAGTCTATCCAAGAAAACAAGCTGAAAGTGCAAAATCATTAAAGCTCGACAACTGCATCTATCGAGCTTAAGTAAGCTGTTCCAACCCGTAAGCTCGACACCTGCTCGACAGCTTCTCGACAGCTTCTATCTGTCGAGGTTTATAAAATCAAAATTTCTAATCTAATTTCTTGGGATTCGTGAATGTGTCTTTATGCCTTCTTTTCTCATAACCCTAGACATATAAAAGGATTGTTTTAAGGGCCGTCAACAAATATACAAGTTGCACAAGCATTGAACAAACTCTGTTCAAGCAATTTGTAATCGGTGACAAAGTTCTGCCCTTGTTCATCTCTTCTGAAGAAGTTGCTGTATATGTGTACCTTTGGGTTTTGTGACCAAGCATCTTCTTAATCGTCATCGTTGGGATAAACTGAAGAACTTTGCAACCAACAAACTTTCTCTAGTTTGTGATTGAAGTCGCATACTGGGATCCACGCAAATTGGTTAGTCACGTTTCAAGAGGGGAAACCATCACTACAGAAGAAGTCTAATTGGGTATTGGAGTAAGGGTTCAACTATAGGTTGGTAAGGTACTTGGGATTCCTTTACTTGTAACCGCTTCTTGTGATAATAGTAGAGTTTCAGGAGTGTTTCAGGAGTGGTGACTTGAAAATCACCTGGTGGGGTTTTTGCCGTTAGGTTTTCCCCATTTGTAAACAAATCACTGTGTTATTTATTTTCCGCTTCATATTTAGTTTATTGGTGATTTGTTTGTGCTGCCACGCAATTGCATGTTAATTAACTTTATTAATCAACTTGGTTAAATTAATTGGTTAATTAATCACAAGGGGTTAATTCGTTTGTGGCCTATCAACACACAATTAATCATTTTTATTTCTCCCATCTCCTTCTTCAGCTTGTTTCTCTTTCTTCGTTTCATCTTCTTCATTTTTCTTTATTTCATCCACTGTAAACCCTCCTGTTAGGACATATGTGATTCATTTGTTAGGAACATATGTCACTACTTTATGTAATTGGCTAATCCTTTAACAAAACGCACTTTACTTGTATTTGGTTAGATCTAGGATATGTTTAATACTTCAAGAAATCTTGTTTCAAGATCAAGTATTAAAGCCATGCAAGTCTGTCCAAGATTCAAGCTGAAAAGTGCAAGTTCATTAAAGCTCAACAGCTAGAATCTATCGAGCTTGAAGAGCTGTTCCAACCCTGTGGCTCGACATCTGCTCGACAGATGGCTATCTGTCAAGGTTTATAAAAAACAAATTTTCAGTTTTGTTTTGACTCTAATCCATGGTTATGTGTTTAGGCTTTCTTTTCTTACAACCCTAGACATATAAAAGGATTATTTTAAAAGCCGTCAAAGTGGACATAAGTTACACAAGTGTTGAGCAAAGTTTGTTCAAGCAAATTGTGACCAGAGACAGAATTTGCCCTAGTTCATCATTCTTGTGAAGAAGTTGTTTTGTTTGTGCACTGTAGAGTTTCATGACCAAACATCTTCTTGATCTTTATCGTCTGGATGGACTGAAGAACTTTGCAACCAACAATCTTCTCTAGTTGGTGATTGAAGTCGCGTATTGAGATCCGCACAATTGGTTAGTCATGTACTAGGAGCCGTGCATTACAATGAGAGATTGTCACTACCGAACAAGTCCAATTTGGTATTGGGGTAAAGGTTCAACTATAGGTTGATATAAGGTACTGGGATTCCTTTACTTGTAACCGCTTGTTTTGATAATAGTGGATTCTCGGGAGTGGTGACCTTAAAATCACTTGGTGGGGTTTTTGCCGTATTGGTTTTCCCCATTCGTAAACAAATCACTGTGTCAACTTATTTTTCGCTACATACTTTGTTTAATTGGTGATTTATTTGTGCTACCACGCATTTACATATTAATTTGATTAATTAATAAATTCGTCTAACTAATCAATTAATTCACCACAAGGGGTCAATACGTTTTTGGCCTATCATCTCCCTTTCTCTCTCTCAAGTGTCCTTCAAAACATCAATTATGCACGTATCTGTATGCTCAATCTGCTATTTTGTTGTGTTGTAACGACTCTACCTCTTTGCCTTTCTTTTCAGTTCAGTGTCTCTCACTCTTTCTCAATAAGGGATTTTTATTTTATTTTTTCCTTTGGGAATTTGATGGAAGGATCGAAACTTTAAATTTATAGATTAGTTTTGTTTCAAAAATTTTAAAGGGTTAGGCTTTTTTTATTTTGGTAAAATTGGTAGATTGGGCTTAATTATTTTTGTAATAACTTTGCTATTGGTGATTTTGTTATTGGGCTTATTTTTTCTGGAGCTTGTTATTTTCAAGGGAGCCTAAGTGTAATTTTATTGAACAAAAATGTTAAATTAGTACCTATATATATACCGATTTTTTTTTTCAAATTCTAGGGGGGCCATTACCCCTCCCCCCCCCCCCCCCCCCAAGCCAAAGTATGGCTCCGTCCTTGGTACCACATCCATTGTGAATTTCTGTTATGTGTTTCTTTTTCTTTTTTTTCTTTTTTTTTGTAGTTGCGTGAATAAACTATTTCACGATAAATTTGAATAAAAACTCCACTCAAAATTCAAATGGAGAATTTTTAGTTGCTAGATAGGTCCCAAGTATTGCACATGTGAATTTTGTTATTTTGGTTAATTTGTACTATGAAATTCTGACTATTTTAGAACTATACTATTAGCTAATATATACACACCTCAAACTTTAGAGTTTAACTAGAGAATAATATCAGAAATTAGAATCTATTATGAATTATCTATCGATTTTATTACTTATACACACATTCTAATGAAAAATAATTGATAGAAATTTTTAGACCCCTTAAAACCCAATTGGATTAACCTAGTTAATTAGCCAAGTGATTAATTTAGTCACATTAAGCAAATCTAGGTTATCACAATCAAACAATCATATCATGTACATAGCAGCGGAAATATAAATAACACAAAGATATGATGACCTAGGAAACCACACCGGTAAAAACCTGGGAATGATTTAACCTAGCTATTCTCAAGGTAAACCTGAATCCACTATGAAAGAATCGAAGTTTTACAATAGTGACTTAGACCACTAACATCTTATTGCTACCCACCAGTAGAAACTTACTGACACGACCACATGCAAGCTCCGAGACCACGAACTCCTTCTTTCTTGGATTCTCTAGCAAATACAAACACACCCGCTTGTGTATCTTTAAGCTCCTATGGCAGCAACTAAATGATCATCAAGTTCTTAAAGAAATCTCCTCCTTGATAATCCTAAGCTTGTATAAAGGAAAGCTCCTCATAGATCTCACAAGAGATTTACACGAACCGCAATATGAGCAACATAAAAACGTGGTTAGGGTTTGCCTTATATACCTAGGGAAAAACATAAAACCTAAACGCTTTTAATGAGATAGGACTGAGTTGGAATTCTACAGAAAAAGCATTCTGCCCGAGCCTAAGTTTCGATCGATCGAGCCAGGCCGAAATGCACTAATACTTCTGCAATCACTTCATTCCAACTTTAAATGAAAGTCACAACTTTGAGCAAGTCTAAACTAGACTAAACAACCTGTTTTGATCATGGTTTGCCAACATTACACATTAGAGTTCTAAATACATAAATTCCTAAATCTTTAGAACCTAACAATAATAAATTATGATATGAAGAATTTGAACTCCTTTTTCTTCATCTTTATCACTTTTAAAATGTGACAAGAATGTTCTTTTCCCTCCGTTATATTTGTTAAAAACCATTGCTTCTTTATTTTTAATTCATTTTCATTTTCTATCCTTATTTTCTATTTATAATTTTTTAGTGTTAAAATATGAATGACTTTTAATTTTTTAAAAATGAATTTTCATGTAAAAGAGATTATACTCCATCAATTATCATATAAAAACATATATCAATAAATAAGCATGTATCACTCAAACAGCAATAAAAAGCATTAATAGTGATGTATGCATATTAGTAACGGAAGAACATTTCATCAGTTTCTGAAACCACTAATCAATAAAGATGATGAACCCAATCATCTAATATGTTAGTAAATGACATATTGATGACAGCAGACATAGTGCAGTTCCTATAAAAGGAACTCAACAAATGAAGGAAAAGTATACACAAAAAATGAGAAATGATATGTCCACAACATTTTCACAACATTTTTACAATAAATCATAAGTGGTAGGTTGTTACTAATTGTTATTGTTGGGGCAAAAAAGTAATCTTAGTGCTACTTTCAAATTTGAATAAATAATAACTAACCACCTATGATTTGTTGTAAAAATGTTGTGGACGTAGCATGTCTCCACAAAAAATACTCTAGAAACCCAAAAGAAGCTTTGATTACTTAATTGTCACTGGCTAAAACTATAATTCTGACTTTATCATTGGAAGGTTTTAAGGAAACACCCCACTGGTTTTTTATTCACCAAAATCTCTCTTTTATTTTACAGGTATTCAAAGAAGGCATTGGCTCCGTTGGAAAAAAAACATACTAACGATTTTAGGCATTATCAGTTTGGCACCGTCTATAGGAAAGACATATCTAAAACCAGTGCTCTAACTTGCTGCAAAAGTTTTTTGTTCTTTCAATGGATCACAATTCTTCAAACCAAATGGAAGAGCATATCCAAACCCTTGTTGTGAATGTAGAATAATTGACTAGGCAAAATGAGGAGCTGAGGCAAAGAAGCAACAATGCCCACCCAGAATAGAGAATAGGGACCAACAAAGTAATAATGAAGAGAATAGTTGAAGGAAAGACCATTCTGATGGACTGAACGTCCAAGCAGGATGGAAGAAGAACTCCAAAGCATGAAGAAACGGATGGACGAGTTGAATAATGCAGTGAAAGGAAAGGATCAGAAGAACCTAGATGGAATGATCAAACAAACTGCATCACCCTATATTGCAACTATGCTAGACCTGCCACTGCCATAAAAATTTAGGCTCCCATAACTCGACGAACTTGTATGGCTTTAACACTTAAACTTGAAACAAGGTTTCTTGAAGCATTAAACACATCCTAGATCTACCCAATTACAAGTAAACTGTGTTTTGTCAAAGGATTGGCCAATTACATAAAATAATAATATGTTCCTAACAATGAATACATATGTCCTAAGAATCTCCCCCTTTGGCAATCCGTAACAAAATCACAACAAACAAATGAGATATGAGAGAAGTCATAAATATCTCAACTCATATTCACTTGTTAAATACAATAAAATCTATCCTAACACAAACTCTTAAAAACTTTGCAAGAAAAGAGTTTATGGCAAGTAGACTCTGACAACCTATATTTTTGAAACACTTTAAACAAAACTCATCAAGGCATCTTAGTGTGAAACAGAAATAATAGATTGAATACACTTAATAAGAAACATGTGTATAAAGAAAGAAAAGAAACAACATATGGAGAGATAGGTGAAAGAATATATATCAATATATATAAAGCAAATATAAGTACAATGTATTTCAAAATGGTCACAAGACCAATATACAAGATATAATGTATCTGAAATAGAAAGAAAAGAAAAGATACAAGTATCCTCACTACATCCCTTAATATATGAACACTCCCTCTAACAAAAATCTCATATACTAACCCTCCCCCTATGTGTATGACTACTCTCATATCCAAAATTATTCCCCTTTTTTGTCACGAGTGACAAAGGGTAAGAGTATCAAGTAGCCATCTTGTCATCGCTGGGTGAGATAGCATCCTCATCCTTATCATCATCATCATTATCAGAGTCGTCGTCGGATGCCTTAGGAAGAGGAGAGGGAGACTCTACAAAGCCACCAAGGCGAGCCTGCCATCTGGCAATATGGCCAACATGGGTGTTCACCTGACACAACTCATCACTGAGAGTGTCAAGGCGAGCATCCATGCGCTGAAGCTGCGCCATGATTGCATCCAAAGTCACACTACCCGCAGAAGAAAAGGGAGCAAAGGTGAATGGAGCTGAGGAAATGGAAAGAGCTGCCATACCAGTACCGGACTGCCTCGAATGTAGTTGCGCCTCACTCCGTTTGACGGTAGCGGCGTCTATGGCACATATAACAGAGAAGTGGTCAAAAACGAGAAAGGGAACAGAAAAATGGCGTAAAATCCTCGAGATAGCTAAAGGGAAGATGAGCTTATCACAGGTTGTCGTATCTTTATATACATCTATGATAGAAAGAATAAAATAAGAGGGAAAATCTATAGTGAGATGCTTTAAAAGAGAAAGCAAAAATCGAGCACGGGGCTTAGTAATAGAGTTGTAGTGAGAGAGAAGGTGCAAAACAAAAGTCATAACCATGTTCATGAACTTAGGACCTTTAGCAAAGGTCGAACAATGAGTGAATTGAAGCTCACCCTAATCAGAGGGACGCTCACAAAAAGCGGACATAAGCTCGTCTTTGGACACAATCCTCAGACGCTCACAACTGGGTAGTCAGGACGCGGAGCACGTCGGATATAATATCTAGTGTGGCCACAATATGCTTACCTCGAATGCAAGTAACAAAAAAAGGTACTGAATAATCAAATCCACGCATGTTGGAGTAGAACCCCTAGATAAGCACAGATGGACAAGTGACTGGGACATCACACAGTGACTCCCAACCCTTATTGTGAGTGACAGTGGATAGGTCAGTGTCGGAGAAGTCCGACAAAATGACTTGGCATTTCGAATGAATGCCTCGTCAAGAAAATTTCTCCTAGAAGTCCTTATGGGCCTTCTCATCACAGAACCGAATAGACGAAGGAATGGGATCAGAGGAAGTGGATGCCCCGAAATGAAAAGGGTTCCATGACGCAACTAACCGAAAGAAGAAGAGGGGGAGAAAGAGAGACAAGCAAAAAAGCACCAACACAATCAATATATATCAAAATATAAAGAATTAAAGGTACGTATGCATGAAAATGTATGAGTATGTGATATGCAATATTAAAGACATCATGGGCTCAGCCTAATCCAATCTTACCAGCACACAATCATTTCAACATTGCAAACACACATCTAAAATGCATGAAGCAATGTTATAATGCACATGTGATGCAATACATGATGATTTAAAGTCATTTTCACAAAACCTATCCCAAAAATTTTACAAAAACCTCAAAAATTTTGAAAAATCCCAAAAATTTTCAAAAACCCAAAATTCTAGGTCAAAAGATGTGAAACGCATGATTAATAAGTGAGGAAGCATCATACTAGTGAAGAAATAAGATCTTGAGACCAAAAACTAAGTGGGAATGAGGTTTGGAGAG
Organism: Quercus gilva; assembly: GCA_023621385.1. Classification (NCBI taxonomy): domain Eukaryota; kingdom Viridiplantae; phylum Streptophyta; class Magnoliopsida; order Fagales; family Fagaceae; genus Quercus; species Quercus gilva. Next base: position 16,796,775 of record CM042474.1, read on the forward strand.
AGTGAGAGAGGTTTTGGGAGGTGAAAAGCCAGATTCTGTCGAGAGAGATCGGGGAGAAATGAACTTGGTATCGCGAGGATCCTATTTAAAGGAATCTCATAATTCTTGACAGATCGAGAGGTATGGAGAGGCATCGAGATTTAAAGGCGTGAAGAGATATAGCTATCGAGCAGCTGTCCAGAGGTGTCCACAGCAAAAACAAGCTCGATGGATCAAGGAGCTATCGAGCAGTTATTAAAGAGATAGGAACTTTCTTGATGGATCGAGAAACTATCAAGAAACTATCGAGATTGCGATAAAAGGAAGCTAAAGAGCTCGATAGATAAGTCAGGTGTCGAGAGGTGTCGAGGAGCTGTCGAGATTGCTTAAAAACAGTTTTTCAAAGAAGAGAAAAACACAGACATGAATGCAATCAAGCATGCTACTCAACCAAAGATCCAATCAACATTATAAGCTCTCAAAATCATCTCTCATCAAGAAAAATGTTAAGCACATAGATCCTAAAACACACACACACACTAAACAAGTCTAACAAATTTTATATTTCAAAAACAAGTTAAGATAGTTTAGTGAGCATATATTAACACATGTATTCCTTGTGATTGCCAAATCACATTGTACCTACACATGTATCAAAAGTAGCAAAGAATATTGCGTGTTGTGTGTGAAAACATCGCAAGATTACATAAGTGTCTACATGTTATGACGATTTGAGATATGAGTAAATCACTTTAACTCACACACAATCATAACTATTTGATGGGGACTATCACCTTCGAGGTACATCCTATAACTTTCACATCTCATAGAATACACGCTTACAATCATATATAAAGCATTTTGTTCTTTTTGCTTTTTATTTTTCTTTGCATATATTTTCTTTTTAAGCAAACCATGCATGGGCATATAAGAGAGAGAAAAGAAATACCCAATGATGTTAAGCATTTGACATTTCACTTTTGCTATGCTGAAGCATACAAATGTCATTTCATGATTGGCAGGCAATAGTGATGAGATGGTTATTTATGCATTTCTCTTAGGATTTTCTAGTCCTACCCGTCAAAAAGAGTGATACGAGTATTAAGTACAAGAGATTACTTAATCTTACTCATCACAAATATAAGCCACAAAGCTCACTTGCTTAGTTGTGCATAGAGATGCTCATCCAAGTTACAAGAGATACAAAGTTTAGAAAATTTTGTTTCAATGACCATCCAAAGTACATAAGTACCAATGTACACAAACACACACTATTTTTGTATTTTTCAATTTTTCAATTTTTTTTTATATGAAAAATAAAATAAAACAAAACTGAACACTAACCAAACAAAAACATGTTAAACAAAACAAAGCAATGCATAAAACTAGACTGACTCAAAACAATAAAGCAAAACGCACAAGTAATGCAAAAACAAAAACAAGAAAGTGAGAGAGAGAGAGAGAGAGAGAGAGAGAGAGAGAGAGAAATGACAAAATCACTTGGAGCCATTTTCCTTCCACACCTTGGAAGAACTTTTTCGTTTAGAGAACCCTTGATCCGGCGGTAAGGTGGAAGAGTTAAAACCGTTCAAGTTCACAAGGAACATGAGGGCTTTAAGCAGATCTCCAAGAGGAGTGAAAAAGGATGGAAGTTGATTCTGATCTCTTGATGCGATCATGCTGTTGCTCTTTTGAGTAGCTAATCACTTGTAGCAATTAGGTCGAGTATGTCCAGCTGCTCCACAGTCAGTGGAGACGCCACGTGTAGCTCAGGGTGTTCCTAGGAACACCTTGACCTGGAAGGACTTGAAAAAAAAATTATATATAATAATTAAAATTTTTTATATTTGCTCTGTATTAGGAACACCCTCAAATTTAAAAAAAAAAAAAAAATGATTTCCTCTACTTTCAAGCCAAAAAAAAAAAAAAAGCCCAAAAAAAAATGTGTAACAGAGGCAAGCCCAACAGATTACAGAGGTACCCACGAATTCTCCAAAAAAAAAAAAAACTAATACAGAGCAAATCACTAAATCAGAAATCACTTAAGGCTTTATATAAAAAATAAAAAAATAAAAATTCCTAAAGCAAACCTAAAGACAACAACGCCTCAGTCCCTCAGAGTAAGAGCAACGCCACTTGAGCCTCAAGCAAACAAACGGAGATCGGATTAGTCTAGTCTAGATCGTCGTCATCGAATCGGTCCAACCCAGATTGTCGTCGGAGATCGGTCCAGTCCAAATCGTCGTCGTCGTCGCTCATCGCTCGCCCTCATCGAAGATCACTCACCGCCTCATCACTGCCTCAGTGGCCTCAGCCTTCAGGCCTCCCTGCTCGGCTGCTTCGGTGGTCCCTTCCTCAAGGTATTTCATTTTACTAAGCTGACTTCTCTCTCTTTTTCTCTCTGACTCTCTCTCAACCTCACACTCTCTCTCTCTCTCTCTCTCTATCTGAATGAAATGAAATTTTTTTTTTTTTTTTGGTAAAAGGGATAAAACAAAAGAAACTACAAACGCAAAAGATCAGTAGGACAACGCCTACTTACAAAAGAACTAGATAAGACATGGTTAACGACAGGAATTAACTCCACAGGAGGATAACTAAGAATGCAAAAGTCTTCTATTTGTTTCGCACCTTTTCTTGCGAGATAATCAGCACATCTGTTGGATTCACGGTAGCAGTGACTGAATCGAATACAATGGATCTGAGATGCTAGCTGCTTGCAATCATCTAGAAGGGGGGAAAAGATGGGATTTTTCTGACTGGGGTTATTAAGGACATCTGTTAAAGCTTTTGCATCCAGTTCTACCTCGATAGCTTGGAAATTCCTGTTCACACAGATGGTAAGTCCATCCCTTAATGCCCATAACTCTGCTTCAAAGCTTGAAGTAACACCAATCCTCCTTGAAAAGCCTACCACCCAATGACCAAACTCATCTCTAATCACACCTCCTCCACCAGCCAGACCCGGGTTACCTAAAGAGGACCCATCCGTATTTAGCTTCCTCCAACCATTTCGTGGCTTCTTCCATCTAATATTCTTCATTGTGAAGCTATTGGCTTTCATCCAATCCGTAGCACACCAGTGGAAGTCACATGCTTGACTAATAATTTGGGTAGCTAAATTTGGGTTGGAACTTCTATTCTGGAAAACAAGACTGTTTCTTTGCTTCCATAACATCCAAATGGCAAAAAGGAACACTATATTCCAGGGGAGGTTGCTATGACTATTAATATGTCCATTCCTTGCATTTACGGTCAGCCAAGTGTGAAGATCACAAGTAAAAAAACTTCTATCCATCTTAGAGATACCAAGCTGATTCCAAAGCTCTTTGCTACCCCAGCAGTCCTGAAGCAAATGAATAATAGTTTCTGGTTCGTCTCTGCACCGAGGGCAGGAAGGGTCAGTATTGATTCCTCTTGAAGCTAGGCAATTTTTAACGCCAATACTGTTGTGAAAACATCTCCAAACAAAGAATTGTATCATTGGAAGAATTTTAACTTTCCAAATCCAATGACCCTCAAAAACATGGTTATCACTTCCTGCAGCTGTCAAATTATACGTGCTTTTTAGATCAAAATTCCCATGGGAATTTGCTGCCCAAGACAGTCTATCCTTACTCCTAGCAGCTAAAGCGTAGGCAGTAGCTTGAATTCCCAGCTTTATATTCAAGGGAAGGTCAAAAGATAGTCTCGACCAATTCCAACCATTCGCCGACACCACTTCCTTAACTTCCATACTACCTTCGCCCCTGTTCAGAGGACCTTGCACTAAATTTCTGATAGGACCTTAAGAAAACCAATTATCCAGCCAAAACTTAAGCTTGCTGTCTCTCCCAATGACCCCTTTTGTTCCAGCATTAAAAACATCCTGCCCTTTTCTCATACCTTTCCACACTCGGGAACAAGGAAGATTATCACTGTTGGTCGAGCTTATTCTTTGACGAGTGCAGTACTTGTTTCTAAGAACCCTGGCCCATAAAGTTTCTTTTTCTGAATGAAATCTCCAATTAAGCTTTGCCAACAAGGCAGTGTTCCTTCCTTTTGCAGGCTGAAGCCCCAAACCGCCCTCCTTCCTAAGTCTTGCTACCTTATGCCAACCCACCCAATGCATCTTCTTTGAGGTATCTGTAGATCCCCACAAAAAATTCTTACTAATCCTGTCTATACCATCCAGCACTTTACTCAGGAGATAAGCGCATTGCATGGTGTAGTTGGGAATGGTAGACAAAGAAGATTGGATAAGAACCGTTCTGCCTGCCATAGACAAGATATTAGCCTTCCACCCCAACAATTTTTGCTTCATTCTGTCCAAAATAAAATCAAAATCATGACTTGACTACCCCCAATGCTTAATAGGAATTCCCAAATAATTTCCAATAGAAGAGGTCGACCTGAACTCGAGAAGACTACACATATCCTCCCTACTCTCTGTAACAACATTCGGCGAGAAAAACACCCTTGACTTGGATTGATTGACATTCTAACCAGATTTTTCACAGAAGATGTCAAGCACCTCCCGGATGGCAGTGCAGTTTGCTTGATTGGCTTTAGCAAAAAGCACTAGATCGTCTGCAAAGAAAAGATGAGAGAAGCTTGGACCACTTCTGGAGGCTTTAACTGGGTTCCACAATTTCTCACTGCACTTCTTCTCAATAAGTTGACCCAGGAATTCCATACATAAAATGAATAAGTAGGAAGACAGAGGGTCGCCTTGTCTGATACCTCTAGAGGGGTTAATAGGTTCCAGCATACCTCCGTTGAACAAAATAGAGGTTGAGACTGTGGAAACACAACTCATGATGATCTCCACCAAATCCATAGGAAAGTTGAAACTAAGGAGTCTCTCCCTAATGAAGCCCCACTCTAGCTTATCATAAGCTTTTTCAAGATTGATCTTTATAGCCATGAATCCCTCCTTTCCCTTAGCCTTACTAATGGAGTGAATAAGTTCCTAAACGATAATCGCATTATCAGTACCCTTTCTTCCTGGCACAAAGGTAGTTTGAAGAGGGGAAACGAGCTTGTCCAGTAAAGGTCTAATCCAAGCCACTAAGACCTTTGTGATCATTTTATAGACAGTATTGCATAAGCCGATAGGTCGGTAATTACCCAAAGTTTCAGGACCTTGAATAAGTTATTTGCTAATGGCCCATGCAGGTCTCGAACCTGCGACCTTCGTGTTATTAGCACAACGCTCTAAATGAACGAAACTCTCTCTCTCTCTCTCTCTCTCTCTCTCTCTCTCTCTCTTCTTTAATAAGCCTAACTCTCTCTTTTGAACTATGAGTCTCTGATTGGCCTAACTTTACCTTTATTAATATTTTGTCTGTTTATAACTTTTTGAATTTGGCTTTATCAGTTTATCTTATCCGTTGGTGTTAGTGTGTGTAGTGTGTTAGTGTTGGTAAGATATTAATTATCTTTTAGACTAGTGTAATGTGTGATTGTGAATTTTTTTTTATTGGCAGGGGCATCACTGATCAGGCATTAGGTGTGCTTTTCTGTTGAATGGGGTGGGGTGGGATGGGCACATGGCCACATGGGGCCGGGCTACACACTGCTTTAATTATTGTGCTACACATGGAATGTGTAAATAATGTGCACACCAGTGGCTCTTTTAGTGTAATGTGCACAGGACATGGGGCTAAATAATATAACAAATTAAAGCTGTATAATTAATGACAAACAAATTAAAGCAATATAGTTTATTGTTAGGCTAAACAACAATAATTAAAGCAATATAATAAATCAATACATTATAAAAGACAAACAAATTAAATTATGTTAGGCTAAATAATAATTAATAATTTTATTAGTGAACACAAAGAAGCATGAGACTTATCCATTAGTCTATTTGCTTGTAAAATTAGCTTTGACACTTCCTGTCGCTACTGCAATAGTTGAAAGAAGTTTTTTAGCAATGAAATATATAAAGAATGAACTGCGCAATCGAATGGAAGATCAGTGGATGAATGATTGCTTGGTTGTGTATATTGAAAAAGATGTAGCTTGTAGTATTGATAATGAGACTACCATGCAACGATTTCAAAATATGAAAACTCGTAGAAAGCAATTGTAAACTTTATGTATTTGCGTGTTTTTTTATTGTTGTTGTCAATATATAAAATTTTCTTTTTATTAGATTGTGTAATTTATGCTTGTTGAGGAACACCCTGAAAAAAATTCCTAGAGTCGCCACTGTCCACAGTAATGACAGAAATGCTGCTTTTTCTGTATAGACTTTTGATTATTTTCCTTCTTAGCCCTAGGGTTTTTAGTCTCATTCTTAGCAAGTTTAAGGAGTGCTCCTAAGATAGAATTACCCTTATCTCTCTTCTCACTAGTTAATTCATTTTTAACTTCATTATTCTCAATTTCAATATTATTAGTAGGAGGAATAAAAATAGTAGCACTAGTAGAAGCAATACTAGGAGAAGAGAAATCATATCCTAAACAGGTTCGATCAAAAGCAGATTTCTGAAGACTGAGCATCTCATCGAGCTTAGCGCTTGAAGTCCTTTCTAGCTGAGCTCTGACTTGGAACAGTTCTGCCTCAAGCTTCTTGGTCTTCTCAACTAAGAAATTATTCTCAAATCTCAGTGCTCTAATAGTTTGATTTGCTTCATCAAACTTTGTAGAGATTTCTTCTTGCTCAAGCTCCACATCACTAAGCTTCTTGGTGGCCAACCTATACAACTTCTCATACTTTTATGAGACCTTGTATAACTTTGCATAGGCTGTGTGGGTGTCATCTTGTTCATTCATCTTCTCAAACTTGGACTCCACAAATTCCTCTTCTTCATCCATGTCTTCAACAATCTCTTCAATAGGATTTACGGTGGCAGTGAAGGCATTTAGGATTCCATTATCCTCATTATCAGAGTCATCCTCAAGCTTAGTGTCACTCAACGTAGCAGCAAGTACCTTACTCTTCCCAATGGTCTTGAGATAAGTAGGGCATTCTTGTTTCATATGATCGAAACCTTGACACCTAAAGCACTTTGGTCCTGAGGGAATAGTGTACTGATTGCCATCCCTAGCATCTTTCGTCCCTTGTCTTGGCTCTTAGACTGAGAAGAACTCGACTCTCTACGGTCCTTGTCGAAGCCCTTTGCATTGGCATTCTTCACGAACTTTTTGAATTGCCTAGTGATGTAGGAGTTCATCTTAAAATCTTCATCATCAAAAGCCTCATTAGTATCACTGCTCTTAGCCTTCAATGCCATGCTTTTGCTCTTGCTCGATTTCCTGATCCTTGTCAAATCCAACTCATAAGTCTGCAGATTGTCAACCAACTCTATCAAAGGAATTTTGTCAATGTCCTTTGATTCCTCAATGGCAGTGATCTTGGCATGGAATCTCTCAGGTAAAGATCTAAGCACTTTTCTCACAATCTTGGGTTCATGAATGGTTTCTCCAAGATTAAAAGCTGAGTTCACTATGTCCTTGAGCTTGGCATAGAACTCATCGAACAACTCATCCTCCTCTATCTTGATCTTTTCAAAGCTTGTAGTAAGCCTCTGAATATTTGAATCCTTGACCACCTTGGTTCCTTCATAGGTTGTTTGGAGAATGGTCCATGCTTCCTTAGTAGTTTCAGTAGATGATATCTTCTTGAACTCCTCATTCGTGACTGCACTGAATAGAGCATTCAATGCCTTGCTGTTGAAGTTTGTCGCCTTGATCTTAGAATCATCCGAGTCAGCCAGCTTTTCTGTAGGCTTGGTCTAGCCTATCTCCACAGCTTGCCACACTTTCTCATCTAAAGACTGCAAGAAAGCTCTCATGCGTATTTTTTAGTATGTATAGTTAGTGTCATCAAATAAAAGAGGTATAATAAGATACTGTCCTTTATCCATGACAAACAGGGGTCAATGGATCACACAGCAAAGATTAGAACCTAATCAGAGTGTGCCTGCTCTGATATCACTTGATAGGCCAAAAACGTATTGACCCCTTGTGATGAATTAATTAATTAATTAACCAAGTTTATTAATTAATCAAATTAACTTGCAATTATATGTGGCAGCACAAACAAATCACCAATTAACTAAAGTATGCAGCAGAAAATAAATTTACACCGTGATTTGTTTACGAATGAGGAAAACCTACACGATAAAAACCCCACCAGGTGATTTTAAGGTCACCACTCTCGAGAATCCACTATTATCAAAACAAGCGGTTACAAGTAAAGGAATCTCAGTATCTTATACTAACCTACAATTGAACTCTTACCCCAATACCCAATTAGACTTGTTCTGTAGTGACAATCTCTCCTTTTCAATGCACGGCTCCCAGTACGTGACTAACCAATTGCGCAGATCCCAATACGCGATTTAATCGCTAACTTGAGAAGGATGTTGGCTGCAAAGTTTTTCAGTTCATCACACGATAAAGGTTATGAAGTTGCTTGGTCACAAAACCCTATGGTGTACAAAACACAGCAGCTTCTTCAAGAACTAAGGCAAACTAGGTTTCCGGTCACACTCTTCTTCACACTTATAGAATTGTGTTTTTGTGCAACTTGTCGTCACTTTTTACAGCCCTTAAAATAATCATTATATATGTTTAGGGTTGTGAGCAAAGAAAGCTTAAACACATACTCACGGATTGGATGAAAAACAGTCCTGAAAAACTGAACTTCATAAACCTCGATAGATAACCATCTATCGAGATAGCTGTTGAGCCACGGGTTTCAGCAGCTTTTAAACCTCGATAGGTGCTAGTTGTCGAGTTTTAAAATCCTGCACTTTCTGACTTGATTCTTGGACAAACTTGCATGGTTTTAACACTTGAACTTGAAACAAGGTTTCTTGAAGCATTAAACACATCCTAGATCTACCCAATTACAAGTGAAGTGTGTTTTGTCAAAGGATTAGCCGATTACATAAAATAGTGACATATGTTCCTAACAATGAATCACATATATCCTAACACTAAGGGACTGAGAGGGAGAAAAAGGGAGAAAGAGAGATTGAAAGGGGGAAAGAGGGAGAAGAGAGACCGAGAGAAAACAACTATAATATGAATTTGAAAATTAGAATGGGATAGATTTGTAGCAATGGCTGACTTAGTACTTATAAGACCTAGTGTTGCTCCAAGGGCTGTCTTAGTACTTAGAGCGACATTGCTCAAAAGCCCAACAATGTGAAAGGACTTTGAAGATGACCTCCGCTTTCTAGCTTGGGAGAGCTTGAAGGGCTTTGTCCTGTTCCAAGTAGCTTTGGAGGCACTGAAATCGGTTGCTGATAGGTATGGAAGCAACAATGTATGTATTGCACGTCATTCCTTAGGAGCTGGGTTTGCTTTCCAAATGGGAAAAGCATTAGCCAAAAAATGGATATATGTGGAAATTGGAAACCCACTTATTCAATCCTCCTTTTGTTTCATTAGCAACAAGCTTAAGAAATATGGGAGAAGAGGCTAGGTTTTCTTGGAAGAGATTTAAATCAATGCTTCTTAATTTGTGGGGTTTTTCTTTAATTAGCTTTTTCTTAATTAATAAATAAAAATAATTAAATTAAAAAAAAAAGGACAAAACGACTTTGTTTAGCTATAGATAACAGTTGTAATTAATAGATTGTTAACGAAAGACTTAATTGATAATAAATAGAACTTAGAGAACCAAAATGACAAAACTCAAGTTTAGAGGACTAAAATGAAAAGTAGTGAAAATTAGAGGGCCGATTTTACATTTTAGCCTATAAAAAAAATACCAACTACTTCAAGAATTTGAAACTAGCTTCATGGCACGTAGGGGTGTGCAAAAAACCCGCCGACCCGCCAAACCCGACCCTACCCAACCCGACCCACCGGGTTGGGTCGGTTTTTAGGCCTTGGTGGGTTGGGTTGGGTTACAAAATTTTTTTTTATAGCGGGTCGGGTTGGGTTTGGGTCATAAAATTACAAACCCGCCAAACCCGACCCGACCCACCAACCCACCCATATTTAATATATATTTAAAATATATTATATATTTAAAATTTTTTTTTAAACCAGGGCACTTATATATATTTAAATATATACATATATATATATATATATATTATATTTAATAATTAAAAAAAAAAAAAAAAACCAGCTGTAGAGCAGTACTTCCTCAGTTCTTCCTACTAATACTAATTATATATATAATATGTATTATATAATTAATAAAATTTTTAAAATAACCAACTCTTCTAATCCTATATAAAAGCCAATTAGTTCACACAAACTCTAGTAAATTATTATTGTTGTTTAGTTATTGGTGTTGTTTGCCCTTAAGGAATTACATCGATACTAATCTTTGGGTTTTTTTAATATATTAATATTTATATTTTTTTTCTACTCAATTTAATAATAAAAAAAAAATTTCAAACCCATGGGTTCAACCCGACCCAACCCGACCCATGTGGGTTGGGTTGGGTTGGGTTGAATTTATGTGATGGGTTGGGTTGGGTCGAATTTTTTTTTACCCACCATGGTGGGTCGGGTCAAAAAATTCCCTCAACCCGACCCATGCACACCCCTAATGGCACGTCCTACACTCGTGCTTGGAAGGCTTAAGGCTTTTCATTTTTTTGGTTTAATGTCAAAACTATTTATTTATCTTAATTTAACTTTTACTCGTTTGTCTAATGATATCATGTATTTGCAAATTAATTATATAAATACATGATATAGCTAATGATGCTAGCACCAAATAAATGAACATTGAAATAGCATTGAAATCTTATGTTTGTGTGTGGATGTATTCAATTTTTTAGAATGAATGGAAAATTTTGACATTATTGGAAAGAAAAGTTTTTACATGAGGTAGAACCATGCTGATATTATTTAACTTAAAAGTTTGCCACCTCATGATGATATCCCACCCTATCATTTGAATTATATATATTTATTGTTAACAAGGACGGAACTACCTTAGGACTGAGGGGGACCATGCCCCCCCGCCCAACCTTTGAAAAAAAATTCCCTAGTATATATATTAGCATAAAAAATATACTTGCCCCACCCACCCCCCCCCCCCCCCCCCCCCCCGGGGTCCCAAACAATTTACAAGCTTACCCATGAAACAAAAATGAAAAAAATTATCAAATCATCACTTGTCTAGTTGTCCCAAGAATATAAGAAAAACATTTAGCTAAACATTTGGACAATTTATAAATCCGAACAACAAGGAGAATCTACAAAACAATTCACATATTTAGATCATAATAAAAATATTCTTTGGACACGGTCTAAGTTAAAATATACATATATATATATATATATAACTATAACAAATCAATTATAAATCCTAGCAAAACAAATCACAAAAACCCAATAACCTCTACCCAATTTCTACCTCTCATTTGAGAGCTTTTTGTCAATCTTTAGTAACTCCACCCCATAGTCACAGAAACAACTTCTATGCTGCTAATCACCCCATCCACACACCAATTAGTGTCACCAGCAACTTGGATCAGTTGGTGTCTTTAACTCAATCCATGAAAAAAAATTTATTATTTCAAAGATCTACTACTCACTTAGATCAGTTGTTGTCTTTTAAAAATTTACTTTAACGATGCATTATTAGCATTAATTTATTCTTGATTATAATATCTATTATTGATTTTTAAAAAATAAAAAATTAATGCTAATAATACATCGTTGTAAACCTTTACTATTAATATTCTAACTTTTTAAAATTCTTGAACAAAGAACTTTGGCCCCCCCTAAGTTTGAATCCTGATTCCTTCCCTGATTGTTAAATAGATAGTAAAGGAAAAAGAGGTGGGATTCTCCACCACAGACATGAAACACCACAAATAATGTCATTACCACTAAGTTATCAGTAGAACTCATAAAGAAAAAGAACATTTCATATTGTATTAATATCATTTGACATAAAACACATACAAAATGAATGTTATTGCATACTTATTCCCAATAAACAAATCTAATTGGGTTAATTATCTCTCTCATTCTCTTCTAATGATCTCCCCATAGTCTCACACATAAAAAATAAGTCACTACCATCCCTAACAAACAAACTCCGGCAAGTATTATCAATGAGACATTCATTCTAATTACTTGAGGATAAACCTTCTCCTTTTTATCCTCTTTTTTGTCATGTGAAACCCATAAAAATCCAAAAGACCCAATAATTGCGCCTACCTTCCCAACAGCCCCCGAAATGCCTTGACAAGTTGATTTAAATCTTGCCGGGAAAAGTTCTCCTGGTACTATAAAAGTGGTTGTGTTCGGTCCAAAATTTGCGAAGAAAAATGTGAGGCCATAGAGGACTTAAAAACCTTTATTGAGTTTATTGTTGTTGGATTCATTGTCCCAATAGTTTGTAGGGTATCCCAAGTGCTAAGAAAACCAGTGCCAGGAAGAAACAAACCCATCATTTGGATTTGGACTCTTCCAATCCTGTCAATGAAATAAACACTGAACCAATAGAATGGAACTGTAAAACAAACTGCAATAATCGCTTGGAATATTACAACTTCAAAAGCAGCTTCATTATTTGAGGGATATAATGATTATATATACGAGACATGAAGATCGAAATTGCCGCTGTTAAAAACAATATCAAGAAGGAACCATGTGAAGGAGCAAGAGAATAAATCACGGCCATGGAAACGAAAAAATTGCATTGGAGACGAGGGGATAATGAGGTGGAGTAGGCGGCAGTGGCATATTTTCTAGAATCTGACTCATTGGAACTTCCATCACCTTCTCCATGTCCATGACCGCTGGGAAAATATTTTGTTCCACCAAAGCTGTATATCTGGGTAAAAAAGCAATCCATAACTAAAAAGAGATCAATTATTATCCATTGATTAAGATCATAACTTAATATATCAATTTGAAAGAGTCACGACTCTCAATCCCCAATCCCCATTCCAATGTCTTCCTTCTTCCATTTTGAAGTGGGATTTTTATTTCTAAATAGGAGTAATACTTATGCAGTAGCAACATAGGATGGTTTTAACGAACAATTCATCCAAGTAATTTGTTGGAAAAATAGCGTTGAGTAAATAAGAAATTGATGTTTTCTATATTCACTTGAAGATGTTATTAAAAGTAGTAAAAATCTTGAGTCCTACATAAAAAAAGAAATAGATAATATATGAGTTTATATGCTCATGAGTTGGACATTAGATTGGGCCTTTGGCATTAGTGGACTAGGCCTACTTGTTCAAATAATAATATTTTATTATTTTAATTTATTTTAATTTTTTGAGTCAGTTAGTCTATGCTCAGCAGTTTTTATTTGAACAATGTGTATGTTCACACTATGTGTCTACTCAATAGTTTTTATTTGAACAGTGTGTCTGTTCACTAATGTATATAAATCCATTATCCCTCATTCATGAAAACTGACTTTTGAAAGGAAAAAAAAAAAAAAAAAAAAAAACACTCTCTGAGAAAAAAATAATTTTCTGCATTCATTTGAGTCAAAGAGAGAGAGAAAGAGACATTGAGTAGTTCGCAGAGCACGACCTTATGTGCTTCGTTTCCGCGCTATAGATCATTTTATCCTAGAAGGCAGACGTCCGTAAGTTTCAAAGCACCACAGTGATTGTGTGAGAGGCGAAATCTACTTTAAAGAGATTGTGTCAAACACAAAACTTGATCTAAGTCATTCATCCTTCATACATTTGGTATGTGAGTTTTTAATTATATTGCAGATTTCTTTTATATATGCCGTACATATTTATTGTTTTGCCTATTTCTTTTTTTTGTGTTAATATTGCTTATAATTAGATTTGTGTATTGTTCTCTTTTACTTTATCACAAAAGTAAATTGTTAAAATATAACCAACATAATTAGTGTCACATCAGTTTATAAACTCTTTGTAGTAAAATTTGTAGTCCCCTCAATTCATTCAAATATAAAATGTACTATTTACTTGGCAGTTTCTGGCATTTTCATTTGCAAGTAAAATGTGAACCCAGCCGGAATTGCACCAAGCATCAGTATCGACCTCCATGCAATATCTTCCTCCTTAGGCATCGATTCTTTTGGCGCTCCATTAGCTGCACGGTCAAATTTTTTGCACACCACCATCATGACCACCGAACCAACCAAGATCCCAAAACCCTTCATTGAAAACACAGTAGCTATAAAAGCACCACGTATTCCTTGCGGTGCATATAGAGAATCCACATCCAATGAAACTCAGCACCATGATCATCAATGCCAACCAGTACACACGGCGCCTACCAAACACCAGTAAACCAATCACAGAACCCACAATAGGGATGGTCAACATGATGGACACAACCTCAGGTGGGGTCACATACTTGTCGAGCTTCTTCTCGTAGTATATTCATCCAATGAGGGTCATAATCGGAGGGACACAGAAGAAATCGTAGGTGTCAGTGAAGAGGCCAATGCCAGCTATGATGATGGCCTTAAAATGGACTGTCAAGGGCAGAAAGGACTTTTAAAGCCATTCTTATTTCTTCCGTAATTAAAAAGCTCAGGATATGTTTAATAACTGTCTTTTTCCCTTATTTTCTGTTTTTAAAAATAATTTTTTTATTTTTGAAATTAAAAAACTTGATTGATAATCTAAAATGGACAGAAAACAAAAACTATTCTCAAAACTTAATTTGTGAAGAAACTGAAAACATGCAAAATGCTGTTTTCAGTTTCTAATTTTCAAAAATCAATAAAAACATATATTAAATTTAATGAATCTATCTCAAAAATCAATAAAAACATGTATTTTCTCATTTAATTTAATGAATCTATCTTAGTAACAACATATTTTAGTATTTTCTATTTTTTTCTTCAAAAAATTATTTTTTTTTTTAATTTCAACTAACCAAACATGTTTTTGATTTTAAAAATACAAAAAAAAATTGTTTTTTCTTTATATTCCCAAAAAACAAAATTTTGAAAAATAAAAATAAAAACTGTCACCAAACATATCCTTACCTTCTTGCTTTCGGTTTAATAACAAGACACGGACTATGAAACGGTATTGAAATTTCGTTGGTGTCTTTGTTATTGATTTTTTTTTATGGGATGTCTTTGTTATTGTTAACAGTACGTGCCAAGTAGTTTCCTTGAAGTTGATGGATAGTTAGGTTATTAAGGAGGGGAATTATTGACAACTGTGTCCATGATTACATCAAGATGGGGATTGAATTCGAACCTAGTGCAAGAATTAATGCATAGTTGCCTCATTTCCACACACACACACAAAAGCATACGTGCCCATTTGGTTACCGCATTTTGGGCAAAAAACCAAGTTTGCAGTTTCAAAACAAAATTTAATACCTTTCTCAAAAAAAAAAAAAAAAATAAATAAATAAATAAATAAATAATTTAATACCTTTCTCAAGACGTTTTCCATATGTGATTGATGTTTATATTTGTTGGTACCCATTTTTTAACATCATGAGCCAGCAAAAAATATCCCAAGCCCAGCGATGAGAAAAAGCCCAAGAATAAAGCGAAAGCAAGAAGAATGGGCCAAATGGCCGAAGAAGAGGTCTCGCTGCAAAATACCTTAGGATGAGATAATCAGCAGAACCCTGACCATCTGTAGCTGAGAAAAAGGAGAGAAAACAATTTTCACCACGAAGCCTATAAGAAAGGCAAAAGCGGGTCCAAGAATGGCCCAAAATACGTTGGAGAAAGTGGAAGCCCACAATAAATAGCTTCTACAGAATGGCCCAAGGAATTAAACCAGGCCTAGAAGGCCCCCAAACTTTTGGTATAAACGATTGGAGGCTCTGAGCACTCCCGAAAATAAAGGGAAATAAGGGAGGGAGAGTCATAGGACACAAAGAGGGCATAGGAGCATTAAATTCAATTCCTAAATTTTGGACATCAAGTGGCGAAAAGGAAAGGTTGGGTCTTGCTTCGCCGTATCCCAGACCTGGAGGAAAATGGGAATCGGCAGGAAAAGAGAAGAATCATGGATTTAGTTTACCACAAGAATTTAGGTAGATCAAAGGAAGAGAAAGGTAGGAAGGCCCTCAAATTTGTGTATAAATAGGAGTATGCATAATTCACAAAGGAAGACACAACAACAAGAGCAACACAAAAATAGTGAGAGTCACTGTAAAACAAAGTAAAGAGAGAGAGAGTGAGACTGAAGAAAAACTAAAACTTCTATTTTATTGAAAGAATGAGAAGTTGCTACAAATAATTATCATCTATGGTTTATATACATGAAAATAGGGGCTAATGGTTTCCCTCCAAAAATAACTAACAAACTAATTTCTAATACACCCAATCACAATTTGACAGTTGTCATCTCCACCACTTGACATCTGTCCTCAATTTCCTTCATCTTCTTTCTCTGACACGTGAACTCCCTTTGATCCTTTCCTGGTTTCTTCTTTACTTTGCTAGTTCCACTGTGTTTTCCTTCTTCAATTTTAACACTCCCCCTCAAGTCCTAAACTAGAAGATCATGGACTTGAAGATGAGTTTCAATTTGCAACTGCTTTGGCATGAAGATATCTCGTAAACCCAACTTCTGTGTCAATCTTGTGAAAGAATTTAAGCCTAAAGCTTTGGTAAACACATCAACTACTTGAGCATTTGAATTCACATGAAAGGTCTTAATTATACCCTCTAAAATTTTGTCTCGAACCAGGTAACAGTCCACCTCAATATGTTTGGTCCTCTCATGGAAGACTGGATTAGCAGCTATGTACAAGGCTGCCTGATTATCACAAAAGAGCATAGCTGGTTTGGGATGCTCAATTTTTAAATCCTTAAGTAATTGAAGCACCTAAGTAATCTCGCATGTCACACTAGCCATTGCCCTATACTCAGCCTCTGCTGATGATCTTGAGACAACTCCTTGTTTCTTTGATCTCCATGCTATTAGACACTCTATTAATACACTGCATAGCTTGTCAGTGACCTCCTTGTATTAGAGCATCCAGCCCAGTCAGCATCACAGAAGGATTTAATGTGTAAATCAGAGGTGCTTGAAAAGAAAAGTTCCTTTCCTGGTGATCCTTTAATGTACCGAAGGATTCTGTGAGCTGCAAGCAAATGAGGCTATCTTGGTTTTGAGACAAACTGACTTAACTTATGCACAGCATAAGTAATGTCAGGCTGTGTCAAGGTTAAGTATAGTAGTCTCCTAATTAACCTTCTGTACTGCCCAGGGTCTACCAACAACTTCCATTCATATTTTGAAAGCCTTAAGTTCTGCTCCATAGGAAATCTAACTGGTTTTGATCCAAGGAAACCAGTATCCTTCAAAATTTCAAAAGAATATTTCCTTTGTGTCAAGCTTATGCCTGCATCAGTCCTTGCTACCTCAAGACCTAAAAAATACCTCAAAGAATCAAGATCTTTCAAGCCAAACCTGTCATCAAGCAACTTCTTCAAATTATCCACATAAGCAAGATTATTTCCAATGAGCAAAATGTCATTAACATAAACCAAAAGCACTGTAAAAGAAGTCCCTTGAGTGTGAGTAAACAATGAGTGATCAGACTTGGATTGAAAAAATCCCATTTGAAGAATAGTTTTGGAGAATTTGTCAAACCATTGTCTTGACGCCTATTTAAGACCATAAAGATGCTTGTTTAACTTGCATACAATGTTCTCCCCTTTGCTGTGAAAACCAGGTGGTAGGCACATGTATACATCTTCATTCAAATCACCATACAAGAAAGCATTGTTAACATCCATTTGGTGAAGAAACCACCCTTTCACAACAACCAAAGTGAGTACAATTCTGACTGACACAGACTTAGCCACTAGTGAAAAGTTTCAGAATAGTCAAGACCAAATTTCTATGTGAAACCCTTAGCAACCAGCCTAGCCTTATATCTTTCAATAGAGCCATCAGGTAAATATTTAACCCTGTAAACTCATTGACAACCAATAGGGCTCTTACCAGGAGGCAAAGGAACCAAACTCCAAGTGTTAGTGACCTTTAAAGCCTCTATTTCCTTGTCCATGGCAGCCCTCCATTTAGGATATTGTACTGCCTGATGGAAAGAGGTAGGTTCTAAAGGGGTGGAATTGACTACCATGACAAAGGATTTAAAGGTAGGGCCAAGGTGAGAATAGTCCAAATAATCTGAAACATCATATGGCAGACCAGAATGTGGCTTAGTGCTAACAGACTTGCAAGAATACTGAGATAGGTAAGGAGGGGGTTTATGTGATCTAGTTGACCTTCTAAAAGTAGGGGTAGAAGTAGAAGGTGAGGTAAGCGGTGAGACAGCAAGTGAGGTACTAGGATCAAAAAGAAAAAAAGGAATAGCAACAGATGCAGGTGCTGCAAGAATAGCAGCAAATTCAGGTGCTGCACTAGAATCTGCAACAGGCAAATTGCTAACATCCACAGCAAATATGGAAGGAATGTCAACAACAAATGGGAGAGTAGAATCTACTGAAATAGATGATGGAGAAGTAGAAAAGGAAGGAAGGTTAACAGTATCAACAGAGTGAGAAGAATCTAAAGTACAATGAGAAAAAATGAAATCATCTAGATAAGAAGTGGAAAGTTGCGAGGAAAGAGCATAAGGGAAAATATGCTCATAGAAAATAATGTTTCTGGAGATGTGAACAGAATTGGAAGTGAGATCCAAGACCTTATAGCCCTTAATGCCTTGGGGATAGCTAAAGAACACACACTTCCTAGCCCTATGTGCAAATTTGTTTCTATTATAAGGTAAAGTGGAAATGAAGCACAAACAACCAAAGCATTTGAGATGATTGTAAGATGGTGTAGAGTTAAAGAGAAGTTCATATGGACTCTTGTTACCTAAGGACTTGGAAGGAAGCCTATTAATCAAGTAAACAACAGTTAAAATGCAATCCCCCTAAAAACATAAAGGAAGTTATAATTGAAACCTTAAAGCTCTTGCAACATTGAGAATATGTTGATGCTTTCTCTCAATAACAGCATTTTGTTGAGAGGTACCAACACAAGTCAATTGATGCAAAATGCCATTAGATTGAAAGAAATCCTTAAGATAAAACTCAGTTCCATTATCACTTCTTATAGTTTTAATTTTGCAATTGAACTGAGTAGATAGACACCATAGAAGCAAACTGTGGAAGATAAACTTGTGTTTCAGACTTATGTTTGAGCAAATAAACCCATGTACATCTAGTAAAATCATCCACAATTATTAAAAAGAATTTAAAACCATCAATAGTACTAGTAACAAATGGACCCCAAAGATCACAATGAAGTAAATCAAAAGGATTATTTAAAACATGAGTACTAACAGTAAAAGGAAGTTTATTCTGTTTTGAAAAATGACAAATGTCACAACAAGAAGCAGTTTTATTGATATTAACATCATGTACATTTTGCTTCAACAATTGAGGTTTTTATACCATAAATCTGATGAAGAAACAAAAGTAATAACAGTAGCAAGTGCAGATGCAGAAGATCTACAACTTGAATCTAGCAGCAGAAATAGGCCATTGTGTGCTTTACCAAGACCAATCGTGCTCCATTGAGCAAGGTCCTGAATAAAACAACAATCACCAAGAAAAATGAGGCAACAGCAAAGTGATTTAGTGAGTTTGCTAACAGAAATCAAGTTGAATGTAAAAAAGGGCACACACAAAACATCAGTTAAAATCAAAGTCAAAGAAATATGCACTATGCCTATGTGTGTGACTAAGGCTTGTTTCCCATTTGGCAAATAGACAAAGGTATGGACAATTGAGGTATTTTAAAGTCAATTGAGCAACAGAACGGACCATATGATTTGTTGCTCCAGTATCAATGATCCAAGTGTTGGATTTATAAGCTTGCCTATCAACAACTTGAGCAGCAAAAATAGAATGAGAAAAAAATGAGGCAACAACAAAGTGATTTAGTGAGTTTGCTAACAGAAATCAAGTTGAATGTATAAAAGGGCACACACAAAATATCAGTTAAAATCAAAGTAGAAGAAATATGCACTATGCCTATCTGTGTGACTAAGGCTTGTTCCCCATTTGGCAAATAGACATAGGTATGGACAATTGAGGTATTTTGAAGTCAATTAAGCAACAGAATGGACCATATGATCTGTTGCTCCAGTATCAATGATCCAAGTGTTGGATTTATAAGCCTGCCTATCAACAACTTGAGCAGCAAAAATAGAATAAGAAAAATTAGGTGGAATCCAAAAAGAATTACCTGAAAAATTTGATGAAGTAGAAGGAGAGGATGATGTAGAAGGTAAATGGTGTGGAATAGAAGGATAAGAAGTCATAACAGAAGCAGCTTAGTGACCAGTTTGAGCATCATTGCCTGATCTAGTAGCCATATGACACTTTAGAAAATTTAGAAATTGCTCACATTGAGCCTGTGACATGGTACCTGTGGACTAGCTTGCACAAAAGAACCTCCACCAGAGTGACCAACATGGTTCTGTGAAGCTAAATCTGATTGAATACAATCACCCAAGGGTTAAACACCAGCACCTTACAAGACTCCACCAGGCAAAAAACTAGAATGCACATTTGGGGAAATGTTATCAAATCCACAATTTCGTGTGGTCTACATTAAAGCAACTTGATTTTCCATGGCCTTGTTACCTCCTTTTGGTTTGTAACCAAGAGGGTAACCATGGAGCTTATAGTATTTATCAGCTATATGTCTAGTGAAGCCACAATAAGCACACACAAGCCTATATTTCTTGCCATTACCCCCTTTACCTCCATTCTTTTGTCCTTGATGACCAAGAAAATCTTTGCTATTATTCACATACATAGCAACAGCATCACCTGATTGAATCATGTTAAAACTTTAACCAATATTTCTCCTCTTCTCTTCTTGCAAAATCAGAGAACACACTTTGCTAAGAGAAGGCAAAGGTTCAATCAATAAGATCTGACTTATAACATGGCCATAACCATCATTCAATCCCATCAAAAACCTAAAAACGTGCTCCTTATGATGAGCATCAAGCTGATAAGATTTAGAACCACAAGTACAAGCACATGTACAGATTGTGAAAGGCTGGTAATTAGCATACTCATCCCACAAAGTCTTCAATTTTGTGAAATAAGAACTCACCGAAAGTGATCCTTGTGCAAGTTGTGAAATTTCCTTCCCAAGCTCAAACAACCTTGGAGTGTTACCCTGAGATAACCTATCTTTGAGATCAATCCACAAATCTCTAGCATTGTTGATGTACATAACATTGGCCTTCAAATCCAGACTGAGTGAATTAGTTAACTAAGAAAGCACTGTAGTATTGCATCTACTCCAAGAATTGTACAATGAAAAAGATGAATCAGGCTCAACAATCGATCCATCCACAAAACCAAACTTGTTTTTGGAACTTAAAGCCAAAAACACAAATCGCACCCAACTCATGTAATTTTCTAGACCAATGAAAGGTTGCGTAGTGAGCATAAAACCTAGATTTTCATTCGCAGGAAGAAAGAAATGATTATTTGCATATTCATCTGCTATCGTTGCACTTGAAGCAGGTACTGGATGTGCAATTTGAGATTGAGTATTAGTTGTGGAATCGGAAGCCATGGATGAGAAAAGAAATGTAAAAATGAAGCACTAAACTCTGTTTAGGAATTGAGAAAATGAAAAAGAAAATCTTAGAAAACTTGCTCTGATACCATGTAAAACAGACTAGAGAGAGAGAGAGAGATTGAAGAAAAACAGAAACTTCTATTTGATTGAAAGAATGAGAAGTTGTTACAAATAATTATCATATATGGTTTACATACACAAAAACAAGGGCTAATGGTTTCCCTCCAAAAATAACTAACTAACTAATTTCTAATACACCCAATCACAGTTTGACAATTGTCATCTCCACCACTTGACATCTATCCTCAATTTTCTTCATCTTCTTTCTTTGACACGTGGACTCCCTTTAATCCTTTATTGGTTTCTTCTTTACTTTGCTTGTTCCACTGTGTTTTCCTTCTTCAATTTTAACAATCACCAAGATTAGCAGAGAGAAATCACTATAGAGTAGTTTGAAAGAGTAGAGAAAAGAAAAACCTTTGGCAGATATCCTATCATGCACCATTAAAGCATCCTTTTCTCTTCGAAAGAAGACACCCCTCACTGCGCTTCTTAAAACTTAATTCAATACGATTAAGATTGACTCAAGTTCTAAACTCCGTAATTTTGTGTTGGTTCAATGCAATAAGATTATGGGAGTTGAGACTGAGCTCTTTCTTGAATAACTCTCATTCTGCACAGAGAAATCTCTTACACTTGTAATATATATGTAAATGTGTTTGACATATATTGAAAATGTATGCTAACTATGTTGTAATGTAAACTAACAATTATTGGGTTGTACTATCGTATTTTACAATTTGTTTACAGTGTTTGTTCTGCTACAACCTGGTTCAACGGAGCCCATATTGCACAACATACCAGGCCCAATTCTAGCAGGGCCTATTTTGCATAACAAACCAGGCCATTTCCCAAGCCCACCAGCCTTTGTCCAAAAAGTATTCACAAATATTCTGGCACGTGTATTTTGACAAAAATGGCCCCTTCAATATCATATTACAGTTCATGAGAAAAGGTTATCATCCACCAAATTTGGCGTACATAGATTTTGCGGGTCTTTGCAACTTGCAACTTACCACTAATGTACCACATCCATATCCAAAAACTTAAAATAATATTAGTTTCCAAAAAAAACCTTAAAATTATTAATTGCAGTAGCATTACTCTTTCATTCAATTAATTATGCTTCATTGAATATAAATCAAGGAAGTCAATACTGTACCAGAAGCTATACTAGTTTGATCAGCAATACGATATATTTCGGATACTGATCAATATCGGTGTACCGTTTCAGGTTTACCGCAAAATAATATATATATATATATATATATTGTAGGGCCAAGGGATTAGGCAACCCCAGCCTACTTCATACCAAGCCCAAGGCCCATGCTGAGGAGGAAGAAAACTTCCGAGGACGACGTGAGAAAGTTCGAATCACCCAAGATGACCGCCGAGGACAACCATGTCCTCGGCCAACCCCAACCAGAAGAGGGAGAGTCAACGCCCCATCACAGGCGGCCTCCCAGGGCACCCCATGAGAAAGGATGAGCATAATGTGCCGATCATGGGAGGATGGTAGAAGAGCAAATCCAAGACAAACTGTTATCTCCACATTAAATGCCCACCGCTGGCGTTCTGGCCGCATTAATGAGGAAATGACCCCTTGAACACTACAATCTTGGTAGCTGCAACTCACAGAAGGAAGAAAAAACGGCTAATAAGACAAGCACTCAAGTAGTGACCTGCCTGGTCGACAAATGTAGAGCTAGGATCAACTGAAGAGAGGTATATAATGTAGGAAGTCCTCCAAAAGTAAAGGGGAGGAAAAGCAGAAAATACTGCAGCACTCGTATGACCCCTGTAACCAAGCACTAAAGAAGCAATAAGAACTTCAAGCCCCAAAGAGGAAGGTTGAGGAGCAATATTTCATGCTCCAGCTTATATTCTTGTCGCCCAACTCATCCACTATCGTGTTTAGCTGTTGCAATCTTTACCAGGGCCTAGTTCTTGAACCCATACTCTACAAATTCATTGTATTGGGCTAGCTAAGCTTGGGTTCACTTCCTCCAAGGAAAGGTGCTCAAACTCGATCCTTACAATTGGCGTTGTCTGTGGGAAGAGCTTATGCGTTGGCAAGTGCAATGATTAAACACGGCAGGATCAAGCTCCCATCAACGAAAAAGGCCATTTTGGCGGCCATATGTGTTTAAATGCAAACCTTAGTCATGCCTGAAGTCCTCGGACCAGATGCTAAGAGGAAGTCAACATTCCGTAACTACTACCACACATGCGAAGTAGAGCAAGTCCCAAAAACTGCTACCTCATATTGTGGTAGTGCACTCGGGGCTGAGCCTTTTAAGGCACTTGGGCTATGTGTTTAAATGCGAACCTTAGTCATGCCTGAAGTCCTCAAACCAGGTGCTAAGGGGAAGTTAACACTTCATAACTACTACCACACATGCGAAGTAGAGCAAGTCCCAAAAACTGCTACCTCATGCTGTGGTAGTGCACTTGGGGCTGAGCCTTTTAAGGCACATGGGCTATGTGTTTAAATGCGAACCTTAGTCATGCCTGAAGTCCTCGGACCAGGTGCTAAGGGGAAGTTAACACTCCATAACTACTACCACACATGCGAAGTAGAGCAAGTCCTAAAAACTACTACCTCATGCTGTGGTAGTGCACTCGGGGCTGAGCCTTTTAAGGCACCTGGGCTATGTGTTTAAATACGAACCTTAGTCATGCCTGAAGTCCTCGGACCAAGTGCTAAGGGGAAGTTAACACTCTGTAACTACTACCATACATGCGAAGTAGAGCAAGTCCCAAAAACTGCTACCTCATGTTGTGGTAGTGCACTCGGGGCTAAGCCTTTTAAGGCACCTAGACTATATGTTTAAATGCGAACCTTAGTCATGCCTGAAATCCTCGGACTAGGTACTATGGGGAAGTTAACACTCTGTAACTACTACCACATATGCGAAGTAGAGCAAGTCCCAAAAACTGCTACCTCATGCTATGGTAGTGCGCTCGGGGCTGAGCCTTTTAAGGCACCTGGACTATGTGTTTAAATGCAAACCTTAGTCATGCCTAAAGTTCTCAGACCAGGTGCTAAGGGAAACTTAACACTCCATAGCTACTACCACACATGCGAAGTAGAGCAAGTCCCAAAAACTGCTACCTCATGCTATGGTAGTGCACTCAGGGCTGAGCCTTTTAAGGCACTTGGGAAAGGTCCTAGATAGAACCAAGGTATTGCATGGTCCTCGGACTCAAACCTATGGGGAAACTAGGAACTTCAGAAAAAGCTAAGTGTTAGACAAAACCAAGGCCTTGCATGGTCTTCAGACTCAAGACTATGGGGAAACTAACTACTTCAAGAAGAAAACTAAGTCCTAGATAGAACCAAAGTATTGCATGGTCCTTGAACTCAAACCTGTGGGGAAACTATAAACTTCAGAAAAAGCTAAGTGTTAGATAAAACCAAGGCCTTGCATGGTCCTCGAACTCAAACCTATGGGGAAAGTAACTACTTCAAGAAGAAAATTAAGTCCTAGACAGAACCAAGGTATTGCTTGGTCCTCAGACTCAAACCTGTGGGGAAACTAGGAACTTCAGAAAAAGCTAAGTGTTAGATAGAACCAAGGCCTTGCATGGCCCTCGGACTCAAACCTGTGGGGAAACTAACTACTTCAAGAAGAAAACTAAGTCCTAGACAGAACCAAGGTATTGCTTGGTCCTCGAACTCAAACTTGTGGGGAAACTAAGAACTTCAAAAAAAGCTAAGTGTTAGACAGAACCAAGGCCTTGCATGGTCCTCAGACTCAAGCCTATGGGGAAACTAACTACTTCAAGAAGAAAACTATGTCCTAGACAGAACCAAGGTATTGCATGGTCCTCGGACTTAAACCTTTGAGGAAACTAGGAACTTCAGAAAAAGCTAAATGTTAGACAGAACCAAGGCCTTGCATGGTCCTCAAACTCAAGCCTATAAAGAAACTAACTACTTTAAGAAGAAAACTAGGTCCTAGACAGAACCAAGGTATTGCATGGTCCTCAGACTCAAACCTGTGGGGAAACTAGGAACTTCAGAAAAAGCAAAGTGTTAGACAAAATCAAGACCTTGCATAGTCCTCAGACTCAAGCCTATGAGGAAACTAACTACTTTAAGAAGAAAACTAAGGCCTAGACAAAACCAAGGTATTGCATGGTCCTCAGACTCAAACCTATGGCGAAACTAGGAACTTCAAAAAAAGCTAAGTGTTAGACAGAACTAAGGTCTTGCATGGTCCTTGGACTCAAGCCTATGGGGAAACTAACTACTTCAAGAAGAAAACTAGGTCCCAGACAGAACCAAGGTATTGCATGGCCCTCGGACTTAAACCTATCAGATTAGACACTTATTTAAGCCCAACGTGCTCGGCTGTTTGCATAGCCCACGAGGTAGAACACCCAATCATTTCCCTGGTAATTCTTATATTGTTAACTTAATTAGAGATAATGACCAAGGGCTATAGTCGGCTTTATCGAAATTAGGGTGACAATGCTCCGTTACTACTAACGGCATCAGCTATAAAATCCCATTGGAGGCGAAAGATAACGCACACATTAAGTAATTATTGCAGAGAAAATAAAAAGATTTGTAAAGTAAGAAGAACAGCGTTCTTTATTATTTATTTTTGAATAAATAAAAAAAATATATACATCATACATCAAATGGCTTATCTTTTAAAGCTAACTACAATAAAGGAGGACGGGGATGGCTTGTCTCTTAAAGCTAACTACGGAGGAAGAGACTGAGGCAGGCTTGTTTTAAGGCTAACTCTAAAAAAAGAGAAAGCTCATGGGAATGGTAGATTCGCGGCCTCGTCCCAGCAGCACTTTAGCTCATGGGGATGGCACCGGCAATGAGAAAGAAGAAGAAGCGGAGATGCCTGGCTGCCCCATCCTAGGATGTTCCCTTGATTCTCTCCCAGTATCATGATAACTAGGCATTAGGAGAGGGCAACACTCGAGTGTCGATCGTTCAGCAATCTTGCAAACCTCCATCAGGGTCCTACCATCAATGTGAGACCCAAACTTCGGCGAGCCAGAAATCTGATGTGACCTACACTTGCTTCGATCCTTGGCTGAAGGAGAAAAGACTGCTTTCTTACTCAGTTGGAAGGAAGGAACATCTTTGTCCTTTGCTTCCTTCGCCTCAACTGCCTCGTTTAGGGCCTGGGCAACATCCTTGGCTCTTGAAAGGGGCTTGAGTTCCTTGTCCTCGCCCTCATCCAGGGCCATGTCATTCCCTATGCCTTGATCATGACCTTGGCAAAGTCCTTGGAAATGCCTAAGGTGTTGAAAGTTTGAAGTTTCTGCTGAGCGTGAGGATTTGTAAATGGGAAAGAGCAATTCCCCCCCCCCCCCCCTAGAAGGCCTTATATAGAAGGCGAATTCTAGTAAAAATTAATTCACACGAGATTCAAGGAGAGAGAGATATGGCAAAGCAAATCCCGCCCAATTTCCAAAGAAATTCCCAACCGTTAGATCTACGCCACTTCACGAAGACATTAATGAAGGCGCGCCTCGTACACCGAAACGTTAAGCCCGAGGACATCAAAATCCTCCTCTTCACCCAAGGAGCCTGACAGCAGGATTTTGAGGGGCTATTGTGGGGTTAAGGGATTAAGCAATCCCAGCCCACTTCATACCAAGCCCAAAGCCCATGCCGAGGAGGAAGAAAACTTCCGAGGATGACGTGAGAAAGTCTGAATCACCTAGGTTGACCGCTGAGGTCAACCCTGTCCTCGGCCAACCCCATCCAGAGGAGGGAGAGTCAATGCCCCATCACAGGCGACCTCCCAGAGCACCCCATGAGAAAGGACGAGCATAATGTGCCGATCATGGGAGGACAGTGGAAGAGCAAATCCAAGACAAACTATCATCTCCACATTAAATGCCCGCTGCTAGCGTTCTGGCCGCATTAATGAGGAAATGACCCCTGAACACTGTAGTCTTGGTAGCTGCAACTCATAAAAGGAAGGAAAAACGGCTAATGAGACAAGCACTCAAGTAGTGACCTGCCTGGTTGACAAATGTAGAGCTAGGATCAATTGAAGAGAGGTATATAATGTAAGAAGTCCTCCAGAAGGAGGGGGGAGGAAAAGCAGAAAATACTGCAGAACTTGCATGACCCCTATAACCAAGCACTAAAGAAGCAATAAGAACTTCAAGCCCCGAAGAGGAAGGTTGAGGAGCAATATTTCATGCTCCAGCTTATATTCTTGTCGCCCAACCCATCCACTATCGTGTTTAGTTGTTGCAATCTTTACCAGGACCTAGTTCTTGAACCCATACTCTACAAATTTATTGTATTGGGCTAACTGGGCTTAGGTCCACTTCCTCCAAGGAAAGGTGCTCAAACTCAGTCTCTACATATATATATATATATATATATTCATAACATTTAAAATAAATAAATTTTGTATCCTTTTAATAATTTTTTACTAGTATATTTTTTTTGTAATTACTAATATACTAATTAAGCTTATAAGTTATAAGTAGTAGATAAGAAAAAAAAAAGTACAAAATGAAGCTATGGTGACGTGTCTGGGTAGGGAAGTTGTTGGTGAGGAAATATTTTCTTTTTTGTCAAAGGTGAAAAAAATTAAATAATATAAAAACTATGGCTTCAAATGAAAGAATCAAGAAACAATAAATACATCACCTATTTTCTCATCTTTTCACTCATTGGTACTATTGCATTTTTTCCTTTTTCCTCTCCACACGTTTCTCTCTCATAGTCACTGGTTTTCACATCTTTCAATAAGAAAATTATTGGTATACTCTTTTACAATTTTTTCTCCACTTTCAAATTTCAAACAATTTTAGCTCTCTCTTATTAGATTTTTCTTTTGAGCTTTCAGTTTTGTCTCATTTCTCTCAGTTTTGCAGTTTCGGTTCTGAGTTCATATTGCTGCTTGTGTCACTGTCCATCACCACTTAAGATTCAGTGAGAGGCCATTGGCTTTAGTGAAAAAAGAGATGGTGAGTGCATGAGGGATGAATCCATTTTTGGGTTACAGGTCAATACCGGACCAGTATCTATTGATCGGCTGAAATTTGGTATTTTTCCCGGTACGGCCGAAACAACTTTAGTATTGCCGGTATTTTTTTCGAAACGAAATTGATGCGTTTCTATACCGGCCAAGCAACAGGTACGGAAAATACTAGTGGTACCAACCGCTATGGTACGGAATTCACTCCCTTGATATAAATCATTTACTCTTTCCACTATATACATGGAATGGAAAAAAAAATAAAAATTAATTAAAATTAAAATTAAAATTAAACACATGAAATCAGTGGTGGTTCTAGGATATTTTATAGGTTGGTCACTAATAAACTTAAATTACATATACAAAATCTAATAAAAAAATAACTTGAATATATCAACATCAAAAAAAATAATAATAATAATAATGAAGTATTACAATTTCATTCTACTGACAAAAAGAAAAAGTTAAAATGGACTAATTACAGATAAAATGAAAACCAAGAATGCTAAGATGAAAGTAATAAAGTGCGAGGGAATCTAAAATGATAATAGAGGAGAAAAACAAAGAAAGAGAGAGAGATAATATTTTCTACAACTGCGAACCAAATAACTGAGGAGAGCAAAATTGTTGCAAATACAAAGCTAAAAAGAGTATAACTACTAGCATCATCAAAGAGAACTCATGACCACAATACTTATCTTAGTACCATATTTAAAGGAAAAAATAAAATAAAATTAGAGATTATTTTTATTGAATGGGTTGAATAAGTACAAATTTGAAAGATTATGGATTTTTATTTATGAATGGGTTGAATGAGTCACAATTTTTTTTTTTTTTTTTTTTTTGGTTAAATGGAAATTTTTTTAAACAAAAGAAGCCAAAGCTAGTTTAGTACAGCAGCCAATGAGTTACAAATTTGAATTATTACAGATTTTTATCCTTTTTTTTTAATAGGTTTTTTGTTGAATAATTTGTTCACTTGTTATTTGGTCTACTCTTATTTTTGTTTGAGTTATTTTTATTGTTATTTGGGCTAATTTTTTATGTTATTTAAGCCATTTGTTTTTAAGAAGTTAAGAATTATGTTTGGGATGCCATAATTATTTTTGGAGTAATGCTACTTCCACAATACTATTACAAAAAATCTTATGCGAAAAAATGTCATTGGTAGATAAAAAAGTAATTTCAATATTGAGCCCAAATTATAATCATCTTATTATATAAGATTTGTTGTGAATTTATTCTAAAAATGTTGTAAAAGTAGCATTTTTTTTTTTTTTTTGTTAAACCCAATTTTTTTGTAATCGTTAATATATCAATTGATCTAAAAGATTTTAAGAAGCCAAAAAAGAATACTTTAACATGAGATTTTAAAAGCTCAAATTATAAATAAATAAGAAAATTGTATTGTTACCTTCAAAGAAGATAATTTTAGTGATCCATTAAAGAAAAGATTTATTAAAAAATAATAATAATAATAATAATAATAATAATAATAATAATAATAATAAAACTCATAACCCCACATGCAAATAAGAATATATTCTACATTTATTTGATTAACATTTTATTATCTACCTACAAAAGAATCATGTATGAATTGAAGAGTTTTTAACATACTCATTTACAAAAAAAAAAAGCCGTTGTGATTCGGAAAAAAGGGAGATCAATTTTTTTTTTTTTTTTTTTTTTTTTTTGAGGAACAAAAGGGAGATCAATTTATGTATGAAGAATAACATAGCTAAAGTTCAATACACTAACTGGAAATTGCACTATGAAAGTGGAAGACAGAAACTGATCAAGCTTGAAGAATGAAGTGAGTTCCTTGGATCCGCTAAAGATGAATAATGATCTGATCGAAGGTTCTTTTTTAAGTAAAAAAATGTTTAATGAGTTGGTATTACGTCCAAAACTAACTAAAACACAATCAGCAAGATCGAAGATGTATTTAGCCCGAAGCAAAAAATATGTCCACAAAGCCTACAATCATTTTCGGAGATATTTTTTCATTTATTTAGCTCTATATAGTTTTCTTCTACAAAGTGATCTGCACAAACATTGCTAATTAGTTAATCATCATGTAAAGCACCTTTTGGACATTTACTGAAACACGAAATCAAACCCAAAAGGTGCGTTTCTTTGTGCTCTCTTGCAACGTGGGGCGCTCTAGGGTGCTCTGGTGCCGCATGTGGAAGCAGTAAGAGTCTTGTAGGCCATGGCCCTTGCAGGAGTGGAGTGTTCTTCGTGCTGTAAGACCAATAGAGGGGGTGGTGTGATGGAGGAAGAATTGGAAGAACTGTGGAAGAAGTTTTCCTTTACAGAGGAAGAAGAGGAGAGTATTTTACTAGGGAGCAGTACTACGGAGGCTGCGAAGCTGGTTGGAAAGAACTGTCTTGTGATGAAAGTATTGTCACACAAATGTATGAACATTGAAGCCCTCAGAAAAAACATGAGAATGTTATGGAAACTGAATAAAGGGATGCAGATAAACGAGATTGGGGACGAACTTTTCCTTGTGGAGTTTGGAGATGGAAGAGATAAGAAGAGAGTCATGGACATGAGCCCGTGGACTTACGAGAAACAACTGGTCCTTCTGAAGGAGTTCGAGGGTGATCAAGTGCCAAAAGATATATCTCTGTGGCAATCCCCTTTCTGGATGCAAATTCATAACCTACCTCTGAATAGTAGGACTAGAGAAACTGGTTTGGCAATAGGCGCAAATTTGGGAGAGGTGCAGGAAGTTGATGTCACGGAAGCGGGGGTCCAATGGGGAAAATGCCTCAGAGTAAAAGTCCTGATAGACGTTACAAAGAAGCTGGTGCGAGGGAAAAAGATAGCCATTGAGGGTGGGGAACAGAGGTGGATAGCGTTCAAATACGAACGACTGCCGAACTTTTGTTACAGGTGTGGCATGCTCAGCCACGGGCTCAGGGGCTGTTTAGACGGGAAGATGGAAGAATCGTCGGAGTCACCATTTTTACAATATGGTGCGTGGTTAAGGGGTGAGGTGCCGAGGAGAGGGGGTGCTGATCATATGAAGTTCGGACCTGACGATGGGTGGCATACGAAGGGAGGTCAGGCGAAAGGCAAAGTGGGAGGCCAAGGGATGTTATCGCATGCGCCGGGGAAGGGTCGTGAGTATGGGAAAATAACATAAACAATGCTGCCACATCAGGGGGTCAGTGACAAAGGGAAAGAGGTTATCGAGGGAGGTCAGGAAAACCAAAAACTAAGGAGCGATCATGAAAAGGGAAAGGAGACCAGCCTCGGGGTGAACCTTCAGGGAATCAGTGCTAATTTGGAAGATGAAAACAAGGAAAAGCTCTGGGCTCAAAATCAAAAGGAGGAAGTGGTGCAGTGGGAGAAAGGGACAAAACCTGAGGGCGATATTCCCTTTGACTTTCGTGTGGCACCAACTGGGAAAGGGGGTGGAGTCGAAGTGGGCCCAATAAGCGTGGAAAAGGAGAATGGCCCAATGGCAATGTGTTTCGATGAAGACTTAGGCTAGGTAGCAGAGAAGCTTGGCCTAAAAAGTGGCCATTGGAAACGCATGGCTAGGAAGGCCCATGTCACAAGCCAGACTAAAGAAACAGAGAAGGATAAAATGCTGGGGAAGAGACCAGGCCCGATACCGATACAGGAGTTAGAAGCAAACGTAGCAACTCAGAAAAGGAGAAAAAACCATAAACAGAGCAAGGCACACACACAAAGTGAAGTGAAGGATGGCGAAGAGGCGGTGGCTGCGGAGCAGCACCGCCGAGCCTCATGAGTGTGCTTGCGTGGAACTGCAGGGGTTTAGGATCATCCTCGGCAGTACGAACTCTCACCGATGAGGTGAAATCTAAAAACCCAATTTTGGTTTTCCTTGTGGAGACTAAAGCGAGTCCAAGTAGAATCAAAGGCTTGCAAAGAAAACTTGAATTCACTCAAGGGATTACGGTGTCGTGTGATGGTCGGAGTGGAGGATTGGTTATGCTTTGGCGGGAACGGGTAGATGTGAGGTTCAAGAGCAGCTCACACTCCCACATCGATGTGGTGGTCCATGGCAACAGTGGGACTAAGCCGTGAAGGGCATCGGGCTTCTATGGGCATCCGGATGCGAGTAAAAGGTATGTTTCTTGGGATTTGCTGTGTTCTCTAAAAAATCAATGTGATATGCCTTGGATAGTTTTTGGGGATTTCAACGAAATTACCCATCCTGATGAGAAGTTAGGCTGGCTGGATCATGATGCAAACCAGATGAGGAGTTATAGGGAGTGTTTAAGTAACTGTGGGCTGATTGATTTGGGGTTTGTGGGATAGAGGTTTACTTGGTGTAATGGGAGATTGGGTGAACAGAGGACTCTCATTAGATTAGACAGAATGGTGGCAAATGAAAAGTGGGTGGAGCAATTTCCTGAAGCTCAAGTACACCATATCTCTATGTCCACATTTCTTGACCAAAAAGAAGCGTTCAAAACCAACGAAGAGGAGATTTGTTTTTGAGGTAATGTGGGCAAGAGACGACAGATGCAGGGAGGTGGTTGAAAGGGCATGGGATCCTATCCAGGGCAGCTATGACTTCAGCATTGTAGGAAGAATTCGAAGCTATTAAGCTCATTTGCAAAGTTGGAATCGTGGGGTTTTCGGGAATGTTAATAAAAAATTGAAAGTCTTGAAGGAGCGCCTCCACCAACTTGAAGCACAGAATAAATTACATGAGATAGCTGAGGAAATTAAAGAAGTGAGAAAGGAAATTAATGAGATGCTGGAGAGAGAGGAGGTAATGTGGAAGCAAAGATCAAGAGCACTTTGGCTCAAGTGTGGAGACAGAAACACAAAGTTTTTTCATGTAACAGCTTCACAGAGACAGAGAACGAATAAGATTGAAGGGTTAGACGATGATGGGGTATGGTTGGACAGTCAAGAAGACATTGAAAGGGTGGTTCTGGATTATTTCACCAACATATACAGTTCAGACCATCCAACGTCGTTTAAAGCAAGTTTGGGGGCAGTGAAGCAAAGGGTCACACCAAGGATGAATGAAGCATTGATGTGTGAGTTCAGAGTGGAGGAAGTCAGGCTTGCCTTGAACCAGATGCACCCTACCAAAGCTCCAGGTCCAGACGGTATGTCTCCTATTTTCTTTCAAAAGTATTGGGATATTGTTAGCTCGAGTGTAGTAAACAATGTGCTCCAAACCCTTAGAACCGAGGTGATGCCGGATGGTTTAAATGAGACTTTCATATATCTTATCCCTAAGGTGAATTGCCCACAAAAGATTACAGAGTTCCGTCCTATTAGTTTATGCAATGTAGTATACAAGATTGTGTCAAAAGTACTAGCAAATAGGTTGAAGAAAATTCTGCCTGAGGTGATTAGTGAATCCCAGAGCGCTTTTGTTCCAGGTAGGCAAATTACAGACAATGTGCTAGTGGCTTTTGAGACAATGCATTGCATAGACCAAAGGCGGAAAGGAAAGAAAGGATTAATGGCGATAAAACTCAATATGAGTAAAGCATACGATAGAGTGGAGTGGGTTTTTCTAGAGGGGATAATGAGGAAATTGGGCTTCGGGGAGAGATGGATTGGGCTGATGATGATGTGTGTAAAGACAGTATCCTACTCGGTGCTTATAAATGGGGAGCCTAAAGGAAAGATAATACCGACAAGGGGGCTACGTCAAGGCGATCGCATATCGCCTTACCTTTTCCTTTTGTGTGCAGAGGGGTTGACAGCCATGCTCAGAAAGGAGGAAAGTGAGGGGACTATAAGTGGAATTTCAGTCCGTAGGGGGGCACCACGGATTTCTCATCTTTTGTTCGCCAATGACTGTATCATTTTTGGAAAAGCCATCATTGAGGAAGGCATTAGAGTACTTAAAGTGTTGGCTGATTATGAAAAAGAATTGAGTCAAAAGCTGAATAAAGAGAAGACATCACTTTTCTTCAATAGGACTACTAGCGAGAAAACAAGGGAGGAAATGAAAGAAATCTTTGGAGCTCAGATTATCCAAAAGCACGAAAGGTATTTGGGGCTGCCTACTCTTGTGGGGAAAGGGAAAAAGAAGGCCTTCAGTCGCATCAAGGACCAAGTTGGGAGGAGAATTGCTGGATGGAAAGGAAAGCTGTTGTCAAATGCGAGACGCGAAATCCTGATTAAGGCAGTAGCACAAGCGACTACAACCTATACTTTGAGTTGCTTCAAGATCCCGAATTCTCTTTGTCATGACCTTAATTCAATGGTGAGCCAATTCTGGTGGGGGCAGAAAGAGAAGGAGCATAAGATGGCGTGGATTTCGTGGGAAAATTTGTGCCGTCCTAAATCAGAAGGGGGAATGGGGTTTAAGGACCTAAAAGCGTTCAACTTAGCTCTTTTAGCAAAGCAAGGCTTGCGGCTAAGTAAAAATCCATCTTCCCTCACTCACAGAGTGTTTAAAGAAAAGTATTTTGCGAACTGCTCTTTTCTTGAAGCACAAGTGGGGAGAAAGCCTTCCTATGTATGGAGAAGTTTAATGGCAGCAAGGGAAACGGTTGAAATGGGATCAAGGTGGTGTGTAGGCAATGGCAGATCTGTGGAGATTTGGCGAGATAGGTGGATCCCAACCCCAGAAAATTTTAAGGTAATTAGTCCCCAAGGATTGAATGTGGAGCTGGTGAAGGTGGCGCAACTCATTGACGAGGACACCGGAATGTGGAAGGTGGACCTAATGAGGAAGACTTTCTTTCCCCAGGAAGCTAAAGTTATTCTTGGAATGCCTTTAAGCTCAAGAATGCCGGAGGACTCCTTACTATGGGCTTGGTCAAAGAATGGCAACTTCACAGTAAGGAGTGCATATAGGGTGGCCCTCAAGGTGATTAAAAAAGCACACTCAGCTAAAGAAGGGGGAGATTGCTCAGAGAAGGGGAAGGCTGCTGGTTTATGGAGTTTGGTTTGGTAGCTAAAATGCCCAAACAAAATTAAGCATTTCCTATGGAGGGCATGTAAGAACATATTACCGACGAATTTCTGCCTTGCATCAAGGAAAGTGACTTCGGATAGCAGCTGTGTTTTCTGTGGTGGTTTTGAATCGTCTGGTCATGCATTATGGGACTACGTCGTTGCAGGAGAAGTGTGGAAGGAAGTCGGCATCAACCTTCCTAAACTAAGGTAGCCAATAAAAAATTTTATTGATGTGGTGTGGTCGCTAAAAGAGGGGCAAGGAGTTTCGGATTGGGAGTTGTTTGCCATAATAGCGTGGATGGTATGGAACAATCGAAACTGTTTTAAGCATGAAGGGAGATGCAAAGATCCTAAGAGAATAGCACTTGATGCCAGGGAATATGCGAAGGAAGTAGCAGATGTTTCTCGGTGCTCTCTTGCCGCGGCCATGCCCCTGCCAGAAATGCGTGGTGTCCACCTCGACATGGGAGGTTCAAAGTTAACGTGGATGGGGCAGTATTCACTAGGTGGAAGAGCTGTGGAATCGAGGTGGTCATTAGAAACGAAATGGGACTGATTATGGGTGCGATGAGTAGAAATTTGCCCTTGCCTTTAGGAGCGCTAGAAGTGGAAGCAAAAGCAATGGAAGAGGGAATTACCTTGGCTCGGGATCTGGGATTGTGGGAGGTGGCGGAAATAGAGAGTGACGCTCAAACGGTAGTCAAAGCAATCACAGGTGCTGTATCGGGGCCAAGCTCTATCTCGAAGGTGGTGGAAGGGATAAGGATGGGACTCTGTTCCTTCAAGCACTGGTCAGTAAGCCATGTTCGTAGACAGACAAACAATGCTGCGCATATTATGGCTAGGGAAGCTAAAGGTATTAGTGATTGTCAGATTTGGGTGGAAGACACCTCCCCTGTAATAGCAAATCAAGTTTAGTTGGATGTAATCTGTGAGGACAGTTTGTCCTAAGTAATGAAAATGCGGAGAGTTTTCACTATCAAAAAAAAAAAAAAAAGAAGTTAATCATCATTCTCATTCTTCTCTAACGATCTCCCAATAGTTTCACGCGTGAAAAGAAATGTCACCACCATTCCTAACAAAAAAACTATGGCAAGCATTGTTAATGAGAAAGTCATTCCAATTGCTTCGGGATAAACCTTCCCTTCTCCATCATGTGAAGCCCATAAAAATCCTACAGAACCAATAATGGCCCCTACCTTCCCAGTGGCCCCAGAAATTCCATGACATGTTGATCTAAATCTTGCTGGGAAAAGCTCTGCGGGCACTATAAAAGTGGTTGTGTTCGGTCCAAAATTTGAAAGAAAAGGGTGAGGGCATAGAGGACTAAAAAACCTGTATTCGGGTTATTGGTCCAATAAACGTCATAGGGTAGCCCGAGTGCAAAATAAACCAATGCCATGAAGAAAAACCCCATCATTTGGAGTTTGACTCTTCCCACACGATCAATGAAATACACGGTGAACCAATAGCCTGGAATTGTGGAACATGCTGCAATAATAGCTCGGAATTTTGCAACTTGAAAAGCATCTTGATAGGCATTCACTTGTTCCTTCTTTGGGAGATGATGATTATATATATTAGATTAGAAGAGGTTGCTGCTGTAAAAGACAATATCAAGAAGAAACCATGTGAAGGAACATGAGAACAAATCACGACCATGGCGATGAAGAAATTGCTTGGAAAGGAGGGGATAGGATTGAGGACTTGGTGACTGTGGGTTCTCTTCCACAACTGACTCATTGGAAGTTCCAACG
This sequence comes from Quercus gilva, assembly GCA_023621385.1. NCBI lineage: Eukaryota > Viridiplantae > Streptophyta > Magnoliopsida > Fagales > Fagaceae > Quercus > Quercus gilva. Next base: position 16,833,936 of record CM042474.1, read on the forward strand.
CCTTCTCCATGTCCATAGCTGCTTGGAGGACATTTTGCTCCACCAAAGCTGTAAATCTAGGAAAGAAAACTATACATTTATATGGGAGAACTAATGATTGTCTATTAATTGAGATCAAATCTCATATATCAATTTCAAAAGGACAAATTAACAATAGCAAAGCCAAGATTTTACTCCATGGTCAAAATTTGTAACTAACATACATGCATGGCACATAGTTATATTATGCATCAATTATATATATATATAGAGAGAGAGATACATGCATGGCACATAGTTATATTATGCATCAATTATATATATATATATATATATATAGAGAGAGAGAGAGAGAGAGAGAGAGAGAGAGGTTAAAAATGCTCCTACTACTACACAAATCCTTGGAGGACATTTTGCTCCACCAAAGCTGTAAATCTAGGAAAGAAAACTATACATTTATATGGGAGAACTAATGATTGTCTATTAATTGAGATCAAATCTCATATATCAATTTCAAAAGGACAAATTAACAATAGCAAAGCCAAGATTTTACTCCATGGTCAAAATTTATAACTAACATAGATGCATGGCACATAGTTATATTAAGCATCAATTATATATATATATATATATAGAGAGAGAGAGAGAGAGAGAGAGAGGTTAAAAATGCTCCTACTACTACACAAATGCTTGGAGGACATTTTGCACCACCAAAGCTGTAAATCTAGGAAAGAAAACTATACATTTATATGGGAGAACTAATGATTGTCTATTAATTGAGATCAAATCTCATATATCAATTTCAAAAGGACAAATTAACAATAGCAAAGCCAAGATTTTACTCCATGGTCAAAATTTATAACTAACATACATGCATGGCACATAGTTATATTATGCATCAATTATATATATATATATAGAGAGAGAGATACATGCATGGCACATAGTTATATTATGCATCAATTTTATATATATATATATATATATAGAGAGAGAGAGAGAGAGAGAGAGAGAGGTTAAAAATGCTCCTACTACTACACAAATCCTTGGAGGACATTTTGCACCACCAAAGCTGTAAATCTAGGAAAGAAAACTATACATTTATATGGGAGAACTAATGATTGTCTATTAATTGAGATCAAATCTCATATATCAATTTCAAAAGGACAAATTAACAATAGCAAAGCCAAGATTTTACTCCATGGTCAAAATTTATAACTAACATACATGCATGGCACATAGTTATATTAAGCATCAATTATATATATATATATATATATTGAGAGAGAGAGAGAGAGAGAGAGAGAGAGAGAGAGAGAGAGAGGGGTTAAAAATGCTCCTACTACTACACAAATCCTTACACCCACCCACCCCCCCCCCCCCCCCCCAACACACACACACACACACACACACACCTTTCAAACCCCAGCCCCTAGATACTATACTTGAACTAAAGAGTTCAATTGGTATATTGAACATCATTTTAATGCATACAAATATGCAAGAAACATATCACGTTCATGATATTGTGAATTTTTGCTAGTTTTTTTTTTTTTTTTTTTTTTTTTTTTTTTTTTCTTGCATGAATAAACTATTTTACATACAATAGTTTAGATTAATTTTCAATCAAAATTTTACATACAATTCAAATAGAGAATTTATGGTTGCTAAATAAAGTCCCAAGTATTGCCAATGTGAATTTTGTTTTTGTTTTCTATGGGCTATGAAATTTTAACAATGAGTCATTGAATATGGAATATTTTCTCTCTTTGGTCCTTGATTTTTCTCATGTTTCTTTTTAGTCTTTAAAGACAATTTCAATTTCATCCTAATAATGTCATTTGTCTCCTAGAATATACTGATGTGTATAATAAATTTCTTATGTATCATTTTTTTTTTTTTTTTGAGAAATAATTATAACATACTACTAGCCCCAGAGCTCAAACATTTCTCCCCCCCTAGACCCTCAAGCACTTTGTATATGGAGAGGTGTCAATTCAGTTACAAGATATTTGACTGCTTATGTATCATTTAATTACATGTTTTGAAATAATGCCATTTCATCCTAAAAATGCAGTTTTTTTTTTTTTTTTTTGTAATTAAAATAAATAAATAAAGACAAACTGCATTCTGATTTCACAACCCACAAGCTAATAGAAATATTAGTAGCAGCCTAAGTACGTAATTGATGACTTTTATAAGAAACGGTCCCAAAAAAATAAAAAATAGAATAATATCGATTTTGAAAATGAAAGCTGGCCTCACGTCTCTACATATCCTTTTTGTTAAAGTCAACGAGTTATCTGATTTTCAAAAAAAAAAAAAAAAAAAGTCGACGACTTATCTAAATCTAACTAACTTCGACGAAAGATTTTTTTTTTTTAATTCCTTGCAAAAGAAAAAATATAGAGAAGTTTTTACCAACGAGCTATAGTATACATCCTACTATCCTAGACTCCGAGTATTTCAAAGTTATAATATACTCTCTCCGTTCCAATTTATTTGTCCTATTTAAAAAGTCAAACTTTTTAAGGGAAAATCATTTTTTGTCTTGTCTACTTTATAAAAATGTATAAGTTTACAAAACTATCCTTAAATAAATTTATCAGTTTTTTTAAAAAATAGTTATTCTTAATGAGGCAACTAAAAAGGTGCCCCAATTAAATTGATTTTTTTAAATATTAGTTAGTTTTCTTTTCAAATAGTTTTGAAAATAAAGTAGGGGTATAATAGGAATATTAGTAAATTAATAATTTTTATTTTTAAAAATAGGACAAAATTGTCGGATATCCTAAAATGTAATAAATGACAAACAAACTGGAACGGAGGTAGTAGTTAAAATAAAGTTATTTGACATAAAATCATAATGTATACACGTATATGATTTGCATCGCCAATTCTTAGGTAGTTCTTTTTATGTGTGAGTCTAGAGCAATGTTTCGGGAGTAGCTAAGTTTTTTTTTTTTTTTTTTTTTTTTGGCTGATTTACAGAAAGAAAGAAAAGGTAAAAATGGAATACCTAGCAATTTCAAGCATCATCATTCGCCAATAAAATGTTAACCCAACAGGAATTGCACCAATCATCAGTATCCATCTCCAATTGAAATCTGCATCCTTGGCGTCGAATCTTTTGCTACTTCATTAGATGTGTGCTCAAATATTGTGCACACCACCATGGTGACCATGGAAGCAACCAAGATTCCAAACCCTTACATTGAAAACATGGCGGCTATGAAAGCACCACATGTTGTCTTGTCAGCGAACTCCGACATAATCGTAGCCGAGAAGGGATAGTCCCCACCAATCCCTATGCCTAGAATGAACCTGAACAACCCTAAACTCACTAGAACACACCTTCTTGTAGAGCATACAAAGAACCCACATCCAAAGGAGTTGAGCACCATGATGATCAATGCAACCCTATACACGCAGCGCCTACCGATTCGATCACCAAGCCAACCGAACACCACTTGACCAATTACGGTACCCAAAAAAGCGATAGCCACCATGGTTGAAGCTATAGAATATGGCTTGAATTAGGAGTTTGACTCCTTGTTGGACTTGGATAAGGAAGGAATTTTATTTCTTTTGGGTTACTGTTGTTTGAAGTTATCAAATTTTATTAGAAGTCTTGTCTACTACTTGATTTGGAATCCTATTTGGAATATGAGTGATTCTCCCTTTGTGTGTGGAAAAGAAGTCTAATTCTTCTTGATTTTGGATATACTAGCCGAATCAAGTCTCCTATATAAATAAAGTGCTGCTATAGCAAATTTAGAGAGGGTGTGTAAAAAAAATACTCTCTCTTTGTTTGGTTATTTGATATTTTTGGGTTGCAATTTGGAATAGTGAGAGAGGTTTGTAATTGCTTGGTTTTGGTTCTGCGGTTTGGTGATTTGCTCTCTCTTGGTGCGTTGCAACTTTTGGATTTGATTTGTGGCTCTCTCTTTGATTTGTGCACAATTCGTATTTGGTATTTGGTATTCGTATTTGGTATTTATGAACCTATGGTTTTGTATCTGTGAGAGAGAGTTATTTGGGTGTATTTGGGATTTGGGTTTGTGAAAGTGCCTCTACACCAATTTGTATTATCCCAAATTTGTTATAATGAAATTTGTTTGTCGTCGCCCATGGATGTAGGTTATTGCTGAACCACATAAATCTTGGTGTTTTTGTGTCTATTTTCTTTTAGATTTATTTTCTTTGTTCCTACAGTTTGTTTGGAGATATTTCTCAGGTCTAAAATATTTTCATAATCAATCTTGGTAATTTGAACTTCCGCTATTTTACAACAAACTGGTATCAAAGCCAAGTTTGCTACCTAGGTGTTTGAATTTGTTCTCTTTGGAGATTTTGATGATTGGTTTGTGGATCTGATTTTTAGAGAAAAAGATGTTAGGTGATTCCTCTACAAAATCTTCAACGAATTCCTTTGGAAAAGCTTTGGCAAAGTCTTCTGCAAAACCTTTGGCGGTTAGGACGATGGTTTCTAATGCCAAATTTGAATTAGAGAAATTTGATGGAACGAATAACTTTGGCATGTGGCAATGCGAAGTTATGGATGTCTTGGTCCAACAAGAGTTGGATATTACTTTGGATGACAAACCTAAAGGGATGTCAGACAAGGATTGGGAAAAGATTAATAGACAAGCTTGTGGCACTATTCGTTTATGTTTGGCCAAGAATCAAAAGTATTTTGTTATGAGGGAGACAAAGGCTAAAGAGCTTTGGAAGAAACTGGAGGACAAGAATATGACCAAGAGTGTGGAGAATCGTCTCTACTTGAAGAAGAAGCTCTTTCGTTTCCAATATCGTGCAAGTATTTCTATGTCTGAGAACTTGAATGATTACAATAAAATACTTGCTGATTTGCACAATTTGGAAGCTGATATTAGCAATGAGGATAAAGTTCTCTTGTTATTGAATTCATTGCTTAATACTTATGATCATCTAATTACTACACTGCTGTATGGAAAAGATGAAATTAAGTTTGATGATGTGTCCAATGCTTTAACTAATAATGAGTATCATATGAAAGATAAGCAAGCTCAAAGGGACACGATGATTGAGACTTTGATTGCTAAGGGCATGTCTGATGATAAAAAGCTTGAAAAAAATGAATGTCCCTATTGTCACAAAAAGGGGCATTAGAAGAAAGATTGTCTTTTGTTGCAAACCAAAGACAAGAAGGATTCTAATGCAAATGTAGTCCATGATTGTGATGAGGATTTTGATTTTGCATTGACTAATTCATCATTTGTTTGCCATTCAAATGAGTGGGTTTTGGATTCAGCTTGCACCTTTCATACGTGTCTGAAAAAGGAATGGTTTTACAACCTAGAAGAGTAGAAACTTGGTTCAATCATCATGGGTAATGATCAAACCTGTGAGATTTTGGGGAAAAGTAAAATCAAGCTGAAATTGCATGATGGAACAATTCGTTTTCTGAATGAGGTTTGATATGTACTTGACTTGAAAAGGAACCTCATCTCAGTTGGTTTATTAGAATCCAAGCATTTCAAGATTGCTATGGAGAATGGAACTTTGAAGGTACAACATAATGCTTTGGTAGTGATGATGGCCACACGTCGTAGGAACATGTATTTCTTTAAAGGGAGTACTATTGTAAGTGGAGTAGCAATTGGGGAGGTTAATTCAGACACTATTAGACATTTGAAGCATGCCAATGATAATTATTTGTTTGAAAGTGCCAAGAATTGCAAATTTGAAATTTATAAGCCTTGTGCTTTGGAGAAGCAAACTAAGGTCAAGTTTGGTACAATAGTTCATCATGCTAAGGGTTTGCTTGATTATGTACACACTGATGTATGGGAGCCTATTAAGGTTTCTTCTTTTGGAGGTAGGAATCATGGTGTTAATTTTTGTGGTGACATGGTGATTAATCCTTTGCACAAGTTCAAGTGTTGCTTGGACTTGTTTGGTATTTGCAATTTGAATTAGACCATAGGGGCTTTGGTGGTGGCGACAGAGAAGTTTCATTTGCGGTGATATGCACTTTGTTTTAGACTCTTATTTGGATTTGGCACCATCTTTGGTGCATTTGGCGTCCATTGGCGCATTTGGAAGTGGTTTTGGATAATTTGCACTTTTTTCTGGTTAGGCTCTGATTTGATTGAGTGCTTTGCATTTGTAGTTTGGGAGATGTCTTGTCAAGGTGGAGACTTGTTAAGGATTTGTATTTGGTGGTCTGCAAATTTCGTTTGTGAGGCTTGATGGAATTCAAGCCAAGGTGGAGATTTGTAGAAAATGGCTTGAATTAGGAGTTCGACTCCTTGTTGGACTTGGATAAGGAAGGAATTTTATTCCTTTTGAGTGACTGTTGTTTGAAGTTATCAAGATTTATTAGAAGTCTTGTCTACTACTTGATTTCGAATTCTATTTGGAATAGGAGTGATTCTCCTTTTGTGTGTGGAAAAGAAGTGTAGTTCTTCTTGGTTTTGGATATGCTAGCCAACTTAAGTCTCCTATATAAATAAAGTGTTACTGCGGCAAATTTAGAAAGGGTGTGTAAAAAAAAATACTCTCTCTTTGTTTGGTTATTTGATATTTTTAGATTGCAATTTGGAATAGTCAGAGAGGTTTGTAACTGCTTGGTTTTGGTTCTGCGGTTTGGTGATTTGCTCTCTCTTGGTGTGTTGCAACTTTTAGATTTGATTTGTGGCTCTCTCTTTGATTTGTGCACAATACGTATTTGGTATTTGGTATTCGTATTTGGTACTTGTGAACCTATAGTTTTATATTTGTGAGACAGAGTTATTTGGGTGTATTTGGGATTTGGGTTTGTGAAAGTGCCTCTACACTAATTTGTATTATCTCAAATTTGTTATAATAAAATTTGTTCATCGTCGCCTGTGGATGTAAGCTATTGCTGAACCACATAAATCTTGATGTTTTTGTTTCTATTTTCTTTTGGAATTATTTTCTTCGTTCCTACAGTTTGTTTGGAGATATTTCTCAGGTCTAAAATATTTTTACAACCAATCTTGATAATTTGAGTTTTTGCTATTTTACAACAAACGCTATGATTGGTGGGATCATGTACTCATGGGACTCAGACTCGTGTTCGTAGTAGACACGTCCGATGAGTCGCAAAATTGGAGGGATATAGAAAAGATCATAGGCGTCAGTGAAGAGACCCATGCCAGCTACAATGATTGCCTTGAAATGGTATAATTGAGTTTTTGCAGTGTCAAGGGCTGAAAGAACTTTTAACGGTGCCATTGTGATTTTTTGCAAGGTTTGAAAAGCTAATACATAAGAAAAGCCAGAAAGTAGGCATACAAAATTCTTTGGGCCTCTCAGTCTCTTACTTAACAGGCAGTTCCCTTGATGTTGATGGAAAATGTTATTGACTAGGTATTAATTATTTGTGTCCATGATTTTAGCAACATGCTGATGGAACTATAATGTTTACTTCACATGCTTTAGATTTTTATATCCAGAGTTCTAGATATTTGAACCTCAACCTTATTTTTTACCTTACAAAAATTTATATTTGTAAAGTCGCTATCTGATTAATAATGTATGATGATTATACCATTTTTTTTTTAGAAATATAAATAGTTGTCAAAAAAATCAACTGTTTTTTTTTTTTCTCATTAAAAATTTTTAAAAATAAATTCTAAATCAAAATGTTTAGAGCATCGATTGACTTTTTCCTTATATTTATATTTTATTAAATTTCAGAAGTCAGAAGTCGCCACGGCAAAGGGTACAAAGATTATACAAATATTACCCCCAAAAAAGAATGGTATAACCGTATAAGGCCTACCCTATTCGGTGTACATAGATTTTCGGGTTTTTTTTTAGAAAGGTTTCTGCACCAAATAAACTGAACGGTCAAATTCTCTATTCTCAAGTCTCTCTGCCGTCAAGAGATTAGGGTTCTTTCCCTTTTCTTTAGGCAGTAGTAGTTTTTGTCCCTTCTGTGAAGGTGATTTGTCTGTTTTTTTCGGCAGTGCTTTTGCTTATTCAGTCAGTTTTTCTTCATCCTCTCGAGCCTCCAAAGGGGTATCTCAAGACTAGTAGGGTACTCTGCTTCGTGGGGTTTGGGAAACACTATTACCTTGTCCTTTTTCCTTTCTCTTTTCCTTCTTCTTATAGGCTTTCTTCTCAAGGTCTCTTCTCATGGAAGATTTAACTAAAGATTGGAGTAAGTTTTCGCTCTCAGAGAAGGAAAATACTGGCTTTACTATGCCTCGGATCCAAAAGTCTAAAGCATTTGTTGTGGCGGCAAAGTTTCTTACCTCCCGGTTTCTAGTTATGGAAGCGGTGGTTCGCACTTTCAAGCAGATATGGAGGTCACAAAATGGTTTCAAGATTCGCAATCTGGGCAACCATATAGTCCTATTTGAGTTTGATAATGACCAAGATGTGGAGAGGATCCTCCAAAACCAACCTTGGACTTTTGACAAACACCTTGTGGTCCTGAAAAGATACGAGGAAGGTTCACAGGTAAAAAATCTAATCTTTGATAAAGCTTGGTTCTGGGTTCAAGTGCATGACATCCCTCTCAGCTTCATGTCGAGGTTGGTGGCGGAAAGTCTGTGTGATACAGTGGGGGAGGTCCGTAGGTCCCCTGAGTCCACCGAAGATGATGGTGGAAATTTTTTTCGAGTTCGAGTAAATATTGATATTTCTCTCCCTCTATGTAGAGGGAGGGTAATTACACTGGAGAATGGTGAAAAATCGTGGGTTCGCTTCCAGTACGAGAGGCTTCCAAATATGTGTTACTGGTGTGGCCGCCTAGATCACAATGATAAACAATGCAAGCTGTGGATTCAGAGCAAGGGATTATTATCTACTGAAAAACAACAATTTGGCTCGTTCCTAAGAGTTGCTCCGTTTCAAAAAGGGAGCAAGAATGTTTTTTATGTACCTGGGTGGTTTGAACAGGAGACCCCAGGGAAGGGAAATGGGGTGGGGGAGACCTCAGGTGCAGAGGAGGCGGTCAGACCTATGGGTGATTCGGCGGTGCCCCAGCAAGTTGTGGCAACGGAATTGGGAGGTAATACTGCTATTCCCACCTCTCTTTATCATTTTGAGTCTGCCACTACACTAGGAAATGTTAAGTCTTTAGGGGAGGCGAATGTTGGAATAAATGTAATCCCAAATCAGCATCCCGTAATTTGCTCTGAGATGGTTTCTAATGAATCTCTGTTCCTTTCCAAACTAGCTGAGATTGATGAGGGTATTAAGAAGTTTGACTCGGCTAATGTTGTGGAAGGGACTTCCTCCCTTCCTAAGGCTATTTCTCCTTCAGATTTCAGCTGTCCCCATAGCCTCATGAGCTCTCGAAACTCGGTGCCTCCATCGGAACCTATTACGAAAAATCAAAAGGAAAATCTAAACCCCCAGGTTTTATGTGACATTACCAATATCAAAGATCCTCCATCCCTTGCCCCTCTCCAGGGGAAGTGGACAAGGCTTAGGAGGACAGTTAGTACAAGCCCAACTATTCATGATGAGGGTCTTATTCCTGGTTTGGGGAAGAGAAACCAGGACGATAGTAGAGTTCTCTCCGAGTTACCAGGCAAAAGGCGTTTGGTTTCCAAGGGGGATGGTTCCATAAGTAAGATATTGGCGGAGGCTGGTCACCAGCTCCGCCAGACGCAATGAATCTCCTAGTTTGGAACTGTCGTGGGCTTGGGAACCTACGTACAGAGAAAGAGCTTGTAAGTATCTTACGGGCAAAAGATCCCTCTGTCGTGTTTATAGCCGAGACATGGGCAGATGAAGCAAGGCTAGACCGTACACTCAGTTATATTAACTTTGATCAGAAATGGGTGGTACCAAGAACCACCAGAGGGGGTGGCCTGGTCCTGTTTTGGAAAAATTCGGTTAACTTGAAGGTAATAGGATCCCACAAATACTACATTGATGCTGTTATTAATAAAAATGAGAGAGACGAATGGAGGTTCACAGGCTTTTATGGTGAACCCGATACAGCAAAAAGGAATGAAGCTTGGGCCAAGCTTAGAAGTTTAAACAGAAACCACAATATTCCTTGGCTGTGTGCAGGTGACTACAATGAAATTACCAGACAAGAAGAAAAGTGGGGAGGTGCTTTACGAAGTTTTAACCAGATGCAAATGTTTAGAGATGTAATTGACGAGTGTGGGCTTATGGATTTGGATTTTGTGGGGCCTAAGTATACGTGGAGTAGACATTTTGAGTCTAGTCAGTCTATTTGGGAACGCTTGGATAGGGGTTTGGCAACAAATAATTGGTTTTTACTATTCCCAGGTACAAAAATCCATCATCTTCACTGCTACTCTTCTGATCACCTTCCCCTATTTATTAATTTGTCTGGATTGGAGATTCCGGGGAAAAGGAAAGTGTTTAGATTCGAAGAAATGTGGCTCTCTGATGATAGGTGTGGGGAAACTGTTGAAGCTGCCTGGACAAGTATTGATAGTTCAGATCCTAGTAGTGCAATTCTAAAAAAGGTTGCTAAATGTGAGAAGGACTTAACTTGGTGGAATAATAATTGCTTCGGATATGTGAGAAGAACACTGGCTGATAAGAAGAAATGTTTGGCTGCTGCTGAAGAGGAAGCACTGCATTCGGGGAACAATTCTCAAGTTCGGCTACTAAAAGCTGAGATAAATGTTTTGATTGATAGAGAATCTAGATTGTGGAGCCAAAGATCCAGAGTTTTGTGGCTGAGTAAAGGAGATAGCAACTCAAAATTTTTTCACAGTAAAGCTACCAAGAGACTCCGGAAAAATTCAATACTGGGTATTCGTGATCCTTTTGGGAGGTGGTTGAAGCAGCCAGAGGAGATTGGTCAGACTTTTATCAATTATTTCACCGAGCTATTCTCTTCGTCTTGTCCGGCCAGTCAGGGAGGTGCTCTAGACAAAATTCCTCGGGTAGTAACAGATGAAATGAATGCAGATTTGGTTGGGGTTTTTCATGAATGGGAAATTTTGGATGCTATCAAGCAAATGGCGCCGTTAAAAGCCCCTGGCCCTGACGGAATGCCTCCATTGTTCTACCAACATTTTTGGCCCTTGGTGGATAAGGACGTGACTGGTTCTATCCTTGGTTGGTTGAACACAGGTATTTTGCCCTCTCCCATTAACCACACTTTCATTACTCTTATCCCTAAGGTTGATAGTCCCGAGTTGGTTACTGAATTTCGCCCTATAAGTTTGTGTAATGTTTTGTACAAAATCTTTTCAAAAGTTCTAGCAAATAGGCTCAAGAAATTTCTGCCAAACCTTATTACTGAGCACCAATCAGCTTTTGCAAAAGACCGCCTTATTACTGACAACATCCTTGTTGCTTTTGAAACACTACATTGCATGAAAAATCAAACTTCGGGTAAAACTGGCTTTATGGCCCTTAAGTTAGACATGAGTAAGGCCTACGATAGGGTCGAATGGACTTACCTGGAATCTCTCATGGTGAGAATGGGTTTTTGTGAAAAGTGGATTACTTTAATTATGGCTTGTGTGAGATCAGTCACTTACTCAATTTTGATTAATGGAGATCCAAAAGGCCTTATTACTCCTTCTAGAGGGATTAGGCAAGGTGATCCCCTATCCCCCTTCCTTTTCCTCTTATGCACCGAGGGGTTGCACGGTTTGATAGAAGATGCTTCTAGATTGGGTAAGCTTAGGGGTTTCTCTCTATGCAAAAGAGGTCCTAAACTAACTCATTTGTTCTTTGCAGACGACAGTCTGTTATTTTGTAGAGCAAACTTTGAGGAATGCAACTATATTCTGAAGCTTCTGGAGGAGTATGAACAATCTTCAGGCCAAAAAATTAATAAGGAAAAAACAGCTCTTTTCTTTAGCAAGTCTACCCCTCTAGCAACCAAAGATACCATCAAAGGACTCTTGGGAGTTCAAGAAATCAGATTCTATGAAAAATACCTTGGACTTCCGTCTTTGGTTGGTAGGGGTAAGAAGGCTAGTTTCAACTACATCAAGGAGCGGGTTTGGAGGAAGCTACAAGGCTGGGAAAGTAAGCTTTTATCACAAGCTGGGAGGGAAGTATTAATAAAGGCTGTAATTCAAGCCATTCCAACCTTTGCCATGGGGTGTTTTAAACTCCCTTTGGGCCTTTGTCATGAGATCGAAGCAATGGTCAAGAAGTTTTGGTGGGGGCAGCGTGGTGACAGAAGAAAAGTCCATTGGATGCGGTGGGATACTCTCACTAAATCAAAGCTGGTGGGTGGCTTGGGCTTTAAAGATCTCATTCATTTTAATGATGCACTTTTGGCGAAGCAAGCCTGGAGACTGTTGAACGATAGGGAATCACTTTTCTATAAGGTTTTCAAGGCTAAATTCTTTCCCCACTGCTCCATCCTAGATGCTCAAGATTCGTCTTCGGGTTCATACGCTTGGCGTAGCATCCTTAGAGGTAGGGATGTTATCCTTGAGGGAGCGTGCTGGCGGGTTGGAAATGGCAGATCCATTAAGATTTGGCAGCACCATTGGCTGCCAATTAAACATCCAACTAGAGTTTCTTCCCCTGTTCTGGAATCTATGGAAGAGGCGACTGTTGATTGCCTAATTAATGCTGATACTAGAAGCTGGAATGAAGAGATGATAGATGGTATATTTATTCCTCAGGAAGCTGAACTTATTAAAAAGATCCCTTTATCTCGGTTGGAGGCTGCTGACTCTCTTTTCTGGCCTTTGTCTCCAAATGGGCAGTATTCTTGCAAACTGGGGTATCGCTTTTTGCGAGAAGAGGAAGACTACAACCAGCTTGAAGAACCTCCAGATTATGAAAAAGGGTTGTGGAAGGCGATCTGGACTCTTCAAGTCCCAAACAAGGTTAAACACCTTATATGGAGAGCTTGCAAAAATTCTCTTCCTACTAAAGAGAACTTAGTCCGCAGGAAAATTATCAATGATGTCTCCTGTGATAGATGTTCAGGTGGCTGTGAAAATTTTACTCATGCGGTTTGGAGCTGCTCCGAGCTTGATGGTGTTTGGAGTGCTATAGGCTTGTGGGGGTTCCGGGCTCATTCTTCTTTCCAGTGCTTTGGTGAACTTATGGCCTGGATCTTGAAAAATAACAGAGCTCCGGATTTGTTTGCAATGTATGTTTGGTTCATCTGGTCTCAACGGAATCTGGTAAGAACCCGACAGCCTTGTTGTCCCTTATCCCAGCTGGCCCAATTTGCAATGGATAGGCTTAATGAGTTCAAAGCTACTGAACCACCAGCTCATCCTCAACGAAGACAGCAGCGGTCCTCTTGGTCTCCCCCTACCCTTAATGCTTTCAAGATTAACTATGATGGAGCAATCTGTTCTGCCACAAATAAGTCAGGTATTGGTGTAGTTATTCGTAATGGTGATGGCCTAGTGATTGCTTCTTTGGCCCAACCGCTGAACCAAGCCTTCAAAGCAGTGGAGATTGAGGCTCTTGCTGCTGCCCGTGCTCTGGAGTTGGCTTCTGACATTGGTCTTGATAATGTTTTGGTGGAAGGTGACTCTTTGGTAGTGACACAAGCTCTGAAAACTAAGGATTTGGGGCTGGCTGCTTTTGGTTTACTGATAAGGGATGCTTGGTCCTTTGCAGAAAATATCCTTGAAGTGTCCTACTCTCACACAAGGAGAGAGGGCAACAAAGTGGCACATGGTTTAGCTAAGTTAGCTGTGAATTTAGCTGAATGTGTAATTTGGATGGAAGAAGTTCCTCCCTCTATTTATCATCTTGTACAGGCTGATTTGGCCCCTCTGGTTCAATAAAGTCTGTTGGTTTCTCAAAAAAAATAAATAAATAAACTGAACGGTACGACCTTTCCATTTCTTTTGGATTTGAATGGGGGAGTCGGTAAGTAGTTTAGGTGTTAAATCAAATGAATAAGCATATTTGTATCAGCATGCAGCTTAATTAATAATTATTAAGAAGACCCAGAAAGGGACTTGAAAATTATTCTGCCTTCTTGTTAATTATTGTGGTCTGCTTTTTACATGCCAAATAGTTAGGGTCTGTTTGGTACATCAACTTAAACACATGTTTTTAGTTTTTAAATAACATTATACGTATTTTTATATATTTTTTCACCCACACGTATTTTTAAAAAAATTAAAAATTATTATTTAAATACACGTACTAAACGGCCCTTAGTTTCCTAAGGAGAATGTGTTATTGTAGAGGGGAAGTTTTGACATTTGACCATCAATCTATAATGTGTCCGTCGTTATAGATTGATTGATGGTCAATACTTCCCCTTATTCAGCCCCAAAAAAAAAACTTGTCCATCATTATTCCATAAAGATGCTGATCAAACCTAAATAAATTTTTTTTTTTTTAATCAAACCTAAATAATATTAATGTATAGGTCAGTCTCTTTCCGTATTTATATTTGTACGGTACAAAGACGTAATCTATATCTTTTTCTTTTTCTTTTTTTGAGAAAGTAATCTATATCCATTTGGTGTGCATAGATTTTCGGTTTATTTTTTAAAAGATTTCTTCACCAAATAAATTAAATGGTGCGTTATTTTTAGATAAAATTGTAATTTTCATTTTTTTTTTTAAAAAAAATTTGGGATAATTTTGTTTTTTACCATGAAGTTTAAAATTTTGGATCCGCTACTTTAATGTTACTAAGCGTTTTAATTGGAGCTCTTTTCCTAAACTCATTGCTAATGTGTTCATTAAGTGTCTTTTGAGCCTTATTAAGCACGTGTAAAAACTATCTATTAACCAATAATTATTATTTTTTTTAATTCTTTTACGGTTTTTATTCCTAAATTTTTTATTATTTTCCTCTTTCCTTTCTATATCCTATCAATCTGTTCCTCCCCATGGGCAGCTCCACTTGGAACCCAGGGGGTTCAAACCCCTGAACTGGCCACAAAAAAGAAAAACTATATATAATTTTTTTTTTTAAAAAAAAATTGTTTGTTTTGACCCCCCTAAAATAAAATTTTGAACACCCTAACTCTAGATATTTTTTAAGCTCAGCTAAAATAAGTTTAAATATGATCCTCTTAACAATATCCTAGCATTTTTAAACACAAAACAAAAAGACTAATAACAAACCAATTTGATCTAAAATCTAGAAAAAAAAAATTTTAATAAGTCCAAATTAAAACAAAAGTAAAAATTTATTAATCTTAAACCTTAGAAAAAAACTCATTTAGATCTTAACAAATTTGAAATAAATCAATCAAATGGGAGATTAATGGATGAATAATTGTTTGGCTGCATACATGGAAAGAGATGTAGCTCATAGGATTGATAATAAAGAATTCATGTAAGCGATTTCAAAATATGGAAAATCGTAGAAAGCAATTGAAAAATTTTATGTATTTTGGTTTTTGTTTTTTTGTTTTTTTGTGATATCAATATATTCAAGTTTTCTTTTGTTTTATATTTTTATAAAATATGTTTCTGATGCAGGATACGGAAGCGACAAGAAGCAAGACACGTTTACTTCCAGAAAACAAGAAACAAAACATGTTTGCTTCTGAAAATAACATCGGGTTCCTTGAATCCACAAGGAGAAAGGGTTCTAGAATCCACTAGAAAAACAATAGAAAAAAGTCTGAATTTTTATTAATATCAATAGTACTGAAAAACGTTTACAGACTTAGGGGTCTATTTAAGAGCTTTGTAAAACTTAATAGACAAGAAAATATATTCTAAAATAACTCCTAATTAATACCTAACTATAACAGGAATCAAATTTGACCTAAAAAACATTTAAAGCACCTAAAAACAAGAAAATAAATCACCTAAACCTAAAATAACGTTTTTTACATAAAAATATCAAAATTAAATAATTACAAAAATTAAATTGTAGATTCTGTCCTACATTAGACCTCTCCACTTGAAACAGACTCGTGCTCGAGTTCATCTTTGAAATCTGAAATCTTTCACTCCAAATAAACAAATACTTTAAATTCTTGAGCTCATTGATCTTCTTTCCATACTTGCAACTCATCAATGGAATGAACAAATCAACTTGAATTTCTTTTTCCTTGGTCTTCATGTAATTGTAGAGATTTATCATATAAAAACTGACAAATAAATCAAATCTATCATCCCCAATAAAATCAATAAACTTCGGTGTATCGGTTACCACCAAAATAAAAGGATCTTGAGATTGACAATCATATGATTTTGATTTCTTTGAGATCCTTGAAACTTACCTCTTCAATTTCTTCCTCAATGGTCTCTACCATCTTGACTTCAAGATCTTTCTCTATAATAGGATCTTCATTATTCTCCTTCACAATAATCTTGATTAGAGGATCTTCTTCCATAACAAGACCTTCATTAATTTTTTCAGAAATCTCTATATTTTTTTCTTTGACTTCTACATAATCTTCAAGAACAATATGTTCTTCAACATGCAATTCTTCCTTTAATGGTGGAATATATGGCTCTTCAAAATAATTCAAGTATGAACTTCTTGGCCAATAATAATCTTGTTTTGTATATGACAAAAGTTCATTACAATCCAAATGATAAAAGTTGATAGCAAACATCTTTATCATCCTTGGCCATGAACGAATTTTGTCTTTATCTCATCTAATTCTATTAGACTGTATTCGTTCCCACAAACGTAAGGCATACTCACTAAGTTTATACAAAGCAATTTTAACTTTTCTCTCATAATAAATATTCTCAAAGTCAAATAAATCCTCTAGATCAAGTAACCAATCAAGAAAATATTCTTTATAAAAATAAACATTAAAACTTGCAATTCTTCTATAAGGCCTATATAAAATTTGCTTACCAATAGGTTGCCTATAAGTTATGTCTCTGTGACAGTTATCCCTATTGTTTACATGCTCCAATAACAGCATCCTAGCAAAGACATTTTTGAGTGCTAGTTGTACGTCACATAATACTTGCTAAGTTTTCTATCACCAAAATTGCTACTGTCACATACGTTAGCCACCAGACCAGGATATGTCAAAGCTCTAATACCAACTGACGCGGGATGTGGAAGCAATAAGAAACAAAACACATTTACTTCTAGAAAATAATAAACAAAACACATTAAGGAATGGCAATGGGTCAAGTTTGGGGTGGGCTTCTTTATCCCCGAACCCGCCCCGCCACCTGCCACTCACCCCCTGAAACCCAAACCCACCCCGCTAAGTAAACGAGTTTTTTTTACTGCCAAACCTACCCAATTGGGCCTCCGTGGGCCCCACCCCACCATGCCACTTTAGGGCCCAATCTTAATATATATATATATATATATATATACATATATTATGTTTTCCTGAGAAAAAAGAAAAATCAGTAAATATTGAGAAAAAAGAATCACATTTGAAATCTCATAGCAACAGAAACAACAAATCCAAGAAAATCTCAAATCAAATCTACCATACCCAATTAAATTTCCTATTCACAGAAACCAAATACATTTGAAATCAAAATCTAAAACCAGCATATGCAAGGAACATCAAATCTTAACAACCAAATCTAAATCCCCAAACCCACAGATTAAACAAAGAGAATCTAAATCCCTAAACCCACTAATCAAATAAAGAGAAAATAGAAGAAAAACATCAACAACCATTATCGTAAATCATTGTAGTGGTGGTCATTGGGTTCAACTATCACTAAACTCAGTGCAAAGCAAATAAAGGGAGCAAGATTGAAAGAAAATGAGTGAGATTGGAGAGGCTTTGAGGTGAGGAATGAAGAAACCCACGGTGGAAGCAAAAATGCATATACCCACAAAACAAAACCTTAGATTGTTGTCTTCGTCTTCTTCGGCGGAGAGAATGTGACCAAGAGGCTGCGAGCATGAGATAGGAGCGGCTAAGATTGGGTGGCCGGTGGTAGAGAGAGTGAGCGTAAGAGTAAGAGCTTAAAAGAGAGAGGGGCAACTAAGAATCTAAGATTAGGTTTAGGGTTTGGAATGGTTAGGATTATAGGATATATATATATATATATATATATATAGTTAGGGCAATTTTTTTAATTTTACTGCATTCGGGTCGGGTTCGGGTTCAACGCGGGTATTCCTAATACTCGCACCCGACCCGAACCCGCTATAGGTTGGATTATAAAAACCCAAACCTGACCCTAATGTTTCACGGGTTAGTTCGAGTACCCGCAGTCGGATTATTTTTGTCATCCCTAAACACGTTTGCTTTTGAAAATAACCTCAAATCCACAAGAATTCCTTGAATCCATAAGAAAAAAGGATTATGGAATCTACCAGATAAATAATAGACAAAAGTCTGAATTTTTATTAATATCAATAGTACTGAAAAACGGTTACAGACTTAGGGTCTATTTAAGGGCTCCTTAAAACTTGACAAATAAGAAAATATATTCTAAAATAACTCTTAATTAATACCTAACTATAACAGGAACCAAATTTGACCTTAAAAACATTAAAAGAACCTAAAATCAAGGAAATAAATCACCTAAACCTAAAATAAGGCTTTTAACATAAAAATATCAAAATTAAATAATTACAAAAAGTCAGTTTCTTATTGACCCCCCCCCCCCCAAAAAAAATCTTGAAGCCGCCACTATTCCTCCCTCTCTGCTTCCACCGGCCCCCTACACGATCTTGGCCCCGATGAAGCCCTTTTTTTCTTTTTTCTTTCCCACAACCACTACAAAAAAAATGGGTCTATAGCCGTGTTTAAAAAACGCAGCTATAGCCCAAAAAAACGTGGCTATAGCCTATAGCCGCGTTTTTCATAGCCGCGTTTTTAAACGTGGCTTAAGCACCACAGCAACAGAACTATGGCCGCGTTTTTCAAAAACGCGGCCATAGGTTATCCCTATAGCTGCGTTTCATGAAAACGCAGCCATAGGTAAGACCTGAAGCCGCGTTTTCCCCCTGTAAAGATCTAATTTAGGGCTAGTCCTATGGCCGCGTTTTTGAAAAACACGGCTATAGGTCACGCTTGAGCCGCGTTTATAAACGCGGCTACAGCTGCTGACATATAGCCGCGTTTTGGAAAACGCGGCCATAGGTCAAGCTTGAGCCGTGTCTACGGCTACGTACCTGTAGCCGCGTTTTTAAAAATGCAGCTATAGGCGCCACTTGAGTCGCATTTATAAACGTGCCTATGGCCACGTACCTGTAGCCGCGTTTTTTCAAAACGCGGCCATAGGTCACGCTTGAGCTGCGTTTTGAAACGCAGCTACATATTTGAACAACCTATAGCCGCATTTTTGAAAACGCGGCTATAGGTATTTTTCCCCCCCCCCCCCCCCCTCCCCCTCCCCTGCAACATCACTACTTCCTGCCATATATACACATACAAGTTCCCAACACTCCCTACCATATATAAACATACAACTTCCTGTTACATCCCAACATCACAAGTTCCATAAACTACTCCCATAGGACACAAACTTGCCATAAGATAATATGAAAGTTTATATACATCACAAAAAATATACCAAGGTAGCAAGAAGCTTATAGTTTTACATCCCAAGGCAGCAACATTTGTGTTTACAAAAATATATATATACAACATGCTTAGAATGTCCGGAGGGGTTGAACGGAAACGCATCCTTGTCCACTTCATAGTAAAACTGCACAAATTATTCTTTGTCAAGTTAAATTTGCCAAATGTTTGCTTGCAATACAGAATAATACTCTAAACATGAATTCAAAATTGTAATTCGACAATTCTTAGATGCACATTTGTATGAAAAGAATATTATGAGAAGAATGTTATGAGGGAATGAGACATAGCATTATTTTTTGCCTAATTATGGAGTGATTTGGCTTTTCAAATGCCAAAATGAAAGAGAAAACTAAAAGATAATATATATGATATGTGCGAGACTACGTACCTAGATAATTACAAATAGGGAGAGCTCATCATTGATCTAAAACTGTAATACAATACAAAGAGTAACATAAGAGGAAGACTAAAACAATAGTTCAACTATTCATTAAAACAATCTAGTCAAAACTTCCAATTCAGTCAAGTTCAGCAATACAATAGTTCAACTATTATTTTATAGTTCAAACAATAGTTCAACTATTATTCACCAGCAGAAAGTTTTCTTTCCTCTTGTATTGACTACTGACTACTGTTTTTAGAGAAATTTTGTTTACCTCAGGATTCACGGTTTCATTCCCATCATTCCCATCAAGAATTGCGATCCTAAAATTTCTTAAACATATTAATATCACATAACAATGCATTGCTGTGAAAAAAATCTCCATTTATTCAAACTTCTTTACTAAATAAATAAGCATAAGTAAAATTAGTTAAATGAAAAGGCATGCATACAACATCGTAAGCTAGCTAAAGCATTTTAGTCCTCTACCATGAGTATTTGATTTGCACACTACTTACTTTGGCCTAGTTTGAACCGAAATGGAGTTCCTTTATCTACATTCGAATCCAGACAATCCCCGCCCTCGACACGTCCGTTAAAATGAACTGGAAAATATGAAATATCCTCAGACTTCATGTTCATAATCATGTGACAGTAACAACAACAACAACAACAACAACAAAAAAAAAAAAAAAAAAAAAAAAAAAAAAAAAAAAAGTATGCTGTTCTGGAATTTGCATGCATGAAATTTAATTAGCCATGCAGTGACTGAAAATTAAATGATTTCGCTTTCTTTTGTTTTGGTTAGCTAGCTTTGTACTGATAATTTGTATTTTAAATTAATAATAAAAATCACAATTAAATCACAAGCCTTGGTTTGCATAAACCTAGACCATCTAATACCGCAACAATATGAACAGGGCTAACGCATACTAGGCTGCTGAATAAGAGGCATCAAGATGCCCGTGACATGTACACGTACAAAGTACAATCACTATATTTTCCACCCTAGTGAGTGGACAAATTATCATAAAAAATTTTAGTAACAAAAATTAAATCACAATTATTTATAGTAGATTTCAGGTAGTTTAACTTGTAAAATATTTTTGTTATTAAATAAAAAATTTGAGTTTTATCCTTGCTAAAAAGAAAGTTACAATTATCTATCTGTTTGATTATAAATAATAAAGAAAAAATGATGAACTTATGTAAAATTAACAAACAGTCAATTACAGTCATCCATATAAAATAATTGTGACAAAAATCATAACTTAATTTGTGATACTAGAATTACTCAATTATTATTGATTTTCACAGCTACCAAAACTTACATGGTAGAATGACTACCTCTCTCATGTTTAACCTCACTTGAACTCATCACAATAAAAATTGGAGAGATCCATGTGAAATTTTCTATCAAATATTTGATATTCTAGACTTTTTGATTTATTGTCTACCATTAATAAATTATAAATGTACTTTGAAAAGTGTTGTGTATAGGTCTATTTGCAAAGGAATATGGCCATACCGTCCATAGCACGAATTAAGATGCCAAACTCAACAAATTTGGCAGTTATATCAATAAATGGAGCCATATACACAATCAGGTGAAGTGGGACAACAAGGCTAAGATCAAACAGACAAAATTCCCGACCCTTTTTCTATAAATAAATAAAAAATAAAAAATAAAAACAAAAAATAAAAAAAACAAATTACAAAGGCTTAACCCTAAATCGAAACATAGCAAGATCCAAAAAACAATAGCCTCATGAGTAAATCAAGACAACCTATTTCAACTTATATGGAACAAGAACCTTGTAGCTTAGCGGCATTGCCTACTCCCCTTCATAAAGAGAACCAGGATTCAAATACAGCTTATATGATAAGCTGATAACAACTAAATTCAGGTATGGGTTATCTGCACGGTACCTTGTATATAATTGAGACAAGATTCTAATCTTTACGAGCATTATTTTCACCTTAAATCTCAACTTACAGCCAAAACCCAATTCAGAAGTTCATCAATAATGAAGCTTATAGATATGTTTGTACCAATTTCATAACAAAATGTCGAACCCAATTCACAAAGCTCCCACTTTAACAGGTCAGCTTTACCCCCAATTTATATTTGATCCATTTCATGATAAAACACACTTATAATCTTTACCCACATAATTTTTGCATCATATCTCAAATTACAGCCAAAGTCAACCCAAAGGTTCATCAATTATCAAGCTTATTGATATTTTTGTATCAATTTCATAATAAAATGCCGTACCCAATGCACAAAGCTCCCGCTTTTAACAGGGTTAGATCCATTTCAAGATAAAAACAATCTAATAATCTGAATTACTCATACAGAACCGTGACAATTATGACAAAGAATGAGAGCTTTGTTTATATATTCAACAAAAAGAATAGGAGAACAAATAAAAAACAAAGAGCCGTATATATTTGCCCATTAACATAAAACTTCAATAAATAAATAAATAAATTATTTTATCATATTTTTCGAATTAAACATTTAATAAGTGTGAAAACTGAAAATGAACAGAATTATACAGTTAAAAACTAATTATTAAGGTTTGAATGAAAAAAGTTATGATGGGATTGATCTGCATGCATTCTATCAACTACGTATGATTAGTCGAAAATAGTCAAATATCTAATTAGCATCCTATAAATTAAGAAAGCTTTAACATGTAGGTAAAGCAGGAATCACATGTGACAATCAATTCTCACGGTGCACAATTACTTTATCAGGGAGCTTCTTTACAAACTGCTCTCCCGCAAATCTCCAATCTGAAGCACTGAAAACAAAAAACAAAAAAAAAAAAAAAAAAAACTGTATTAGAGTATGTACAAGCAAAACTCTTTTGTGGAGCAGAGCCAATGGTTGTACTTGGCACCTACGAGGAGTTTTTTAAATCCACAAGGATAATTTTTGAAATTTACCAGGAAAATATAAAAAAAAAATACACTTAATTTTTATGAAACTAAAATATGAATTACCTTGTAGGCTACAATACACTTAAATAGATAAAATTACTCTAGGGCTACCAACCGCATTTCTAAGACAGCTAAGAAACACCTAAAAATCTTAATTCGCATTAGGCACAAAATTAAGTTAGAAAATAAAAAAAATAGTCTTACTTGCTTTGGAAAATAACAAAAATTAATAAAAATATTAACTTTAAACTGAAAATTATTTGACTTCTTATTAAATGGAATTGACTATGTTATAAAACTCAAACTTAACGAGTGCACAAATACGCTTCTTAACATGACCCTTTTTACAACCAGCTAAAAGGATAAGTTATGATTGTAAGGAACATAAACTCATCATTATTTAGCTTTTCAATGTTTTCATCTATCAACAACCATGACTTACCACTTGAGTAACTCATAAAAGATTGTATGAACTATCGTCCTATAAGAAAAGTAGTTCTAAGACCACACACTATTTCACAATTTTATACCATAATTTTAAAGTGACAGATTGTGAATGATTACTTATCACTTACACATGGACTCACCAATTTTTCTCTACCCCTCACATACACTGCCACATCATAGTTGTGACAACTAAGTTGTGGTATTAGATTTTTTACCATGACAATTGTTTTTAGTCTTCTTTCCTAGACTATCTCTGCTGACATGGAGGACACAACCCCACATGCCCACCTTATTGCCAACCATCTCTAGTGGGTTGGCCAACCCTATCCGGCTATCCCATATGTGGCCTACAATCCAATGACACACAAAATTCTTAATTCACCACTTGGCACTGCCATCAATTTGGCCCCCATCATCTAAAAGCTAATTTCTTAAACTCTATAAAACCCACCAAACCAACAGGCTTCATTCCTCACTCCTACATTAACACCTCTACAGTCTACGCCACATACTGATATTGCTTTTGAAAGCTTAGAGACATTAAAAAAAAAAAAAAAAAGAAAGGATAGGTTGAGATTTTGGGTGTGGCTTATATTGATCGTGTTGCTTTTGTGTTTTAGATTTGAAGCTCGCCCTCTTAATCCAAACATGGAGAGGAACCATGAGATGAGTGGTGGTCCGAGCAAGGTTCATGGTGGTGAAGTTGTTCTGCTCCACCTTCTGCCCCTTCTTCGTGCACCATTGATGGCAGTGGTGGTGGCCATAAGATGAGTAGCAGAAAATGTCCGGTTGGTGCATAAAAGTTTGTTGTTGTTGTTCTATCTGGCCTTGCTTTTGAATAAAAACAAGGCTAATTATCATTTCGTATTTTTGTACGTAAAATATTGCACACAATATCTAAACTTTCATAGTAAATGTTCACATTTTACGCATGATGTGAAAAAAATGTGAATATGAAACAATATGAAAGGGCGTGAATATGAAACAATAAAATAAAAACCCTCAAAATGTTCTCCATAATGTTTTGTCATACTACATGAGCTTGAGCGATCTCTACTTAAGTCTCTTTCAACTAGCTTGAGCTTCAACAATAAAACAGTGAGAATCAAGTTCAACAACAATGGACATCAAAGCGTTGCAAAGGCATATATACGGTGAGATAAGCTCATGTTTTCTTATTATATATGTTTTAATTAATAATTTGATAGCAAGGCAGAAAGCAAGTCATTATGTTGATGTTTAACTTTTGTACTTTTTCTTTCACACATCATACGTGGTTAAGCAAGAACGGTCCAAATTGCTCTTTTTCCCATTGTAGTTTCCATATTATGTTTAAGAAATAGAAGTTCAAGTTAAACCCTTGAACATGAGGGAACATAACATAAGTTCTTCCAATTATATTGAAGCTGATCACTATGTTAAGTTTGAAAAAAATCAATTAGTGGTTGATTGATATCTTGGACTAGGAGCCCATTCGTTTTCTTGGTATTTTAATTCATAATTGGATAGCAACGCATAAAGCAATTTTTAATATGTTCATCATATCTACGTTTTTGCTTCCTTGAAAGTACGTGGTTGAGCAACCCATACATGTATAATACAGTGATTACTCAGAAACTCCTAGGTATGGACTATTTTAGATATCCTAATTTCAATAAAGCCCAGTTAAAGTTTGATGGTTTGATTAGTCAGATTTTGACAGACTCAAGCTCAACTTTGGAAAGGCCTAACTTAAACCAATGTGGACAGCCGAACTTTGCGAAGCCCAATTCTAAATTTGGAAGAACTGCATGTTGCATGTACTAAGTTGAGAGGTGGAGAAAAATCAAACATACCAAAAGGACAAAAGAGATTTTATTTTTTATTTTTTTGAGAAGAGACAAAAGAGAAATTTGGTTATTAAAAAGAGTAAAAGTGGAGGTCCAATTCCATTAATTTAGGCTTTAGTAGATGTTTAATTGTTAAGCACATTGCAAGCAGTGCAAATGATTTATCAATTACCTCCTACCTCCACCACGTGTATGGCTGAAACTTGAAGTCTCCAGAGAAATTTGGAGTCCCCAGGTGGTCAGGTAAGGTATAGAATCTATGGAGCAGAAACTCTTATGACTTTTCTATTTCATCGTAACAAACTATTATTATACCTAATAAAACTATACTACAATATATCATATACTTATAAATATAATAATATAACATGTAATTGGTTGTATTTAATTAGAATTTTTTATATATTGAAATTTGGACGATTTTTTGTCCACTATTTAGGTTTTTTTTTATTATATAAATTTATTAGTATTTTTTTAGTCATTATACTGAATGGGTGATAATTTAATTTGATAATCTAGGTCACTGGGCAAGATAAAAATTATTGATTCATTATGCAAAACAAAATTGAACTGAAAAGCTATTCTCTTCAGCATTCTATCAACTACGTATGATTAGTTGAAAATACTCAGATATCTAATTAGCATCCTATATGACTTGGAGGCTTCATGCACGACATATAAGATATATCATTGTTCACTTAGCTATACAATCAACTACTTCACTATCTTCTTAGGGAAAAAAAAACGACGAACAAGCAAACACTGATGAAATCCCACAAATTTTTTAACTACTACTTCATAAAAATGAAATTTATAATTTTGTAAATGTAAGTCCCAAAAGATAAGAATACCTATATTACATTTGCTTACAACCAATGTAATTGGCCAATGCAACCAACGGCACCGTTTTCTGGTATCAAACCCAGAAAGTTGATCCAAAGCCACCTTGTTCAATTTCCTCGACAAAATCAAAATTGGCTTTGTTACTCCAAACCAAAATCATATATAACCCAAAATTTGAAAAAATCAAATGAAAACCTAATGTTACCCAAATACGTAAATAAAATTCAATCCAATCAAATTAAATGAGAAAAAGAAAAACATACCGATGGTAGTGGTTTTTTTTCTCCTCCTTCTCTATATCTGGATCGCAAGCATCGCTGTTAGAACATGTAAAAGGAAGTCAAAACAAAGTCACATATTAAAACCTGATTTCCTTAGCCCTAATTATTGAATCCAAATCTAGAACGAAATTGGGAAAATTGAACATTTAAACCCAAAATCGAAACCCTAGATTGAAAATCGAAACGGTAAACCTAAAATCGAAACCCTAAACCAAAAATGAGGACCCTAAAACACAAAGCAAAACAAAAAAAAAATTAAA
This sequence comes from Quercus gilva, assembly GCA_023621385.1. Taxonomy (NCBI): domain Eukaryota; kingdom Viridiplantae; phylum Streptophyta; class Magnoliopsida; order Fagales; family Fagaceae; genus Quercus; species Quercus gilva. The sequence goes on from CM042474.1 coordinate 16,860,303, forward strand.
ACTTACGGTTACTCGGCCTTGCGAGAGTGGATTCAATGAGATTGAGAGTTTGAGAGAGAGAGTGGGTGTGTGTGTTACCGATCGATGAGAAGGGAATGGAGAGAGGAGGGAAGACCGGAAGGACGAACGGGATTCGGAGAAGGTGGAAGTGAGGGAAGGAGTTTCAGAGTTGAGAGGAAGGGGATTCGGATCGAGAGAGGAGTCTAAGAGGTTTTTTGAGATCGAGAGCTGAGGGTTTTTTTTCGTCTGTGGAGTTGTGTATTTTTTTTTTTTTTCCTTTTATAATTAATGTTGACCATACACTAAGCTGTGTTTGGTAAACGTAGCTCCATACAGATTCGGGGAAAAAAAAAAAAAAAAAAAAACCAAGATATAAAAAACGCGGCCTTAGCATTGAAAAACGCAGCTCCAAGGGGGTCTATAGCCGGGTTTAAAAAACGCGGCTCAAAGTCTAAGCTGGAGCCGCGTTTTTGAAACGCGGCTCAATCTCCAACCTGTAGCCGCGTTTTTCAAAAACACGGCTAAAAAACGCAGCTTAAAACCACGTTTTTTGTAGTGAACGTCATGCAAGGAGAGGCAGCTTTTGGACTTGGAATCTAGCACCCTCCATTGCTTGCACACCACTAAACCAGAGAGCAACCATTAATCATATCATGGCACCCCAACTTCCCCAACATACATATAAGGCATTTATCTAATAGCATCTGTGTGATGTCGTTGCCATTGCTATTGTCATTCTTCTCATCAAATTTATTATTTAGGTAGTGTTTTTCTCACAAATTATTTTACACAATTTTATACGCACTCCAAAAAATAACTGAAATCGTTACTTAAAGTCATCTATATCTTCGACTAATTTTAATAATTTAAATTAACTATGTTCCAAATAAAAAATTATATGAAAAATTGGACTAAAATAGTTTGAGCTAATATTTGTAGAGAAAGACATAAGACAATAAATGGAAAATAGCAATATAACCCAATTTGTGGTCATCTATATAATAATTAAGGGTAAAATATTATTTTGGTCCCTAAATTTTCTAAAAGTGTTTTTTATCCCTAAATTCTAAGAAGTTTATTTTTCGTCCTTAAACTATTAAAAAATTCATATTTTATCCCTAAACTATTGAAAATATTTTATTTATGTCCTTAAACTTTGCTAAAAGTTTATTTTTCATCCCTAAACTATTTAAAAAGTTCTTTTTTCATCTTTATTTTGTATCTATACTATTCAAAAAACTCTTTACAAAGTTTAAGGGTGAAAAAAGAACTTTTTAAAATTTAGGGACCAAAATAATATTTTACCTAATAATTAATCTAAAAAAGCTAGAAAACAAATTAATTTACTAATTGAGCCAACTAAATTTGCTAGAAAAAAATTGTTCAAACTATAAACTTTTTGTATTAGCACAACAAAGAAGATAATTATTAAAACCCATTACAGAAAGTTAAAAACAAGTCGTCCTACATGCAAATAATCTTATATTACTACAAGCATTTGTCGATCAACATTGATTTATTTCACACCCAAAAAAAATATTAATTATAAATTAAAGAGTTTTCTTATCCATACTAGCTGATTCATAAAAAATCACTGTGATTGGGCAAAACAAAAAAGAATTTATGTAAGAAGAAAAGCATGTTTAAATTTCAACCTACTAAAGCCGAAGGAGCATCACTATGAAAGTGGAAGACCGACACAGATTAAGTTTGAAGAATGAAATGAGATCCTTTGATCTGCTAAAAACATTCAGATATAAGGCTCTTTTTTATTTAAAAAATGTATAATGAGTTGGTTTGGGCCATAACTACCCAAAGAATAAAATCCAATTGTTCATAAAAATAAAAATAAAAAGAATAAAATCCAATTAACAGTCCAAGATGCATTCAGCCCGAAGCAAAAAATAAAAAGCCACACAAACAAAGCTCGTAATCAACTAATCATGTGTGTGGAGATATGTTTCATTCATTTCGCAGTATTTAATGCGTATAAATTTTCTTCCATGTAAGACATCTGCATAAACACAGTTAATCTATATATATATATATATATATATATAAAACCGAAACTTTTGAAACTCCCACAATTTTTCATATCAGCACAATGGGTCCGTTTGGATTGAACTTGTTGTTGTTGAAACTAAAAACTGAAAACTGAAAACACTATAGCAAAATAATTTTTAAATGTGTGAATAGTGCCGTGGGATCCATTTTTAATATTTTTTATTACGTAAACAGTATATGAACAGTGCGTAAACAGTGTACACACTATTCATGCACAGTGTTTTTTGTCTCTCAGAGTCAAATAATGCGGCCAAAAAAAAAAAAAGGGAAAACGCAGACAGGAGGAAACGTGGATGCGCAACGCGCAATCCAAACGCCCTCAATATTTAAAAAATTAAAATTAAAATTAAAAACTCTTTTCACTCAAAACCGGATACTTATCTTAAAAAACAAAAAACAAAAAAACAAAACAAAACCTAGCTTAACCCGACTCCTCTCTTTCAAACCTAACGCATTCAAATTTCAGATGCTCTCCCTTCCCTTCCTATTCTGCTTTTCCTTCTCCTTCAGCCGTTCCCTCTTTATTATTTCGATTTTAATACCCTGCCGCCCCTACCTAATATGATTCATTCTCTTAACTATTCCACAATCAGGAAAAAAGAAAAGAGAGAGAGAAGATGACAAATACGTCAATGGCTTCCCTAAGGTCATTCCCTGCGAGGTTCGTGGTTGCTCCGCTGAGGTACGTTACGATCTTTGCTGTTTTCTCTATAAATCTTTCACTCTAATTGTTTATTACTGTTAAATCTATCAATGTGTTATGACTTTTCGTTTATTCAATGATCTTTGATGAATTTTCGCCTAAATTTTGCAAATTGTGAACCGAAATTTGGTTGATTAATGCAATGGTCCACAATTCACATAGATGAGAAAACTTGGCTAATCTTGAAGCGAAGTTTGATATGAAAAGGGTTTTTTTTTTTTTTTTTTTTTTTTGACGGTTTGTTCTCTATGTTCCGCAAGAAAACAAAGAGGTTAGGATGTAATTGATGTTATCTTGGTTCTTGGATTATATTTTGACTAATTGAAACCAAAATCCTAAACCTTTATTTTTTAGAACTTTGTTTTGTGTGTGTAATGCTGCCAAATCTTTCTTTGTTTTGTATGTGTAACGTTTTTATGTACATATATAGTTTCCTTGCCACCGTCAAATTCAAAGAATCTGCAACTGAAGCCAACCTTCTATGAAGAGCAAAATCCGAACCCCAGGTAAGAATTCTGATTCTCTTTCAATTGAAAACCTACCTACCCTGTTATTATTTACTTTTGGTGTTTTGGGTTGCTATGGCTGAATGATTGAATTTTTATGTTCCTATCTGTGTTATGATTTGTTATTTAAAAATATTGTATAGTTTATATCATCAGTTGCCCTTTTTAGTTGGTAGATTTTGGATCAAGCTAAATTGCATTCAAAGTTCTAGACCTTTACATAAGAGTCATTGAGACAAAAGATTTTTGAAGATAGGCCAACCCTATCCTAGCATCACCCAATGTGCTCAACAATTGTCTGAGTGAAGTCAAAATTTAAAAAAAAAAAAAAAAAAAAAAAAAAATAGCTTGAAAATTTTATATGTATATTTTATGAAAATCCTCTATTTTCGTTTGGATTATTTATTGTTTTTTTTACTACAAGGATTTTCGTAATTATTAGAATATAATGAGTCTTATACCTTGATTTTTTTTGCTGATTCTTCCCACTGTAATACTGTTCAATATCCCAACCAAAGCACCTAGGTTGTCCACCTATTTCAGACCATTGTACAGGCCCTTTCAATTTTCAATTCAAGCCATTGATATCTACACTACCTGCAAGGTCTCTGTCTTTCTCCATGTATATGCGTATGTGTGTAAAGTTTGTCTTTTTTCTCTATTTATATGTGTAAAGTTTGACTCTTTTATGGCTTTTCAATGGGTGATATTTTCATTTTGGTTGGGATTGCTTAGGTGTTTCAAGTTAGAGTGAGTTTTGTAAAGGATGTGCAAAAGCAAGAGGCATGGTGGGAAAGACAACACGATTGTCTTTAGAATAAATAGATTATGACTTTGGGAATTTACTTTTTGACTTAAGTGAATTATAAATATTAGGGCCTTGAAGCTTATTTCATCATAATTTACCACAAATCAATTTGTACTGTATGACCTATTACCTATATATCTTTAAAAGAAAAGGTTTGTAAAAGGATTTTTTTTTAATTTTTAATTTTTTTTCCCTTGTTTGAAGCTTCTAAATAGGTATAAGAAAACCACAAATATGATAAACCATATGTAAATTTACTTTAAAATTTGATTCACGGTTCACACTATTGTTTTCATTACATTTCTATGTGTTATTCTATAGACTCTTACACTTATCATTTTCATTATGTTATGACGTTTAGAAATTATTTATTTTTAGGAGTGACCTTCTTGCATCAATTTATAGTGGTAGATGATGAATTTTGATAAATGTCAAGTTTTGCTGAAGGAGCTTACAGGTATTGATATAAATTTCATGTAAAATTGTGAGTGGTGTTAGTGCATTCACTTAAAAGTGATTGTCTATTCAGTATTATTAGAAATAATTCTTGCTGCTGGCTGGGTCACGTAATTAATTGGACGTGGACATTATAGAAATCCATTTATGAATGAGGAGGAGGAGGAATACATGTTGCATACACACCCTTTTTAAGGATTTAATTCATTCAACTGACTACCTACTATTGTAGTTTACTTTTAATTCTTTTTTCTTCAATCCTTTTATGATGATTGCTGTTGAAAGGTAGAGATAGAGTTTTTTTTTTTTTTTTTGGGGGGGGGGGGGGGGGGTTTTATTTGTTGGCTTATAAACTCTGTTCAGTTCTTTTATGTGTTGCTATACAGTTTATAAGCTCTATTCAGTACTGTTAGTGGAAGCAATTGGACTTGCTTGGTGATTTTGTTGAAGGAGCTTATAGGTATTGATATAAATTATTATTATTTAAAAATTTTCATCAATTATTAATATACAATGAATCATTGGATGCTATTAAAAGAGAATTGAATGTCAAATTGTAGAATAAATTTCATGGGTTTGGTTATGCTGAGGGTGTGGGGTTAAGTTTGAAATATAACAACAAATAGAACCCAACAATAATTAACTAACATTAGGGTGATTAGTATTTGTTTGTCTTCGTTGGGATAAGTATTTTTTTCTCTTTTGAAAATTGAGACTGCTAAGTTTTTTATATTGAAAGCACTGATTAGCTTAATGCCTAAGATAGTAATCAATATATAGTGTATGTTGTCTCATTTTAGTGATTTTAAGCATTCTTTGTTAGAAATGTTGTTTTAGATGGGGGCAAATAAACCTGAGTTTGAAAGAATTTAAACTGGAAGTCTTTTTTGGATTTGTTATTGACTTCTCACAAGAGTTTGATAGAATTCCTAAATAGTGTTCATATGGCATGATCTGTTTTCCCCCATAAGTTAGTTCCTAAATCCATACTAGAGCTTTCTACCTCCAGTTCCCTAAGCTTTTAAATTCTAAGTTTGGAAAGATTCTCCCCCTTGCTAATTTTTTTAGGTTATTTTTTCAAGTCTTCTGGTATTGAAATTTATAATATAATTAAGCCTTTTAATCTCATCTTTTGAGACTATGTACCAAGATATGCTTTTTAGACAGTTATAAGCCATCATGAATTGATTTATCTTTTGAGACCGTATAAGCCATCATGAATATTATTTCTTTTCAACCATTCTTTGGTAATCCAAAGAAGTAAATAAGTTCATTACGCAAGACCTATATAACATTTTTCCTTCAGGCAATGGTGTGACTTTAAATTTTAAGATATTTCATACTTAATCTCATCTGCCTTGATACTATAAATAAATTACCACTTATCTAAAAATCGTAAATTGTTAGAAACTAATAAATTTCATCATTCAATCAAAATTCTTAATTGCTCTTTTTGAAATCCTATTGCAAGGAGGGGAGGAGAATATTGTCCAAAGAATGATGGAAAGCTAATAGTTTATTCACGTGATTTCAAATCAATATCTAATCTAATACTATATATGTTAAAGCAAAAGCTAAGAGAAAGTAAGGTCCTACAATTAAGGATGTTGGGACATGTAGGACAAAACCCCACTTAAAAATCTGCCATGTTTCTAGAAAAGAATGCCAAAAAAAAAAAAAAAAAACAAAAGATTGTGACTTTAAAACATTAACGTTTCAATATCATTCTCTAAATTTGATTGCATTTTTCCTTTTTCTTCAATCCTTATATGATGGTTGCTGCTGAAAGGTAGAGATAAAGTTATTTTTTGTTTTTTGCTCCCATGCCTTGCTGCTTGCTTTGTTGTAAATGTTCTTGTTGTTGGTTGTGCAGGGCAAATGGGAAAAGGAGCTACCTTTGCTAGGTTTCTTGGTTCAATAAGAAAAAGGAGGAAGCTTTATATGTTTTTGGTCATGCTTTCTTTGGGTTTCTGTGAGAGGTTGGTCTAACTGCTATGGAGAGTTGTTGGTGGTTTGGCCCTCTCAGGTTTGTGGGAAAGGAGGGAACTTTTTTTATTTTTGGGCTAGGAAAGGGTTCTGTTTATGGAGTTACGGGGGGCTGGAACAGTGGTACTTTTTGTATTTGTTATGTTACTATCTAATTTTATAAAGAACATTTTTCTACCGTTGAGTTGGCTTATCAGACTTGGAATATATGTAGTTTGTTTTAAATCTAACCTACATATGTAAAAGGTTTATGATGTTTCTTTCCTTAGAGGTATAAAGAATGGGTAGGTACACTTTACATGAAACTGTAATTTGTCTTTACACAGATTTTTACTATTAATAGAAAATTTTCTGTTGCGATTGTTTAAATATAAGCTATGAAAATAAGTTTGAGTAAAAAGTGAAGAAGAGGGTTAATTTTTTTAATAATTTGATAATTCAAGAAGAGGGTGTTTGAACCTAACAAATATAACTATAATGTCACATAGATTTTGTAGATATTCTTTGTGCTTTCCCGTGCATCGCATGGGTTAATGACTAGTTAACTTAATCATCATTCTCATTATCCTCTAATGATCTTCCCATAGTTTCACGTGTGAAAAGATAAGTCACCACCAATCCCAACAAACAAACTCCAGAAAGTATTATTAATGAGGCAGTCATTCCAATTGCTTCAACATAACCCTTTTCTTCATCACAACGCGAAGCCCAAAAAAATCCTACAAAACCAATGATTGCCCCTAACTTTCCAAAAGCCCCGAAATGCCATGACATGTTAATCTAAATCTTACAAGGAAAAGCTCTGCCGGCACTATAAAAGTGGTTGTATTGAGTCCAAAATTTGCGAAGAAAAAGGTGAGAGCATAGAGGACTAAAAAACCTATATTCGGTTTATTGTCCCAATATTTGTAATAGGGTATCCCAAGTGCTAAATAAACCAGTGCCATGAAGAAAAAACCCATTGTTAGGTTCTAAAGATTTAGGATTTTATGTATTTAGAACTCTAATGTGTAATGTTGGCAAACCATGATCAAAACAATATGTTTAGTCTCGTTTAGGCTTGCTCAAAGTTGATTAATTATTGTAAAGTTGGAATCGAGAGGCTGCAGAAGTCTTTGTGACTTTCGGCCTGGCTCGATCAATCGAAGGATAGACTCGATTGATCGAAAGTCGGCCAGATCGTTTTTTCTGTAGAATTTCCAACTCAGCCCTACCTCATTAAACGTTTAGGGTTTTATGTTTTTGCCCTAGGTATATAAAGCGAAACCCTAGCCACATTTTTGAGAGTTGCTTCAGTTGTATTGTTGCTTATATTTTCTGTTTTGTGTAAATCTCTTGTGAGATCTAGAGGAGCTTTCCTTTACACAAAGTTTAGGGTTTTCAAGGTAGAGATTACTTCAACATCTTGATGATCAACTCGGTTGCTACCATTGGAGCTTAAAGAAAAACAAGCGGGGAGCTTGTAGCTGATTGAAAAATCCAAGAAAGAAGGAGTCCGTGGATTCGGAGCTTGCACGTGGTCGTGTCAGTAAGTTCTACTAGTGGGTAGATTAGGAAGTCAAGTGGGGAGCTTGTAAGTCCTTTTGTATGAACTTTGATTCTTTCATAGTGGATTCAGGTTTACCTTGAGGATAGTTAGGTCAAATCCTCCCCAAGTTTTTACCGTGTGGTTTCCTGGGTCATCATATCTTGTGTTATTTATTATTTCGTTGCTTTATATATTCTTGATATGATTGTGTGACTGTGATAACCTAGATTTTCATGAATTGGACTAAATTAATCACTTGGCTAATTAACTAGGTTAATCCTATTATGGTTTAAGGGGTCTAAAAACTGTTCAAGTGGTATCAGAGCAGGTAGCTCTTTTGTTTTAGATCTTTTGATCTAAGGGCTAATCCTTGACCCCTGTTGTCATGGATAATTTGAAGTGTCTTTCTGCTCATATTTGTGATGTTTTGAATAAAAAGGACACTATTGTTTCTGCTGATTTTTTTTATGCTTTTGAAACTCTTCGAAAGGAATTATCTAAATCTTTGAAAATTTCTAAGATGTTAGGACATATGTGTTCATATGTTAAGAACAGATGTCATAATGTTTATGTAAATTGGCTAATCCTTTGACAAAACGCATTATACTTGTAATTGGGTAGTTCTAGGTGTTTTTAATACTTCAAGAAACAAGGTTTCAAGATCAAGTGTTGAAGTCATCAAGTCTGTCCAAGAAAAAGCAAGTCGAAGTGCAGAATTTTTAAAGCTCGACACCTTCTCGATAGCTACCTCGACACCTGCTATCTGTCGAGAATTAAAAAGTCAGAATTCCAATCTGATTTTCTTGGGATCCGTGAATGTGTTTTTGGGCCTTCTTTTCTTCTAACCCTAAACATATTTAAGGAGTATTTTAAGAGCCGTCAAAATAGACACAAGTTGCATAAGCATTGAGTAATCCTTGTTCAAGCAAATTGTGATCTAAGACGAAATTCTTGACCTAGTTCATCTTCTTCAAGAAGTTGCTGTGTACTTTGCACCGTAGGGTTTTGTGACCAAGCATCTTCCTAATCTTCATTGCATAGGATGATCTGAAGAACTTTGCAGCCAACCTCTCTTCCTAAAGTTGGTGTTTGAAGTCGCGTACTGGGATCCGCGCATCTGGTTAGTCACGTACTTGGGAGCCGTGCATAAAAAGGGGAAACTGTCACTACAGATCAAGTCCGATTGGGTATTGGGGTAAGAGTTCAACTGTAGGTTGGTAAGGTACTTGGGATTCCTTATTTGTAACTGCTTGATTTGATAATAGTGGAGTTTCGGGAGTGGTGACCTGAAAATCACCCGGTGGAGTTTTTGCTGTTAGGGTTTTTCCCCATTCGTGAACAAATCACCGTGTTATTTATTTTCCGCTGCATATTTAGTTATTCGGTGATTTGTTTGTGCTGCCACGTATTTGCATGTTAAATTGATTAATTAATAACTTGGCTAAATTAATTAATTAGTTTAAATCACAAGGGGTCATTCAGTTTGTGGCCTATCAAGTGGTATCAGAGCAGGCACACTCTGATTAAGTTAATCTTTACTGTGTTAATCCATTGACCCCTGTTTGTCATGGCTATGACCAGCTTTAAGAGATCTAAGTTTTCAAATACATCTTGTTTTTCTAATCACTATTTGTTTGAGTGTCTCAAAAAACACAAGTCTAAAAGTTATTTGAATTCACTTATAATGACTATGGTAAAAGATCTCAGTTTGGCTAAGAAGAAACTAGACTGTCTCAGAATGAAAATCTATAAAAGAGTTCGTTTGAGAAGAGTAAAAGTTCAAGGCTTAGCTAGTAGATGGCAGTTGAGAGAAAGAACTGTTCCATCTGACTTGTCATCCAAGCATGAAGTATGTTTCATGATGAAGTCTGCATTCAAGGTGATGGATACATGCCTTTGGTATCTTGACAGTGGTTGCTCAAGACACATGACTGGAGATAGATCTCTCTTCAAGATCTTTGAGCCTAAGAAAGGTGGAAATGTGACTTTTGGTGATGGAAGCAAGTCACAAATTAAAGGGGAAGGAATCATATCTCTACTAGGACTACCGGACATTGCAAATGTTCTCTATGTAGAAGGCCTGAGGGTGAATCTACTAAGCATAAGTCAGATATGTGATCAAGACTTCATGGTGCTGTTCTCAAAAGGAAAGTGTCTTGTCATGGATGAGTCCAGAAAGAATCTCATCAGTGGGGTTCGTACTTTGGACAATTGTTATGGATTGGTACCTGATGCTAATATAGTGTGTAATAGCATTCGTTTGCCTAATGAAGATCTATGGCACCAACGGATGGGACATGCTAGTTACAAGCATCTATCCATTGTCTCTAAGCATGAATCTGTCTTGGGGATACCAAAGTTTAGTAGAATGAGCAATGTGGTATGTGGACCATGTCAACTTGGGAAACAGACAAAAGCTAAGCATCCAAGCACTCAGGCATCTGCTACCTCTAAACCATTGGAATTGTTACACTTAGATCTTATAGGTCCAACCAGAACTGAATCTCTTGGTGGTAAGAGATATATCATGGTAGTGGTAGACGACTTCACCAGATATACTTGGGTCATCTTACTTCGATCCAAGTCTGATGCTCCCGAGCACATTGAGGCTTTGTGCACAAGACTGCAGAATGAAAAGAATTTGAAGATTGATCGAATTCGAAGTGACCATGGTAAAGAATTTGAGAATTCCTACATGGAATCCTTCTGCTTGAAATCAGGTATATCTCAAGAATTCTCTGCACCGATTACTCCTCAACAGAATGGTGTGGTAGAAAGAAAGAATAGAGTTATTCAAGAGATGGCCAGAGCCATGTTGCATAACAAAGATGTGGCTCGAAACCTATGGGGAGAAGCCATAAACACTGCATGTCATACAGTAAATAGGGTGTACTTCAGACCCGGTACCAAAAAGACTCCCTATGAGTTATGGAAAGGAAGAAAGCCAAATGTGAAGTATTTCAGAATCTTTGGAAGTACTTGCTTCATCCTCAAGGATAGAGAAAATGTGGGAAAGTTTGACTCTAGAAGTGATGAAGGTATATTTCTAAGCTATTCTTCTACCAGCAAGGCCTATCGGGTATACAACAAAAGAACTATGAAGGTAATGGAGACTGTAAATGTTGTCATTGATGAGTCTTCAGATTCCAATTCTGAAAAAGGCATTGATGAACTTCCCAAGGAAATTCCTCCCACTGAGCCTACAGAAGTTCAAGACATTGTTGACCGAGAACCTGCATCTCCTGATGCTCCGGGTACTCCCAGTGTTGTGGAAGAGTCTGCAGAAATTCCTACTTCACCTGATTCTGAATCTCGTCAGGAGAAAGGACCTTCCTCAAGGATTAAATTAAATCATCCTCCAGAAGTTATTGTGGGAAACTTGAATGAACTCACATTAAGGAAACGAACAGTTGATAAATGTGTTGCTAACTTTGTGTCTTATTCTTGCTACTTGTCACAGGTTGAACCCAAGAAAGTGGAGGAAGCACTACAAGATGAAAGTTGGGTTGAAGCAATGCATGATGAACTACTCCAGTTTCAGAGGAATGATGTTTGGACTCTTGTACCTAAACCGGAGGGCAAGCACATCATTGGTACAAAGTGGATTTTCCGCAACAAGACCGATGAAGAAGGCAATGTGATTCGAAACAAGGCTCGACTTGTGGCTCAAGGATACTCTCAGATGGAAGGAGTAGACTATGATGAAACATTTGCCCCAGTTGCTAGAATGGAGTCCATCAGAATTCTGCTTGCCCTAGCATGTCACCTGAAATTCAAACTTTATCAGATGGATGTAAAGACTGCCTTTTTGAATGGGCTGCTGAAAGAGGATGTCTATGTGGCTCAACCAAAAGGATTCATTGATCCACACTTTCCGGATCATGTATTATATCTCAAAAAGGCACTTTATGGGTTGAAGCAAGCCCCTAGAGCTTGGTATGACAGACTCACACAATATCTTGTGTCACATGGGTTCACAAGAGGAAAAGCTGATCAAACTCTCTTCATCAAAAAGGAAGATGGTGAATTGATGGTTGCTCAAGTGTATGTTGATGATATCATCTTTGGGTGGACTAAGGATGAACTTGCTCACGACTTCTCAAAGCTCATGCAAGCAGAGTTCGAGATGAGCATGATTGGAGAGCTGACTCACTTCCTCGGATTGCAGATTCGTCAACAAGATTCAGGTATTTTTCTATCCCAATCTAAGTATGCTAAGAATCTTGTGAAAAAATTTGGCTTGGAATCTGCTAGTTCTATTCGTACCCCTATGAGCCCTAATGTTAAACTCACTGTAGATGTGTTAGGTAAGAGTGTTGATCCTTCTCTTTATAGAAGCATGATAGGTAGTCTTCTTTACCTTACTGCTAGTAAACCTGACATTAGCTACAGTGTTGGTGTGTGCGCTAGATATCAAGCTAATCCCAAAGAATCATATATGACTGCTTTAAAAAGAATTATAAAGTATGTCAAAACTACCGCTGAGTTCGGTGTGTGGTACAGCAAGGACACTAATAATGTCTTAGCTGGATATTCCGATGCGGATTGGGCTGGGAATGCTGATGATAGGAAGAGTACTTCAGGGGGTTGTTTTTATGTAAGCAACAATCTTGTCTCTTGGATGAGTAAAAAGCAGAACTCCATCTCCTTATCCACTGCTGAAGCTGAGTACATTGCTGCTGGTAGCTGTTGCACACAACTCCTCTGGATGCAAAAACTCCTTCATGATTATGGTATTTGTCAAGATCATCTTACTATCTATTGTGACAATACCAGTGCCATAAATATCTCTAAGAATCCGATTCAACATTCTCGAACCAAACACATAGAGATTCGACATCACTTCATTAGGGAGCTTGTCGAAGATGGTATTCTCACTCTTGAGTTCATTCACACCGATGATCAGAAGGCCGATTTGTTTACCAAACCTCTTGACAGCAAACGCTTTGAATTCCTTCGTCAAAACATTGGTGTTATCTCCATGGAGTGATTTTCCTATCCTCTTTCCCTTCCTCATGCATTTGCATCTAGTTTTATGCATTGTTTTTGTTTTTTTTAACATGTCTTTGTGTGTTTACTTTCAGTTTTGTTTATTTTGTTTTTCATATAAAAATAAAAATAAAAATTGAAAAATACAAAAACAGTGTGTGTTTTGTGTACTTTGGTACTTGTGTACCTTGGATGGCCAATGAAACAAAGTTTTCTAAACTTTGTATCTCTTGTAGCTTAGATGAGCATCTTTATGCACAACTAAGCAAGTGAACTTTGTGGCTCTTGATTGTGATGAGTAAGATCAGGTTATTTCTTAAACTTAAACACTCATATCACTCTTTTTGACGGGTAGGACTAGAAAATCCTAAGAGAAAGGCATTAATAACCATCTCACCACTGTTGCCCGCCAATCATTAATGACATCTGTATGCTTCGGCATAGCAAAAGTGTGATGTCAATGACATTTGTGTGCTTAGGCATAGCAAAATTGAAATGTCAAATATCAATGGGTATTTCTTTTCTTTCTCATAAGCCCATGCATGATATGTTTAAAAAATATATATATATATATGCAAAGAAAATAAGAAGCAAAAAGATTAAAAATGCTTTAAAAATGGTTGCAAGCGTGTATTCTAGGAGATGTGGGAGTTATAGGATGTACCTCGAAGGTGATAGTCCCCATCAAATAGTTATGATTGTGTGTGAGTTAAAGTTATTTTCTCATATCTCAGATCGTCATAACATGTATACACATATGCAATCTTGCAATGTTTTTCACACACAACACGCAATATTCTTTGCTACCTTTGATACATGTGCAGGTACGATGTGATTTGGCCATCACAAAGGTTTTACATGTACTGTTGTATGCTCACTAAACTGTCATGACTTATTTTTGAAATATAAAATTGGTTAAACTTGTTTAGTGTGTGTGTGTGTTTTTGAGAGATCCATGTGCTTAAATTTTCATTGAGAGATGATTTTTGAGAGCTTTTTATGTTGGTTGGATCATGGTTGAGGTGTTTGTCTTGATTGCATACATGTTTGTGTTTTTCTCTTCTCGAAAAACTGCTTTTCTCTGCTGGCTCGACACCTCCTCGACACCTCCTCGATACCTGAACAGCTGTCGAGATTTTCAAGTCTTTTTCTTATCGCAATCTCGACACCTCCTCGACACCTGGTGGATCGATCGAGAAAATCTCTGTCTCCTCGATACCTCCTCGACACCTAGTCGATCGATCGAGCTTCTGGTATTGGTTCAGCTGTTTGGTACCTCGATACCTCCTCGATACCTTATCTGTCGAAGGCCATTTTCTCGACACCTACCTCGACAGCACCCTCGACACCTCTCGACACCTCAGCTGTCGAGATTTACTAAGGTGTCTATAAATGCTTCTGTCGCGATTTCTCTCTCATTTTCTCGATCTCTCTTTGATCTGTCCGAGGCGGTTCGTCGTCCTGTGCACTTTTCTTCAACCCAATCTTCATCCCAAGTGATTTTCAGCCCTTCTTGCTTCAAATCAAGTGGTATGATCTTCTTTTCCATTCCTTTTCATGCATTTCATGTTTTGAATCTTAGGGTTTGGGATTTTTTTGAAAACTTTGGGGGTTTTTCAAAATCTTTGAGTTATTATTGAAATTTTGGGTTGGTTTTTCAATGAAAAGTGTTTAAAATGTCATACATTGCATTCCATGTGCATTAGAATGATATTTTCATGCATTTAGTTGTGTGCTTCTTGTCTGTGTGCTGATAGGATTGGATTGGGCTGAGCCCATGATGCTTTTTATGTTTGCATGTTACATGACCATGCATTTCCATGCATACATCCATTTTGTTCAACATATTTTCATATTTGAACTGTTTGGGACTTTTCTGATTGTCTCCCTCTCTATCTCTTTTCTCATTCTTTTACGTTAGTTGCATCTATGGCACCTAAACGTAAATCCACTCCGGCTCGGAACCCTCTACGTTCTGGAGCTTCTTCATCTTCTGATACTGCTCCTCATAATCTTCGGTTCCGTGATGGAGATGCCTACAAGGCATTTACTGAGAACTTTTCTAAACGAGGTGTTCATTCGGAACGCCACGTTGTTCTAGCAGACTTTGCCGACACTGACCTTCCCTCTGTCATTCACAGTAGGGGATGGGGGTCACTGTGTGACATCCTGGTCACCTGTCCTTTCATGCTGATTCAGGAGTTTTACTCCAACATGCACGGGATTGATCGTTCAGTACCTCTCTTTTTCACTCGCGTTCGAGGTACGCGCATCCCTGTCACACCGCAGCTGGTTGCGGATGTGCTTAGGGTCCCTAGGATAGAGTTTCCTGACTATCCTACCTGTGAGCGACTGAGGACTGTGTCCAAGGATGAGCTCATTTCTGCTTTTTGTGAGCACCCTTCTGACTGGGGTGAGCACTAGTACACATCATGTAGACCTTTTGCTAAAGGTCCTAGGTTCCTTAACATGGTGATGACCTTTGTACTTCATCTTCTCTCTCACTATAACTCTATTACAGAGCCTCGTGCTCGATTTTTGTTATCTCTACTTGAGCATCTCACGATAGATTTTCCTTCTCACTTCATTTTCTCTATCATTGATGTTCATTTAGATGCGGCGTCCCGTGATAAGCTCATCTTTCCTTCCACTATCACGAGGATTCTACGCCATTTTTCCATCCCTTTCCCTTCGTCCGACCACTTCACACACATATCAGCCATAGATGCCGCTACCGTAAAACGTAGTGAGGCACAGTTCAGGTCGAGACAGCCGGATTCCACTCCGCCCTCCCGCTCGGCTCCATCCAGATCTGCTCCATCTACATTGGCTCCTCCTTCTTCTTCAGGCGATGTATCTCTTGGAGACATTATGGCGCAGCTGCAGCGCATGGATGCTCGCCTCGATACACTCACCACTGAGTTGTATCAGGTGAATGTTCGTGTTGGTCGTATTGCACGACGGCAGGCGACCATGGGTGGTTTTGCTTCTGAGGCTTCTCCTCCACCACCTCCTCCAGTGGCTTCAGATTCTGATTTTGAGGATGATGATGATGATGGTGATGACGATGATGCTTCAGATGATGATGATGGAGATGCTAGCTCTACTGATGAGATATCTACATGACACTCTACCCTTTGTCATTCGTGACAAAAAGGGGGAGTAGTTTTGGATTATGAGAGTAGTCATCTTAGGGGGAGAGTTAGTATAGGACATTTTTTATAGGGGGAGTGTTCATATTTTTGAGGGATGTAGTGAGATTTTGATGTATCTTTTTTCTTTTCTAGTCTTTATAGATACATTGATCTTGTATATGAGGTCTTGTGACCAGTTTTACATACATTGTACTTATCTTTCTCTATATGTGGATGTATGTTTTTCTTTTCACCTATCTCTTCATGTGTTGTTTCTTTTCTCTCTTTATACACATGTTCTTTATATTTGTAAGCAATCTATTTAATTTCTGTTTCACATAAGATGCCTTGATGAGTTTTGTTTAAAAGTGTTTCAGAAATACAGGTTGTCAAAGTCTACTTGCCATAAACTCTCTTCTTGCAAAGTTTTTCAAGAGTTTGTGTTAGGATAGATTTTATTGTATGTAACAAGTGAATATGAGTTGAGTGATTTATGACTTCTCTCATATGTTCATTTGTTTGTTGTGGTTTTGTCACGGATTGCCAAAGGGGGAGATTGTTAGGACATATGTGTTCATATGTTAAGAACAGATGTCATAATGTTTATGTAAATTGGCTAATCTTTTGACAAAACGCACTATACTTGTAATTGGGTAGTTCTAGGTGTTTTTAATACTTCAAGAAACAAGGTTTCAAGATCAAGTGTTGAAGTCATCAAGTCTGTCCAAGAAAAAGCAAGTCAAAGTGCAGAATTTTTAAAGCTCGACACCTTCTCGATAGCTACCTCGACACCTGCTATCTGTCGAGAATTAAAAAGTCAGAATTTCAATCTGATTTTCTTGGGATCCGTGAATGTGTTTTTGGGCCTTCTTTTCTTCTAACCCTAAACATATTTAAGGAGTATTTTAAGAGCCGTCAAAATAGACACAAGTTGCATAAGCATTGAGCAATCCTTGTTCAAGCAAATTGTGATCTAAGACGAAATTCTTGACCTAGTTCATCTTCTTCAAGAAGTTGCTGTGTACTTTGCACCGTAGGGTTTTGTGACCAAGCATCTTCCTGATCTTCATTGCATAGGATGATCTGAAGAACTTTGCAGCCAACCTCTCTTCCTAAAGTTGGTGTTTGAAGTCGCGTACTGGGATCCGCGCATCTGGTTAGTCACGTACTTGGGAGCCGTGCATAAAAAGGGGAAACTGTCACTACAGATCAAGTCCGATTGGGTATTGGGGTAAGAGTTCAACTGTAGGTTGGTAAGGTACTTGGGATTCCTTATTTGTAACTGCTTGATTTGATAATAGTGGAGTTTCGGGAGTGGTGACCTGAAAATCACCCGGTGGGGTTTTTGCCGTTAGGGTTTTTCCCCATTCGTGAACAAATCACCGTGTTATTTATTTTCCGCTGCATATTTAGTTATTCGGTGATTTGTTTGTGCTGCCACGTATTTGCATGTTAAATTGATTAATTAATAACTTGGCTAAATTAATTAATTAGTTTAAATTACAAGGGGTCATTCAGTTTGTGGCCTATCATAAGAGATTCAAGGAAGAGTTAAAATTGGCTAATCTTGAAAAAGAGGATTTGATTGTGAGATTAGATGAATCTAATAAAAAGAATGAATTTTTGAGAAATCAAATTTCCTCTCAAGATGAGAAGATGAAAAGTTTGGAACAAGAGTTAGTTGAATCTAAGTCTAAAATTGAAAATTTGACTAGTACCAAGCCTGTTGATGATAACAGAAGTGTTTCTGTTTCTCTTAAGCCTAAAATTGAGAAAGTTTATATCCCTCCTTTCAAGAGGAATAATAAAGAAGAGGCTTATTTTGCTAGGTTAGACAAAAGAAAAAGTTCTGATGTAGACACTGAAGTTTCTAAACCTATGTCTAAACCTACCGTTAGAGAGCATAATAAATCTGTTTTTATGCCTACTTGTCACCTTTATGGTGTTGTTGGTCATATTAGACCAAATTGTTCTTTGTTGAGGCAAAAACCAAAATCTGAGGTTAGATTTGTTGTTAGGAATACTGATGTTCCTAAATTTGTTCCTGTTTGCCACTTTTATGGTGTTCGTGGTCGCATTCGTCCTAATTGTCAATCTAGGATATGTGATGATATTTCTCATGCCATAAGCTCATATAAATTGTTTTATATGCTTTTGAAAAATTTAAGCTTGTTGGTTTGTGAAAGGAATTTGTAGGATTTCAGTCTCTGTCAGAAGATTGGTGTAATCCCTAAAATACACGCTGCTTCTCATGGATTTCCGAAGACTCATGCTATATGGGTGAGAAAAGATTCTCCAAGGTGAGTGTTGCTGACTTGTCCCTGATTTAATTCTTTCAATTAATTGTGGACATATCTTGTTTTTGTTTTTGGTTGTTTTTTTTTTTTTTTTTTTTTTTTTTTTTTTTTTTTTTAATCCAAAAACATTGAAAATTTTCAAAAAGACAAAAATATTTTATTTTGTGTCTTGGTTTTCTTGAGGATTACATGAATTATGGTATCTCTCTCTTGATTTAGAACATGCTTGATATTGTGGAGAAACTTGAATAGTTTGTGCTAAGCTATTTTTGACTTTATGTACTAGTTTGTATATGTACTCATAGGTTAATTAAGAAATTGATATTTCTTGTTTGTGTACCCTCTATAACTTAGTTAAGCACTGTCATGCATTGGATTTGCATTGTTCATTTAACACAATATGTATTTTTTTTGTTTTTGGTCATAAATTTTTTTCAAAATCTCAACAAGTGGTTATAAATTTTTTTAAAAACCAAAAAGATTTTTGTGTTTTGTGTTATAGATCTTGGATTTATAATCAAGGATTGGCCATATTATCTTTACATAACATGTTTATGTACCATATTTAGCTTGGATGAGCTTACTTTATTGCACTTTACTAGTTTGAGCTTTGTAGTGCATGTTGTGTGGGAAAAATGTTTGTAGTTATCACTTTGTCCTGATCTTGAAGTCATATGTTATTTGACTGTCGGACTTGATCCTTTTGAAAAAGGCATAAATAAGCATCTCACCACTATTCACTAGCCAATCATGAACACCTTAGTGCATATCATAAGATTTTGTACTCTCATAAGTGTAGCACTTGTACTAAAAGAACATAAGGTGTAGCCTCGGTTTAAATACTTAATGCTTAAAATTGGTGTGTACTATTAGGCTTGATGTCATCTCACATAAATTAAAATTGGTGTGTATATTATGAGGCATAAATTCAAGAAACTTACATGATTGCAAGCTTTTGTTCTAGGAGATGTGAGAGTTATAGGATGTAACTCTTTTGGTGATGGTCTCTTTTAAATTCTATGTGATGAATTTTGTAGACTTTGTGTTTGATTGCTATTCATATATCACCTCACATGTATCTCAAGCTTTTGCTAGTTGCACACACTACACAAGTTACTCTTTGTTAAACTTGGTACATTATATTGTGTGTGATTTTGTTGTGGCCATCCAAGATTAAAAGTTCCTTAATTTTAATGCAAAATGTGTATAATGTTTGCGATTT
The DNA here is from genome assembly GCA_023621385.1 of Quercus gilva. Lineage (NCBI taxonomy): Eukaryota > Viridiplantae > Streptophyta > Magnoliopsida > Fagales > Fagaceae > Quercus > Quercus gilva. The sequence continues at coordinate 16,879,996 of CM042474.1, forward strand.
AAGGACAAATTGATTGAAAATCTTGATTTTGGAAGATCTAGGTTAAATTCAAGTGTTTTTGAAAAACTTTTCGTCTCATACTCATACATTTTTTTATAAAACAGTGTGCTTTGAGGAGTTTCTGCATTAAAATGCTCTGTTTTTCAAAAATATGATTTTTCCAGACTTTCGATCGATCGAACCTGTTTTTCAATCAATCAAAATTGCAATTAAAATTTTTGGTTTGAGTCTGCCTGACTCGATTGATGTTCGATCGATTCTCGATCTATTGAAATTGAAAAATTTTCAGTTTCTATGTTTTTGACCAAAAAAATTTTTCATGCGTCATTTGTGTTTAGTATTCACATGCATTGCATTGTTTTTGTATCTATCTTGCAGTTTTGCAGTCATATCTCTCATTGTTTTCACACATAACATGCATACACTTTGTTACATTGGGTATTCAACTTGATTTAAAAATTGATTGATTAATTTTTGAATTTTGTACATTCTAGTATATGCTATTTCTTATGTGTGAACTGTAGAAAATATTTTTCTTAAGAGATATGATGGATAATCAAATGTGCAAATATTTTCTCTATTCATGCAACTGTTTATGGGTCACATAGTGCCATGTTTGCATTTTATTGAAAGAGAGAATATTTTTTCTTCATGTGTATCCTCACCTTAGTTTTTAACTTTGGTTTGTGTGTTTTTTTTTTTTCCCACCTCCTATATTTTTCCCCAACAATGTTTTTCCCAAAACTTTTTTTGTTTTTCCTATTTTTATAAGGAGAGAAGTTTTTTTAACCTTTGTGGTTCTTAGAGGGAGTTGTTGCTCTTCATAGGAGGAGTTGTCTCTATTTTCTCTTCCTCTATTGCGTATGTTTTCTATCTACCTTTTGCTTAGGTAGTCTTTGTCAATACGTAACAAAAAGGGGGAGACATAGATGACCTGTTTGTTCTGTTTAGGGGGAGGTAACAGAGTTTTTGATGTATCTAACTTAGGGGGAGAGTTAGTTTGCATATTTTTTGTTTTACTGTTTTTCTGTCACACATGCGTTTATGCGTTTGTTAAGTGTTTCAGGAATATACAGGTTGATTCAATTAAGCTGCTGTCTATACTTGCAACTGATGGATAGTAGTTAGGTTGGATTTGTTGTTATGAGCATTATTTTTGTAATGGGTTTTTACTTTGTAAACTTTGAGCTTTTAGTTTGTGTTTTGTCACGAATTGCCAAAGGGGGAGTTTGTTAGGTTCTAAAGATTTAGAATTTTATGTACTTAGAACTCTAATGTGTAATGTTGGCAAACCATGATCAAAACAATATGTTTAGTCTCATTTAAGCTTGCTCAAAATTGATTAATTATTGTAAAGTTGGAATCGAGAGGCTGCAGAAGTCTTTGTGACTTTCAGCCTGGCTCGATCGATCGAAGGATAGACTCGATCGATCGAAAGTCGGCCAAATCGTTTTTTCTGCAGAATTTCCAACTCAACCCTACTTCATTAAACGTTTAAGATTTTATTTTTTTGCCCTAGGTATATAAGGCAAAACCCTAGCCACGTTTTTTAGAGTTGCTTCAGTTGTATTGTTGCTCATATTTTCTGTTTTGTGTAAATCTCTTATGAGATCTAGAGGAGTTTTCCTTTACACAAAGCTTAGGATTTTCAAGGTAGAGATTACTTCAACATCTTGATGATCAACTCGGTTGCTACCATTGGAGCTTAAAGAAAAACAAGCGGGGAGCTTGTAGCTGATTGAAGAATCCAAGAAAAAAGAAATCCGTGGATTCGGAGCTTGCACGTGGTCGTGTCAGTAAGTTCTACTGGTAGGTGGCATTAGGAAGTCAAGCAGGGAGCTTGTAAGTCTTTTTGTATGAACTTTGATTCTTTCATAGTGGATTCAAGTTTACCTTGAAGATAGCTAGGTTAAATCCTCCCTAGGTTTTTACCGTGTGGTTTCCTAAGTCATCATATCTTGTGTTATTTATTATTCCGCTGCTTTATATATTCTTGATATGATTGTGTGATTGTGATAACCTAAATTTGCATGAATTAGACTAAGTTAATCACTTAGCTAATTAACTAGGTTAATCCTATTATGGTTTAAAGGGTCTAAATTTCCATCACCCATCATTTGGATTTTGACTCTTCCAATCTTGTCAATGAAATAAACAGTGAACCAGTAGCGTGGAATTGGGGAACATGCTGCAATAATTGCTTGGAATTTTGCAACTTCAAAAGCATCTTGATAGGCATTAACTTTGTCATTCGTTGGGAGATGATGATTATATATATGTGACTGAAAGAGGTTGCCGCTCTAAAAGACAACATCAAGAAGAAACCATGTGAAGGAGCAAGAGACTAAATCAAGGCCATGGCGGCGAAGAAATTGCTTGGAGAACAAGGGATGGGGTTGTGGACTTGGTGATTGTGGGTTGTCTTCCACAATCTGACTCATTGGAACTTCCAACACCTTTTCCATGTCCATAGCCGCCTGGAGGACATTTTGGTCCACCAAAGCTGTAAATCTGGCATTAAAGAAAAATAATGCGTAACTAGAAGGTATAATTAATCATCCATTTATTAAGATCAAGTCTCATATTTCAATTTGAAAAAGGTAGAAACAAATGTGGAGTCAACATTTTACTCTAGGGCAGCGGCAAAGTCGATCAAATATTTTTAGGAGGACTAAGTTAAATATATTAAGAAATTTTAAATCTAAAAAATAATCATTTTACTTGTAAATAAAGTATGTTTGTAACAACCACCGATCACCCTTGGTGTGGTGGTCACTCCACAGGTATAAATGTCTGTGGAGTGTGAAGAGTAAGGGCTGGATTCAAATCTTCAAGAGGGAACTTTATACACATATATACTTATGACATGTTTGGTAAACTGTAATAGACGTTATAATGTAATAGTTATTCCTATGATTTTGTTATTCTTTAGTTTGGTAATGTTTTTATTACAAGGAATAAGCATTCCTTATGAATAGCTATTCTTCAAAATGAAGAATAACTATTCCTCATTAAAAAGTTGTATTAGCTATTCCTTAGTAAGTGCAATAATTTCAAAATTTAATATATTTCTAAATAAACAAACTTTCTATATAAATTTAACAATTATAAAAATAAAAAATAACACAAATCTCTCTTAAATTTAAAAATAAAAATTTTTAAGAAGATATAATTGTATGAGTAAGATATTTCCTAAAATAAATGTTAAGTTTCATTCTAATATTATAACCCACAATCAAACTAATGAATAGATTTAGTTATTACATTACAACACACTTTATTACTAGTAATAAAGATTATAATTCTATCGTAATCCCAATTTAGTGTATTAAATGTACCCTTAAATTATGATAGAGTAGAAATTCTATCTTGTATCACAAAATATATATATATATATATATATATATGTTTGTAACATAATTGTATACCCAGTTAGTATAATATAGTTCTAAAAAATTATGAAACATGTAAAAATTTAATTATTTTTAAATAATTTAAATAATAAACATCACTTTCGTGCATAAACATATATTATAATTTATAACAAGTCAGTATAATATATATATATATATATATAATACGATGACAAAAATGATAGGAAAACATCATTTTTCATAGATGATAAAATACACTATTCAGAAAATTCTTTTTTCAAATTAAATATTTGTCAAATATTACCAAAAATGCATAATGCATTTCACTTTATAAAAAAACTATGAAATGCATTCTCAATAAATATGTCAAACACATTTTAAATCTATCGGTGATGAATTATAGGTGACTTTTTCTTAAATAAAGTAATGAAACTCCTTAAATAAAAGTAACACGCATCATAACTAGAAAGTGTCAAATTATTGAATCAATTTTGGTGATAAGAGGATATACCATCCATTTAATATTCATAAAATGACGGAAAACCAATGAGCTTCATTTCAAATCTCAAAAATATTCTATTGTAATTTGTAGTCATTAAGATTTTATTATCATATTTCGAACCTCACTCTTTGCCAAAGGTTGTCGTTGGTAAGGTTTCATATCAGCATGCGTCTTAATTTTTTTTTTTTTTTTTTTAAATCGACTGTGAAAATTGAAGGATTTTTACTCTTAATGTTGAGGAGGTATACATAGTATGTTTTTCAAGGGAGTCAATTTCGTACCGAATGTCATTTTGGTTGGGCCAAAGAAACAATATATTTCGATACCAGTCAATACCAATATACCGTTTCGAAATTATCATTATATATATTTGTAAGGACTCAAATTAAATTGGACCTAAACAATAAAATTTGTAGAGCGTGGGTAGAAGGGCTAAGTACCAGCAAAGCACCCAGTGATCGGCGTGAGATTCATAGAAATAGTAATAAAGGAATTTGACTAAGTGTTTGAAAGGATAATAACGATGACCTCGGCTAAATGTTCATGAAGAAATTTTGTTCTCGGCCTAGTCCGAGGATCTCTTTACTTAGAACTAACATATACAAGGGTTGTCCTTGGACACCTTGAAGATCATTTTTTCATTTTTCTCTCCCCCTCTTTTTGGTGAAGATGCTATCTATAATATAGTTCGGTTTAGTTGATCTCTGCCGTCCACTTATTGATCATCCAAGCATATACTTGAGTACCTGTCCCATCAGCCGCATTTGCAGACTTTCTGTTAATTGAAGCAACCAAGGTATCACTGTTGGCTGGTCAATTCACCATTGATGTGATCAGAATGTTGGTGGCGTGCATTTAATGAGTGAGTGACAGTTCATTTCCTTCAACGTTGGCCTGTCGAGGACATAGGCCTCCTCGGCGAGGTCTTTACACGACTTGGTCCTCGTCCGCTTACCCTCGAATTATGCTCTCTCCTCGGCGTGGACCTTGGGCCTGGGTAGAGTGGGCCGGAGTTGCCAAATATTTGAGGCCCCACAATATTATTTATATATTTATTAGTCAAATTTTATATAATTTATTAATAAAACTTAATAGTTTTTAAAAATGTATGGAGTTATAATTACTACTACTAACTAGTTTGCTACATCTCATTAATGTTTCTGTCCTTTTAAAAAAATAATAATATAATATTAATAAAAGTACTAAGCGATGTGATGTCAAAAAGACAAAATTTGAAAAAATAACTTCAGTCTTTACTTTTAACCCATTTAAACATCATTCATTCACATTTATTAGACTATCAGAGGCAGACAAAAGAAGAAGGGTATACAAAGAAGAGAGAACATTTATGCTAGGACAAGGTGAAGAAGAAGCGGCTTTTATGCTGGGACAAAGGAGAAGAAGAAGCAGTGGCAGCAGCAACTAGCAATGGGTGATCGGTGTCGGGTTAGTGACTGGAGGATGACAGTGTAGGTGATTAATATAGTTTTTTTTTTTTTGTACAGTCCGAATTCCAATTTTCGGCCCGAATGTCTAATTTTCGTTGGTACAGCTGGTATAGTCCGGTACTGGCTGGTATTTAGAATGGTATGATACAATCATGTTTTTGTACAGGTTGAGTGATCGATAAGAGAAACACCAGCCGTACCGAGCAGTACAGTACGGTATTAACTCCCTTGATATTTTCCCATGACGTTATGTTTAATTTTCAAGAAAATGTACGAAAACTTGAGTTGAGGTATTTGTAGGGTATTTGTTAATTTTATTTATTTAAGTTTCTTAACCTGATGGCCTACTTGAGGCCCAACTATCCACTGGCAAATAGGTCACAAAAAATTCCGTCTTTCCCAATATGCACGGTTGGATTCAGATTGAGTGATGAGTTTACCCCAAACTCGAGCACAACCAACTTAAGCAGCCCTAGTTGCCATTAGCCTTACCAGCTACTCATAAAAAGCCCATTAAACTTCTCTCATCAGTCCCTCCTCCCTTTTTAAGTGAGAAACTATCTTTTATAACCCCTTACAACATATGGAAAGCGCTACTACCTAACGATCACACAAGATAATTTTTCCCTCAAACAACAAACCCATGCATTGCAAATTGGAGAAAATGGGCAAATGCCCATTTCAAAAAAAAAAAAAAAATCCAGCATTTTGCCCTCTTTCTCAAACTAAATAAAGAAATACCCTTCTTTTAAAAATTGAGTTTCTCAAAATCGATTTAGGCCCTATAGCAGCGTTTTTAAGGATCCTATAGTGACGTTTTAAGAACCTATAGTGACGTTTTGTAACTCGATCTCCATAAAGTCGAGTTACATGCAATTTTTTTTCTTTTTTTTACCTATAACTCGATTTCATATATATCGAGTTACAAAACGCCACTATAGGTCCTTAAAACGTCATTATAGACTCTTTAAAAACGCCGCTATAAGGTCTAAATCGATTTTGAGAAACTCGATTTTTAAAAGAGTGACATTTCCCTGTTTAGTTTGAGAAATATGACAAAATGCTGGATTTTTTCTTTTTTTAAAATGGCAAAAAGCAATTTTGTCCTTACAAATCACCAAGAATCCGAGGGGTAACAATTTTCTATCAAACATGTGTTAGGTTGGGTTATCTCGTGGAGTGTGAATGTGAGTCCTATTAAGTTTTAACAAGAATGGAAAATTAGAGTGTAGAATGATAAATTTTAATTTTAGGAATTTTTAACTTAACTTTTTTTTTTTTAGAAGAATTCTTATCTTAACTTAAAGAATAAGAATAGAAAATTAAATTTTAAAATCTGCTGCAGAATAAATAAAAAACACATTCTCAAAAAAAAAAAAAAAAAAAAAAAAAAAAAAAAAAAAAAACAATGCAAAGATTAATGTAAAAAGCATTTTAGCATCTGACCCACTAGAAATATTGGTAGCAGGTACGGAGTTGACTTTTATTAGAAATAGTGCCCAAAAAAGAAAATCGAATAATGTCGATTTTTTAAACACCCAAAATCCACATTAATCAATTTGTTTTTAAACCCAAAAAAGAAATCGAATAATGTCGATTTTTTTTTTTAAATGAAGGCTAGCGCACGTTCTTACACATCTTTCTTCTCAAAGTCAACAGGTTATCTAAACCCAACTAACGTCCACGACGTACTTTTTACCTCTCATAGAAAAAGGGATTTGGCTGTACCACAAGGGAACCATCCCATTAAAAAAAAAAATGAAGCACCCTAGCATTACCATTTTTTTTTATTATAAATTGGACAGTTACATCATTAAAAAAAATATATGTAAAAGTAAATTTAAACTTTAGATGTCAAGTTGAAACTTAAAAAAAAAATGTCAAAAGTCTTTTTTTTTTTTTTTTTTTTTGTAAAAGTAATGTCAAAAGTTAGAAATATCAAAGTGTATCAATTAAGTTATAAAACAACCGCCTTGAGATTAGCAATTAAAAACAAAACAAAACAAAACAAACACACAAAAGATGTGAAATGAAATTCTAGCAGAGACTCAAAATTTTTTACAATAGCTAGTTTTTTTTTTTAATCTTTAGACTTTTGTACTTTTTTTTTTTTTTTTAGGAACAAATCAATATACCAATTGAGTTAATTAAAGCTCACGTGATAATAGCAAGTTAGAGTGTCGTTTTAAAAATATAAGTAACATAAACATATAGTGTTTATTTGAGAACAAATTTTCTGGGTTTTTTTTTTTTTTGGCTAAAAGTAAGTTAAAATATACTTATAATCGGAGAAAAAATTAAAAACTGACGTAACACAATGTATAAACGATGGAATACCTGACAGTTTCGGGCATCATCATTCGCCAATAAAATGTTAACCCGGCTGGAATTGCACCAAGCATTAGTATCAACCTCCACGCGATATCTACCTCATCGGGCGTCCGATCTTTTGGCGACACAGTGGACAAGCGATCAAATATTTTGCACACCACCATTGTCACCGTCGAAGAAGCTAAAATCCCAAAGCCCTGCATTGAGAACACGGCTGCTATAAAAGCACCACGTGTTCTCTTGTTAGCGAACTCCGACATAATCGTAGCCGACGATGGATAGACAGGATAGTCCCCACCAATCCCGATGCCCAAAAAGAACCTAAACAACCCCAAACTCACTAAGACACAGCTCTTTGTAGAGCACACAGAGAAGCCACATCCAAAGGAGCTCAGCACCATGATGATCAATGCAACCCCATACACACGGCGCCTACCAATTTGATCACCGAGCCTACCGAACACCACTTGACCAATCGCGGTACCCAAATGAGCGATAGCCACCATGGTTGACACTTCGAAAGGTGGGATCTTGTACTCTTTGGACCCATTATCGTAGTAAACCCTAGCGATCAATCTCATAATCGGAGGAATACAAAACAGGTCATACGAATCAGTGAAAAGTCCCATGCCAGCTACAACGATGGCCTTGTAATGGTATAGCTGAGTTTTTGCAGTGTCCAGTGCTGAAAGAACTTTTAACACCATTGTTGGAAAAAATTTCGAAAGCCCAGAACAGAAAGAAAGTTGAAATTCTTTGGCTGAGGTCTATATATATGGTACCAAATAGTTTCCTTGATGGTGACCGAAGAGTGGACTTGACTATTTGTGTCCATGATTAATTCCAATGAATATCCGGATCGAACCTTTGAACTTCAGATCCTTTCCGTATTGATAGCTGTATTACTATAATTTAAGTGTGAAAAGGGTACAACTCGCCCAAAAAACTAGGTTCGATAAGGGTACAATGATGGTTCTGGGACCTATTCTAACTTCCCTTCGGTGAATAGTTTTCGTTTTTAGTTTTCATTTTTGGATGGTTTGGACTTTCAGAGAATGATAAGTTGACTGGGTTAAGTTTAGGTCCACTGCACTAAATACTATAATGCACTAGATCTAGGTGGTATCTGAATTGACATTGAAGTTAGTTTCAGGCTTTAACCATTTCAGCATTTATCTTACATTCTTTTCTTTTCTTTTCTTTTTTATATTAATATTTTATCTTTAAAATTTAGATTGTTTTCATTTTGGTCCCATATGTTTGAGATTTTTCAATTTGATCATCCGCGTTTGATTATGTTTTCCAAATGATCATTTCATCTATAAAATATAACTACTAAAGAGACTAACAAACCAAAAGCAACGTAACAATGTCTAAACAAGACACCACTTTTTTTCCAACCCATTGAGATTGGCAACTGATAAGTTTTAACCAGTAGACAATCATTTCACTTGTACTTGTCAATAATACTACTTGTGAATCTCAATATTGATGGCACACTACTTCATTTACTTCACAGCTTATAAAGCAACAAGTGAGGAAAGATCCATTTGATGTGGAACACTAAGATGTCAAGCCAATATCGGCTACAAAGGCCTGTGGTGAAAATCCGAGGTACGTACACTACTTCTATTTTTAAATATTTTACAACCAATTATCTCAACAAGTTGTGGAATAAATTGTATCACACATAAATTATATCTAACAAGAAAACAAGAATGTTTAGTTTCCCGTATGGACCAATTTATCAAAATTACAAATAGTTTACAAGAATATGATTACTTAAGGCTAAATAAGGGTGATATTGGTTCAGTGCGATTAGTTTTGAGGGCATTTTTTACACCATCCACTGTTGATTTTGTCATAGTTGGCACCCAATACCGATACGTTGGAAGACCAATTTGACCCAATTTTACTTCAATCGATTTGATGCAGTTGCTTTTTTGGTTTCCTCTTCTCCTCGTCCAAAGACACAAAGAAAATCAAAATCGTCATTCAATCTGCCACCATTGATATGCTTAAATTAAGCTTGGGTCCTTGGCTATATTCAAATCCTCTTGCAAATTATATGCCTAAAAATATAGAATAAGTTGTTGCCATTACTTCCCAATTGGACCAATCCTCGAATCTCTCACTTGCACAGTAAAGGGAATTGTGCTTCTTGTTGTCGAATGTTGTCGATCTGTGATGTGTGACCCGGTGCCTTTGGACGTTGTGGATGGGAGACTCTTGAAAATGACTTAAATACTTCAACATCATGATGAGATTGAGATAATGATCTTGAAGGAAGATGTGTTAGAACTTTGATGGATGAAGTTTTTAGAGTTGAATCGGGAAGTGTTCTTGTTTGTGAGAATACAAACTTTCTTGGAAAAAACTACTTGCAAAACAAAACTTCACACCAAATTGATGGGTTCTGCCACTGCCTAAACTAATGGGACTTCAAAATTACAAAATATTCAACTAAGAAAAATAAGGGAAAAAGCAATGTAATCACAATATGTAGATATCTTAATTCAAGTTCATACAAATAAGAAAGATTCAAATCACACAAAGTTCTAAGTTAAATTACAAAAATTATAATTAGATAATTCATGTGAGGCAAATGCACTTACAAACATGAAGTTATCCTTCCATTGACTAGGTATGCGAATCAAGTTTTTTAGATTTTTGTTGTCTCTTCTGATGATACCTTTAATCTTTATTTATAGTAGACAAAATAGTTATTGCACTCCTCCTTATTTTTTGATAACTTCTATTGCACTCTGACTTAGTGGATAACTAACTGTGATATTCTCTTGTTATAACAGGTCTTGCAAGTTTTGCTTATTTGGGCCATAGTTTGCATTGATCAAGATCCAGCCCCTCAAGTGGAAAACTGACTCATGCTCACACATGTGAACAATGTTTATTTTTTATTTTTAGCCTAACAGTTCCATGGTGCCTAGAATTTTTTTAGGGTGATTGGGATGCTTGGAGTGATGTGAAAATAGTGATTAAGAGGCTGGGACTTGGGAGTGATTGCTATTAAGGCTATTTGTGCTCCTTGCAGAGAGTGGTTTTGCATGAAAGCAACCTAATTTCTATCTACAAAAACACTACAAAATTGAATGCTGAAAATTTGACAAGCTCAAAGTCCATTCTTCAATGCATTTTTTTTTCTTGTATTTCTAAATGGGATCGAATTAGGAAATTCAAATTTCCCTCCCATCCTAATAACCAATGCCCTGTTTGTGGTATTAGATATTTAGATACAATCATTCAAGTATACAACTTCTTTGACAATTTTGGATGGAAGGATCTTACGAAAGGGATAAAACAGTGATTGCCCCCAAATTTAAATGGTGCAATTCTAACCATTATTTTATAGAAAATTAGAAATCAAAAACATGCAATAGATGACCTATTGGTCCATAACTCATTAAATTGTAAGTTGTCAATTATATCAAAAGAACCTATTGGTTCAGCAGCACTTCTTGGTTACAAATCAGTCCACTTTGAACGAAATACCAAAATTATTATTGATTCCATTAATGATTCAAGCCTGAATCTGGGTTGGGAATTCCAATCCACAATTGCAGCCATCAGATCTTATTTCCCCTGTTTCACTGATGCTTTTGTTTTGGGTCCCAAATCCTATTATTGGTATGGCTCAAAATTTAGCCCGTTGGGCTTCTTTTTGTAAGATCTGGGGACCCATTACGGTCCCACCTTGGGCCCTTGAAGATGTGATGGGCTGTTCCTCCAGTCCTCATTCTGTTTCTCTAATAAAATTATTCCTATTTACCAACAAAATATATATATATATATATATATATATATAGGTTTTAAGTCATCGATTTAAAAATAAAAAAGATTCTATCAAAAGAATTGTGTAGTTATCACTTATCAGGCATGTTGTCATTCTGAAAATGACTAGCATGAGTGTCATAACCTGGGCTCAGTGTCATGAATTAGGATCATACACATTATTGAAAGACTAGTTTTTTATTGTTGTCCATTTTCCTAATTTGTTATTATGTATTTATCTTCTTCATTTCAGATATTTTTAGGACTCTTTGATGTCAAAGTCTTTATATGATATTCTATCAGAATCTGTTTAGAAATGTTTTTACTCAGAATAAATTTTTTTTTTAGAGACATCAAATTAGCCGCTAAGCTATAAAATGAAAATAGAGAAACCTATTATAAGTAAAATCTCGGTTTTTTATTTTCCATTTTTCAAGTGGAATATAGATTTCGAAATTCTGAATTCCATGTGTCATTAGGATCTAACCGTGTATTTGCCTTCCTCCGCTATCACAGCATCGGCATAAGTATTTATATACAAACTGCTTTATGTTAATAGCTTTTACTATCCAGATTCCAGAATGTACGAGGTCAAAGACGCATTTGTGCACAACTTATTTAAAGCATTCCAGCCCTGTATGACCAAACTACAAGGAATGTGTTAGCTAAGACTAGGAATTTCAGACAAATGATGCTATCAAGGCAAACATTTCACTCTATGGGCAGACGTGTTTCCAGCCTTATATACAAGAACTTTGCCATTTCAAATACAATTACAAGTTCTCTGCCATACCTCAGCACAAAATCTAAATTACACAAATTTTCTAGCCTAGTTTGTGCGTGAGGCCGGAGGAGATAAAAGAGACTCATCATGTCTTTGATATAAAAGTACACACGTAGAAAGAGCTCCAGGCAGGCCCAGCTTCGTTGAGAAATGAATATGAGTGGGTATGGAAAGTACACTAAAAAATTTAATTCTCATTCTCACTTTCATTTTCTTCTAATGATCTCCCCATGGTTTCTCTTGTGAAAAAAGTTGTTACCAACAATCCCATAATACAAACTAAGCCCAAAATTACCAAAGAGATTTCCATTCCAATTGCTTTGGGATAACCATCCTCTTTCCTGTTATGCGAAGCCCACAAAAATCCAACAGACCCAATAATTGCCCCCACCTTGCCAGCAGCACCAGAAATACCATGACATGTAGATCTAAATCTAGCTGGAAAAAGTTCCGCAGGCACTATGAAAGTGGTAGTGTTGGGCCCAAAATTTGAGAAGAAAAAGGTTAGCCCATAGAGGACCATGAAACCTGCATTTGTGTGACCCTCCCAATACGTGTAATAGGGTATTCCAATTGCTAAATAAACAATTGCCATGAATAAGAAGCCCATTTGTTGAATTTTCACTCTTCCAATGCGATCAATGAAATAGACGGTGAACCAGTAACCTGGAACTGTGGAACAGATTGCCACGATTGCTTGAAGTTTTGCTACATTGAAAGCATCCTGATAGGCGTTCAATTCTGTTCGGTCATGAAGGTACGTTTTATATATCTGAGATTGGAAGAGATTGCTGCTGTAAAAGACAATGTCAAGAAGAAACCATGAGGCGGCACAAGAGAATAGGTCACGGCCATGGCGACGTAAGAACTGCTTTGAGAAGAGGGGATAGGATGGTTGATGTAGTGGCTGTGGGTCATCTTCTCCAATCTGACTTATTGAAACATCTAACACTTTCTCCATGTCCTTGGTTGCTTGAAGAACATTTAGCTCTACCAACGCTGTATATCTGTGATAAACGTACAAATGAATTATTATAGATTATATCAAAGCACGGATCAACAAGAACTCATACTTTTTTTAAAAATAAATTCAACAGTTGCAATAGAAAAAGTGAAATTTGATCTCTAAATGTCATAAATATATTATGAAGTTTCAATTAATTGAGTTACAAAACTCTGGACAATAAAAATCCGTCCTTTAATTACTACTAAAAAATATCACTTTTTCAAAAAAAAAACTTATGGTATTTATAATAAATTTAATCATTTATTTTATACTATCTATATATGAGTGAATTTTCCTATTTTGATAAGTGATAAATTATCAATTATATTAAAACTTTAAACTGTGACAAAAGTAGAAAATTTAATTAACATCCACCGGAGTCCGGACCATTCATTCGGGTCCTGTTCTTAGTCAAAAGTAACTAACTAATTAAGAAAAGCTCGTACATTTGAAGAGCACTTTTGATTCAAATTTCAAAGGGGCCATAGAATTCCAATTCCAACTGATAGCATCGACTGTTTTCCTTTTGTTTTCTTCCAATTCCATGTAGAAAATTAATGAGCGGTTGGTAGGTTGGTCCAAAAAAATTTATTGTTCAAATCAAGCCCACCAATATATTTGTTTCGTCAACATTTCTTCTCCAATTTTTTTATTTTTTATTTGTTAGTGTGGGTCAGTATCACTTCTCCAAATGGATATTTTTTCATCCGTTTTTTTTTTTCTTGGTTGTGTTTTTGGTGTGGTTAATTTGTTTAGTCGCATATATAATTTCGTTGAATTGCGGTTGGTGTAAGACTTTGGCTAATGTTACTTCTTCTTAAGCTATTCTATTAATTTACATGTATAAGAGTTGCTGTTAAATATTTGTACGCTTCTCTTATTATTATTATATTTACGAAATTTCTCTTCCATTTGGCTTTTTTTTTTTTAAGAAATTCAATAGTTATAATGGTAAAGAGGATATTTGATTCTTAAATGTTTCTTTTTTTTATTTTTTATTTATACTAGATAGAATTATTCTCTAACTTAATCTAATGGCATGTTTGGATGGAGGGGAAAAAGAGAGAGAGTGGAGGAGAGTAGAGTAGTGTTGGCTTAAAATAAGCTAATTTTGAACTAAATCTACTCTCTCTCCCTCCCCCCTCAATCCAAACAAACCATAAATGTAAATATGTGTAAAGTTTTCTCCTAGAGACTTAAACCTCAGCCCTTACTCCCCACACCCCACAAGCACTTATACTGGTGGAGTGACAATCACACCCAGGGTGTGCAGTGGTTTAAATGTTTTGGTTTAAATGTTTATATTAGAAATATTAAAAAGTATCAATTTGTTGAAATACAAGGCTTTAGATCTCTTCTGTTTGTCAAATATTAGTTTACTGTAAATTAAGAATCAAAATTTAGGTTTTATATTGTTAATTTTTATGTGTGAAATTTTCAATTTGACATTTTTTATATACTTTATTAATAGGATATTAATTGAAGTTCTGTTGTGAAACGTTTTGCATACATGACAAGAATTAGAACATCTAATTTAGGGTTTGAAGAATGAATAAAATCTAAATTCAAACGATGAATCGTAACACCAATTATTTGCATACACATCATGAATATGTGTGGAATGATATGCATGTGTGTTCTAAAATAGCAACGTCATGATGACATGCATACACTCTTGAAAGCAAAAATCTTGGGCAAAACAAACAAATTCGCAACGTCAGATGATGCATGCTGGACCTACATTGCTTATTGCCAAACTCAGTCTTGTTTTTGTTCACCAAGTCATTAAAAAGTAAAAACTACCGGTCTATAAAGAAAAAAAAAAACCATTGAAGAAAAAACCACGTTACATGTATTTCAAGTTCACAAGCTGTGCCGTATACTACACGGAAGTGTATATATATATATATATATATAACCTTCTGTCAACTATACGAAACAAAAATAGCCTAAATAATATAGATTTTTTATTATTAAACATGTACAACACATGTATATTAAATTTTCTGTATTATACTTGTGCAAAAATCCTTCAACTTGACTGATCGAGTTTTAATACTCTTATCAACAGTTTAATTGTTTACTTTGTTAAGGTTTGTCATTATATATGATCGTGACGATAAAATTTTCAAAATTAATATTTTTAGTTCCATCTTTTACTATATATATTAAAAGAAACATTTTCGTAATTTTAGTATAATCTTCGCTTTTTTTATCTATTAGGGTTTCTATATAATTGGAACAATTTGATCTTATTACCATATACAATAAATATATATATATATATATATATATATATAATAAAATAATTCAAATCATAATAATATGATATAATAAATAAAAATTTTCTTGCTAGTTGAGTAAATGAATTAATACTTGCTACTTGAAAATAAATATATATATATATATATATTAAAATGAATTTTCTTTCTACTCGAAAATAAAAATTAGAACTGAAAACTAAAAAAATACTATATATATTTTTTTAAATAACTGAACATATATAGCTGTTGCTGTTTTTTATTTTTTATGGGATATATACTACATTGTTTGTTTTTAGAGGAATATTATTACTACTGTAAAACCAAATACTTAAATCCTTGAAGGTACAGAGTGAGGACACAAGTATATGAATTGTCAACCAAAACATCAATAAATAAATAAATAAATAAATAAGAAGATAAGGAAAAATGTGTGGTTACCTGGCAGTCTCAGGCATCATCATCCTCCAATAGTATGTTAATGCAGCTGGTACAGCACCCAGCATCAGTATCAATCTCCATGCAATATCAACTCCTTTCGGCGTGTGATCAACCGAAACTGTATGTGATGAACCATCGTGTGACTTCGACACATGCTCGAATATGGCACACACGACCATCGTGACCGTCGATGATGCCAAGATTCCAAACCCTTGCATCGAAAACACAGCGGCTATGAAGGCTCCACGTGTCCTCTTGTTAGCGAACTCCGACATAATCGTTGCCGACAGAGGGTAGTCCCCACCAATCCCGGCCCCCAAAAAGAACCTGAAAAACGAGAGGCTCGCCAGAACGCACTCTCTCGATTTGCAAATCGAAAAGCCACAACCCAGCGAGCTCAGCACCATTATCATCAATGCTATGCCGTACACGCGTCGCCTTCCTATTAGGTCCCCGAGTCTACCGAACACCAGTTGACCAATCGTGGTGCCCAACAGAGCAATCGCCAACATAGCTGACATAACCCAAGGTGGGATCTGGTACTTTTGCTTGTCTCGCTCATAGTACACCCTTCCGATCAGTCCTAAAATCGGAGTGATACAAAATAGGTCATATGCATCAGTGAAAAGACCCATCCCAGCTACGATTATGGCTTTGAAATGATATAACTGAGTTTTTGCAGTGTCAAGAGCTGAAAGAACCTTCAAACCCATTTCTGGACTGAAAAAAAAAAAATGGGGTTGTCTTTTTTTCTCTTTTGTTGGCAGGGTAGGGTTTTAGTTATATATACGGGTATATCTATAAAAATTAAAACTTTGAAATAAGTCGGATAGGTTAATTCAAGTTGATCAACACGATGGCGTCAGGTTGTTTCGTTGACAGTGATGGAAGGGTGGACTATTGACCTGTTTGGGTCTATTATTCCAGTGAAGATGCGGATCCCATGATTTCAAGAATATTTCTATATTGAATTACCTAAATACCACTGTATATATTATGGTGCCTCCCTCATGTTTCTTGTACAGTACTATTTGCTTTGCTTCTATTTGTGAACAAAGGGTTGGAATTTTTGAAGGGTAGTATCACGTGGTATTGTATTCTCAGTCATGAATTTCTAATACTAATTGTATTGCTGTGAGTTTTCTTGTTTTGTTTTCCTGAGACAACTTTAAGGTTATGGTTTCCTATTTGATTCGTTGGATTTTCTACCTTAACAATGTTAGCCCCATTAAAATAAATAAATACATTGTAAATGACTACGATTGTGATGGCATATGAATATATTTATGGTCTTATTGGTCACTATGTCCTTAAAAAACAACAATACCAGGTTCTGATTTTTTTTTCCCCAAACGCGTTTCGGCTTTTGATAGATGTACATAATAGAATGTAGCTTCTTCATTTTTGCTTTTATTTTTCTTTTTACGGCCAGCCCGCTAGCTGGGGAGAGGGGTGTTCTTTCAAAATGTCAGTTTTGAATACAGAACAAGGGACCTTGTTATAACTACGGATTTCTTATAGGCCCAATATCTAAGCCTAACCAAAAATATAACAATCTGGGAAAGAGAGATCTTTGGGTGGAATAATTATCATAGGACTTATATATATTATTATACACTTTCTGCAAATGCATACAACATTTACCATTTTTTTTGTTTGTTTATAATATAAGTTTACGTTGCTCGTACAATGTAATTAAACTAAGAATTTTCCATAATCATATAAGCAGCAAGATGTTTCACAATTAATGGGTTTCATACATGTGGATTGTGGGAGACATGTATCTGTAACAAAAATGAACCGTGTTTATACACTTCACAATTTTAGTTATTTTTTTATTTTGTTAGTGTGTAAGTGTGCTTAAGAGCATGTGTGTAATAACTTTTTCCCAAGAAACACTGTACGTTTTTAGACTCCTTAAAACATAAGTTGTTTAACCTAGTTATTTAACCAATTGATTACTTAAATAAATTATCCAAATCTAAGTTAACACATTCAAATCATATCATGTAAGTAATGTAGAAATATAAAGAACACACGATATGATAACCTAGGAAAACCAAACCGGTAAAAAACCTGGGGAGGATTTAACCTAACTATCCTCAAGGTAAAACAGATCAACTATAAAAGAATTGAAGTTTTTACAATAAGATTTAGACTACTAACATCCTATTACTACCTCGAATAAAAAACTTACTACCACGACCACATGACACGACCACATGACAGCTCTAAGTCCACAGACTATTTCTTTCTTTGATCCACTGCAACTACAAGTACTCCCACTTGTGACTTTGAAACTCCACTCATAGGTTTCAAATCTTCTTTAAATTCTTTATGCAGCAACTATAGCGATCACCAAGTTCTTGACATGAATCTTAATCTTGATAACTCTAAGTATGTATGAAAGTAAACACCCCTAGATCTCACAAGAGATTCAACACACAGCACATCAAAGACTTCTAAAACGTAGCTAGGGTTTTTTCTTTTATACTTGGAGTAAAACATAAAATCCTACACGTCAAACCGAGCTTAAGCTGAGTTAGAAAATTCTACAGAAAATTAATCTGCATGAGGTTCGATCGATCAAGCCTAATTTTTGATCAATCGAGCCTTGCAGATTTAGACTAATAAATCCTGCAATCACTCAATTTCAACTTTTTCAAATAAACACACTTTGAGCAAGGCTATACTTAGACTCTATGTTTTGATCATGATTTGCCAACAAAATACATAATGAAGTTGTGCCAAAAGTTATATCCCTAACATAATTCAAAGCATGAGAATAAGTTATTGGGTTTAGAATAAGCCAAAACTCTCTTTCGCAAGTAGTTTAGAAACTCTTTTTTAGTGGGTTTGCCTTACTTGGGGTAAATTACGGCATAGTAGTTTTTCTTTCGAATAAGTTATTCATTTGTTTTCCATTTCTACGCCAACTCATATGTTTGTTTATTTATATTTCTTATTTTATATTATTTTGTGAATTGTTGGATTGCGGTATATAATACTAATCTTGCGGATTATGTAATTGAGGCAAATCGATAATTTATTAATAATTTCATGCATAGTTAATAAACAAGAATTTTTTTTTTCAATTTCCTTCTTTTATAAACCCTTAGAGAAAATAAAGTCACATCTCTTTTCATTCCATTTCGTATTTTATAAACTTCCAAACATTGGACAAGAGTCTCAGATGTTAAAGAAGATGAGTAGGTTTACATTTCCTAACATTTTGACACAAGAAAAAAAAGGTTTCTAATAATTAAAAAAAAAAAATCCGGAAAGAAGTATCTTAACTGATAGCATTACCATTGGTCTCCTAATAAATATTGTAGGGGGAAAAAAGTCGAGATGTGTCCTTTGGTAGCGGGCTTGGGCTAGATCTTGATCCCAATACAATTAATTTCTTAGAGATGGATGTACAGGTCAACACTTTGATTCCTAGGATTACCAACTTGATGGGTAAAGAGAAAAGATTGAGTCCAAGACTTTGTTAACAATAATGAGAATTAAATGAAAGCAAAGTTCTTATTTATCTTCCTCCTCAAGCAGGCCGAGGATCTTTTTTATACAACTGTGAACTATAATTTCTATCCTAAACCTCTTTCTTGCTTTTTTCTCCGATCCCTATTCATGTGGGATCTTCCCCCCTTTATAACCCTTCCATTTACATCTCAGCCCTCCACTTGGAGGGCTACTAACGTTCTCCTTGATACTTGGCCCATCCTTGCATGGCTGGCGGTGGTAAAGTAGGGTACAGGCTATGCTTGACACTGTTCAAAGGTCATTCGACCATTAATGCAGCAAGCTGGGTTGTTATGGTGTATTTAATGCGAATGTGATGGTTGCTTTATTTGGAAGTTTCCTCTCCCTTTTGCCTGCACCTGTCACCATGTCTTTCTGTGGTTCTCTACCTCTTAGCTTGAGTTGCTTCCTCCTCGTTTACCACGAGGTGCACTTTATAGGGACTCCTCGAGTGAGAAAATACTCCTCGGATTGTCAAGCAAGTTTGAGCACATTATCTTGGCTGGATTGGGCCTAGTTTGGCGGTGAATTGAGCCCAATTACTCCTCGGGCATGCTTGGGGAGGGTGCTATTAATTATAAGAAAATATCATTTCATAAGTTAAAAAAAAAACTATGTTAATATGCAAATTGTATATATTATTATATTTGTTATTGTGGGTATATATATTTATATCGGTTAGATTATGCAACATTGATATCATTCATATATTATAAAAGATTTTTCAAAAAAATGTGGATTAACATATTAATATTAGAGATACGTATTCTAATTAACAGAACAAGGTTGGGTTCTCAAAACTTATAAAATATTAGAAGTTATAATATGAAATATGAAAGGAATTATCAAAGGTTTGTTTGTACTTAAGTAACCCTCTCTGTATAAAACTTTTCATTACTTATGATTAATGGATGAAAAGTGATGATAGTGACCAACCTATTAAATAATCGTACAATTGAGGGTTAACTCTTCTAAGCCGATATCCATCAAAATCAAAACGAATGATGAAACTATTTGGGTACATCTTAGGCTTGGTCAATTCATAAATATCATGTATTCACGTTTGATGAAATTGCTTGACACGTAATATGATGATTGTCACGTTAATATTCACACAAACAAATGTGACATATATAAATGATTTCACAATATTTTTCATAACAATCGAGTTGATAAGTTTTTGCTAGTTCTCATCTAAACCTACCAATAATATTATTTTCTTATCTATCATTGACAATATGCTAAATTAGTTGTAAAAAAATTGATCAAATTTTTTTTGTATATAGGCTTTATCTATCCAACAAGCAAGGAAGGCTCCACATGTTGCTCTAGGGGATCAAATGAATCCCCTTACTTAATACATACATATATATATATATATATAATCTTTTTACTAGTTTAATTTACCTTTAAAATATTTTTGCACATCATGATCACATATCAGCCCAGCACAAAACCAAATGACAACGCAAATTAGCCTATCCCAAAACCAAACAACAACTTAGATCACATATCTCTCTCTAATCTAATCTATTGTCTTATTCTTATAAATCTCATCTTATCTCTCTTCGTTATCTAACTATCTCGGTATCTCTAACTTTAAGAGTAAAGAATGAGTATTTGTGAGCTATGAGTATCTCTCTCTTTATTATAAAATTATATTATGTGTGCAAGTGTGTGTCATATATTGATTGTGTGCATTGTTGTTGTTATTATATATATATATATATATATATAAACGAAGCCTTTGAAGCTCTCATAATTTTCCACGTCAACACAAATTTTATTTAAATAAAATTATTTTAATTTAGTCCAAATTTAACAATGAGTGAAACTCTATCTTTCTAACAAGTCCAATTTAAACTCAAACTCATCATTATCATTAATATTTAAATAAAATTATCATTATATATATATATATACATATATATATATATATATAACCAAAGTGTCTGACTTTTGGTTGACCTCTCCACGATTTTACACATCAACATTTTTTTAAAAAAAAATTTAAATCTGATTTAAAAATATAAAATTTCATTTGACTGAAACGGTAAGGCCGCAAAGCCTACTCCTCTCTTCTCTGTTTGCAGTTTCAGTCAAAATTCCAATAAATCTCTATTGTTGTGAAAAAACCCAACCAAAACTTGGTTCTCTCTTCTCTATTTGCAGTTTTGCATTGCTACAATTGTTGTAGAGGATCCTAAAGAAGTATATGTGAAGCCCTAGAAAGCCTTGACATCTAATTATGTATTATGCAACCCTTTAATTTGAAGTTAGGAATTTGCTTTTGATAATCAAGTGTGCTATTCATAAATCACCGTTGAATTTCAATTAAATCTCTACAAATTTTGAAGCACAATTATTTCTTATGATAATCCCCCTTTGGTTCTTAAATCTTTTGGCATGTGGTTATATATTTTCCACAAATTAAATTCATATACAAACTAAGGCACATTTATTTCTTATGATAATCCCCTTTTGTTTCTTAAAATTTTTGGTATGTGGTTATATATCTTGACAAATTCTAAAATTATCTTGAGCTTCTTCAGTTTATGAATATTTGTTTTCATGGTTGATTGATTTTTTTTCCCCTTCAAATGAAGGATTTTGCCTTGAATGTTGTTGGTGTAATGCCAGATGAACTAATTTGAATTTCTTCTTCAATAGGTATGATTTTATGTTTTACGGTTATAGATATCAATCTAATTTTTATGCATGGTTTTATGCCTGTGCTAGCATCAGGATGGCTCTTTGCATGAGTACATGTTACATCAATGGAAATAAATGAGGGTATTTTTGTTGGAACGAACTAAATTTAACTACTGTATTATTATAGTGTTATTTAGGAATTCAATTTCTATGACTAATTTGATTTTAGACTTTTAGTTTATTCCCCAAGTTTGCAATTGCTTCCAAAATTATTAATGTATCATACCAGAAGAAAAATGAAAAACAATTTGGAGATTGTAGGTAAAACTATATATTTTTACCTTTCAAATTCAGGATAGAAGAGCCTTGCTTGGATCTACTAAGATTTCAAAGCTTCCCCTTGATCCTAACTATTTTGTAGTCCTTACAAGCCATAATTGTGTTTGCATGTTGAGTTCTCTTTCTACTACATATTACTATTTGCACATGTATGACTTCTTGCGGGAGCATCCAAAATTTGGTCTTTTAGGAATATTAATGGTGACAAACGGCAAAAAAAAAAAAAAAAAAAAAAAAAAAAAGATTATTCAATTTTGAATTTTGCAAAAGCTTTTATGGAAGAAAGGATGACAATGGCGATAGACATGGGATGAGTACCAATAGTAAAGATGAGATGACTATAGATTTATCTCAAGATAACTGTAGGGATATTGTGCCTAGAAGTTCATTATCCATTTGTGCAGTGGGCCTATGGCCCGAGCCGAGGATGAGGTTTTGTCCAAGGAGGAGGAATCTTTGTCGGAAGAGACTGTTTTAGTAAACAAAAGGAATTAGTTTTGGCCATAATAGTTCAATAGGATGAGCCGAGGATAAATGTATCCTCGGCAGATCAAAGCTGAAGTTTGGAGAAGTAGTCTGACAACTAAGGTAACATTCCAAGAGGTTTTGTTAGTGCAGATAAGCATATTGAAGACATCATACAGGGAAGTGCCCTAAAATATCTAAAGGGAAAGTTGCTACCTATGCATTAAATGCACTGCAACTAACTCTCTGGCCGCATTAATGTAGAGGTGATACCTGAACAGTGTATTTCAGCCTTACAGCTACTACATGAAGACTTGTAGGGAGTATTGATGGGACAAGAATCAACAGCAACCATCTGGTATACACGTGAAAGGTAGAGATGAAAAGGAAAGACCGTATAAAAGAAGGAAGAGGCAATGAGACAGGGGGATCGAAAATTCAAGAAATAAATACTGTAGCATTCTAGAACCAGACTTGTAAACAAATTTGAGAATAATATGTGAGAACAGACATCCTCGGATTTTGCCGAGGACGATTTTTCTTCAATACAACCCTTTTCTTTTCATTCTCTTATCAACTGAACTCCTTCTATTGTTTGTTTGATTAGCTACAGCCCAATTTTCCAATCCATTCTCTACAACTTCATTGTTTTGGGCATAAGTCCATTCACGTAGTGGGCTGGGAACTCAAATCTGGTCCTTAGAATAACAATTGAGTTATAAAGCAAAAATTTACTTAGAAGTTAAAAGTTATAACTAATATGCAAAAAGAGAATGAAGATCAAAATTGACATGATATCTTCTTGGTAAGTTACATATAGGATCTTAGTAATAACCAAATTACACCTTGATGAGTTGTTTGGACATGAAATTTTTCTTTACATCATTTTGATGGTAATTTTATTCTCAAATAACATTTTACAATGAATATTGTATATTTTATGTTTATTTTGATAAGTTATTGACTTTTTTTCATTTTAAATTTTATTTTATATTAGAATTTTTTTTTTTTAATTTTAAGTGATTGAACTTATAAACAAAGTAAAATATATTCTGTGTATCGCACGGGTTAGTGACTAGTTATTATTATTATTATTATTATTATTATTATTATTATATAATGTTATTTGTGTGAATGTATACATGTATAATTTTATATAATTTAATACTTAGGAAATACAAAAGATTTGTTACATGTATGTGTATACTATTGTTATCATGTTTATGTTGTTATAAAGTTAGTGATTCAAGAAAAAAAAAAATAAAGCTAGTGATTTATCATGTATGGATGAGTATAGCTGTATACTGATAATGAATTACCATGCATGTAACGAATTCATAATATAAAAATTCATAGAAAAAAAATAGTAAAATTTCATATATTTGCATGTGAAAATTCTTGAAGACGCCACAGCCAAAAACAAAATGTATAGGAACATGTTGGAGATAGGCACATGGCAATAACGTGCTTTGCAGTCTTTCTTTTTTGAGAAACTACGTGCTCTGCAGTCTGCGTAACATATTATAACATCACCAATTCACCTCACCTATTTAAATTTGACAAAACCCTTTTTTTTTTTTGAGAAACCCATTTTAGTATATGCGATCGTTTTGTACGGTGGAGCCATATCTTTTTGGCAGTACCAGTCGAGACAGCCCTACAGTTAAGTCAGCGACGTGGTCTTTGGGCACAAGTTAATAGTTAATTTCATAGTACGGCCCTTGTTTTTTTTGGGGTAGTAGGAGACCGGAGATTTCCCTACATTGACTCACTGACACGGGTCTTTTTTTTTTTTTTTTTTTCACCTAAACAGAAAGCTATATTATTTATGTGGAGTTGAAGACTAATATTATACGGTCCAGATGTGTCCAAAGTTTTGAAAAAATGAATCTCTCTCTTAAGAAAAATAATTATTCTTTTTCTTGTTCCTCCAAAAAATTGTGTTAGATATATTAAATTCTAATGTTGAAAAGATTCAAATTTTTAAAGAAGCAAAATTAGTCTCATAAATAAATAAGAAAAAAATTATGAGATTTTAAAAGACAATACAAATGTCTCATTTTCATTCACATTTTAGTATAAAATTTAAGTCATTCAAGTTTATTCCATAAAGCTAAAGGCCTTGTAGCTGAATTAGCACTTCTCCATGCACAAAGTGCTTGGAGGTCTAGAGGAGAAATGGTTCGAGCTGCGGAATTAGCAGCATGTTATAATTATCTCTAAAAAAAAATTTATTCTATAACAATTTTCGTATTAAGTTTTGTGTAATCTTATATGAAAGAATCTATATAATTAAAACTCATAATGTTAAGTGTGGGTGCCCGAGGACCGAGGATAAAGTTGAAAAGTTGCAACATTGGTGTGGGAATGTCACGGGCCACGGGCCCGAGGAGGAAGGTCACCCAAGGAGAGGAAGGGATGAGTCAAAGTACTAAGGTAATCCAAATGGGAATGAGGATCTAAAGTGAGAGAGTCAGTGGTCATAGGGGAAATTTCCAGTTTGGAGTAGTCTGTCGCCTTCGTATTAACTAATGGGCAACAGCTTTATCAGCTGCATTGATGAGGAAGTGAACTGAACAGTATAAGTCACAGCTAAGCAAACTCCTTCCATCACCTTCTTCAGAGGTAGAAAGAGACAAGTGTCATGAGAGAAGGCTAGTTAGGTAGGGATGAATGGTTAAGATGTGAAAAAAATGAGGAGAATATAAGAAAGGAGGGGTTTACAGAAAAAGGGGATCGGAACACAAGTATCAAAGCACAAAGAAAGAAAAAATGAAGAAGAACACACAGAGAATCCAGAGGGTGAAGAGTGAATAGTAATAATTCTTATGTAAAGGAGGCCTCCTTGGGCCAATCAGTATAGAGAAAGTGGTTCTTCCCTTTAATAAGATTGGTCTTTTCTTCCTTATTTTTCTCCTCGGGCGGAGTCTCTCTTTGGTTGTTTGTTTCCCTCTCTCATAAATTCATTGTTTAGGGTCACGGTTGGACCAACCCAGCTCAATTCTTAGTGGGCCTAGGGCACTAGTTCTTTTGGTCCCTACATTAAGAAATTATTAATAATAAAAGAACATAAAATTAAGAAGTTCAAAAGAGAATATTGAATCAAGAATATTTATATGGTGTTAGTTTACTCACTTCAAAAAAAATTGATATTTTAAACACTTATTAAACAAAGAGAGAGAGAGAGAGAGAGAGAGAGAGAGAGAGAGAGAGAGGGGTTTTACCGTTTTAGACCGGTGTTGATTACTTTTAATCAAATTAATCTGATTTGATTATTTAACCAATTATGATTTGGATGGATATTTGATTAGCATCAATACACATAACCAATATGGAATGCAAATAAAGTGTAAAAATATAAAAGACACATCAATATGGTTATGAAGAAAAATCCTAACAAAAAAAAAGAGCCTCAAAGGGTATATCGATAATCCTCCAACGGAAGAATCTACTAATAAAAATGAAGTTTGAAATATAGAATTACCCAATATTAGCCCTTCACGAGCAGCTCATAACCCTACCATTAAACTAGCAATAATTTTATATTCCCTAACCGAATGATGAAATGACAGACAAAAAGTCACAAGAAATATATTACATATATTTCAAGAAAATATATAACTATTAAATTAATAAGAAGAATCCTTAGAATCCACAAAAAAAGAAAAACAGAAATCTCTTTGAAATTTCATTAATTAAATTTTGAATTTTCAAGGAGGCTAAAAACACAACATAAATACTAAAGAAATCGTAGGACGGTTAGAAAACCCTAGAAAATCTTTAAAAGAAAATTTTGAGAAAATTACAAAATCAAATCTTGTGGACTCTAAGAAATGTCTTAGAATAGAAGAAACCTTATTATGACTCTTAAATTGAAAATTATAACAAAAATGTTAATTACCATAACTAAAAAAATTGACTAAACTCTAAATAGAAGCCTAATCGAAAGAATTTGCCTAAAAAGCGAACATGGGTATAAAACAATGAGCTTTAATCATCGTGGTGATTCTCCTCTGGTCACCATATTTGACTTGATTACATCACAAAACCCCACAATCAATTCCCATTCCCATGGAAGTCCCTCAAAAGATCTCCACTTCTATCAGTAGTCCAAGGTTACCTAAGGAACTGTCATCCATGTTAACCTTTAAGCAACCTACTTAGGGTGTGGCCCAAAAGAAAAGATCCACATAGGAGACATTGGAAAAGTTAGGTTGAAGGATCGGGGCCACTGGTAAAAATTTCAATGTTTGTTGCTAACTATCATGGATGAGCTCCTGGGATGAATGTGAATTTAGTTAAATATCAGGCTGTGCATATTATTGACTATGATTGTCTGCTTGTAATAAGTGTTATTAATTTGTCTACTCCTATTTCAAAATTGAAAAATGTTGATACCAACCTACTTCTCGTTCATTCTCCAAAAAAAAAAAAAAAACCTACTTCTCGTTGGCAATGTGATTTTTATGTGTAATTTTAATTTTGGTAAAATACTATTTTGGTTTCTAAACTTTACTAAATGTTTGTTTTTCATTCTTAAATTTTAAAAGTATTGTTTTGCACCCCTAAACTCTTGAAAAATTCGTCTTTCATCCTTAAACTATTAGAAATATTTTAACTTTTTGTCCTTAAATTTTAAAATTTTTTTTTCATTCCTAAATTATTTAAAAATCCATCTTTCATCTCTAAACTATTAAAAATATTTTACTTTCTGTCCTTAAATTTTAAATTTTTTTTTCATTCCTAAAATATTAAATAAAAAAATTACTTTTTCATCCTTATTTTTGTCTTTAAATTATTATAAAAAAAATAAAAAATAAATAAAAAACTCTTTACAAAATTTAAGGATAAAAAATGAGCTCTTTAAAACTTAGGGGACTAAGAGTACTCATATCTGTTAGTGTATAATGTGTAAATTTTACACATTTTTGCCTAAAAATAGCCCACATCAGTGAGTATATTACTATGTCAATTTACAAGTTTGTTATAGTAATCATGTAAATTTATACTAATATTATTTATTTTACATTTTCTTTTTTATTTTTCTTTTATGTATGTAAAGGATAAAAGAACAAGGTGGACAATAGTTTGTAGTATTTTACGTATCTAAAAGATATATGAAACTATGAAAGAGGAAAGTAGGCGGTGGTTAATTTATAGTATTTTATCTTCTTCTTTTTTTCTATTTTTCTAAGGCAATGTGATCCTTATGTGTGCCGCCTTTGTTGAATCGTCAATGAGGTATTTTCCTAGATGATCATGAAACAATGAGATGTGACTGCAATAGAGAACCATGTCTGCAGTTGAGTCTACGGACCAATTCGTTAAATGCCACATGCCTGAAATTTCCTATCCTTTGAAGTCATGTGGAGCTTGCGACCTTGACGCTGTCTTCAACTGCCCAATTTTTAACTCCAAGTTGACTAAACTTTCTCAAGTGTGTGTTAATATATAAAACAGTTTCCAACTTCTTTATAAAAATAGTAAAATTTTCAATGACGTCTTGAAAGATGTGCAAATGAAATGATAGTGGATGTTAATTTTGTGCAACTAGTACCTGAATGGGTGTAATTAATATCATCTCATCTGTGTAAAAAAATTGACCTCAAAATGACATTGCAATTTACTAAGTTAACGTAATGATTGTCTTTGACTTCGTAACCACAAGCCTGATAATGATGTCCACTTAGCTCTTAATAGTTAATAATTGAACATATATCCAACGAAAACTATATGTATATTTAAAAAATTAAAATGTCGTGAACATTCATTCTCAAAAATAGAGAGAAGAAAAAAGGGGTAAAAGTCATCCAGATTAGGTTCATCGTATTTGGTTTAGCAAAAAAAAAGTTCATCGTATTTGATTCTTTAAAAAAATTAAAATTAAGAATAAGTCTATAGATGGGTCCTAAACTTCAAGGATTATGGAAGAAAAGAATTTGTCACCCGGTTTTGCAGCATTATCCCATTAAAAAAATAAAAATCTCCTTTCATTCTATTGTGAAACCTAATTTGAACAATATTCATATTTTTTTTTTTTTTTTTTTTTTTGAGAAAGGAACAATATTCATATTTGAAAAAGTCAAATATTATAGTTGGTTTTCTCATCATCTGTAAATCAAATAAAGATCATTTTTATTGTTTTATTATATGCCCTCACACAAATTATTTTGTTAATTTTTTTTTTATTAACGGGTTAGGCTAATATGCCCGCCCAGTGGGTGATCATGGACGAAAAAAAAAACTCATGGCCAGCCCCATTAAGTTTCTGAGCTACGCACAAGCCTCAACAATATTGGAATGGGCCACAAATTAGCCTAGTGGGCTAGCCAGCTGGCCTGTGGGCGATTTGGTAACCCTTATCTTAGCTGAAATACACAATCTAAACTACCATTAACCCATTTCCAAATCCTTTCACTGGATCACTACGCCATCGTGAGCCCTGCTGGAACCATTGCTATATGAAAATGGATGAATGATAAGGAATGCAATATCAGGTGTTGAATGGCCTTTTTTGGGCCGACTGACTATTAATTACTTGTTTTACAGTCCATTATTTGCTTTCAAATTTCAAATCGTTCCTATTGAGGGTAATTTGTGATTTCCAGTTTTCCATTAAACATATGCTAACGTGTTAGTGTACACTAACATTTTGTCAAAAATCAACATCTTTTAATAATTTTCCCTTATATTTATTTTTTTTACACATTGATTAAGGTTTCTAAAATCAATTTATGTTTTGAATTCGCATATAGTCTTGTCCCGGCCCAAACAAAATTCTGACTTTGTTAATGGATACTATTATATATCACAAGCAATCTTTTTTTTTTCTTTTTAAATATTTTTTTTTATGAATTCTTTCTAAATAATTTGATAGCTTTTTTTTTTTTTTTGGGAGAAACTGACTGCTTTTTTTAGAAACAAACTAACTTCTATAAGGGGGAAACATGTATATTGTTTTTAATGATTGTGTACCAATCAAATCTTATTATTTTTTTAATATGATCAAAACTACAAAGTTATCCCACGCAAATAGCCCATTAAACAATTTAGAATTCGAGTCTATCAATATCAGACACGCAACAAAATCATGTAAAATAATTTGGAAAAGGTTTGGAGCCAAATAATTATTATAAAATCAGGTCTTTTTTTTTTTTTTGGAAAAGCATCATGAATATGTACAATATTATTTCTGAATCTTTTCAACCTACAAGTGACATGCATAGACCCAGGTACCCAGCCATATACATCAAATGTCACTCATCTATATATATATATATATATATAACCAAAACTTCTGAAATTCTCCACAATTTTCCACATAATCATTTTAATTTATAAAAAAAAATTAATTTTTTAAACTAAATAGTGAGAGAATCCGAACAGGAGTCTCTCTCTCTTTTTTCCTTAATCCTAAAGTTGTTGTTGTTGTTTTTTTTTTTTTTTTTTACGTGAGTCTTTCTTTCTTTGAAACCTAAAGTAAAAAAAAAAAAAAATTCTAACATGTGGTCTTTTTTTAAATAAATAGTAAGAGAGTCCTAAAAGGAGTCTCTCTCTCTCTTTTTTCCTTAATCCTAATTTTTTTTTTTTTTACGTGAGTCTTTCTTTTTTCTTTTTTCTTTTTTTTTGAAACCTAAAGTGAAAAAAAAAAATTTCTAACATGTGTTCTTTTTTTAAACTAAATTTTTTTTTACTTTTTAAAACTAAATAGTGAGAGAGTCCTTACAGGAGTCTCTCTCTCTCTTTTCCTTAATCCTAAATTTTTTTTTTTTTTTACGTGAGTCTTTCTTTTCTTTCTTTTTTGAAACCTAAAGTGAAAAAAAAAAAATCTAACATGCGGTCTTTTTTTAAACTAAATTTTTTAAACTAAAAGTGAGAGAGTCCTAACAAGAGTCTCTCTCTCTTTTTTCCTTAATCCTAAAGTTTTTTTTTTTTTTTTTTTTTTACATGAGTCTTTCTTTTTCTTTTTTTCTTTTTTTGAAACATAAAGTGAACAAAAAAAATTCTAACGTGTGGTCTTTTTTTAAACTAAATAGTGAGAGAGTTCTAACAAGAGTCTCTCTTTTTTTTTTTTTTTTTCCCTTAATCCTAAAGTTTTTTTTTTTAACATGAGTCTTTCTTTTTTATTTTTTCTTTTGAAACCTGTAAGGACTAAATTTGAGTCCTAAGCCCAAAACATAGAAGGATCTAGACCCAAAGAGCCCAATACAATGAATTTGTAGAGAGTGAGTTGGAAAACTAGGTTCTAATGAGTTGGGTAGCAATTATGGTGGATCCAAATGACAATAAAGTGAAAATAGACTGGTTTTATCTAAAGAAAATCGTTCTTGACACAATCCAAGGAGATTAATTCTTGTATATAATTCTTGAAGTTGATTACAGGTACAGTTCTTATTGTTACAATATTTCTCTCTCAATTCTCCGATCCCTTTCTCTCAGGGCCTCCCTTCTATTTTATACTATCTTCCTCCTTTCATCTCTGCCCTCCACATGTAGATTAGATTGTTGGTGTTGATCCTTGTCACATCAACACCTTCCTAAAATCTTTGAGGAGTAGCTGTAAGGCTGAAAACTACTGTTCAGGTATCATTTCCTCATTAATGCGGCCAGAGAGTTAGTTGCAGAGCATTCAATGCGATGGTAGCAACTTTTCCTTAGATATTTTATAGCCTCTCAATGTCTTGTTCCTTCCTGATACTTATCCTCATCAGTGGAATTGTCTAGAAAGTTGCTCTTGATGGCAAACTGCACCTTCTAACCTCGGCTTTGCTCAGCCTAGGAAGCATTCCTCCTCGGACCGCCTTATCGGACTCTTATGACCAGACCTCATCTCTTTACTTATTAACACGGACTCTCATGACAGTGTTTACCTGTCTTCGGACCACTTAATGTCCTCGAATTGGGCCCTCGACTCAATATATACATAGATGTATACCATTGGGCTTATCACCCCTACAAAACCTAAAGTGAGTCCTTTTAAAAATAAAAATTCTAACGTGGGGTCTAATTAAAAAAAAATTATAATTATTTTTTTAATCCTAATTCTAACATAAGTCTCTCAAAAAGTCAAAAATTTTGGTTTTATATTATATATAGATAATAATAATAATAATAATAATGTGGTAAGCTTTAAGGATATGAGAATGCAATTTGTAGATCTACTATCAAGATAATATAGATTAGATCGGTGGTGAATAGTAGATTTAATTGCAATTGAGTATTATGTGAAGTCATAACCATAGAATAGCCCATACCAGAATGTGTTATGTGGAACCAATGATATGAAAGAAAAAGATTTTTTCTAAACATTGAACAAAAAATTACTTATTTTCATTCATTTTTAAGTTATACATTTTTTAAAGTTAAGTCATAAATCTTTAAGTAAAGTTAGTACTTTTAATTTTTATTTATTGGAATAATTATACTTTACCCACCTATTATTTGCCTCTAATTTGACTTGCCTACCTATGGTTTCATTTTTGACACTTTACCCACCCATGGTTCATTCTGTCTATGCTCCGTAACCCACCTCTAAATATTCTGTTACTCTAACACATTTTGTCCAAAAATTTAACAAGAAATCATATCAAACACTCCTCTCCCACACTCTCTCTCTCTCTCACGCTTGCTCATCCATTCTAAATCGAGAATTGACTAGGTTTTGTTTGTGTAAGAACACAGAGGAAGGAGACCCACGAATTCTAGAAAAAGAAGACCCACAGATTCGTGTTTGGGAACATTTTGGTCGTGAATCCGTTTGGATTTCTCTTTACTTGGTGAGCTACTTTAGATGTTTTGAGCATGAAATTTTGATTTTTCTTTTACTCTCATCTGCTCTTTTCCTCTTATTCTAGGTAGATTTAATGTTTGAAACTTAGGGTTTTAAATTTTTTTTTTTTTTTTTAAATTGGGTTTCTACAAAGTAAAAGTGGCCATGTTTTAAATTGAGCGGCTGGTTACTGTTAAAGATAATAGTTTTGAGGTTCAAATTAATAGGAATGAAATTGGGTTTCTGCAAAGTGGTGTTTTGTATTGCTGAGTTTTGCTATCAAAGTAGCAAAGAGTTTATTCCAATGCAGCAGAATTTTTTTGGTATTACTGATTTTTCAAAGCAGCAGATTTGCAAAACTTTAGAATTGCTATAAAAACCTTTTCTTTTTCTTTTATCCTTTTGTTGCTACACAAAGAAAATTTTAGATAGAAGGAAACAGTACAAGTAATTAATGTAACATTTAGCCATATGAACAAAGTTTAACAGTTTTTTTATTTATTGTTATTTGTAGCCTGACTAAGTTCATTCGTTGAGATAGGTAGCCCTCAAACTTTACCTGCTGTGAATCATAGTATGTAAGCTTGCATTTCTCCTTCTACATATTATAGACCATTTTCATTGTTGCATTGTCTAGACAAAATCATTTATTATTACTATTTATATTGCTATTGTGATAATTTTTAGCCTTAAACCATCAATATCAACATCTCAAAGGATTTTCAGGGACCAATCAGACAAGATACTTGCTCATTAGTCAATCAACCAGGATATCGGTGGCTGATTCTCCTCTACATAGCTGCTTTGTCATTGTAAATTGTAATGTTGTAACCATGTGCCATTTAAGTGCATCGTGCTTATGAACCTCTTGAACAGATGATAGGTAAAAGAGCCATGTTTAGCAACAATTTTCTAGTTTAGTTGTATTTGTTGTCTTTGTAGTGGGTAGTGGTTTCAACTTTCAAGTGTAACATGTATTTTGTTGTATGCTCACATGTAAAGGGTTTGATATAGTTAGAAGTTCTTTGTCAATGACATTTGCCTTTAATTTTGTGAGTAGTGTAAACTATCTTTTTTTACTTTTTATTTTGCCATATGCACTATTCATAATGATAAAAACGTAGACTTGACAAGGATTCAGTAAGTATTAAAGATTGTAAATGCAGTTACTAAATCCAAAAGGCTTTAATAAATTATGACTTGATTTTGGACACCATATATAACAAGTGGAAAATGAGCAAAGGTGAAAATGATATTTGCAGTCAACATTGGCAAAATCAGTGTTGGAGATAAACATCCTGAAAATTAGTGTTGCCAATATTTCTTCTCTCACCATTGTTTGTCCTGGAAGTTGTAGTTACATTTCAGAGCAAGTGCTTTTATTAGCTTCACTAGTTCTTTTTTCACTTCTGCAAAGTGACACCACATCCCAATCAAAGGGCCTTCTTAAGATTAGCAGTCACGTACAGAGCCTTAGGCTTAACTAAGCAAATTAATCTTATACTCCAGTTAGACTTACAGTACAGTTAATTAAACCCTATTGAAAAGTTGACACTTCTAAACAATTATTAACATCTAGTGCTTAAATAATAGTTGCTCATGATGATAGAGCTCAATGATGCAAAACAAATTCTTTATTTCAAACCATCTAGCACTAGCATGACAACATTTAGCAATGAAATTCCAACTTTACAAACATAAGTTCCCATTACATCAACAAGCTCAGATAAACAAAATTCGGAGTGAAACATAGTATTCATTTAGATAGCACGTTATTCTACTTAATTCTGCGTTCCACGTTTTGCGCTGGGACCCACGCGCACGCAAAGCTAGAGGAAACGCAAGTGAAGAAAACGCAAGTTTTCTGCGTACACACCATTTCATTTAAGTTCTCTCTACGCACCGTTTCATTAAGCTCTCTCTACGCACCATTTCAATAGCTGAAACAAGTATACCCATAACAAGCCTCTTGTGCATACTGTTCATGGCTTTGGAGTGTGCTGAGGAAACGGTGCGCTCAACTCCTGATTTTGGAACCCTTGCGTGTACTGTTCATCGCAGAAGCTGGGAGAATCATCTCTAATCAAAACGGTGCGTTGCCTCTCAACGGCTATTTCCATTCTCCTCAAGCTTTCTGCTTTTTCTCTCAACTACCGTGGTAGAATGCCTTCAATCCCCTTCAATGCTCTGTCCGAATCCTCTTCAATGTCTTGCACCTACCCACCAACCACAAAGCTATCAAAACAGAGCACACCAATTGATGAAAGCAAACCCATTACGCGGTATTTACAGAAAAGATCCCCTCTGTTCAACAAACGCTCGAGCTCACCTTCTCTTCGCTTGAGACATCGTTGCCGCCACTGTGGGTGTCTGCATTCACAGGTAAGTTGTGTCTAACTTCTCATACTCTCTGATCTGTGCTTTTCCATGAGGCTTCATCAAACTATGGTTTTTTGTGTTCAACGTTTATGTGTGGTTTTTTTGTGTTCAACATCTGTGTGTGGTTCTCTGTTGTGTTTTGCATGACACTAGTATGTAGGTTTCTTGATCCTTCATGTAATACCATTGGTTCTCTGTTGTATTTGGATATATGTGAGTTTACTTTGCATTTGTCATGTGGGCATGCCTAACTAATTATTGATATGCACTCGAACTGTTTGTTGAAATACCTCAATAAGTGTAGAAGGAAATTATAGCAAAAATGGTTAAGCAGAAGAAATCGATGGACGGTGGTGATAAAGAGGAAAGAGCTGACTGGAAAGACCCTAAGGAACTAGGAACTAGAAGCTTTTTGTCGGTTCTGTGCTGTTGAAGTCATGAAGGGCCAGAGGAAGGCCACCGGATTTTTGTCCAAAATTGGGTTTAATGAAGTGATTCGGAAATTGGGTGAGATGGAAAAAGTGTTGACTTTTCCGCAGATTAAAAACAAATGGGATAATCTGGAAAAAAAAAAAAAAAAAAAAAAAAAAAAAAAAAAAAAAAAAAAAAAAAAGGTGGAAGATTTATAACAAGTGTATGGACAATGAGACTAGGTTCGGTTATGATGCTGGAACTGGGATGTTTGAGGCACCTGATGAGTGGTGGAACCGAAAGATTGCGGTTAGTTCTGATCAATACATAATTGTGAAAAACTTTACTGGCTAAAACTAATATTCTTGTGTTCTAACTACTAGTTGTCCACATGTAGGCATGTCCCAATGCAAAAACCT
Organism: Quercus gilva; assembly: GCA_023621385.1. Classification (NCBI taxonomy): domain Eukaryota; kingdom Viridiplantae; phylum Streptophyta; class Magnoliopsida; order Fagales; family Fagaceae; genus Quercus; species Quercus gilva. Next base: position 16,915,891 of record CM042474.1, read on the forward strand.
TTAAACTGTATGGTTTGCCGAATCGTGACCTCCTGAACATCATGTTTGGAGGCATGATTGCAACGGGGAAAAATGCATTCTGCCCGAGTGCTCCAATACCAACGGAAACCAACAAAGGGTCTGGGGACTCCGCTGATAGCATAGAATTTGTTGACCCCTAATGTGAACCCGTTGTGAATGTTGACACAATGGAGGTTGAAGGTCCATCATCATCGAGGACAGGACCGGCAGTGAATAAGGGGAAAGGCTTGGCAACCAGTGTCCACATTTTAAGCCAATTTCCAAGAAACCAAAAAAAAAGCGTTCAGCTGCGCAAGAGATGTCCAACTCTTTGAAGAGCATCTCAAATGTTCTTGTTGAAAGATCTAGTCTAAGTGCCTGTACACCGTCTGCTCCCACAGCAACTGCTCAAGTTAAAGCAATTCTGGACATGGTGTTGAGTCTTCTCGGGGTGTACTCAGGCCATTACCTTCATATGTTCAGCACCATCTACTTCATGGAAAAAGAGAAGAGTAGGCCCATGTTTGAAGCACTTTCCGATGACAAGGACGTCCAGTTGAAGTGGCTAGAAAAAGAGTACCAAAGGCACCCTAAATATCAATGATGTAGTGAAGGAACAATAGATTGTCTCCATAGGGTTGTGTAGGCTTGGTGTAGTAATCGAACTGTCAGTGTTGTACCTGTTGCACTATTATTTTTCTTTTTTTAATTGGTAAAAACTAATGCTTGTTATGGGTATGTATGTAAGACAATGCTCATCACTCCTATGTGTTTGAGCTATATTTATATATGTTTGTCCAATGCTTCTTTTATCTTACTTTTTTGTATTTTTGATGGTTACGCACTGTTATTTGTGGTAAAATTTGATGATGGTTGTTTATGATTGGAAAGAAGAAGTGATGGGATATAATTCTTGAAGCATGTTCTTATATGGCCCAGCTTTTGGGAATTTCTATATATCACCTGTTTCTTTAATTACGTTGACATTAATAATAGGTGTTAGCTTCTGTCTATGTTGCTCCCCACCCCTGCATGTCTTATTTTTTAAAAGTTCAAACATTAGATTCCTTCCTTTTGAAAGGAAACATATTGTTTTTTCCTTGCTTTGCAGCCAATGGTGTTTTCTACCATTGGTGTCATTTTGCCTTTATAATCTAGCATTTCCTACATTTGATTTTTATAGTCAATTGGCTATGTTAACTGGATTTTTACAGTCTTTTAATGGATTCCTGGTAACATCATCTGAATCTTGCAGGAGTCAAAAAGCAACTGGTTGACAATTAAACGTGATGTACAACTTCTTGTTGAGGACATTGATACAGCCAAGTATTATTCTATTTGACCTTGTGATATGGCTCTTCTTCATAATTGAAAATATTAGACTTTGTTCCACATTTGCATCTAAGGTGGTGGGCTCATAGCTTGCATGTCTTACATTCCTCACATTGATTTGTGCCCTTTTAATGTACCCAGATTTCGCAATATGGCACAAGTGAACACCTACATTATTTACTCATCACAAGGGTGGATCATTTGATAGAATTAGCTCATTTGATAGAATTATGTATAAACAAGCATGTATAGGCTGTTGTTTTAGTTCTGAGTCTTTTTTTTCTATCCTGTAGTTGTAGTATCAGTTTCATGTTTTGTTCAATCCTATGTGGCTGCTCTATTTTGTTTTAAAACTCTGTTTATGTGTTCTGTGTTTCTTTTCAATAAATATCTCAGTTTTTATGCAAAAAAAATATATATATATATATATATATATATATAACAACCCTAAAAAAACCAAACTTAGGGGAAGCAAGAAACTGGTTTGCAGACTAGAAATTATGCAGAAAAAAAAACTGGTTTGGTGTAGAAAAGCAATTCTGCAAAAAAAAAAAAACTAGTTTGCTGCAGAAAAAAAAACTGGTTTGCTGCAGAAAAGCAATTCTGCAAAAAAAAAAAACTGGTTTCTGCAGAAAAGCAATTCTGCAACAAAAAAAAAAAAAAAAAAAAAACTGGTTTGCTTGAGTCAGGTTCTAACTTGACTCATGGAGCTGCTGTAGTGGCGGCTTTCTTTGTTAATACTTAATAGGAGTACTAGTACATATTAGGGTAGCTTTGCAAGAAAGTAGTGAGGACCTTGCCTCGTTCAGCCATCATCATTACTATGTTTTTTTGTTGTGAAACAGACTTTTAAAGGGGGGCAGGGAGGGTTGAATGGTACTAATTCTTCAAGCTTACAGTTACGCACAATTTTATAATTTGTTAATTTATATTGTCATATTTATGGAGGGTCATTGAGAGGGTTCACAATGTGATGTTTGTTTGTTTTTTTTTTTTTTTTTTATGTTTGTTGGATCTAAGTTCCCATCAATTTCTATTTGGGGTTTACTGTGGAATCCAGACTAGGTCTAAGTCAACCAGAATAGAGATTTACCTAACTACTTTTCTTAAAAGGCCCATATTCTAATTCAGTTAGTTCTACCATACAACCATTAACTACTAATAGCAAAGCAATACAACAAGTTTTGACACTACCAATCTTGGATCAAATGAACAACTCACAAAACCAACTTAGTGCTGCCCTTCCACACGATCATGAATATGCGACTATTAGCAAATATCAGATGAATCTAAGGGTGAATTCAATTAAGGGTAAACTAGGCAAATGAAAAATGGTAGTGTTAAATTTCAGCTACTTGTCACTTTGAATTTCTTATATTCTTTATAAACTCTGAGATAACTAACACCATGTAGGAAGTCGTAAATTACTCTAGGTCTCACCAGGTGAACCACTGCTAAACCACATTCAGAATATGAGAACAACTTCACAATACCAAAATCTTGTTTAGTGCAAAAGGTAGCTGTCTAAGAAGAAAAAGTTATGCATCTGGGAAATCGCATGTTGGAAAGTAGGAATGGATGAAGAAGCCACAAGATAATCAACAAAAAAGAAAAAACACCAAACCTGACAGAAAAAAGAAATTAAGAAAAAAATATTTAATTAGTAGACCAGCAATACAAAAGGTATATGGAAGAAACTAAATTGGATAAACACCTCTTTCTTTATGTTGCTAAATTTTTCTCTCTTTTTTAGTCATCGAATTTAAGCTAAGACATTACTTTGAAATTGTTACATAAAACTATAATCTCTCTCTATTTTTTATTTTAATTTAATCTTTGGTATACAGATTTCGAGGCTCTAAATTTTAAGCTCGATATTATTTAGTAGATCATTGTTCAATAGCTGTAAAGCAGTCTCAAGGTATACAAAGTGATGGATTTGCTAAACGACTCATGTGATTCCCAGCACCAGTGAGTTTCTATACTTTCCCCTCTAGATGTGAATCTACAATTTTGAGAAATCTTGGATGAAATCATGAAAGCATATGCTTAGGATTGTTAATTTATTGGTACGACCATAGTTTGAGCCTACTACTAATAAAGGTTCAATAAAATTTAACAACTTGTTTTTAGCCTACATATTATAATATCACATGAATATATGTACATGCAATTAAAGTCAGTACCATATGCAGGGACGCAGAGTTCGACCTGAGCGACGACCTTGAACTCGCAGCATATCTAGGCGGGTGTGCATGTCTAGCTTACGTGGAGACCTATATGACCAAAGTACCATTGCATACGAATATACAAACAGGCTTAGAATGGGTACAGTATATATTAGCTGGAAATGAGAAGAAATGTCGAAGAAATTTTAGAATGTCAAGCTATGTGTTTGGACAATTATGTAATACACTGCGCCAGTATGGATATAACTAGGGCTGTCCACGGGTTGGGTCAGCTCGGGTTTGGGCCTAACCCGGACTCAACCCGACTGAATCGGGTTATAAAAAATTTGATCCGCAACCGACCCAATATATGGTCAGACCCGACAGTTCGGGTCAACAGTTAAACGGGCCGGTTCGGTCGATTAGGCGGGTTTGGGCCCATATTGGGCTAAAATTGTGAATTAGCATAATTTTTTTAAAATTCAACTTTTGATAGGCCTTTTGGGCCCAAATTAATGGGCTTAGTACTTTTGACAAAGATTTATATATTATTAAATCATGTATATATATCAAAGGGGCCTCTTTTCACCTCCTTTATTTCAAATTGGCCCATTACACAACATTGAACCCTTCGGGCCTCCAACCCGTCAGTTCAAATTTAACTATCTGGCTCACATCTAATGACAAAAAATACAATAAATACAAACCACATAACAACCTGGGTAATTGGCAAGCACATAAAAAACACACAAGGTATTACTTTCAAACCACCTGTTAAAACCACACAATTCAAGAAAGAAAATTTTTCAAAATGCCTATAACATTAAAACCTAGGCAACAAGAGCACAAGAGGACTCAGCAAACAAATTCCATACATGTAAACCTAGGCAACATAATAAACCTGCCCAACCATTCCATACATGTAACACAACTTACACAAAGCCAGCAAACAAATTCTAACAAATAATTCAATCACAGCCATTGGCAAGCACATAAAAAACACACATGGTATTACTTTCAAACCACCTGTTAAAACCACACAATTCAAGAAAGAAAATTTTTCAAAATGCCTATAGCATTAAAACCTGGGCAACAAAAGCACAGGAGGACTCAGCAAACAAATTCCATACATGTAAACCTGGGCAACATAATAAACCTGCCCAACCATTCCATACATGTAACACAACTTACACAAAGCCAGCAAACAAATTCTAACAAATAATTCAATCACAGCCACACCACAAGTATGGCAACAAAAGATAATAAGAGCATTTCTTTCAATATTTCCATAGAGTTAAAGAAGGCAGAAAGGTAGTTACTACAAGTGTGTAAGGCAATAAACTACCAAGGCAGTAGCTAGTTATAATTAATTACAAACTTATAATTATGAAATAACTAAGTATTTCCAAAAAATAGCTTTTCTAAAGCATTTAAAGAGCAACTACTATATAGTTTAGTCCATAACTAATAGAAAAGAAAGCCTATAAACTTAATAAGTTTTCTTTTCTATAAGCCAGTTAGAAAAGCACTGTCCAAAAGAACTTCCAAATTGCATCCAAAAATCTGCCTCCTATACAAAATGTTTCCTTCCTCCTACAAGAAAATGGGCAAAAAGATATTGATCAATAAAAAATATAAGGATAAGACCAAGAAATACAGAATAGTAAATAACCAAAAACAATAGAGAAAGTAAAACCAAACCCAATAGAAATAACAGTAAGGGCAGAAACTTACCCAGTTTGTGATTAGTCATCAATGCTAATTGAGATACCTTTGCTTGAGCTTGAACTTCCACCACCTGCTACTGCTTGACGTATAACTAGAAAAGAGAAAGAAATGAAGGCTATTAGATTAAATTTCATTTGCATAAGACACATTAGTAGCACTTAATAGACAAAAAGTTTGAAAGTTAACATATTACCTAAATCATGAAATTTATCTTCCAAGGCCTCTACCTCATCCTTTGATTTGCGAAAAGAAATTGGAACTAAGGCTTGAAGCCAGTCTTGTGCACAAACAAGATTTTGAACCATAAGTGGGGAGAGTAAACTCCGAAATGGATCAAGAATGCGTCCTCCGGTACTAAATGCTGACTCAGAAGCAACTGTAGAAATAGGTACAGCCAGCACATCCCTAGCCAATTTGGACAGCACTTGATACCTATCTGAATTGGCCTTCCACCACCCTAATATCTCAAATTTCACATCCCCCCCTTCTACTTTCACAATTTTCAGCCAAATATTTGTCAATCTCATTGCTACACCCTATGGACTGCTCAGCCTCCAAAAAACAGTCAAACCTAGAATTAACCATCGCATATGGATCACTACAACCTATTGACTCACCTTCTATGTGTGTCCTCTCCCTCCCACTTGCTACTTGTACATTTGGTGAATCAACACGAGAGTAAAAATCATACAACTTGACCAAGGAATCCCTCACCAATTCAACCATCACATCAGCCACTTCATTCCCATAAATTTCAGAAAAACAAAACTTCAAAAACCTCAACTTCTTTCTTGGATCAAGAATCACAGCCACATACAAGAGATGATTCATTTTATCCCCTTTCCCCCCAATACTTATCAAACTTAGATTCTATTTTAGTTGCCATGTTTTTCAAGAGGTGGTTTTCAGATTTACTTAAACGGGAAATATTCTCTTGAATGACAAACATCTCATCAAAAAAAGTGTTTGCAGTAACATACAAAGAACCTGAAAACTTTTTCATGGCATTGTAAAAAAGCTTCAAAAAACCCACAAATGTCCTACAATTTTGAAAATCAACACTACTAGGAGATCCTAAACCACCACTATTCTCCTTATTCATAAAGTATGAAGAATAACTATCATCCTCAAAGTCCATTCGTATGAACACTTTCTCAAATTTTTATGCGGTTTCTAACATGAGGTAGGTAGAGTTCCACCTAGTTGGTACATCTAGACAAAGAAGAGACTTAGACTCAATACCTAATCTCTCCACAAAACCCACAAAAGTTTGATTCCTATTTAGTGAGGACTTCACATACCTCACAGCTTCACGCACCTTTGCAATGGATGCATCAATTTCTCTCATACCATCCCCCACAATCAGATTTAGAATATGTGCACAACACCTCATGTGTAAGAACTCATGTTCTAAAACAGTCCCCTCCCAATCTTTAGTTACATTTTCCAAAAACTTAATGGTGGCACCATTTGAGCTAGCATTGTCCACTGTTAAAGTGAATATGCCATTAATACCCCACTCACGCAAACACAACTCAATTTTTCTACCTATAGTCTCCCCCTTATGGTCTTCAACTTGACAAAAATTCAAAATTCTCTTATGCAACTTCCAATCATCATCAATAAAATGACCTGTAAGGGACATATAACACAAATTTTGAATACTCGTCCATGTGTCCGTAGTAAGACACACCCTACGACCCTTCAAGGTCCCCCTTAGTTTCTCTCTCTCAACACCATAAATGCCAACACATCCCTAGCCACAGTTTGATGAGATGGGATATCCCTAATTCGTAACTTAGGTTGTAAGGTTGTCGCATATCTTTGAAACCCATACCCTTCAACAAACCTAAAAGGCAACTCATCTATTATAACCATTTCAGCAAGTGCCTTTTTAAAAGCCTCAACAGTAAAGGCTGTTGGTACAAGCTGAAACCCTTCCCCCCCATCCATTTTGGGTTCAAACGCTAAGGTTTGTTTCCCTCTAAGTGTCTTTCTATTAGGGTTTTTAACACAAATTGGCGTATGATTCAATAAATTAGCAGTACCATGCCCCTTACTATCAGCTAAATAAGTTTTTTGACAATAATTGCAAACAGCCTTAAAATGACCCTCACCAATATCTACTTTTTCAAAATGGTCCCAAGCAATAGACTTTTTCCTATTATTACACATATTTCCTTTACCTTTAGGTGGCAGTGGGGGAACCTCAGCATTAGTTGGAGTGGCAGTAGGTACAGCTTGGGCAACAGGTTCAGCTGTGGCAGTAGGTGTTGCTTGGGAAGGGGGTGCATCACTTGAGGGTTCCATAACCTAAAGACATCAAATTTATGCATTAGCAAACAACCATAAAAGAAACACACAAACAATAACAAGAAGTTAAGAGAGAAAGAAATGATACCTCAAACTCAGAGAACTCTTAGCTATTAGGGATTCAACCTTGAAAATGAAGCAAAAAGCCTAGGATTTCAACTCTTGTATAAAATTAGGATTTCAAATTTTTAAGTTAAGAAAGCAAAATGAATCAAACAAATGAGCAATAAAATACAATCAGATAAGAAAATAAGAATCTGGATTTCATCTTTTTAAAATAGGGGTTCATCTTCTTTTTTTTTTACAGTGAAGATACAAGTATATTAATCATAGGAAAAAAAAAAGAATAAAACAGGCAGATAAGAAAATAAAAATGTGTTTGGATTTCATCTTGTTAAAATACGGTTTCGTATTCTTTTTTTACAGTGAAGATACAAGTATATTGATCATTAAAAAAAACAAACAACACAAGGAATAAAACAGGGCAGATACAAATCACACTCAGAGCACTAACATATGAATCAAAGAAAGAAAATGATAAACCCAGGGAGCACTAACAAATCACACACAAAGCACTAACAAAATGATAAACCCAAATTGGGCAAAAAAAGAGGAAAGCTTGATGTATCAATTATCATACAAAGTTAATAGTGTAAATAAAGAATGAGATGCATCCTCCTAAGTAACTAGCAGCAGATGGCTTGAGTAAATAAATTTATGACAAACTTTGTCTGAGATGTCAAAGACTCTAGTCTATTAGAATGGTGACTCAGTATCATAGATTCATAGCCTATAAAGAACACATATTTGTACAAGGTTGAAATGAAAATGAGATTCCTTATAATGCATTTAACAATCTAATTGCAAACAAGAGTTTCAATGCAATTAAGTAGCAGGTCACAACATTAACACATAACATAAAATAAAGCTTAGCAATTTCTAGCATCAAGTTGTTGTGGCAAGTTAATCAACTCGTGAAGAACAGATTATACCATCTCTATCTGGGTTCAATCTAATCCCTGTTTTTTTCTTCAATGGATCAATGTATAAAAAGAGATGCAAACTTTATAAAGCAGCATTTGAAAATGCCAAACAAAGGACTGAAAATCATCAAGCTTTCCTCTTTTTTAGCCCAATCACAAACACAAAATATAGAAAAATAGGGATGAAATAGGAAGAAATTTTACCTGATATGAGACTAGGAAGCCGAGTCTGAGAGGCTAAGTGTAAAGGAGTAAAGGGATTTGGTTTGATTCAAAATAAAAAAGAGAGATTTTGAAATCACTAGAGACTAGAGAGACTAGAAAGCAGAGAGAACGAAGAACTCTCGGGAAAGGTCCAATTTATAAGAGAGAGATATGAGGGAAAATCTGATTTTGATTTTGATAAGTGTAGCCGAGTAGAGTCTTGAAACCCAAAACCATGATTCATGAACAGAGGCATGGGAAAGATTTGAGTTTGATTTGAAGGGTAGCCGACTAGCTGTTGGGGCTGGTAGAGAGAGAGAGATAGAGAAAGAGAGAGAGAGAGTGAAGGCTGAAGAGTGAAGAGAGTTAGAGAGGCCGAAGACTTTAGTCCCAATTTTAGAGAAAAGAGTTTTTTTTTTTTTTTTTTTTAAGGGAGTTAGAACTTTAGAGAGGCTGAAGGGAAATTTCAATCTTTTAGTCCCTAAAGGCTTTTAGCCGTTCTGAATCTCTAATGGTGATTTGATATCTGCTTTTTGCATGGAAGGAAGTCTCTGCCTCTTTGGTGCCGTGTGGTTCTCAATTAGCCAGAGTTGCAGAAGCCAGTGCTCTGTCTTATCAATTCAGTTCACACGTGATTTGGTTTCATTTGATATATTTTTTCTTTTCTTTTAAAACTTCAGTCGGGTTGGGTTATACAAGTTTTTAAACCCTTAACCCACTACCCAAACCGAATTTTCGGGTTTCTTGAGAGAAGGACCCGAATCCGACCTGCCAAGGGCTTCAGGCCGACCCGTGGGGCTTCGGGTCGGTCGGATTCGGGCGGTTTGATCGGGTCCTGGACCCGTTGGACAACCCTAGATATAACAGTACCAGAAGAGTTTGCGTGGAAGAGTCTCTGGCAATGACATTGATGGTACTTGGTCAGGCTCAGGGTAATAGAATGGTGCAGGAAAGATTTCAGCACTCGGGTGAGACAGTGCATCGACATGTGGGCACAGTAGTTAAATTGTTAGCCACCACTATGGCACCGGACATTATAAAGCCTGCTGATCGTACATTTCAGGATGTGCCAGAACATATTCAGCATTCAGATCGATATTGGCCACATTTCAAGGTACTTGGTGTGAATTTGGTATCTTGACTTGATTTTATTCAAATTATCTTTATGGGCATACCACGTATTTCATTTCACTAGTATTTTTGTGGCAATGGTTAAGGTTGCATTGGTGCGATTGATGGGGTCCACGTCCCCGTGATCATACCAGTTGATGAGCAGTTGATGAGCAGCTCCCGTACTATGGCAGGAAGGGGACAACCACAACAAATTGCATGTGCGCATGTGACTTTGACATGAAGTTCACATTCGCATGTGTTGGATGGGAAGGGTCAGCGCATGACACGAGGATTTTTTTAAGCTGCCTCAATAATGAGAGTTACAACTTCCCAAAAGCTCCAGCTGGTTTGTAAATATGCTGTTTAATTATAGTATTAAAGTATGTATTAATGTAGTGAAAATGCTAATGTAATAAACATGTTCATTTGCAAGAAAGTATTATCTGGTTGATTTAGGATACGCTATGAGGAAAAGGTTCCTTGCACCATATAAGAGGGAGAGGTACCACATTAGAGAATTTCAGCCTTCTGAAGTGTTGCATCGTCCAGAGGAGAAATTTAATTATCTCCATTCATCACTCCGTTCGGTCATAGAACGAACTTTTGGAGTTTGGAAGAACAAATGGAAAATTTTGAGAAATATGTCATCCTTTAAGTTAGGCACTCAAAACTTGATCATTGTTGCTACAATGGTTCTTCACAATTTCATTAGAGCACATGAGATAAACAATGACGTTGAATGTTCCAGATCTACAAAGGGCACATCTGGACGTAGTGAGAGAGGTCATTACGATGTCGTGGCAGAAGCAATCTCAATCTTGGACAAATCTGAGATGAAAAAAGTTCGTATTGATATCACAACATCGATACGTGCGGACGATAACTGATTTTTGTGGGGACCATAACTGATGGTTCAATTGTCATTCGATAATATGTAAATGCATTTGTTGTTGTATTGTTAGTAAGCAGAACTGGGGGCTCACAAAACTTGATACATCTCACATTAACTCGTGGATTTGTTATGTTGTGAAGCATAAGGTTCAAGTGTTAAATTTGTATCTTAGAAATTTTCAGGACATTGTAGGCATATCCAAATTCACACAAAAGAGTGTTTTGTTGTTGCCATAGAGTGTTTATTTTCTCAAATAGAATTAAGGCCAATTATCACTTTCATACTAGACTACTCTTAAGAAAATATATGATACTTTAGTGTTAAAAGATTTATTGAACACTCAAAACAGATTTCCAATGACTTGTAAAATAAATTTGCATAATCAAGGCAAAAACAAATAGTTTTTCTTCAAATAGATTGTAAAATAATCCAAATAAATGACATAATTCACAAATGTGATTTATTTAAGTGCCATTTAGCCAGAATAATATCAAATACAAAAGAATCAACAGAATAATATCAAATACAAAAGAGTCTACATCAAACCCCAAACAAATTTTAGCTACCCTCAATAATTAAGATTGTACTCTTTCTACTACTTTGCAACCTAGCTTTGAGTCAGAGACAGTACCACTCTCTCTAACATTACATAGCAAAGCATCACACCCAGTTAAAACTACATGAAAAAAGCCATCAACTTCCTTTGTAAGAAGATCTAGTCCCTGTGAAAGTCCCTCTGCTTTCCTTGCCAAATCTGAAACAGAATTCTGGAATGCTTCCACTTCAATAGGGTCCAACTAGAAGCTTGGATCATGGGATACAATTTCTTTACACTTGTATCAACTGCTTCGAGCTCTTTCAAAACTGTAAATCTTCCACTTGAATATAAATTTTTAAAATCGCTATTAATGCTAGTTTGCAAACCGGTAAAAGCGTGAGCCCACATATATTTGTCATCAACATTCAAATCAAACAACTTTCTTGTAGAACCATAGAAGGCTGAACCAAAGACACTACAGATAAATATCGTCTCCACCATAACCCCATACATAGCACGCATTAAAACCTTCCCTTTGGCTGAGTTCAAAATGGTGGAACAGTTTTCAACTCTAGGGTTCTTTGAACTAATATGCTGTCTCCATGCATCAAGTGAAGATCGAACCTTGATAAACTACTTTGAAGAGCTGGAATCCAAATTGTGCAGCACACACTGAAGCAAGAGATGGCCCTGGTTCAACCTTGAGATTTCAGAGCTAAAAGCATTGCATATATCGAGCAAATTCACACTAAATAGGTGGAAGAAGGGATGGGGTAAGTCATGTGGACGACTCATGTCAATGAATTAACTGCACAAGAAAGTTAAAACGGGCAGGGATGACATTAGAAAAGCATCAGAAAAACCATCAGACAAAGCACCAATTTCCTGCACCATATGAAAATAATTAATACACAATTTAGAATTTTTGCATGCAGCATAAACAAATACATGATCTTTAACATTATAATAGGATAACAGTGAGCAGATGATAGATTGCAGATATAAATTTGTTATAATAAAAGCTATGAATTGTGTAACAATCAGCATACCAATTTCGGTAGCACTTCATGCACATATAGAATGACTGCAAATGGGCAATACAGCCTTGTTGTTCATCTCCATGCATATACCACATTCTTCTTCCCTCTCTAAATCAATTTCAGAGAGCTTTCCTTTGTCCATCTCATCCTTCCTCTTGTATTTGGCAGCACAAATTTTTCTCTGTTTCCTGTCTTCTATATCAGTTATTCCTCTTTGAAGTTGCAATAGAGAGGGAAATATCACGCCTGTTCTTGAAGAGCCAAAACAGTAAAAAAAAAATGGATTGACAGACTTTTATAACTTCTTCTCAAAGATTAATACAAACAGAGAAAGGGGAAAAAAGCATTTTCAAGAACTTCACGGTAAAAAAAAAAAAAAAAAAAAGAATTTCTTCTGGAACCTAATTACCATAGAATTCTCTTAGACTGGCTTTCCTTTCATGAATATACATGGTAGTCTTCCCATCTCCATACACCTGTGACAAACCTAATACTTTCACACCCTTAAAAAAACCAAAGGTAGCATTTTTCTATATTATAATGCATTAGGTATTCAATAGAAACACTATAGCAATCTAAGAAATAGACTGAACCTTTAAAAATTGCAAATGGAGGTACACATGGAGGTACACATGTATTAAAATTGCAAATGGAGGTACACATGCTTTGATTGGTTCTCTATTAAAGTGGAAGCAGTCACAGAACCTTTAAAAAAAAAAAAAAAAAATCTTTTATGGTTATTCCTAACGTTTTTGCATTTCCCTCAAGCACCCACCATACCAACCAAGCATCTTCCAACAAAATCAACAATAAGTTTCTGTACAGTGTAATCCATAAGATTACAAAGCAAAAATCACAACTTTCTTCCACACAACCGCCTGGAGCACATTGAAATACACAGAACTATTAACAGTAAGTAGGAATGAACCAAAACCTCAATTTTCTTCAACTGGGTCATAAGCATATCGCACATATAACATAAATTCTTAAAAAACCCAAACTGGGTTTTGGATAATATTTTAAAATAAACTGTTTTATTATAATTCAGCAGCTAAGAGCATGAAAACAGAGAAACCCAAAAAATAGAGAAATTAGAAATTAATAAATTTAATTAAAAAAAAAAATTGACTATACATGTCAAACAAACATCTTCACAGCCCTAAAGCAAAAAATAAAAATTTCAATGAAACAATTCCCATAATCTAAAACTTAAAAAAAATAATAATAATAAATAAATAAATAAGTGAAATTGTGAGAGAGATAGAGAGTTACAGAGTATTGGCAAACTGAATATCAACTTCCAGGGCCTTATGGGAATCCTTGAAAGACTTGCGCATGTTGTCCTCTTATTAACTGAACTCATCCAACAACAATTTACAAACTCTCTCTCCTTTAAAAGAAACCTTAACACACTCCCACTATTCACTCTTACAACCTCAAACCTCTGAACCCAACAAAAACACAAAAATAACCCAACTCTCTATCTATCTATATCACTCTCTTATTAACACCCAGATAATCTCTCTCTCTCTCTCTCTCTCTCTCTCTCTCTCTCTCTCTCTCTCTCTCTCTCAAAAAAAAATTTCATTTTTGGGTTCAATTGGCTACAGATGTAGGTCTTCCTCGTGGATTTCTCACCTGAGCTCTTCGCCGGCTTCGAACCGATGTAGGTCTTCCTTGTAGATTTCTCTGGTGGACGTGGAACTCTCTTGGCACAGGCGTGCTAGGGTACGGTGAGGAGTGAATAGATGAGGAAAGGAAAAAAGAGTTGGAACTTTGGTATTTATATGCTACAGTTTTTTTAGCTCCGCTACAGTACCGCGTTTAATTACTTTCATCTGCGTTTTTTCAATTATTTGCTACAGTGTTTTCAGCAATAAGTTTTCAATTTCAGCAACAATAAGCTCTATCCAAACGGACCTATAATCTTCAGAAGTACTAGTTCTTTTCGCAACAGCATTGCAAAGCTCGAAAATTTCTAAACTGGAAGACCACCAAGCCTCTCATCATAACTGGAAATTTCAAACCCATTGGGAATGATATACAAACCCCTTGCACCAAGGGAGACCCCTTTTAACATCACATGACAATGAGTACATTCAACCCTTTGCCTAGTCTTCATGTAGCTTAGCATATAGCATTTTATAGAGGGCATGTAAAGTGAATAATAGCTAGCACTGAAAAGTAACAGCATTAGCTACATAAGCAATAAGGCATTTTTCCAATCAGATGCTCAATCAATAAGGCATTTTTTCCCAAGCAACAAAGCCACCACAAATTAACTTTCTAGACCAGTCTTTTGATAATTGCAACTTGCAAGACAATATTTCTATTATGCTAGACCCTTGGTTAAAAAAGCATTAAATCCTCCCTGCAAGTTCTGCCTGTTGCTTTGAAAATTCAATAATACAAATAAAATCTGCTACATTGAAATAAAATCTGTTGCTTTGACAGCAAAACTCAGTAGTACAGAAAACTGCAAGATTGAAGCTGCCAGAATGAAAATCTGCTGCTTTGAAAACTCAGTAATACCAAAAAAATTCTGCTACATTGGAATAAACTCTTTGCTGCTTTGACAACAAAACTCGGCAATACAAAACACCACTTTGCAGAAACCCAATTTCATTCCCATTAATTTGAACCTCAAAACTATTATCTTTGACAGTAATCAGCCGCTCAAACCTGGCAACAGGGCAATCCCATTCCCACTTGCTAATTTTAATAAAACTAGATAACTTGGCCAATCTACGAAACTCCCAGAGTCATAGCTAATTTAATGGCCGAATTTTTGGTTCAATGGTCACTTTGCAAAAACTAGAAAGTAAAAGAACATGTCAAAATTAAAACATGGCCACTTTTACTTTGTAGAAACCCAATTTAAAAAATAATAATAATAATTTAAACCCTAGGTTTCAAACATTAAATCTACCTAGAATAAAAGGAAAAGAGCAGATGAAAGTAAAAGAAAAATCAAAATTTCATGCTCAAAACATCTAAAGTAGCTCACCAAGTAAAGAGAAATCTGAACGGATTCAAGACCAAAATGTTCCTAAACACGAATCTATTGGTCTCCTTCCTCTATGTTCTTGCACAAACAAAATCCAGTGTATTCTCAGTTTAGAATGGATGAGCATGCGTGAGAGAGAGAGTGTGGGAAAGGAGTGTTTGATTTGATTTCTTGTTAAATTTTTGGACAAAACGCATTAGAGTAATGGAATATTTAGAGGTGGGTTACAGAGCATAAACGAAATGAACCACGGGTAGGTAAAGTGTCAAAAATGAAACCACGGATAGGCAAGCCAAATCCACAGGTGGGTAAAGTATAATTACCCCTTATTTATTTAATTTTTATTTAATTATTTCGTATATCGCACGGATTAACTACTAGTAAATAAGTAATAATGTGAGCATTTGGATTGTGAGTTTTCCTGCGTCTGCGTTTTTGTTCACGCGTTTTCTCTTCTTTTTTTTTTCTCAACCTACTTTTGTTGACTTTAAGGGACAAAAATTACTGTTCATAAATAGTGCGTACACTATTCACGCACTATTTACACATTAAAAAATATTAAAAATAGATCTTGTATTATTTATATATTTAAAAATTATTTTGCTACAGTGTTTTCAGCAATAATAAGTTGTATCCAAACGGCCGAACCTAATAAATTACAATTTCCACACAAATATATATTTGTGATGATTTCGTCAGTGGTACCCCAAGATTTTTTTTTCTTCTTATTTTTCATTGCCCAACTTTCAGAATCTCCCTCCCCCACCTAAAACGTTCCATTAAAAGTTAAAACAAGAAGAAAAGACAAGAACAAACTTTGAGTTAGACTTGGTGGGGTGCGCCAGGCCCGTGCAGTAGTGCAACGCATGGGCGACGCTTGAGGACCCCAGTAGCAAGCTACTGTGGTGGGCCTCCCCCCTCAAGAAATAAATTTAATATCATGTGACCCAATGGGCCACATATCAGATATTAAACTGATAAGAACAGATACTACACTTGATCTTAGCCAAAAGGCCGAGAAAGGTATGAGTTGTTTAGAGTCACTGTTCTTATTTTATATCTCAGCCTTCACTCCTCGCTTCTCTCATTCTTCAGTGTGGGACTACCGAAACTTTCACTGTTGTCGTGCTCGTGCTATATCAAATGTAACTTTTCATCAATATCGAGAGCAAAATCCGTTGTCAACGCGATCAAGCTGACATCTGTGGCTTTCAACTACAAGAAAACAAAGACTCAAATCGAGGTTTTTTGAGCATCAAATATTTTTGCTTACCAAACCGGCCAAAAAATTTCCCATCGGTCAATAATTCAATACAATATCATTTGACCTCTTAAAACATGTTAGTTAAAATATCAGGTTGTTTTGACCCTGCTATGCTTTAAGGCTTTCAGATTGATTCAGCCAAAACAAAATCATGTGTATATGAGTCAAAATTATATCATATCATATGCTATACTATATAATAAAAGTTGAGTTTAGAAGCTGTGCTTGCGCCAAGTGGCTTTCCCAAATTACAGAAATTTTCTTAGATTTTTTATAAAAAAATAGATATAATTTTTTTGTTCTTATCTTCTTCTCCTATAATTTCTAAGTTGATAACAATCATAATTTGATTACAATCCAAATTCTTCATCTTTATTATTATAGTTTAAAAGTTGATAAAAAATCTTAATTGATAAAAAACTACTACACGTAATTCTTCTTCTTCTTATCTCTTTTTATAAAAATTCTTCTTATCAATTAATACACTTCTTTTTCTAGCCATAGGTTTCTCTTCACTTCCAAATTCTTTGTTTACATACATTACCTTTATCTTATTATTTTTAAATTAATTAAAAATCTCAATCTCATTATAATTTAAAGTTCTACATTAGTTAAACATCTTTTAAGTTGATATATTATCTATATTTTTTTGAAGAAGAGAAACTCACGTGAATATATAAAAATCCCCTAACCCTTGGCTTCTCAAGCTCACGCTTAACCCTATGATTTCTCAGAGTTTTTACTTTCAACATGGTGAGCAAAGCAAAGAGCAAAGCAAGAAGAGCAAGAGGTTTGGTTTGGTACCAGGTTTTAGGTATATGAAAGCTAGGGATTTTACTTTAGTTAGAGAATGCTAACAAACTGTATAATAACTCCATTTAAAAAATATAGTATATATATATATATATATTCTATCATATTTCCTTGCAGATTACAGCCATCAATCACGTTTGTTTTGTTTTGTTTTGTTTTTTTTTTTTTTTTTTTTTTTTTTTTTTTTAATGTTAACGTTGATTAGAAATTATAATTTCAATAGGATTTAAACTCTATAATTATATCATAGGATTTAAACAACAAAGGTTAGTGATTCTCAAATTTTTTTTCCCAAAGAGAAATTGAACGCTAATTCTTACTAATTTGGAAATAATGTTGTTTTTCATTATGGAATCAGAGCTCTCAAAGGATCTATGAAATACATGTTTCAGTTGCTTTCTTTTATATATTTTTAGATCTATTATTTATTTTAATTTTAGTTTTTTAAAAGCAATTTGTGATATTAAGATGGAAAGGTAAGGAACTTTTTTTGTATTAAGATGAATAGGTTCAATTTATCACCATATCACAACTCATTCCAACAATAAACAACAAAGGTTAGTGATTCTTTTCTTTTTTCTTTTTTCTTTTTTCTTTTTTCTTTTTTCTTTTTTCTTTTTTCTTTTTTATGAGAAATTGAAAGCCAATTCTTAGTAATTTGGAAATAATGTTTTTTTTTTCATCATGGAATAAGATCTCTCAAAGGATCAATGAAATACATGTTTCATTTGCTTTTTATTTTTATTTTTTATTCTATATAGTTTTAGATTTATTATTTATTTTAGTTTTAGTTTTTTAAATGCAATTTGTGATATTAAGATGGGAAGGTAAGGAAATTTATGTGTGTGGGGCCCTAAATATTCAAACAACCCCGGCCCACTCCATAGTCGGCCCAAGGCCCGCGCCGAGGAGGATATAGAGGCTGAGGGGGGTAAAAGAGAAAAGCCCAAGTCCTCAAAGAGCCTCGCCGAGGATGCCCACCTCCTCGACCAACCGACGTTGCTAGAAGGAAAATATCTCTCACCCCTTAAAACTTACGCCACCAACCTTCTAGCCGCTTTAATGATGAAGTGACCAGCAAACCCAAGTGCCTTGATCACTCCGACTAATAGAACGTCTGCAAAGGCGACTAAGAACTAACATAAAGCTGCAAAAGCAGATGATGGGACAAACCCTTATACAAAGAGTCCGGATAACCGACAAATGGACGGCTAAGATTAACCAAAACAATACTATATAACCAAGATGATTCCCAACAAAAAAAGAGATCCTTAATGAAAAAGGGCACGAGGGAGATCAGTTCTAAGAAAATAGATCCTCGGACTGAGCCGAGGACGAATACTTTTCATAAATACCTAACAAAAATTATCAAGATCCTCACAAACACTTAGCCAAAATTATCAAGATCGTTATAAACACCTAACTAGAGTCATGGTCCTTATCCTCATAGAAAACACTCAGTAAAATTACGCCTGTTGATTACGCCTATTGATTACGCCTGTTGATTTCACCTCATCCGTTGTTTGTATTGCTAATGCCTAGCCCTTACACCCACATCTCTACAAATTTTATTATTAAGGGTACACCACAAATTTAGTCCCTACAATGTGTATTAAGATGAATAGGTTTGATTTATCACCATATCACAATCTTAGTCCAACAATAAACAACAAAGGTTAGTGATTCTCAGTTTTTTTCTAAGAGAAATTGAAAGCTAATTCTTAGTAATTTGGAAATAATGTTTTTTTTTTCATTATGGAATCAGATCTCTCAAATGATCGATGAAATACATGTTTCATTTGCTTTCTTTTATATAGTTTTAGATCTATTATTTATTTTAATTTCAGTTTTTCATAGGAAACTCTTAAATTGACATTAAATTTAAAGGTTGTATAATATACAATTCTATTTTTAATTTAATTTTAATTTTCTTTCTTGATTTATATTTTCAATTTAAGCTATTGGTATATGACTATATGTTCATTCCATTTGTTATATGTAATAATAGTTTTTTTAAAAATTTATTTTTGATTTTTTCATAAGCGATTCCAAGCAAGCATCCTATAAAATTGTTAAAAACTCCTAAATTGACATACAATTCAAAGGTTGCAATCTATGTAATTCTATTTTTTAACTTAGATTTAAATTTCTTTCTGATTTGTATTTTCAATTTTAGTTATTGCTATATGTTATTTTATATTTATTTTTTCTTTTCTTTTTAAGTGTTGTTGTAGGGGATCCCTGGTGAACTGTTGACATTCAATTCCAAGGTTGTGTAGACTTTCAAAGTGAAGGTCATCCAATTCTCTTATCTTTAATATATATATATATATATAAATGAAAACAAAATTATTTTTTTAATGCTTATGCATTTGGATAGCTTATAATTTGTGAATTTTATGTTGATACTAATTTAATGCTTAGATATTAATTTACATGGACATATTATTTTGCTAAATGCTGATTTTAATTTGTGATGTTTAGTTTTATTAGACAATTGGTACGTTGAAGAGAATTCAAAAGTTATACAATAATATTTTTTTCTATTAAGAAATAATATTTCATTAACTTATTATTTCTCAAATGTATTATATATTGTATTTAATAAGTTTTTGACCAAAACCCTGCAATGCACAGGCATTTAACTAGTATGAAAGAAAAGTAAAATGATTGTTACAATTAATTTTTAAGTTAAGAGAAGGAGAATTCACAATGTAAGAACCGCACAAAAGATTAAATTAAAGACTAATAAAATTGTGCAAATATCCTTATATTCTCCTCGGTTTGGCTAATAAAGATTCTTAGAAGTTAGAATTTCCCTTTTAGACTTTTTTCTCTTTCTAATGTTTCTATTTATACTAATTGGAACTTACTCTCTCCAATCATTTGTGTGATGGGAGAATGGAGAAGATAATACTTATCCTATCAAAGGTACCTTCCCTTCTTTGAGGAAAGTAAGTAGGTGGAGAACACTATTCTAACGGGTCGTTTGATGTAAAATATAATCTGAATGGTAAGTATAATCATTTAATGCAAATGTAAAAGTTGGGTTTTTAGGCACGACCTTCCCTAGTTCATCAGCTGTATTTCTCTAATGGTTTTCAAGTACTTAGTTATCCTTCAATTAGATAGTATTCTTGATCACGGGCCGAGAATAAGATTCTCCTCAGCCATATGCCTAATGAGAGAGGGATCCTTTAGTAGATCGGACCTTATTACCCATAAAGGTCCTTTGCTTTCTCCTCCCTCTCCCTCGGTGCTTGGATTGTTCCTTCTGCAACTATCTTAGGCTAGACCTATTGCTTCCCTTTCCTTATTCTTATTCTTATGGCCTTTGGGCCTATGGGCCTCTTGTACTTAATTCATTCCCCATAATACGTATTTTGTAATTTTTTTTAATATTGAAGAATAAAATCTTCTGAATAAGATTTTAAGAATCTTTTTTTTTTGAGGAGCAGATTTTAAGAATCTAATTTTATATAATAATGATTTAAATGAAATTATTTAAAATTCTTTTATACACACACATGTAATGTGTTAAATTAAGCACTAACTTTGAAACAGGATGTTGACACTAATTTGTACCAAGATATTTCATCCTCAAATTAAATCAAAAATTTTCTCTAATACGATATGATATATAAATTTTAAATTTTAAGAATTCCACCATTATATTATCATAATATTAATAACTTAGTTCATTAACCCTTGCCCCCAAAGCACTTGTTTGACATAGTTTTAGTTTTTTTTTTTTTTTTTCTTTTCTTTTTTTTTTCTTTTTCT
This sequence comes from Quercus gilva, assembly GCA_023621385.1. Classification (NCBI taxonomy): domain Eukaryota; kingdom Viridiplantae; phylum Streptophyta; class Magnoliopsida; order Fagales; family Fagaceae; genus Quercus; species Quercus gilva. The sequence goes on from CM042474.1 coordinate 16,937,069, forward strand.
AGTATTTTTGGTTTATTTGCTTATGTACAGTTTTTTAAAATCTCACTTTCCTTTAAATACAATCATACATTAACTAACTTTCAACAAAGAATTTTAAGGTTTCTCCTTGCTCACAAAAAATCATAAAATAGATGGTTTAGATTATTTGAGAATAATATATTATATAATGGCCTAAATTATTTTCCAAAAATAGTACAACTATAAAAAAAAAATTAAAAAATATTTTTTGATGGGCAGCTATAAAAATGACGAAGTTTTCCTTCAAATCAATTTAGAGAAAAGTTCTTCCAACCTTTTATGTGACAACTTGATCTAAGCATACTTGTAGTGTGCCTCTGTGTTAGAACCCATTTCCCTATCCATTGTGTGTGTGTATGTGTTTATTTCTCAAAAAAAAAAAGAATGAGTAATTGTCCCACATTGCTTAAGAAAGTGTGTTGTGTGTAGTATAACTTGTTCCACCCTTCCTTAAAAGTTACCATGGTTTTTGAGTGAAGTTATGGTGTGTCTTTGTGTTAGAACCTCTTTCCCTCTCCCTTGTGTGTGTGTGTTTGTTTCTCCAAAAAAAAAAGTGATATAATTCAATTTGGGTAGAAAAGTCTACAAATATGGGTTTGTGCTAAAGTTAAATACTATAATTTCATGGGTTGAACATCTGTCCATTTTTGTGCAAAGTAGATTTTTTTTTCTTTTTCTTTTTCTTTTTCTTTTTAGAATTCAATTCTTGCAACAATAAAAAATAAGAGAATTGAATCCTAAAAATATTGGTTGAAAATATCAGAAACTGTATGATCAACTATAAAACTCTTAATGTTCAAAAGAACTTTCAAAGGTTCATATTTCACATATTTTATTTGTAAAACAGGTCAAATTATTACCCATACAAAGCCTCGTATGCATGTTTTAAAATGATAATATATTAGTTTCATCTCAATATTCCACTTAAAAAAAGTGTGGAATCTTTCTTAGAAACGAAAGATGATGAAAAGATAAATTCCACACTTTCTTGAGTACACGATGAAAAGAAAACATATAGGTCAATTCTACAAAAATCGCCTTCTTAGAGCAAATTTCATTTCTGGCATTTTACTTAAAAACGAAACTACACTTATGTCAGCTTAGCACATATTTTACGTATAAAATACTACAATTTAGTATCCATACAAATACTCCTATGTCTGCTTCAAAATTATACTACTATATTAGTTTCATCTCAAAATTCCACAATTTCTGATGAAAAGAAAAGAAAACATAGGCCAATTTCTACCCAAAAAAAAAAAAAAAAAATACTGCTTTCTTAGAGCAAATTCCATTTTTGCCATCTTTCTTAAAAACCAAACTACAATTATATTGGATTAGAGAATGCATTATTACCAAAATTTGCAATATTTGCAGCCGACATTTCTCAATAATCATAATGAATTTGAGGATTTAAGGACAATTAATCAATACAAAATTAGGCGTCTACATTTGCAATTCTTCAATATTTGATATTGTACGCACAAAAAAACAATATTATATATCTTCCTCTGGCATTCTTAGAAAAAAGCTCTTTGCATAAAGCTCATTGAGGAGGTAACCCACCATCTGTTGGAGGAGTTCTGCGTTTCATAACTACCACTTCTAGGATGCCATCAGGCCGAAAAGTTGGAGAAGACAATCGGGGGTCTACAGGTCCAGGCAGATTAAAGGAAATAGAAAATGGTCCAGGTGGGCATAGTTGCTGGACTTTCATCTGGAATACATCTGATGACTCTTTCGGAACTCCTACACCTGTTATCACTCCTTCTATGTGAACCTTCCCGTCACGTTGGATCTCACATTTTACCTTACCTGCTAGAGTAAACATAATCCAGTTTGTCATCTCTATCTTTTTACTATTTTAAAAGGAAACCCAAGTTCATGCCATGCAGCAGTTATAATAGACACCAGTGAGTTTTAATTTTGCTTTTACTGAGGAATTTACAACCACCCCCCACCCCCCCCCCCCCCCCCCCCCCCAAAACAAAAAAAGAAAAAAGAAAATTGATGAGGGATGAAATCTACAAATGTCATTTGTGCACCTGGCTCACTTCCATTGCAAAAAAAAAGAGCACAAATTCCATGCATAATAATGAAAATGGAGTAAACTTACATTGATCCTTTCGGACGCCAGGAAGTGCAACTCGAAATAGGTAGGCACCATCACTAACACCAATGTCAACAAGACCAATAGGAGGTGCAGCACTACCTTCCTTTGCTGTTCCAGTTAAAACAACAGCTGGCTTCAGTTGCGAACGATCTGCAAAATCTTGCCCATCCATGCTGCCTATTGTAGCTGCTCTGTTTTGAGCTCTTCTCAAGGCCCACCTTCAGACAATACAAAAGAAACCAACGAAACTTATAGTGAATTATGTGCACAATCACGATGAAAAAAACAGGAAGAGATAAGCGTGTGATATATGTTAAATGGCAAAAAGTTGCTTCTGCTTCCAATCGCAGGTTACTATGCGCTTAATAAAACAAGTCCAGAGGGAACTTTGTGAATACATATTAATTTTGACAAATATATGTACAAGAAATTATTCGCCAATAAAAAATATGACATGAACATAAAATTTATTCTTTTTTCTTCTGGGCTAAAATATTTTATAAACAGTATAAACAGCAAAACTGTCCACTGCCTATATGGAGAAGATCTTACCTCACCTCTGAAATGGGGAGGCCAAAATTTACAGGCTGAAAAAAAAAGGAAAGAAGCCTGTTGAAAGTAGGAATAAGGATTTGCCCCCCCCCCTGGTTTTTTCATCCCTAAATATAGCCCAAGCTGTATTCTCATCCTTAAATTTAAAAAATTCCATTTCTGTCCCTGAAAATGTTAGCTAAAGATTTTGTAAGTTGTTCTTTTGGTTAGATCATGGGTAACAGAGCTGCCCATGTGTTGGGCAGATGGGCTTTTTTGAATTCTTTCTTGGGCTCCCCCCCCCCCCCCCCCCCCCCAACCCACCCTCTCCTCTCCCTAAGTTGTTGGTGGTTTTGGAGGAAGAAGAAACCTAGTCTGTTGTGGGCTTGTTTTGTTTTGTATCACTGCCCTTTCAATAAACATAATATAAAAATGTTCCACATTCTACTCTTCCGTTTACTCTTGTTTAAGTTTCAGGGATAAAAATAAAACCTAGATGATATTCTATGGATAAAAATACATCCTAAACTATATCTTTTTCATCCCTGAAATAGTTTAGGTTTTTTTTTCGTCCCTAAAATATATATATTGTTACATGTTGACAAAAAAATTTAACAAAATGGGTAACATCTTAAATTTTCAATGACGAAAATAGAAAATTCTAAAATTTCCAGACAAATATAGAACATGTAAGGATAAAAAGAATACTGTTTTCCTTTTTTATAAGGATGAGTTATTCTAGTAAACACTTGCAAAGTCCAAAAGACGTGCCCATAATAAACACTAACAAATAGAGAGAACAGGTTACAGGGCTGTTTATGATGTAGCGAATAGTTAGGAGACCATTGTCTTGAGTGTTCTGCAAGGTAAGGACTGGCACTGGAAGCCTGCAAGATTAGAAGTTCTGGTATCCATCTAAAGCAAGCTTCCTATAGTTGAAATTGATGAAAAAGATAAGCCCATTTGGATCCCTTCCAAGTCAGGTTATTATTATAGTGCAGACACTGGATAAGCTATCAGATTCCAACTTCCAGAGGACAAATGGTGGAAGATCATTTGGAAATACTGCATTTCCTAGGCAGCATGTGTACAATGATGATGCATTGACTACTAAAGACAGATTACTCCAATGGGGGTACAATGGTTATACAGCATGTGCTTATTGTAGAAGGCCGGAAAGCAGGAATCATCTGTATTTTGAATGTGCATTCACAAAAAGATTATGGAAGGAGGCTAAGAGATGCTGTCTGATAAGCAGGCTTGAAACTGGATGGGAGAAATTTGTTGAATGGTTTTTAAAGATCTTGAAAGGGAAAAGCCTAAAAGCTGTTCTTTACAAGCTTGCTTGAGGAGCTACTCTGTATCCTGTTCGGTATCAAAAAAATGCAAGGACTCTGGTGGTCAAGTAAAATCATAGTAGATCTTAGGTTAGGTTGCATTCGGAAACTTGAATTTGGATTTGGATTAGGATTTTAAATCAAAAGATTTGGAATGCCTTGATTTCAAATCCATTGATTTTAGATGTCATTTCAAATCCAAGGATTTTAAAGGTTTAAAATCCTTGGTGGATTTGGTCAAATCCAACTCCTTGATCTTTCAAAACTATCCAAACAAAGTATTTGAAATTTAATCATTCAAATCCATTTCCACATGCCCAAATTCTGCTATCAAGTTGGAAGTCAAAGCTCAAGTAAAAACAAGAGAGAACTTCAGCAATTTAGTCATGAATTGAGCCTCATGTTGTTAGCGGGATAGTCCTTTGACAGTCCTTAGCAAAAAAGCCTCTGGAAAAAAGTAATTTAGTTTTTTCTTTAGTTGCTCACGTTGAGAGGATTTTTTCTTTTGTTCTGAGTGGTGCAGGTCTGTCTGATGTCCTGTCAGTGCTTGTGTTAGTAGCCAATTAAGCTGCATGACTTGTATGTAATTGTGTTCTTTTTTATTTTTTTTCAATCCAATTGTTACAACAAGTGTTTGGGGGGGGGGGGGGTTGAATTCGAACCCTTGTCTCCTTATAAAGGAAACCAAGTAATGTCACTGCACTATAAGACTCTTGGCACTTGTAATTATGTTATTCGTTAATGAAAAGTACTAGCAAATTAAAAAAAAAAACAAACAAATAGAGAGTACAGCTTTGCAATTCATTTCATATGTAACTTGAAGAAGATACCATGTAAAGAAATAACTAGCCTTAGACAAGCCACAAGATGCTAAATAATTTGACAAATTTAACATGTATAAAATTTCACTATTTTACCCATCATGTATGGGTGCCAGAGACAGCTCAACAATAGACTTTCCAAATATATGAAATATTGGAATATTAGGGAGGAAAATCCAGTTTTAGAAACTCTGCATGCCTGCATCTTGATAAATAGCTAATACAGAAAGCACCTAAACATTTCAGATATAAAATTCACCAGCAGTAAGTTCCAGTGTTGTAAAAGCTCAAAATTCAAGACCTCAAGCATGCTTTTCCGAAACTTTTTGAAGAAGCCAAAAGTCACACCTACGTGTGTTTTTCTATTTTTTTGCTGAAAAATATATGGACCATTAAAATAACTGCTCGATCTTGAAGGATATGACATGGACATTGATGTAATATACAAAAACTATTCTTGGTGTTATATTACACAAACAATTTGTTGTTTACATATCAAGAGACATGAACATGGATAATTTACTATTCTTATGCTTTTTGGTCTTTCCCTTTTGAATATATTTTGATCCAATCAAATACTTTATTTGATCATATCTATCAAGGTCATATATTATTATAAAACAAAAGAGGATTATATAGAAATTTTATGCTTATATTTTCCCTGACTAGATTATTATACTATCGTCCATTAACAACTGTTATTACTATATTGAGTTTATAAACTTTATTATTATATGTTATGTATCTTTTTGTTTTTAATATATATATATATATATATATATAAGTGATAGTGATAATTTAATGACAAATACTAGTTCATAAACAATGGACATAAAGAAGTAGTAAAATCTCTAATAAAGGTCCCAGTACTTTCTGCATCCTTAAATATATGCCAATTACATCCACATCAAATAACCCACATCAAGCGTAATGGAACTAAGTTCCAAATCTTTGATGAACACTTACTAGCTAATTTCTCCATCCAAACAGCAAATCAATGACCTCTTTTGGTAACACCTATTGAATCCCAAATGATCAAACAAAAAAATTCCACAACTCAAACGTGGCAATGCAATGTAATAACAGATGATCCACCATCTCTCTTTTTTTTTTTTTTTTTTTTTTCTGGATAAGTCAGATGATCCACCATCTCTTCACTACATCAACAACAAATGATCCCTATCTGCAGTATTAACGCCCCATCAACAGTCATGCTAAGACTCAATCCGACTACCAATGCCTACATCAAAATATATGTACTGTATAAATTTATCCCACCCCACTCTAGTGCTCTTCCAAAAACCACATCCATGAGTTCCTCAAACAGGTTTTGAACTCCAACCAATCCACTCAACCACACACCTCCATAAACTTGCTTCCTCAACCCCCAGGGCACCAAAGCCACTACCCCAACAAAGCTTGGTTAAAAGTTGCAAGCTTCCTAATAATCAACCTTCCCTGAGCAACAAGAGTACACACTGTATCCCATCCTACCAAATGATGTTTTAACTCCTCTGCCACATCTCCCAACAAGAAGTTCCTCTATAATCTCGCAATCCTTTTTGCCACCCCAGTTGGGATAAAAAGGAAGGATAAATAATAAGTACGTAAAGTCAGCAAAGTGCTATTCCAAAAGCATCATCCTCCCCCCTTCGACAAGTGAAGTCTCTTCCAACCAACTAACCAACGCATCATCCTCTCTATAATAGGGTTCCATATCAATGTCAATTTGAAAGATGTCCCTACAATAGGGGTCCATCTTCTCGATGTATCTTTTTATTAGAGTTTTATATATATATATATATATATAAATTAGAGGTTACTCTATATTGTATTTGAAAAATGTGCATTTCCTAGACAGCATGTGTACAATGATGATGCATTGACTACTAAAGACAGATTACTCCAATGGAGGTACATTGGTTATACAGCATGTGCTTATTGTAGAATGCTGGAAAGCAGGAATCATCTGTATTTTGAATGTGCATTAACAAAAAGATTATGGAAGGAGGCTATGAGATGCTGTCTGATAAGCAGGCTTGAAACTGGATGGGAGAAATTTGTTGAATGGTTTTTAAAGATCTTGAAAGGGAAAAGCCTAAAAGCTGTTCTTTACAAGCTTGCTTGAGGAGCTACTCTGTATCCTGTTCGGTATCAAAAAAATGCAAGGACTCTGGTGGTCAAGTAAAATCATAGTAGATCTTAGGTTAGGTTGCATTCGGAAACTTGAATTCGGATTTGGATTTGAATTAGGATTTTAAATCAAAAGATTTGGAATGCCTTGATTTCAAATCCATTGATTTTAGATGTCATTTTAAATCCCCAAGGATTTTAAAAGTTTAAAATCCTTGGTGGATTTGGTCAAATCCAACTCCTTGATCTTTCAAAACTATCCAAACAAAGTCTTTGAAATTTAATTGTTCAAATCCATTTCCACATGCCCAAATTCTGTATCAAGTTGGAAGTCAAAGCTATTCCAAAAGCATAAGTACGTAAAGTCAGCAAAGTGCAATTCCAAAAGCATCATCCTCCCCGCTTTCGACAAGTAAAGTCTCTTCCAACCAACTAACCAGCGCACCATCCTCTCTATAATAGGGTTCCATATCCATGTCAATTTGAAAGATGTCCCTACAATAGGGGTCCATCTTCTCTATGTATCTTTTTATTAGAGTTTTATATATATATATATATATATAAAATTAGAGGTTACTCTATATTATATTTGAAAAATGTGCGCTTTACTTCAATTAGATGTGCAGATGCACTTGGTGCTAGCCTCCAAGAGGCCTGTACACTCAAGTGTGCTTGACGCTTTTACCAACTCTGGTGAGGTCAAGAGGATTCCAGCTATCAAATACTTAAAGCACTGTGATATATCACCAACAGTGAGGTCAAGAATATTCTAGCTATTAGGCTTGATTGATAAGCTATAGACATCCCACAGATACAAACGTCCCAAGTTAATTGTGTTATAGCTCCTCCCTCCCTCCCTCCCTCCCTCCCTGAATTGGGCCAAAGAGAGCAGCATTGAGAGGAGAGGGGTACAGAATGAGTCCCAATGACCAAATCTCAGATCATTCAGGCAGTGCTGAAGTCTAGCAAAGTCACGTTTTGGTACTTAAATTACATAAATTTTATGTCATTCTTCTACTGACATGTGGATGCTATAGAGCAAAAGGTACATCCATAATTGCTTCCTTATTTACCAAATAAGATAAAAAGAAATCAAGCCAATTAACTCATTGGATTGCATGACAAGGAGGTTCGGTTCGGCATTAAATGGGCAGACAGTAACAATCATTTTTATGTCATTACTAACATGATCACTTCTTATAACTCTAAAAAGGCCCAAGAAATCCTAATTAATCTTTTCTCTAGTTACATATGTAATGTTAAGATCTTCTCTAATTACCTCTAAAAGTTGAAAGACAAAATTGACATCTCAATAGTTAAGCTACCGAATTGACAGAATTAATAATTAAGATACCAAAAAGAACTTTGGCTAAATTAATAATTTAAACCTTTTTTTGCTTAAATCAATAAGTTACACATGTAGCCATTTCATTCTTAAAAAGGAGGGGGAGTGATTTTGAGGTAGAATTCATTACAGCTTTGGTAAAAGCATCAAGTGCACTTAAGCGTGAAAGTCTTTTAAAGTCTAGGTGCAAAGCGCAAAGCCCAAGCACGTGCTTGGTTGAAGTGCACATTCTCAAAATATAATTCTATAACCACTAAAATTGTCACCAACTTCTTCACATAATTTCTTTCACCCTTTGTTTTGTGGTGGGCCCAAAGTGAGAGTGTGTGAGAGAGCAAGTGAAATTTTATGTGCAAATTTTGGTGTCAGTAACACAACATATAAGGGGAAAAAAAAGTTAGTAATATATACTTTTTTGGCCTATTAGCTAAATGAATATTTCAATTGCACAAAGTTTGAAAGTTCAAATTTTAACTAAGTTCTTTCAATTTCTTAAAATTTTTTAAATAGTAAATTTGAAAACAATTATTATTGGAAAATATGGTAATAATCTAGTCATAGAAAGCTTTTTTTTTTTATAAGTTGACGTAAAAGTTTAAACATATCATTTTTAATTATTCAGTGTTTTAAAAAAATGCATAACCAAGTATATGCTTCAATTAAAATAAATCCAAAAGGCAGAGGTACAAAAGTACAGGGAATATTAAATTATCCTAATTCAATGTTATGTAAACACAAAATTGTTTGTGTGATACAATTTAAGAATAGTGTTTGTATAATGAATCAATGTCAAAAATATCAACACCATTTCCTTCAAGATCGGGCAGTTAACGGTTTTAACAGCACTGACATATTAGCCCTTGCAATTATTAAGGTTGTGTTTGGATACTTGAATTTGGATTTGAATTTTAAAGTGATGGATTTGAAATGTCTTACTTCCAAATCCAAATATTTAAGTATGTCATACAGATTTCTAAAATTTTATAGGTTAAGAAGTTATTTCAAATTCAAGGAACTTAATGGATTTGTCAAATACAAATCCTTGACCGTTTGCAAACTATCCAAACAAGTATTTAGATTTTAATCACCCAAATCCAAATCCAAATCATCGCGCCCAAATCTTAGCATCCAAACACACCACAATTACCCCCAAATATTTTAGAGTTAGCTTGGTTTTGTAAAAAAAAAAAAAAAAAAATTAGAGTTAGCTTGCTTTAACAGAAACCCTAAGTTTAATTTAAAAAATCAAAATCAAAATATAAAGCAGGACATGATATATAAGTAAATAGTAAGATCGAAGAACCAGATATGAAGGATTGTAATAAACGGAAAATAAATTACCGGAAAATTTGCTGGGAGGAAACGACGGCGTTTCGGAGCAGTGCCTCTCTTTCTTTCACACTGAGGGAGTGTGCTTGGTTCTTTTTAGAGGAGAGAAAAAATGCGGGGGGTTAGTGAAGAACAGCCATTAGCAAATCGGAGAGTGCCACGTCAACGTTCGTCTCTCCTCTGCCATTTGGGCGGGAAGAGAGTGAGCGATTGAGTCCAAATATGTGAGTTTCTCGAGGACTACCTTTTATGGCAATGACTGATGGGATTTTGATTTTCTTTGTGTAACGGCTTGATTTGATTCATTGTTGTGTGTAAAAACCCTTTTTTTTTTTAAAAGTTCTATTTTGCTTAAACGGCTACCGTTTAGACAGAGCATAATCTATGGCATGACGTTTTCATAAGGAAACACACTAGAGCACTTAAAACTTTTAAATTATGGCATGTAACCAAATTAAAATTAGGATGACAACGAGACGGGGTGGTTGGAATAGGGTCGGATTATGATTGTCCCATCCTCACACTAAATAGGAAATATCTTATCTTATCTTGTCTTGCTCCTCATTATAGGTCAAATTAAAACAATTATACTTAAATATATAATTCATTATTTTTAGCGAGCAATAATACAAATCAATGTGATGTAGTAGCTTTTAGCTTACCGCTTGTAACTGTAACAATTAATCTTTTTGTAACAAGCTGAATTGGATGAGATAGGAGCCAAGTTAATTAGAGACATTGTTGTAATCTGATTTACAGTTTAATTTATGAATAACTTGAGTTAGTTAGAACTTATAGAGATTAAACCAAACCAAGTCTATGCATTTATAAATAGCCTTACTAATGTAAAGTATAATAGTTTTTTTTAATAATAACCTTTTGAATAAGCCTGAGAGTTTTGTTTTCAAAAAAGTATTCTTGAAGAATTGATATTCTTTCGTTCCCTTTAACACAATTTAAAGCCATCAACTTATCTCTTTCTACTACCACGCATCTTTATCGCGATAATCACTTTACAAATACAATTTTTTGTGAAGTGGAGGGCAATAGTTGAAATTCAAATTTCTAGAAAGAAGCTTCATACATTCTAGCCTAGCCTTAAAAACCATTTGCATCACAATGGCATTTTACACACACTAGAGGGAGGTGGGGAGGGACACAAAATCTGTTCTTAACCAACCCGTTAATTCGAGGCAAAGAACTCACCTGTCCCCACCCCATTCCCTCTTCAGAGGAAGAAAACTCACATAGGGCAAGGACTATTTTGATTCAAAACTGTCTGCCCATTTCCAAGAAAATCTTCTTTTTGTATTTTGGAATTTTATGATAGTTGTTGACTCGACTTAAAAACTACCATTTAGCTAAGTGCAACAACAAGATTGTTTAATTAGATAATTGTGAATTAACAGTGGTCACAGTATGCGAATAAAAATCATCCTCATTTGTCTTGAAATTGATATATGGTCATTTCCTGGCGAAAATTTAATTTCCATGAAATTCCTGGTATACTTACTACATGATTTAAAATCCCCAGTCAAGTTAAGTACGATAATTAATTTTACTTAACATAACACCATGTACACTTTTAAATTCCTGAAAAATTAAATCTTCACATTGAAATTATCATTTTTTTTTTTTTAAGGTACGATGTGTCACAGAAAAAGCTCCTGTCTATCAAGCTTGGACTGGAATAAAGCCACATCCGAACAATAGTGAACTATAGTTCCTCCAATTAGCAGCAGATGTATAGCTCTCCCCAAACAACCCGCATAAAACAGTAAACACACAAATAGTAGTATGCAAAATTGCAAAAGTTGCAGCACATAAATTGCAAATTAGCTACAGTAGGCATTGTACACATTTTCAGCAGTTAATCTCCATATTTTGCTTTACTTACATGCAAATGTTTCTCTGCATCTTTGCCAGCTATTAGCAGACCATCAGTAATCAGACATGACATTCAAAATCCGAGCACCAGGGTTAGTCCTTCCTCCCTTACGCTTTATCGCACTATGGACAGTTAAATAGCATAGGAACCACATGAGCCAATTCTACTCCAGAACATGCTACAACAAGGGCTGTACTCCATTGTTTATGATTCCAGAACTGACCATCTACTTAAAAAGCCAAGGCATCACTCATGTTTTAGAACAACAGCTTCGAAAATGCCATCAGATCTGAAGTTAGGAGCAAACAGCCTTGGATCAACAGGTCCTGGAAGACTGAAAGAGAGCGTGAATGGTCCAGGTGGGCATAATTGCTGGAATTCCATCTCAAAAACACGCGACCGTTTCTTGATAGTTCTTCCACCAGCTGTTGACCCTTGGAGATGAACCTTGCCATTAGATTCAATCTCACAGCTGAACGGGCCTGCAACAATAAATGATATCAACTTGAGGAAGTTCAGAAAAGAGCACGCCACTTTTGAAGAATAGCATGAAACCAGGAAAGGAAAGCAACAAGTTGAAGCAAGATAGTTGGATTTGCTGATACACTGAAGCAAGCATGTGTTACAAAAACATGCACGATGTAGTTCACAAGACCAATAGATATAGTTCCATTCTCAAGAACCATGAATTGCATTGAATTTGTAAAATATTGTCAGATTATTGAACTGTTCCTGTATACTTGAATGATGCCCATATGACTTTTTATTTTCGTAATAAATGACTAATTACTGAAACATAACCTATAGGGCCAAACTAAGCTCTATGAATGATATACACGAGGCATGCTCACAGCACATAATTAGAGGGTTCAAGCAGAAAAGAAAATTGTATACCCTCCAAGTGGATTCATTTCTACCGTAATTTACCTGGGAATAAGGGTAGTACATCATGTGCACATATGCAGAGATAGGAACATGGTCTGCTGCTTATTCCAGAATGTGCAGTCTTTTGCACATGGACATACTCCAAAAACCACTTTTATGGATCTAGATTATCTGTCTAGCAAGCAGGAAGTCTTTACTTATCTAGGATCTAATGTCATCTTATGTGCAATACTTTGTTTTTTATTAGCAAATCTGAGAAATTCTGTGAAGGAAAGGAAAGAAAAAATTTGAAATTAAGATTCATCAGGTAAGCATATCTCTGTATTGATACAGCAGTAAACAAGTCACTATGATCAATAATCCAAATAGGGAAAAAAGTATTTGTATTATGTTTAATAATACCTAACAATGCTGAGAAACAGGAGGGACATACAGATCTATCCCATGAATGGATGTCAGCAATAGATTTTCAACTCTCTTTTTTTAGGCAAGTGTGCGGATGAGAGACAAGTGAGTCTATGCTCAACGCACAAGAAGAGACTTAAACCCTTGGGGCATTGTCACAAAATACAAGACTAACTACCAATTTCTATGTCAGAAAAACTCAAAGGAATTGACAGGGGCCGCACAAGCGGATGAACCCAACGACATGATAGATGAACTAAAAGCGATACAGCTTGCAAGAAAATATTTTCTGTTCACTAATATGGAGAAACACTTTACAACACACACCAGTACAGATTATAAGCATCACTGACCAGAATACGCTATGAGTCTATGACTAATTTAGAATGCAGCCTCTGCAAATATTTATGGCCTTGAACCAAAAAGGCCAATCCTCAGCTTCTGAGGTCTTTCACAGGACATCTCTATGGCCCATTATAGAGGTGCTCACCAATATGAACACAGGATTTGTAATTTAACAGAGCAACCATATGCAAATGGAAGCATGCAGAAACAGAGAGCAGCCAACTGATATATGTTATATAGTGAGCATGTTCATAAGTGTAAGACTTATCAATTACCAATGTACTAAATATCAAATATTAGCATGAAGAATTGAAGGGAAATGGGGAAAGGAAACAATCATACAAAAATCCTTCTTAACTCCTGGTAGAGCAACTCGGAATAAATATGCAGCTTTGCTGATACCAATGTCCACAGCACCAATAGGTGGTCCAATTTTCCCCTTTCTAGCAGTCCCACTCAAAACAATAGAAGCATGCGAGTTACAATCTTCTACATTTGGAATAGAGAGAAGAGGCATCACGACAGGTCCATCCAATTTACAAGTCCTCTCGTAAGTTCCTCTTTTACTTTGATGTTTTGACACAGGAACTACATGGGGAAATGCTGGCGTTGACAGAGGATCATTGCGGTGCCTTCTCATGTATTTTTGTCGAAATCTTGTTGATGAATTACCATTTCCTTTGGCAGTGTATTTTGCAGCTTTCTCCACACTACCATTCATGCAATTCTGCTCACCACCATTGCCAGCTTGGTACTCGTGCTTGTAACATAGGACTTCATTTATGTCTATTTTCAAATTATCAACACCAGCTAAAGATCTGAACCTTTCCAGATCCTCCTCTTTCATATATGATGTAATAGGATCACAAATAAGAACAATTCCCTTCACAATCCTGAAGCTTGCAGGGAACCATATCTGTTTATGAAGATTCAAAGGGAAAAGACTAGTGAACTGCTTACTTTCTTCTATCAACCCTGAGCTTGGGGAAGGAAGGGTTCCCTTTAGGTACATATGCAACATATTTGGTTTTAAGACGAGGCTAGGACTAGCTTTCCTCAGGACATAGTAATATAAGCTCTCCAATAGAGAAATGCTGACATATGAAGGGCCGAGATCGCTCAACGTATATGTTGCTAAACCTTCATTTAATTTTTGAAGTGCTGAGCACCTTGGGTTATCAGACTTGACATCAGGACCAAAGTAAGTGCTCATGATGAAATTGAGCAAAAAATGCTGGTTATCAAATGGTGGTTGGACTGAGCTTCCAGGAGTTCCATTTTCACCTTCTGAGCCCATGCCTTGCATCAACTTCTTTAAAAGTCACAAAAACCTGCTAAAACACCCTAAACATAAGTTAAATCAAATTATTATTTATTCCTGTCTAGAAGCATCACATTACAAATTTCTTCTATAGCTTTTAATGTTTTATTGACTTTGATTACTAACATGATTAATAATAATCAAAATGCAACAAAATGCTACTAGGCTATCTAAAAAGCACACCTCAGGGCTCATTGAATGCAATATTTTAATGAATGAAGAAATGGAATATGTTCAACCAAGTAAAAGGGCAGCTTCATTTAAAAAATGGGTCTAAGTTGGTTTACATATGAACTATAGAACGCTATGAAGCCATAGAGGAATACAAAAATACATATATTCACACACGCACACACGCATATTTTCCGTTGCTTTGTAGACCACTAATATCCAAATTTTAGTTTTTCAGATGAGTTAATTCTGCTTTATAGAGTTTAAACAAGTACATATGTTTCTTAATTCTTCAAACAAAAATAGACAATATAGGAAAATTCTCTTATATCTTACTTGGTGCTATACCAAAATTCTCATATATTTATTGGGGCTTTTATTCTCTAAATAGTAAATCCAAATTTTTACATCCATTTTTTTACGTCCACTTTTATGTTTTAAATGTGTACATTTTTTATCCCGCTTTTTAAAATGTGTACATTTCCACATCAATTGTGGATATATGGGTAAAATAATAGATGTAAACAAGTGTGAAAGAATATTTAGCCTATTTATTGATCGAAAATAAAACATAAAAACATTCTCATATATCTTCGGAAAAATCTTATTACACACTCTCTGTTCTCTGTTGCACCCTCCGTAAACACGGCGAAACATGATTTCAGTTAAAACTGTGAAATCATATTTTAAAAACATGATTTCAGTCATGCGACAGTGTGTATACAGCGAGTGTGTGTAATAAGAGTGTATGACCATCATTACTCATTTATCTTACACTGCTCTTCATCACCCAGTAGAAGATCAAAAGCCCTAGTCAGTCAAGACTAAAAACAATACATGCACTTTCAGATTTTATTTGCCATCAACTTTACCCATGAAAATGTGGTCCTAAGCTAGGCATTTAATATTTTCTAGACCCTCATTCTCACTCCCTTGCCCCACAACCGGACCCGGCCGTATTAAACACTAATATTGGTAAACATTATAGAACAAAGGCCAATTTCAAAACTTTAGAACAGTGAACACAGTTTTAACACGAATTCAACAGTAATTACAACAAAAAAATAAATTTCACTGTAATGTAAATATTAAAACACCTAAAAAAGGTGGCATTAAAATTGGGAGTGTAAGTGTGGGCTTAAGTTTACCGTATCTATTGTGGAGAGAACGGAATGATGATAAGCATTTGGTTTACAATGACGGAATGTGGTCAGTAATTTGCTCCTGTTTTGGCCCTAATGTGGGTTGAAAATGGGAAGCAGAGGTGTTTGTGTTTGTTTTTTTTTTTTTTTTTTTTTTCAGTGATAGAAAGTAAAATCACAATTTTGGAGTGTGGAGAGAGTGCGAGTGTGAGTGGGTTTTGTTCCCAGTGCCGCAGTGAGAGAGTCTCGTGTGGACCGCGTGTGAGGGCGTCCACTGTAGTTGTAAACTTGTAATTTGCAACATCGGGGGCAGGAGCTCGATTGGGCCCGACGTCGTTTTGTGTTACTAAATCCCGTGCCTTCTTTTTTTGAAGTAATTTTAGTGGCCATGTGTTTGTTACTTGTAACTTGTTAGGTCAAAAACCCGAAAGTTCTCGCCTTAACAAATGCTTTTGGTACTAAATCCCGTGCCTTCTTTTTTTAAAGAAATTTAAAATTTTATATTTATCTACCTTTAAAATAAATTTTGGAAACACCCTGAATTTTTTTTATGCCAATAAAATTAAATTTTGGTCCATAATTTGAGCAACTTAACAATATATTAAGGTATTTCAAGCAAAAAGAACCACATACTTTTATATTCTTTTAAACCTATATTACAGCTTTATTTTTAATTTTTGCTTTACTTGATACACTGTCATTGTACGACTATTTTTCCTCAAAAACATTATAATATACATTATACAACTAATTGGTCAAAGTCACATAAATTTAGTTTTTTTCATTGTACAACAACTTTTTTTTTCTTTTTTTTTTCCCGATAATTTTGATTAGAAAAAAAAAATAGTAGTTTTAGTTAATTAAGTGAATAAAATTAAAAAGTTACTTAATTTTTATATAACATCAATTATTTCATTATATATATATATATATAATAATAAAATTTTTATTTTTATGATTATAATTAAACATGTGATTGTCCATTCTAAGGAAATTTGATTAAATTTACATGAAAAGTGTCACTAAATATTATGTTTTTACATTTTGGTATCATATTATTAGTAATAAACTTATTATATTTTTTTTATATAATTTAAAATTTTATTAATTATATTATTTATGACGTCACCGGTTCGACCATCAGTCGAATCTCGGTCCAACCAAAAAACCAATAACCAATCTCTTTTTCAGTTCTTTCACAGTATTGGTTTATAAAACAATGGAAAAAACCCCAAAAAAAAATAATAATAAAAAACTTGGAACGAAAATCTGAAAAAAAAAAAAAAATTATAATAAAACCACTAACAAGGCCCAAACCAAATGCCAATAGAAAAGTCCAGTACAAGATCAATCTCATCTTAGACTAAGACTATCACTACTCCAACACCAACAAGATTACATTTTTAATTCAACAAGTATTAAAAAAAAAAATCCTTACTGCCTTAGGGCTTTGCGGATTCACAAGTCATTAAAAAATTTAAACTAAAACTAAATCAAACCTAAACGCTAAAAGGAAATAAGAAACTCACTTACTCTCCCCAAATATCGTCGTCCATTCCTGTTCAGCAACACTAACAACAACCACAATTGAACTCCATAGGCTTTAAGTTGTAAAACTTTATGTATTTGCATTTTTTTTTTTTGTCAATATATAAATTTTTCTTTTTATTAGATTATGATATTTATGCTTCTTGAGGAATACCCTGGAAAAAATTTCTAGAGCCGCCACTGCTAATGATTTGGGATTAGTTTGATAACATTGTTTTAGTAACGTTGTTTAAATGTTGTAGAAATACGTGTGGGTAAAAAAGTATTGTGAAAATACATGTTGTGTTGTTTAAACAACACAACTATGTGGGTCCTTTTTTGGACAGTGCCCAAGCCCAAGTAGAAACAAGGACCCTGGGCCCTTTACTTGTTATTTTAAGGGACTGGGCTTGGTTTACCGTAGATAAATGGGCTGATTACGAACCAGATGGTGCACAGAACACGAATCCTACAACACATACATGCTAGCAAACAAGAAGAACATGCATTGAACAACAAGAAACAGTAAAGGGGCAATGTGGTAAAGAAAGACACAAAATAAAACGTTAAGGGTCCTTAAGACAATGTGAAATATTCCATTACTTTCTTAATTGTGTAATACATAATGCTCAGTAGGACGTGTTACAAGGTCTAAATAAATTCAAAAATCACAAACTTAGATGGCTCTTTAGGCCTCTAAGACTTGCAAAGTTTGAATCCCTTTGAATCTAAGTGTGTTCTCTAGTGGCTGTTTGAGGATACCGGGCGGTGTTTCCCTCTCTTTTCTTTCTTTTTTGAATTCTAACAAAGTTTTCTCAATAATTCTACTTTAATTTATTGTTACTGAATGCCCTTCACTGTTGGCTGCTTCCCCTTTTTATAGTGTCATTCTAGGGTTTCCGGGGGTACCACTGATTCCCCTCATTTGCTCTCCTAGGTACCAGAATCAATGTTATGCCACCAACATTGGTAGCTGGTCCCTTCCTCATTTCTCGTAATTTTCTTCTTTTGGTGTTTCTTCCCCAAAAGTCTCTTGCTGACTTTCCGTTTTGGGGTGTCCTTCGAGAGCTGACCTTTGGTCCTTCTTCCTTCAATTCTTCAAAACATCACCTTTTTAGACTCAGCTTTTGGTTGCCTTTCCCTTTGTCATTTTTCTGAAGTGAGCTGATTCCTTCCTGCCAGGTTGAAAGTTTCCCAGCCACTTCCTTTCATGGTTCTTCTTTACAGGTTCCCCAAGGTACCAGCCTCTTGTTCATGAATTGTTGGTTTCCAAGTTTTATGATTCCTTTCTACATCATTGGGTGGCTAATACGAACATATCTGTTCTCGTTCCTTGTGTTTCTTGACACCCCCCTTGAACTATCTCAATCCAACCCTGTCTTTGCTGCACGTCCCAAGGATCCCAAACTTCTAGCAGTCCCCAAGTATCCCGGCCCAGTTCTTACCACTGGGCTCCCTAGTGATTTTCTAACCTTGGTGGGCTAGGCTTTTCTTCTTCCCTTCGTTTCATGAGTTCTAAGGCTTACCCATTCGTGGGTTTGGGTTCCTCCTTAAAACCCTTAATGGATTTGGGCCTACCATCTTTTTTCTTTATTGCAAGCTCAAGTGTTTTATTTTTTTATGGAATTCAATTCTCTATGCCATTTTAGGCCTTGGTGCAACATTTTGACTTTTTAGACCTCAACAACAACCAAACAGGCCCATGATAATGCAAGTATTTACAATATTAATGCTTCTTAGGACGACTTTTACCCTATTTTTATTTTGATTCCCCTTTGGAAAGGGAAGGAAAAGGGGGAGGATTGCGCCAAAAGAAGAAGAAGATAATACATCTTCTTCATATTTTGTTGGGTCATTGGTTCATTCCTCGAATTATATAGTTATATAAAAATAAGTTTAAGAGTTCATAAAATAAATATGAAAATTGATAAAAATAAGCACACTTAAATTATTAATTAAAATTAAGTCTAAAAAACAAGTCGCCTAATATAATTCAAACCCTAAATCTCACAAGTAACATCGCTAAAAAGATATGAAATTAAGGATGTCATATTGTAGCAAAGTTTTTGCTAAATAAAGTCTTATATATATATATATATAAAATAACTAAGAGTCAAAACGTTTGACTTTTTGCTAACCACTTCTCATTGCGCCACATGGCTACACAAATTAATGCCACTTTTACATTTAAAAATACCGAACAGTTGTGCCTTTTCATTTTGCCCATTAAGTTTCAGTATCTACTTACCATTTCACATAAGATTTATATATATATATATATATCACCTTTTCATAATTTAATTTTGTGATGATTAGAAATTTTTTGTGTGTGATTTAAATCATTTGAATTAATCGCTGGTGGTTGCGTATGATTTTGTGAGAGGATTTGTGAATTCTGCATGGTATTATGATTTTGGTTTGGCTCTTGTGTATGATATCTGTTTGCGACGATGATCTGCTTTGGAAATTTGCACCACTTTGGAGATTTCCTTGGTTAGTAACCATTAAGAACTTTTAAAACTATTTGGTTTTTTGTGATTGTTATGAATATACAAGCAGATTGTCTTTTGATTATTGTATATTATATTTGTTTTAATATGTTTAGGAATAGATGAGTTTCTTGGCCATGGTTATATTATATTGTATTCAACTGCTTGGATACTCATGTAATACAAATGGCTATTATATACCTATTGTGTTGATGAATGAATCATTACAGATTATCTTGGTTGGAGATATTGATGACCACTCCTTATTTGTAGAAAAACACTACAACGTTTATTAGGTTCTACAAATAGCAATTTTGTTGAAGACACAGATTTTTGTATTTCTGAGAAAGATGAAAGAAAAGAAGTTACTAAATAAATACGAACCACTATTTATACCCAAAGAATTACGACCTTTCAATAGACACATTGTCATTCAATATGCACTTTTTCAGTCAATAGTCATTTTTTCATTCAATGAGTACCTTTTCGATCAATAAGAACATTTTCATTCAATAGACACATTTTCAGTTAATAAGCACATTTTTGGTCAATAGACACGTTTTCATTTGCTAAGTAACTTTAATATATATCTAATATGAATGGTTATGACCTTTCAATAGGCACCTTTTAGTATATTCAACATGAAGGGTTGAGACCTTTCAATAGGCACCTTTTAATATATCTAATTTGAAGGATTATGACATTTCAATAAGTTTCTTTTGGTATATATCTTACAACCTATCTTATATATACCTATATATACAACACAAATTAAACTAGAACGCAACATTCTATCTCTTATTTCTTCCCACAAAAAACTAATAAATAAAACAACATTGCTTTCTTATGCCTAACTGATAAAAATTTGTACTTTTTCTTTCAATATCATTTTTTTTTTTAATTTCATGCATTTTTGCTTACTACTCAAACTAAAAAATAATGGTTTTTTTTTTCTTGAAACTCATTTAGTACCTATTCTCATGCATTACACAAGTTAGCGACTAATATATATCATATACTATATAATAAAATTTGGGCTTAGAAACTGTAGTTGCGCCAAGTGGCTTCGCCAAATTGCATAAATTTTTTTAGATTTTAAATATATATATATATAATTTCTCTTCTCCCATAATTTCTAAGTGGATAAAAATCTTAATTTGATTACAGTTGAATTACACTTGTGAAAGAACTAATATAGTTGCTTCACGTGTATGTTCAATGTTTTGCTGAGAAACAAGCACTTGGAGAAGTAAGCCAAAAGATATTGGACACTTAAGTAAACCTAGCAATATTGGACACATAGTGCTAAAAAGAATGAAAGATTTTAATGAACACAAAAACTTAATAATTTAATTAATAATATATCAATCTCTTCTTTGGATAGAAATAGACTTCTCTTAAGGGAAAAAAAACAATTTGGATAGACACAAAAGCATAATATTGTATTAGAACTAATCAATTATATTGAAGATTATAAAATTTCTAATAAATTTTATTGGAACACCATTATGATATGATATGCTTTAATTGATATCCAAAATGTAGTGTATTATATACTATATAATAAAAATTGAGCTTAAAAGCCGTGGTTGCGCCAAGTGTTTGCACCAAATTGCAGTAATTTTTAGATAAAAATAACGTTTTATTTGTTCTTATTAACTAGTATTATGCCCGTGCGATGCACGGTTTTATGGAAAAGCTTATAAAATAAATGTATAAATAATAATATATTTTAATAGAACACTATTTATGTAATTACATTTTTTTTCCTGATTAAATTATATTTCTAGTAGTAGTATTATATATTTGTGGTAGTGGTTACATAATTATCTCTAAAAAAAATTTCATATCCACAATTAAGCTTTTGTATTTATCTAAAAAATTAATAAAACAATAGAGAAAAAGTTGATAAGAATAACTATATAATTTTTTTTGAGAAAGTTGATAAAAATAATTAGGTTGTGTTGTTTCTATCTAAAAAAATTACTGCAATTTTTTAGTTGATAGAGTTTAACTTGAACTCAAACTTATGCCTTCCCTCATATTGTAAGTTTAATATTAAAAAAAAAAATTATTTAGTTTTTTTAGGGGTTTCTTTTAATGTAGTTTAGGTCCTTTAGGATAGTTATAAAGTTATCCCATAAAAATAAACTATATTTATACACGTGAAAAGAAGGGAAAAATTTTGATATCTATAATTTAGATTGTAATCAAATTAATATTTTTATCAACTTAGAAATTATAGGAGAAGAAAAATTATATATATATTTTTTTAAATCTAAAAATTGAAAAAAATTTCTGCAATATAGTGAAGTCACTTGGCGTTACCACGACGTTTAAGCTCAACTTTTATGCACAGGTTAATAAAAAAATTATATATAAATTTTAAAAAATATATTTTTTGATAATATAATCAAATCTAATAAAAAAATAGTAAAAATATTTTTAAAAATTAAGTTACATGGAAAATGTATATTATGTAACCTTTTTTTTTTTTTTTTTGCAAAAAAATATTATAAAATATTTTTAAAAATTATGATAAGTTTTAAATTTCTAAAAGCTCTTAGTAGTAAAATTGTAATTATATATATATATAGCACTTGAAAATATTTCCATTATACTTGCTAACATGCATGCATAGTGGTAGAAGTGCTAATCATATTTAAATTTCTTGTATAAATGACCAAAAACAAATTCCATAAATTACAAAATGTAAGTATTTAGATTGCAATGTAAATGTTTACTTATAAATTACCAGTCATAGCCATTTTAATGTTGCCATAAGTGACGAAATAATCTGTCTAGTCAATTAAGAACACCAAATCAAAAAATTATATCAATAATCAAGTTGAATTGAATTATCTAAAATTAAAAAAAAAAAATCATATAATTTAAGAAATTATTAAATAGATACTCAAAAAAAAAAAAAATGAAGATATATCTTCTTACATAAGTCTCCTAATTTCATGTGGTAGATAAGTTCCATCCCAAATAGTAATTTTTTTGTGACGAAAAAAATTTCCTCACTAATTTTCGTCGCTAAAAATACATTTTGTTGTAATGTAGATTCAGTGAAAAAATTTGGACCAAAATAAAAATTCCATGAATTAAAAGATATTCATCGTTACTAATGCCAAGAGATTGCAAACTGGATGCTGCTTTCTGTGGAAGTACTGCAAATCTAAAAGAATCTAATATACATTACCATTAGACAATGACATACTCTCTAATGACAACCAAAAATCAAGCTTCAAATCATTTACAAAAACACCTCCAATTCTGCAGATGCGTGTGACTAAAGATCTCAAAAGTAAACACATCATCTACTGGGGCTTCCGTTCTTCTATGTCAATGTTTAACAAATACAAATAATACTAATAATTAATTCTTAAATAGTAGAGTAGAGTAGACTTAGTAGAGTTTTAATTTAACTCAATTTCTCTTGGATTCAAACTTAATTTGTGGAGGTGTAAAAAATAATCACGTTAACTCAATTAAATATCACGTTACTGTTTTAGTTATTTGTTTATTTACATATACATGTAGAAATAGGTGTAATAATTTAAATGAAAAAAAAAAAAAAAAAGGATTAGATGAAGATGAAGATTTTGGATTGTAATCAAATTAAAAGAAATAGAGATGAAGAAAAGAATTTGGATTGTAGTTAACTTAAGATTTTTATCAACTTAGAAATAATAGGAGAAGAAGATAAGGAAAAAAATTATATCCATTTAGTAGACTTAAAGTTTTAGTTTAACTCAATTTCTCTTGGATTACTTTTCAATTAAATATCAAGTTGTTTTGTTTTGTTTTTTTTTTTTTTTTTTTTTTTTTTTTTTTTTTTTTTTTTTTTTAATTTACGTGTAGCAATAGGTGTAGTAATTTAAATGAAAAAAAAAAAAAAAAAGGATTAGGTGAAGATGAAGATGAAGATTTTTTAAAATCTAAAAATCTAACAAAATTTCTTCAGTTTGGTGCTGCCACTTGGCACAACCATTGCGTCTAAGCCCAACTTTTATTATATATAATATGATATGATATAATATGATTTCTTTAGATAAAATAACAACAATAGGTGTTTTAACAAAACATGCAACCTACCATAAGTGTTTTCTAAAATTTCAAAAAGAGATTAAATTTAGTTGGTTGGTACCATAAACAACCTACATTTGTGTCTATCTAAAATATTATCAACAAAGCCTAAAATCTATAGGATAGAATTAGCTATAAAAAAAGAAAAAAAAAAGGATAGAATTTCAAAAAAAAAAAAATTCATAAAAGCAAATAAGATAGAATATCAATAGGATAATATATGCATTGTTAATTTTTATCGTGTAACTACCCGTTTTGTTAGTTTTTTTTTTACTACGTTATGTCATCTTTTTCCTAATAATCAAGTAACAAAAGAAAGCATTTGATTTACAACTACAACTCTAATTGTGTCTATCTAAAATGTTATCAACAAAACCTAAAATTAATAGGATAGAATTACCTACATAAAAAAAAAGAGATAAAAAATACAGAAAAGCAAATAATATAGAATTTGTTTATAGGAAAATTAGATAGAATTGAATATTACTATTGTGTATCAAAGTACGTTTTTGTTTTGTTTTTTTTTTTACTACGTTTTTTTTTGGAGATAATTTTGCATCTTATGTCATCTTTTTCCTAATAAATAATAATAAAGTAAAATATATATATATATATATATATATTTGATTTTCATCACAACTCTTTCTTTTTGTTCCTATCATCTTCATCATAACCTAAAATTTTCTCTCTATATATACACACAGTTTTTTAGTATATTATTCTTTCTACTACCAACCTTACAATTATTTTCTATACTCTTCCCTTCTTCTCTCTACCGTACCTACAACCCTGCAGGTATTTTTTTTATCCTTTCATGAAATTGAATACATTTTGTGTATTTGTTGCCTTTTCATTATATACTATATGATTTTATCTACAAGTTTTATAGATATGCTGAAATTATATGTTTATGTTTACGAATTATGCTGAAAACATAAACTTATGTCTCTCTTAATCTCATAATCATCGCACCTTTTAGTCTTTTTTTTAGACGTCAATATAGCAAGCAGTATATTTGTATCATTTATTTAAAAGCAAAATTTGCTGTCAACATGAAATTGGATACAATAGAAAAAGAAGGATCTAAAATTGTTCTTATATCCATCAGCCCAAATTCCTATGTAAATCTATATTTACTTAACTCTATTATTAAATTTTTTTTCTTAAAAAAAAGTTTAGAAATTTAGATTGTTTTTCATTAATGAACTGGGATTTTGGCTTAATTTTGTTTTCAAAAGTTTTAATTATTAAATTCATTATTTTTTCATGTGTAATATTAATATATGTGTTATATTTATTTATTAGGAAGTTAGAATGTTACATTAAGTTAGGGTATTACTTTTACTTATTAGTAAGTTAGAATGTTACATATGTCGGTTTTATAGCTAAGTGGGTGATATAACTTATAACTATATGAATAAAATCAACACTACATCAAATGATTTAAATATCAAAATAAGATAATATACAAAATTCATGACTAAGACTGTGCAATGCTAAATATCAAAGTAAGACAATATACAAAATTCATTACTACAACCGTGCATTGCATGGGACTTTCACTAGAATTTGCTGTCAACATGAAATTGGATATAATATAAAAAGAAGGATCTAAAATTGTTCTTAAATCCATCAGTCCAAATTCCTATGTAAATCTATTTTTACTTAACTTTGTTTTCAATTTTTTTTCTTAAAAAAAATTTTAGAAATTTAGATTGTTTTTCATTAATGAATTGGGATTTTGGCTTAATTTTGTTTTCAAATGTTTTAATTATTAAATTCATTATTTTTTCATATGTAATATTAATACATGTGTTATATTTATTAGGAAGTTAGAATGTTACATTAAGTTATGGTATTACTTTTACTTATTAGTAAGTTAGAATGTTACATATGTCGGTTTTATAGCTAAGTGGGTGATATAACTTATAACTATATGAATAAAATCAACACTACAGCATATGATTTAAATATCAAAATAAGACAATATACAAAATTCATTACCAAAACTGTGCAATTATATCTATATAATATCTATATTTATATCTGAGGAGACATCATATACGGCACAATTTTTCGTTTGCTAAATGGTGGATGGTAGTAGTGATAGAAGCCATAAGATGCCTATCACGATTACAACTTGAAATGAAAAAAAAAATATATTTAAAACATAAGTTTATCGGTTATCATGTTTAAACTTATGCTTATCCTACATCACAGTTACAACTTGAAATGAAAAAAAAAATTAACTTTAGCTTATCAATTATCACATTTAAACTTATGCTTATCCCTTCAAAGTATTTGCGATTTAAAAATTTGCTTTCAATGCTACTTACCTTTTTTTTTTTTTTTTTTTTATCATCTTATTATTATCCCACCTATTACCAAAAAAATTTAACAATAACTTTAAACTTTTTATAACCATCCAATCTATCCAATTTTAAAGAATATTGTATTAGATAAGTTTAAACCCGAATACAAAGTTTGGATTAATACATAACTCTCTCTTTTCTTATCTAATAAAGAAATTTAAAATCACTATTCAGTATAAAACCAATCACAGGGTTTGGATTAATATATAACTCTTGCTTTTTTTTCTTTTTTTTCTTATCTAATAAAGAAATTTAAATCAACTAGTAAAGATTTTTTTTTTTGACTCAAATAATAGAACTAATAAAGAAATTTAAACTTTCTCAAAAAAAAAAAAAATAAAGAAATTTAAACTAATTATGTTCTACTAATGACTACTAAATATATATATATATATATATATTCAGTATAAATCTATTATTGTTATACATTATTCCCTTTACATATTAATAACTTTAAAAAACTTATTTTACAGGTCCGACTCTCCTCTTTAGATAATAAAGATTGTGCCCAAATCTGTGTATGAAGCTATGACTTATGAGTTATTTGAATGTTGGTAATAATGTTTTCATTGCCATAGAGCAACTAAGGTGTGGCCTTTATGTGTTATGTGGAATATCTTACATTTGTAATCAAAGAACATGCTTTTTTTTTTTAACTGGTCGCTAACCCGTGCTATGCATGGGAATCTACCTATTTGTGAGGTAGACTAAAATAATTTTATAAAAAATTTAAGAAACTACACCATTGCATGATTTACTCTTGTATGACTTCAATTTGTATTACAATTTTATTAAGAAGCCATTGCTTGAATATGCAATGGCTTACAAAAAAATTGTCAAACAGTTTCAGATACTGCAAAAAAATAACTCAAAAATTCAGATATTAAATTTTTAAAAAACCAAAAAATATTAAAGATTCAGATGATTCACTGCTTAGAAATTATTGAAACAAAACAAAATATATAACTAAATAATAGAAAAATATAAGAGAAAGATGGGCTACATTTGAAAGAATAATTTCAATTATTGCAAGCTTTTTTATCTTGTAAAAAACGGCTAAAGAGAGTTTGGTGATTCATGTATGAAAATTACTTTTTAAAAAATACATGAAAAATTATAAAATAAATTTTTTTTTTTTAACAAAGTAGAGAAGAAGAAAATAACATAAAAAGAGCTCATACCTCTACTCAGCTTTAATATATATATTGGGGTTTGCTTTGCTTTTATAGTGTTTATGATTAACCTCGCAATTTTGGAGATAAATTATCAATTTTTGAGTTTGAGTTTAAGTTGGATTTGTTAGAGAGATAGAGTTTCACTCTTTGTTAAATTTGGATTAAACAAAAATAATTTTGTTTAAAAAAAATGATAATGATGAGTTTGAGTTTAAATTGGACTTGTTAGAGAGATAGAGTTTTACTCCTTGTTAAGTTTGGATTAAACAAAAATAATTTTATTTAAATAAAATGATAATTTTATTTAAATATTGTACTGACATGAAAAATTGTGAGAGCTTTAGAGGCTTCAGTTATATATATATACTAGCATTATGCCCATGCGATGCACAACTTAATCAAAATTTATATGTAAATAGTTTTTTTTATTAATTTACTTAAAATTAGATAATAGAATAAATAATAAAAATAATTAAATATTTTACTTTTAAGTTATATAATAAATTCATATTGTGTGAAATTAAGGTATTATGAAATGCATATATATATATATATATATTGTGGCGACGAGAATAGGCCCAATGGGCTTATCTATACCTTGTCTCACAACCTATTTGTATGGTAGGATAGTAATTCCTACTATGGGTCGTTCGCAACTAGGAGACCCGATGAGAGCCCCTTTGATCTCCCTTTATGCACCACCTCACAATCCCACTGCCTCACTCTGTAGTAGTTACTCTCCTCTATATCTGACTTTTTCTCTCCTGTTTTTCCAACCCTTGTTTCTTCTTCCAATTTCATATTTATAGGGAATTGTTAGTGGGGTGATCATGATTGTCTTAAGATTTAATGGATTTAGAGGTCCAATCCCAGAAGGATTTAGTGGGTGTTTAGGTGGGAGTGGCTTTGGAAATGATTCCCACTACAGCGTACATGTACGGCAGCGATGTTTCCCGAGATCCCTCCGGGCAATACCATTATTGAGTGCTCGGGATAAACAGACGACTGTTCGGCAAAACGAAACGGACAACCACCTCGGCGGTAACGCTCATGCTCGGTAAAAAGGACTGGATCCTCAAACGGTATTTTGGGCCGGGCCCGTCCGTAGGGGGGTTCAGAACGTGGCCGGGAGAAACCGAAAGATAGGCCCATGGCCATTCTCAATGGCCCAAGGCCCAAATCGCATAGGCAAGCTTGCACTGCCAGGGCTCGTACATTAGCCCCCCCTTTGATTCCTGCTCGGTAAAGCGGGCAGGGATCAAGGGAAGAGACCAAAAGAAGGGGGAAAAGATCACATGCCCGGGGTACTGAAAAGGCACGCCTCTCTGGAGGCGACCAGTCGTCCAATAAATGTGCTCCTCAAAAGGTGTGTCGCGCGTGGCCTCATGACCTCAGCGACCTTAACCGCCTGCCAGCTCGCGAACCGAGGCGCGCGCACGCCCTTGGTTTCCGAACGGTCTCATTCTCATAATGCCTCATCATTGCGATTTGCTCCTCATTAATGCGCCCTCAACCGTCGCGCACCTTCGTTTCGTGCCTATAAGAAGCTTGCTCAAACCCACATTCTCACTTTTCAATTCCTTAGTTTCTGATATTTCTCTCTGCCGAGCACCTATCGCGCTAGTTGCCCACCAACCACTAGAATCAGCCTTCCTCTTAGTGCCAAAAGTAAGTACCTTTCCTCTCTCCTCTGTTTCAGTTTATTTCCTTCCAGTTTATTTTGATTCTTTAGCATTTGGGGATGGGTTTCGCTCACCTTTTAGACTCTAGAAACTCCCTAGTCACCTTTAGGCGTGACTACCAAATTCCCGATGACGTGGATGTGATGTACTGCCCCGAAGGTGACATTGCTCTCCATAGAGGGTCAGGCACCGCCTTCTTCCCGCTCATGTCAATACTGGAAGGTGGGGTTAGGTTCCCCATTGACCCCCTTTTACATAGAGCCCTTAGGTACTACGGTTTGTGCCCCGATCAACTCACCCCAAATTTTTACCGGGTAATGAGTTGTGTAAGTAAGTTAAACCATACGTTCGGTCTGCAACTGGACCACCATGATGTAAACCACATGTACAGCCTATGTGGGAAGAAAAAGACTAGCTATTACTTAAAGGTCAGGGACATGAGGATACGGTTGATTTCCTGCTTGCCGGACTCCAACAGAAACTCCGCCGGGGAGTTCGTCCGAGTTCGCGGCAACTGGTTTACCGGGGATGTTCCCCCACCTCTATCACGGCGCGAAGTGGGTGGGTGTCATTGCTAGACGCATTTTTTCATTATCTTTCTGCTTCTGTCTTTCTATCATTTGTTCTGACCAATTCCGTTCTTGTTGCAGACGGTTCGGTGTTTACCCAAGACATCCGATCGATCCACGTGCGGGACCTTAATTTTGTCCTTCGCTCCGAAATTTTTGTCCATCGAGACGGTCAGCTCCGAGCTTCCCACCTCATCCTCGGCGTTGAGCCTGTCTACACTACTTGGCAGCCCTTTGGCCAAGCCCTCCTGGTTGACAGCCCCCTTCTCTCTTATATCGACGTCCGGCACGCGAATTTTCTTCCGGCCAACCTCACAGTGGGCGAAGCTCGAGACGTTGGTCGGCGGTACACTTGTTCGAACGAGCTTGCCCCTATAAGAGACGCATCAGCCGAGGCGGCATCTCGGCGTCTAAGAGAGCTTGCACACATCGCTCTTCAGCGCGTGGCCGAAGCAGAGCCTGCCGACCAAGCAGACCAGCAGCAGCCCGAGCAAGAGCCAGAACAAGGAGCGGCGGAGTCAAGCAACTCATCCCACGCCCATCCTAGTGCTGGAGAGATGGTCGTCCGCAAAACCCTCTCAGTCAGCCGCTTCCTGCCGGGAGCACAGCAAGCCGCGCAGCGGCAGCCGGAGCAGGGGCTGGTCCATACTCCCCCCGTACATCCTCATCCTCCCACCGCGCATTCTAAGAAAAGGCAGAAGGTTACACATCAGCAATCAACCAGTCCTGGGGACGTCCAAACCCAAGCCCCCACGGCTCCGCCCAGGAGTGTTACCATTCAGGAGCCCCAGAGGCAGGTTGGGGTCTCCGCGGCGTCATCCTCTCGATCCGTTCCGGACTGGCAGCCCACTTACGAGCTGGATGGCAAGCCCCTCCCCGCAGATGCAAGCCTACGGGTGTGGGAAAAAGGGGAAGGGGGCCGTGTCGCACAGTGCCTGGCGCACGGCCTGTTATTGCCCGAGGATGTGAGCTCCTTTTCGGACGCGCCGGACGAGTACATGGGCCGGAGACTACAGTGGCATACCATCGCGGTAATATTCTTATACTTGCACTTGTTTTGTTTGTTTTCTTTTGCTGCACACCTAACATCATTCCCCTCGCCCGTTTTTAGGCTGCCCAGCTAGCTCATATCCTGAACGAGAGGGTAAAGGACCTTGTTCAGGACGTTGACCGGGAAAAGACCGGGAGGGAGGCAGCCGCGAAGTCTGCAAAGGAAAAGGCCAAAGCCGCAGAGGCTGCTGAAAAGAAGGCGGCCGCTGCCGAGAAAGAGAAAAAGCTGGCTGAGGAGAAAACGGCGGGTCTGGAGGCGAAGTAAAGTGAAACGGAGGTGAAGCTAGCTGAGGCAGTTAGCAAAAATACTGCTCTCGCCGAGGAAACTGCCGACTTTCGTGCCGCTTTGGAGGACGCCGGGACAAAATGGTATGATGAAGGGTTCGCGGATGCTGAAAAGGGGGTAGAGCCGGTCGTCTATGAGGCTCGGCAGTTGGCTTTTCATGATGGCTGGCTGGCCGCCCTGCAGGCTTTGGGGGTACCTGCTGACTCTCCTCTCAGAGACCCCGCCAAGATCCCTTTCACTGAGGCTCCTCCGGCAACGTAGATTCCCGCAGGTCATGGTGATGAAGAGGAGACGGACAGCCTAATGGAGCTGGTGGAGTAGATAGATGCCCACGTGGAACTGATTGGTGCGGAAGCAACCAACAACCCCTCTGCCGATGACCTGACCATAGGGAATGTGGGGCTTCAAGACCTTGCCACTGACGGTCGACAACAGGAAGTGCAGACTGGAGACCTGCCCGTGGACCTTATTGAATGACGGCCGTCCCGACGATACCTGAGCCTTTTCTCTTTTCTTATTTTGACTACCGTGCTTATGCCGCCGAGCTGTGGCGGCAAAACTTTTTATTTGCCTTTTCTATTTACTTTTTCTTATTTGTCGCCGGGTTTTGGTGACCGAACAATTGACTTATTCTTAGTTCCTTATTTTATTTAAGTAAAATGTTTGCCATGCTTGCTGTTATTGTTACTACTATTGTGAGTATGCATGCTTCTTTGGGCTTAGAAAGGTTTTCCAGTTCCTTACCTGATCGGTGAAGGAGATCGAACCGAGGATCGGTTTTTACTTTGATTATCCTACGTCCCATCATCCTCGGTGATGGATATCAAGCCGAGCGCCACTTTTATGTCTCTAGACTTTAGGATTTCCATTTATTCGTCGATGATTATCACCCCGAGGGGCCTGTTTACGGTCCTTACGTAGATTTTAAAGCCTCTACCTGCTCGGTGATGCAAACCGAAACGTTGGTCATGTTTCTGTCCTTAGACTGATTTTAGGATTCCACCTGCTCGGCGAAGGAAATCGAGCCGAGGGCCAGGTTTCTGTCCTTAGATAGATTTTAAGGTTTCCACCTGCTCGGCGATAGGAATCGAGCCGAGGGTCAGGCTTCTGTCCTTAGATAGATTTTAAGGTTTCCACCTGCTTGGCGATAGGAATCGAGCCGAGGGTCAGGCTTCCGCCCTTAGATAGATTTTAAGGTTTCCACCTGCTCGGCGATAGGAATCGAGCCGAGGGTCAGGTTTCCGTCCTTAGGTTGATTTTAAGGTTTCCACCTGCTCGGCGACAGGAATCGAGCCGAGGGTCAAGCTTCTGTCCTTAGGTTGATTTTAAGTTTCCACATGCTCGGCGAAAGGAATCGAGCCGAATATAGGGTTTCCAACGTAATTGACCTGCACAAATAGCTACTTTCATTAACATGAGCTAACGTACATGGGGGAACTATACAAGTCTTACTGATCACTCGGTTGATTAACAATAGAATCTCTTTAAGTTCTGAACATTCCATGGCCGAGCCAATGGTCTCTCATCTAGCTTCTCCAAGTAGTACGCTCCCGCCCCGGCGACAGCGGTAACTCTATACCACCCTTCCCAGTTCTGAGCTAACTTGCCTGCATGGGTGTCTCGCATGTGCCCCACTGCCCTTCTTAGGACTAGATCCCCTGCGTCAAAATTCCTCGCCTTCACTCCCCGGTCGTATCTTCTGGCCAGTTTTTGTTGGTACTCGGCTAGCCGGATAGTTGCAGCTTCGCGGCGTTCCTCTAACTTGTCTAGGTGCTGAACCAACATCTCGTCATTCACACCGGGATCGTACTTGGTGACTCGTGCGCTGCATATACTGACTTCGGTCGGAATAACGGCCTCGGCACCGTAGGTGAGAGAGAACGGTGTTTCCCCCGTGGATCTCCTTGGCGTTGTTCGGTAAGCCCACAGTACATTAGGTAGTTCCTCGGCCCAGTTCCCTTTCGCGTTCTCCAGTCTTCTCTTCAGCTCGTTCACTATTACCTTGTTGACAGCTTCAGCTTGGCCATTACTCTGCGGGTACGCCGGGGTGGAATACTTGTTGATGATGCCGAGTTCCGCGCAGAATTTCCGGAAAGCCCGGCTATCGAACTGCAGCCCATTGTCTGATACCAGGGAATTTAGGACTCCGAATCGGGTAACGACGTTTTTCCAGACGAATTTTTTCACATCCACGTCTCGTATATTTGCCAGGGCTTCTGCCTCCGCCCACTTGGTGAAATAGTCAACGGCTACGAGGACGAACCTTCGGTTTCCTGTTGCTCGGGGGAACGGCCCAAGTATATCCAGCCCCCACTGGGCGAACGGCCAGGGACTACTGACAGGATTAAGATGACCGGCAGACTGGTGGATCAGGGGAGCGTGTTTCTGGCATCGCTCGCATTTACGTACGTATTCGGCGGCATCCTTTTGCATTTGAGGCCACCAAAATCCCTGAGTCATTGCACGGTGAGCCAGTTAACGTCCTCCTACGTGGCTGCCACATACACCGTTGTGTAGCTCCGCTAGGAGCTCGCCTACCTTGTCCGAATGTAAGCATAAAAGATACGGCCCCCCAAATGATCTTCGGTACAACTTTCGGTCTTCTGATAACCAAAACCGGGGTGCCATTCTTCGGACTTTGTTTGCCTCCTTCTCGTCTGGGGGGATCCGGTCTTCGGCTAAAAACTCAATGATGGGGTCCATCCAGCTAGGCTCAGGCGTGGCAATTGCCGTGACTACCAGACAATCGGATGGAGTAATGCTCGGTTTCGGGATTAGCTCGATTCGTATAAGCCGAGGTATGGTCTCGGCTACGGAAGATGCTAAGGTGGCGAGGGAGTCAGCATGACTGTTCTGCGTCCGGGCTATTTGTACAAGCTTCGCTGCTTTAAACCCGGCCATGACCTGCTTTACTCGTTCCAGATATGCCTTCATCCGAGGGTCTCGGGCTTCAAAACTGCCGTGAACCTGATTGACAATTAGCCGGGAGTCCGAGTACACCTCAACTTCCTGGGCTCCCAAACTTGAGACTACGCCTAGCCCAGCCAACAGGGCCTCGTATTCTGCTTCATTGTTGGATGCCTTAAAGCCGAATCTGAAAGAATGCTCCAGGCGGATCCCTTCGGGCCCAATTACGACAATCCCCGCACCAGCCCCCGCGGAGCTGGAAGCACCATCCACGTACACTTTCCACTTACGGCATCCCACCTGGCAGACTACCTGGTAGGAGGCCCTGGGTGAAAACTCTGCTACGAAATCAGCCAGCACCTGTCCCTTCATGGCTGTCCTCGGCTTATACCGTACGTCGAAAGCCCCGAGCCTGGTCCCCCATTTTGCTAGCCGCCCCGTGAAATCGGACCGTCTCAGCAACGATTGTAAAGGATACTCGGTCAGCACATGTACGGTATGGGCCTGGAAGTAGTGTGGTAGTTTCCTAGTGGCATGCATGAGCGCGAGAACCAGCTTCTCCAATGGCAAGTATCTGGTTTCCGCGTCAACTAGAGTTTTGCTTATGTAATACACAGGCTGTTGAATCCCTCGGTCGCTTAGTAGTACGGCACTCACGGCGTGGTCAGTCACCGAGAGGTACATAAACAGATTTCCCCGGGCTCAGGGGCCGTCAGTACTGGTGCGTGTGTCAAATACTCCTTCAGATCTTGAAAAGCTTTTTCGCACTCGGCATTCCACTGGAACCCCTTCCACTTTTTTAAGAGCTGATAGAACGGTCGACAGCGATCCGAGAACCTGGAAATGAACCGGTTAAGGGCTGCTAACATCCCGGTCAGCACTTGTACTTCCTTCGGGTTACTCGGTGGTTGGAGGCGCTGCACGGCAGAAATCTGGTCCGGATTAACCTCTATGCCACGGCTGGAGATCAAATATCCCAAGAACTTCCCAGCCCCCACTCCGAAAACGCACTTCTCTGCATTAAGGCGCAGCCTATGCCGCCGTAGCACCTCAAACGTGTCTTGAAGATCCCCTACATGCCGTGCCTGCTGCTTACTCTTGACAACAAGATCGTCAATATATACTTCGACCGTCCTCCCGATCCTATCGCGAAACATCCTCGTCATCATCCGCTGGTATGTTGCCCCGGCGTTCTTTAGGCCGAATGGCATCACCGTGTAATGGTAATTGGCGTCGGGGGATATGAATGCAGTCTTCTCCTGATCTTCGCCGGCTAGGGAAATCTGATGATAGCCTTGAAATGCATCCAGGAAACTCATCCTCGGGTGTCCGTAAGTGGCGTCCACCAATTGATCAATCTTGGGCACAGGAAACGGATCCTTCGGGCATGCTCGGTTCAAATCCGTGAAGTCGACGCAGACTCTCCATTTGCCACTTTTCTTTCTTACCACCACGGTGTTTGCAAGCCATTCAGGGAAAAAAATCTCCTTTATTGCCCCCGCCACCTTCAGCTTTTGGACCTCGGATCTGACAGCATCAACGTGTTCTCGGGCTGCCCTTCTCGGCCTCTGCTTTTTGGGAGGGAATGATGTATCCACGTTGAGCCTGTGGACAATGAACTCGGGGTCCACCCTGGGTACTTCGTATGGACTCCATGCGAATACGTCCAGACTACGAACAAGGAATAATAACAATTCAACTTTCTCTTGGGTTGTCAAACTGACCCCGATTTGGAAGTGTTTGCCGTTGTCCGGCAGTATCCCGACCTTTACTACTTCCTCGGCGCAAGCTGTCCCCGAATCTTCTCGGGGGTGCGGTAATTGCTATAATGGAACCCCTCCGGTGTCCCCACCCGGTACTGCTTGCAGGCTCTCCCAGTTTGCTGCGGCTACGAGGCACTGTCTGGCAGTCCGCTGGCACCCCCGCACCACTACGACACCTTGTTCGGTGGGAAACTTAAGCTTCACATGTAAGGTGGACGGTACAGCTTTCATGGTGTGAATCCACGGTCTTCCCAGGATTGCCGTGTATGGCGAGAAGGAGTTAACTACTATGAAGATGACCTCTACTTCTTTTCCTCCTACGGTTACCGTCAGTGAAATCCGGCCCTCCGGTATCACTACTCTTCCGTCAAACGAAACCAGCGGCGTGTTATACTTCATCAAATTCTGATTCTTCAACCCAAGTCCATTGAACAAGTCCGGATACATTACGTCAGCCCCGCTGCCTTGATCTATCATCACTCTCTTCACGTCGAAACCGCTTATCCGAGCAGTGATCACTAGTGCATCTTCATGTGGTTGTATTGTGCCTTCTAGGTCGTTATCTCCGAAAGCGAGGGACTCCCGGGAGAATTTTGCTCTCTTCTCCACTCTCTCGGCGCCCTGCAACTCTCCCGTGGATGCTACTGTTAACACCCCCCGCCTCGTAACTGTCTTGCCTCCCATGGGCAAAAGGATCATCTCGATTACCCCGAGCGGTGGAGGGGTGGGAATTCCCTTCTGCCGACTTCCTTGATCACCAGGATTCACAACGAACTCCTTCAGATGTCCGGCCCTTACTAGCTGCCCCAAATGGTCTTTCAGTACCCGACATTGCTCGGTGGTGTGCCCTTTGTCCTTATGATAACTGCAGTACAAGTTCTGATTCCGCCGGGATGGATCACCGCCCATTTTATTCGGCCACCTGAAATACGGCCCGCCCTTGATTCTTTCTAGTATCTGGTGCACCGGCTCCTTGAACGTTGCATTCACCTCCCCTGCCTGCCAAAGGGGCTCCTGCGCTCTCCACTCCTTTCGAGGCCTTGACTGGAGGTTTGCTTGCCGAGGACGGCTTATTTGCGGGGCCTTGCCCTTGCTCTGCAGCCGATCATCCTTTAGGCGCTTATACTCTTCGATGCGCCTCATGAGCTGCCTCATGTCCTCGGGCGACTTCTTCGTAAGTGACTCCCGCAATTCCGAATCCTCTGGCAGGCCCATCCGGAAGGTACTTGCCGCGATCTTCTCGTTGCCCCCACCTATCTCATTATACAGCTCCCAGTACCGGCTGGCGTAGCTACGAAGGGTTTCCCCCACCCCCATCTTCATTGACAGTAGGGCATCAACTGGCTTTGGCACTCTGCTACAAGTCACGAACCGCATTCCGAACTCCTGGACCAGCTCGGCAAATGAGTGTATGGACCTCTTCCGTAGCCCGTTAAACCACCTCAGAGCGGTTGGGCCAAGGCTGGAGGGAAACATCTTGCACATCAGCGCGTCATTTTGAGAATGTAGGGACATCATATGGATGTAGTGGCTGACGTGCTCAACGGGGTCCGTCTTCCCGTCGTAGATATTGAACGGGGGTCGCGGGAATTTGTTCGGCATTTCGGCCCGCTCAATGTCGTCAGAAAAAGGGGACTGAGCGACTCCGCGTAGGGCGCGGCTTAGCGCATCCATAGCAGCATTACCCGGCTTCTGTTCCTCGGGAGAGTCAGACCCCCGGTCCACATGACCTCGCGATCGCGAATGGCGTTGGCGGCGAGGGAGCTCCCGTGAGTATGATCTTCCTCGGCGATAGTGGGACCCTTGCGAACGTGATCGTTCCTTTCGCCGATGGGACCCCGAATGGGTGGAATCTTCCTCCCGGCGATCTCCCGCGGCTTCGGCCCTTCTCTCCCGGTCGTCTCTCTCCCTCCTTCGTCGCCTGTCCTCCGCCTCCAACTCGAAATCTCTCACCCGTTTCCTCAACCGTTCGATCTCCTGGTCCCTCCCATCGTGTTGCCTTTGCCCCGAGAGGTTTGTTACTGACCGCTGCGTCTGGTATGACCCCTCCCCAAGGCCGGACAAACCCTCTCGTTCGCGGTTCCTGTCTTCGCGCCTTTTCTGCCTTCTTTCTCGCCAGGATGATCCCCGAGAGGATCCCTCCGAACCAACTTCTTCCCCGCTCCCCGAACGCCTCCCGGACATCGTCTCGTACGCGAGTCTCAGTCGAACAACTGCTTCGTAGGCGACTCCCCACAGACGGCGCCAATTGTGGCGACGAGAATAGGCCCAATGGGCTTATCTATACCTTGTCTCACAACCTATTTGTATGGTGGGATAGTAATTCCTACTATGGGTCGTTCGCAACTAGGAGACCCGATGAGAGCCCCTTTGATCTCCCTTTATGCACCACCTCACAATCCCACTGCCTCACTCTGTAGTAGTTACTCTCCTCTATATCTGACTTTTTCTCTCCTGTTTTTCCAACCCTTGTTTCTTCTTCCAATTTCATATTTATAGGGAATTGTTAGTGGGGTGATCATGATTGTCTTAAGATTTAATGGATTTAGAGGTCCAATCCCAGAAGGATTTAGTGGGTGTTTAGGTGGGAGTGGCTTTGGAAATGATTCCTACTACAGCGTACATGTACGGCAGCGATGTTTCCCGAGATCCCTCCAGGCAATACCATTATTGAGTGCTCGGGATAAACAGACGACTGTTCAGCAAAACGAAACGGACAACCACCTCGGCGGTAACGCTCATGCTCGGTAAAAAGGACTGGATCCTCAAACGGCATTTTGGGCCGGGCCCGTCCGTAGGGGGGTTCAGAACGTGGCCGGGAGAAACCGAAAGATAGGCCCATGGCCATTCTCAATGGCCCAAGGCCCAAATCGCATAGGCAAGCTTGCACTGCCAGGGCCCGTACATATATATATAAATAGTAACTTATTAAAATAGTGCAATAAATTGTTTGTTTTCAGAATGCGTAAGATGATTTATTCTTTTTTTTTTTTTTTGTCAATATCATAAAACAAAATTTGTATGCTTTGCTTCAAACTTACATGGATTTGAATTTGTCACTTATTTTTTTGCAAAATTTGTCATTATTTAATATATATATATATATTAGTTTTTTTTTTTTTTGGGTTACTTTATCCTAATTTTTTTTTTGTTTTGACCTAAATTAGATTTTTTTTTTTAATTAAGTTTCCGTTAATGTTAATACATATTAGCTATCTTTTGATACTTTATCCACACACAAAAAAACAATAATTAACGTTTAAATTAGGCTAATAGTAAAATTGTTACTTTATAAAAAAATTGATACAATACTTATTGTTATTTTATCCAAATAAGTTGATAAGAACATATAGAATAAGAGTCTTAAACTTAAACTTGAATTGTTTGTTAAATGGATAAAATGAAGAATTTGGATTGTAATCAAATTAATATTTATCAACTTAAAAATTATAGGAGAAGAAAAATTATATATATATATATATTTATATATTTTTTTAAAAAATCTAAAAATCTAAAAACATTTCTGCAATTAAAGATGCATTAGAGCGTGTAGTATAGTAATTAAAAAAAAAAAAAAAGGAAAGTTGTTGCTTTTTTTATTATACACTACATGTAAAAAATAAGGATTAGATGAAGAATTTGGATTGTAATCAAATTAAGATTAAATAAGGATTAGATGGATTATATTAGGAATTTGGATTATAAACAAATTAAGATTTTTATTAACTTAGAGATTATGGGAGAAGAAAAATTATATTATATTTATTTTTTAAATCTAAAAATCTAAAAAAAAATCTGATAAACTTATAAATATATATTTTATATGATAAACAATAACGAAATAAATAATTATTATAATAACAAAATAAATAAATTGTATTGGTATAATAACTATCAAATATAAAATGATAACATCTAAATAAAAAACTTATTATTAATTTTGTAACATACCAATTGTGCTCTAATGAGAATTTTGTATCTTTGTGAGATTGTTGAGTATCTCTTTGTACACTATATGTATTCTTGCTCTTGTTTATCATTGTTCTTTATTAGAAAATTTAATGATTGATAAAAATCAAATTGTTATGAACAATTTATCATCAAATTATCAACACATGCTTAGTAATAAGCTAAAAAGAATATTGTTCTCTAAATCAAATTTGAGATGATGAAAGCAACATATTACCATTGGAACCCACGTCATAAAACACAAAATAATTTAAAAAATCATGTCTAAGCATATTTAATGATTGATTTTCAAACTATAATCATATAAATTGGATAAAACTTAAAAAATTAGGTTAAATAAAAGACAAAAAATACACAAAACCTATTCAATTTAATGAAAAAAAAAATAGAGAAAACAAATACATACCTGCAAGGTTGTAGATAGAAGAATAAAGAAAAAGAACAGTATGGTAAGTTTTCATCATGAATTATTTGATATATATACACTTCACATTGAAGAAGTTGATATGAACAAAAAGTCTAATGTTAGTCTAATTTGTGGAAGTGTAAAGCTGAAGTAAATCTTAAAAAAAGTAACGTGTGAACAGAAAATCCAAAGAAAAAAAAAATCACTTTGTGTTAAGAGGAAATCCAAAGAATTTAAGTGTTTTATTTAAACACTAAAAGTAGTTACTTATGTAAAATGGCTTTACCAAATTGCAACAATTTTTTCCAAACATGACTCATTTTCACGTTAGCCACAAAATTGTAGATACGGTCAGATTGTATAATGCTTATCTAAATAGTTATTGAGCACAAAATAATAATAATAATTATGTAAAATGGCTTTACCAAATTGCAACAATTTTTTCTAAACATGACTCATTTTCACGTTAGCCACAAAATTGTAGATATGGTCAGATTGTATAATGCTTATCTAAATAGTTATTGAGCACAACATAATATTATTATTTTTATTACTATAATAAGAAAAACAAAAACGAAAACA
The DNA here is from genome assembly GCA_023621385.1 of Quercus gilva. Lineage (NCBI taxonomy): Eukaryota > Viridiplantae > Streptophyta > Magnoliopsida > Fagales > Fagaceae > Quercus > Quercus gilva. The sequence continues at coordinate 16,977,722 of CM042474.1, forward strand.
TATCAAGTCGGTTAATGTTTTCTCAAAAAAAAAAAAAAAAAATGGTTAATGGATAATATATATCTACCAAGTACCAACAGAGTAAAAAAAAAAAAAAAAAACACCATAGTTCTCCTCACCCATGAATGTTGAGTATGTGTAAGTGAAGTAAATTTATGGCTATCCATAAAAGAAATAGTGAATTTGTGGAAAATCTAAAATTTAACAATAATATAATTTATGTAAAATTTTATCATTTAAATTGTAACAAATTTAAATTTTATTCAAATTAAGGGATAAAATTTAAAAATAGTATGATTATGTAAAACTTTATCATTTAAATTTTAACAAATTTAAATTGTATTCAAATTAAAAGTCTTTTATAAAATTTTTTAAAACAATCCACGTTTTTCCCCTTCAAATTGCATCTACGTGTAGTAATATAATTTTTTTTAAAAAAATAAGGATTAGCTGAAGATTTTGAATTGTAATCAAATTGATATTTTTTATTAACTTAAAAATTATAATAAAAAAAAAGGATTAGATGAAGAATTTGGATTGTAATCAAATTAATATTTTTTATCAACTTAGAAATTATAGAAATAGAAGATAAGGACAAAAAAATTTATATCTATTTTTTTTTTAAATTCTAAAAAAATTTCTGCAATTTAGTGAAGCCACTTGGCGCAACCACAGCATCTAAGCCCAATTTTTATTATATATATAATATGATATGATATATATTATTTGTAATAGTTATTTAACCGATTATCCCGTGCATCGCCCAAGTTAGCCACTAATTACATTATATTTTTTAAAATTCTAGAAATAAAGGCATATTTTACAATTCAAAGTCATATTCTATACATATTACACATCTCACTAGTTGCTTTATTCCCATGGATTACGATGTGAACTAAAACTTGAAGCTCTATCTTTATTGAAAAGTCAAGCATCAATCTCATTATAAAATTATAGTTTTCATTATGCTTTAAATTCAAACAAGGGTACTACAATGAACCCATAAATGTAATTTAATTCAAAATTACAACAGCAGATGAATCATAACACCCCGTTTGGCTTGCATGGGTTGCAAGATAACCATGGGGTCTTACTAGGTTTAATCGGTTCAATTGTATAAGTGGTCCAATTAAACAACTGGATTGATTTAAGCACTAGTTCATTGGATTACTAGTTCGATCGGTGAGTTGAGTCAGGTTTAATAATTATGTCAAAGAGTATAAAAAAAGAATATGTTGTGAGACCTAAGTAGGTAAGGCCAAATCCAAATGAAAAATTGGTCAACAGTAAGTTTAGTGAATGAAACCCAACCCACTCTCTCAAAAAAAAAAAAAAAAAAAAAGAAACCCAACCCGTCTTATAACTTTTTAATTTTTAAGTCTTTTTATGTGATTGCATTTGATTCAATCTTAGATTCTCTCACCTCTTCTTGATTGACTTGTAACCACCCTATCTCCATCACCACCATCAATGAGATTCAAAATCAGGCAAAGCACTCCATGAATTCCCCCGCGTCATGATCGCAATCACTAGAAGATCAACCTAATACCTCACTTCTTACATCGACAATCCATGTTTGTGTCATTGTGTGGGATGGAGTTGATGTGTAATTTTTTTTTTTAAATATTAAAAATATTGTCCCTTAATTTAAAAAATGACACATCGTTACTTTATTAACCACTATGAGCAATGAGACTAACAACACACATTTTTTAAGCTTCAATTTCCAATATCTTATTTGAAACTTTAAAAGATAGAACAAAGCATCACGTATTAATTCATACTTCATAACTTTGTCGTGGCTTCGTCGGCATTTTAAAACATTAGTCCCCCACTCCCCATTGCAGCGGCCAATGCAGCATGCGAGATGGAAGAAGTTTGAAAAAGCACAAGTTTATGAGTATGACCAAACTGTGATGATGTGATGTGATTTTCAAGAAAAAAAATGTAGTATGAAAATTCGAGATCCTGATTCTAAAAATTAAAGCTATTCCCTATTCTATTCCTTCATTCTTCACAGCGATCCCCAAGCATTTGGGGTTGAATCTTAAGGGTCCCCCTTGATCTGATCCATTTCTTTATCGCTTTCTGTACATAATGGAGCCCACCCACACTCTCCGACCTGGAAATATGACATCAAATTTTTTGAGCATTTAAAACAAAAAAAAAAGTTCTTATCAAACAAACGATACAAGAAATTTTAAAAAATGGGGTGAGAGAGGCTCGAACTCTCGACCTCAGGATCACTCAGAAGCTATGAGACCTACGCGCTAGCCAACTGCGCCACCACCCCTTATGTTATTGTTTGCAAAATTTTTTAATTACATACATAAAATAGAAGTGTATGATACTGCCATTTCTAAGTTCACGGGGTTCTTTATGATATTCCTTCCAACCTGGCTATATGACTAAACTAATTGGGATTGCACATCTGAATATCTAATCATTAGTCCATCAGTGTTAGTCCTGTTAAATCTTATCTATATTATAAGGCTAAGCAAAAACTACAATACCAAAAAATACCAAACTTGCAGTGTAGTTTATTATTTTTTGACGATGTAGAAGTTTTTATTCTCTTTTCTTTTTCATTTGCTCTTTTCCTTTTTTCCCACCTCGCTATATCCAGGGCTAAGTATATGATACATGCTGAGAGTAAACTAACAAGGAAAGGATTCACTTTATGACAGAAAAGAATTGTACAAACGTGACAAATGTTGAATATGCAAGCTGTCACAAGGTTAGGCCCACCAAGAACTAATCTTAACTTTATCAAAGTGTTTGGCACAACCTATTAAACCAACGGCTGTGATCATCTCTGATCATATATGCATGCACCATGTGAACTAGATGTGGATTATATACTATACTTCTTTCTAAATTTTCCCTTCATATGATCCTAAATTCTCAAACCCATCTTCAAGAAAAAAGCTAAGTTGGACCCGTCAAAGCCAATCATTTCAAATGCTTGAGACTTACATTGCTTTGAGCTGACGGGAAGCCTTGAACCTTGAGCTCACACAACCCCTAAATCCCCCCTCTCTCGATATTAACTGTTTTCTTGTTTTCTGGTTTTTGTGTCTCTCTTTGGAAAAGCAAAGCAAGGCAAAGCAGATTATTTCATCTAGTTCTAGTAGCTGACCAAAAACCAAGACCCACTTTACTGTCTACTCCCAACTTTAATTGCTTATGTTATGTCTTCTCTGCTATATATATCTGCCTGACATTCCCTGTCTGTCTCATTCATTCCCACCCATCATTCCAATTGTTTCTTCTAGACCATTGTCTTTGTTTCACTTTATTGCTCCATTCCTATTACCAGTAGATCATCATCAAATTATCATCTTTCCAGTCTAACATTCTTCATGGAGGTACATTATCTACATTTCCTATTGTTTTCGTTGCAATTTTTGAGGCCCTTTGTGTGCATGTGAATGTGCACTTTAATGACATTGCATATCACTAGAAATTGGACAATCATTGATTTCGAAAGCATTATTGATGCAATTCTAAGATACGGGAAAATGCATTTTTCTCACCTAACCACCATTTGCAAGTGGTTTTACTTATCTCCTATCACTCCTCTAGTTAACTGCCAACAAATGCATTTGTTTTCTCTGTAGCACATTTTAGTTAAGACTGAGCTTTTTTCTTTTTTTTTTGGGCAGACTGTTGAATTGAAGGTGGAGATGGTTGGCATACATGAGAAAAGACTCAGGAAATGCTTGTCAAAATTGAAAGGTATATATACGTTGCTTTCTTTCCGAGTTATTGATCAGTGCAGCCAGCATGACAGGCAGCTTTTTAACAAAGCTAATCATGACTCTGCATAATGTAGAAGCAACTTGGCAATCATATCTGTTAGAATTATGGTTAATTCATCATTTTCTAACAACTCAAACTTTTGGGACAATCGATAATTTATCAATATCATTGTTCAACAAAGTTGATGATTGATTGATTGCTCATTTCCAAAAAAATAGTCTTCATCTTAATTAGCAGGACAATGCCATGCCAGCATTTCATCTTTATTGCACCTCTCTCTCTCTCTCTCTCCCTCTCTCTCTCTCTCTCTCGTTTTTTATTCTTAACCAATCAATGTAATTTGCTTTATGTTTGATCCTTGGTCACTTACAGGGATAGAGAAAGTGGAAGTTGATGCAAATAGTCAGAAGGTGGTGGTCACCGGATATGCACACCGGAACAAAATTCTTAAAGCAGTAAGGAGAGGTGGTCTGAAAGCTGACTTCTGGTCTGCACAAAACGAGCTTCTTAGTACTTATGCCAGTGCCAGTTATGGAAGCTTGAGATTCAACAATTTCAACTTGTTTTAGTAGTTTTTTTTTTTTTCCTCTTTCTTTTGTTTTTTTTACTCTTATGGGATCATATACCGAGGTTATGTTTGTGTTTTTCATATCATTTTATTTTTTATTTATTTTTTGTTTCCCCTTTTTCTTTTACAAAAGAACTGTCCCAAGTTCAATGATGATACATATAGAGTGAAATGGAAGAGTCTTAAGTTTTGCAGCTTTGCCCAGTACCTTGGACTCGATGATCGATATAGTATTAAATTAAAATTCTTGAATTATATATCAATCATTATTCATTATGATGTGGAAGTGAATGGTTGGTCTAACATGAAAAGAAGATTTCTGTACTACAACTCTCTCTGCCTCTGGTCCCTCTAATTCCCACTAATCGAATTCGAATTCTTGGAGTACTGCTTGATTCGCATTGTTGCTGTTTTGAGGATAAATATTTTTTCCATTTTGCGAAAAATTGTGTCCCTAGAGTCTAGACAATGTCCACATAAAGGAACAACAGGTATTTGCTGTCAACCTTGGTATAAAAAGTACTATCTCATACTCGTTTCTCTCATATGCGTACTGACCCAAATGAGGAATAGTATAACATATCAGAAGAGATATTACATAATATTTACATAAGAAACCTTCCCCTAGCCTTTTTTTTAATTAAAAAAAAAAAAAGATTACATAAGATACCATGATCTTTATCCAAAAAAAAAAAGAAGATACCTTAACCTATGCAAACAATATATGTTATCCCTTTATTTTTTTATTTTTTTGAAAATCCCCTTAATATTTTATTAAACATATAAAATGGTCATAATTAACTCGTTATTATAAGAATAAATAAAGTCATTAATGTGCAGTAATACTCTCTTAGAGGAGTCAGTCACCATTTTATTTGTAAATATAAGCAGTTAAGCACATGAATTTTCACTTCTTTCTGTAAAGGTCTAACTCAAGATATTGCACTCAAGAATTAATTAGATTTAATATAAAATAATCAAATTTCCCATCAACCTTTAACCCTTGTTTTAAAACGACCTCTATGCCATGAAATGTTTCACTTTATATTAGTTTGTATATTTTTAAAATGTTAAAAAAAAAAATCTTGAAATCAACAGGTATATAAAAAATACTAACGTGACAAACAAAACTCATGTAATTGGGGTCATATAGATGCATGAAGCTTATGTATCAAGAACACTGTAAAGAGAGAGAGAGAAAAAAAGAATCAACAAATGTAGGGTCTATTTGGGATTCGCTTATTTTGCTGAAACTGAAAACTTTTTGCTGAAAATACTGTAAATAAATGTAAAAGTTAGCTGAAATAATACAGTGAAACCCATGAATAGTAGCAAAAATAGCTGAATAGTAAAATAAGCTAGCAAAAAATAAGCTATCCAAACAGACACCATAGTGTACATTCACTAAATTTAATGATAATCAAAAACTAACCAAGCCAATCTGAATCCTAACTAAGAAGTGTGGGAAAATGAGTACTCATGCCTCATCTTCTCACATCATATTTACATAATCAAATAGTTTTAAAATTATTTAAAAATCAATTAAGAAACTTCAAAGGATATTTAAGTCATTTTTGTTAGTACCAATTGGGTTACAAGATTCTTAACTCAAAGATAATTGAATTGAATTTCGTATAAAAAAAAAAAGATAATTGAATTTAAATAGGCGAAAATAGGTAAGTAATTTTTTTTTTTAACTATCTAGTTAGTAGTTAAGGTTTTAAAACTATATTTTTTACTAGCATCTCGAGTTTAAGAGACTCGATTTAGGGCCCATAAATCGAGTTTTTGAAGGTCGATTTTCATGTTTTGATCGGGTCTAAGTTAGCACTTTTTCCACGTGGCGTCTACATGGAAATCGAGTCTCTAAGACTCGACTTACAAAGCAAAAGCAAAAAAAGTTTTTAAGTCTCAAGCCTCTCAGCCATCCCCAAAAATACCAAAAAAAAAAGAAATCCAAGAATCCAGCATAATCAGATCAGATCAATCCAGCACAATCAGATCAGAGAGCTGCCTTCTAGGTCGCGCGGCCTGGCTTGGGTTGTGTGGCCTGGGTTGCGCGGCGCGGCCTGGCCTGCGCAGTGTGGGTCGGCCTTGCATCTCCATTTCTTCTTCTTCTTCTCTCTCTCTCTCTTTCTTTCTTTCTTTTTTTTTTCTTTCTTTCTGCATTTTGCTGTTTTTGCGTTTGCTGAGATTATAAAATGGGTTATAAATCGAGTCTTAGAGACTCGATTTCCACGTAGTCACCACGTGAAAAAAATACCACATCAAATGTGAACAACTCATGAAAATCGAGCCCCAAAAATTCGATTTATAGACCTTAAATCGAGTCTCTTAGGCTTGAGATACTAGTAAAAAATATAATTTCAAAACCTTAACTACTAACTAAATAGTTAGAAAAAAAAAAAAATAGTTACCTATTTTTGCCTGACCAAAGCTCAAATCCCCCCTTTCCCCCTTATAAATATTGAATTATTATATTCTTAAAAAATCAAGCACCTCAAAAAACGAGAAGGACTAGGTCGAAAAGGGAAAATGTTACAAGTATACAACTCTCATATTGGCATCATAATTCTATGAACGCCAAAAATTTAAAGAAATTTTCACGGTTTCTCTTTGTTATTTGTATTAAATAGTTAATTGACTAATAGCCTTAGGGGGCAGTTTCTCACATCTCAAGTAACATGTGCATTCAATTATAAAATATTTAGTGTTTTTAATAATACTTTTATCATTGCATTTTTAATTTATTCATATAAGTAGGTTAAATATTGTTACATCATTAATAATTTAATTAAATATTTAAAATATTAATTGCCTAATATTTATGGGGTAGTAAAATTCAATCGGCTCATTCTTTTCTAAAATAGATGGGTTTGAGCACAAAACAATATTCAGTCACTCAAGGTGATTAGAGATCAATCAAGTACAATTATTTGACTTTGCAAGAGAGGATATGAGATTGGTACAACCTAACTTAATAGAACTTTTTATATAAATGCATAAGTTAACGATAAGAACAAAGATAAATACTTAGATTACCAAGCCTAAAATACAGTGCTTAAATTACAAAGCCTAGTGTAATGACGCATTTACAGGCATGAAATTACAAGTCTAAAGATAATCCTGATACAAAGAGAGTCAATTCTTTGGGTTTTAATATTTGAGGATGTGTGTTTTTTGTGAGAATATTCTTCTCTATTTATACTTGAGGTTTTATCGATTAATTTTGTCCTTTCTGCCATGCATCGCATAATTGCCTTTCACTCGTTTCCAATAACATGAGGTCACTTGTTTTCTTTAAAAGCTTCGATTTATTAGTATTAGCCAAGTAATTATATGTCAAATTTATGGCATAAGAAAAAGTTTATTACACGCATAATGTGTGTTTCAATAATTGAAATCGATAATTTGACTCATGAATCTGGGTGTAATATCCTAAGGCGGTGTTTAACTGAATAATGAACATATGTAACTAATAGTTAATTCTATGGGACTAAAATTGACTCTCAGCGCAAGAGAAGTGAGTGATGGCCCAACAAGCCCACAACAATAAATTTGTAAGAGAGTGAAGTTTACTTAATGAATCAAGTGAGGGCCACAGTAGATTGATTTAGTGTTAGAATGATTAAGAAGTATAATTTGAAGAGAAAAACACTTCTCGGTCAAATCCGAGAAAGATAAGTTCTTATCTTTATTCCAACTTTTTCTAAGTACAAAGAATTCTTTTTTTTTTTCCTTTTCTGCAGACCAAATGCCCCCTCTTTCATGGAGACCCTCCCCTTATATAGTCTTCCCCTCTACCTTCACCCTAGCCTTCCACTTGTTGATCATGTAGATGATCTCTTGGATGCTTGTCCCATTAGAACTCTCTTAGAAGTTTTGGGTGTCGCTGTAAGACTAAATATCCCAGTTCTAGCGTCATTTCCACATAAATGTGACTAGGGAATTAGGTGTAGAACATTTAATGTGATAGTAGCAGCCTTCTTCTCAAATATTTCTTAATTCACTGTTGACTCATTTCTCTGAATCTTATCCTCAAAAACATGGTGACCTTTTATATAGTATTCTCTAGGTGGCCAGACTCCACCCCTTTACAACACATACCGAGGAGGTTCGAATTCTCGGAGCACCACTTGTTCGTCGCTATTTGTCCTCGTCCTCGGCCCATTAACCCACATGCTTATCATGTTGTCTAATTATCCTCGAGTTCCTTGGCGTGGATACAAATATATCTAAGATTTGTGTACGGACATTGCTCTTAAATCCTAGGGGGTGTTTGGTACACTCACTCAAACACACGTTTTTAGTTTTTAAATAACATTATAGCTATTTTCATACACTTTTTCATGCACACATATTTCTATACATATTTTCAAACACATATAACAATCACTCCCTAATCCTCACAAGATGGAAACTCTACAAAATCCTAATTCCTAAATTCCTAATCCATCCACCGCCAGCACATCAGATCAAATTCTGATTTGTCATAATATGGACTAGTCTACATTCACCATTTGAGTCTCGAGTGAATTTAAAGCAGTTGCAGCTGCAAAAGAGAAGAGAGAGAGAGAGAGGAAGAAAAAAAAAAGTCAGAGAAACCCACAAAAAAAAAAAAAAAAAAGCACTTAAGCGAGAACGAAGGAATAGAGGGAAACACCTTCGTGGTGACCGGTGGGCTTGGATTCGTAGGCTCCGCTCTCTGCTTGGAGCTTGTCAGAAGAGGGGCTAGCCAGGTCCGAGCCTTTGATCTCCGAACCACCTCCCCTTGGTCCCAACACCTCAAAAACAACGGCGTCCGCTGCGTCCAAGGTAATAATACTAGATAATTTTTTTTTTCTGGGTTTTGACTTTTGAGTTTGTTTTTATAGGACGATTTTGGTAATGGGAATTATTGGTTGGTAGGTGATATTGCACGGAAGAAAGATGTTGAGAAAGTGGTACGAGGTTCGAATTGTGTGTTCCACTTGGCCTCGTACGGAATGTCCGGGAAAGAAATGCTCCAGTTCGGTCGTGTCGACGAGGTTAACATAAATGGGACTTGTCATGTGTTGGATGCTTGTCTTGACTGTGGGATCAAAAGGCTTGTTTATGTCAGTACCCACAATGTTGTTTTCGGAGGAAACGAGATTGTCAATGGGAACGAGGCCTTGCCTTATTTCCCAATTGATCAACATGTTGATTCCTATGGACGCAGTAAATCCATTGCTGAACAGTTGGTTCTAAAGAGCAATGGTCGTCCTTTTAAGTGAGTTCTTTTTTCTTTTTCTTTTTCCTTTTCCTTTTTAAGGTTCAAACATGCTTTCAATTTTTGTTGTTTGTAATTTCATATCTCTAATATTTTGCTTCTTTTGGATATGGGATTTCAATTTATTAGTTTAAATGAGTTGAATAATCTATGAAATGAATTTTTTTTTTTTTTCGCATGTATGAATTTGAGCTTTATTAATATGTGATTTGAAATGATTTGGGGTAAAATGTCATTTCAAAATCATAAATTCGCAGGTGTTGTTTTTCGAGCTTTATTTATATCAAACAATTGATACTTGCAATTGTTTCTTCAAATGCCTTAATTTTAAATCCTCAAATACAAACGCAACAAAAGGTATCAATCTTGTCATTCCTATGCAATTTCTTTATAGGCAAATGGATGGAAATTGAACTTGGACCATATTTCAGGGATGAAAAATGAATATAAAACTTTTTTTGAAAAATTTTCTGTCTTTAATTCCTTGATGGAAGCCTATGAGTTATTGTGCTGGAGGCATGGTTTCTTTGTTGTACATATTAAAATCTGGCATGGCATGAGACCACCTTTCAAATCGATATTGATGAGCATGCTTTTGTGATGATTATATCAACTGATATGGCTGTGAGTATATTTGTAGGAAAGAAAATATGGGAATAAATGGAGAGAATTTGAATTGCCTCACTGCAATATTATGTGATGTTGGTTACCAATTGTGGCTCCTTTCTTTAATTAAGTTTGAACTTTGTATCTGAATTGTGGGTTTTTCCATGATATTCAGGAATAAGGATGGCAATTGTCTTTATACCTGTGCAGTTCGTCCCGCTGCTATCTATGGACCAGGTGAAGAAAGACACCTGCCAAGGATAGTATCCATAGCAAAGTTAGGTCTGGTGCCATTTATAATTGGTAAAGCAAGTGTAAAAACGGACTGGATTTATGTCGATAACCTGGTTCTTGCACTAATATTGGCAAGCATGGGACTGTTGGATGACATTCCTGGAAAAGAAAAACGTCCAGTAGCTGCTGGCCAGCCATACTTTGTATCTGACGGTAAAGATCCAATTATAATTTCAAAGTTGTATTTCTATTTCCCTCCAATCTCTGAACTAGTACTAGCAGTAGTGAAGTGCTCTATCCTTGAGGCATTTCTAATAAATTGGAAATTTTAGAAAAATTATTTGAACTGCGCCTGAATTTTCTCAGATGATGAGAATAGTGCTTAAACTGTGACAGGAAGAACTAACTAAACTGTTTTTACAGGGTCTCCAGTCAACACTTTTGAATTCATCCGGCCTCTGCTTAGAAGCTTGGATTATGACCTGCCAAAAGCTTCCTTAGCTGTTTCCCATGCCCTTCTTTTGGGAAAGTTCTTTTCGGTGATCTATACAATCTTGTATCCATGGTTGAATCAGTGGTGGCTTCCTCAACCACCCCTCCTTCCTGCTGAAGTATACAAGGTTCGCTGTATCTTCATTGCTGAATATAATTCACGTTCATATATGGATTCATATATGTGCATAGTCATCAGGCAACTAGTCTCCAATTCATTGTATCATGCTTCTCAAGGAAAGGGATGTTTTGCCTGCATTATGAAGTTTTTTTTTAGTTGCATGTTGGTTTACTTTTTTCTGAGGTCTGACCTTTCTTGAGTCCACAATGCATCTTTTGCTGCTCATGTAGATACATGTTGATAATGGTGCTTCTCCACATTCTTGCCAAGTGATCCAGGATTTTTTTTTTTTTTCTCCAACCAAGAGGTCAATATAGAAAGAAGCGTAATGCATTTTGCTACCATAATTAAGATGGCCGGCAATGTATGCTAATCTTTTAGGCTAAACCATTGATGAATGGACTGCTCTTCAACGTTGATAATTAATATTGTTATTCTTGATCAAAATATCACTACAAGGATATCATTAAGGTCCCTTCCTTTTGGTTTAATAATATGGATGGATTTCTGTAGTGTGCCTATTTATGTTATGGCGAATACCATGTCATATTTGCTGAATTTGTCACCTATTGACAGGTTGGTGTTACCCATTACTTCTCTTTCCTTAAAGCAAAGGAGGAGCTGGGCTATGTTCCAATGGTAACCCCTCAAGAGGGCATGGCGGCAACCATCTCTTACTGGCAGGAGAAGAAAAGGAAGTCTCTGGATGGGCCTACGATATATGCATGGCTATTCTGTGTCGTTGGAATGACCATGGTATTCTGTGCTGCTTATGTACCTGTGCCACTCTTCACAGCTACTGGTCTTTTCTTCTTCCGGTCCATGAGGGTAGTAAGGATGGTATTTCTTGTATCTACCGCATTACATATTGGTGAGGCTATATATGCATGGCACCTGGCAAAAAGGGTGGATCCTGCTAATAGAAGAGGATGGTTTTGGCAGACTCTTGCTCTCGGGATATTTTCATTGCGTTTTCTGTTGAAGAGAGCAAGGAAATAAAGGGACGCTCCCTTTATGTGTGTTCATCTATAGTTGTAGAAGATGTTCCCTTGATTTAAAGATGATGAAAACAAATGTGATTCTCTCATGTTTCTGAAGAGAAATATCATTTCTTATTGTTAGAAGGAAAATAAGGGGCTTCACGGGAGGTAAAAATGGTGAAGGGAGCAGTTTGCAGATCATGTTAAAGAAGGATAGCAGTTAGCACTCTCAAGATTTAAATGCCAGCACCACCAAGCCTCAGTCATAGCATGGTTGATACCTCTGTCTATTCCCTTGAAATAATAATAATCTGTAGCAACAAAAAATAATGATAATAGTAATGCCATTCGTGCATAAAGTAATGAACTCTATCCTGCTCCCTCCCCTCTCAAGACCCGATTGTTGCATCATTTGATCATGGGTTCCTTTGATAACTGTAGAGATTTGTTCATACTCGAATGTGTACCAAAATTAAGCAAGTTTATGGTCTCTCACAACTCCCAAAATCCAGAAAATATTCTTGGTGAATTTTCTCTATTTTTGGATGGAGGGAGATGAGAAGAGAGGTAAGGAGAGGAGAATAGAATAGAATATGATTAAGTTGTACTAAATTTTAGTATATTCATCCACTCCCTTCTCCATTTCTCTCCCTCCATCCCTCTTCATTTGATCATGGGTTCCTTTGATAACTGTAGAGATTTGTTCATACTCGAATGTGTACCAAAATTAAGCAAGTTTATGGTCTCTCACAACTCCCAAAATCCAGAAAATGTTCTTGGTGAATTTTCTCTATTTTTGGATGGAGGGAGATGAGAAGAGAGGAAAGGAGAGGAGAATAGAATAGAATATGATTAAGTTGTACTAAATTTTAGTATATTCATCCACTCCCTTCTCCATTTCTCTCCCTCCATCCCTCTTTGTTCCAAAAATGCCCTTACTGAAAAATACGAAACACTATGAAATGTAGGCATTTAGTTGTGGTAAGACGTGTGCCTTGCATTGCCTTTATAGGCTCAATGCTTGACACGTGCCAGTGACCGAAATATGCTGCAGCCTGCATTCCATGATAAATTCTCATGCCACATGACAAAAGTCACGCCAATGGTGAATCTGCAACTACTAAATGCCGCACAATCATGCAACTCTTGCCATCCTTCATATTAGTTTAGGGGTAATGTTAACATTTCAGTCTGTCAAATTTTTTTTAACTCAACTTACGCTTCTTGATGTTTATTTCCAAAAGAGATATCTAAAGTTTAAATCTCGCATCTTTCAATCATCCCCAAAAAAAATAAAAAAACAATGGCAATCCATCTGGGCAAAATGGTCCCAAAAATGTTGGTTTTGCAAGTAATTGATGATAGATTAATAGTTTACAATTGAATAATTTGCTGCTTAATCCACCAGAACAAAAAACAATTATTTTCCTAATTTCTTTAGGAAACTAAATGGAGTTCTAAATTAAGTGGAGACTGCTCCTGTTTTTGTTGATTTTTTTTTTTTTTTTTTTTGAGAAATAATTACAACATACTACTAACCCCATAGCTCAAATTATATCCCCTCTAGACCCCCAAGCACTTTATGCATAGAGAGGTGCCAATTCAGCTACAAGGCTTTTGGTTTGTTGATGTAATTCTTTTTGAGTAAACACCTTAATCTTTATATGTAGCTTTTGTTTTTCCGGCTTCAGTTTTGACGTGAAAAGAAACTCCAGTATACAGAGACTCAGAGAATCAGAGAGAAAATTGATACAATATTTAGCCATTATCAATTGCAAAACAAAGGGAAACTCCAGTATATTTGATGGGCGACAGCAACAAACTACAGTAAGCCAACACATGACAAGCTAAAACACCATCTCAATCTAGAAATTCCTAAACGCACAAGCTCCTCTCTAATTCCTAGCTTACAACCTCAAAGTGCATAGGGCACCTCTCACTAGCTGGTTGGTACTTTTCAGCTGGCAATGGCCAATGAAGTCAAACAAAGAAAGCATTCTATAGTCCCTTATTCTACTCACCTACACAAAAGGCCTGAGTTACAAATGGTCTAGTACGGCTTAAAAAATAGATAGAAACACAACATTAGAGCCCATGCCTACAACACAAATCAGTGAAAAGACTCCAAGTTACAAGGGCTTTTACTTCCATGCCATGCTAGACATGCCCTGCGGGTTACTGTTATTGCAAGCTCCAGTGCTATGGTTAAGTGGGCTACCAGGTCCACCCGAGGATTCGCTTAGAGTTCCACGTGATGGTGGGCTGCTGGCCCCTGTATGCCCACCTCCAGGGCCAAGCTTTGATGGGGCATTCAAAGGCTCCATATGGTTTGCTGACTTTGATTCCTTCCGACCATCTGTGATGAAACTCCCCACGACCACCTGCCATGGGATAGGTCAATATTGTCGGTTCGATTAGATTAGAAGTCATAATATGCTTAAAGAACCAACAGCACAGAGAGAGAGAGGGGAATCTACATATTTCTCCATCATGGATTTCATATAATTGAACAGAACATGAGGATTCTTGAAAAAAAAGAAGTAAAGTTACTAAAATCTTACCAAATTTAAAAGAAAAGTTTACAACAAAGAAAAATTTATAATTCACAATGTTTTGATCCACGTATACATAGTTTTAACTCAACTATTATTGATTGTGTACAAATCAACCCAAATATTATTGGTGTATCAGAAAATTTGCAAAAATAAGATAAAAAACATTAGGCACCAGGCAAATAGGTTTCAAAAATACATTCTACAACTGAAAATTTAAAATAACATAAATTTCACACGCGAGAAGAAAAAAGAAAAAATAAAGCACCTGAATAGGGGTTGCAGCTGTAAGAAGGCCAGCCACGCCACCGCCTAATACACGTCCATCTGGACCAGATAAAGACACACTTAAACCCCCAGTTCTGCTCCGCTGACCACCATTTTCAGTTAGCAGGAATGAACCAGAAAGGGACAGAATTTCGAATCGCCCCTGCATATTAAGGAAAAAGAAAAGAAAAAAGAGAGAGCATGAAAATCAAGAGCTAGCCAAGCAAGGTTCACATGTAGCCATATACATAGCATGAGCCCAAATCCATATCATAGCTGTCTATGATTGCAAATAGGCCATATAACTGGAGGGGCAAAATCCATGCACTGAAGCTAAGCCAAGGCCAAGGGGCAAATAAGTCAAAAGATATATTCAACTTCTGACCAAAATGTACAGGTAAGTTGAACTCTATATTCACAACTGCACAAGTCAAAGTTGATTATTAGGATCCTTTTAACACCCCCCTCCCCGAAATCCCAAAACAAAAATAAACCCTCCTCTTGTGCTCTCTATTTACAATTAACAGTGTTCAAGAAATTCTTCATGTATGTTGAATGATTCCAATGCAATGGCTTTATTACTCTTCTATTTTATTTTATTTTAAGATTCTACCAGTTTACTATCTAATTCTTTTTTGTTTGCAAGTTTTCTTTTAAAGATTGGCTATGCCTTTATCTATATAGTATAATAAATTGCTACCAGGAAAAACATGCTTGGTTGTAGAAACAATGGATTTGCTAGCATAACTGCTACAATAGATAAGTAACATCTTTCATGAATATCTCTTGATTGTCATGTCAATTCCAATGCAGTTACATACCCCAAAAATATTAAGATGCTTATAACACTTCCAATTATAGTTGGCATGTCTTAGAAATTGCAGTTTCACCTCAGTAAGAGGGAAGGCCAGAGAAAAGTTGTTAGCAATCTCACAAACCTCATAAGTTACAGTTCCACCAGATGTGGCTGGTTGGCGGAGAGTCACATTAGATATGGCTCCATTAGCTGACATAATGCAGACAGCCCTTGGACCATTCTGAGAAAATGACATAATTTTTGAGGATACATCCTGAAAACCAAAAACAAGTAACGTTGAATTGCCTGATGAACTTATTTTTCATATATATAAAATCATAAATCTTCAATTTGCAAGCACCATACCAAGTTGGAATATATATAGCACAAGAAAGTCAAGACTTTCTGAAATGTACTCCAAAATCCACTAAACTAGCAAGAGAATGTCAACTATCCATAAGAATCATATATCCTGAAACTTCCATTTCTGTTTAGCACTTATATGATGGAAACTTGTCACTGGGATCTGCCCATCATATCACAAACATCACCCCCCCCCCCCCCCCACCACTCGTTTTTTTTCTTTTTTTAATGTTAGGACTTCTTAAGTTGTAGGAAGGGTAACTGATAATCGTCTTCTGAAGAATGGTTCAAGCAAATAAAAACCTTATGCTGGTTCTGGAATTAATAAAATTGGTCCTAACAAATTCTTCCTGAAATAGCAGCACTTAGATTTCTGACTCTTGATGAGTTTAGTATTTACCTACTATTTATGACAAGTCAACAAAAATTATTAATTCAAGTTTAAGCTTTGCTTAGTTGACCTCAAAGGATACGTATCACAGAAAAGATGTCACATCCAGGAGAGTATGAAATGCTGGTAATTATGCTGCACAAACTTTAGAATTAGTAAGAATTATATACCCATTTCATACATAAATCAGATTCAGACATTACATGGTATCTTGCTGAAGACTCCTAAAAATCATCTTCAATGCAGACCATCAATTATAAATCATATACCTCAAGTATAACAATGATGTTAGTAACTACTATATAAAATAATATTAAACTCAAAGTCCATTGTCATAAATATTTGAAAGGGTATAGATGTGGGCTTATTTGGCACAGTTTCCTAATTAGTACCAAATGACTTGTACAAGAGCCTTCTTCAGAACCTTTTTTTTTTTTTGGATAAATCTTCTTCAGAACCTTGTTTTATCAGCCTAAGGTGAATATGCTAGTAATACAACTATACACGTGCCCTTTGCATTATTAGAATTTTTCTCAGACATTTTACCAAGGTTGTAAATCTACAGATCAGCCACCTAAAAGTATAATAACAAAGATTACATCATGAAGAAAAATCAAATACTAACTTCTTGCAGATGTAACATTGGAAGCAAACACTGCCAGACTTTAGTTTTTTACCATGTAATTATAATTATTTTTAAGGTATTTAATATTCAGATACCTTGGGGCCAATGCTCACTTGTACACATGGATTCAAGTCACACCTTTTTTAAACCGCAGATTTCTAAGAGATATGACAGTTAAAGAAACACTATCGTCCATATCATTATTAAATAATAACTGCTTTCCACATCAGCTTACCTACTTCATGGGAGCATATCACCTGCAATTAATGGATATGCAATTTCTGCATATCACCAACTAAGCAAACTGAGATGTCAATACCAAGCAATCCCAATACCAACCAAACAACCCAGCCTCCATAGTTCCACTGGTTTCAAAGATGCAGCCGCTACTTTCTCTACAAACCAGTGCCGGCAGCCCATTCTTTTTCCTTTCCTCCTCATAGATCCCCATTGTGGTCATTTGGCTTGTCATAGAGACTGAGGTTGTTTGGCTACAGAAAACTAGCAATATTTGGGATTTGACACCTCAACTTGCTGAAATGAATACAACACCGAATGATATGTGTGATGTTTATGAACAGTGTAGCACTAACGGCATTTGTAGAATAGCAAAAGACTAGTTTTGAGAGCTTGAAGGGATTTGTTCCAAAACAGAGAGTGGAAAGTGCTTAATTGGACCGGTGATGGGGTGAGAAGGATACGACAGTTTTTTCCCCTCTCTCTCCCTCTCTAAATGTTTTATTTGTTTTTCAAGGAGAGGAGACTCTCTCAAAACTTTAAGATAGTTGTAAATCTAATGAATAAGAAACAGGAAAAATGCAATTTATTAGGTAAGCTAAGATGGAAAGCAATATATATTTAATAATGATGTGGACAACAGTGTTTCTTTAAACATCATATCTCTTAGAAATTTACCATTTAATAAAGGCGTAACTTGAACTCATCTCATATATAAGATACCTAAGTCATAATTCAACACTCCTAGCCCACATCATTAGGGCCCCGTTTGGTAATAGCGTCTAAACAACGAAACTATTGTTTAAACATCACAACACGTATTTCTACACACTTTTTCACCCACACGTATTTTCACAAAACTTAAACAACGTTATTAAAAATCTCTTACCAAACAGGCCCTAGATATCTGTGAAAGCTATATCTACAAAACTATAAAGTCAGATAAGTTTTATTTTGTACAGCCTTTCATAAAGGCAAAATGAAACATAGAAACTCAACAAACTGAAATTGCATTATCCTTAAGTAATTTAAGGTATTAGGCATCCAGTTTTTCTTTCTTGCATTTCCTTCAATTTTAGGTATTTAGATATAGCAAATTGTTTCATAGTTGCACAGAAATACCATTAGGCTAACATTTAACACTTTTGCATATTCATTATCTAACAGCCCAAGCAGTGCAGGCAACAGCTTCAAGCACACTTAAGCGCACAAGCTTCTTGGAGCCTCGGCACAAAGAGCTTGATTGAAGTAAAGCGCACTTTTTAAAATACAATATATAATAAACTCTAATAAATAAATTTATTGCATACAATTAAAAAAAATTTATAAATTCAAATAGTAAATGTATTTTTACCTAATACTAAAATAGATATTAAAATTTTTATATAGTAAATTTGAAAACAATTATCAATGGACAATTCGATAATAATTTAGTCGTAGAAAGTTTAAATACTGTCTTTTACATAATCCTCTTGTGCTTATTAGAAGAATCATAAGTGTGATAACTATGATCAAAAGAAGTATATGGTTCAATCAAAATATTTGCAAAAGGCACAAGAATAATAAATTAGAGTGGTTAGCGTCTACTGATATGTATACATTTTTTGTGTAAGTCAGCAGCTTAAGAATAGTGTTCTATAATAAATTAATAGTCCATGTCATTTCCTTCAAGTTTGAGCAATTAATTTTAATGATTCATATATTTATTAACCTAAAAAAAAACGCTTATTTAAAAATTTCCAGAAAAATGTGCCTAAGGCGCGCTTCATTAAGTGAGCTTTGCTTTGACCAAGCGAAGCGCATAGACATTAGGGCTTTGAGCTTTAAGCGCACTTCATTAAGTGAGCTTTGCCTAAGGCGCGCTTCATTAAATGAGCTTTGCTTTGACCAAGCGAAGCGCTAGACATTAGGGCTTTGAGCTTTACGTGCGCTTTTAACAACACTGAGTCCAACTAAACAATAAACACATTACTAAATTTGCATGTAACTTGTTTGTTCAAATAAATAAAGCCTTCATCTACATAAAGTAAAGGAACTCTACAACTCTCACATTGTTTACAGCATCCATGTTGTAATTAAGATCACTGAGCAACTAGAAGAAACATCTCACTATGCATGCGCAGTCATTTACGTAGAGCAGAATATCAGCTAAGATATAAAAATGATTACACTTGCAACCAAATATCAGCAATGTTCAAGTGCAAATAAAAATGTAAAGAAAAGATATATATGGTCAATAGGAAATAATTAAAAAGGACAAACAGACCTCTCCAGCCTTCACGGTGATAACATGAGGTGTAAACCCAACACCGGCTGATCCTGCAAGCAGAAACCTCCATTTAAGATGCTTGTTATGATAAAGTAACTTACAGGCCAATAGCACATTGAAACTACATTTCAATTAGAAGGCAATAAAGATTGATTCAAATACAGTGCATGACAGAACCCATTAGACATGCATTCCTATCTTTTCTTTTTTTGTTTTTGGTTGACATAGAAATTTTTTATTTAAATATGGAGGGGTCATCTTCATTTTTTCCTTGATCTTTTTCAAATGTTTTTAGTTTGGAGGGGAAAGTGCTGGGGAAGTGTACTTGCTTATGTGAAAAAAATTCTTCTGTATCATCAAAGGAAAAAAAAAAATTGGAGATAGAAAGTTTAAATTGACCTCCATATTCAAGTAGTCATAAAATAGAGAACATTTTTTAAAACAGTTAGTAGAAAGTGTATTGATGTGATACAAAATCAATTCACAGAAAATATTGGAATTAAAAAACATTTGTTCTTTGAATATTACATGTCCCATTACAGTAGTTACGAAAATAACAGGAAAATGAAGAATCAAGAAAATTCTGATAGCAAAGAGTGCCAAAGAAAAAAAAATAGCAAAGAGGGACATATATGTAATTTTGGCAATTAAGAATCTAACATCAGGTCGAACAGGTCCCCAGGTTCCAGCATAACTACATTATCTTCCTATTCTTTTAAGCAGAGTCATCAGCATACATACACATTACCTATATAACCCTTTATTATTCAACACCAACCATCTCATTCCCTGTCAGAAACCCCAAACTAAACAAAACCCCATACAGCTGAGAATAAAAAGAAAGAAAACCAAAACCAAAAATAAATAAAAATAAAAAAACACTCCGGGGAATCAATTTAAGGATGAGAAGAAGTCAAAACTACTATTGTCTTTAAAAACCAAACATGTCAAATATTCCAATCAGGCCACGTGAAAGACAAAATAAACTGCAAAAACAACCCCAACACACACGCTGTACATGACAACAACAAAAAAGAAAAAACCCAGTAAAGCTTTAAACTTTAAAAAGCAAACCCAGATATAGATTCAAAAAAAAAAAAAAAAAAAGTACCCAGAGCTTCCAATTGGTGCTTCTTGCTACTAGAACCAGGCGGTCTGCCCCTAGCTTTCTTGAACGAAGTGGGTGGCGCTGATCCTCCAGAAGGAAGCGATGTTGGAGCCGAAGGAGGAGGAGCTGGAGCTGGATGAGGAGATGAAAACCCACCTCCACCACTTGACTGAGTCTGAGCTACAGGTACAGGCTGAGCCGTAGGAGTCAGGCCCAAAGCCATAGCCCCATCTGGGCCATACTTTCTGGGTCTCCCTCTTTTCCTCTTGGCTTGCTCTCCGCCACTCATACTCCCCATATTCACATTCACATTCACAGCAGCCCCACCACCACCTCCACCATCAAGCTGGTAAGTCGGTGATGTTGCCGCTGCTGCTGTTGCTGTCGTCGTAGCTGTGGCGTTTGTTGCGGCGGAGATGGGCTTGTAAACGGCGTTGCCGTCGGAACTAAAACCCAAGCGCATGTTCTGAATCAGCGGCTGTGCCGGCGGCGACGACGACGACTGTTGCTGTTGTTGATGTTGCTGTTGAAGTGCTCCAACGTTAAACGGCTCTCTACTTGTCATCACTCCTGTCTCTGATCCTGACATTTTTTTTTTTTACTGATTTCTCATAAAATCACAAACCCTGCAAATTTTTTTTTTTTTCACACACATTAAAATTCTACATTTTAACCTATAAAGAAAGGAACTTTAAAACCTTGCAAAATTCATTAGGGTCATTAAGAACCCTAAAGATGAAAGATTTTACAGTGAGAATAGAAAGATTCACACTTGTGTTTAAGTGAGTGAGTAAAAGCAGTGATGAGTGGGTTTTAAACTTTGAAGTGAGTTTGGAATCAAATCTTTTTGGCTGAAATCTAGTGGAAGTGTACAAACAAACAATAAAACCCTAAATTACTTCAAAAAACTTAGTTTGAGAGAGTGCAGGAAAAAAAAAATGAGGTTTTTTTTTTTTTTTTTTTTTCTTAAATTTCAAGATGGGATCAATAAAAAAAAATTATTATTATTATAGATTAAAACAGAAAATAAAATGAACATTATGAAAATAAAATGAAAAAATAAAAAATAAAAAAACTATTTTCGAAATTCCAGAGATAAAGCATGTCAAAAAATACAATGAAAATTAAAGAAAACCATAAAATATCAGAAAAAATTGCTGGGACTTACCAATAATTCAGAAAAAAATAGCAGAGGAGGCTGAAAATTAGAAGAGGAGGAAATTCTAGGGTTTTTGGAACGAAAACGCAGAGGAACTCCAGAGGGCTTTTTCTAAGAAATGCGAGAATTGTGAAATTTATTTATATTTTATTTTCTTTCTCCTTTTTAATAAATAATAAATAAATTTTGTATTTTGGGGTTTTCCACCTTTTAGTGCCTTGCTTCTCACGGAGAAGCCTTTAATAAAAAATTTAAAAAAAAAAAAAAAGACAGGTAAAAAGCATTCCTAATTTGCTTTTGTACAAAAAAATAAAATATTATTTTATTCAAACGCCTTCATTACTCTTTCTTTTCTTTTTTTTCAAATTTTATTACTTACTATATATATCAAGTATTTATTTTATTACTCGCTTTAATACTATACCACGTGTTAGAAATAGGTAAAATATCTTGATAAGGATTGTGTGTCATGAACAGAAGGCGAGTATCTTGATATTCATTACTTGCGGTATTGTGTGAAAATGGTTTGTGTCAATTTTGTATTTTGTCTCTTGTTCTTTTTACACTTTTTTTAAAAAAAAATCTTCATTATAACTCCAATTATAATAATAATTACTCTGTCTATTTGTAGTTGTACAGTTGTTGGCTTGGTGATTTGTTGATTATTTTTGTTCAAGTTTTCTAATTTTTTTTTTTTTTTTAAATTAAAGATCTTTTGGTAATCAAGCTGAGGTTGGTGATGGGTAGTTGAAACATAAAGGAATAAACAGTAGGAAACAAGTAAGGAATTGAAGACCCAAGATTTATATTGACTTATTAATATCCTAGCATATGCCTTTTTACTTGGATTAGATATCTAGATCCATCTATTTTATACTTGCCTTTGCAATGCAATGCTAGCATCTACTAGGCTTTGAAAATCTTGTCATTCCCTCATCTTCCTCAATACTTATACAAGATTTACTTGATCCCCACGACCCCAACTTTACTCCACTCTATCCTGTCCATTGTACCATACTTTTATGTCAATGAGTTAAAGCCTAAAGGAAATACTATTGTATATATTAAAAAATAAATAAACACTCATGAATAGTTTATCCAATTATTGGATAGATAAGGCTTATAAAATATGTTTTATTTGTAAATTTTCAATTATTCAGCAAGAAGGAAAAAAAAAGTGTAAATGTGCAATTTGAATTACCTATATCATGCATTAACCAAAACTTGCAGACAAAAAAACTCTTCTTGTTACCCAAAAAAACACACACACACAAGATAAAATTGACTAATATGCTTAAGATTTATGGTTAGAAATTTAGAATATACTCAACAACTTAACTAAATTCTTACTCAAATTTTAACTAAACATCTACTTTTCTATTTTGGCTGAAACCGAATCAAAACCAACAAACCATGTTGACCAACCTAGTCACCCAAACAAAACCCACAACTAAAACTGTGAAGAACAATCGCCAATCACCATAAATAGTCATTGTTGTACCTATAAAAAACCATGAGTAGACTCACAGAATTCTTACTCAAAGCCAACAACATCTCATTCCATGAACACACTCTAGCCAACGCATCATCTCAACCTCTAGTAACCAGAAGCATTGGAATGAGCTACTATGATCCACCCAACTCGACAATGAAGCAAATCAAGCAGAGAGAGAGAGAGAATTATTAGATATTTCCGGATTACAACTGACATAATATTCCATACCAATAGAAATAAATTATTTAATACAAAAATATGACATAAGCTTAAAAAGTCATGTGAAAAAAAATTAAATTTTGTATTACGTCACTTGCTTTTATTGTTAACGTATATCATGTGCTTATATTCCAAAAATATCTAATAATTTTTATGGGCAAAAAGCGACAAATACCTAATAATTATTTTCCTATTAACACACATTTTGGATTTAGCTTCCTACCACTTGGAGTAAAAGAGATGTTACCTAAAGATGCCATTTGAACACAATAAGATATGAGATATTTATTTGTTGTTATTATTTAAGAAAAAGTGTGTTCTCAATGTTTTTAATATTGTAATGGAATAAATTGAATATTAATATATCCATTGAAAGTCTATCATTCTAACTAAAATGTTCTTGATGTTTTAATATTATAATCTATATGAGTGTGAAAGTGAAACAAATTATGCAACCATTCGGTCAAAATATTCTATATAAATAAATAAATGCATACATATACATAGATATAATTTGATAAAACAATACATAGATGTAGAGAGGGGGGAGGGGATTGATGGTTATAGAATACTACTCCATTAAATACTCAATATCTAAATAAACTTTTGAGTACTATGGCCTACACCATGACCAACAGACCAGGTAATGTACTATGATTATATAATATATTATAAATCTGATTTAAAATACTAAAGTACTATATTTTGTGTATGTTTTAATAAGTATTACTGTTTACTAAATGCATACATACATACATACATATATATATATATATATATATCTAACTAAACTTCAAAGCCTTACCTAAAAGGAACACAATAGTAACAAGGTAAATAACTTTCTCATATTAGGTTCAAGTTTTTGATATGATCAATTAAAGTATTAAACATACAGTATGAAATAAATTCAATTTGAATCTATGTTCATCTTTGTTATTCATTTTTATTATTTTGAACAATAATGAGGTAAACAACTTTCTCATAAGTGTCAATTGTAATATATGTGATATTCCATTAATTAGTAAAAGAATGAAGAGGAGTTAAAATTGAAAACTAAGTTTTAGTGGCTCACTTGAGCGAAGTCATACAACAAGACTTGTCATCCAGGAAACTAATTACTTAGTTTGGCATACAAAATAGTGATATTAACACTTTACTTATCTTGCTCGAGCTAGACGAAGAGCTAGCTAGAACAAGGTGCCAGTTGAGAACAAGACGTTTTCATTGGAAATATTATAAAATATTAGTTAAATTACAAGACTATTATCAATTAATTGCCTACTTAATGATGCATTAAAGTTTTTTTTTTTTAAGTAAAAAATTATTGTTCTTATCTCTTATCCAATTGATGATAAAAAGTTGGACCTATAAAAAGGAGATTCAATAAAGAATAATAAATTTTAAAAAGTTTTCCTATTCACATGAATACGTTATTGCAAGTTTCGCCCACAAGTTCAAGTCGGCAAGATTTTTTTTTTTTTTTGAGAGTCCAAGTCGGCAAGATGGTTTTTTATTTTACGTCATGAATTCATGATTACCTTGGAATCTTTTTAGTCGGAAAGAAAAAGACGGAAGTAATGGACAAATGACTTTTAAATTTTATTTACACTTTTTAGGCTTGAATCCACTTTGCTATAATTTTAAATTAACTCTGTCAAATCCTTCTCCGTTATCTGCTTCTTCATCAATGATTGAACAACAAATTAAACTGAATAAGCATCTGATTAAAAACATATTAATTCCTAAAAATCCACACATAGACTAGCTGAACATCTCAATCAACGAGAAACAACTTGAACAATACCCTAAGAGTGTTTACAGCAGATAATGCAAACTAGAAAAATGCTTAATTTTACACAATTTAGTTCTTAAATCATTCACATAAGTCAAGTTAAAGATGTATAGATTTGTAAAATTACTGTATATAGCTTCTCTCTTGTTAGGAAGATAATAATAATGAAAGAATAAAAATAAGTTTTTATATATAAAATAGAATATAAAACAGATAATTTGATGAAATGTTTTTGAAAAGTGACTCCGTAAGATAAATAAAAATTTGTACGGAGTCTAATGCTGATATTAATCTTTTACTTGCCTTATTATCTTATTTTATTTTTACTGTTGATATATTTTTTTTAGAAGGTTTACTGTTGATACTTGAGAGGAGCATGTCAGTCTACTTTTGCATTAATCATTACTAATACTTTACTTGTGTTAATATTTTACTTTATTTTTATTGTGATAGAATTTAGTTATCTCATATATATATATATATATATATATATATGTGTGTGTGTGTGTGTGTGTGTGTGTGTGTGTTTTTCTCAAAAAAAAAAAAAAAATTAGTTTTAGGAAAACTACTTGCAATTAATAAATAAATATTTTGAAACCCAAAATTTATTTGTGATTGTTGTTTTTTTTTTTTTTTGAGAAATTATTTTTGATTGTTTTAAATATTAACTATCCAATTCAACTTAATTAACAAAAGTTTATTTTAAAAAATTAATTAACAGAAGAAAATGATATCTTTATTTTTTTATTTTAAGAAAATGATATCTTTATTTGTTTTTGAGGGTTTTTTTTAATCATAAAGTAATACTAATAAATAATAATTTAGCTAAAGAGAGAAATATACGCCCATATAAAAATCAAAACAAAATAGACAATATTTGATAAAAATAAATACAAAATACCCAGAAAAGGAATATTCGATTAAATTACACACACACAAAAAAAAAAAAAAAAAAAAAAGAAAAAAAAGAAAAAGAAAAAAGAAGTACTAACAAGCGGACACGAGAAGCCCATCTAAAACTAAAAGGCATGGCGTCTGTTTCTTCACTACATCGTTTGCTCCTGCGACCTTCCAATTCCATCTGCCACTACACAGCTTTATCCAATAACAAAGCTCCACAAAGTACAAATTCTAATTCTACTTTCTATGTTCTTGCTTCAGTTTCTCCAGCCACCAAACATAATGTATTATGTTGCAAGAACAGCGAGCAGCATCAAGAACAAAGGTAAAAGTCTAAAGAAACTTTATAATTTCTATTTCATCGTACTTTTATTATTATTATTTGGGTTCACTTTCTTCTTTGTTTATGTTTATATATTTTTTATTTGGGTCAGTTTTGAGGTTGAAGAACTATGTGGAGCTAAAAGAAGAGAATTTGTACTTCAGTTGGCAATTGCTGCATTTTCTTTTCCAGTAATCATTTCAAGTGCAAAAGCATTTGCTGAGAACGGTGTGGTTCTCATCTCTCACTTTCAATTCGTAGTAGATTCCACTTTTATTTTTTATTTTTTTTTTCAAATTTTGTACTTGAAATTAAGTGGTTACTCAAATTATATCTTATATCAATTTTTTTCAGATGTACCTGAGAATTTTCGTGTTTATACCGACGATGTGAACAAATTCAAGATTCTGATTCCACAAGGTGAATAGTACTAAAGCGAAAACGTAAAGTGAATTAAGAACATAGACATTAGCCTCGATAGTATTGGTAGTACTGGAAGTCTAGAAATCACTGAACTCTGTGTTTCCTTTGTCATATGATATGATACATATTTCTCATGTATGATAATGATACACCAGTGACCAGTCACCGCTGTAAATGATGATCATGGTTTGATCCTAACATTGTAGTTTTTGAGTCAAGAGCCTGACTCAATGACATTGCTCGGTTCTCTCGTAACAGAGAATCTAAATTCGAATATGATCTCTCCCAGTTTGTCAAAAAATAGAAGTAATTTCTGGGATATAATATACACTCACACACACTCACGCTCAAAAAAAGAAAAAATAAATTTGCTGTTAGAGCAATTAATTATATAGCACATAACCTGAACATAGTGATTGAGTGACTTCTTGTTTATGCAGATTGGCAAGTAGGTGCTGGGGAACCTAATGGATTTAAATCGATAACGGCTTTCTACCCAGAAGATTCTTCAAATTCAAATGGTACGCACAAAAGTTTCTTGATGGATCTGTCTCCAGTAATTTACTAAACTTTCTTCTAACATTGAAATTGCTCACCGGGTTGCCTCAGTCAGCGTTGTAATAACGGGGGTTGGACCTGATTTTACAAGGATGGAATCGTTAGGCAAGGTCGATGCTTTTGCTGAGACACTGGTGAGATCTCATTCTCAATTCTCAAATATTCTAATTTAGTGTGTTTAAGTAGAGAGCTTGTTTAGGTAACATGCCAATTTTTTTTACATTCCAAATGTGTCAAACAGGTTAATGGATTGGATAGAAGCTGGCAAAGGCCCCCAGGTGTGGCTGCGAAGCTCATAGACTGTAGATCCAGTAAAGGTAATTGCTGCCTCTCTAGTCTGACAATGCAATGAAATGTGAACTTTGAGAAAACTGTCAGTGTATGTCAAATTCAGTATAAAACCCAATACCTTATGCAAATTTACATTTTTGTTGACCGTCGAAAATCAGAGATTACGTAGCGCCTAAAAAAAGAATGAAAAAAAAGAAAAGAAAAAGAAAACGAGAGAGATGGAACTCATGGAAGTTTTGACCAAGTTCTCATCTAGGAGGTGGATTTCCATCCAGCATTTTCTATGTATCACTTCACTTTCGGCTAATGTTCTTTAAAGGAAAAAACTTTTAGATGCATACATATTCTACACATCATTCTTTATATTAAATCTCTGTCTCTGTCTGTGTCTCAACTCTCAAAAAGTAAGTTTTAGTTCCAAAAATAGAGGAAAGGAATATAGTCAAACTAGTGACTTCCATGTCATGTCCTGAGGCTCATTCTTTATATTAATCTAATAAACTTGATTCCCAATTTCATTTATTGAGTATTCACTACAAAATTCTGGTGAAAGTCGCAGACATATGTTTTCAGTCTCTCTCTCTCTCTCAATAAGTAAATTTTAGTTCCAAGAATAGAGGAAAGGAATATGCAAAATAGTGACTTTGTCATGAGGCTCATTCGTTATATTAATCTAACAAACTTGATTCTCAATATCATTCAATGAAACAGGAATCTATTACATTGAGTATTCACTACAAAATCCTGGTGAAAGTCGTAGACATCTGTTTACAGCAATTGGGATGGCCTCCAACGGCTGGTATAACAGACTATACACCGTGACAGGCCAGGTAGATCTTACCACATTGTAGTTCTTGTACTTCCATAGCAGTTTGTCCAAGGTTCAGAGCGCACATTCAATACTAAGTTCATATAATTTTATATTTTGCTGCAGTTCATTGATGAAGAATCAGATAAATACAGTTCCAAAATTGAGAAGGTGAAGTGATGTAAACTTATAGCTCCGTATTTCCTGTTTTCACTCACTAAAGGTTTAAGGTTTGGGCTTGCTCCACGAAACTGGCGGATAATTCACTTATTGAAATGCACATCTTATTTGCAGGCGATAGCATCCTTCGGGTTCATTTGAAAAGATTTTGGCAAGTGGAATGTAAAAGTTTTGGCTTTCAAGTTTCAAGTTCTGTCTCACTAGCTTTGAATATCAAACATTTTACACGGAATTTTAATTTTTTTTTAGGTTGGTCATTCTGAATGATATTAAGTTACAAAATTCACTGCATTCAATCCAGCAGTTAACCAGCACACAGATTGCTAAATTTATGCAAGTTCTGAACAGATTTATATAGATGAGATGAGATTGCGTTGCATCTCAATCATTTTCTTCCCATAATGATTTTGGTTAAGGATTGGATAACTGAAGCAGACAAACACCAATCGCAGTTGAGAAATCCACAACAGAGTATTAATTTCCTAATAAGGTTCTTTGGGCTTTCCCCTAAAAGAAATGTAAGGACTAAAGCCTACTGCAGCAGATTACTGAAGGTGAAAAATTGCAGGTTACAAAGACAATCCACCGACTGTTCAAGGTTATATTTCATATAAACTTCTAGGGTCGATGACACACTTGTTCCTAGAAATTGTCTACACTTATTCAACACTATAAACAGAACCAGAATGAAACAAGCCAAGGGACTACCCACTTATAACATACTTTAAAGTTAGTGTTGAAACTTTAAACACTATATTTAAAAATAAAAACTTGATAGTTTAAAAAATAATTATATGTGCTCATCTAGTAGCTACAGCCTACAAAAATTAATAGTTTTGCCATTATAAATGATTTTTTATATGACAAAAAAAAATATATATATATATTATAGGTATATAATATTTACTCTATATAGTTGCTTTTTTCAGAAAAGGTCGAATCAAGTTTTACACTTCACTTTCATGAATACTTACATATGTCAGAATTGACGACTTCTCCAACCTAAAATGTAAGGATTAGAATTCTCATGTTCATGAGAATTAAAAGATTCTCAGGAAGTTTTACAGATAAATACAAAACCTTCATGAATTATTGGAAATTAATAGTTTTAATCTAGAGTTCCAGCATAACAAACACACCCTAACAGAAGTATCTCAGATTCTCAATATAATAACTCAATAAAAACAAAAGTAATATACATGTAGGAAGATATTGGCAGATGCATGCCAATGTTGCCATATGATAAGTGTGATTTTCAAAATTGAGCACAAACCTACAAGGGGGACAGGAAAAGAAAAACCTACATGGGGACAGCTGGGCAGGGAAGAAGCTTTGCAACTACAACCAATCTAATTTGATTTGAGAGTAAGTTTTGCAGATCCAGAGAGAGTCAATTAACAGGCATAGGGGAAAAATATGGTATTTTTGGTAAGTAAATAGATAACTAGCAAAAAAAGAGGATAAGTATATAGATATTCACGAATCTTGGAATATCAATCTATTCTTACACTCTTCTGCTCCATGCGTTCATCAGTTTTTGGTGCAGAACTTCTATGAAACAAGAGGGTAAGCTGATCAACAAAAAGCATGTTCTTCATTTGCTCCAGTTGTTGCCATTCTTTTTCCATCTGCATATCTAGGTTCTCAAAATGAACAAGCTTATCTTGGATCTCCTTCATCTGCATTGACTCCTAATGTTTAGCAAATAACCTATAATGTGACAGGAGCACAAAGCAATGACTGAGAATCATACAAACCTCAACTTCTGCAATCCTAGAAATTGCTCTCTCCACATCCAGCTCTTCCTTCTGAATCTGTGAATTTGCTTCCACAAAAGCTCCTTCCGATGCATTCCCAGCGGTGTCGCCATTAGGTGTAACATCAGCTTCTGCATCAGAAATATAGAGCCATTATTCCGCTGAAAGTTGAGTGGTCTCCACAATAACACATTCCCCAACTAGCATTCTCTGTAGCTTTTTACTAATTAATAGGTATTTGGCCAAAAATTTACTCAGTTGTAAATTTTTAAAATTTCCCAGACCTGACAGGTTGAAGGCTGCCATACATTAGTAATATTTGCAATATGGTCCCAACTGACAATACACTTATATCACAAATCAATTGGGTAACACCTCCTAGAAAGCACTAATTGAATAGTTGCCTACTTAGTACTTATTAAGTTTTACAAATTCAAATCAGTAACATCCTAGGCACAATTCCAGCCCATATGCAGCAAAATATGTCAGTCCAAATCCTAAATGCCTGGGAGCAGCTCCAAATAAGAACTTTGTATACCTTGCAATTTTGTAATTTTGGCAAGAGAACCTTGAGGCTCTTTATTAGCTCCATGGCCCACCTGAGAGAGAGTCGTAACTGCCGCTTGGGCAGCAGCTTCTGCAACACCTACACCCGCCAATGCTGAAAGAAATGCAGCCTGAGAAATGTTCCAAGTACAAAAGTCAATGTTGACCTTTGGAATAACCAGCATTGGTTAAAAATAAATAAATAAATCAAGAATTATACTGCCAACCAC
The DNA here is from genome assembly GCA_023621385.1 of Quercus gilva. Lineage (NCBI taxonomy): Eukaryota > Viridiplantae > Streptophyta > Magnoliopsida > Fagales > Fagaceae > Quercus > Quercus gilva. The sequence continues at coordinate 17,009,024 of CM042474.1, forward strand.
ATATACTTGGATAAAGCACACCTAAGATTCAGTAATAGGAATAAACTACAAAAGATCACTAGATAAAAAGTCCAAAATCTAACTCCATTCTGGTTGAGCACTTGTTATCTATATAGATTTCCATATGTAACACTATTAGATTAGAAGTGAACCCTGGTACCCTTGAACTAAAAGACATGGTACAGCAAAATGATAAAGGGAGGGCAAAGGCTATGACTATTGTTAGAGCACTTTATGTTCAGCCCATTGAGATTTTCACAAGGAAGTCCTGCAGCAGTCTAACCCAACCTAATAAAATTCTCCAGAAAGAAAGACCCTGTTTAAATAGCAAGGCCTACAAAATGATTCCCAGACAAAAAGTAACCCTTGTTATGGATTCGAGCATACACTAATCCGTCCTAATCATAAGGTCCTGCTTATTGGATTTGTAATCAAGTTCTTTAAACAAATTAAAGCCATACCCATTACCAAGATTTGAAATAACCTCATAAATATACCTGAGCCATAATTGGGTTGCTTGCATCAGCAAGAGGTGTGAGACACAGTCTTTTACTGGGGAATGATGCACCCGAACTTTCTAATCTGCATTCAGCATCAACATGATCCTTCATTTGATTATATTTGACATCAACCTCCCCGGAGTCTGCATGTTTAAGATATTCCTCCCCAAAGGGAAGCTTAAGGAAATGAGCGACACATTCCTTCTCGCTTCTACCACCAACATGTTGTGCCACCCTCCTCCAGTCATCACCATAATGCAAAATAGCTTCCATAAGATGCAAATTTTCTTTCTCCGTCCAATCTGTCTTCATATCTTCACTGATCTCAACCCGCCTGAAATCCGAAGAGTTGACACCAACCCGGTAGTTCCCACGGACATAGCATCTTGCACAAAGAGTCAAGTCATACTGCTCAACAAAAGACGAATTCCCAAGGATCAGACCCTTTGGCACCAATCAATTAAACAACAAATCCATAAACAGATGAAATTGATTACAAAAAGGCATCCTAAAGATCAGTTGCAAGCACTATGCTGTCAATTAAGATTTGGGTAGTTGTTATTTAAAACTTAAAATAAACATAAAATGTACCTATATCAATTATTATCATATTGTATCCTAATTTTTCAAGAATTATTATGTCGCAAGCAAATATCCTACAAGGAACTTAACAATGTATGAAAAAAAAGTAGAAACATTATATAAAACTGACCTTATCACAAGCAAAGCAAGCAATGCTGCAAACAAGCTTGCAACCACTACACACAACCTTAGAATTTTCCTTGCTAGAACCCGCCGACGAATCAGCTGCTGCCGCGGCCGCAGCAGCAGCAGCAGCAGCGGCTTTAGCTTCGGCGCCCTGAGAAGAAGAAGACTTGGCGTCCTTGTCTTCCCATTTGAGTGGCTTGTTTTGTGCGGAGGGAGAGTAATTGATCAAACCCCAAGCCTCGAGAAAATCGAAGATCCTACGAATGGACCCCACGTCGCCCACAAGAGTCTTTCTAGCGTCCGTGAAGGTTATTTTTCTCGAAGGGGTTTGTTGACGTTGATGTTCTCTGAATTGCTTGACGATGGAGTTTCTGTAGTGCATGTAAACCTTAGGGTTCTTGGAAGGAGAACGAGAATCGAAGAATTCTGGGAGGAACCGAACCTCGCATTCGTGAATGTTGTCCCATGAAAACCACCCTAATCAAAATTCAAAATCGAAAATAATTAATTACGTAAATTATATAACAACAAAATAAAATAAATAAATTGTTAGTTGGGACATACGGGAATAACTGGGGATGTGGATGACGTCAGCATCGGAGGAGGGAGGTGGATCAGGGGGTCTGGGAGTGGCAATGGCGACGGCGGTGGCGGTGGCGGTAGTGGGAGTGTCGGGTTTAATTGGGGTTTGGGTTTGGGGTTGTTTGGGATTGGAAGGGGTTTCCGAATCGGGTTCGATTTCGGTGGTGGAGGGTCCGGGGGGTTGTAATATAACCGGTGTAGTTGTGATAGTAGTCGCCATTTAGAATTAGCCTCTCTGACTCTGAGAGGCGAGAGGGAGAGAGAGAGGATACAAATTTGAGAATTGAGATCGCGAGCGAGTCGGTTCGGGTGGGCAGAAAAAGTAGTAACGGGTTTGTGTATCACCCACTTCAGAAACAGACCTTGGATTTGGTATGTTACCCAATAGGCTTAGACTTGGGTCTTGGAACTTATCGTTATTATAAATAGGCCCATTCCTATAAGAAAAGGCTCAGAGCCCAGGACCCAGCCGAATACTCTCTCTCTCACGTTTTTGACCGAAAGATAAATTTTTTTGAGTCATCCGGGTTAGAGAAATTTTCTTCTAAACTTTTTGAAAGAAAGCATTGTCCAAATAGAAGAGACTTCTCTAGTAATAGTATACCAAAATTATAAACCAGAACCTTAAGCATAATCTTGATCATTAGCCAAAAAAAAGCAAACTACCAACCCAAATACAAACATTAATTCTTATCCAAAAAAAAAAATATATATATATATATATATAAACATTGATTCTTAGAATAGAACTACCCATATATGTTGGTTCTTACCCATAAAGAGTTATTTTCCTTTTATAGGATAAGAGTAGCAAAAGAAGACAAATACAAGTTAATAAGGAAAATAAGTACGAGTACATTGTTAGGTTTTTTTTTTTTTTTTTTTTGAAATAATATATAGACAGAAGACACAGAATGAGAAAAAAATGGAGCATTGTTAGTTATTTTTAACTTTGCTAGAGTAACTTTACATAAAATTGGTTTATTCTTTTTCATGAGTTGATACTTGGTACTTTACTTTTTGTAAAAAGGTTATCACATGTTTATCTCAATCTTTTATTTTGCTGATAAGATTGAGATATTATTCATCATCTAGTATGGTGCAAAAAAAAAAAAAAAAAGCTTAAGATGTCATCTATATGACATCAGGCTTATGTCATCTATATGACATAAGGTTTATGTCATCTGCTCAAGATTTTTTTTTTTCCTTGTGGTTAATGACTTCCAGCAAATTTCCAACTTTTTTTTTTATTTGACTTCTGTGTACTTAATTGGGATTCGAGTAACCATAAACCTCTTACGATTTGTTAGCATGAATCTTTTGAAATTTGATTCCTTAATTTCTTTTACTTAATTGAACAAATTAATTAGGGTTTGTGCTCTTATTAAAAAAAAAAAAAAAAAAAAAAGGTTTGTGCCCAATAAGTTGTTTCCTCAACATGCGGTAATTATAAGGAATTAATCATTCTATCTTCACATAATTCTTTTTTCGCTTGTTGCTATTAGAAACCGAATCTAATACGGTTGGAAGAATTTTTTATTATCTAACTCACCATCTTGCTGAAGGTGAAATATTTACCCCATTTCAGGTTCTTGCTAAATAAGAGAGCAATGTTTTAAACATGGCAAAAAACTGATATCATTGGTCTGTTGTTAAAACTTGAAAAATACTTGGTAAGCTATTCCCCATTCTATATCTTCATTTTTCATAATTAAAAAAGAGATGTTAACTTTGGTATTCGTTCATGCATGTTGATATATCATGACTTTGAAGCAAGATTTGTCTAGTCTTTTATGTTCAAGCCTTTGTTGAAATGCTTCAAAAATATCATAAGTGAGCAAGCCTTTTGCTTTCTTAAAAATTTAAAAGAAAAAAAAAATTCCCCAATTTTTCTATTTGAAAATATTGAAGTAAGAAATTTTGAACTTTTTTAGCTTCGTAATTTGCTCAACTATTTTTTTTTCTACCAAATTATTCAATTTGAACTTTCCCTTTTTTATTCAATTTAGAAATTTCTTGATTATAGAAATAATTTATTTCCAAATAGACTTATTTTGTCGTTTCCAGAGAAATATCCATCAATTCCATTGCGCTTGAAAAAGCTTGTCTATCGTATTATAGGCTTTGAAGCAAGCGCCTCTAAACCCTAAAGCCTTTAAATTGCGAATGACGTGATTTCATGTTGCATAGATTTCTAGCTAGAATCCTTCACCATGTTTAGGTGCTCGTTTGGAGCTTTTTTGTCTATCGTAACCAAAGGTCCATTTGAATAGAACTTATTTTGCTAAAACTAAAAATTGAAAACTGAAAATATTGTAGCAAAATAATTTTTAAATGTGTGAATAGTATTGTAAACTCATTTTTAATGAAAAAGTAGTTGAAAAGTGATATTTGTGGGTCTGTGAACAGTGTATGAGTGCACTGTTCACAGTTGAAAAGTCAACTTTTGCGGCTTTAAAAAAAAAAAAGGGGCTGAAAACGCAAACGCTGAGAGCAAAATGTGGATCCAAACCCATCACAAATATCTTTTATGAGATTCATGGATTCTTGCATATAGGTGGATCTCTATTATTTTTTTTTTTTTTGATGAAGGTGGATCTCTATTAGTTTCTTGTTTAACAGTTTTTCATGATGATTCCTACTAAAAAAAAACTGAAATTTATAAAGGTTATATCTATTAGACTTCAAAGATATAATTTACAATATTATTAGACCATTTTAATATTCTTCCTTTCTTTTTATTTGTAATTAAATTTTGGCAAAAATGCAAAACTGACCCTCTAACTTTCACTCTTTTTCATTTCAGTCCTCTAACTTTCAGTTTTGTCAATTCAGTCTTTTAACTTTCAATTTTTGTCAATGCAGTATTCCGTTTAAACCAAGTTATGGCTGCCATTAAATTTACTCTTTTTTTTTTCTTTTTTTTTTTAATTTCAGAATTAAAAGAAAAAAAGAAAAATCTGTAAAAAAAAAAAAAAAAAAAAAAAACATTTCCTCATCTTCCTCGTCAAACCTTCCCCTGAAGGTACCGCATGTAAGCCGAGATGGGCGATTCTGCCGTTGCGTGCACCGTCGGGAATGGCAGCAGAGGCGATAACAAAGTTACTGGGCGTCCGTAGTTGTTGTGGTGGTGGTGGCTAATGTGGCGCCGGAATTCATAACGCCGTTGTTGTTGTTGGGAATGGGGACCACAGCAGCGGAGGCGGCGTTGTTTAGCAAAGGAGGCAGACGATTGCCAAGGACCTCATCTTCCTCATCAATATCAGACTCGTCATCGTCCTTGAAGCCCTGGAAATCGAGCTTGAAATCGTCGTCAACGTCGACCACAGGCTTGGAGAACCTCCTTCACGAGGTGGGTTTTTCCCGATCTCCCCAACGTCGACCACGTTAGCCACCACCACCACAACAACTATGGACGCCCAGTAACGCCGTTATCGCCTCTGCCGCCATTCCCGACGGTGCACGCGACGGCGAAATCGCCTATCACGGCTTACATGCGGTACCTTCAGGGGAAGGTTTGATGAGGAAGATGAGGAAATGTTTTTTTTTTTTTTTTTTTTACAGATTTTTTTTTTCTTTTAATTCCAAAATTTAAAAAAAAAAAAAAAAAAAAAGTAAATTTAACGGCAGCCATAACTTGATTTAAACGGAATACTGCATTGATAAAAATTGAAAGTTAGAAGACTGAATTGACAAAACTAAAAGTTAGAGGACTGAAATAAAAAATAGTGAAAATTAGAGGGTCAGTTTTACATTTTTGTCTTAAATTTTTAACAACTCAATACCTAATATCTGATAATGGTCGATAATATCCGTTGACCAGACTGAAATTGGATCTGCCTAATAAATACATTAATAAACAATTTTAAGAAAACTTTTTATAAAAAAATGAAGAAATAACTAACTTTTCATATATTAACCAGACCCTAATTTTATGCATTTTAAAAAAAATTGAGGATGAGAGGGATTGAGTGCGTGTGCGTGAGCGTGAGCGTGACACTCGCTCAATTTCATAAGAACAATTGAATTCAGTAAATTGAAATGGAATCCAGTGACAAATTAAACTCTCTTTTTTAACTTATTTCACTTGGTACAAATACAACAAGTCGCAACAAAGTTTGTCACCGCTATAAGTGTCGTGGAAACCCACGACGGGAACTAACAAAATATCCGCTCCCAGCAAATAACAACTGTGACAATGATAATAATACACGCCACCAAAAGAACAATATTGGACCGACCTAGCCTACTATGACCGACCACAACCATAATTTTTTTTTTTAAAAATTTTCCGAAAGGGACCACCTCGAGCAAAATGAATAATTAAGTATAGAAGGTATCACCGCCAACGAGGTGTAGAATATATGACGTAATAACAGCCCGCGCACAATGTCATCATACTCATACACAAACGAAACTTTTATGAAAAAACAAAACAAGTTCCAGCACAAAAATACAAACTTTAATTAAAGAGGATTTGTATTTAAATAAGTTTATGTACAATCGAATGTGGATACACATTTTGAAAGAATGCAAAACAAAATTAGAATCTTAAAAACTGAAGAATCAAGGGGGTAAAATGAAATGATCTCCGATGCCTCTAACGAGGCTTGGAGGACAGTGACATACATACTAATGACCTTGTCGAACAACAAAAATAATGATGCCACTCAAGCAAGTAGCAAGCAAACATTCTCTACAAGGGGCAGTCGACGAAGAAAACAAACATCGACAAAAAAAACATTCATGATGATTTAACATATTTTTAACTACGACATGAACGTGCTGGGACCTATTATTTCTCTTTCCTTACCACCTGGCTCACACATTACATGCCAATGCCAATGCCAATGCCACTGTTAATTAACACATGGATAGGACAAGATCAGCAAAAGACAACCTTCCCCTATGTAAAAAGGGCCCAACGACCTTTAGATCAAGGCACTGAATATGGCATTTAAATTGCCACCTAGTTAACGAGGCTCGAGAGCAAACAGTGAGACTCAATTGGAAGTTCATCAAAAAAATAAGATTAATTTCTTGACCATTAATCTAGAATAAATTGACGATTCCTAACCTTCCCATAAGGCAGGCAATCAAAAATCATAATGAGAACTAGTAAACACACAAATTCTTCTCAAATAGGATATATACCTGAAGCTTCTCCCATGTTTTGAAGCCAGGCCCTCAACAAAATCATCCAAGATGCAAGAGTTAATGTTTTCCCAATAAAAATCCTAGCACTAATATGCACAGAACAGAACACAAATCATTTATAAATACAATGGACCCAACACCACACAGAGCACCAGAGACTATCTATACACCCAAAATGCAGGGACTAGACTATAAAAGAATCATATGTTGATTCTAAATGATGATTTTTACAGAGTTTTATTACTACATGGCTGCTAGAAACCGATTCCAGCACCCATCAATCCATGAATGCCTGCTACTCTTCCTGAGCAGGGGCATTATATGAGGGTTTAAATAAACTAGGGTAAAGGTCCTAATGGAAGTGCAGCCAGCATCTTCCACATCCCTTCTCCGCCATCTGGAGCGACTCAGACATTTGACTTCTCTGGTGAGCATGACTATGTATGACCTGCATAACATGAAAATAACATAAGAATGCCTGCGGCATAAATACTTATATCAGAAACTAGTTAATTTAGGGATTCAAAGTGTTGGGGTCTAAAAACTGTAATTGGGTTTCAGAGAACCTCATTAGAATAAAGATACAGACCAGAAAAATAAATAAGAAAATATAATTAAAAAAATTCAATAAAAAATTGCCCCCATCATACAGTCTACTTCTCCATCATCTCATATTAATTGGACTAAATACTAAATTTGTATTCAATGAGGCTACAAATAATAAATTTGAAACTTGTACCTCTAGAATGCAAAATATTTAATTTGCAAGGCTAGATCCGAAGCCCGCCACTCAAGTAGCAGTTCCGCTGCTCTTAGTCCTGCTGCAATCTAAGGATACCTGAAAATAAGAGACTCCGACAATAATATCATACAGGTGGTAAATATAAGCAAGGTCACGGCAGTATCTATCCTGCAATGTGACACTCACCTTGATCAACCCCTCACCCAGTTGTTTGGTCCGAACCGCTACCTTGCATATACTGAGGAGAAGGAGCAGGAACTATAAACTGTGGTTGTGCTGCAACAGGTGCTGCTATACCTGAAAAACAAATGTATTTCCCTGCTCAGGTCTATATAATGTTATAATCTTTTTTGAGAATTTTACGGAGCAAATTTCATTTTGAGTTTTCCCCTCCCTTTCACATCAGGAGTGGAAGACTTGCTTTATGACCTCATTTTTGGTGAACTTTTTCTTTCATGAATGTCACCTCCATATCTTTTTCCTACTTTAATCATTTATCTTTCTCCAAACTTTACTTCATCCAGTCATCAGATGTATAATTTTATTAGATTCCATCACCATTTCACAACTCCGAATTAAAACACTATCCCAACTCTTTTTCTAAAGCTGATTCCCAAGATTCCAATCAAACAATGGCCTCAATTCATGGTATTTTACAACTTTTTGCATTCTCATTTCTCTATCTTATGGGCTGTACAGACACATGCTACAAGATTACAAGATTAGATTTTTTTGGGGGGATTTAGTTTTGGCCTCAGTGAGAGAGAGAGAGAGAGAGAGAGAGAGAGAAGGGGGGGGGGGGGGGGGGGGGAGTGGATTCAAACTAGTGAACTCCATTTCATGAGGTGTGGTCTCTAGCTGATAGTGCTACCCTTTGGGTTCACAAGTATTTGGTAAATCATTTGAATGTTAAGCAGTTGTTTCAGCACATTTTCTATTAAAAACAGTCTGATAACTATAGTAAATTGCTGAAATAAACATTAAAGGCTTGACTCAAATTTGTAAGGTTCTTCAATAAGGCTTGCATTATTGCATACCATAAACAAACTGCTAAATACATAGACAAATAATTTTTTTACAAAGGAAAATTGCAAAAGTTTGTTTTCCAGAATGTTGATAGCAGAGAAAAGGATTAAAATCTTTCATGTTGTAATCCTCGTTGCAAGGTGCAAGTGGCCATTCATGTTATAAAGAAACAGAGCTAGTTTGCAGGACATGAAGTACCTGTAGGATATGGTGATTGAATTGTAGGCATAGGCGAAGTTGTTATTGCATTAACACTGGGTCCACCAAACTGTACTATTTGATGACCTGGCATAGCATAACTGGGCACTGCTGTATAACCATGACCACCAGGAATTGTTTGACCCATTTGTCCATAAGGATAAACAGCAGTGTTAACTGTCCCAGGTACTCCATAAATCTGAAGATATTGCTGACCTGCATAAGGGTTGTAAACACCACCCTGCAGGAAGAAATAAAACACAAAAAATCATTGCAAGAAAATGACAGTATTCTCACTCTTTTATAACCCTACTTAAATGTGGGTTTCAATTACTGCTACAATTTTGGAGCAATGCTGACCTGTGGATACACATATTCAGGTCCATATGTTGCATACCTGCACAGAAAAGCCACCATTGGAATTTTTTACAAGATTATATATTGACACAAATTGAGGCTAAAGCGATTGTTCTTAAGGTCTGGACCACATCACTTTGCTCTAAGCAAATGTTGGAATTTTTGTATCTTTTCAAATTTAGATGCTAGATTTGCTTTTAGGTGTTTCTCTTGTACACATCCTGTGTACTAGGGTTGCAACCTTTATTGCACTTTTTTAGATGAATTTTATTATTTATTAAAAAAAATTCTTGACTCAAATTGAGAATGTTGCTTAGAACAAAGTCATTTGCGAGATGAACAAGAACAACATGGAGCACCATTCATAACAATGAAATGACCAAGGTTTTGCAAGCAACCACAGGTTGAAGTGGTCCTTTCCTATCAATGAGCCATCTCATGCAAACCTAAGTAATAAATCAAGAAAATGGTGAGACTAACAACCCTAATCTGTGTTTCTTATTAAACTACCCCTATCATGATTCTTGCCTGTTCAATAAACATTGAGCTGGGGTACATATCCACCGCGACTACCACTTTTTGCATTCCTGCAATTACCAATCACAATATGTAACATCACTGGACGAAACCAACCCTGACATCTGAAGGAATGACTAAGTATTCTTATTACGATTCTAAAAGTGAGGTTGCATGTTGTGATTGGTATATGCAACACAAAAAGAAATGCAAAAGATAAAGTAGTTGCAAAGGGGTGTACTGAATTGAACAGAGTGGTCACCAATTATTCTAAGGCCACTGAACCAAGAATACATAGGCCTAAGTGGAACACATTCAGTTCCAATACACAGTAGCCCCAAGGCTATCACTTAATTGTGAGAATAGTGATAGAACTTTCGCAAGATAAAACCCAAACAATATTTTCAGGATTGAATCAACTATATTATTCTTCCTATTGCAAGTGAACATCTAAGCAAAGTTATTACATCAAGACAAATAAAAGGGGCATGTCACTACTAGCCAAACAATGTTCAATGAACACAGTTTTAAAACATAATTTCAGTTAACCTTCTATTCCCCCCCCCACCCAAGAAAAAAAAAAAACAGCTTATATACACACACATTCCTTTCACCTCACACAACCCCCCCCCCCCCCCCCCAAAAAAAAAAAAATTATGGTTTAGACATGAAACTTGAACCTAGCTAAACTGAGCTGACTAGCTGCTTTTAAATGCACAACTTACCCATAAGGAGGATACATCAATCCTTGTTGGTAGCTATAAGAAACTGGTTGCTGGTAGCCAAAACTTCCAACGTAAGCCCCCCGGGCGGCTTGCATATTTCCAAGGTATGGGCCTGGTGGTCTCAAACGTCCTATGATAAACAAAAGCAGAAAGCAAAATACAAAAAATAAATCTTACTTAAAGAAACTGACACATATAGATGATTTAAAGGGCTGAAAGTTAAACTGAGTGATATTAAAAACCACACTAGCTCAATTATCTCCAATTTTTGGCATTAGCTTAAGTGTTTAATAACCTTTTTTTTTTTGGAATACAACACACGCACAACTCAACATTGATTCCACATTTATTGCACTACCAACTGCTACTTCATGCACATACAAAAAGCTTCCAGATTGGCTTGAGGTTAGCATAAAGAGAGTCCACTACTAACAAGGCAACACAAAGTGCATGTCAAATATTCATTCCCCCAACAACATAGCTCAACCATATCTGCTTTTAAGAGAACTGCAAATCCAATTACATACAGCTATGCACAAATGACATTGTAATTTTGTAATTACAATGCACCCTCCACATGCTTTTATAGGGGAGGAAGTGCAATTTGAGAGAGAGCTCATATTGGCACAAGGACAGAGAGGTCTTTGGTACGAGTATACAGCATAACATACACGGTCATGAATCTTCTAAAAAATGTATAGAAAAAAAAAATCCACCACAAAATATTGAACAATATGACCTAACAATGAAACCAGTAACAGGGGAATTATTAGCCAAATGCCAAATATCATACCATAATGCATAGGAGGCCGAGGTCGCCCTAGTGAAGCCAAATTACAATTTGCTCGCCTGCCATCAATAATTGGGGTAGGATCAGCACAGGCTCTCCTAGCAGAATCCGGGTCGCGAAAAGTTACCTAAACCCTCCATGTAAATACGGGGGGAAAACCAAGTCATTCAATAGTGAAACAAGTACCCTCATCAACACAAACTAGCACAGATTCAAATACATTGACTAGCAGAACCAATTTACTCAATCAATCAAGCAGATATTGATAACTAAGAATAGCTAAAATTTTCAAATTTTCAAGGTGGCACACATTACAGACCGTTCTGATCAATCCTAGGATCATTGAAAGAACAACCAATATCGTTTACATCTAGGTGTACTAAACTAATAATCATTTCAAATGAAAGATATTTATTATTAAAAAAAAAAAAAAAAAAACCCAGAAACTGAAAACAATAAATACTCACAAAACCATAGCCTTTTGATCGACCAGAATTCTTATCAGTGATAACGACAGCCTCAAGAATCTCACCGAACTGCTCGAAATAGCGTCGCATAGTCTCGCTCTGTGTCTCCCAAGCAAGTCCCCCAACAAACACCTTCGTATAAGTTGTATCACCAAAAGGGGAATTCAAGAACTGATACCCAGAACCCGAACTCGATCCCGAACCCGGACCCGGAATCGACTGGTACGCCATGAATGACAATTTTAATTTTTTAATTTTTTTTTTGCCACTTAAAAAAAAAAAAATTACCCAATTGAAATTCAGATAAGAAAAAAGATTCGATCAAACTGAGTGATACTAAAGTCGACCCAGTAAACACTAAGCCACATATTAAAGGAAAAACCCTAGAAAAACCCTAGATTTTGACGACGAGATATACTGAGAATCCATATAGAATTTAAAGGGAATCCATGAAAGATAGAGATTGAAGCTAATCTTCAAAGAGAAGGAAGAGATCGGAGGAATATATGTATATATATCAGCCTAAAAAAGAATCAATAATTACATAAAAATAGAAAGAAAAAAAAAAGAAAAAAAAAAAGAGAGAGAAAGTAGAAAGAAAGAAGGAAAGGAAACCCTAGAATAGAGGAGGTGAGGTCGGTGATGGGCCAAGAGGTCGGTGATGGTGGTGAGATATTGGATAATGGAATTTAACATATAGAGAGAGAAAGAGAAAGCATGGGCTTTTAGGGTTGGGCTGTGTGTGTGTGTGAAAGAACAAAAAAAAAAAAAAAAAGGAAAAAAAAAGAGAGAAAAGGTTGGTCTCTCTCTCACTGCTCAGGTCAGCTCAGAGAGAAAGAGAGACGTATATGTGAAAGAATCTTTGGAGGGTACTAATCGAAATAGAAACTTGATAGTACTAAAATAGTGTCTAATTATACCTAGTAATGGTATTTGAGGATTTAGTACTACAGGGATAGTAATTGTTGTAGGAGAATTGATTTTCTTCTTCTTTTTGTTTTTTCATTGTTGGGTTGAAGAAAAAGAAAGAGGAGAAGTGTGGGGGGGTTAGGATTTAAGAGGAGGAAAGAGAGAGAGAAAGAAAGTCATGATTTGCACTGAAAGAGGAGAGAGAAAGAGAGAGAGAGAGAGTGAAAAAGAAGGAAAAAGTTGGACCCTTTTGTCTTCGAGAGTTCTCAAAACAAAAGAGAAGGGGGGTATGGATTGTGGGTCCCATGTTATTGTTTTCCGCCAACCCAGAAAACCTCGTTATTCTCTCTCTCTCTCAAATTAGAAAAGAGAGAAAAGAAACCTTCTTTCTTTGTTATTACTAGTTACTACCTGTACTCTCTCTCTCTCTCTCTCTCTCTCTGATTTCACTTGCCAGCTTAGCTTTACTTTCCACGGACTGGGTGGTATAAATTTAGTGCCACAACCTTTTCTATAATTTTGTCACAATTTTATTACATAATGGCTTAGATTTATTATTTTATTTTCACCAGACTTGTCGTGTTTGTGACAGACTGACAGTAGACTTCCTCATTTGATAAAAGGGGATAAGGTTGTCCAGCGCATACAAATTTAACAAAGAACCAAACACGGACCGAACGCGGATGTTTTCTTGCTTGCCCTCTTCTGTTGCACACTTGCACTAATTAGCGGCTTCGTTTCTTCTTATGATGACAAAACAGATTATATATATGTATATATATATACACACACACGCACGCACAAAGAAACAAACTTTATGATATCACAATTCGGTTCACGATTCTATTTCAATTCCACTCTATAAATAAATTATTGTGCTACGATCTAAATTGATTTAGGGATATAGGGTTAATTGATTTAGGGATATAGGGTTATAGAACACTTATAGTCCTTGTTGGATTCTAACAACCATGATTGAAGTTATTTGGGTTTAACATGAAATTTACATAATTCTAACAATAAATTATTGGTGAATAATAAAATTGAGTTTAGTAATGTATCAATGTGAGAGTAATATTACATTAATAATAACATACCAGATCAAAATCTAGTAAGTTATTATTAATATTATAAAAAAAAAAAAAACTTACCAGATCAAAAGTTATGGAAAAAAAGTTACCAACTTTCTTAGCAACTTTTTTGCAACCTTATAAGAGAGAAAAGAAAAATGAATCTTTCTTAGCAACCTTCTTTGCACATATAATTCGGATTCTATGGTTTTTGTAATATATTGTGGAGGATCTGATTTTGTAATATTGAAGTGTTGGCTACAATTTTATTCCATGAAATTTTGGCAGATATAAAGAAGAAAATAAAAGATGATTTAGGCAAATTATAGGAGGTTTTTTTTTTTTTTTTTTTTTAAGGGAAGAAAATTATAAGAGTTAAGTCTTAACTACTTTGAAGAGAAAAGACACTTGATATTAACTAGACAAATTTTAAGTGAGAGAAAGAGTGAAATTTTTGTTTTTATAACACATTTAAGAAAATAATAAAACACATGTGCCTGGCCACCTAGGAAGAACAGTAAGATCTAAGCAGAAACAAAACGTAATATTTATGAAGTATATTCTCTATAAATTGATACGTCCACGATGAAAAGACTCTTCCCTATAAATTATTGCACATCTTTGTTATGTCATTGGATTTTGTTTTAGTATACCATGAATTTATGAAATCTCCATCAAATGACAGTGAAATTGATCATCGTTTACCTTAATTGATGGTTCCTTGAAATGGGAGATAATTCTTTAAAACACTTCCATTTTTAACAAGGCTTGTACATTCAAATATATTTATAAAAAACAAAATCATTAATGTGGGCAACACTAATATATTTAGGCACGGTAAGAGCTTAAATAAACTAATTTTGATTAATTTTAAAAAGTACATATAGTGATATGATACCAACTTTTTTTTTTTTTTGACTTTTTGTTAAGGGGAGGAACCAATCCCCCCCCCCCCCCCCCCCCTCTCATTTCATGAATGATTTTATTTATCCATTTATTGTGAAATTATTTATTTCAATTTTATGTATTAATATACAGAAGTGATTGGATAAAGCTAAAGGAGCTGTCCATGTTACTATAGTCAAGAAAGGGACCCTCACTTTGGTTGATGTTGGTTGTGACATGAATCATTGTTTTCCTTCGTTAACCGGGTAGGTACGCTCATAAACTATTTTATTGGCAGTGATCACAAGGGCTCGGCCCCATTGTAGGCACTAAGTAACTAACCATATGGAAAACTTGATTGGCTCAAAACATATATACCAGAGAGGTAGGGTTCGAAATACAGGCATGACTCATGCAAATAATGTTATTATCGTTGAACTATCATTAAAACCCCAATTGTCTCAATATTTAAAGAAAACCAAAAGTGATATAATGAAAGGCTTGTAAATGAATAGAATTATTTATGAAGAACCCAAGGGAAAAAAATTGTTTAAGTTTGTTTAGATAGTAAATAAGCTAAACTTAAATCCAGGCTTAGGTTGACTATTAAACAACCAAAATTTAAACGTAATAATGTATATAGTTATATGTACGTATGTATGTATGTATATATATATATATATATTAGTATTAAGCTTGTGCGATGCACGGCTTAGTAAAAAATATTTTAATAATATAATTAAATTTAATAGCAAATAAAATGAAAAAAGAATTAAATTCAAAATTTAAGATTAAAAAATAAATTGTACTTGTACACTTAAAAGAAATTTAATTTTTATTTCTTATTTTGATATTTAAATCATTTGTTTTAGTGTTAATTTCATTCAATCAAATGGTTAGAATAACAAAATAAAAAATATGTTTGAACTCAATGAAATATAAATTGTGAGTGTAAAAGCCCAATGCTACGTATTGGGCCTGGGGCCTAATTTGAATTCCACTATGTGTCCGAAGAGAGAAAAATGATTATAAATGAGTCCGTATGGGGGAAATGCACTTAGAAATGAATGAGAGGAGATGTTCGAAGACAATCCTATTAGTCCGAAGAGGTCCTTCTCCTCGGATCACAAGGGAACATGATCAAGCAAATATACCGAAGGCCTGAGCGACCCTCCCAACTAACTCCACAATAAGGACAAGCTTTGGGCATGCCTAGAGATGATGAGAACAGAGAAATATCTAAAAGGAAAAGCTGTTACCATCGCATTTAATGCACTGCAGTAATTTTCCTGGCCGCATTTATGTGGAGAAGACCCCTGAACAGTGCAATCTTAGCTACTATCACTTACGGTGAACTAAAGCAGACGTCTAATGTGACATATACTCAAGTGAATGTTTAGATGAAGAACAAGTGTACGGTGAAGATGAGGAAGAAGATGAATATATAAATGGAATAGGCCTCTAAATGTGGGGGGACGGAAAAAATTGCGAGGGAAAGGAGAGAGAGAATTGTATTCATCTTTCCATGAATCTTAAGCCTCTTTGGAGTTAAGTATTATTTATTCTGCAAGTGTTTTTACTTCAATTTATTCTCTTTTTCTAAAATGAATCGTTACTAAGTTCATAACCAGCCCAACTTTTTCACCCACACTCTACAAATTTATTGTTCTGGGTTCATTGGGCTCGCAATCCAGAGATTTTGGGCTTGGCTTACCAAATTTGGACCCTACATAAATCATGAAAAAATAAATATTCAGAGGCCCGTTGTAAGAGAAAAAAAAAAAAAAAACTATTAGAGAAAATTTTGATCCTTCCAATTGAAAAGCTTGATATTTGGTAATTTAAGATGTATAATATCGTAAATAGGTAGGAAGGGTGATATTTATAACATATTATTTGTTATATTTAATTATAATGATTTTTTTAGATAAATATAACATATTATTTGTTCTTATCAACTTTTCATCTATTGTTTTATCACTTCTTAGGATAAAGTTGTGTTGTTCTTTGTGGATTTTTTTAAATTTATTTTAAACTTTCTACGTTTGATAATTAGGTTTTAATTTAAAAAAAAAAAAATCATATCCTATTTCCTTACAACCATCAATCACCTTTTTTTCCCCTTCATAGACCTTTTTTTTTTTTTAATTAATTCTTTTTTTTTTTTTTTTAGTATGGTAATATAACATGTTGATTAATAATTCTATGTTCAATAAGATTTAAATTTTATAACAAATGGGACTCTAAAAATGTATATCCTTTAATATAAAAAAAAATCTATCTTATATCCTTATTGCCTCAACCATCAATCACTTTTTTTTTCTTTGATTCTATTTGTAGGGTCAATTTTTGTTGGGTCAATTTTTGTTGGGCCAAGTATGGACTTTGTAGACTCAACCCAATGAAACCCTTAACAATAAATTTGTAGAGAGTGGGTTGAACAACTGGGCTAAAAATGGATTCAACAACGGTTCAAACAGACAAACAAGGAACAAAATGGTGTTCAGACTAGCATTCAGTAGGGATCCTCTTGAATCCGAAGAGGTTAAAAGTTTACAGACTTAAATGACTAAAAAAAATTTTCTCTCCTTCTGTGAAGCCTATTCCCTTTATATATACTCCTTCCTCCTCATCTTCATCGTCCACTTGTTCTTCATCTAAGCGTCCACTTGAGTACTAGTCACATCAGAAGTTTGCTTTAGTCTGTCATGAGTGGTGGTAGTTGAGGTTGCACTGTTCAGGTGTCTTCTCCACATAAATGCGACCAGGAAAGTTGCTGCAGTGCATTAAATGCGGTGGTAGCAGCTTTTCCTTTAAGATATTTTATGTACTTCTCACCCCCAGGCGTGCCCAGAGTTCACTCCTCATCGTGGAATCTTCTGGGAGGTTTGCTGGGGTCTTCAGTATATCAACTTGATCAAGTTTTCCAGCGGTCCGATGAGTTGAACCTCTTCGGACCAACTAGGTTGTCTTCGGATGTAACATTCGTCCCTTCTTGATTGCATTTCCAACAAACAGACTAAGCGCTAATCCCTTTCACCTCTTCGGACAATCGGTGATATTCAAATCGGGCCCTAGGCCCAATACTTGGCGTTGGGCTTTCTCACCCACACTATTCATATGACGTTTCTTTTTTTAATTCTATTTTTTTTTTTTTAGTATGGCAATATAACACGCTTTTTAACAATTATATTTTTAATAGGATTTAAATTTTATATCAAGTGGGACTCTAACAATAAGTATGCTTTCATCCACCCCAAAAAAAAAAAAAAAAAAAAAAAACAACAACAACAACAACAACGTAGGAAAAAAAATGCAACCCAAATTACTAAACATTAAAAAATAAAAGTAGATACACTTACATAATTGTGGGCACCCGAGGAACGAGAAAGGAAGCCAAGGAGGCTGGGCCAATGGGCCGAGGCCCTAGGAGGAGCAGGATGGGCTCTGCACCTGGCCGAGCAAGGAACTGGCAAGGCCCGAGGAGTATTGGATCCCGAGGGAAGAACCAGACCTTACGCAGTGCCACGTCACGTGCCACAAGAAGAGCCTCCTCGGCTGAAGGGGGCGTGGGTCAGTGGCAGACAGGCAGCCGTCAGGGCAGTAGCTCCCAGTCAAATCAGCAATAAATAGCGCACACCAGCCCTGTCAGCCGCATTAAATGCAGAGGTGACCTGAAAGGATGCCCACCGCCGCTGCACCTGCTACTACTGCCGCCTGCCCCTAGAAAGAAGATAGGGGACAGGTGTCGGAAATTGAGAAGGGACAGCTAAAAATGAACGGAGCAGATTAAAGGGCCAGGGGCTATATAAAGGGAAGGCTGGGGCCTATGTAAGGGATTCGGTTTTTGTTGTTCTAGCCCACCTCTACCAAATTCTATTGTATTGAGTCTGAAGAAGCTTGTCTTGCCGCATCAATACAACACGGTTCTACCTTCTTTTTTGGGCCCTTACAATTGGCGCCGTCTGTGGGAAACAACAAGCATCTGTGGATATACCTTGGGTAGCAATGGCGAATGAGGGTAGAAGTGAGCAGGGGTCGGTTGGACTTCGGGGTGGGGACCCTCTCCTTGACATGGAACGAAGAAGGGATAGGCGACGGGCACTCAGCACGCCAGCAGGGCCGCACCGCTCGAGGCGAGAAGGGCAGGACCGCCCCCGCCATGAGAGTCGAGCCCAGCGTAGGCAGGACCCGCTGGTGTTACAACGAGAGATTGAACACTTGCGTAGGAAATTGAGGCGGAAACAGCGAGACAGGATGAGCCCGTCGCCGGCGTCGAGTGTGGATTCGCGGGGAAGCCCAGACCCGCCGTACCGGCGCAGGTCCAGAACCCCACCTAGTGAAACGTACTCGGACACCTCGGACGAGGGCGACCACGGGCAGGAGAGGTTGCCCCCGCGTCACGATAGGAGAAACGACGCCATGAGTAAAGCTTTGAAGCAAATCTCCAAGTCACCGTTTGTCAGGAGAATTAATAAGGCCAGGCTCCCGCATCGTTTCTCCCAGCCCACATTCACCATATATAACGGGAGAACGGACCCCGTGGAACACGTCAGCCACTTCAACCAAAAGATGGCCGTGCACGCTGGCAATGAGGCTCTCATGTGCAAGGTCTTTCCTTCCAGCCTGGGGCCTGTGGCCATGCGTTGGTTCGACGCGTTGGGCGAAGGATCCGTCGGATCTTTCCAGGAGCTGACCAGAGCTTTCGGCGCGAGGTTCATCACCTGCAGCAGGACACACAGGCCGTTGGACGCCTTGCTATCCATGGCAATGAGGGAAGGGGAAACCCTTAGAACCTACGCGGACCGCTACTGGGAAATGTATAACGAGGTGGATGGTGACTTCGAAGACGTCGCGGTAAGGACCTTCAAGGTCGGCCTTCCGACCGACCATGACCTCAGGAGGTCGTTAACTATAAAACCTGCTGCCAGCATGCGCCAGCTCATGGAGCGCATAGAAACGTACAAAAGATTGGAAGAAGACCAACTCCAAGGGAGAGGCAAGGCCGGGTTGTACCCGGAAAAGAGAGACCCTCGGGGAGGAGGGTACCATAACGACCGGCCACGGAGGGAGTTCCTCGGTCGGCAGGCCCCGGAAGGGGTTCATATGGTCAACTCGCTGTTTAAAGAATCGATGCACCAGATACTTGAAAAGATTAAGGACGAGCCGTACTTCAGCTGGCCAAACAGGATGGGCGGGGACCCGTCCAGGAGAAACCAAAACCTCCACTGCCATTATCATCGGGATAACGGTCACAAAACGGAGGACTGCAGAACGCTGAGAAGTCATTTGAATCAGTTGGCAAAGGCGGGGAAACTGGGTCGCTTCGTGCATCAGCCTGCGGGGCAAAACGAGCCAGCGAGGACGGAATTCTACCAGGGCGACCACTCACGCCCGGCCCTGGGGACCATCAACATGATTCTGGCTGGGCCAGGAACCGGCGCCGTGTCAAGCCCCCAGGTCCTGTCTGTGGTGGGAAGCCTGAACCAGGAAGAATGGCATAACAAAAGGTCAAGAGCGGCGATCCCCGACTTAAGCTTTTCTGAGGAAGATAAGAGGGGAACCCAACAGCCGCACGAGGATGCCTTGGTCGTCACAGTTAGAATCGGGGGGTACGACGTCAAAAGGGTGCTAATTGACCAGGGAAGCCAGGCTGATATAATGTATCCCGATCTGTACAGGGGACTGGGTCTCAGGCCCGAAGACCTGGAGGCGTGCCATTCCCCGCTCATGGGCTTCGACGGAAAAATGGTAGCTCCCCTGGGAAGAATTAAGCTTCCCGTGCAAATTGACGGCAGCGAAGTCCGGGTGAACTTCATAGCGGTTGGGGCTTCCTCGCCCTACACGGCCATCCTCGGCAGGCCGTGGCTTCATTCTATTGGAGCCGTGCCCTCAACCTTGCACCTCAAAGTCAAATACCCCATTCACGGGGGAGTAGGAGAGCTGGTGGGAGATCAGGCGATGGCCCGACGGTGCCTGGCGTCCGCGGTTACGCAACACTTGCCTGGCCAGACCCTCAGTCACAGTGTTGCGGCCCAATAGCAATTACAGGGGGCTGCCCCCGAGCAGCCAGCCGAGGCGCCGCGACAAACATCCGAGGAACTGGTGAAGGTATTAATTGGGACATGCGAGGAGCGGTATTTCCAGATAGGGTCGCAGCTACCACCTAGAGAGAGTTCGGAATTGATAGAGTTCCTGAAAGCGAACATGGATGTGTTTGCATGGGACGCGAGCGACATCCCTGGGATCAGTCCCGAACTGGCGTGCCACCGGTTAAATGTGAATCCCGAGGTGACCCCACGAAAACAGCCCCCTCGGCGGTCATCTGACGCGCATGCCGAGGCGGTTAAGGAAGAGGTGAGCAGGCTGAAACAGGCGGGGGCAATTAAGGAGATCTTCTACCCCGACTGGCTGGCCAACACCGTGGTAGTGCAAAAGAAAAGCGGAAAGTGGCGAGTGTGCGTAGATTTTACCGACCTCAATAGGGCCTGCCCGAAGGACCCCTTCCCGATTCCCAGGATAGACCAGCTAGTGGACGCCACGGTGGGGCATCCTCGAATGAGTTTCCTAGATGCATTCCAAGGCTACCATCAGATACCCCTGTCCTTGGCCGACCAGGAGAAAACGGCTTTTCGTTCCCCCATTGGCAACTTCCACTATCGGGTGATGCCCTTCGGCCTCAAGAACGCCGGCTCGACCTACCAGAGGATAATCACGCGCATGTTTGAAAGGCAGCTCGGGAGAAACATGGAGGCATACATAGATGACATGGTGGTCAAAAGTAAAAGGGCCGAGGACCACCTCGCGGATTTATCAGAAACCTTCGCGACACTCAGGAAGCACAGATTGCGGCTCAATGCGTCGAAGTGCTCCTTCGGGGTGGGCTCGGGCAAGTTCCTGGGCTACATGATCACGCATCGGGGGATCGAGGTCAACCCAGAGCAAATAAAGGCCATTAACGACCTACATCCCCCTCGAAACCCAAAGGAGGTGCAGAAGCTGGCTGGGATGACGGTGGCGCTAAGCAGATTTATCTCGCGGTCTGCGGACAGGTGCCGACCTTTCTTCCAGTTACTTCATAAATGGAAGGACTTCAAGTGGACCGAGGAGTGCACCCGGGCCTTCGAGGACCTCAAAACATACTTATCCAACCCTCCCATTCTGTCTCGGCCTGACAGGGAGGAAGTACTGTACGCCTATCTGGCGGTCACAGGGCACTCCGTCAGCTTTGTGTTGCTCAGAAATCAGGATGGGGTCCAAAAGCCGGTCTACTACGTCAGCAAGTCCTTACAGGAAGTGGAAATGCGCTATCTCCCGCTAGAAAGAGCAGTCCTAGCTATTGTACACGCGACCAAAAAGCTCCCGCACTACTTCCAAGCTCACACAGTGGCAGTGCTGACTCAACTGCCACTACAGGCCCTGCTGAGAAAGTCTGACTACACGGGCAGGATAGCGAAGTGGGCCACAAGGCTGGGGGCCTACGATGTTAAGTACCTGCCCCGCACGGCAATAAAGGGCCAAATCCTAGCAGATTTTGTAGCAGAGTTCGCCGAGGACGTATGTGGAGAAACGAGCACGATCACAAGCGTGATGATCTCGTCGGCAACCATTGCCCCCGTGTGGAGGGTTTACACGGATGGGGCCTCCAATCGAAAGGGAGCTGGTGTGGGAATAGTACTAATCACGCCCGAAAGGCTGATAATGGAAAAATCTTTGCGACTAGGTTTTCCAGCCACGAACAATGAGGCCGAGTACGAAGCCCTACTGGCAGGAGTGAACCTGGTCAGATTGCTTGGGGGGAGGATGGTGGAGGTGTATTCTGACTCTAGGCTAGTCGTTGGCCAGATCAGTGGGGAGTTCGAGGCCCGAGACGAAAGAATACAGAGGTATCTCGCCCGGGTACGAAGCATGCAGAATCATTTTGATGGTTTCAGAGTGGAGCAGGTCCCGAGGGGGCAGAACTCGCGCGCCGACGCCCTGGCCATGCTTGCCACCTCGTTAGAATCGAACCTGCCTCGGATCATTCTGGTGGAAGAAGTCAACATGCCTGCCGTGGTGGAAGAGCCCGGAGCAAGGGTATGCAGTGTCCGCGTGGGCCCAAGCTGGATGGATCCTATCGTGGCCTTCTTAAGAGGGGGGCAGTTGCCGGAGGACAAAGGAGAGGCGGAGAAGGTACGAAGAACGGCCCCGCGCTATTGGCTGTCCGAACAGCATAAGCTTTACAAATGCTCGTACTCCGGCCCATACCTTCTGTGCGTACACCCAGAGGCCGTGGAGCCATTGCTCGAAGAACTGCACGAGGGCATCTGTGGAAGCCACACGGGCGGGCGATCCCTGGCGCATAGGGCCCTATCGCAAGGATACTGGTGGCCTAGGATGCGCCAGTCCTCCCAGGACTATGCAAAGCGATGCGATCAATGCCAGAGGTACGCCCCCAACATACATCAGCCGGGGGGAGTCCTGAACCCCTTGTCCAGCCTGTGGCCATTCGCCCAGTGGGGCTTGGACATAGTAGGCCCTTTCCCTCGGGCCACGGGCAATAGGAGGTGGCTACTCGTCGGAACGGACTACTTCACTAAGTGGGTTGAAGCTGAGCCCCTTGCTAACATTAGAGATGCTGATGCCAAGAGGTTCATATGGAAAAATATCGTGACCAGGTTCGGAGTACCACACACACTGATCTCGGACAACGGGCTCCAGTTTGATAGCAAATCTTTCAGAAGATATTGTGGGGAATTGGGAATCAGGAATGGGTATTCCACGCCGGTGTACCCTCAGGGCAACGGACAGGCCGAGGCCACCAACAAAGCCATAGTCGCCGGGCTCAAGAAGAGGCTAGATGATGCGAAAGGAAGGTGGGTTGACGAGCTGCCCCACGTGTTATGGACGTACCGCACCACCCCACGGAAGTCTACAGGGGAGACCCCATTCTCATTAACCTACGGTTCGGAGGCAGTAATCCCTGTGGAAACCGGGTTTCCAACTTTAAGGACTGACCAGTTTAGCGCCGAGGGGAACCGCCAGTTGCTCCTGGACAGCCTGGACCTGACCGAAGAAAGACGAGACGTCGCCATGATAAAGATGGCCCACTACCAACAGAAGTTAAAGCAGGAATACGATAAGGGGATCAAGCACAGGCCCCTGTCCCCAGGAGACCTGGTCTTAAGGAAAATAGTGGGGTCGGCTAAGCTCCCATCCTGGGGTAAGCTCGGACCCAACTGGGAAGGACCGTTCAAAGTCACCGCCGTTGCAGGAATCGGAGCGTATCGGCTGGAGGACTTGGATGGAAATGTAATCCCCCGCCCATGGAATGTAAACAATTTGCGACGCTATTATTTTTAAAGGAAATCTTCAACTTTCGTACCTAGACTCTGTCTCACTAACATGTGCAAGAAAAATTCTAAGTGTTAGAACCTACCTGGGACTTGCCTGGCTCCTCGGCCACAAGCACATTGAAAACTAACATTTGCAAGAAAAATTCTAAGTGTTAGAACGAACCTAATGCTAATCTGGCTCCTCGGCCACAAGCTTAGGGGAAACTAACATTTGCAAGAAAAATTCTAAGTGTTAGAACCTGCCTGGGACTTGCCTGGCTCCTCGGCCACAAGCCCATTGAAAGCTAACATTTGCAAGAAAAATTCTAAGTGTTAGAACGAACCTAACGCTAGTCTGGCTCCTCGGCCACAAGCTCAGGGGAAACTAACGTTTGCAAGAAAAATTCTAAGTGTTAGAACCTGCCTGGGACTTGCCTGGCTCCTCGGCCACAAGCACATTGAAAACTAACATTTGCAAGAAAAATTCTAAGTGTTAGAACGAACCTAATGCTAATCTGGCTCCTCGGCCACAAGCTTAGGGGAAACTAACATTTGCAAGAAAAATTCTAAGTGTTAGAACCTGCCTGGGACTTGCCTGGCTCCTCGGCCACAAGCCCATTGAAAACTAACACGTGCAAGAAAAATTCTAAGTGTTAGAACGAACCTAACGCTAGTCTGGCTCCTCGGCCACAAGCTCAGGGGAAACTAATATTTGCAAGAAAAATTCTAAGTGTTAGAACCTGCCTGGGACTTGCCTGGCTCCTCGGCCACAAGCCCATTGAAAACTAACATTTGCAAGAAAAATTCTAAGTGTTAGAACCTGCCTGGGACTTGCCTGGCTCCTCGGCCACAAGCCCATTGAAAGCTAACATTTGCAAGAAAAATTCTAAGTGTTAGAACCTGCCTGGGACTTGCCTGGCTCCTCGGCCACAAGCCCATTGAAAACTAACACGTGCAAGAAAAATTCTAAGTGTTAGAACGAACCTAACGCTAGTCTGGCTCCTCGGCCACAAGCTTAGGGGAAACTAACATTTGCAAGAAAAATTCTAAGTGTTAGAACCTGCCTGGGATTTGCCTGGCTCCTCGGCCGCAAGCCCACTAAGGGTTAACATTTGCAAAAGTTCTAAGTAAAAAAAAAAAAAAAAAAAAAAAAAAAAAAAAAAAAAAAAAAAGGGGAAGAAGAGAGCCTAGTGCTAGTCTGGTTCCTCGGCCACAAGCTCAAAAAAAATTATCAAGAGCAGGAAACATTCTAAGTATTGGGAATATTGCAAATATACTTAGCAAGACAAAAAAAAAAAAAGACAAACTTAGCTTAACTTTTCATTCAAAACTGATTACAAAATGAGGATCTGATGCTGGAATGCACCCTTACAAAAGGGGGAGGGGGATTTGTTACAAAGAGGGAACGAAAAGAGAAAAGCTAAGCTTGGGGCTCCTTGTCCTTAGTGCTCTTCTCCTTCTTGTCCTTCTTCTTTTTTAAAGGAACTCCTTCTGGCACCCCCTCCTCAGCCTCCAAGTCCACCACGCCTTCTGGAGGAGGTAAACCTTGGGAGGAAGCAGGCGAAGAAGGAGGATTCAGGGGCTTGGCAGAGACAGGGTCAGCGGAGTTCGGATCAGCTGGAGGTACGGAGCTTGGATCCACGGGGGGAGCCGAGCTCGGATCCACAGGGGGGCTGGGGGCTGAAGACGGCAGACGCAGGGGCGGAGGGTAGTAAACCCGGTCGGGGGCACGGAGCTCCGAATCAGGACTAACACCCGCCGCGTTCAGTGCTTCCCCCCAGACCTCCTGGCTAAAGGCGCGAGCGACGTCGCGAAGTTGGGCAGTGAGTGATGCGGCAGTCTTATTCACGCCTGCATCATAGGCCTCTTGCTCGGCCAGTGCCTTCTCGGCGTCCTTCTCCGCTAGCTTTTGATGCGCTTGCTTCAATTCCACCATTGAAAGGGCCAGGGCGTTTTCGGCCTTCTTTTGGGCCGCCAAGGCATCAGAAGCCTGCCTCTCAAAGCTCTTCAGAGCGGAGTCAGCATCATGGAAAGCCCTCTCGGCCGCAGACAGCTGGGTGAGGACCTCCCCCAATCTCTTCTCTGACTCGGCCCTGGCCTTCTCGGCAACCTCATAGGCCTTTTCAGATTTCCTGGCCGCATCCAGAGAATGATCAACCCACTCTTCTGCCATAAAGGCAGCTTGAACGGCTTGCAAAGGTGGGAAACGAAAAGAAGAATTAGTAGTCAAAGGAAAAATACTCGACAGATGAAGAAGTTGACTAGAACGCCTGAAGGTACCTTAGCCAGATCTTGCTTGAGAGAAAGGAAGACCTCCCTCTTCCTGAAGGACTTCAGCTCCTCCATATCCTCGGGGAGGCACAGAGCCCTCTCCAAGCATTCAGCCACGAGGCCAGAGCTTCCCTTAGAAGGGTCCCTCAGGTTGGCGTCAGCTAGGACTGGAGATCCCGAGCTGAGGGTAAAGGAGGGCCTCCAGACGGAAGCCTTCCTAAACTGCTCCCCACCGCTCTCCCTCGAGGGCACCACGGGGTCGGGCCTTTTCTTCGACGAGCCCTTGCCGGCCCGGGCCTCTTTAGTCGGGGGCTCGGATATCTCCCCCTCTTCGGGCGTAGTTACCCCTTTTCCGCTGAGACCGCGCTTGCGTTTCTTGTCCGCGGCATCGGTAGGAGATGAACGGGGAGCGGGTGGAGTTGGCAAGCGAGCGGGCACCACCGCCGCCGAGGAGGACCCCCCGGCATGGGCCGATAGTAGTGCCAGGAGGTCGGGGGTCTTCTCTTGGAATCCCATGGCCGACGATGAGGATCGGGCGGTAGATGAGCTCGGGGCGGTTAAAGACTTCGAAGTCTTCCTCGGTCACTTCTTGGACGGAGGTTGGTGTGGACCTCTCCGCCTCCTCGTCTGACGGCAGGGGAGGTTCTTGGGCGTTTAGGAGCTGAGCGGCCAAGGGCCTAGGGAGCGCGGCGTCTTGCGTCCCCTCGGGGGGGGGGGTCCTGCCTGCAGAAACCCTGGGACGGCGACGTCTATCCTAGCCAATCGCGGGTCGCGAGCCTTGATGACGTTCTTCGGACTCTGGAAACGTTTGGTCGAAGCTTTGTAGCCAAGGATGACGTGCGCTGCCCGGAGTTGCCCGTCCCGATGGAGAAAGATCTCGGCCTGGAGAATCCGGTTTAAGTCGTGAAAATTCACCAGGTGGCGGGCGGGGGCTGTATGATACTCGTCTGCCATGAAAAAACATGACCATGGTTAGCAAAAAGAGAACAAACAACAAAACGAATGAAGGCTAAAAAAGAAAAAAGGGGGGGAGGGGGACGCCAAGCAGGGGCTCCTCTAAAACGAAAAAGCCTAAAGCGGCGACCCAAGCCCCTGGGAATTCTACCTGGTTCCCCTTCCTGGGTGGGACAGTGTTGCCCATCATGCCACTCGCCCGAGACGAGAAGGAAGTCTTCGTCCATGCCCTTGCTCGAATCGGGCAAGCAGGAGATTAACCTAACGGTGGGGATCCTACTCCTCATATAGTACTTGGTTTTTTCCCCTTTTTGACAATTGTACACCCAGTTCACATCATGCCATGTGAGACGGGTCCCCATCCTACGGTTGATGGCGTCTACACACCCGAGGATCCTAAAAACGTTGGGGGAACACTGGGTGGGGGCTAGCCTAAAGTTGATTAAATAATCCCTGGTCACTGGGCTCATGGGAAGTTCCATCCCACCTTCGATGAAGGCGATCATAGGAATTACCACTGACTCAGGAGGGCGATTGATGACCAGCCATTCACCCTCCTCACAATGTCTAAAGGCCACGTTATCAGGAATCCTGTACTTGGCCCTAAAGGCCGCCCTAGCCTCCTCGGTGTCCACCAGCCTGGCGTACCTACCCATAGAAAGAAAAAAAAAAAGAGGATCGAGACAAAGAAGGGAACCAACACACCTACTGTGGAAGTAAAAAAGACGCTCCTCGGGAGTAGAATCTCGCCTCGCCAAAGTTTGAACGCCAAAAAATGCCAGAAATGAACCCTCGCTGCCTTGATGGCTCCATTTATAGGAGGCGAAAATGAGCGGTAAAATTCCCGCCCATAAATGAGAATCAGCAAGGGCCGCACGATCCCCATCATACCGTTGAACGTGGGGAGACAAGCAGCCGCCTGACGCCATAAATGGGAGCTCGCGAAATCCGAAGCGTCAGGAGCGTGCGAATGACAGTTGAAAAGACGTAGGCTCGTGTGAACGCATACAGCACGTACGACTCATCCGCGGAGCTAAAATTTCACTTATACCTCGAACAAATTAAGTGAAAATTTTAGGGGGCTATTGTGGGCACCCGAGGAACGAGAAAGGAAGCCAAGGAGGCTGGGCCAATGGGCCGAGGCCCTAGGAGGAGCAGGATGGGCTCTGCACCTGGCCGAGCAAGGAACTGGCAAGGCTCGAGGAGTATTGGATCCCGAGGGAAGAACCAGACCTTACGCAGCGCCACGTCACGTGCCACAAGAAGAGCCTCCTCGGCTGAAGGGGGCGTGGGTCAGTGGCAGACAGGCGGCCGTCAGGGCAGTAGCTCCCAGTCAAATCAGCAATAAATAGCGCACACCAGCCCTGTCAGCCGCATTAAATGCAGAGGTGACCTGAAAGGATGCCCACCGCCGCTGCACCTGCTACTACTGCCGCCTGCCCCTAGAAAGAAGATAGGGGACAGGTGTCGGAAATTGAGAAGGGACAGCTAAAAATGAACGGAGTAGATTAAAGGGCCAGGGGCTATATAAAGGGAAGGCTGGGGCCTATGTAAGGGATTCGGTTTTTGTTGTTCTAGCCCACCTCTACCAAATTCTATTGTATTGAGTCTGAAGAAGCTTGTCTTGCCGCATCAATACAACACGGTTCTACCTTCTTTTTTGGGCCCTTACAATAATAATTGAATTTTTGTCTTCGAAAATGAGGTAGGAGGCATCGAATTTCACCCTATTAAAACAAAATGTGTAAATATAAACTTTAAGAAATTTTTTTGGGAAAAGTTCAATACCAAGAGTATTGTTTGATCGAGTGCTTCAAAACCTCAAGGAAACTCCAAAAAAGAAAAAGAAAAAAGAACAGGAATAATATAAACAAACAAAAAAAATTAAACAAATAACAAATAACCCTAAAAAATGATAGATATTTGGAGGTTCAAAATATTAATAAAAAAATCATGAATCTGACCTTATTATTTACAGTGTCCTCGAACTCTAAAGATGAGAGTCATTGTATAATAAAACAATTATCTATAATCATTCCTATATTTATCCAACAAACAAAATTAAACTTCAACCAAAAAATAAAAGTTGATAAGAAGTTGTTTCTAAAACGATAATTTTAAATTGTGAAAAAGTTGATATAAGCAAAAAAAAAAAAAAAGAAATTAAAATTAAAATCCAATACCATAAAAATCAAGTTGGATAAATATCAAACAACATGATTTTTACGGTATAACAGAAACCAAAAAAAAAAAAAAAAAAACTGTAATTAACGTTATCTACTCCTTTTTTTTTCAAATATTTTTTAATTTAATTTTTTTAGATAAATATCAAATTTTTTTATAACAAAAAAAAGGCTAATAACGTTAATTAATAACATGATTTGTACGAATATTTATTTTATTTTTTTTTTTTTTGTATAAAGTAGAAATAGTGACACTACTTTTCTATTAAGCCGTGCGACTTGAGCTAACAAATTTAATTCTATTGTAATATTAATTTTCCAAGAAGGCGTATGTTTGCAAGATAAGGTTGTATATGGAATAGAACTTTAATGTGTTTCTTCCTAATGCTAATTCTTATCTCCAATCAATGGATTGTAATCAAATTAAGATAGAAATTGGATTATAATCAAATTATGATTTTATTGACTTAGAAATTATAGGAGAAGAAAAATTATATATATATATATATATATTTAAAATCTAAAAATCTAGAATTTTTTTTTAAGAGATACACTTACTTTATGATGGATTCTTTCGTATCCAATTTCATGTTTGACAGCAAATTTTGCTTTTAATTAAAGAATATAGATTACATGGAACAAAGCACCAAACAAAAGCCATAACAAATTAACTCCATAATAAAATATTGATGTCAACAACAAATAATCATGTAATAAGAAGTTAAAAAATACAAAAATATTGCTTGCTATATTGACTTCTAAAAAAACACTAAAAGATATGATCAAATATAGAATTTCAGCCTATCTATAAAACTTGTAGATAAAAATCATATTATATATAATAAAAAGGCAACAAATACACAAAATCTATTCAATTTGATTAAAAAAAAAAATTTTACCTGTAAGGTTGTAGGTAGGACAGAGAGGAGAAAAAGTACTTAGTATAAATAATGAAACACCAAAAAAACTATGTGTATATATAGTGGGAATTTTAGGTTGTAAAGAAAATATGAACAAAAAGAAGTAGTTTAGGTAAAACTCAAATACTTTTTTTTTTTTAACTTTATTATTAGAAAAAAGATGACATAAAATGCAAGTTTATCCACCCAAAAAAAAAAAGCAAATTCTATCTTCTTCTTTTTTTTCTTTTTTTCTTTTTTTAACGTTTTTTAAAGAAACGTAGAAAACAAAAATTTCATCAATTCTTTCACTTTAACTACTTTAGTTTAACTACTCTATGTATATTCTAAATTTTTGTTTTTGAAATTATAGATAAATTAATAATAAAATGATTATATGAAGAATTTGGATTGTAATCAAATTAAAATTTTTATCAACTTAGAAATTAGATTACAAAAAGATAAGGACAAAAAAATATATATCTATTTTTTGATTTTAGGGTTTGTTGATAACATTTTAGATAGACACAACTGTTATAGTTGTAAATCAAATACTACATTATTTCATTACTTGATTTGTCATATTTATCTAAAAAATATGTATATATATATATATATCTATTCTTAAAATCTAAAAATTTATTAAAATTTCTGCAATTTGGTGAAGCCATGTGGCGCAACCACTGCGTCTAAGCCCAACTTTTATTATATATAATATGATATGATATGATATGATATAAGATTGTATTTAAAAAAAAAAAAATTTATTATTCATTAGTTACAATGATGGAAGACAATGATTCGAACCTTGATTCTTTGTGTAAAGGAGATGATACAATGTCATTAATCTAAAGTACTATTTGATAAAATTAAACTGTGAATAAGTTCATAATTAAGATATCAAATTGTTATTCATTATTTATTGATAGTATAAATAGTCATTATCAAATAGTTTATTATTTGGTTTTCAATAGCTATATATATTTTTTTGAAGAAGATTAATAGCTATATTTTATTTATTAATAATTATCATAGATTTGTGATGGGGTAAAAAGATTTAGATGTAGCGTTTATTATAGATGGGAAAGTGTGGAGCGCCAAGAATGAGATTACTGGGCTATGACTTACTTGGGCTCACAATCTATTTATATAGTGGGCTTGGATTTCCTACACTGGGTCGTTCTTGTGCTAAGACTGATCAGACAATATTTTATCCCTTTGTGCTCGCCTTGTTTTTTCCCTCTTTGCTCTCCAATTTTTCAACAACCCCTGACTTTCACAAGATCCTTGTATTTATAGTTAGATACTAGTGGGATGGTGATGATTGCCTCTGACGCTAGTGCGTTTGTAGGTCCAATGCAGTTGGTTATAAGTGGGTGCGTAGGTGGGAGTGGCTTTGGAACTGGTTCCCACTCTGGGACGCCAGAAGTATGCTAGTCCTGGTCGCAATTGCTCGGTCGTTAATTTACCAGGCAGAACCAAACTTCTTCGGGAAGTTTCCTCGGGAGATGTTGTAGGTTCGGATAGCCTGCATAGACGGGCAAGGTCAAAATGCCGTCCCCCGAACATGCAAAAAGGTAAGGTCCTATTGGGCCTTAATAGTTCAACAGGCCCAGGGAGCTTGATGCCGTACATTAGCCCCTCCTTGATTCATCCACGGTTCTCGGGGGTGAATCAAGGAATCCGAGGGGTCGTTGGCCTGGCCAGTGGGCCTTCATCGGTCACTGACGCGCTTCTCAAAAGGCGCAATAAGTCTGAGTGGCTATCATCATTGCCTGACGCTTTGCGAACCGAGGCGTCGCGCGTGTGGCAGTTGACAAGATGGCTCGTTGGGCCTCCCACCAACGGCTTATTAAATGTCATTTATTCTTCCCCCATGCCCTATAAATATCTCCCTCAGGCATTTTTCTCCACTTTCGCATCCTCTAATCTCCCACCTTTCACTTGGCTGAGCATTTCTTCCTGTGCATTCCTTCTTCTAGTTCAGGACCTCTTTATCTTAGAGCCCTAAGTAAGTTTTCTCTCCTCTCCTCTCTGATTGCTCTTTTTCATTCTATTAGGTTCGCAAATCGTAGTTTGCCTTTTTAGAGATTCTAGTTTAGGACATGGGCTACTCTCATCTCTTTTCTTCTGAGGCCGCTTTGGCTACCTTTAGGTCCGCTTTCAATGTGCCCGGGGACGTAGATATTGCGTATTGTCCCGAGGGCGATATAGACATTCAACGACGCCAGGGCGTCAATACCGTTTTCTTCCCATTAATGGCTATCTTAGAGGGCGGGGTTAGATTCCCGGTTGACCCCCTGATCCTGAGAACCCTTAGGTTTTACGGCCTATGCCCCGACCAACTCCCTCCCAACTTTTACCGGGTGGTGAGTTGCGTCAGTAGGTTAAACCGATTGTTCGGTTTAGAGTTAAATGAGCATGATATCAATCTCATGTACAGTTTATGCGGCAATATCAATTCAGATTATTACCTGAAAACTAGGGATATGAGGGTACAGCTAATCTTATGCCTGCTTGATTCCAATAGAAACTTGGCGGGAGAATTTGTACGGGTGAGCGGTAACTAGTTTGCCGAGGAACTCCCCTGCGCGTTTTCACCGCGCGACGCTGGTCGGTACTGAGTGTCCCTACTTTACCTTAAGTTTGATTCTCATCAATAAGTAATTCCTAACCGATTTTGTATGGTTTTTTTTGCGCAAACAGCAAAAGGTTTAAGCCGGACCGCCGAGTGGTGCACGTACGCGACCTAAATTTTGTGCTTAGGTCGGAGAATTCGTTCATTCGGATGGGCAACTCCGAGCGTCGCATCTGATCCTCGGCGTTGACCCCGTGTACTCCACCTGGCAAGCATTCAGCCAGGCCCTACTAGTTGACAGCCACCTACTTTCTTACATAGACGTGCGCAACTCGAATTTTCTTCCTCCGAAGTTCACGGTAGGGGAAGCACGGGACCTGGGACCCCGGTACATCTGTTCGGACGAGCGCCAACCCCTACGCGACGAGTCAACTGAAAGAGTGTCGCGTGCGCTCCAGGAAAGGGCCCTCTAACAAATTCAACCCCAAGCCCCCGCTCAGCCGGAGGTTCCCGAAGAACCACAGGCGCCCGTTCAAGCGTCCGGAGGCGTCGTAGCCGAGCAGGTTGATTCTTCGGAGACAGAATCCGACCACGGTCACGAAATGGTGACGAGGAAAATGATGACCATAAGCCGCTTCTTGCCAGGAGCTCGGCCGAAAGCCCAGCAGCAGGGGGGTTCAAGCCAGCCCCTTCAAGCCCCTCCGGCCCCACAGACCAGGACACATAAAAGGCCGCGTGTCACGGAACAGACACCGCCTGGCCCGGGCGGTATTTCGACTCGCTCGCCATCCCACCCCTCATCTGGCATTGTCATCCGCGAGCTGGTGACCCAAACCTGGCCGGACGGTGTGTCAACCTCCCGATCTGCCACGAGCTGGCAGCCCTCTTATCTGCTGGACGGTGAACCCCTCATGGAGACGGCCAGCGTTCGAGTTTGGGACAAGGGTCAGGGGGGCCGCATTGCCCAGAGCTTAGCAGGCGGCCTGCTCTTACCCGAGGACGTCCATGCCTACACAGATGGGACGGAAGAATCTTTGGGTAGGCGGCTTGTATGGCTCACTATGGTGGTAAGGCCTTTCACAACTATGACCCTTAGTTCTTTCATTGATTTGTTCTTTATTTTTACTTATGCATGGGGTATTGTCACATGATCCCTATACTATTGCTTGTTCAGGCCGCACAGTTGTCCCAAATAGTTGATGGGAGGATGAAGGAGCTTGCCGAAGACGCTGGTCAGGAGAAAGCCTTGAAGGACGTGGCTGAAGTCACTGCCGCGGAGAAGCTGAAGGCAGCGAAGGACGCGGAGAAGAGGGCTGCTTCAGCCGAGGAGGCCAGGGCTCGTGCCGGGGGTGTAAGCGCCGGGCTGGAAAAACAGCTGGGGGACACGCAGTTGAAGCTAGCCGAGGCGGAGAGCTTGAAGGCAGCCCAGGAGGAAGAATTGGCGGACTTGAAGGCTGCGTTGGACGCTTGCGAAAGCATGTGGTACAACGAGGGGTTTACTGACGTCGAGAATTCCGCAGAGCCGATCATCCGCCAGGTTCATAAGCTCGGGTTCGAGGAGGGTTGGCTAGCCGCGCTCCGGGCAGCGGGGGTTCCCGAGGACTCTCCACTATGGAACCCGAGCGAAATCCCCTTTCCGCCCCCTACTGCCCCCACACAGAACGCCCCCCATGTTATTGACGAAGAGGAGACCTCCAGTATGCGGGCGTTGGTGGAGGCCATTGATGCCCACGCCGAGCCGACTGGTCTGGAGGTTACCAGCGATCCTCGGACCGAGGCTCCTCCGAGATAATTGCCGAACCGTCTTGTTTGTTCTTAGTTTAATAACTTATTTTGCGTGAGTTTTGCCCAGGTCACCGGGTTGTGGTGACGAGACATTCTTTTTTTTTATTTATTTATTTATTTTTTTTTATTCTCAAGTTGACGGTGTTTTGAACATTTGGTGTTGAGTGGTTTCAGTTAATCTATTATGTTGCTTTCATTTTACTGTTTGCATACCAGCGTGTTGTTTATAAAACATGCAGCCCGGGCTTGTGTCCTCGGTGACGGGTTACCTTTTCCCAAGGTACTTCAGTTTATTAGGGGCGCGTATTTGTCCAGTTCAGCAGGTTTCTCACAATATTTTTTGAACGTAAGTTTTACTCGTGCTCGGCGAGTACAATCGGACCGGGACCAAGGTTTCTGTCCTTAGAATGTTTTAATTTTAAGGTTTCCACATGCTCGGTGAGTGAAATCGAACCGGGAGCAAGGTTTCTGTCCTTAGAATATATTTTAGTTTTAAGATTTCAACCTGCTCGGTGAGTGAAATCGAACCGGGAGCGAGGTTTCTGTCCTTAGAATATATTTTAGTTTTAAGGTTTCAACCTGCTCGGTGAGTGAAATCGAACCAGGAGCGAGGTTTCTGTCCTTAGAATGTACTTTAGTTTTAAGGTTTCCACCTGCTCGGCGAGTGAAATCGAACCGGGAGCGAAGTTTCTGTCCTTAGAATATATTTTAGTTTTAAGGTTTCAACCTGCTCGGTGAGTGAAATCGAACCAGGAGCGAGGTTTCTGTCCTTAAAATATATTTTAGTTTTAAGGTTTCAACTTTTTCACCGCTTCGATTTGATCGGGGTTGACCTCTATCCCCCGTGTAGTAATCAGATACCCAAGGAACTTCCCGGCACCGACGCCAAATGTACATTTCTCGGCATTAAGCCGCAATTTGTGTTGTCGTAGGACTTCGAAAACGCTCTGAAGTTCTTCCGTATGCCGCGCCACTTGTCTACTCTTCACCACCATGTCATCAATATATACTTCAACTGTTCGCCCTATTTTGTCTTGGAACATTCTTGTCATCATTCGCTGGTATGTGGCACCGGCGTTCTTCAGGCCGAAGGGCATCACAGTGTAATGATAATTGGCTTCCGGGGATATAAACGCTATTTTCTCTTGATCCTCGGGGGCCAGGGCGATCTGGTGATACCCCTGAAAGGCATCCAGGAAGCTCATCCTCGGGTGCCCGTACGTGGCATCCACCAGTTGGTCGATTTTGGGCACGGGAAATGGGTCTTTCGGGCATGCTCGGTTCAGGTCGGTGAAGTCCACACAAACCCTCCACTTGCCGTTCTTTTTCTTCACTACCACCGTATTTGCCAGCCACTCCGGGAAGAAAGTTTCCTTTATTGCCCCAGCATCCTTCAGCCTAAGGACTTCCGCTCTTACTGCTTTGACGTGTTCTTGGGTTGACCTTCTAGGCCTTTGCGCTTCTTAGGAGGAAACGACGGATCAACTCCGAGCGTATAGACGATGAACTCTGGGTCTACTCCGGGAACCTCATATGGGCTCCACGCAAAAACATCTGCGTTCCGTATAAGTAGCAACAACATGTCCACCCTTTCTTGCTCTCCCATGCCTGCCCCCACATGGAAAAATTTGTCGGTGTCCGGGAGTATCCTCACTTTCACCATCTCCTCGGCACATCCGCCCTTCATCCCCTCTTGGTCTTTCTGTAATTGCTATAATGGGCTCCTCTGTGGCGGCTCCTCTTGGCGGGCGCACACCTCCTGATCGGATGTCACTTTCTTTTGGTTAATCATAGCTATTAAGCACCGTCTCGCCGCCTGCTGGCTCCCCTTCACCACAGCGACACCATTCTCGGTCGGAAACTTTACTTTCACATGCAGGGTTGATGGTACGGCCTCCATTGCATGGATCCACGGTCTGCCAAGTATCGCCGTGTACGGGGAGAAAGAATTCACCACTATAAACATGACTACTTTCTCCTTGCCCCCCATGTTCACGGGCAGAGATATTTTCCCCTCGGGCATGACTATCTTCCCGTCGAACCCGACCAGGGGCGTGCCGTACTCTGTAAGGTCCCCGCTCTTAAGCCCGAGCCCCCGGTACAAATTCGGGTACATTACGTCCGCCCCGCTCCCTTGGTCTATCATCACTCTCTTCACCAGGAAACCACCTATCCGGGCGGAGACTATCAATGCGTCGTCGTGCGGTTGGATTGTTCCCTCCAAATCATCGTCGCTGAAAGCGATAGGTTCCCTGGTAAGTTTCAGCCTCTTTGCCTGCAGTTGCACTTCTGAGCCTTCCTCTGCCGGTTCCACCCTTAATACACCTTTCTTTCTAAACGAGGTGATGTTTCTTGAGGGCGCGTGGATGACCTCAATTATCCCAAGTGGGGGAGGGAGGGGGTTGCCTCCTTGTGCAGCCCCTTGGCCCGTCCCCTTATCCCTCGCGTCCACCACGAACTCTTTTAGATGCCCGGCCTTGGCCAGCTGCCCGAGGTAATCTTTCAACACTCTGCACTACTCGGTCGTATGGCCCTTGTCTTTGTGATAGGTGCAGTACAGGTTCTGATTTCTTCGAGAGGGATCACCCCTCATTTTGTTCGGCCACCTGAAATACGGCTCGTGTTTGATCTTGTCCAGAATTTTGTGTATCGGATCCTTGAACATCACGTTCACTTCCCCTATCGGTGTCCCCGTTTCTTGTATCCTCAAATTCCCCCGGGTCCTTGGCTGAAAAACATTTGAACGAGGGTGATTTATCATAGGTGCCTTGCCCTTGTTCTGTATTCGGTCATCTTCTAACCTCTTATATTCTTCGATGCGCCTCATTAACTGTCTCATGTCCTCGGGGGGCTTCCTCGTCAGCGATTCCCTCAGTCCAGAATCTTCGGGTAATCCAATCCTAAAAGTACTTACGGCGATCTTCTCGTTTCCTCCGCCGATCTCGTTGTAGAGCTCCCAGTATCAGCTAGCATAGCTACGAAGGATTTCCTCGACTCTTATCTTCATAGATAGCAGTGCATCCACCGGTTGTGGCACCCGGCTACACGTCACGAACCGAGTTTCGAATTCTTGTATCAGTTCCGCGAAGCTGTGGAGCGAGCCTTTACGTAGCCCGTTGAACCATCTCAAGGCGGTGGGACCGAGGCTCGATGGAAAAACTTTGCACATCAGTGCGTCATTACGGGTATGTAAGGACATCATTTGAATGTAGTGGCTTACGTGCTCCACCGGGTCCGTCTTTCCGTTGTAGTAGTCGAAAGGAGGGCGGGTAAATATGGCCGGCATAGGTGCCCGCTCAATGTCAGCCGAGAATGGAGACTGGGCTGCCCTGCGCAACGCGCGGCTCATTGCGTCCATAGCCACGTTGTGGGGTCGTTCTTCCTCCGGGCCATCTGAATCTTGGTCCGCGTAGCCCTGCGACCGTGAGCGGTCTTGGTGCTGGCTGGACTCGAGGGAATGAGTGCGTTCTTAGCGCCGACGGCCCTCTCGCGAGTGGGAACGCCTTCGTCTACGATGATGTTCCGAATGGTAGGAACCTGTCTCGCGATGATCATGCTCGGCGCTGGGTCTCCTTTCGCGGTTGTTCCTATCCCTCCTACGGCGCCGGTATCCAGCCTCCAATTCCAGGTCTCTCACTTGTGCGCGCAACCGTTCAAGCTCTTCGTCTCTTTCATCGTATTGCCCCTGAACCGAGGCGTTCGAAATCCTCTGTTGCATTTGATAAGACCCCTCCCCGAGTCCGGACTGCTCCTCTCTTTCGCGGTCCCTGTCCTCACGTCCCTTCTGCCTTCTTTCTCGCCACGAGGATCCTCGAGAGGACCCCACGGAACCGCTTTCCGTGTCACTCCCTGACCGTCGCCTAGACATCTTAATTCCCGGGATTGAGTCCCAGCAGAACCACGGTGTTGTAGGAGATTCCCACAGACGGCGCCAATTGTGGAGCGCTAAGAACGAGATTACTGGGCTATGACTTACTTGGGCTCACAATCTATTTATATAGTGGGCTTGGATTTCCTACACTGGGTCATTCTTGTGCTAAGACTGATCAGACAATATTTTATCCCTTTGTGCTCGCCTTGTTTTTTCCCTCTTTGCTCTCCAATTTTTCAACAACCCCTGACTTTCACAAGATCCTTGTATTTATAGTTAGATACTAGTGGGATAGTGATGATTGCCTCTGACGTTAGTGCGTTTGTAGGTCCAATGCAATTGGTTATAAGTGGGTGCACAGGTGGGAGTGGCTTTGGAACTGGTTCCCACTCTGGGACGCCAGGAGTATGCTAGTCCTGGTCGCAATTGCTCGGTCGTTAATTTACCGGGCAGAACCAAACTTCTTCGGGAAGTTTCCTCGGGAGATGTTGTAGGTTCGGATAGCCCGCATAGACGGGTAAGGTCAAAATGCCGTCCCCCGAACATGCAAAAAGGTAAGGTCCTATTGGGCCTTAATAGTTCAACAGGCCCAGGGAGCTTGATGCCGTACAGAAAAAATAAGCTAATCAAGTAACTTGTGAACAAATTTAAACTTGTTTTTACAAGAAATTGAATTAAGTTTAAACACGTTATCAAGTTTAGTGATGAGCTTGAGCTCAATTTGTATTCGAAATAAAATTAAATAAACTAATTCTAAACTTTTAATACACAGCTCACCTCCACTTGTTTACTATCCTAAGAACTTTCCACTTTATATCCACTACTTTTTTGATAGATATAACATTTGTTCCACAATAATTTTTTTATATTTTATAATCAAGTCAAAACATTAATTGGTGTTTGAGAAATGATATTCAAAGATAGTCCCCTGTTAGAACAATCTTGTATCCACCACTTTAGTATAGTCTTATCATGGAAATGGACTAA
Organism: Quercus gilva; assembly: GCA_023621385.1. Classification (NCBI taxonomy): domain Eukaryota; kingdom Viridiplantae; phylum Streptophyta; class Magnoliopsida; order Fagales; family Fagaceae; genus Quercus; species Quercus gilva. The sequence goes on from CM042474.1 coordinate 17,048,498, forward strand.
GTAGCCAACTTAGGATTCTCTTAATAAACAGAACATGACTATTTTACCATTAAAAGATTAATTTAAACATGTATATAATGGCTTATCATTGAAAATCCAATTGCATTTCATAATAAATGATATCCGATGCACAAAGCTTACGTGAGGTCGAGTGTATTTGTTTGTCCACTGTTATTGTAATTTTCTTGGTTGTGATCAGATAGTGTTCCTAAACTAGGTAAAACGAAAGGGTCACAATCCATGGGTCAGTGGCTCTGCAATAGAGACATGTTGAAGTTAGTGGCTGGGATTTGGGTTCGATAGGGGGCCCAATTACAACTGCCTTGGGCCACACCAGTTGTCCTGCAGCATTGTTATTAAAGTTACCACAGCACCAGCGTATCTTGGGTCAATAACATTTTTTCTGGTCCGGGTCCTGCAGCGTGTCTAGAGAGAGATACTGTACATTGCTAAGGGTACAAGAATCTGGTTAGGTGTTAAGAACTATTTATTCGAAAACAACAACTAGTTAGATGACTAGTTAGGAGAAAGGAAAGAAAGGTTGTCTCTGTTTCTTTCTCAATGCTATTTATTTATTTATTTTTTCTTGCAAGACTAAAACAAAACTTTGTTGTTGAATATATCTTTGAGGCCCAATAACAGTTTTAAGGACAACCAAGCCTCAAACTTTATTTATTTATTTATTTCTGATAGACTTTTATAATTTTTGGTATCCGTAGCTAATGGTTGTACTTTATATTATTAGGCCAAGATATCAATTAATTTTTGGTGCATACGGAAAAAAAAACAGTTGATTTCATGCTAAATTCCCTTTTCAGACCTAACATAGTAATATGGAATGTCTTGCAAAATAACTGTATATCGATATTTTGTAATTCAACGTATTGTCCTATGTCCTTTCGCCAATTGAGCACCGAGGTTTTTGAATTACACTGCAATAACTGCCTACTTACAACCAATTGGACTTACAAAAATAATGACATCGTCTGGGGCTGCTTTAGACTGTTAGTGCCTCAATTCAATTCATAAAGAGGACGTTCACCTTAGACGTTTTTAAATATATGAAGTTTTTCCAACATGCCCAAGCTTGATTGAGTGTTATTCCTAGAGAAAAGATTGAGTAGGAATAAACTTGAACTGCATTGTGCAATTTCCGCAAATTACGGAAGTCAACACATACATTGAATTGTACTGCTAATTATACTGCTTATAAAACTGATTTAGATGACAAGATTCACGAGAAACGAAAATTTGAAAACTGGAATGAAATCATCATTTCACGGTGACGCCGTTAATATTTTATTTCTTAGATTTAATAATACACAAAATGTCATGTTATTTAAATGACACTTACATTATTATATATGTAATATTAAATCTTAATCATGAAATAAATCCTTATCTAAAATAGACACAGAATTTTACGATCATTTAATAGGACCACTGCTAGCGTTGAGATATTATTTATTTGAAATAGATCAATTTTATAGTTCATATTAAAAATTACAAATCCAAAGATATATTTGACATGAGCTAGCATAAGCTACAACTGATTTAAGACCTTTCTTGGCCAGAGCAGGTGGCTAGTCCTAGTCCTTACTCAGGAAACCGCTCTCTTCATATCTCTTCACAGCATCGACAATTGTCTCATCTAGTGGCCGATACTTCCAACCCAAATTCTGCAATTTCTCTGAACTCATCTTCACGTCTTCCTCTATAGCAGTGAAACTATCATGGTACACATGAAGTCAAATGAAAATATCAAAGAAGAAGAAGAAGAAGAAGAAAAAGATAGCGTTCAAAAGACATTAAACTAGATGACTATTGAAAATAGGTTACTGGAAACGTAAAACACATCCATATTAGGGTAAAACTGATTTCAAGCTTTCTATTCTGGACACATTGCTTGAAATTGGAAGTTACCTTTTAGGGTAATTGTAGTTAGGATACAAGCTCTTCAGTTTGTTTACCAAATCTTGCGTTCTTAATACATATGATGTGCATATATATCTCCCTTTTGCTTCAGGCTTCTCATATGCAAGCAACAATGCTTCAGCCACATCTCGCACGTCTACAACAGGTCGGGCCTTATTTTCCAGTGATTCGATTCCACCTGATCCCATAGAACCCAATTTTATTAAAATTACAAAACAAACAAGAAATAGAAAATGTATGTGTGTGTATAAACATGACATGGTAGCAATCTCCAAAGCCTCATTTTCTTAAAATGTACTTACATAACCTATCTGCAATTGTTATAGTCATCAATCAGACAGAAATTAACTCAACTTAACGCAACAACACACTCTGTTTTATGATTAGTAACTGCAATGATTGAAATATACCAACACAATTTCCTTCACTTAACATTGCAACACCTCTCATTTCACTTGTCAGGCATTTTGACCAATATAAATTGTTATGGAATGACTAAATATAACACAAATAGACCTGGAAGTAGGAGGGGAAACCTTTCAAAAGTGTTAGGAGTAATAAGCTACTGGCATTCATTGTAGGTTGCAGCAGTGGCCCGATAATAATGGATGGACAAACAGTTATAATGCTGAATTCACTACTCTTTGCATACTCCAAAGCTTCACTTTCCGCAACTGTTTTGCCAAGGCAATAATATTCCTGGAATTCATACGAATAGAAGTTACCTTATATGTACCAAAAATTAATAGATGATTATACATTTATACCATATAAAGAGGGTCCTTTTATGACATCTCTAATGTTTTTAAGGGGTGACATGGTGGAGTCATTGTTTAAGGTGACACGAGTTACTAAAAATTGTGATAAATTTATTGTCGTATGCGACCTTAATATTATCTATCCAAAATCAAAGTATCGATTTAAAAAAAAAAAAAATTAAAAATGGGTTATTGTGTGGCATGGCAGTTTGTATTAGCAAAGTTGATGCTCACACCATCATTAATTTGACCTTATCACAGTCTAATGTGAAAAGGGGAAAAAAGTGGAGTTATTACTTAATTGGTAATTACTTGTTATGAATTCCTAATGTCTCACATAGATTAAGTGTAGATTAAGTGTAAAGTGTAAACTTAACTATGTGTTTAGAAGTTCTTGGACATCCTTCCTTTGCAAGCCAGGTTTTAAGGGTGAGTTCTACTTATGGTTTTCTAACATTACTTTTAGTCTCTTACAGACACTATACACACACCTTGTTTTTAAACACGATTTACCAAGAGATGTGACAAAGTTATTGTCATGTGTAAATCTGTTGCTAACAGAGGTATAATACCCCCAAAGAAAGTGGGTGTATCCTAGAATTTCCTAATATGAAGATTAAAGTGACAGCAGAGTTCGGTTGTGTGCTGGAGCCTGGAGAGGAAAAAGAAAAATGCTAATTCCGGAAATTTAAGAAACAATTGTAAACGTTGCATATGAGATACCTGAACTGCCTTGCAGAGCTCCGTATCAGACCAACATTCCTCATCCATGGGCTGATCCTTGGGCCAACTGCGGTTGAACATAACAGCGCCAATAGATGAAACAACCACGACTCTCTTCACTTTTGCCTTCGTACATGCATTTAGTACATTCCTTGTGCCAGTAACAGCTGGTTCAATTAGTTCTACCTGTGCAAAATTTTATTTTCATGTCATTTGGCAAATCCAGGTTACAATAACCATACACTTGCAAGTAGATTGGTTACCATACTTCAGTTCAGACTTCAGTCCAATCTGAACAAGCAACAAAGCCTTTACCAAAATGTCAAAGTTGTTTCATCACACATTCAAAAGTGTTAGAGATATATATTAGACATATATTAGCCCAATGTAATAGGCCCAAGCCCAGTCCTACTTGTACTAGTAGTCTAGGGTTTAGTCGAGAAGCTTGTGTAACTTTTGATGATGGTGTGCACATGATATTCTTCTTTGCTTGTTAGAGATGTTTTGTTTGATGCCAAGAACGAAGTTTGGCTCTGATACCATGTTAAAGACTAAATCCTAGACTACTAGTACAAGTAGGACTGGGCTTTGGTCGCGGGACAAACTCAAGCAAATCCATGCCTCGCCTGATGAAACCAACACCACAGACGTGCTCCACGACCTCCAAAGACTAAACCCTAGATTACTAGTACAAGTAGGACTGGGCTTGGGCCTATTACATTGGGCTAATATATGTCTAATATATATCTCTAACAAAAAGACTGAGAAGGGAGTCTATTGAGGATGTTGGAAATTAGTTTCCCATCTTATGGCAAAATTGGATCCAAGTCATTCAAATGGAAAAAAAAAAAGAAGTTGATTTATATGTTACACTTAAAATTTTTTATTATTATATAAATACATATTATATGCATGTGTTACTAAAAAGACTAGACTACACAAAAAGTAAAAGTGAGATGAAAAAAAGGTTGAATTAATAGTGACTAAAAAAGTTTTGCCTCAGGGTTAGGAACATTGCTTCGGGCAGGAACAGGGCAGGCAACATGGAAAACCCCAGTACAGCCATCAGTGGCAGCACAAAGACCTTCATAGTCCAGCAAGTCCGCCTTGAAAAGTTGCAAATTCTCTGAAGCGTTTTCCAATTTTGTCAAGTGAGCATTCTTCATATCACCTGAAACAATTCGTAAGTTTTGTGCATATGATATTTATAGTAACTGATTGATAGCACTTTTTTTCTCCAGAAATCAAAACACGCAATGAAATAAACATTCCTAGCACTAAAATTACATGAACCAAAACAAATCCTTACTCGTAAAGAACATAGGATTACCTGGGTCTCTAACAGTTCCATGGACCATGTACCCCTTTGAGAGGAGGAACTTTATGACCCATGATGCCAAATATCCTCCTGCACCAGTCACACACACTCTTTGCTTCCCTTCTGCCTCTGTCATCTCTCTCTCTCTCTCCCCTCTTTTCTTCTATGAAGATACCTTTGACACTAATGTCAACTCTTGCCAAGAGGGCTCAGTGGTATTTCAGTTCCATCTATAAGCATGAAGGTTCGAATGGAATAAAAATCACGGGGGAAACAAACAAAGAGAAAGAAAACAAAGCAAGAGAAAAATATCAAGGGAATCGGACCCACATGAAATGGACCAAATTCATTAACAGAGTAGGCCCAACTTGCATGGTTGTGAGTTGTAACCAACCGTTAAAACCGGCAAGCTGTTCTTGAGTTTCTGAGATGAGACCAACAGACCAGCTTGCTGTTTTGCTTGATTGCTAAAGTTGATTAAACTTTAAAGCATACTTACTAGTACTTAAAAAACCGAGTATATATAGTAATATAACCAAAAAATCCAAAAACTAAAAGAATTAAACTGCCGTACCTTGTTTTTCTAGTATTTGGTGCTTAGTACGTACCTTTGGGACTACAAAACTAGAAGGGTATGAAATCAATGTTGCAGAAACAAACAACAGAAATTAGTAAAACTAATCTGCCCAATAGCGACAGACTTCCTTGACACTTGGCTTTGTTGGATTCGCTGTCCTGCGTGCCCAAACCAGTGAACCGTCAAAGTCTAGAGAAAGGAGCTTCTACCTCTCAGGATTCAGTACACAATAATGCACCACTACTTACAATTCTGTGGTTGTCAAACAGGTAGAGGTGAGGATTTGATGTCAAGGCTTTAAAAAAAGGAAAATTGTGGACCATCTAAATTAGGAGTAGTGTAACATGCATTGGAGGTATGTTTTCCCCCTCTCATGTGGAGATGGATCCCGCAACCACAAGGTCTACCTCCATGTGAGTGGAAGGAAACATATATTTGATGCATGATGTATTTTCTTCCAAATTAGATACTCAAATTCAAATGGATAAGCTCTCCACTTCAAAACCAATCAGTGATGAGAAAAATATGCTCAAATATTTTATGAGATTTGACATTGTACTCAGCAAGGCATTTGAGTGAGTTAAATTGTAGTTTCTCAACAAGGCTAAATGTGACATTATTCATTCATTTATATTTATTTTAACAAAATAAAATTGAGTAGCTAAACTTTGCATACTAAAAAAAAAAAATTTTAAGTAATCAATCAAATTAGATAATCAAAGTCAAAGTTCATTAATATTTATTTTAATGGTTAAGTTTGCACCTAAGTTTTCTTCTCAAAAAAAAAAAAAGTTCTAACTAATTTAAAACTCTTCTAAAAATTACTGTGCACTCTTGATGCGGTGGTCACTTTACAGGTATAAGTGCTTGTGGAGTGTGGGGGATAAGGGTTGTGGTTAAAGTTTTTAGGAAAGAACTTCGCACATATATACACTTAGATAATTGTAGAGTAGAATTTCTATCTTGTATATATATATATATATATATATAAACTCTTTTTAAAAAAAACTAGGGTAAATTACAAATTACACCCCTAAAGTTTGGGGGTATTTAAATTTCACACTCTGAAATTTCAGAATTTGGATTTTACTCCATGAAGTTTGGGGTGTTTGGATTTTACACCCTGACGTTTCAAAACTTGGATTTTACCCTTCTAAAGTTTGGAGTGTTTAGATTTTTCACCCAAAAAATCCAAAAATTTAGGGTGTAAAATCCAAATTCTGAAATTTCAGTGTATAAAATTCAAATACCCCCAAACTTTAGGAGTGTAATTTGTAATTTATCCAAAAAATACTTTAAAACGAAATGAGGGCTCTCTTCATTTAAAATTGGTCTCATTCCAAATTCGGATTAAATGTTACTGTAAAAATATTTTTCCTTTTTTAAATATCATTATTTTTTGTTGGTATCATGTACACTTTTATGGTGCATTTGGATACCGCTTATTTGCCAAAAATTGAAAACTTATTGCTGAAAACACTGTAGCAAAATAATTTTTAAAAATGTGAATAGTACTGTGGGACCCAAATTTACCTAGAAATCTGTGTTTTGCTGAGTTTGGTGGGATGCATGGAAATTGGTTGGCTTAATTTTTTTTAAAAGCCACAAGAACCCACAACACTTAGAACATTTGGACACAACCAAGGAATTGGTTGGCTTAATTAAAAAAAAAAAAAAAAAAAAAAAAAGCCATAAGGACCCACTCAACACTTGGAACATATGGACTCAATCAAGGACTGAAATATTGTGAGGAGTTATTCTAGGACCACAATTAATCTTACACTCATTTTTGCAACTATCCTATACGGCAAACTGTGACCGACTGTTTGTTAATTTCATATGGATTTATTATTATTATTTTTTCAATATTAACAAATAGCCACATTAAATAGTTGTGAAAATAAGTGTGAAATTAGTTTTGGTCCTATAATTTTCTATTGTGAGCTCCATGAAAGCACTGTGTTGGGCAAGAGGTTGGCATTCAGGCTATTTTCCATGTTCAGATCAGAATCAAAACCCGATTTTGATGTAGAATTGTTTAACATAATCATTTATGTACACTACAAGCCCCAAGGGAAGTAGATGTTGCAAAGCTAGACAGGAAAAGAATATACCCAACAAGTTATATATACATAATCTCTCTCTCTCTCTCTCTCTCTCTCTCCGACTAAGCGTACTAAAGCTATTAAAGTAAAAGTGTAACAAACTACACCCAGATTGTGTCAACCTCAATCCACATCCTGCTCAAAGTACCTAAAGTCTCAACATGACATAAAAATTCTCGTAATATACTACCACAACCATGAGTGTCACAATAATTAGTTAAGCCTAAATACACCAACAATGAGTAAGAACCCACACCTAGAGTTGCTTTTTACTCTAAATAAGAGGTATAATGAAATAGGATTCAAACTCACTTATTCCCTCAAAAGGTTGCCACATAGGAGAGTATAATAAGATTAAGAATAAAACTTGATATAATAGAATTAATTCTGATAATCACTTATTATCCAAACTTAGGTTTGCTTTGCAATCATTGCATTAAGCCAAACTGTGGTTTGCTTTTCAATCAACTATTCCAGCTTTGCGATAGCTTTCAACAGAATCAGTTAGAGTTTCCTTCAATGGCCGGTAACTCCAACCCAATTTTTGCAATTTCTCGGAACTCAGCCTTCCTTCTTCTGGAACTTCAGTATAGCTGCCAATGCAAGCGAAGTCCATTATCAATGAGTTGAGACAGCCAAATATGTTACATAAACAACTAGCAAAAGAAAAATACATGGGATGATTGTTAGTTGTTCACCCTTTTGCATGACCACGTAACCTTGTTGATCAATAAATATACATACCACATTGAAAAATCACCTTAATAATAAATAACATCAATAGAGAAACTTACTTCTTAGGATAGTTATAATTGGGGTATATACTCCTTAGCAAGTCAACAATATCCTTTGCCTTGATTGTGTGTGCCGTGCATATGTATCTTCCTTCAGCCTCAGGATTCTCATAGGCCAGGAGTAGTGCCTCAGCTACATCACGTACATCTATAATCAATCAAAGCTTGTTTTCCAGTGATTCAAACCCATCTGCATAGTAATTAAGTGTAGAAGATGAGAGAAGCATACCCTTCATTACAAATCAAAAAGAAGCCGTGCTTAGGAAAAAAAACTAAATTCTCTAATAAACCAATCAGAATCACTGGAGCCACTTGTGGCAAAGCAAGGCACATTGAAAGGGATGAAAATATATAAGAAGCAGTAGCAATCTTAGAAATATGGACCTGAAAAAATTCAAGCATGAAACTTTAACTTGAGATGTTAATAGTCCGTTTCATAAATACATGCACAGCGTGAGATACACATTTTCACCTGTATATAAAATTATAAAATGTGACATGTATTATCATATTTATATTTATAGGGTTGTGTTAACGGGCACCGCACGGTGCCCGTTAAGCACAACTTTTTCTGACACAATTTTTGTTTCTTTTTCTAAATTTTGTTACTTTTTCAGTTCTGTAAGTACAATTTCACATTTTTTTAACTTTTTCTGACAAATTTGTTTTGTCTGTTCTGACCTTAACCAGCACCAAGCGGTGCTGGTTAACATTCTCCATATTTATAAACATTCATACATTTAAAAGCACGGAAAGATTACAATAAAGATAATATATTACAGGCAAGTACCTTTCAGAAGTTTAATGAGACCCAAGCTAGTTGCATTCACCGTAGGCTGCAGAATTGGGCCCCAAACAAAGGAAGGACATACAGTTACAACATCAAGGCCACTTCTTTTTGCAAATTCTAAGGCCTCACTTTCTGCTTCCGTTTTAGAAAGACCATACCAGTTCTGGAAAAATTTAGAACTAGGTCATTCAGTATAAATATAGAAACAATTTATCAAAATCTATATTTCAGAATTGGTATGCAAGTAATTTTACTATAATTTGTATTGGAATCATGCGATGTACAAAATAGAGCAACAAGCTCAACATACAATTATTCAGCAAAAAAAAAGCACAACATACAATTGTATTTTGTGGTCAGTTACCTTTGTAGTTCTACAATATTCCTTGTCAGACCAACAAGTTTCATCCATCACTTGATCCTTGGGCCAGCTTGAATTCAACATCAAAGCATAAACAGAGGACACAACAACAACCCGCTTAACTTTTGCTTCAACACATGCTTTCAATACATTAAGTGTGCCCTTCACAGCAGGCTCAATCACTTCCACCTTCACAAAAGATATATGAAAAAACTGTAAAAAGGAATGCGACAAAAAATCTATGCATAATATATTAAATAACTTAGGACGGTAATATAATTATATTATTAAGATTGTCTTGGTAGATTTGTACTAATTGATGCAAAACTATTTATTAATGGGGAAAAGGTCATAGTTAGGTATTCTTGCCTCAGGGTTTAAGACTTTGGTTGAAGGAACTGGACTAGCAACATGGAATACTCCAATGCACCCCTCAACTGCAGAACATATGGATTCGTATTCCAGTAGGTCTGCCTTGAATATTTTCAAGTTTGTGGATGCGTCCTCAAATTCACTTAAATGAGCATACTTCACATCTCCTACACAAAATTTCCAAGAAGTTCATCTTAAGAAGCATCCAAAAATAATTGAGCAGCAAATTAATTATGGTTCTCCTAAATAGGGGGAATTTTTTTTATAAAAAAATTTTGTCTGATACAAATCTGTTCTAAAACTGAAAGTGGAAAATGGCATTTATAGTTTATATATACGGTCATCCCATGAAATAATTCTTACTATATGTTCACTTTTGATGGTTCTTTAAAGTCAGTCCTTTTGTTTCTTAAAGTATTTAACATGATTATATTTCACCTATCAAAAAAATTTTAACATATTATATTTCATTTCAAACAAATAGAACATGAAGAAAACTTGAGTCTATTCAATTTGCAACTGATATGAGAAATGTCCGATTTTCCTTTTTCTAATTGAAATGAAATTCCTTCACACACATTAGTGGGTTATAGTAGTCAAAGGCCCAGTAAGCTTATTGCGGTGAAAGTAATAGCAAAATTTTACATTAGAAGGAAAGAAAATGTACATTAGCATTTTCGGTTTCTATTTTTTATCTATAATTCATTTTATAGTTTATATTACCATTTTCATTTTATTACACACAGCAATTATAAATTGAAACAATACAATAGCCAATTACAAGATTGATGAAACAGTAATACTAGTTAAGAATTCAGGCATACTAAGTAAGTAAGAATCAAATATACAAAAGAAATCCCTTCTCCTCTAACTGTATCAAAAAGATGTAAAGTAAAGATGAGAAGAAAGTAAAAGAGAGAAGGTAAAGTGAGTGAATAACCGGGTTGTCTAACGGTTGCGTGTACAAAATAGTTCTTGGAGAGAAGTATCTTTATGACCCATGAAGCAAGGAACCCTCCTCCACCTGTTACACACACTCTTCCCTTCTCATTCTCAGTCTCAGCGGCCATTTCCAAAACGAGTTTCCAACACAACGATCAGCCACCTGACCAAGTCAAACTGCTCTGTTCTTCTCTCTTTCTTTCTTTTTTTTTAAGTGTGTTTGTTTGTTTGTTTTTTTTTTTTTTAAACGTTTTTGTTAGTTTTTTAAAGTTTTTTTTTTTTCGCTCAAAGTAAGAACTGGAAAAGGCCAAAAGGACCCGGCCCATCCTAACCTAAGAGGACCCAACTGGGTTGGAGGGGACTGGGAAGCAAAGTTTTTCTCCAAAATAAAACCCTTCAAATTCTTTATATATTTTTATATTAAGGGTAAATTTTGAAAATTTAACCGTTTGATTGAATGTTCTTATTATATATTTCATATTTATAAAATTTCAAGAACATTAAATATCAACTGCTATGTCATTAAACAAATAATAAAATTTCAAGTTTTTGTGATTTAAAATTGTAAATAAAATATAAGTTTATAGATCGAATAGTAAATAACATTCAATTTAAACGAAATTTGATATGTATGTTAATAACATAAGGAATATAAAATTTAATGATTAAATTTTCAAACTTCACACTAAAAAAAGAGATATATGAGAAGTTTGACGAGTTTCTCTCTAAACTAATTTGGAAAGAAATTTTGTTCGAGATAGGAATGGTCCATAATTACTACAAGAAAATCTAGTAACTATGAGAGAGAGAGAGAGAGAGAACTTAGCGTTAGAGCATTTATATTAGTGGGTGTATAATAGCAAATGTGTCAAATTTGCACAATTTAACCTAAAAATAACCCACATTAGTTGGTGTATAATTATGTAAATTTACAAGTTTACTATGGTAACCTTTTCTGAAGCCTTTTTCACTTGATAACAAGGGTTCCAACAAAGTAGATTTCACATGCACAAGAATTGGTTGGCTTAATTTTTTTTAATTTTCTTTTAAAAAAAAAGCCAAAAGAACCCATTTTACACTTAGATCAAATGGTGGCAGACTATGACTAATTGTTTGTCATTTTCACATGGATTCAACGTTTTTATTTTTTTAAGCAACCACAAACAACTACATCAAATAGTTGTGAAAATGGTGAGAAATTAGTTGTGCTCTTATAATTTTTGTTATTAAGATCTCCATGAAAGCTTTGTTGGATAAAAGAGGTTGGCATTCTGGCTATATTCCATGTTCAGATCATAACCAAAACTTGGTTTTGACGAAGAATTGTATAACACAATCATTTCTGAACACTATAAGTTCCAAGGGAAGTAAATGTTGCAAAGCTAGAGAGGTGAAGAAATATACCCAACAAGGTGTAAATATAATCACTCGCTCTCTATTTGACCAAGCTGTAAAAGTAATAGTCTAAAATGCCATAATTAAAAAGCAAAGTATATCATTTATTGTTGTTGTGCTTTTATTGAGCCACATCAATATAGCATTTTAGTCCAATTTGGTACGACTAAATTTAAGCAAAAGTATTTTTAAACACAAAGGCTATGAATATACAAATGTAATCTTTAGGGAAATACAGGCCCTACCCCGAAAATCAGATTATACAGGAAGGGTGGCCAAGTGGGGGGCTATGCTCGAAGCATTCGATGTCAAGTATATGTCTCGAATAGCTGCGAAGGGTCAGGTTCTAGCTAATTTGGTGGCAAAATTTACTGAGGAACTGGGAAACTCAGAGGTGGGGGGAAGACTTGAAGGGTCTGCGCATGTGGAAACAATAGTAGCCGAATGTACCTGACAATTATTCGTGGATGGTGCAACAAACAAGAAGGGATCAGGAATAGGGATTGTGATGGCTTCACCAAATGGCATTACTTTGGAGAAGTCACTTAGGCTCGGGTTTGTAGCAACAAATAATGAAGCAGAGTATGAAGTTTTGTTGGCAGGTTTGAAGGTTGTGCAAAAGCTTGGTTGCAAGATTATAAGAGCATATTGTGATTCAAGACTCGTAGTTGGACAAGTCCAAGGGGAGTATGAAGCGAAGAATCTGAGGATGCTTTAGTATTTAGGTCGGGTAAAGTGATTGTCAAAGGACTTTCATTCTTTTATGCTTGAGCAAGTTCCTCGAGGCAAGAATTCCCATGCTGATTCATTGGCAATTTTGGCTATGGTTAGTAGGGAAGATTTACCTTAGATCGTGCTCGTAGAGAGTTATGTGTCGCCCGCTTATAATGAGTCGCTTCCAGTAGAGATTAATTCTATGAGGGTAGGCCCTAGCTGGCAAGACCCATTGGTTGCATTTTTGAAGGATGGAATTTTACCCGAGGACCGGGTCGAGGTGGAGAAGGTTCGTAGAAAGGCGCCAAGGTTTTGCCTTTCTGAGGACCAAAAACTGTACAAACGCTCATACTCGGGACCATACTTGTTGTGTGTTCATCCCGAGGTAAGTTGAAATATTTAAAAGAATTACATGAAGGGATTTGTGGTAGCCATATAGGGAGCAGGTCACTTGCTTATAGAGCTTTGACATAGGGGTATTGGTGGCCGAGCATGTAAAAAAGCTCGCAGGAGTATGTTAAGAAATGTGATTAGTGTCAGAGGTATGCTTCTAACATTCATCAGCTAGAAGAACTACTGAACCCATTGAGTAGCCCTTGGCCTTTTGCCCAATGAGGATTGGACATTGTAGGACCTTTCCCTAGAGCTACAGGGAATCAGATGTATCTCTTGGTGGCTACTGACTATTTCACTAAGTGGGTAGAGGCTGAACCACTATCAAATATTCGAGATCAAGATGTAAAAAGGTTTGTATGGCAGAATATCATCGCAAGATTTGGGTCCCGAGCATACTTGTTTCGGATAATGGACTTTAATTTGATAGCAAGGCTTTTCGGAAATACTACTGCGAATTAGGAATAAAGAATAGATACTCTACTCCGTCATATCCTTAGAGTAATGGGTAAGTTAAGGCCACAAACAAGGTAATACTAGACGGTTTGAAGAAGAGATTGGAGAATGAAAAGGGAAGATGGGTAATGAGCTACCCCATGTTCTGTGGGCCTATCGCACAACACCAAGAAGATCCATGGGTGAGACCCCTTTTTCCATGACCTATGGAGTTGAGGTAGTTATCCCTACAGAAACAGGGTTTCTAACTCTGAGGTTCGACCAACCTCTTGGTGATGGCAATTCCGTGCTCACAGCCTTGACTTGGATGAGGAACTGAGGGAGGTAACTGCAGTTGGTTGGCACAATATCAGCAAAAGCTTACGTAGGGCTTCTAAAAAAGGTAAAGGTTAGAGCTTTTATTCTAGGGGATTTGGTCCTGCGAAAGGTTGTTGGGAGTACAAGAAACCCTTCTTGGAGAAAATTAGATCCTAATTGAGAGGGGCTGTATCGAGTAACTTCTGTAGTTGGGGCTTATAGGTTAGAGGATTTGGATGGACTTGTTGTACCTCGTCCGTAGAATGTAAACAATTTGCTAAAGTATTATTTCTAATCCAGTAGCATTGTAAGGGTTTATTTTTTTTATGCAATTAGATGTGTTTTCAAGATACTTGTTGTCTCACTTAGATTATTTTCATGTTAAACAGAACCTCGGCCAGATTCGACTCCTCGGATCACCTATCTTGGGTAAATTAACATTTAGATTATTTTATGTTAAATAAAACCTCGGCTAGGTTCGACTCCTTGGGTCACTTACCTTGGGTAAATTAACACTTAGATTATTTTATGTTAAACAAAACCTCGGCCAAGTTTGACTCCTCGGGTCACTTGCTTTGGGTAAATTAATACTTACATTATTTTCATGTTAAACAGAACCTCGGCCAGGTTCGACTCCTCGAGTCACTTGCCTTGGGTAAATTAACATTTAGATTCTTTTTTATGTTAAACAGAACCTCAAGCAGGTTCGACTTCTCGGGTCACCTGCCTTGGATAAATTAACACTTAGATTCTTTTTTATGTTAAACAGAACCTTGGCTAGGTTTGACTCCTTGGATCACTAGCCTTGGGTAAATTAACACTTAGATTCTTTTTTATATTAAACAGAACCTCAGCTAGGTTTGATTCCTCGGGTTACCTGCCTTGGGTAAATTAACATTTAAGCTATGTTTGTTGTGTTTAATTTGACCTTGGTTAGGTTCAATTTCTCATATCGCCTACCTCAGGAAATTAACACCTCGGTACAAATACTTAATTATATATGGGCATGGTAAACAAATAGTAAATCATAAAGATATCAGTACAGATTTGTAAGACAAGGTTCCAACAAAAGTCTTTCATTAAATGAAGTTCAATTGGGTACATATAAAAAAAAGGTAAGTAAAGACAAAATGACTTCTACAAAGCAAAAAAAAAAAAAAAAAAGCAACAACAAAAGTAGCAAAATAATCCCACTATTAAATTCCCTAAGCCTTAGGAGTCTTCTGTTTCCCTGTTCCTGTGATAGGTTATGCCTCAGTAGTCGGAGTTGGAGTAAGGGGAGCCACTTTAGTCGTTGAGACAGTTGTGGAGGAGCCTTCTTCTGTTTGAGGCACCTTGGCTACCTCCTCGGTGCTTAGTGGAGCCACTGCACTAGGCTTGGAGACAGGTGGCTTGATTTGCTTGGCTTTAGCAGGGACAGTAGTGCTTTGCTGTTGTTCAGTTGGTTTGGGTTGGGCAAGAGCAGTAGCCCTGGACTTTGGTGAGGGGTTCTCGGTAGAGCTCGTCGGAGCCAGGCCAGAAGTATTGATAGAAGGCTGAGTGGCTGGACGCGCCCTAATAGCTAGAGGATAAAAGGCTCTCTCTAGATTCCTTAGCTCAGAAGCAGGGTCTACTCCCGCAGCATTGAGGGCCTCAATCCTAGTTTGAAGGCAAAAGCTACGGCATACGACAGGGAGTTGAAATTTGAGGTGGGCCTTAGTCTCCTTTTGCCCTTGGTGTGGTTTGCTCGACCTTATTCATCTCCTCATCCTTCTGGTTTAGCTCTTTCTTCAGCTCGAAGATGGTAGTTCGAGCAATTGCGAGTTGGCTCTCTGCCTTCGTTAATTGTAAGAGCTGCTTCGGAGCTTACCTCTCCGTGCTCTCTATTAAGGCTTCAGCACTCTTTCTGGCCTTGTCTCATTCTGCCAACTTGAGGAGAGTTTCCTTTAGCTTCTTGTCCTTCAAGGTCAAAGACTTTTGCGTAACATAGCGCTTGGACCCCTCTTCCTTTAGATCACGGAATGCCTGGTCGGCCCACTCCTTTGCTACATGTGTTGCTTTGGTGGCCTGTGCATGAATAGTTGAGATAGAATTAGTAGGAAAGTATGCATATAATGGACAAGACTGTAATAATGAAGTTTTGGAGGTAGAAAAATAAGTATAAGGAAATCTTACCAGAGCAAGGTCCTTCTTTACGGATAGGGAGAGCTCATGCTTCTTCAGGTTTCGAAATTCATCCATATCCTTTAGTAGAAGAAGCAAGCTCCATAGCATTGGCCACATAGCCCGCTCTTCCGCCGTCGAAGTTACAGATTGAAGCATTTTCATAGAGAGGTGAGCCATCCAATTCAAACGCAAGATTCTAGTTCAGAACCCGAGATCGTCGCTCAGAGACAGCGTCCGAGATTCCCCTCCCTTTCTTTGTTGGGCTCGAGTCATCTTCGCCACCTTGGTGGGCTCAGGAAATGCTTCCTCTTGGACTTTGCCCTCTTCGATGGGGCCTTTACCTCATTTCTTGTCCCTTTTTCATTTTTATCAGTTGGTTCGGTTTGTGTAGGGGTTGGAGGAATTGGAGTTGGAGGCTTGGGAACTATTAGGACCTCGGCAGCTGTGGTCCTAGCGTGGGATTCTAGTAAGGAGAGTAGATCTAGCAATCTCTTCTCTATTACCATCCCTTCAGGCACTTTGATAGCCTCTTGGTCCTCACTAACTAGGGCTGCAGCTGGATGTAGGCTGAGTCCTTCCTCATCGGACTCATCTGTACAAAAAAAACCTCAAAATCCTTGTCTCGAACGGGATTTTCAGTGTCCTTTTCTGAAGTATTATCCTCAGATTCTGTCTCAACTTCTTCGTCCGAGGATGTAATTTCCTCTACGATGGGTTGAGGATCCTTGAAGGTAGGAAGCTCGACTAATTGCGTTCCCTCTGGAGGAGGCTTGCGTATAAATCCTTCAATAGCCACGTCAACTAGGACAAGACAAGAATCTCGGGCCTTGATTATGTGCTTGGACACTTGGAAGCGATTGGAGATGGGTTTAAAACCCAGAATCATGTGAACTACGTGGAGCTAACCGTCCCGATGTAAGAAGATCTCGGACCTCAAAACTCGGTTTAGTAGATCGAAGTTCGCCAAGCTTCATCTCTTGGTAGTGGCTTTTTTATCTAAGGAAGATCAATTAAGAATTCATGTTAATTTGCGGGCCGAACAAGCTCAAATTTTAGCAAGTAAGACAAAAAAAATATATGTACACAAAATTGAAATGATGATGATGCGGATATGTAAATGATCTGTTTATAGAATTCCCTAAGCTAACATAGACTTTTTAAGTGTCCCTAAGCCATTCCACCTGGAGTTCCATCCTGGTTAGGACAATGGAGTCCGTCGTGCCACTCTCCTGAAATGATGAGAAAGTCTTCGTCCATGCTTTTGTTCTTCTTGAGGAGACAAGAGATTAGCCTAACTGCGGGAACCCTAGTTTTTAAGTAATACCCCCGGTCGAAGCCTTTCTGACAATTGTACACCCAGTTTATGTTGTGATGGGTAAGATGTATACCCAACTTTTAATTCAGTGCATCTACACTACTTAATATTCTAAACATGTTTGGAACACATTGGGTAGGGCATAGCCTAAAAAGATTTAAAAAATCCCTAGTGACTTTACCCATAGGAATCCACATACCACCTTCAATGAAGGCAATCATGGGAATTGAAACGGCTCTGGTAGGCCTCTTCTCATGCCACTCACCTAGGTTGCAATGCTGTATTGACACATTGCTAGGAATCCTATAGTATCTCTTAAAATCCTCTCGGTGTTTGGGAGTGTCAACCAAACTAAAAAATCTACCAATTTGAGAAACAGAAAAAAAAAAAAAAAAAATACTAATATGAAAGAATAAGGGAGAACTCTTGTTAACAAAAATGCACACTTACGAATTCGGGGAAGAAGGACTCCTTGGACGAGGTTATCGAGTGTGAGGAGCATATTTATGTTCTTTTTTGCTTCTAGAGAGGCAAAATGGAGATAAGAACCTTACATCTCTCTATATATAGGCTGGGAAAAAAGGAGCAATAATCTTCCCACCTTTTCTGATGACGAATTTAGAGTCGTTCGATCACGATCTCACCGTAGAACGTGGGAAACAGCAGGCTGCCTATTGCATTTATTGCAAAGATGGGGATTCCGAAGCGTCAGGAGTGGGTCATAGTCAGTTGAAAAGACGTGCTCATGTGGGAGCCTATTTACAAATGTGCCATTGTCAACAACTTTTGTTAGCCAAAACCTCACTTTTCTAGGTCGGGAACGAAAAATGAGGTTCTGGGGGGCTATTGTGGGGTCGAGGATCCTAAATCTAATTTAAATAGGTAGTCAAGGTTATTTCCGAAGATGCACCTTGGACCTCAGCAACAAGCACTAGTTATGGGAGGCGCATAAAGTTAAAACATCAAAAAGGAAAGAAAGCAAACTTAGCATGGAATACGAGAAGGATGAAGAAAGAAGGGTATAGAAGCCATCCCCTCCGCATTAAATGCGAGACAACCACTCCTCTGGTCGCATTAATGAGAAAATGACCATGAATAGTGGTGGCACAGCTAATTTTATAGGGTAAAACTTGCTAGTATGTTTTGAAGGGGACCAGAGTTCTCAAAGGGCAATCTCAGCCCTCTAAGGCTATGTTTGGTTGAATGTAAAATATTTTCCAAATGTAAAATATTTTCAGGGGAAAATATTTTCAGGAAAGGAAAATATTTTCAAGTGTTTGGTTGCATTCTAAAAAATGTTTTGGAAAATATTTTCTAATGTTTGGTTGTGTGGCTAAAAATGCTCTAGAAAACCCATTTTTATCATGTTTCTCAAATTTTCTTAGGATCCAAACAAATATTATTACATAGAATCAAAACATATAAACAACACAAGAAACAAAAATCAAAACAAAAAAAATCAAAATCACAAGACCAATCGTGAGAGAGGGACAGAGAGAGATCAATTCGTGGGTGCGACTCGCCGGTGGATGAGGTGGGTCAATCTGAAGGTGGTGGGTCGATCTAGGAGTGGGTCACTCACTGGGTGGGTCAATTGGTTCGTGGGTTTGTGGCGCGATCTCGTCGGTGGACGAGGTGGGTCGATTGGTAGGTGGGTTCGTGGCGCGATATCGCCGTTGCTGGGGTGCGACTCGCCGGTGCTTGAATGTGCAATCAGAGGGGAGTGCGTGTGAGAGAGGATGGAGAGTACTGTTGGACTGTGTGAGGAGTGCGTGATCTGTGAGGAGCTTGGAGTGTTGTGTAAGGAGTGTAAATGGTTTGAAGTGAAAATAAAACTGGAAATGCTTTTACAGGAGTGAGCCCTTATTTTACAGTCAACACAGAAATGGTTTTCAGTTTAACCCAATTTTCGGTAACTACCAAACACACATTTATGAAAAACAATTTCTGGAAGTGGTTTGAAGTCAAAACAAACGCACCCTAAGTGTAAGATCCAGATAAGTTGTAGTTGGATATAAAAGCAAGAGGAAGATCCAGATGCAGAGTGAGGATAAAAAGAAAGAAAGAAAAGAATCTATCCATTTGTAAACCCAACCTCGGACTAGACCTGAGGTCCAACACTTGTATTTTTTCTTAACCAGTTCTTAAACTGTGAATTAATAAAAGAGGCACCCTTTCTTATTCAATTCTACGACGTAAACATTCTAAGTTCGCGTACTGGATATCATAATCAGATTTGATTTCCCATCTTTAAACAAATTTATTGTGATAGCAAGCAGTAAAACCTTTATTTATTTCCATTTGTTGACTAACTGCTTTTTTCGGTGTTACACACACACACACACACACACACACACACACACACATGTATGTATGTATTTATAATTTTTATTTAAATAAATTATTCAAATTATTCATTCTCTTAAAAGTGATTATCATGGTAATCAAAACTCAAATTAAGCTTCTACTGAATATGTATAATTTATTTTCTAAATTTTATTTTAGAGAGAGAGAGAGAGAGAGAGAGAGAGAGAGAGAGAGTACTTGTGATTGAGAACTAAACAAATATAACACCAAAATGTATGAACCCAAAATGGAGTTTTAAAAATCCCACTGATTCATTAATATAAAGTAGAGTTGCAAAAAAGAACAAAAGATCAAGAGAAATAAAATAACCACTTTTCAAGAGAGAATATGGCTAGAATAATAAGAAATTTATTGAAAATAATATAAGAAGAAAAAAAGTAAAAATAAAAAATATAGTAATAAACACCAAATTATCCAAGTCATGTTATGTAATAAAATAACATTATATTCTTATATGCTATCTTTATAATGCGATATGATAACTTCTATGAAATTAGAGAGAATAAAAAAGATAACAATTTAAAAATACAAAACTTAATCACATCAACCCAAAGAAGAGTTCCAAATAATACAAAAACTCATCAACGTAAAGTAGAGATGCAAGAAAAAGTATTAAAAAAAATTCATCAAAAATGAAGAGAGAGAGAGAGAGAGAGAGAGAGAGAAATAACATTTTGTGTGTGAAAAAACAATGAATAGAATGGAAAAGAGAATTGTAAATTTATAGTAAGAGAAGGGAAATAAGAAAAGAAAAAAAATAAAAGAAGATAAAGGGATAGGGGAAAAGCGATATTAAGGTAGATAGTAGTGGGGAGATGAAAAGAAAAAAGTTAGAAAAAGTATAATAATAAGTTGATAAATTAATAATATAAAAAGAATTAAAAATAAGAGAAATAGTTAAAAATGGGTGGATGATGTGGCGTTGATGTGGCTCAACAAGAGCGTAACAACAATAAATGTTACGTTTTAGCTTTTATATATAACTATCTTGTAATCCCATATATATGCATGGATACACTTAAAGATATACAATAAGATACATAATATAATTCCTATATATATATATATATATAATTTAAATACTATTGATAGTCATTTATATATTTTGTTAACTCTTTAAAAATTTTTGTAAGGATATTATTAGGTATAAAATGTAAATTGTCCATTTTAAAAAAAAATTTATTGTGAAGCACTTTTTTTTTTTTTTTTTTTAATTTTTTTACGAATAATTTATTCTAAACTCTTTGGTTTTTACACTTAATAACTTATTTTGATGAATATTTTATGATGTGGTCCCATATTTGATTCTAAAATTAAGAAATAAAACTTTTTAAGAATAAATAATTTAGGACACATAACGCCAAATTAGAACTCTAATTTGGAATTCTAAAATGAGTTTCTCTTAACTTTACCTATTATTATATAATATATATAGACTAGCCGCAAACCTGCGCGTGCGTGTGATAATTATTTTTATGGTGATTTTATTAATTTTTTTACAATTTAAACTAATTTAATAAATAGTAATGTATTTCGTAATCATATTTTTATTTATTATAGGAACAATCATAAATGTAATATAGGAACATTCATAAATATAAATTTTGTCGTACCAAAATGAAAACAATTCAATTTTTCTCAGAGATTCAAAAGGCAAGTTAACGAAAATATTCATTTTTTAATAACAGTTGTTTATAACATTTTGTGAATCATTAAAAAAATATATATAAAATTTGGAAATTATTCTTTTAATTTCAAACAAACTTTCTTAAACTTTATTTTTTCGACCTATAATCCAAAACACCAAAAAACGTAACTAAAAAAATTAATAATAGTTAACAATAATTAATTTGACCAATTAGGAAAACAATTTCTTGTTGATAATCTATTAAGGTTATTTTCTTTGCATCAATTTTAATTTCATCAACCCAAAACATATTATCAAATAAACGATTATTAGCAAAATCTAAGAATTAAATTTCTATATGTGCATTGTTATAAAAAAAAAAAAAAAAGAAATTGCAAAAGCCAAAATTTGTCACCTATCAAATTATTTTCATTTGGTTAACCTTTTCTTTTCTCTAAGTAAATGGCATTATATAAAGTACTTCTAATACAAGTATTAAGAGTACTTTGTCCACTACAAAGGATTAAAAAAAAAACAAAAATTAGTAAAGTCTTGTAGTTTAACATCTAAATTGAGCACTATAAAAATTCATGATATGTAATAGAATAAATACCAGATTACAATAAATACCAAATTATCCAAATCATGCTATGTAATAGAATAATATTATATTTTTATATGCTATATTTAATTCTTTATAACGTATTAAGATAATATTTAACAATTAAAAAAAAAAAAAAGCCATTAAATCGCGTTAACCCAAAGTAGAGTTTTAAAAAATTTAAAAAATTATCAACCTAAAGCAGAGATGCAAGAAAAATAAAAATTCTACTAAAAAATTGAGAGAGAAAGAGAGAGAGAACCTTTTTTTTTTAGAGAAATCTATGTATAGAATGAAAGAGATAGTGACAAATTTATAGTAAAAGGGTGTGAATAAGAAGGGATAAAAATAAGGGAAGATGAAGAGAAAGAAGAAGAATGATATTTATGTAGAGGGTAGTGGAGAGATAAAAAGGTAAGGGAGGGAGAAAGGTTGCAGAAGTAGTGGGGAGATGAAAAAGTAAGAGAATGAGAAAGGTTGGAGAAGTGTAAATATTAAAAATATAAATGTTAAAAACAATTATAAGAAAATTGGAAAGAAAAAAGATAATGACGTGGATGCTGACGTGGCTCAACTAGAGAGTAGCAATAATAAATGCTATGCTTCAGTTTATATATATATATATATATATATATGAAAAAAAATGAAATAGTCCCCATCCAAATTAGATACTCAAAATCAAATAGATAGACTCTTCAACTCAAAATCAATTGTTGATGAGGAAGACATATTCAAATATTTTATGGCATTTGACATAGCACCCTATGAGCCTACTGTGTTTAAAGCAGTTGGAGGGAGTCAAATTGTGGTCCCTCAACAAGGTTGAAATGTGACATTATTCATTCATTAAAAAAATAAAATAATCACCATCCAAGACGTAACAGTGAGGGTATGGTGCTGGGATCACTGTCTAAGCAACTTTCCCAGGCATTTAGCCCTTTGCAAATTAAGGCGACGACTGTTGAAACAGCTTTGCAGTTTGCGGCAGACCTAGGAGTTCAACACGCCATCCTTGTGATTGACTTGCTAGTGTTAGTGAAGGCCTTGCATGAAGCATTCATGGACTTCAAAGAGTTGCTGTCGTGGATGATCAAAACGAAACAGGATACAGAGTTGTTCTCGGTCACGGTTTGGACAATATGTACACATCGGAATCGAGTCAGAACTAACCAACCTTGTAGCAAACAAATCAGCTCGCAAACATGGCCAAAGAACTCCTAACGGATTTCTAGGCGGTGCAGCAATCTTCCCAGCCACAGTCCACATCGATTCGAGTTCATTGGAGAGCTCCTAGCTTGGACATGGTTAAGGTTAATTTTGATGATGCACTATTTAGTTTGGAGCGAAAATCAGGGTTTGGAGTTGTTTTGGCTAGATGTTTTAGTAAATTACACTACTCTCATGTTAAGAGAGAGGGTAATATGCTTGCTTATGTTTTAGCTCTTTTTGCTTTAATTGTTTCAGATTATAGTAAGTGGATGGAGGATGCTCCACCATAGTTTCTTTCTTTTGTTTTTAGTCAACTCTGATGGTTTTTCATTGAATAAAAGGTTCTACGTTGATTCTCCAAAAAAAAAAAAAAGGATACTCAAAATCAAATCGATCGACTCTCCACCTCAAAATCAATTGTTGACGAAGAAGGTATACTTAAATATTTTATGGCATTTGATACAGCACCCTGTGGGTTTGTGTTTACAGTGGTTTTAGGGAGTCAAATTGTAGTCCCTCAACAAGGTTGAAATGTGACATTATTCATTCATTAAAAAAAAGAAATAGTCACCATTCAAATTAGATACTCAAAATCAAATGGATAGACTCTCCACTTCAAAATCAATTGTTGACGAGGAAGATATACTCAAATATTTTATTGGATTTGACATAGCACCTTGTGGGCCTGTGTTTAGAGCGGTTGTAGAAAGTTAAATTGTGGTCCCTCTACAAAATTGAAATGTGACATTATTCATTCATTAATATATATTTTAATAAAATAAAATTGAGTATGCCATAATAAAAAAATTAAAGTAATCAATCAAATTAAATAATCAAAACCCAATGAATAAGTCACGATTCCTTGATATTTATTTTAATGTTTAAGTTTGAACCTAACTAAAATTCAAAACTCTTCTAAAAAAAAACTACTTTAAAACGAAACGAAGGTCTCTTCATTTAAAATTGCTCTCTCTCTTTCCACCACCGCACACCCTTGGTGTGTTGGTCACTCTACAAGTATAAGTGCTTGTGAAGTGTGAGGGACAAGGGCAGGGCTTCAAGTCTTCGGTTAGAGTAAAAATTCTATTTTGTATTAAAAAAAAAAATTGCTCTCTTTCCTAAATCAGATTAAATATTATGGAGTACTATAAAAGTATTTTTTTCCTTGTATCATGTACCATTTTTGATTTAAGAAATAAAATTTTAAATGTATAATACATCCAATTGACAAAGCCTTTTTCACTTGATAATAAGGGCTCGAACAAATGGTAGACTTCAGATGCATGGGAATTGGTCGGCTTAATTTTAAACGAAGCCACAAGAACCCATTCAACACTTCGAACAAATTTCTCTCTCAAAAAAAAAAAAAAAAAAAAAAAACACTTAGAACAAATGGACTCAACCAAGGACTGAAATATTCTGAGTTATTCTAGGACCAAACCTAATCCTACATTCATTTTTTGTAACTATCCTTTGTGGCAAACTACGACTAGACTCACAACTCTTTTTTTCATTATTAACAGCAGTCATATTGGATAGTTAGGAAAATAAGTGTAAAATTAGCTGTGATCTTATAATTTATAAAAGCTTTGTGTTGGGCAACAGGTTGGCATTCGGGCTATTTTCCATGTTCAGGTCAGAATCAAAACCTGGTTTTGAAGTAGAATTCAATTGTTTAACATAATAATTTCTGTACACTACAAGCTCCAAGGGAAGTAGATGTTGCAATGCTAGAGAGGTGAAGAAATATACCAACAAGTATAAATATAATCACTCGCTCTCTGTTCGACTAAGCGGACTAAGCTGTAAAAGTTTTAAGTGTAAAACGCCACACCCACATTGTGTCAACCTCAATCCACATGCTGGTCAAAGTACCTAAAGTCTCAGCATGACATAAAAATTCTCGTTATATGCTACCACAATCATGAGTGTCACAATAAATAGTTAAGACTAAAGAGGCCAAAAAAAATTGATCCTCCATGTGAGACTAAATACACCCACAATGAGAAAGAACTCAACACAGAGTTCCTTTTTACTCTAAATAAGAGGTAGAATGAAAATAGGATTCAAACTGACAATCACTTATTATCCCAAAAGGTTGCCACAAAAGGAGAGTAAAATAAGATTAAGAATAAAACTTGATATAACATAATTAATTCTGATAATCACTTATTATCCAAACTCAGGGTTGCTCTACAATCATTGCATTAAGCCAAACTGTCGTTTGCTTTTCAATCAACGAGTCCAGCTTTGCGATAGCTTTCAACGGAATCAGTTAGAGTTTCCTTCAATGGCCGGAAACTCCAACCCAATTTTTGCAATTTCTCAGAACTTAACCTTCCTTCTTCTGGCACTTCGGTATAGCTGCCAATACAAGCAAAGTCCAAAATCAATGAGTTGAGACAGGCAAATATGTTACATAAACGACTAGCAAAGGAAAAATAAACGGGATGATCGTTAGTTGTTCACCCTTTTGCATGACCACATAACCATGTTGATCAATAAATATATACCACTTTGAAAAATCACCTTAGTAATAAATAGCATCAATAGAGAAACTTACTTCTTTGGATAGTTATAGTTGGGGTATATACTCTTTAGCAAGTCAACCACATCCTTTGCCTTGATTGTGTATGCCATGCATATGTATCTTCCTTCAGCCTCAGGATTCTCATAGGCCAGGAGTAGTGCCTCAGCTACATCACGTACGTCTACAATATATCGAAGCTTGTTTTCCAGTGATTCACACCCATCTGCATGTTAATTATGTGGTAAAAGATTAGGGAAGTATACCCTTCATTACAAATCAAAAAGAAGCCATGACTTAGGAGGAAAACTAAATTCTTTAATATAATAATCAGAATCACTAGAGCCACTTGTGGCAAAGCAAGGCACAATGAGAGGAATGGAAATCAGAAGAAGCAGGAATCCTAGAAATATGGACCTAAGTCTAAAATAAAAAATAAAATAAAGCATGAAACATTAACTTGAGATGTTAATAGTTTGTTTCATAAATACATGCAGAGCGTGAGATACACATTTTCACCAGTATATAAAATTATTAAAGGTGACATGTATTATATACATATTTATATTTATTAACATTCATACATTTAAAAGGCTGGAAAGATTACAATAGAGATAATATGCTACAGGCTAGTACCTTTTAGAAGTCTCAAGATAACCATGCTACTTGCATTCACTGTACGCTGCAGAATTGGCCCCAATATAAGGGAAGGACATACAGTTACAACATCAAGCCCACTTCTTTTTGCAAATTCTAAGGCCTCATTTTCTGCTTCCGTTTTAGAAAGAGTATACCAGTTCTGGAAAAATTTAAAACTAGGTCATTCAGTATACATATAGAAACAATTTATTAGAATCTATATTTCAGAATTGGTATGCAAGTAATTTTACTAAATTTGTATTGGAATCACATGATGTACAAAATAGAGCTACAAGCTCAATATACAATTGTATTTTGTGGTCAGTTACCTTTGTAGTTCTACAATATTCCTTGTCAGACCAACAAGTTTCATCAATCACTTGATCCTCGGGCCAGCTTGGATTCATCAGCAGAGCAGCAATAGAGGACACAACAACAACCCTCTTAACTTTTGCTTCAACACATGCTTTCAGTACATTAAGTGTGCCCTTTACAGCAGGCTCAATCACTTCTACCTTTACAGAAGATATATGAAAAGAGAGTTAAAATTAAGGAAAGCAAAAAAAATTCTATGCATAATATATTAAACAACTTAGGAAGGCAATATAATTATATTATTAAGGGTGTCTTAGTAGATTTGTACTAATTGATGCAAAACTATTTATTAATGGGGAAAAAGAAGTCATAGTTAGGTATTCTTGCCTCAGGGTTTGGGCCTGTGGTATAAGGAACTGGACTAGCAACATGGAATACTCCAATGCACCCTTCAACTGCAGAACATATGGACTCATAATCCAGAAGGTCTGCCTTGAATAGTTTCAAGTTTGTGGACGCGTTCTCAAATTCACTCAAGTGAGCATACTTCACATCGCCTGCACACAATTTCCTAGAAGTTCATCTTAAGGAGCATCCAAAAAATGGTTTAGCAGCAAATTAATTATAGTTCTCCTAGATAGAGGGGAATTTTTTTAAAAATTTTGTTTGATAAAAATTTGTTCTAAAACTAAAACTGAAAGTGGAAAATGGCATTTATAGTTTAAAGTCCGTCCTTTTGTTTCTTAAAAGTATTTAACATGATTATATTTCATTTCAAACAAATAGAACATGTAGAAAGCTTGAGTCTATTCCATTTGCAACAGATATGAGAAATGTCCGTTTCTCTTTTTTCTGATTAAAATGAAATTCCTCCACACACATAAGTGGGTTAAGTCAACAGCCCAGTAAGTTGTTACTTATAAAAAAAAAAAAAAAAAGTCAACAGCCCAGTAAGTTTATTGCTGTGAAAGTAGTAGCAAAATTTTATATTAGAAAGGAAAAATAGAAAATAAAATTGTACATTAGCATACTCTGTTTCTATTTTTATCTACAATTCATTTTGTATTAGCAGTTTCATTTTGTTTTTCTTTTCCCTTCAGAACCGACCGGATACTAAACAAAGATTACATCATGTCACAAGCTGTAGATATTTATTTCCGAGCACATAATTATAAGATGAAAGTTGAAACGATATAATAGGCAATTGCAAGATTGATGAAACAGTAATAGCACTAGTTAATAGGCAAAAGCAATCCCCTTTCCTTTCCCAAACTTTTAACTGTATCAAAAAAATACATAAAGAAGAAAAGAAAGAAAAAGAGAGAAGGCAAGGGAAATGAGTTACCGGGTTGTCTAACGGTTGTGTGGACAAAATAGTTCTTGGAGAGAAGTAGCTTAATGACCCATGAAGCAAGGAATCCTCCTCCTCCTGTTACACACACTCTTCCCTTCTCATTCTCAGCTGCCATTTCCAAAACCAGTTTCCAACACTCACCCACCTCAACAAGTCAACAGACTCAACACGCAACAGCACTGTTCTTCTCTCTTTCTTTTCTTCTGGGCTCTATGGCGCTTCCCAATGTAAGTTTCTAGTTTTTTTTTTTTTTTTTTCATCAAAAGGAAGAACCGAGGGACTCTAAAAAGGTCTAAAGGACCCACCCCATGTCCCCATCCCTAACCTAACCCAACTGTGTTGGAGGTGATAGATGAGGAATAGTCCATAGTTCCTACCCTGACCAGGGAAAGAGGCAGCCCAAGCTGTTTTTTGGGCCCAAAAAATGGCTTATCTAGGTGTACAATAAAAATCGTATCCCACAAAAGATTGAGAAATACAAGAAAATGTAGTCAGAAGTCTAAGAACACAAAATGACACACTTGTGCACGCAATTTAAACATGTGGCAAGTAGTGATTATCCACTTTCCACACGTTGACAAATATGTAAATTATGGAAAGGGAAATGTTAATCAGCACTGTATGGTATTTGTTAAAATTTTTCTATATAGATCTCACTTAGAAAAAAAAGGAAAAAAAGTTGTCAAAAAAATTGCCAAAAAAGATAAAAAAAATTGTCAAAAATTGCCAAAAAAACTATTGTTACTGTCAAAAGCTATCAAAAAATTTGTTGTTAACACAACCCATCATGGGAAAATGTGTCATTTCGTGGATCAAAAGTTTTGACACTTTTGTCAAAAACAAACTCAACTATGTTAAAACAAAGTTCATAATCTTGAAAGATTCAAATAAGGAGTAAGGACTCGATTGAGATCCAACTACTCACGTGAAAGCGTATCCAACTACTCATGTAAAAGCGTGGTGTATTCGACTCCACCAAATTTATCGGTTGGTAGTAAATTTTACCCCCCCAACCGAAGAAGATATCTCTTGTTTCTATTGTATAACGGAACTTTTACAACGTGTGGGCCTCATATCATTTTATGCAACGAGTCTTTCAAAACATGAGTTATGCGAGACTTGCAACATATAACAGAAACATGAGATCCTTTTTCCTCCAACCATCTGTTCAATTAGGGTGATGTATTGATAGGCACATTGATCCAATAGGAGGGCCTAATTAGGAAAACATAAATCTTGACTAGTTGAATTGGTTTTTCAATTTGTATTCTATGGTACTGGTAAAGCTAACTAAAGTTTTAAAAGTTATCCCAAATATATATATATATATATATGATTTTTAAAAATCCCTAAATTGCTAAAGACAAAAATATTTAAAAATTTCTTGGATTAGTTTAAAACTTTTCTTCTTTATTAAAAAAAAAAAAAGGTTTTAGGCTGTGCTAGTGGCTCACGTTGTTGGTCCCAGATGAAGCTCATTGAATTGAATTGAATTTGACAATGCTTTCTTTAGAGTTAAATTCCCAATTCTGGATTTTGCAACTAGTAATAAGAGAATTTTGCATTGAACAGACCGAGGCAAGAGATTTTGTCATCATCAATTACGGAACTAAGTTAAGACTAAGACCAAGGGCCGAAGTATTAGAGCCTCATGCTCTGAGTTGGGCAAGAGGTAGGCATTCTGGCTATTTTCCAGGTTTAGATCAGAATTGAAACTTGGTTTTGAAGTAGAATTGTTTAACCGTCAATCTTTTCTATAGGGTATATGCTGCATGCTCCAAGGGAAGTAGATCTTGCAAAGCTAGAGAGTTCACCTCCATTTGCCGTATGATTCTTGCTTCGGATGCAAGAGTTCGAATCTATCATTGGGTTGGTATTTGGGAATTCTTTTGGGAGGATTGTGGGCAGTTGCCAACTGAGACTTTGTGACAATTATTAGACCAAAGAGAGAACAAATCAACAACGTTTTTTAAATGAATTGAGAAGAAGCTGCTAAGTTAATTTCTTTAACATCTAATACCACCACAGGTAGAACACAACATGTAGAGTTCCTTTTCACTCTAAATAAGAGATAGTAATCACTTATCCCAAAGACAACCACATAAAAGAGAATACTAAAAAGTAAGAATAAAATTTGGTATAACAGACTTAATGAAATAGTGATATGTAGACACATGCCAGAAGATATGCGGGTCCAAACTCAGTTTTGCTTTGAAATTGTTATATTAAGCCATAAATGTTGCCTTTATGAAACCTATACTTAGTGTTGGGCTTTGAGGAGCCTAGTTATGTTTGATCCGGTTGATCATCTGATCCGACCCGAATAATGTTGCGTGGTTTTTCAATATAGTTTTGAGAGAGAGAGAGAGAGAGAGAGAGAGAAAAAAAAAAAACTGTATTGCCGCACTTGTATTTTTTCCCTGATAATAGTGAAATCTCTACAACTCTGTGGACGTAGACAAATTGCTGAACCATGTAAATACTGTCTTGTGCGTGTGATTTATTTATTTTTTGGTGTGTGTTTTTTCTATTTTGTTTCTCACAGGTTTGAAAATTTCGGGTTATTTTCCTACACTTAGTTGTTAAAATTACAATCCAATGTTTTCAATCAATGAGTCCAGCCTTGCAATAGTTTTCAACGGAATCAATTAAAGATTCCTTCAATGGCCGGAAACACCAACCCAATTTTTGCAATTTCTCAGAACTCACCCTTTCTTCTTCATGCACTTCGGTAAAGCTGCCAATACAGAAACCATGAGTTGAGACAGCCCAATATGTTTATATAAACAACTAGAAAAAAAAAAGATACTAGAGATGATTATTGGTGCTTTATTTGTCCTTTTGCACAACCACATTGATCCATAAATAGAAGCAACATTGAAAGATCACCTTCGTAAATAAAATAGAATCGAATGAGAAGCTTACTTCTTAGGATAGTTATAGTTGGGGTATATACTTTTCAGCAAGTCAATCAGATCCTTTGCCTTGATTATGTGTGCTATGCATATGTATCTTCCTTTGGCCTCAGGCTTTTGATAGGCCAATAGTAGTGCCTCAGCTACATCACGTACATCTACAATCCTTCGGAACTTGTTTTCTAGTGATTCAGAACCATCTATGTGGTAATTAAGTGGTAGAAAATGAGATAAGTATACCCGTCATTACAAAAAAAGAAGAGAAGACATACATTTAAAAGCATGGAAGGATTATTGGAGATACTAATGTTACAGGCAAACACCTTTCAGAAGTTTCAAGATAACCACGCTACTTGCATTCACTGAAGGCTGTAGAATTGGCCCTAAAATAAGGGAAGGACATACAGTTACAACATCAAGCCCACTTCTTTTTGCAAATTCCAAGGCCTCACTTTCTGCTTCCGTTTTAGAAAGACTATACCAGTTCTGGAAAAATTTAGAATCAGATCATTGAGTATACAAGTAGATACAATTTACCCAATCTATATTTCAGAATTGGTATGCAAGTAATGCCAATTAAATTTGTATTGGAATCACAAAATGTATAAAATAGAGCTACAAGCTTAACATACAATTACATTTTCTGGTTAGTTACCTTAGTAGTTCTACAATATTCCTTATCAGACCAACATGTTTCATCAGTCACTTGATCCTTGGGCCAACTTGGATTCATGCCCACAGCAGCAAAAGAGGACACAACAACAACTCGCTTAACTTTTGCTTGAAGACATGCTCTCAGTACGTTAAGTGTGCCCTTTACAGCAGGCTCAATCACTTCTACCTTCAAAAAATATATACGAAAAAAGTGTGAAAAGGAAAAAAAAAAACTATGCATAATTTATTTACTACCATAGGAAGGTAATATAATTATATTATTAAGGGCATCTAGTAGATTTGTACTAATTGATGCAAAACTATTTATTAATGGGGAAAAAGAAATCATAGATAGGTATTCTTGCCTCAGGGTTTGGTACTGTGGTTTTAGGAACTGGAACTGGACTAGCAACATGGAATACTCCAATGCACCCTTCAACTGCTGAACATATGGAGTCATAATCCAGTAATTCTGCCTTGAATAGTCTCAAGTTTGTGGATGCGTTCTCAAATTCACTCAAATGAGCATTCTTCACATCTCCTGCACACAATTTCCTAGAAGTCATCTTAAGAAGCATTCAAAAAATGATTTAGCAGCAAATTAATTACAGTTCTCCTAGATAGATTAAAAAAATTTCGTTTGATACAAATTCATTCTAAAACTGAAAGTAGTAGCTAAGAGTATTATAGCTTAACTGACACCTCCTAGTGTTTCTAATAAAGATGTCTAGGGTTCAAATCCCCCACCCTCCATTGTAATTATTTATTCATCCCATGGAAATAAAATTCTTAATATATATTGATGAATACAAATACTCTCTACCACTTTTTGTGTTCCACTTTATGTTCCACCATATGTCTGAATTTTTTCTCCCATTTTAAACTTCATTTATTTTACAAAGAAAGTAAAAAAGAATATATGACAAGTTATGATTGCTAGACTAATAGAGTACAAAGTGGAACACAAAAAGTGCTATAGAGAATTTGTATTATATATTGACTTTTGATAGTTCTCTAAGTTAGTTCATTTGTTTTCGAAACTATTTGACATGATTACATTTCTTTTTCTTTTCTTAAAAAAAAAAAAAAAAAAAATTTGACATGATTATATTACATTTCACACAAATAAAACATGTGGAAAAATTGTGTCCATTCCAATTGCAAACGATTACAAAAAATGTCCTGGTTGAAGTAAAATTCCTTCTCACACATAGGAAAGCATATGCAAGAAATTGCAGTCAAAGGCCCTGTATCTTATTGCACTGAAACTAATAGCAAATTTTACATTAGTATTTTCTGTTTCTATTTTTATCTACTAGTATAATTTGCTTTATATTAGCATTTAATGCATTTTCATTTTCGTTTCTTTTTGTTTTTCTTTTCCCTTAAGAACCAATGACATATTAAACAAAGAAAAACATCATCAGATCACAATTCACAACCTATATGTATACATATATATATATATATATAGGAATTTTGTTCCAAGCAATCATAAGCTGAAACAATATAAATAGTCCACAGTAAGACTGATGAAACAGTAATACTTAAGAAGTCAGACGTACAAAGTAAGAATTAAATATACCAAAGAAATCTAAAATCCCTCCTCCCTTACTTTAAATGTATCAAAAAAGAAGAAGAGAGAGATAGAAAGGAAAATGAATTACCGGGTTGTCTAACTGTAGCGTGGACAACATAGTTGTTGGAGAGAAGTAGCTTTACGAGCCATGAGGCAAGGAAACCTCCTGCACCCGTTACACATACACTTCCCTTTTCGCACACAGCGGCCATTTCCAAACACAAGGATCACCCACAAACTAAGTAAATCGCACTGTTCTTCTCTCTTTCTTTTCGTCTCTGTTCTATGAACTCTGAAGATTCCTACTGCTAGTTGCCGTTTTTGACCTTTTTTTTTTTTTTTTTTCATTTTTTTTTTTAATATCAAAAAGTCCAAAACGACCCAACTGGGGTTGGAGGAGTTACCCTGACCAAAGCAAGAGGCAGCCCATGAGCCCAAGTTGTTATTTTTGGGCCTAAGAAGTAGCCTATATCGGTGTAGATTAAATGTTCTTACTTTTTTTTTTTCCTTTTTTTTTTTTTTTTTTTTTACACAGTAAAATATCACTAGCCTTTGAGTATACACGTGATACTCTTTTATTTTTTTGAAAAAAATTAATAATTTGTATCAATTATCATTTGAGATTACTACATTTTTTAATTACAAAATAACTAGAAGTGTGATAAGTGTTATTCGTTTGTATCAAATATTAAAATTTTAACATTTCTCCACGCATAACACTCATCAGACCCTTATATATTTTTATAATTGAAAAATGTATTAACTTAATTTATAATAGATGCAAATTATTAATTTTTACTGAAAAAATAGAAAAGTATCTAAGTATGCGTGTGCTCAGAGGCTAGTATTCCTTAATTATCATCGGTTTTTGGCAATTTTGTTAATGTAGTAATCAATGTTTAAGTGATTGGTAGATAACGCTATAATTCAGAATTGTGTAGTACATATATTGTTTTCAAAATTCTCTAGGGAGAAATTGAGAGAGGAAGAAAGGTGAAGATATGAATTTGTGGATTAACCTTTGATTCTTTGAATCTAATGTTTGGATTAGAATCAAAAGAGAATTGATGAAGATTAGCGGTTGTTCTTGTATGTTGTAACTACACGGATGATTTGGCAACCCAAAAAAAAAAAAAAAAAACCTGATCCGGATAAGATTTTACATTTTATTTTAAACTCTTAAATAGTATTAATATTTTTATATGAGAAAGGCTCATGATTGTGAAGTTTTTTTTTTTAATTTAAATTTTTATAAACTGGCAAAATTCTAGTACAAAAGTTTCAAATGCCTAAAAAGACCAATATATATATATATATATATATAAATAGTATTAATTATTTTATATGGGAAAGGCTCAAAATTGTGAATTGTTTTAATAGTATTAATTTATTTATATCGGAAAGGATCACGATTGTGAAGTTATTATTTATTTAAATGAGCTAGAGTTATCATTACTTTTTTTTATTGGAAAGCCTCTCACGTTGTCATAGTTTTTTTAGTCCTAAAATGTAGCCACTTAGTACACTTTCATAACAAAAGTTTCAAATGCCTAAAAAAAATAATTTTAATTTTTTATTTATGGGAAAGGCTCTCATGTGAGCAACAATATCATTTAATTTTTAAAAATTTATTTTTAAATTGTATTTTCTTAAAAAAAAAAAAATGAAAAGAAGTTGTAGTGAAAGGCATGATAATTGTTAGGGATAATTAATTAATTTCATAGGGAAGAGATGTGATTGAGAAAAATAAAGCTAAATTGTAAGAGTTTCAATTAATGATATGTACATTAATATTCCAAAAAAAAAAAAAAAAAAAGAATCCAACATAGAATTACACAAATTGATATATATAGGCATAGCTAGGATAAATTTTTTTCTTATATACAAAAAAAAGTCTTTAACAACCACTTGATAGATGACTTTCACTTTATGTGAGCTTTGAATTATACAATTATTTTGTAAACTGTCTCACCCAAACTCATCCAATGTGCCTATTATGCAATTCAATAAAATTGTTGATATGTCACCCTAAAAAAAAGACAAAAAAGACAGAGAGTAAGGATTAAATATAACTACTTTCTCTGAGAGTAATTTGTTAACGTATTAATTATAGAGAAATGATATGTTTACAACATCTTTACAACATTTTTACAACAAATCCTAAGTGGCAGGTTGTTATTGGTTGTTATTGTTGGGGCAAAAAAATAATCTTAGTGTTAGTTTCAAATTTGAACCAATAATAACTAACCACCTATGATTTGTTGTAAAAATGTTGTAGACGTAACATCTCTCTTAATTATATTGCAATCTTATCCAAATTGCATAGTTTTTAAGTTTAATGCTGTTTAAGGTTAACCTCCAAAAAAAAAAAAAAAAAACTATTTAATGTATTAATTATATTGCAATCTTATCCAAATTGCATAGTTTGTCAAATTTAATACTATTTTTTCATTGGTTAAGATTGCAATATAATTAATTCGTTCATCTTTTTTGGTTAATAGTAGAGTTCATAGTTTGATACTTAATCCAAATTGCAAAGTTTTTTATTTATTTTAAATAAAAAACAAATTTTACGTATTGTAATATTGTAATCAAAGAATTTTTTTTTTTTGCTAAACAAAGACTATTATTAAAAGAACAAACTAAGACACAGAGAGAGTATCCTCCAAAGTTCTATGTATTGTAATATTGTAATTAAAGAAAAGCAATGATTATTCCTAAATTGCACAATTTTTTCTTTAAACAAAGTTTTACGTACTGTAGTATTGTAATCAAAGAAAAGCAATGGGTATTCCATTTTGTAATCAAAGAAAAGCAGTGAGTATTCCATTTTGTAATCAAAGTAAAGCAATGAGTATTCCATTTTGTAATCAAAGAAAAGCAATGAGTATTCCATTTTTTTAAGGTAATGAGTAGCTTTAACCCACAAATGTGTATCTTACAAAAAGAAAAAATAATGATAAGGAAATATGGAAATAAAGAAAAGTACTTCAGAGTCCATATAATTAGAATAAGGAATAGCAAAAGTAACCTACCCAAATTTAACAAAAACCAACTACAAATTGCATAATCCTCATCAATAGACAAACTATTGGTGACCGTGATAAAAAAAAAAAAAAAAAGTGTTAGAAGACTATTTATTTCTTTATTAAAAAAAGAAAAAGAAAAGAACTATGTACATTGACATACCTATCGCTTTCCTCAAAAAAAAAAAAAAAAAAAAAACCTGTTGAGATGAAAAAACCATTTTTATTTGAGTGTTGAGGGTCATTTTTGTAAAACAGGCCCAACTTAGCAAAGCAAGCAGCAAATAGAAGTGGTAAGCATAGAATAAAACTATTAAGCCCAAGCAGCAGGAATAATGGGCCTATAACATGAACAAATGGGTCTTGAGGAAGCAAATGGGTCCAAAGGGCTCGGAAGGAGAGAAATGGCACCCATGGGTAGTATATGGTATGGAAAAGTGAGAATGGGTCGCAGCAGGCCCAAGGCAATGTAAATAAAGAAAGTAGGGGTTGATGGCAAGCTCATGAACCCTAAGGATGAGAATAAGGAGATTGGGCCACGGAAGCCTAATCAAGTTAGTAAAAGCCCACGAGAATGCAAAGTTAGTAAATGGACCAAGGAAGTCCAAAGGAAGTAAATGGATTACAGGCCCAAGGGAAAAAGAAAGGGACACTGGAGCCCATAAAGTAAGAACACCAGTGGTCATATTAAGCCATTGGGGGAACGAATGAAACAGCAGGCTTGAAAAGAGGCCTAGCAGGAGCAAATCGCCATGGCAAGAAATGCCAAGTAATGTGGCAGGACATGATGGCAACTAAGAAATGGACCAAGAGAAATATAAAACCCAGTATTAAAAGAAGCCCAGCCCCAAAGGGAAACAGTGAATTATACAAAACAACCCACATAAAAGAACAAAAAAGCACGGCAGACTGTGCAAACAAAGCTCCAGATCGGGGCAAATGCATGAGTCGCAGGCATATTTTGAATGTATATAACAGGAAAGCACGTGCAAGGCTCAGGCACCACTAGCCTGTACCCAGCCAATATGGGACGTGGTGGGGCTATGGGTCAGAGGTAAGAGGTAAGGAGGGGTGTGGTTTGGTGGTGGGGAGAGGGAAAAAGATCTATTTTGCGGTTCCTGCCCAAGCCCTTTTGGGAGGTACATCCTGCTAGGATGACAGACCGCCCAAAAGAGGCAAGGTTGAGAAGGGAAACGTTGGGTGCATGCCATGGAGAGAGAGAGAGAGAGAGCATTTACACCATAGCAGGAGAAAGTGCCACGGCGGACTAACAAACAACACAAACCTGCCTTTGTTTGGCGAGGGTAAGTGGTACATAGACGAGCTCCTGGGTGGTCGGCAAGTACACTCAGACTAGACAAAGGCGGTTAAAGGGTAAAGTGGTAAAATTTGGTCA
The DNA here is from genome assembly GCA_023621385.1 of Quercus gilva. Taxonomy (NCBI): domain Eukaryota; kingdom Viridiplantae; phylum Streptophyta; class Magnoliopsida; order Fagales; family Fagaceae; genus Quercus; species Quercus gilva. The sequence continues at coordinate 17,086,097 of CM042474.1, forward strand.
CGGCTGGCCCTATAAAAGGACCCTTGCTGTGCCCTGTAAAAGGATCAAGCACAGAGGTACCGGGAAGTAAAAGGAAAAACAAAAAGAAAAGAAAGAAGAAAAGATAAGAGAGCAAATAGGAAACAAAGAGAAAGAGTATAATGGGCATGTACCAGTAGATTGGTTCCCTTCTCTCCCCCCCAAAATCCCACTCTCTGGGAGACGATTAAGCAATAGGAATTCCTTTGAGCACTAATCATTTAGGTCCGATTCTTTCAAAGTCATTAATCCCCACGACAGGATATTTTCCTAGGAGATTAGTTTCATTGAGAGGAAGTGTTCTTCCTCTTTGGTTTTTGCCACTGTGGACCCAGACTTGACTTGATATTTATTTTCGATTAACTTCTATTGTCTCTTAATCAATTACTCATTTTTGAAAAAGCCGTTATTATCATCACTATTGTTATTACTGTGATTGTCATAGAAATAGAGACCACTCAGTCATTTTTCCATTAAGAAAAGGTCACTGTGCTCTGTTTTCTTTGTTGTTGTTATATCTGCCTGCCGTAAACTATTTGTAACAGCTCTACTTGCTGTAAGAACATTCCTGGTAGACAAGGCTTAGTTTGCGCACAAGCCGGTTCAAAGTGAGTTACAATTGGGTGGTCTCAACTCTCCTACTCAGAAATATTCGGGCCCATCACCATAGGAGGCAGCCCAGCCCAACCCAAAATACAAAAAAGGCCCTCACATTAAATTGGCGACTCCGCTGGGGAGTTGAGAAACAGACAGGGACGAAAGCCCACGCAAACAAATGCCTCTGAAATCCAGGACAACACGGAATATGAGTGTTGTACCCTCACAAGCAGAGTCTAGGCCTACAACGCCTCACCAACCGCAGCCTAACCAGGCAGAAGGTGCCAACGGAACGGGGGTTGACACCCAACCGCCACTAAGAATTCCTACCGACAATGCCAACATTTTCATCGAAGTCTTGCAGTCACTACAACACTCACAGCAGCAAATGATGGAAGAAATCCGCCAGCTAAAAGCCAATAAGAGGAAAGAAAAAGGAAGCCAACATGACCCAGAGCATGCGACAGACAAAAAAGAGACATCGGCAGGAGGTGTCCCACACAATGTAGAACAACGTTTCATCACTATGGCTAAGGTGGCCGCCCTCTTGGAGTAAGAAAGGGCTAGGGCACTTAAGGAGAAGTTCTATGCACGAAGGCCTCCTTACTCACTGAGGGTGCTCAGCAAACCATACCCCGAGAGGTATGAGCTAAGGGCATTTGTACAGTATGACGGCAGAAAGGGAAGAGCTGTTGAGCACGTGAGCAAGTTCATTGATACGCTTGGCCCTTATGCCACAGACGAGGACTTATGTCTTCGAGAATTTTCTAAATCACTATGTGACCGGGCTTATACCTGGTACATTGGCTTAAAGCCAGGATTGATCCCAACATGGGATGATATGGTGGATGTATTTTGTACCAAGTACTTCCATAGAGAAGAAACGGTGACACTTGCAACACTGCAAGCGACTAAATAAAGGAATGGTGAAGACTTGATAGAGTACATCAAGAGATTTAGGGACATAGCACTCGACTGTTATGACCATTGCGAAGAAAGGACGCTGGTAGAGATGTGTATGACGAATATGATCAGGGAGTACAGGGCAGTTCTAGAAAACCTTGAAATCTCTTAGTTCGTGTAGTTATTGCAAAAGGTAAGAAAAACTGCCCAGTCTGTAAGGCCAAGCACGGACAAAAGAAGTGCCCCGCAAGCCATGGCGGTGTCCACCAGTGAGAGGAGGAGAAAGACCGACGGGAGAGAGTATGATACTCCCCCGCTAATACCATGCACCTCAAAGGAGCTAGACGTACTACTAGACAAATGGATAGCAGACGGAATTTTCAAACCTAACTAGGTTGTTAGGGAGCCCACAGAGGAAGAGCGGAAGGACCCACGTTTTTGTCGTTTACACAATTATGTCCAACATTCTACCGCAGAGTGTTGGGCACTCCGCAAACTAGTGCACCACAGGATAAAGGAAGAGACTTTAGAATTGTCCCAACAGGAAGTCCAAAGAAACCCACTCCCAAACCACAAAGGGAAGGGTGTAGCAGCAGTGGTAATTTGCGCAGATCCAGGAGAGGACGAAGAAGAGAACATGGCTTTGCCTGCGGCAGCCATTACCACTCTACAACAGAGTTCCAAGTTCAAAAATTTGTTCAATCAGCTGGGACTCTCAGCAAAGGAAAGAAAGGTAGCCACGAAAGCTTTGGTGAGCATTGCCTTCGGTGCAGGAGTAGAATGTCTATTGGCGGAAATACTAGATAATAGGGCTCTCTTACAGGAGTCAACTGAAATCACTTTTAGTGAGGAAGATATGGAGGTGGGACACCCGGATTACAAGAGGCTCTTATACTTGGCGGCATCCATAAATCAAATCCCTATAAAGAGAGTTTTGGTAGATACAGGTGCTTCTGTGAATCTCATTTCATTAATCACTCTGCAAGTAGCATGAATTTCAGAAAAGAAGATTCAGGGATGCCCGATGGAAGTAACAGGGTTCGGCGGAAGGGGTGAGTACACAGCAGGCCACATTCAGCTGTGGTTGAAAGGAGGCCCCATAGCCTCTTTAGCACGGTTTCATGTGGTAAAGACAGAAGTATCCTACCACATGCTTTTGGGGAGGCCATGGTTACACAAACACCGACTGGTCCCATTCACCTATCACCAATGCGTGAAAGGAAGATTGAACGGCAGGATGATACGCATAGCCGCGAACCCCTCACCATTCGAGCAGGCAGAAGCCCACTTAATAGAAACTATGTTCTATGACCAATGGGCTCCATCTGGAGAAAGTTCAGTATCAAAACCACTAGGAACCTTCGTGCCTAGGTGGGAAGATGTCCAGAATGACCCAGAACCCGATCTAAGGGAGTTATTAGCAAGAAAGAGGAAAAGGAGAGAGGCGCCCATTGGAGAATCTGATGACATGCCCCAATGCATTAGAGTCCGAGGCTCTGATGGCATAATCGTCTACAAATTATGAAGGCGTGTAGGGCCCGCGATTGAAACCCAGACGAGCCCTACCCAAAAAGGGCAGCACGAGAGTTTAACGTGCTGCAGAGTCCAAGAAAGTTCAGAGGAAGGAAGTAACGAGGAGGAGAACGAAGGAGTTGTAGCCGAAAAGGAGGTGCAGGTTATGGTAGAAGAAGAAATGGAAGAAGTTGACCTGGAGTCTACTTCGCAAGGGCCGAGACCTATCTCAATTAGTGCAAGTTTGACGAAAAAAGAGAAAAAGGAGCTGGTACTATTGTTAAAAGAATTCAGAGACGTGTTTGCATGGGACTACAGTGAAATGCCAGGGCTAGACCCTGGGTTAGTGGCATATACGTTGAATGTGGACCCGCAGGCCAGGCCAGTAGCTCAGCCTACCAAAATATTTCACACAGAAATAGAAGGGCAGATAGTCAAAAAAGTGCAGAAGTTGCTAGTCCCAGGATTCATTAAGCCTATTCAACATCCCCGCTGGCTATCCAACGTAGTACCAATAAAGAAGAAGAATGGCCAGATAAGGTGTTGCGTAGATTTCAGGGATCTCAACAAAGTATGCCCAAAAGATGAATTCCCATTGCCAAATACGAATTTATTGATAGATTCTGCGGCAGGAAGCGCTATGCTCTCATTCATGGATGGTTTCAGTGGATACAACCAAATCAGGATGACACCAAAAGATGCGGAGAAAACTACTTTCAGAACGCCCATGAGGAACTTCTACTACATCGTGATGCCCTTCGGGTTGAAAAATGCAGGTGCGACTTATCAACGGGCAATGATGGCTATATTTCACGATATGATACATCAGGAGTTAGAAGACTACGTGGACGACATAGTAGTTAAGTAAAAAAGGAGAGAAGAACATTTCCGTGTGCTGAGGAGAGTATTCGAAAGATGCAGAGCCTTTAAGTTGAGAATGAATCCCCTCAAATGTGCGTTTGGTGTGTCCTCAGGGAAATTCCTGGGTTTCTTGGTTCACAGCAGGGGAATAGATGTAGACCTAGCAAAAGCCACAGCCATTGCAACTATGAGACCTCCAGCCATGGTAAGAGAACTAAAAAGCTTCTTAAGGAAAGTCTCGTATATCCGAAGATTCATCCCTAGGTTGGCATCAATCACTTCGGCTTTTACTAAGTTACTGAGGAAAGGGCAAAGTTTTGTATGGGGAGAATCGCAGCAGGCGGCCTTCAAAAGGCTGCAGCAGATTATGATGAACCTCCCTACAGTGCAAGCCCCAATCCACAAGAAGCCATTGCTACTTTATATGGCCACCAATCCATATGCCATTGGTGCCTTAATCGCCCAAGAAGATGGAGGTGGCGTCGAGCAACCAGTATACTACATCAGCCACGCCCTAAAAGATGTAAAAACTCGTTACCCGAGGGCGGAAAGGGCATGTTTGGCTATTGTGTATGCCTCACAGAGATTACGCCACTATTTCTTGGCCTACGAAGTATGGCTGATGACTAAGTTCCATGCCATCAAAGCTTTACTATTGCAGCCAATTCTCTCTGGCAGGATATCCCAGTGGTTGTTACAATTGTCGTAGTATGACTTGAGAATGGGGGCGGCCAGAGCAGTGAAAAGCCAGGCTATAGCAGACTTATTGGCATAGTTTCCAGGGGAGGAAGAATTTCCGCTGGACGACGAAGTTCCGGAGGAAGTAGCCATGGCGGAGGAGCTCAGAGAACAGTGAGTAATGAAATTTGACGGGTCTTCTACCGTGATAGGCCACAAACTGAATGACCCCTTGTGATTTAAACTAATTAATTAATTTACCCAAGTTATTAATTAATCAATTTAACATGCAAATACGTGGCAGCACAAACAAATCACCGAATAACTAAATATGCAGCGGAAAATAAATAACACGGTGATTTGTTCACGAATGGGGAAAAACCCTAACGGCAAAAACCCCACCGGGTGATTTTCAGGTCACCACTCCCGAAACTCCACTATTATCAAATCAAGCAGTTACAAATAAGGAATCCCAAGTACCTTATCAACCTACAGTTGAACTCTTACCCCAATACCCAATCGGACTTGATCTGTAGTGACAGTTCCCCTTTTTGATGCACGGCTCCCAAGTACGTGACTAACCAGATGCGCGGATCCCAGTACGCGACTTCAAACACCAACTTTAGGAAGAGAGGTTGGCTGCAAAGTTCTTCAAATCATCCTATGCAATGAAGATCAGGAAGATGCTTGGTCACAAAACCCTACGGTGCAAAGTACACAGCAACTTCTTGAAGAAGATGAACTAGGTCAAGAACTTCGTCTTAGATCACAATTTGCTTGAACAAGGATTGCTCAATGCTTATGCAACTTGTGTCTATGTTGACGGCTCTTAAAATACTCCTTAAATATGTTTAGGGTTAGAAGAAAAGAAAGCCCAAAAACACATTCACGGATCCCAAGAAAATCAGATTGGAATTCTGACTTTTTAATTCTCGACAGATAGCAGGTGTCGAGGTAGCTATCGAGCAGGTGTCGAGCTTTAAAAATTCTGCACTTCGACTTGCTTTTTCTTGGACAGACTTGATGACTTCAACACTTGATCTTGAAACATTGTTTCTTGAAGTATCAAAAACACCTAGAACTACCCAATTACAAGTAGAGTGCGTTTTGTCAAAGGATTAGCCAATTTACATAAAATATGACATATGTTCCTAACATGTAAACACATATGTCCTAACATACCGCCCAGTCTGGAGGAGTTAGAGTGGTTTTGTATCATGAAGAAGATAAAGCAGTAGCACTATCATTCAAGTTGGAGTTCCACTGCTTAAACAATACGGCAGAATATGAAGCCTTCTTAACTGGGCTGGCCATAGCTTTTGAAATGGGAGTTAAGCATTTGAGAGTACTGGGTGATTCCAACTTGGTAGTCTGCCAGACCAAAGGGAGTTTTTCCCTAAAAGAAACCAGCCTAGCCCCATACAGAGCAATGGCCCAGAAAATGGAAGAAAAGTTTTTAACTTTTAAAATAGAACATGCTCCGAGGAATGAGAATCGGTTTGCCGATGTGTTGGCCGCACTAGGTTCGTAAATAATGTTTGAAGGGGGGAGCACCAAAGTAGAGGTCAACAAGAGAGAAGAATCTATAATTGAAATGTTGAAAGAAAGGTTCCAAAAGGAACACTGCGAAGGAAATTGGCGGATACCCATGAGGGAAGCTTTGACGGGAGAAGAAGGAGCCATGGAACTAAAAATACTCAAATACTACGCCCTGGTGAAGGGAGAACTGTACCGCAGGATGCTAGGTAGAGTCTTGTCCAGATGTGTGGGGCAAAAGGAGGCGCAGAGAAAGTTGAAAGAAATACATGAGAAGACTTGCGAATCCTGCGGAGAGGTCAGCCTTTACCGCAGACTTCAAAGGGCAGGCTTTTATTGGCCAACTATGAGTAAAGATGCAGACTAAGTCAAAACCTAGTATGGGAACTGCCAACTTGAGGCAGACAGAGAAGAAAGTTACGCTGCATTTGTCAGCGAAGACTGGAGAAGCCCATTTATACAGCACCTAACAGAAGGTATCCTGCTGCAAAAACACAACGAAAAATATAAGCTTAAGAGGTTAGCAAGGCGTTATTTTTTGCATAATATGATCCTTTTAAAAAAGGGTATGATGGATACCCCTTGAGGTGTTTGGGCCCTGAGGAGGCGAGAGAAATGGTAAAAGAGGCACACTTAGGAGAGTGTGGGGAACACTAGGGAAAGAAAAGACTTTACAGATGCCTGCTGCAAATGGGCTACTACTGGCCTACCATGAAAAAGGATACGATAGAATTTGTGAAAAGATGCCACAGTTGTCAAGAACAAGCCAATTTGATTCACACTCATCCGCAGAATTTGCATAGCATGGTCACACCATGGCCCTTCCACACTTGGGGGCTTGACTTGGTTGGACCGGTGAATTCGCCGTTGTAAGGGTACATATGGATATTGGTAGCTATAGAATATTTTACTAAGTGGGTAGAGGTAGTACCACTTCGTAAAGCCACAGGAGGAGCAGTGGCAAACTTTATCAAGGAAAACATAATTATAAGGTTTGGAGTTCCCTACAGGATCATCAGTGACAACGGCACACCTTTTGTCAATAGTGAGGTGAGGAAAATGCTAGAGTTCTACCAAGTCAAGCATCACCGTTCATCGCCATATTACCCTCGAGGAAACGGGCAAGCAGAGGCAACGAACAAAACTCTCATAAAAATCATCAGTAAAATGAGCCAAGAGTATACGGGAGGATGGGCAATGCACCTGCCAGACACTCTTTGGGCTTATAAGAGTTCACCTAAGTCAGTCATAGGTTTTTCACATTTTTCCTTGGTCTACGGAATTGAAGTAGTAAGCCCAGCAGAGAAAATGACCCCATTCTTGAGAGTCATGTAGATGCAAGAGAAGGAGAATGATGAAGAAGTCTTTGCGGCAGAAAGGTGCGAAGACTTGGAAGGACTTGATGAAAGAAGAGAAAAATCCCAAGAACACAGCCGCAGATACAGGCAAAAAATGACTGAGGCCTACGGTAGGATGACTAAAGAGAGAGTGTTTGCGGAAGGACAACTGGTCCTAAAAGTGGCAGATTATGTTAGGAGAGGCCTGGTAGGACCATCGAAGTTTGCACTGAAGTGGGAAGAACCCCTTGTGATAAGAGAGGCACATCTAAGTGGATATTACTGCTTGACTCAGATGGATGGCAGGGACTTAATGGATCCCATCAATGGGAAATGGTTGAAATGCTACTACGCCTGAGAGGAAAAGCCATGTGATTGTCCTTTCCTTTTGTTTTGTTGAAAAAGCTGTTATGTTTCCTTTTACTCTGTTTTTCGTCTTTCAAATGACTATGTCACAAGTCAAAATTTTGTAACTTGCTTTCATGAGGATGCAATGAAAAACACGAAGTATTTATTATCATATGTCATAGCAAAAGCAAAAAACAGTAGCAAAGTATAGCATCATAAGTGTAGCATCATAAGTATAGCATTATAAGTTACAAACCCAAACTATGGCAAACTAAGCCAAATAGGTGCTATAGGAAGCATAATGTACTAGACAGAGTAATAGGGCAAAAGAAACAACAAAATAAGGAAGAAACTGCATCATCATCAATAGAGTCCAGAAATGAGTGATTGATCCCCAAAACGACCAAGTCCGCCGATACTGGAAAGAAGACGCTTGCGATGGCCCTCCAAATCTGCCACTTCCTTTCTCAAAACCTCAAGGCGTGAGTCAATAGCATCAACAGTAGGCTAGACTTTCCTCATAAAAACTGCTCGAGCAATCTCTCGAAGGTGATCCAAGACAAACTCCACAGCAAAACCAATGCGAATAAGCTCCTGTACTGTAGCCCTCCACTACAGGATCCTCTTAGTGGAGACGATATCAACAAAGTTGTGCTCAATGTCATTCAGCACACTCGCCAACATGCTCAAGAAATGCTCTCTAACTGATCGGCCAATTCGGAATCCCTGCATGAAGTCCCCACGATTGTTATGAATCATCACCAAATGAGAAGCACAGTCCGCGGGGATTTTGAAGCCATGAAAATCTATGTAAGGAGGCCCGGAGTCCCAGAAAGAAGCAGGATCAAGGTCGTTAACTTCGGGTTGGTCAAAACATGCAAAAAAGGCTACAGCCTCACCCGCAGGGTCTGGAAGGGCGGTGGAATTGCTGCCCATTTCAAACTGAAGTGGAAATGTAGGAAGTGGCCCTACCAAGGAAAACACAGGCATGAGACGAGAAACTAAAAAAAATATATATATAGAAAATTACCAGGACTAGTAACAATGGGGGCTGTAGAAAAAACAGATACAGGCACGGAGGGAATGGAAGAAACTGATGCGGTGAATATGGCAGAAACTGGTACAAAAGATGTGGTAGGAATAGGTGTTGTGGGCATGGCAAGAGTAGCTACCGCAGACACCCCTACGTCTGCTGCAATTCCTAACTCCTCAAAGGTCTCTGGAAACAGAGAGATAGACATGCAAATAAAGAGGAAGAGTGAACTTATCAAAAAAGAGAGGAGAAGAGTGAACTGAACGAAGAAAGAAGAGAAAGGAAGGAAGAAAGCACATACCCATTGTCTCGGGTGGAACACTCCCCTCTTCCTCAGATTCAGAAATTCTCTTCCCCAGGACAGGCTCATCCTCAGGATCCTCAAAGATCTCCTCAGACTCCTCTGAGGATAAGTCAGCATGAGGCCCACGTGTGGCAGAAACAGGAATAGAAGAGGGAGTAACTACCAAAGAAAAACCGTCCTTCACGGCCTGAGAAAGAGCAGCAAATGGGTCACTAGTGGAAATGACAAGAGGTGTAGCAGGAGTAGCTTCGATCTGAGTAATAGCAGGAGGGGTGGCCCCCCTTTGAACAGACGGTGTCACGATAGGAGTAGGGGTGACCTCACTAACCTCCCTAGTATGAATACCCTCATCCATGGGTATTGGTTCAGTGGGAGAGGTAGTGGCCTCAGTAGGAGCTCCACGAATAGCTGCAGGAGGGGCAAATGTTGCAAACTCAGCCCTACCAAGAGAGCCCTCCGTAGGTGTGCCCATGGGGGCAGAAAGCTTCTCGGCAGTAGGGTGGTATATAGAAAGAGGCTCAGGCTCATCCTAAAAGACAGAAAAAAGAGGGAAGTATGGAGATCAAAGTAACTCTTTGGGCGAATGAGGTAACCAAAAACATGTAGCAGACTAAACACGTGCAAAAAAAAAAAAAAAAAAAGAGAAGGAGTAAGAAGAAATATACCTCCGATTCAGGTTCCTCGAGCATAATGGGACGGGCAATTGACGTATTCTCCTTGTGCTTAGACTGCAAAAAGAAAAAAAAGGATAAGAGAAAGAGTTAAAGAAAGGAGTCAGCAAGCATGTCAGGATTCAAAAAAAAAAAAAAAAAAAAAAAAAAAGGAGAAAGTATATATATATGTGTGTGTGTGTGTGTGTGTGTGTGTGTGTGTGTGTGTGTGTGTGTACTTGGAAGACAAAGCAAGAAAAAGGTTTTTAAGTGACGTACTCTTTGCTGAACGGCAGGCGCAGGATGGGGAGTTGTCTTCCTTTTACTGCCTCGTGTTTTGCTGGCAGGAGTAGCACCTATGAGAGGCTGAGGAGTGGCAGACTTAGGCTTGCTGACAGATTTAAGCTTGACAGGAACTTTCTTGGCTGACACAGGAATGTTTACTACTTTAACTTTCTTCTCCCAACCTAAGGGGTAATCACCTGTATACCAATACCATCCTTTCTTCTCCTCGTCCCATTCAAAGATGGCGGATCGGCTCTGTTTCCTGGCATAGGCCAACATGGACCTAGAAGAAAGAGCAACCGAGGATTGAGAGAGATAACCATGCTAAGTCCTTTAGGAGGTATGAGAGAGAAACTGCAACTGTCAGCCAACTCTGTATCAAATGAGGTCATTACAGCCTGCCAATAACTGTGCATAGCAAGAGTGCAAAGGCCTTCCTTCAGAGAACCAGGAACTGTGACTGCACTGAAGCGCTGTCTCCAAAAATCAAAAGCAATGTGCCGCAGAAAGGGTCTAACTGAAGTAGGAGACTCTGTGAGGAAGGAGAGGTCATTAGGAATATCCTGATCCAGTCTAAATTGTCTCCTTACTGGGTTGGCAGGATAATGGACAAACCTGACACCTTCGTCTGCTAAATAGGGCAAGCAGCCAGCGGAGTGGTAGTACCAACAGTATCAACAAATGAACCCATTGCAGAATCAACGCAAGTATAACCAGAACGCAAATGTCTGTAAGCTCTCTAGGAAAAATCAATACCTTCATCAAAAGACTCAACAACAGAATAATCGATGGGCTTCAAACCGGACCAACGTAAAGCCAGAGGAAAATCAGACTCAAATCTGCCGCAGAAATCAGTAATTGCCCGCGGACAGGATTGGTACTTCTCTTTGGCAAATCTGACAGGCCTACACTTCGCCAAGTATTGGGCACAGCGCTCAAACAACAACTGCTGTAGAATGGTGTTGTGTACAGAGGAAGTGACTATGTGGCAGGAGCCAGCCTGACTCTCATAACTCCGCAGGATATCCAGTTGAACATATAGATGCCCCAAAAACATGGGGGCCAGCGGCAGACTCACTTCGGCAGATATTTTTATGGCCAAACGAAAATACAAAGGCTTTATGGCATAATGAGGATGGGACCCAAAGACAAACTTACAAAGCCAAAAAGCAATAAAAGCAGCACGGCGGGCAACAGCAGAAAACTTGGAAGAAGAACTAACCCAGTAAGATAACTTAGCGTTTTCGGCCATCCTTTTCTTCAACTCCGCTTCGTTGGTTTCTTCTTTCGAGGAAAGCTCAATGGTGGCAGGATCAACATCACCAAGAATCGGCAAAAGTAACTGGTTAGCCACGTCCTCAAGAGTAATAGTGAGTTCGCCGCAAGAAAAGAAGAATATGTGAGTGGTGGCACACCACCGGCGAACCAAATAACGAAGGTTGTAGAGGTCTCGGATATTGGATAGACTTTGGGAAAGAACGACGGCCTTTAGAACACCGGCTCTCTGAAGCAAACCCATGAAACCTGTGTCAGATAACTCACTGTCAACCCACTCCTTCCAACCCAAGGCAGTGCCCGACCCAAACTCGAAATGGATGGGTACAGGAAGAATGACGCCTTGACGAATGATCAAATCGGAGATGGAGGAAGACATTGGAGCCTAAGAAACATCAGGGTTTCGCCGGCAAAGAGCGAGCCACACGCGGCCCGGCGGCGGTAACGCATAATCTCTAGGAGCCTTGGGGAAGTAGGGACTAATATTGTACCAAGGGTCGATCAGAGGGGCGCACTCGCTATCTGGGTCACGTTGTGCCTCCTCCTCATTGGAATGGTCCGAATCGGAGTGCACGACCTCTTCTTCTACTTCTTGTTCTACCGGAGGATCCAAAGTGACTCCTTTCCCTTTACGGCGGGAAGAAGCTTGAGTTTTCACCGGTGCCATGGCGCGAGGATTTGATTGGAGTAAGAGGGAGAGGGGTGTTCGAAAAGAAGAAAATGGTGAAGGAAGGAAAATAGGTAGGATATTTTGGAATAGAAGGAGTTAGGCAGCGGTTATGTTTTAAAGCAATTGCCATTTTGGGAAATTCGAAGAGTTACCACTGTTCACGGCAGGAAAAGAAATATATATGCAGGAAGGAGTCTATAGTTTAAAAAAGCCCGCGAAGGAAAGGAAAGAAGGAAAGTGAAAAAGACAAAAAAGTCCTTCATTCACATATGAACCGCAAGAACGCTCCATATGTTCAAGGGGCTAAATGTTGAGGGTCATTTTTGTAAAACAGACCCAACTCAGCAAAGTAGGCAGCAAATAGAAGTGGCAAGCATAGAATAAAACTATTAAGCTCAAGCGGCAGGAATAATGGATCACAGGCCCATAACATGAACAAATGAGTCTTGAGGAAGCAAAGGGGCCCAAAGGGCCCGGAAAGAGAGAAATGGCACCCATAGGCAGTATATGGTATGAAAAAGTGAGAATGGGCTGCAGCAAGCCCAAGGCAATGTAAACAAAGAAAGAAGCGGTTGATGGCAAGCTCATGAACCCCAAGGATGAGAATAAGGAGATTGGGTCGGGGAAGCCCAATCAAGTTAGTAAAAGCCCATGGGAATGCAAAGTTAGTAAATGGACCGAGGAAGTCCAAAGGAAGTAAATGGGCCGCAGGCCCAAGGGAAAAAGAAAGGGACACTAGAGCCTATAAAGTAAGAACACCAGTGGCCATATTAAGCCACTAGGGGAAGGAATGAAATGGCAGGCTTGAAAATAGGCCTAGCATGAGCAAATCGCCACGGAAGGAAATGCCAAGTAATGTGGCAGGACATGAGGGCAACCAAGAAATAGACCAAGAGAAATATAAAACCCAGTATTAAAAGAAGCCCAGTCCCAAAGGGAAACAATGAATTATACAAAACGGCCTACATAAAAGAACAAAGAAGCATGGCAGACGGTGCAAACAAAGCTCCAGATTGCTGCAAATGCATAAGCCGCAGGCAGATTTTGAACGTACATAACAGGATAGCACGCGCAAGGCTCAGGCACCACCAGCCTGTACCTAGCCAATATGGGACATGGTGGGGCCATGGGTCAGAGGTAAGAGGTAAAAGGGGGTGTGGTTTGGTGGTGGGGAGAGAGAAAAAGATCTATTTTGCGGTTCTTGCCCAAGCCCTTTTGGGAGGTACGTCCTGCTGGGATGGCAGACCGCCCAAAAGAGGCAAGGTTGAGGGGGGAAACGTTGGGTGCATGCCATGGAGAGAGAGAGTGAGCATTTACGCCATAGCAGGAGAAAGTGCCATAGTGGACTAACAAACAACACAAACCTGCCTTTGTCTGGCGATGGTAAGTGGTACACAGACGAGCTCCTGGGTGGTCGGCAAGTACGCCCAGACCAAACAAAGGCAATTAAAGGGTAAAGTGGTAAAATTCGGTCACAACTGGCCCTATAAAAGGACCCTTGCCGTGCCCTGTAAAATGATTAAGCACAGAGGTACCGGGAAGTAAAAGGAAAAAACAAAAAGAAAAGAAAGAAGAAAAGATAAGAGAGCAAATAGGAAACAAAGAGAAAGAGTGTAATGGGCATGCACCAGTAGATCGGTTCCCTTCTCTCCCCCCAAAATCCCACTCTCTGGGAGACGATTAAGCAATAGGAATTCCTTTGAGCACTAATCATTTAGGTCAGATTCCCTTAAAGTCATTAATTCCCACGACAGGATATTTTCCTAGGAGATTAGTTTCATTGAGAGGAAGCGCTCTTCCTCTTTGGTTTTTGCCACTGTGGACTTAGACTTAACTTGATATTTATTTTCGATTAACTTCTATTGTCGCTTAATCAATTACTCTTTTTTGTAAAAGCCGTTATTATCATTACTATTGTTATTACTGTGATTGTCATAGAAATAGAGACCACTCGGTCATTTTTCCATTAAGAAAAAGTCATTGTGCTCTGTTTTCTTTGTTGTTGTTATATCTGCCTGCCGTAAACTATTTGTAACAGCTCTACTTGTCGTAAGAACATTCCTAGCAGACAAGGCTTAGTTTGCGCACAAGCCTGTCCAAAGTGAGTTACAGTTGGGCCGGTCTCAACTCTCCTACTCAGAAATACTCGGGCCCATCACCGCAGGAGGCAGCCCAGCCCAACCCAAAACACAAAAAAGGCTCCCACATTGAGCAAGAACAATTAGAAAAGATCTTTTGTTTTTGTAAGTAGAGTTTCTTTTTCTTGTATCTATTTATGCAGTGACTATAACACTTTACAAACCTTGATCAAGAAAAAAAGAAATTATCACAAAGAATACATATCACAAGTAAATATTTATGTAAAATAAAAATAAAAATGAGAAGAGACAAACTAACCAAAGTTGCAGTCAGATAACACATCCGCTATGTAAGTCTCATAGCTTTTGAGCTTAATTAATATGCTGTAGACATCAAATTCCAAAAGAAGTTATAGAATAGTGGTATTAAATAGAAATTGGTGACAGAGGTTCCAAAAACATAAAAGCTTAAATTATCTGACATGAATGGAAAGAAAATGATGAGTAAATACCTTTTTGAGTGGCTTCCTCTGGCACGTAGTCACCTATTATCAAAATGTAAAAATGTTTGTTCCTCTTAGTATAAAAACTAAAAAGCAGGGACTTGAGGATGGAGATGGGAAGTTTTTTTTTTTTTAGTTTTTTATTTTTTTTTTAAATTTTTTAATTTTTTATGGAAGAGATGGGAAGTAGTTTGATAACTAGAAGAGTAAGTCTAATATAACTACTCTATAAACAAGTTGTTAAGTTATGATTTTCTAGTCATACTCGCCGATGAAACAACTCAAAAAAACTAGGCAATTTTTGAAAGTTTTGATGCCAAATTTCGTTATGGTCATAATGATGAACTCCATTCTCAACATTATTATTATTATTTTATGGTTTTTGAATTTTTGTAAATAAAAATCGTTTACCAACAAACAATATAATCGATTTTAAGATATTAATGTGCCTTTCAAAGATCCAAAGTCGAGCTAAGAATGAGCACTCTACCCATGCTCACTAAACTGACAATTTAATTATTGTTTAATAATGATGCTTGATTGCAAAGTCATCTTGTTGATGACGAGCTCAACTTCATCTCTCAACACAATGACCATTCATACCTCAGACATCTATGCGTATATGTGTGTGCACATGCACCACAAAGTCATCTTTTGCCAAGTGGTTGGTAGATAGCTGAAAATCAACAATCTACTAACTTAATTACAGAGTTGTTTTACTTGTGCTAATTTTTCCAATATTTCTACCCTAACTAATGAATATATTACTAATAAATTAGTCTTCCTTATTTTTTGGATAGGGAAAAAAATATGCTTTTTCTAAAGTGCTACGGTTCAAATATTGGGCTTTGCTGATATAAAACCACCTAAACTCAACACAACCGATCTATACTCTATCTATACACTTCTCCCCACGTGATTCACCAAATGGATTGTCGCCCCCCATTATTGACATGCATCCTCTCTCTCTCTCTCTCCCTCCAAAATATGTAAGTTGATGTCAATCTCGAACCCTTTTACTTCCAGTTAACACTGAATCTATATCTCAAGGAACTCCAACTCATTGGAATCATTGTGAGTCTATGACATCGTCACAATCTTTTTTTTTTTTTTGAGAATGACATCGTCACAATCTTGAAGAACTCATTATTGTGTTATGTCCACCATCACCACCGTGTCATCGACACCAGTCTTCGTCTCTAACTCTCTTATCTTTAAAGATGGACCCATGCGTGATTTATCAGTTTTAGATCAACGTATTTGGGGGGTCAAAGGTTTTTTTGCACTTTGGCAAAAAAAAAAAAAAAAAAAGAAATGAAAAAAATGAAAATTACATTTTTCTATTATAAACTATCACCCATGTTACATTTAATCTCCTAACTATCACCCCTGTTTTAATGTTCTCTTATTGTTTGTTTTGGAGAGAAAATTGGCCTTTGCTCCTTTCACGCAAAAAATCAAGCATTTTGCTAAATTTCCCAAACTAATTAGGTAAATACTCCTGTTTTGAAACTCGATTTTCTTAAAATCGAGTTTCAATGTAAAACTCGATTTGTAGAAAATTGAGTATGTGGCGATCAAACTTAAAAAAAAAAAAAAAAAAAAAAAAAAAAAAACTTGCATGGAACTCGAGTTCATGGAGCTTAAGTTCTATTTAAAACGCCACTATAGGGCTCCTTGAACGCAACTATCATTATGGGGTGATCAAACTTAAAAAAAAAAACTTGCATGGAACTCGAGTTCATGGAGCTCGAGTTCCTTTTAAAACGTCACTATAGGTATGGGGCGATTAAACTTAAAAAAAAAAAAAAAAATTTGCATGGAACTCTAGTTCATGGAGCTTGAGTTCCAGAATTTTTTTTTTTTTTTTTTAATTTTCAATTTGTTATAACTCGATCGTTCAAAAATCGAGTTTTAAATTGAAACCTAATTTTTAAAAAATCGAGTTTAAAAAAAAGGGCAATTGATATTTTAATGCTAAATTCCATTAGAGTTAATAGCAAAACATTCGGCATGAAGTTACGTGTAACAGGTTTCAAAAGTGATAACCTTGAATTTGGTCCAACTAAAGACTCCATATTGAGATCCAACTACTCACGTGAAAGTGTGGTGTAGTTTCTACCAAAAAAGAGTGTGGTGTAGTCGACTGACTCCAACCAATCTTTCAAGTGGTAAGAAGTGTCAACTGTCAACTCCCACCAACCTACTTGTTCAATTTGGGTGATACAATGATTAGGCTGATAGGCATCATGACCCAAACTGACCCGATTTATTTCCCTTAAATAAGAGGGCCTTGTTCTCCACTTTGTATAGTACAGGTAAAGCCAAGGATATTTTTTTTAATTAAAAAAAAAATCCGTCATTGATAAAGAACAAATGCCTAAAAATGAATTTGACAATACTTTCTTAGGGTTGATTCTCTATTATGGGTTTTCCATTTCCAGCTCAGGTGTAATAAGAGGGTTTTGCACTAAACAGACCTAAGCAAGAGATTTTTTTGTCAACTTCTAGAAAGAGAGACTAATATATTCACATTAAAAGAAAACCCCAAGAAATATGAAATAGTTCATAATTTGAAGTTATATGCAGTTACTTCCATATAACAAGACTTCATATTACTGTCATTATATGAGTTTAATCGTTAATCATAAATGAACTGCCAGAACAACGGGAGAGGAATGCCACCAAATTTGAAAGCATTGAGAGAACTAAGTAGAATTTTTTTGTGTGTAACAATACCAAGGCAAATCCCCACTAATTGTCTGTGTGCGGATGAACTTTTTGCTCATTTGCTGCACAGTTTTACCTTGAAAAATAAGTTTAAGAAAAAAAAAAAAAAAACTTGTATAAACAAATAAACTAATAAGCTACTACCAAAACTTGGCTCTCAAAACTTTTTTTTATTCATTTTCAAGAAAATTGTTGCAAGCTTAAGAAAGCTTTGGGATAGGCAAGAGGTAGGCACTATGACTACTTTCCATGTTCAGAGCAGAGTAAAAACCTGGTTTGAAGTAAATCGTCTAGCAGTCTTTTCTACACATTGCATACTGTAAACGATGCAGATGCTGCAAAGCTACAGAGACGAAAAAATTGACCAAAGAAGGTATAATCACTACTTATTCACTCTTGCTCCGTTACTCTGTCTCTGATGAAAAGTAAAGCACCACCCACGTGGCGTTGGCCTTAAGAGAAGTTCTAGTACCACATAAATTGCCAAAACTTTTACCGCAATTATTTTACGTGTTAGACTGTGACTAGTTTCTTGTAACTTTCATATGGACACACCATTTTTCTCCACCATTCATGGTCTACCACGAGAACAATTGTGACACAAGTTGTGCCATTTTATATGGTCTTAGAATTTTTCCAGCTTTAATTCACATCTTGCTCAAAGTATCTAAATTCTAAAGTCCTAGAATGACATACAAATGCTTGTAAAAAAAATAGGATCCACCATTTTCAGCTCTTTTGGTTAATGATAAGCTATCAATTATCTCAAAAGCCAAAATTCTATGGAAATTGAGAATCTAAGAGGCTGTTTGGTTCACCTGTTTTTATAACTCAATTCTTTATTTCCATAACTCATAACTCAAAAATAGTGGGATCCATAGCAAAAAGGTTGTTTGATTGGACAATAACTCTGTTTCCATCACTCAATTCTTTGATTTTTGAGTTATGAGTTATGAAAATTGAAAACACATTTTGGCTGTTTTCAGTTTCAATAACTCATAACTCAATAACAATATTGTAATTAAACACACATAGGGGACCCACAAACAGTACTCAGCCGCACCTTTTGACTTTTTTTTTTCCTTTCTTCTTTGGGTTGGCTGTTCGATTCTTTTTTTTTTTTTTTCACTGGGTTCAGTGAGTTTGGGTACTTTAAAAAAAAAAAAAAAAAAAAGCTGCACTAGGTGACAGGTATGGGGCCCACAAATAGTGTGAAAAATATTGAGTGATGGGAAGTGAGTGATGGTGCCAAACAAACATGGTATTTTAGAATGATGAGTGATGAGTGATGAGTGACGGAAATTGAGTGACCAAAAAAATTGATCCAAACATAGCCTAAACTTCCCCTCATGTATAAATCTAAATCTCCCCACCATAAGTAATACCAAACATGTATCAATATATATATATATATATATATATGTATTTATTTATTTATTTTGCTTGAAGGTATAATCATCCTCATGCAATTCATTTAAAAGTAATGACATTAAAACAAATGAGTAACTACCTTAAAGATTAGATTTGTATATTTATAGCTTTAAGATTTAGAAAGAATTTGACTTAAATTTAGCTGGACCAAAGTGGACTGAAATGCTACATTAATGTGGCTTAACAAAAGTGTAACAACAATAAATTTTATGCTTAAAATTTTAGATATTACGTGTTTGAAATAGATAGATATATATATATATATACACACACACATATTGATATAAATTTGGATTTAGAATAATCACTTTCTACCCAAACATATCTTTTCCTTATATATAAGTGCATAAAAATGGACCAAAATAGGCTGAACTGGACACAAATGGAACGAAGTGGACTGAATAGACAGAATAGGACCGAATGGGAACAAGGTGGACCGAATAAGAATGAATGTATAGATTAGGACTAAAGTTGACATATGGATTGAATAAGAACAAATAAGATCAAATAGGACTAAATTAGATTGAATAGGACCAATGTCGTTTGAATAGGACCGAAGTGGACAGAATGCATCAAATAGGACCAACATGGACCAATGTGGACCGAATAGAACCAATGTGGACTGAATATGACCAATGTGAACCGAATAGGACTGAAGTGGATAGAATATGACCAATGTGGACTAAATGGACTCCACAGGACTAACCTTGACTAGATAGAACCAAAGTGGACCGAAGTGGACAAAATGGACTAAATATGACCAAATAGGACTTTTGAATATTTATCACTTTTATTGCATTTTTAGGGATCATATTTCTAATTTATAATGTCTATTTTGTTTTTATTTTTTAAGTCAAAACTAAAGTGCTCAAATATATTAAAATTTTATACTTTTCAACTAAAAATAAAGAAAATAAAAAGAATTTTTGAGCTAAACTTGTGAAGGCAACCTACAAAAAGAATAAATTTAAGGCCCAATAAATCCAAAATTGACCGAAATTGACTAAGTGGACCAAATTGGACCGAAGTGGACTAAACTAGACCTAATTGGACTGAAAAACAATTGTTCAATTTTTAAGAAGAACAAATTATGTTAAAAAAAAAATAGAGAATAAATTATACATTGTATTACAATTACAAAATAATTATTTATTCTCACGCATCGTGTGGGTCTGCGACTTGTATATATAAAAATAGAGATCTCATGTTGGAGAGTATAAGGTTGTGCCATGTGGCGTATTTGTTGAAGTACTCTTTATTTAGGCTTCTACTTCAACAAAGTTTGTGTTTATATCAAAGTATTAGTTCATTGAATTAGCCAATAGAGTAAATGCATATATTAATTATCTATAGTTGTGCAGTAATTATTTATATTAAATGAATTTATAAGATTATTTTTTATAAACTCTATATAAGAAATAATTTTTGGTTGTAATAATAATAATAGATATAGAATATGACATTCTTCCTCATGTTTAGTTGGTTTGACAAAAATTGATGCAAAAACCATTAAAAAATTAAATATTTTTGAATTCACTAAAATTAATCTTAACCCTTTAAATTTCCTAAATCATTTCAGTGTAATATATGTGTGTGTGTGTGTGTGTGTGTGTGTGTGTGTGTGTGTGTGTGTGGCATTGTAGTATTTATTCTATGTAATTAGAAATATAATTATTAGAGATATATTAGCCCATTAACCTAGGCCCAAACTTAATTCTATTTTGTCTACAAGCCAAGTCTCCTACTTGTACTAGAAATATATTAGTTTAGGGTTTAGTCTATTATATATACCCATGTTAGGGCTTATTGTAACACTAGTTTTATACTACAATACTCTTATATAATAAGGATGTAACATTTAAGGGTCTTCTCCATGGAGGTAGGCCGTAAGGTAGAACCACGTAACACATGTTCTTATGTTCCTATTTTATACTTTTTTCTTCTGCATCTATTCTAGCATATTCAACATGGTATATCAATGCTAATATTTAACAATAACTAATAGAATGAATATGTTTATTTTTTTTAATGTTAATTATTTTAAGTATAATGAAATTTTAATATCATTTTTAAAAAAAAATTTATATGAGAAACAATTAATTTTTTTTAAGTGATGAACAATTGATTTGAAATATGGTATTCTTACTCAAATTTAGTTGTTTTTGCAACAATTGAAACAATGTCCAACAAAAAGGAAAAAAAAATTTAGTAACACAAAATCAAGAATGTAAAAAAAATAGTTGAAGGATATTTGCATTTTTTAGTAGACATGAAACATGCCTATCTATATGAGTCACTATGTCATGCAATTTTCAATTTGTAAACGTAAATAAATAGATAAATATATATATATATATATATAGTGATGATGCCGAAAATCGTCAGTAACCACACGATACTCACATGCCCGAAAATAAACCTGCGAAACAAAAATAAAGAAAACCCTAGGAAAGTAACGGTATGGCACTAGCTGAAGACCCTCCGAAAGTTAAATTAGAGAACTCTTCACAACTTTAGAGTACCAGGGCTGGGGTAAATTATGCGTACCTTGGTTTGTAAGGGTCTTAGGGTTTTATAGTAGTGTAGGATTGACATTCGTGCCTTGGTTAAGAATGTATTTCCTTGTAGGAGAGATCTTCTTTAAGTTATGTATTTTGCAGAGTTTTTTCCTTATAGGACTCTTGATTAGGAATGAGCATGGTGCACAAGATATTTCCTTATATGCTTATGTGTGTGGGCCAAGTAAGGCCATGTCAGACTTGTCAGAGGTTCTATTATTCCCTTCAGCTTGCTTGGCGCGTTCTGTTAGCTGCTTATCCCTGTCTACATACTTAAGTCGTCACCTTTGGGTGTCGGTTGAATAAAAAGGTGCTGCTGTCAGCTTTAGGATGGGACCGTCGATCCTATCCTGTCATCACTTGTGCTATGGTCATGTTAGTGAGACTAACGACTTTGTTAGGGTCGTCGCACTTGCCTAATATGGACGAGTTTATCAGCGATGTAAAACTTCCCTTATCATATAGTATAATTAAACCACTATATTATTTTTAGTGTCTTTCTATTTTGTTTATAAAATAACTAAAGATTACCATTTTTTACCAGGAAATTTATTTTAAAATTTTTATTTATACATTGATAGTTGAGCGTAGGAGTTTTGAATCCTGAATGTCTTTATTGGAAACTGATGTGCCAACTAGTTAAGCTAAATCTTTGGCACCAGCTAAGTTAAATCTTATTGAAATATTGGATAAAACTAATAATAAGTTGCATGTCATATCGTGCGAGAGTTTGGTTAATGAGGGGGTGAGAGGAGACACATTTCAAACTCAACCACATTCACCCCAAAGACCTACCACAAAAAAGAGAACATATACCAAATGCAATTTTTTTTTTTTTTAAAAAAAAAGGTATTCTTTCATAATGCATCCTAACGCAGTTTAAGAAGATCAAGAATAGTATTTGATAGGATAGAATTTTAACATGTTTTAAGGGGTCCAAACTAGGGTCTGCTTCACAATCATTTTATTACGCTACTCATTATGCAACTCACCCTTATTACTTGGGAAATGAAACAATGGTTGTATTTTTTCAATCAACAATTCCAGCGTTACGGTAGCTTTCAATGGCATCAGTTAGAGTTTCCTTCAATGGCCGGGAACTCCAACCCAACCTTTGCAATTTCTTAGAACTCAGCCTTTTTTCATCCTGCACTTGGGTAAAGCTGCCCATAGAAGCAAAATCCAGAAAACATGAATTGAGACACCCAAATATGTTATATAAACACCCAAAGATGCAAGATATGATTGTTAGAGATTTGTTTATTCTATTGCACGGCCTCATTGATCCATAAGTAGACACAACACTGAAAGATCACCTTAGTAAATTAAATAGCATCAAAGATAAGCTTACTTCTTAGGATAGTTATAGTTGGGGTGTATACTCTTCAGCAAGTCCACTAGATCCTTTGCATTGATCATGTGTGCTAAGCATATGTATCTTCCTTCAGCCTCAGGCATTTCAAAGGCCAGAAGTAGTGCCTCAGCAACATCACGTACGTCTACAAGCATTGAAAGCTTGTTTTCTATTGATTCATTCCCGCCTGCATGGTAATTATTTAGTGGTAAAAGAAGAGAGAAGTACCTCATACGGATCAAAAGAAGCCTGTTTATTAGAAAAAAACGGATATTTTCTAACATATTAATCAGTAACACACTAACACTCATGCAAACACAAAAAGTTTCCATTGCAGCTACTTGCTTCTAAGATAAGGAACAATAAGACAATGGAAAGACAAAAAAGTAGAAATTCAAGCAACATGGAACTGAGTCAAAATTTTATATATGGTTTTTTAAAGCATGAAACATTAACTTGAGATATTAATAGACAGCCTCATCAATACATAAACAGAGCTGTATATAAAATTACAATGAGTGGTTCTCCATTGTGTATATATAAATATAAATGGGTGTCTGTGTATGTTTATATTTATGTAACAGCTAGGAACGATACAAGGCTAATATTAACATTAGAGGCAGGTACCTTTCAGAAGTCTAATGATAATTAAGCTACTTGAATTTACTGTAGGCTGCAGAATTGGCCCCAAAACTAAGGAAGGACATAAAGTTACAACATCAAGCCCACTTCTTTTTGCAAAATTCAATGCCTCACTTTCTGCTTCTATTTTAGAAAGCTGATACCAGCTCTGGAAAATTTTTGAACTAGACACTTTAGTGAACCTATGGAAACATTTTAACACAATCTATAAATCAGATTGCTATGCAAGAAATATCATAAAAATGTATTGTAATCACACATAGTACAAAATAAAGCAACAAGCTTAACATAAAATTGTATTTTGTGGTAGTTTACCTTTGTGGTTCTAAAATATTCCTTGTCAGACCAAGAAGTTTCATCCATCACTTGACCCTTGGGCCAACTTGGATTCATCAGCAAAGTAGCAATAGAGGACACAAAAACAACCCGCTTAACTTTTACTTCAACACATGCTTTCAGTACATTAAGTGTGCCCTTTACAGCAGTTTCGATCAATTCCACCTTCACAAAGTATATTAAATGTGAAAGGAAAAAATTATGTATGTGCATTAATATATCAAATACATCAGGAAGTTAATATCCAGATAACTACACCAACACTACATTGCACACTTAATTGTGTATATACGTATATATGTATTTTATTAAGGAGGTCTTTTGATAGATTTTGAACTAATTGATGGAAAACTATTTATTTATAGGGAAAAAGAAATCACAGTTAGGTATTCTTTCCTCAGGGTTTGTTACTGTCGTTGAAGGCACTGCTGGACTAGAAACATGGAATACTCCAATGCAACCTTCAACTGCTGAACGAATGCAGCCATAATCCAGTAAGTCTGCCTTGAACAGTCTCAGGTTTTTGGATGCATTCTCAAATGAGCATATTTTGCATCTTCTGCACAGAATTTCCTCAGCATTCAGTAAAATTATTTAGAAATGGCAAAACTCTAAAAAACTTTTTTGATATAAATTTGTTTTTTGAAAATTGGAAGTAGTAAATGGCATTTCCAGTATAAATGGTCAACCCATAGAAATAAATTCTTACTATGATTTGATAGTTCCTCACAATGAGTCCATTTGTTTTCATAGTATTTGATATGATTATATTTTATTTTACACAAAAAAAAAAAAAAAAAAAACCGTGAGTCTATTCTCCAATTGAAAATGATCATGAGATTTTCTTTTTATTTTTTATTTGTGATTGATATTGAAATCCCAGTATCAATTCACTTAGGAAAACATACGCAACTAGGATATAGTCAATGACCCTACAGTTTATTGAGATAGAAACAACCATTGTGAGAAGATTGGATTCGCAAACCCCAAAAATATGAAGAACGAAGTATCTACTCATAGATTTTTTTTGGATCAGTACTCATAGATTATTCATTGGGAATGAAGATTTGCAACTATTTTCCAACCAGGTAATATGGAATTAGCACAACAAACTAAGAAGTATGAAAAGCTCTATTTGGCAAAATTGGAGTAAAATACAAAAGCAATAAAATAAATGACTAATACAATAAGTCACCATAGAAGTAAAAGCAAAATTGGCCGCAATACATAGTTGGTCCCCAAATTTAGACCATGAGTGATTTTAGTCCCTAAAGTTTAAGCAATTGCCTTTAGCTCTTAACATATTTAAAGTGATTGCTTTTAGTCCCAACTATGTCTAACAAAGGGATGATGTGTTAATTTTAAGTTTGGTCACATGGTTGTTCCGTTAGAAAGATTTAGCATATATTGATAGAAGGACCAAAATCGATCACTTTAAGTTTGCTAGAGACTAAGGTTGTGTTTAGCATTGGTTGAAAAATGTAGTTTTTTATTTTATTTTTATTATTCAGCTAATTTTTGTTACTATTCATGGGTTTCATTGTACTTTTTGGTACTATTCATGGATCACACTATACTATTTCAGCTAGCTTTTAGCTTTATCTACAATACTTTCAGTAAAATTTTTTTAATTTCAACTAAATAAATTGTTCCCAAATATCCCAAATGGGCCTATAGTGGTGTTTTTGGGACCTATAGTGGCATTTCACAAACGCCACTATAGGTCCAGTTTTTTGTACATATTGTAGTTTGAAGGCTTCTTTTTTTTTTTTTTTTTTTTTTTTTTTTGAGAATCTACTGTAGTTTCAAGTTAGATATCAATTTCACTATGTCATTGATTTTTTGTAATGATTAGTATGCAGGTTTTTTTTTTTTTTTTTTTTTTAATATATTTATTGTGCATGTGTTACGTGTATTTATTTTCACATTTATAATATGCAACCTAATACTTTTTTCTATCCATTTGAAAATTAAATTTATAAGTATATATTTTGGAGTACAAGTGTTGCACAAAAAATAAAAGTGTTGGGATTAATTTTTATGAAAATAGAAATGTTTAATAGGGAAAATGTTGAAATAAGGATAATCTTTTCATAATTCAAATAGGGATTGGTTAATAATTTTAAACAATAATATATAAATATTATTTATATATTTTATTATAAATATATAAATTATTGTAAATATTTCTAATGATAGAGCGAGAATATATAACACATTTATTTTTTAAATCATGCAACGCATGAGTTTATCACTAGTTAAAATAAAAAATTGTCTGTGCACCAGCTAAATGTTGCGAACAGAATTGTTTTTGTTTTTTTTTTAATAAAAAACGAAACAAAGTTTTTGATATCAGAAATTATTAAAAACGAGGTTTGGGCCACAGTACCACATTATGACTTTTCTAATAAGGTACTATGATTCTCTGTAATGTGATTTTATAATTTTTTTTAAAAAAAATCTGGAATTTTTATTATTATGCAAGAAGTTACTCTTGGTAGGAGGATCTTGAATAGGCTCTCCTTTGTGTTACTCTAGGTAGGAGGATCTTGAGTAGGCCCTCCTTTATGTTACTCTTTTTCAACCATCTTTTATTCTATTTCTTCAAGATTTGATGTGCCACTTCCTTTGCATTCTCTTTGTTTGGTACATGCGGAAACATTCCAAAGCATTAATGGTATGTTTTTTGTTTATAATATTAATAATAATAATTGTTAGGTTCTATAGACTTAGGATTTTATATATTTAGAACTCTAATATGTAATGTTGGCAAACCATGATAAAAAAAATATGTTTAGTCTTGCTTAGGCTTGCTCAAAGTTGTGTATTTCATGTAAAGTTGGAATCGAGAGGCTGCAGATGTATTAGTGCATTTCGGCCTGACTCGATCAATCGAAGGCTAGACTCGATCGATCGAAAGTCGGCCATAATGTTTTTCTACAGAATTTCCAACTCAACCCTATCTCATTAAACGTTTAGGGTTTTATGTTTTTGCCCTAGGTATATAAGGCAAAACCCTAGCCACGTTTTTGTGAGTTGCTCTGGTTGTATTGTTGCTCATACTTTGCGGTTTGTGTGAATATTTTGTGAGATCATTGAGGAGCTTTCCTTCACATAAACTTAGGGTTTTCAAGGTAGAGATATTATCAACACCTTGATGATCAACTCAGTTGCTGCCATTGGAGCTTAAAGAAACACAAGCAAGAGTGCTTGTATCTTGTAGAGAATCCAAGAAAGAAGGAGTCCGTAGATTCGGAGCTTACACGTGGTCGTGTCAGTAAGTTCTACTGATGGGTAGCAATAGGAAGTCAAGCAGGGGTGCTTGTAAGTCTTATTGTATGAACTTCGATTCTTTTGTATAGTGGATTCAAGTTTACCTTAAGGATAACTAGGTCAAATCCTCCCTAGGTTTTTACCGTGTGGTTTCTTGGGTTATCATATCTTGTGTTATTTTTATTTTCGTTGCTTTATATTCTTGGTATGATTGTTTGATTTGTTAACCTAGATTTGCATAATTTAACTAAGTTAATCACTTGGCTAATTAACTAAGTTAATTCAATTGTTGGTTTTAGGGGTCTAAAAACCTAACAAGTGGTATCAGAGCGGGTTGCTCTCTTGTTGTTAATCTTTTGATCTCTGAGCTGATCCTTGACCCCTGTTGTCATGGAACATGGACACTTTCTTGTTATTCCTCCTCATTTTGATGGGAATAACTATGCATATTGGAAAGTAAGGATGAAAGCATTCCTGAAATCTATTGATGAGAGGGTTTGGAATTCCGTTGAATACGGATGGGAGAAGCCCACTACTCCTGTGAGTGAGTGGAAAACTTTTCAAAAAGAAGCAGCTGCATTCAATAGCAAAGCTATGAATGCTATCTTTAACGCTATTTCTATGGAGAAATTTAAGAGAATCTCTAACGTTGAGGTTGCTCACACTACTTGGAATATCCTCTAGACTGTGCATGAAGGCACAAAGGTAGTTAAGATTAATAAACTGTAGCAATTAACTTCTAGATTTGAAAGCATTAGGATGTTTGATGATGAAATTTTTGATGAATTCTATGCTAAGCTGAATGATATTGTTAATTCTGCATATAATTTGGGTGAAATCTATGATCAACCTAAAATTATTAAGAAGATTCTTAAATCTTTAACTGAAGACTTTAGACCCAAAGTGACTGTCATAACTGAGAGCAAGGATGTGGACTCCATCCCTGTTGATGAACTTATAGGATCTCTTCAGTCCTATAAGTTGGACCTACCCAAAACTAGCAAATCCAAATCAATGGCTCTTAAGTCTGTTGATGATGTTGAGGTTGGTGGATTTGATGATAAGCTCTCTGTTACAAAGATTGTTTATCTTGCCAAGAACTTTAGAAACTTTCTTAAGAATAGTAACAGATGGGCAAGAAATATAAACACTGCTGAACTTAGAAATTTTAGGAAGAATGATCCCACTAAGGTTAGCAACACAGAAAAACCTAGAGAAAAAGTAGGTCAATCTTCTAATAATTCTTTGGATTCTCAATGCTTTGGTTGTCAAGTGTATGGTCATGTTAAATCTGAATATCCTACATTCTTGTGGTCTAAAGGCAAAGCTATGGCTGTAACCCTTAGTGATAATGAGGTTTCTGATGATGAGTCTGGATGTGACGAGGATGGAAACTTCATTACTTTCACTGCTACTGCTATAGTTAATGAAAGCGTGTCTATTGAAGAGAACCCTTCTGATAGGGAACTCTCTGAGGATGCAAATCTTCAAGAGGCCTATGATAAACTTTGCAAAGTTACTGCAAAGGATGCTATGAATGTTGAACTTAGCCTGAAGAAAATTGAATCTCATGAGCTTGATAAGAAGAATTTGCTTGTTAAACTGTTTGATGTTAATGAACTTTTGAATAATGTGAAAATTGAGAATATGCTTTTGCTTGATAAAGTTAAATCTTTAGAACTTGATTTATCTGTTGTTAGATCTGCTAGTTCTAAACTTAATCAAATGTTGAGCGTTCAAAAGTATCCTTCTGACAAGTCTGGATTAGGTTTTGTTGAAAGCATCTTTGTGTCTGCACCTCATTCCACAAACTTTGTTCCTTCTTCTTCTTCTGAACTTTCTGTGAGTGAGGTTGTGAGTGAAACTGTCAAACCCCCTGTGAGTGAGGTTGTCAAACTTGTAGAAGTTTCACCATCTAAGAAGATTATGGTTGATCTGAAAGAGTCTAAACCTAAGGAGTCTACCCTTTCTAAGGACAAGATGCATGGTAAACCTGCTTGGATTTGTCATTTTTGTGGAAAGTCTGGACACATACATCCTAACTATTACAAGCTTCAAGCTACTAAGAGAGCAAACAAACCAAAAGTGCCTGTGCCTCAAGCACAAGATCCTATGGCACTAATTGGTGAATTGGTAAAGGCTTTAAACCTTTATTCCAATCCTGGAGTTGGAAATCACTCGAATGTGAATAAGAACTCCAATGCTCATGGTGCATCTAAAAGGTTTTGGATGCAAAAGATTCGATCTAATTGAGTCTTTTTGACATGGTCTTTGTACTTCATTGCTCTACTTTTTGTGACCATTGTTCTTTGGTTTTTGTTTTTTTTTCTAGGATTTGCATTGCATTATATTCATACATTTCATTCTAGGATTTATTTTTGTTTTCTCTTTTAATATATATATAAAAAATAAAAAATAAAAAAGGAAAACAAATTATGTTTGGCATTATTTTTCTTGGCTTTTGGAAAACAAAGTTGGTCAATTTATTTACACATAACATGTCTTGTGTACCTTGTTTAGCTTTGATGAGCTTATTTCTTGCACTTTACTAGTTTGAGCTTTGTAGTGCATATTGTGTGGGAAAGATGTTTATGGTGTTGATCACTTTGTCTTAATCTTGAAGTCACATGTTATTTGACTGTCGAACTTGATCCTTTTGAGAAAGGCATAAATAACCATCTCACCACTGTTCATTAGCCAATCATGAATACCTTAGTGCATATCGTAAGATTTTGTGCTCGAGAAAGTGTAGCATATAC
Organism: Quercus gilva; assembly: GCA_023621385.1. Classification (NCBI taxonomy): domain Eukaryota; kingdom Viridiplantae; phylum Streptophyta; class Magnoliopsida; order Fagales; family Fagaceae; genus Quercus; species Quercus gilva. The sequence goes on from CM042474.1 coordinate 17,115,768, forward strand.
ACAAAAAGAACATAAGGTGTAGCCTCGATTTAATTGCTTAATGCTTAAAATTGGTGTGTACTATTAGGCTTGATGCCAAATCACATAATTAAAATTGATGTGTACATTATCCCAGCTATTTTAATAAGTTTCTGAATAATTAAAAACTGGTGTGTATATTATGAGGCAAAATTTAAGAAATTTACATGATTGCAAGCTTTTGTTCTAGGAGATGTGAAAGTTACACGATGCAACTCTTTAGGTGATAGTCTCTTTTAAATTCTATGTGATGAATTTTGTAAACTTTGTGATTGATTGCTATTCACATATCACCTCACATGTATCTCAAGTTTTTGCTAGTAGCACACACTACACAAGTTACTCTTTGCTAAATACTGTACATGTTATTGTGTATGTTTTTTGTCTGACCAACCAAGTTTGAAAATACCTTGAGTTATTATGCACAACATATTTGTTGCTTGAAGAATTTAAAGGGAGAATGATTGAAATTTTTTTTGGGAAAACGAGGTTCAAAACATGGGTTGTTGAAAAAGCATTCTCATCTCATTCTCATGCATTTTGTTCATTAATTTTAATGCTTTGAGGAGTTGTTTGCCCAACTTGTGTTGTTTTTTCTCAAAATTTTGTAAGCCTCTGCCTGTTTCAATCGATCCATTCTATTTTTCGATTGATCGAAAATGTGCTTAAAATGTTTTATGAGTCTCGGGTTGATTCGATCGATCGAATGTAATTTTCGATCAATCGAATATCGCGAATCAGGTTTTTTAAAACTCAGACTTTGACTTGTTCAAATCACTTTTCAAAAAAGTTTTCAAACCTTTTTCTCTCTCTCCGACTCGGCAAGGCTTACTCATCAATTTTTTGTCATTTTCTGGCGAATTTCTTGCAAGGTTTCTCTCTCCAAGGGCCGGTATGTCCATTATACCCTTTGTTTTTCATTTATTTTCAGTTTTCATGCACTTTTCATGCATTGAAGGGTAATTTTCGAACTTAGCAAATTTTGGGTTTTTGATGATTCAAACCTTTTTCTATGAAATTGATCATTGGGTTTTTATTCTAGGATGTTATAAACTTGATCTTGAATGTTTAATTTGATCAATTTTGTGGTTTGTGAGAAATTAAAATTTCTAGGGTTTGTAATTGATCCGAATTGGGGATTTGTTCAAATTAGGTTCAATTGATGCAATTGGCTTGTTGATTTGATGTAATTGATCATTATAATGTGTGTTCTATCTTGTGTGATGATCAATTTCTCGAATTTTTCTCAAAATCTTAACAAGTGGTTTTAAATTTTGGGTTTTTGTGAGGAACTCTTTGCTCAAGCCAATTTTGTGAAATTGAACTTAGTTTTACTGCATTAGTACATGCATTATTGCATTTTGATTATTCATGCATCATATAGATTTTTGTTCTATATTTTTTTTGTGCTAACTTAAAGTCTGCCCTTGGTTTATGTTTTATTTTTGTTCTTTTGGTTCTTTCTGTGTGTCTCTGTCATTTCCTTATCATCATGCCTAGGAAGACTAAAGCTCGTAGGTCTGTTCCCTCACCTTCTCCTCTTTACCTTCCTTTGATCGTGAGAGATTTCTTAGTGAGAAAAACCAAGAGATTTTTGAGAAGCTGAACCTTAAGAGAAAGATTTGGGCTGAGCGTTCTCTTGTGTTAGATGAGCTTGATCCTGCCATTAGGGCAAATTTTGAGTGTAGAGACTGGTTACTTCTGTTGGATATTTTTGATTCTCCTCCTCCAGCTACCCTGATTAGAGAGTTCATTTCAAACATCTTTATCCGCATCTATGATTCCAACACTTTGGTAAAGAGTTGGATACGAGGTGTAGAGTTTGTCATTACTCCTATGGTAGTGGCTGATACTCTAGGGGTACCTTTGGTTCGGCACCCTGTTTACTCATATGATGAGTCTCCTCTCTTGGATGATGTCATATCATACATCATTAGGTCTTCTATCCAGTGGGGTTCTGATCCTCAAATCACTTCGGCTGAGCTTCCTGAGTTTACTTACCTTTTTCTTAGGATAGCCTGTCATTCTATTTGGCCTATCTCTCATCTTCACACCATTCCTCTTGAGCGATGTGTCTTTTTGTACGCTCTAGTTACTGATGCTCCTATGAGTTTTCTTTACTTGTTTCTTCGTTCTTTGAACGAAGTTTATAGGAGTTCATCTTCCTCTCATGCTCTTGTTCATCCTATTTTTATTCATAGGATTTTGTTATATCTTGGTCTAGATGATTTCCCTTCTTCTAAGCCCGTACATGTTCTTGGTCCCATAAGTGCGTCTTTTCTTGGACAGAGGGCTACTCATCTTCAAGCTGGCTCTAAACACCCTAGGTCTGAGCCTTCTCGTACCGCACCTCCTCCTTCTTCTTTTACAGGTCCTACTGGTGAGGATGTTCCTGATCCTGCTGGTGATGTTGCAGTTGCTGTTGTTCCTCCACCTCCTTCAGATGACTTCGATATTCGTCGTACCTTGGAGACTGTCATGACCGTTCAGGCGGCTCATGGTCAGATTTTGGTGGACTTGCTTGATGAGCCACGTGCTTTGAGAGCTGACTTGGTGCATCTTCGTTCACCCTCACCACCTCCTTTTGATGATGGCATGTGATTATCCTTTGGCATTTCGTCACAAAAAAGGGGGAGTAGAGTTTTGAGACTTGTAAAGGAGATTTTGTAGTTAGGGGGGGTTTTTTGTTTGTTTGCGGAGCTAGTGGTGATATAGATTGTATCTAGGTGCTTCACCATGTATACTTTCTTTTGATATCATTCTTTTTGGGGCTGCTCATGTTAAGGGAGATACATTTATTCTTATATGATTCTTGTTTCTTGTGTTCACTGCTTATTGATTTATATTCATGAGTTATTCATTGATATATATTTTTATTTTGTGTTGTGTGAAACATACAAGAATGCTTTATGCTTGTTGTATCTAACTTAGGGGGAGAGTTAGTTTACATACTTGTTGATTTACTGTTTTTCTGTCACACATGTGTTTATGCGTTTGTTGAGTGTTTCAGGAATATACAGGTTGATTCAATTGAGCTGCTGTCTACACTTGCAACTGATGGATAGTAGTTAGGATTGGATTTATGTTTATGAACATTATATTTGTAAAGGGCTTTTATTTGTAAACTTTGAGCTTTTAATTTGTGTTTTGTCACAGATTGCCAAAGGGGGAGTTTGTTAAGTTCTAAAGACTTAGAATTTGATGTATTTAGAACTCTAATATGTAATATTGGCGAACCATGATCAAAACAATATGTTTAGTCTTGTTTAGGCTTGCTCAAAGTTGTGTATTTCATGTAAAGTTAGAATTGAGAGGCTGTAGATGTATTAGTGCATTTCGGCCTGGCTCGATCGATCGAAGGTTAGACTCGATCGATCGAAAGTCGGCCAGAATGTTTTTCTACAGAATTTCCAACTTAGCTTTATCTCATTAAACGTTTAGGGTTTTATGTTTTTGCCCTAGGTATATAAGGCAAAACCCTAGCCACGTTTTTATGAGTTGCTCTGGTTGTATTGTTGCTCATACTTTGCGGTTTGTGTGAATCTCTTGTGAGATCATTGAGGAGCTTTCCTTCACATAAACTTAGGGTTTTCAAGGTAGAGATATTATCAACACCTTGATGATCAACTCAGTTGCTGCCATTGGAGCTTAAAGAAACACAAGCAGGAGTGCTTGTATCTTGTAGAGAATCCAAGAAAGAAGGAGTTCGTGGATTCGGAGCTTGCACGTGATCGTGTCAATAAGTTCTACTGGTGGGTAGCAATAGGAAGTCAAGCGGGGGTGCTTGTAAGTCTTATTGTATGAACTTCGATTCTTTCTCATAGTGGATTCAAGTTTACCTTAAGGATAGCTAGGTCAAATCCTCCCCAGGTTTTTACTGTGTGGTTTCCTAGGTCATCATATCTTGTGTTATTTTTATTTCCGCTGCTTTATATTCTTGATATGATTGTTTGATTGTGTTAACCTAGATTTGCATAATTTGACTAAGTTAATCACTTGGCTAATTAATTAGGTTAATTCAATTGTTGGTTTAAAGGGTCTAAAAACCTAACAATAATGATATATATGTTTGTATTTTTCATCCTCATGAAAATTGGTTTGTTTTAAAAAGTTGTATTTAGGAAAAAAATGAATTTTATATATTTTTTTATGGGAAGAATCTTTAAAAAAAATTGTATTTCTTTGTTTTTCTTTTATATGTATTTATTATTTACTACTACATAATTTTTATGCTTTCTCACTAAGATAAGGAGGATTAGGTTTTAACCTTCAACATTGATTGGTTATGTCATTTTCATGGATGTCTCCAAGTGTCTTACAATTCTTTGGTCAAACAGGAAGAATCAACTTATTGGTCTATTAATTTCTACTATTATTAGTAATGCTTTTAATTTAAGTTTGTATTTTGTTAGTTATGAGTTTTGCTAGGTTTGGAGATCTTTTAACTCAACAGTTCATCTTGCTGCTAAACATTATGTTGCTCTTAATGCTAGTTTCTCTTGTAATAATTGCAATCTATCTCTTGTAGTTCTGGAAGTATGCATGTGCAATTGTCTTGCTGCTTTTTAATTCTTAATGAAATTGTAATTTATAAAAAAAAAAAATTTTAAAAAAGTCTTACTATGGGGAGATTTTTGCTACCTACATTGGCTTTTCTTGGCTGATTAACTAGATAAATAAATAAAGAAGTTTCTTTAATTATTTATGCAATTGTTATCTGAATGTTTTTCCTTTTTTTTTTTAAAAAATGAGTCTTGTTATCTTGTTGGCATCAGTGGCTTGGGAAGCATAACTCAAATATTTGGGATTTGATTCCAAGGTGCTTAATGAGGATTGTTTGGTTGGAGTGAAATCGTCGCTCCTTTGAGAACATGGAGAAGACGTTGGATGAGTTAAAGGTTTTATGCCAGCATAGTCTTTTTGAGTGGTCTCATTGTTGGGGCTTTACTGATTCTTCGTCTCTTTCAGAGTTTATGTTTTCCTTTAGATTATCTTTCTAATTTCCCTCTCTTTTGTTTTGATGTTTGTTTTATCTGTTTCTTGTTGTTCATCATCATGAACAACTTGTACTTTTCTTTTTTTCACATTAATAATGGTTCTCGTATTACCTATCAAAAAAAGTAATATCTTGGCTCCTTTTGGTTTCATTTGTGATCATTGTTGTCTTAAACCTAGTTAAGTTGTGTTCATCAAAGAGTGATTGTGTGACTTCAATTTCAATATCTATTTAGTGATTGGTAAAACAAAATTGATAGGAGGATTCACTTGGGAGGAGCCAAACCCAGTTTCATTGTTCACTTCAATTTGACATGCCAAAGGAGAAGGTCCTCACTATTAGGAGCCCCAGCCTATGTACCCTGGTTCACATTATCAGATGTGATAGAAAAATAGGCGACCACTGAAAGCACATTTAAATGACTCACTTAATCAATGATTAAAGAAGTTTATGGCCTAATAGTGACATGCTCTGCAAAGGTAAGGTTTCGGGTGTCATAACCTAATGAACTATTCAAGTCCAAGCTCCCACTTTATTTCAATAAATTTAGTGAAACAAAAATGTTGAAAATTTGTTTTTTCACAAAATGCTAACACATTATAGAATAATTAGTGTGTAGCCCCGTGTATATGCACGGGTACAATTAAAATAGACATAGTAATAGCTTATAATTTTTTAAAATTATACATTTCTAAAATATGTAATGGTTTATCATTATATATATATATATATATATGATTTAATTAGATTAGATTTAGACTCTTTCGTTTATTCACCAAATTATTCACCAAATTATTCACTTACCACAAAAATTTTAAAAATAAATGGACACGTGGTGGAAAATTGGACTTCAATTGAAATCTAATTTAGAATCTAATTAGATTTGGACTCTTCAATTTTTATACTCAATAATTTACTTGACACAAAATTAAAAATTAATTGGGACACGTGGCGCAAAATTGAGAATCCAATGAAAATCTAATTGGATTTTCTTTGAGTTTTGACTATTAATATATACTAGCTTGTAACCCCATACATATGCATGGATACATTTAAAGATATACAATAAGATGCATAATATAACCTATATATATAATTTAAATACTATTGATAGTCATTTTTATATGTTAACTCTTTAAAAAATTTTGTATGGATATTATTAGGTATAAAATGTAAATTGTCCATTTAAAAAAAAAATTTATTGTGAAGCACTTTATTTTTACAATTCATTTATTTTAGACTCTTTGGTTTTTGTAGTTAATAACTCACTTGAATAAATATTTATGATGTGGTCTCACATTTGATTCTAAAATTAAGAAATGAAACTTTTTAAGAATAAATAATTTAAGAGACAGAGCACAAAATTAGAACTCTAATTTGAAATTCTAATTTGAGTTTTTCTCAGTTTCACCTATTATATATATATATATATATATATGTATATATACTAGTATGTAACTCATGCAAACTCATGGGTGTATTTAAAATTAAACATAATTTTTATTATAAAAATATAAACAATTAGTCAAATTATTTAATAAAAAAAATAGCATGTAACACATGCATAAGTATGGATACATTTCTAAAATATGTAATGGTTTATCATTATATATATATGTGTGTGTGTGTGTGTGTGTGTGATTTTGAATTTAATTAGATTAGACTCTTCAATTTATTCACCTAATAATTCACTTGCCACAAAAATTTTTTAAAAAAATGGACACATGGTGGAAAATTGGACTCTAATTGAAATCCAATTTAGAATCTAATTAGATTTGAACTCTTCAATTTTTACACTCAATAATTTACTTAGCACAAAATTAAAAATTAATTGGGACACGTGGCACAAAATTGAGAATCCAGTTAAAATCTAATTGGATTTTCTTTGAGTTTTGACTATTAATATATACTAGCATGTAACTTATGCAAACTCATGGGTGCATTTAAAATTAAACATAATTTTTATTATAAAAATATAAACAATTAGTCAATTTTTTTTTAATTTTTTTAAATAGCATGTAACATGTAGGGTCCAAATTTGGTGGGCCAAACACAAACTTTGCAGACTCAGCCCAATGAACCCCGAACAATGAATTTGTAGAGAATGGGTTAAACAGCTGGGCTGGATATGGATTTAGCAACGATTCAAATAGGCAAGTAAGGATAAAATGATGTTCAGACTAGCATTCAGTGAGAATCCTCTTCAATCCGAAGAGGCTTAAGGTTTACAGACTTAAATGAATACAATTTTTTCTCCCCTTCTTCTGTGAGACCTATTTCCTTTATATATACTCCTTCCTCCTCATCTTCACCGTACACTTATTCTTCATCTAAGCATCCACTTGAGTACTAGTCACATCAGATGTTTGCTTTATATTGCCGTGAGTGGTAGTAGTTGAGGTTGCACTGTTCAGGTGTCTTCTCCACATAAATGCGGCCAGGAAAGTTGCTGCAGTGCATTAAATGCGGTGGTAGCAGCTTTTCCTTTAAGATATTTTATGTTCTTCTCATCCCTAGGCGTGCCCAGAGCTCACTCTTTGCCGTGGAATCTGCTAGGAGGATTGCTAGGGTCTTCAGTATATTTGCTTGATCAAGTTCTCTAGCGATCCGATGAGGGGAACCTCTTCAGACCAACCGGGTTGTCTTCGGACATACCCTTCATTCCTTCTTGTGTATTTTCACCAAACGGACTCAACGCTGATCCCTTTTACCTCTTCGGACAAACGGTGATATTCAAATTGGGCCCCAGGCCCAATACGTAACGTTGGGCTTTCTCACCCACAATATCCCCTCAAAATTCTAATTTTTCCCTCACATTCGAAGAGAAAAAATGGGATTTTGATCTTTTGCTAAATAAAAGTATTGAATCTCTGAATCCACACGTGCGTACACGCATAAATTTAGGCGCTTCTTTATTGACGCTGTTGTTGCACCGTTTCCAAGGCGCCATTAATTGCTCCAGGCGGCGTCTTGTCTATGGAATCCAACAGTAAGCTACAGATCCAACAGACGTGATTTTTCTCAAAATTTGGGTGGGATAAATCCCACCACTTTGCCTGGCCCTATATAAAGCCCCAGAGGGGATTATTTTCCCCTTCACTTTGCAAATTCCAGACTTCTCAGCGAACTCAAGCATTCACACTCACAAAGTCTCTCCTGTCATCAACTCCAACTCACCCCAGAATCAGCTACGATCTTCCTACGAACCTAAAGGCCATTCTTCAATTTGATTCCGCGTAAGTTCCTCACTTGAGATTTTCGTATTCTTTTCAGTTTGCCTCTTCGGCCTTTGGATAGTCGCTCCCCAACCACTGTTTTGTATCGTTCCCTTTTATCTTAACTGAAAATGGGTAGGTTTAAATATCTGGTGGATAGTCCTTCCCAGATGGAGAAGTTTAGGGCGACGTATCGCATTCCCCAGGACGTGGGCTTGAGATATTGCTCTACGGAAGGGTTACTAACAAACCGAGAGGTGGGCGAAGTTGCAATCCCCATTATCGCCTTCCTAGAATGAGGGATGACCATCCCCATGGGTTAGGTCACCAGAGACTATCTCCGAAACCATAGACTTTGCCCTGAGCAGTGTGCACCTAACGTGTTTAGAATTTTAGGAGCAGTCGACGGCCTAAACCAACATCTAGGGTTGGGGCTCACCTGGCTTGACGTGGTACACATGTACGAGTGTCGTACCAAACAAGGGTCGGGATACTACCTTAGATCCCGATCCGATGTAGTCAGGCTCTTCTCTTATCTTCCCAAGTCTAACAAAGGGATGAAAGACGACTATCTGATCGTCTCGGGCGTGTGGCATGACGGGCTTCATTGCCCTATCCAGCCAGGAAAGCCAGGTGGGATATCCCATATTTAGGTTTCCCAACAATAGACTTAGGGTTTTTGTTTTCAATAATTCGGCCTTCTCTATCACGTTTTAAGTTTTCTGATAGTTTCATTTTGATGTTTACAGATAGGGATCACGTTGCTCTTCAGCTGAGCCTTGCAAACTCCGCAGCACTCAATTTCCTTCTTCGGTCGGAAATCTTTGCAAGCGAAGACGGTCAGCTTAGGGCCGTGCATCTTATCCTCGGCTATACCCCAAAGTCAAAGGATTTTCAACCAATCAGCAACGCGATGACACTCGGAGACCACCGCATTAACCGCATCGACGTTGCTCGGAAGGATTTTTTGGCTCCCTTTGACCTCGCCCCTGTGCCACATCCAAACCCACAGGGCATTCCGTTACTCGTCTAGCCTGTTCAGCAGGTCCCTCTTCAGCCGGCAGCAGAGGGAGAAAGAGTTGCTTCTTCAACCCCTTCACTTGACGAGCAGATTGACCAGTTCAGATTCGAAGGGGAAGCTTCGAAGGAGGTTCAAATTTTGGACGCCGACAAGGGGATTAGTAGGCAATCTGTTGTTCTCCCACAAAGGATAGAAGTGCCTGACTCCTCTTCTGAAGAAGACATGCAGAGTCTAACTGATTTGATGAAGAATAGAAGGCCGAAGGCCGCGACCAAAGGTACTGGTACATCCCAGCCCACGGTCACTCTTCACCCTCCTCCTCCCCCTCCTCAACCTCCCTCAGATCTCGGCCTAAAGCCACTGCCGGATCTAAAAAAGAAGAGGGTCGCAGTGGAGACTGAAGAGAGGGAGGTGGCACTTCTGAAGGGGCCTAAGCAGCAGAAAACGGCCCACGACACAAGAAGCAGAAAGGCTTCGTCTACAGAGAGTAGGGAAGACCCTCTGGCTGTAGACATGCGGCGAGGAACTCGGGTATGGTCCCCGAAGTTGGCATTGGATGGTGCAGCCATCCTATATGATGCCTCCCTCAAAAATTACGCTGAAGGGAAGGCTGGACATATCGCAAAGGCGTTGGAGCAACCTCTGCTCCTCCCGAAGGACATGGAGTCCTACAGGCGCTTCAACCAACAGGAGCTCTTTCTATCCCTAAAAAGGGATTTAGCCATGGTAAGAGAATTGACCCACCCTCTCAACTCTTTTCTATGTTCACTACTAACGTAAAATTCTTTGTCTGTCATGCAGATTGCTCAACAAGTATACGTGGCTGAGGAGTGGAATAAGAAGAAGCACGTTGAAGTATAAGCGGAGGCCCATTCTCGAGCGGAGGCCGAGAAGGCATTGGGCAGCCTAAAAGACGAGTGCGCCCGCGTCTCCGAGCAACTGAAGGAGGAGACAAAAGTGAGGAAAAGTCTGGAGGCGGGCCTAAAGAGCGCTGAAAGGTAGGCCGTAGACCAACGCCAGAAGCTGTACACTACTGAGATCAATCTAGAGACAGAAAAGGCGTTGGTAAAAAGTCTTCGGGCCGAGCTTGACAAAGCTAGGGATTCTGCTAAATTGGCTAAAGAGGACGCTCAATTGGCCAAGGAAGCAGTTGAGGCTGAAAAGCAAGCTGCCTATATGCTGGGGGTGTAAGAGACCCAAACGAGGCTGACCGAGGAGTTTGCAAAGGTCTGCAGGGAGTACTGTGACATAACGTGGGGCAAAGGCCTTGATGCAGCTGGAGTCCCCCCAGAGTCTGCCCTGAGGCAGCCTGGGAGTGTCTACTACCACCCTGATATCTGTGACCTGCCAGATACTTTGAATGCTTCTTTGGTCGACCCAAACCTTCCAGGCACCGCTGAGGCAAACCAGGCACCTGCTCAGACTAGTGATGCGGGCGAACCGTCGAAGGCTGACCCATTGCCTCAGGAGAAGGCTTAGGTGTTTAGGGGATACATTTTTTGTACTTGTAATAGTTAGACCCCATTGTCTTTTGCTTTGTAACAAAGTTGTTTTCCTTTAATCAATGAAATGGCTTACTTTTTGTCTTTATTGCTATTATGGTATATGTCAGGATGCATCATCACAGCAAATAACAATAGTTTGATAAATGAGAATCAACTAATACCACGGTTTTCGCTTAAACATGGCTAAGGAGGTCTCATGATAATAATGTCTGCATCGGAATGTTAATTGGCAAAAGTAATTTGGTCAGAGAGCTATTGACGTAGTTGAGTTCGAATTCAAATGCTTTGGGAAATTGTAAAGCTAACCACCATACTATGCTGATGACGTAGACAATAATACTTAAGAAAAACTGTTCGTAGAGGGATTGCTTAGTAAATGAGTGTTAACTAACCCAAATCATATGGTCCGAAGACTACAGGCATGATTGAGTTTAAGTTTAAATACTTAGGAGAAATGTAAACGAGTGTTAACTAACCCAAATCATCTGGTCCGAGGACTACAGGCATGATTGAATTTAAGTTTAAACACTTTGGAGAATCCTGAATGAGTGTTAACTAACCCAAATCATCTGGTCTGAGGACTATATGCATGATTGAATTTAAGTTTAAACACTTTGGAGAATCGTAAATGAGTATTAACTAACCCAAATCATCTGGTCCGAGGACTACAGGCATGATTGAATTTAATTTTAAACACTTAGGAGAATCGTAAATGAGTGTTAACTAACCCAGATCATCTGGTCCGAGAACTACAGGCATGATTGAATTTAAGTTTAAACACTTAGGAGAATCGTAAATGAGTGTTAACTAACCCAGATCATTTGGTCTGAGGACTACAGGCATGATTGAATTTAAGTTTAAACACTTAGGAGAATCGTAAATGAGTGTTAACTAACCCAGATCATCTGGTCCGAGGACTACAGGCGTGATTGAATTTAAGTTTAAACACTTAGGAGAATCGTAAATGAGTGTTAACTAACCCAAATCATCTGGTTCGAGGACTACAGGCATGATTGAATTTAAGTTTAAACACTTTGGAGAGTTCTTAGCATAATAAAATGGTACCATGACTGAAGGAAGAATTCACTTAATAATAATACCTTTTGAGGTTATTTACATTCCATGGCTGGGATACTACATGATTATCCAAATCTTCTAAGAAATATGCTCCAATGCCAGCCCTTAAAGTGATGCGGTATGGTTCTCCCCAATTTGGTCCTAGTTTTCCTTAAGCTGGATTCTTTGCAGTACCCACCACTTTTCTCACCACCAGATCACCAGGCTCTAAAGGTCTCAGCCTTACGTTGGCATCGTAGCCCTGCTTGAGCTTTTGTTGGTAATGCGCCAGTCGGACCATTGCATTTTCCCTTCGTTCTTCAATTAGATCAAAACTCTTTTCCAGCTGCCCATCGTTGCCGATTGGATTAAAAGAGCTAGTCCTGTATGTTGGGAACCTAGTCTCCAGAGGTATAACAGCTTTAGCCCCGTAGGTCATTAAAAAGGGGGTCTCCCCAGTAGACCTGCAAGGCGTAGTTCTGTATGCCCACAACACGTGAGGCAATTCTTCCACCCATCTACCCTTCGCATCGTCTAGCCTTTTCTTTAATCCGTTAACTATGACTTTATTAACAGCTTCTGCTTGCCCATTTCCCTAAGGATAAGCAGGGGTGAAGTATCTGTTTGTGATTCCCAGCTCGCTACAATAACCCCTGAAAGCTTTGCTATCAAACTGAAGCCCATTGTCCGAGATGAGGGTATGGGGGACCCCAAACCGAGTGACGATATTTTTCCAGATGAATTTCTTTACATCTACATCCCTGATATTTGCTAGAGGTTCAGCTTCGACCCATTTGGTGAAGTAGTCCGTGCCGACCAGAAGGTACTTCTTGTTTCCTGCTGCCTTAGGGAATGGGCCCACGATATCCAATCCCCATTGAGCGAAAGGCCATGGGCTGGATAGTGGATTAAGGGTGCCACCCAGCTGATGTATGTTCGGCGCAAACCGCTAGCATTGGTCACACTATTTAACATATTCATGGGTCTCTTTCTGCATATTTGGCCACCAATAACCTTGTGTAATGGCTCGGTGAGCTAAGGATCTACCTCCAGTATGGCTCCCACAGATCCCTTCATGCAATTCTTCTAGTAGTGATTTAGCTGCTTCAGGATGCATGCACAATAAGTATGGACCTGAATAGGAACGTTTATACAATTTATAGTCCTCGGACATCCAGAACCTCGTAGCTTTCCTCCGTACTTTGTCCGCTTCCCCTTTTTCTTCGGGCAATATATCGTCTTTCAAGAACTTGACGATGGGATCCATCCAGCTCAGGTCGGCCCTGATATAATGAACCTAGACTGCCTCTTTTCTTAATTCCGTAGGTCTATGTATGTCCTCAATGAGGATAACCCTTGGTAATTCCTGTGCCGAAAAGGTGGCGAGGGTGGCCAAAGAATCAACATGTGTGTTGCCACTTCTGGGGACATGCCGCAGATTAAAAGATTCAAACTCTGACTGCAGGGACTTAGCCTGGCTCAAATACCCCTGCATCCTTTCGTCTTTCGCCTCGAATTCCCCCTGCACTTGACCGACGATTAGTCTTGAGTCCGAGAACATCTCAACTGACTTTCCTCCCATCCTTCGTACCATCGTCATCCCCATTAATAGAGCCTCATACTCTGCCTCGTTATTCGTCCCTGAGAAATCCAGCTTTAACGCTTTTTCAATGATAATTCTCTTTGGGGATATCAGCACTAGCCCCACTCCTGAACCTCTCTGATTCGATGCGCCATCTACGTACACTTCCTAAGGAAAAGGGCTTCGTAGAGAAACCATGCCAACAGACCTTCCATCCAGGCCCAGTGTTGGTGTTACTTCTTCTAAATGGGGCTCCGTGAACTCGGCGACCAAGTCCGCAAGGATCTGGCCATTCACTGATGTGCGAGGCATGTACTTGATATCAAAAGCCCCTAGGATCGTGCCTCATTTGGCAATCCTTCCAGTGTAGTCGGCGCTTCGGAGTATGGCCCTGAGTGAGAGCTGGGTGAGGACTATAACGGTGTGGGCTTGAAAATAATGAGGCAGCTTCTTCGTACCTAGCACTACAGCCAGGATGGCCTTTTCCAGTGGCAAATAACGAATTTCAGTTTCGTGCAATGACTTACTTACGTAGTAGATTAGTTTTTGTACACCACAGTCTGTCTAGATCAACACCAAGCTCACGGCATTAGGAGCTACAGCGATGTAAGCAAACAAGATCTCATCTGGCTCAGGACTGGACATGATTGGAGGTCGAGCTAGGTAGTCCTTAAGTTGCTGAAAAGCAACAGCACATTCCTCAGTCCATTCGAAACCCTTCCACTTGTTGATCAATGAGAAAAAAGGCCTACACCTGTCTGCTGATCTGGAAATGAACCTATTGAGGGCAGCAGTCATTCCTGTTAGCTTTTGGATTTCCTTGGGGTTCTGAGAAGCTCGTAAGTTGTTGATGGCCTTTATCTGATCGGGGTTAACTTCAATCCCCCTGTGAGTCACCATATATCCCAAGAACTTGCCTGATCCCACACCAAACGAACACTTGGACGCGTTCAAGCGTAATCTGTGTCCCCTCAGAATTTCAAAAACATCCCTGAGATCCCCAATGTGCCCAGCAATAACCTTGCTTTTTACCACCATGTCATCAATATAAACCTCCATGCTTTTACCCAACTGCGGCTCGAACATTCTGGTCATCATCCTTCGATAGGTAGCCCCTGCGTTTTTTAGGCCGAACGACATTACCTTGTAGTGGTAATTCCCCACAGGGGTCACAAAAGCTGTTTTTTCCTGATTACTGAGAGCTAGTGGTATCTGATGGTAACCTTGAAATGCATCCAAGAAACTCATCCGAGGGTGTCCAACAGTAGCATCAACTAGTTGGTCTATCTTCAGCATTGGAAACGGATCCTTCGGACAAACCCTGTTAAGGTCAGTGAAATCTACGCACACCCGCCATTTTTCGTTTTTCTTCTTTACCACCACCGTGTTAGCCAGCCATTCAAGATAAAAGATTTCCTTAATAGCCCTTGCTTGCTTGAGTTTCATCACTTCTTCCCTGACCACATCTATGTGTTCCCTTGATGGACGCCGGAGCGGTTGTCTCTTGGGGACGATGGTGGGATTAACGTTTAGATGGTGGCAAATGAACTCTGGGCTTACTCCTGGGGCTTCTGTTGAGTCCCATGCAAATACATCAGCGTTGGTTCTGAGAAACTCTATCAATTCTTCCTTCTCTTGAGGAGGCAACATGGATCCAACTTGAAAGAACTTCTCTGGGTCGTTATCAACAACTATCCTCACTAAGCTTTCACACTCTGCCCCTTCGGCCGAGGTTTCAGTGTCCAGCACCGAAGGTTTTAACTGCTATAAACCCTCATTGCTATGATCCGAGGACTCAGCCTGAGGTTTGTGCTGGATAGCTGCCACTAGACATTGTCTGGAAGTAGATTGATCTCCTCGACTCACCCTTCGGACGGATATTTAACCTTCTGATGAAGTGTGAAGGATACGGCCCCGAGGGTATGAAGCCAAGGTCTAGCCACAATCGCGGTGTAGGGTGAGTAGGCATCCACCACTATAAAATCTACCTCCACCGTCTCAGACCCAGTTTGCACAGGTAGTCTAATTTGGCCTTTCGGGATGACCACTTGGCCATCAAAACTCACCAGAGGGGAACTGTAGGGCGTTAAGTCTTCGAGAGTTAAGTTCAGCCCCTTATAGAGGTTTGGGTACATTATTTCTACAGCGCTGCCCTGATCCACCATTACTCTCTTCACGTCATATCCCCTTATTCTGAGAGTAACCACTGGAGCATCATCATGCGGCTGTATAGTTCCGATTTTGTCATCGTTCGAAAATCCCAAAATTGGTTGAGCCTCTATCCTTAGCCTCTTCGGCTCTTTGTTAACACTCTCCGAGGGCAGCCAAGCAACTGACAGTATTTTGGATGGGCAAGACCCTGTCCTCCCTAGTGCGGCAAAGATAACATTTATTGTGCCCAAAGGGGGTTTCACAGAATCATCTCTCTGAGACCCTGCGTTTGCTTGGTTTCCCTGACCATATAAGTGGTGTAAAAGTTGTTTTAACTTGCCCTCGTTGACAAGTTGATCCAAATGGTCCCATAGACTCCTACAGTCCTCAGTAGTATGCCCATGGTCAAAATGATATTGGCAGTAGAGATTGTGGTTGCGCCTTTCAAGGTTTCCGACCATCTTGTTTGGCCTCTTGAAGAAAGGCTCATTCTTGATTCTCTCTAGAACTTGGTGCACTGGCTCACGAAACACAGCATTGACTGTCTGAAAGTTCGCTGAACCCTGTCCAACCCAATCCTTTCTCTGCCTGTTATGGTTCTGTCAGTCCGACCTGAAATCCCTCCTCTCCTAAGGGATAACCTTATCCTTTCCCTTACCCTGCTGTTGGTCTTCTTCAACTCTTTTGTACTTGTTAATCCTATCCATCAACTAGCGTACACTGGTAGCAGGTTTGCCCGTTAGGGACGTCCTCAAGAGATGTTCAATGGGGAGGCCTAGCTTAAAAGAGCTGATGGCCACCAAGTCACAGTCTTCTTCTATCTCATTATACGTTTCCCAGAACCTATCTGAATATGACTTCAAAGTTTCACCCTCTCTCATGCTGACGGACAATAGGGAAGCCATGGATTGCGGAACCCTTCGGCATGTGACAAAACGCGACCTAAATGCCTGAGTTAGCTCTTGGAAAGGGCTTATAGAGTTTGCTTTCAGACTATCAAACCATTTCATGGCGATTGGTCCTAAGCTGGACTGGAAGACCTTGCACATTAGGGCCTCGTCTCTGGAGTGAACGGCCATCCTCTGGTTGAAATGACTCATATGTTCCACAAGGTCTGTCCGGCCGTTGTAGATGATGAACGTAGGCTGGTGGAAACGTCGAGGAAGTCTTGTATTCTCGATGTTACGTGTAAAAGGAGATCTAAAAATCTGATCCAGAGCTTTACTCATAGCATCGTTCTCTACGCCCCTAGGTAAGGGCCTTCGAGGGTTTCTCTCACGATGGTGCATCTCCTCATAGGGAAAGGACTCGCTGACTGGTGTTCGAAGTTTCTGCTTGTAGACAAACTCCTGTTCGTCCTCAAAATCTTCATCAGAGTACGAGGAAATGCGCTTCCTCTTTGCATGGCGCAGCTCCCTCTTTAGCCTTTCAATTTCCAACTGCATGCTTTGGTTTTTCTCTGCATGGGACATGTAGCTCTCTCCATGCGACTGGTTCCGATCGTCATGTGCGGTGTGTACGCTACCTTCACAATCCTGCCTCTGTTCCAGATTAAGAAAAGGATCGGTGTGCTGAGATGACCTGGACTCCGCTGGTCGTTGCCTCGGTTCAGCCATTTATGAGGTGTTGCTTCCACCTTTGCTCATGCTGATCTCTACAGACGGCGCCAATTGTAGGGTCCAAATTTGGTGGGCCAAGCACAAACTTTGCAGACTCAGCCTAATAAACCCCGAATAATGAATTTGTAGAGAATGGGTTAAATAGCTGGGCTAGATATGGATTTAGTAACGATTCAAATAGGCAAGTAAGGATAAAATGATGTTCAAATTAGCATTCAGTGAGAATCCTCTTCAATCCGAAGAGGCTTAAAGTTTACAGACTTAAATGAATACAATTATTTCTCCCCTTCTTCTGTGAGACCTATTCCTTTTATATATACTCTTTCCTCCTCATCTTCACCGTACACTTGTTCTTCATCTAAGCATCCACTTAAGTACTAGTCACATCAGATGTTTGCTTTAGTCTGCCGTGAGTGGTAGTAGTTGAGGTTGCACTGTTCAGGTGTCTTCTCCACATAAATGCGGCCAGGAAAGTTGCTGCAATGCATTAAATGCGGTGGTAGCAGATTTTCCTTTAAGATATTTTATGTTCTTCTCATCCCTAGGCGTGCCCAGAGCTCACTCTTTGCCGTGGAATCTGTTGGGAGGATTGCTAGGGTCTTCAGTATATTTGCTTGATCAAGTTCTCTAGCGATCCGATGAGGGGAACCTCTTCGGACCAACCGAGTTGTCTTCAGACATACCCTTCATTCCTTCTTGTGTATTTTCACCAAACGGACTCAGCGCTGATTCCTTTTACCTCTTCGGACAAACGGTGATATTCAAATTGGGCCCCAAGCCCAATACGTAGCGTTGGGCTTTCTCACCCACATAACACATGTATAATACATTTAAAACTAAGCACAATTTTTATAATAAAAATATAAATAATTAGTCAAATTATTTTTTTAAGTAAACGTAATTAGTCAATATTAAAAATTTTTTTCTTACCGAAATTTAATACTACTTATGATCAACATTTTTTTTCTAATTTTTAATAAGATAAAATGTGTGGTGATCTTTGTTATGTGGTGATTTTTATTGAGTATGTATATCACGTGATTGGTTTTTTTTTTTTTTTCACTTATATTAGATTGTTAGTATTTTGCACAAATTAACTTACTTGACACAAAGATTAAAAAACTTAAGTGAATATTTATGGTGTGGTTCTCACATAAATTTAGATACATGGAGTAAAATTGGATTCTAATTTCAAATTTTAATCTCTCTCTCTCTCTCTCTCTCTCTCTCTCTCTCTCTCTCTCTCTCTATATATATATATATATTTTGTGGGTTAGGTGTCTCTTGACTCTTGAGTTAACATGAGAGTTTTTTAATTTTTATTTCAACTTAAGGATGTCATAAAACTTACAGTGGTGTATATCCAAAAAAGCCTAACTCTTGGATACATAGCACAGACTTTAAACCTCTTTTACTCACACTTATTTTCCAATGTGGGATTAACTCACTATTTTTTAACCTTCCCCCCTATTCCCGCGTGTGTGTGTGTGTGTGAAAAATATTTAGTATTCTCAAAAGAAAAAATAGTAGGTTAATCCCACATTAGAAAATGAGTGTGAGTAAAGAGGTTTAAAACTTGTGTTGTATATCTAAGAGTTAGGCCCTTTTGGATATACACCATTGTAAGTTTTTTTTTTTTTTTTTAATCTTCTCTCATATCCTCATGTGTGTGTGTTAAAAATATTTAGTATTCTAAAAATTAAAAAAAAAAAAAAAAAAAAAAAAAAAAAAAAAAAAGACGTCATGAAATTCTCCAAAAAGACAAAAGGGGCAAGATTCAAGCTTTGGGTGGTGCGATTTACGAGAGTCCAAGTTGGTTTCATGAATTAAGATTGGGTGCAATACATAGCAATTATTCCCTCTCCAGTAAGAATTCACAAACACTTTTTACCATTCTTATTTTTTAGCTTTAACTTTTTTTTTTTAATTTTTTTACCACTTTTTTTTATTCAATGATTGAGATTGAAAGTTAAGCTTTTTTTACTCTCAATCTCAACTATTAATAGCTATTGCATTAGGTGAGTCTGATTTCAATCATTTTATCTTAAGTATGTGATTTGGTCTTCTAAAAAAAACCCAAAAAGTATAGTAATTTGATCAGCTTAAGGCTTTGTTTGGCTTGATTGAAGAGGAAGGAAAGGAAAGAGAAAAGAATGACTTTCCATTGTTTGGGTAAAAAGAAAAATAGGAAAGAAAAGGTTTGTGTGGGGTTCATTATTTTTTCTCTCTTAAAATTACTCTTATACCCTTCAAAAAGTCTTAACTTTTTTAAAATTACTTTTATATCCTTATTAATTTATAATTTAAAAGAACAAACGTGTAATATACATCTTACACAATTGTAATTTGCAACCATGGAATATATATATACACACACGAGTTAAACAAGTAGCTGTGGGGATTGACAAGGCAGCTTGATAGGCTTGCTAGAGTTTAATAAGGTGGGATAATATTGTTGCAGATCTATGATTTATCCATGACAGTTCGTTATGCTTTGTGAAAGAACGTTCATAAGAAAATTAGTCTTCTAGGTAGGATTCAAATCTCGTACATATTAAAATCACGATCGCATTGCATGTTTATCGATAATGATAAATCAGTTCCCCCAATCCTCTTTTCTTTTTTCTCCATGTTCATGAGTGTGACAATGCCAATAGGAACTAATTCTGTATTTCTGTGTTGGCACTTGGCAACATGCGACATGCCAATATCCAAAACAGACAAAAATTATGATGTATCATTTTCTAATATAGTAATTCATTGAACTGGAGGCCGGAATAGGGCTGACACAATAACTTTGAGGGCCTTAAGCAAAAATTTTAAATGGGGTATTTTTTATATTTAAATATTAATTAAATATTTTTTATTGAATTTTAATTTTTTTATTTAAAATCTTTTTTATTTTTTTGCTTTTTGAGATGCAAAATTACTAACTAAGTTTTTGTATTTAAGTTCCTCTAACATTTCTTTTTCAATTGATAATATGGTGATTCCACTTAATCTTTCTTGTGACATAGTAGACCTTAAATAAGATTTTATTTATTTTTTGAAAAACTTCTTTCTGCAAATGCAACTCTAACAAGTATTGCTAGTAATATTCTATAAGCAATATATGCATTTGGAAAAGAATCTAACCTTTTTAAATAATTAAGTACATTAATTGAAGTATTTTTATCTATTTGCATAAATTCTTTTGAAACTATCAATTCTGAAAGTAAATCTAAGCCATCACTATCATAATAGACATCATGTTTGAGAAAACTTTCGAGATTAAGACTATTTTTTCAAACTATTATCATCTAGTGTTTCTAGTTTCTCAAAATTAAATAAAAACCCAAAAATATCTTCAAATATTTGAAATTGTTCAAACCTACTTTCAATTGACGAAATAGCTTGATCTACTATATATTAAAAAATAATTAATTCTAAAAGATTCTTTAGCAAATTGTGTTATTTCATCATTGGCATTCTCATCAAATTGTTTCTTTCTATGAATTATACATTTTTCACGAAATATAGGCCCTATTTCCATTTTGGTTGCAATCTCTTTAGATGAAATCACAGGAGATATAAATCCATTTTCTCTATTTATAAAAAATAAAAATAAAAAAAGAAGAAGAAGAAGAAGAAGATACGAGACCCTTCAATTGATCTATGGCAACATCAATATGCATGTCTTTTGATTGTAAAGTTTTACTAATAGAGGTAAATAATATATCATAACAAATAGTCATGCCTAACAAGAATTCAAAACTTTCAATCTCATATGTTGCCAAACAATCAGCTTCACTTTTTGTTTTAAGATCTTCACTTTTTTTGCTAATTATAACAAAGCATCTCTTATTTCTAAAGCTTGAAATTTTATTGCTTTTACACTTTCAATTCGATTTTCCCAATGTGTTTGTGACAATGGTTTAAGAGTTAAACTTGACACATTATCTTGTAAAATTTTTCATCGCTTTGTGGAAGAAGAAAACAATGTATATATATGTACGGGGAATGGTCCTAGGCTCATTGAGCCTTGGGCCCAGGCTTTATGGTATAGCCTGATCTCATTCCCATTGGACCTTTGGTCTTGGGCCGGATGCACTTTAAGGCCCAATCTGAGCTCAAGTACCATAATGAGTCCATCTTATCTTAAACGTATCAGAGGCAAGCCCCTATCGATCAATTTTAACTTGATCGGGAATGTGCTTGCTCAGGACAGCCTATGCTTTTGGTAGCCCGATATTGCCTTGGGAATATCGCTGTCAAGCGGTCTTTTGGAGACTAGAACCAGTTTCAATGCCATTACCACCATTCCAAACAGAGCATATTCTCATTAGGAATAATTAGGTTGGACCCACCCACACGAGTGAGATAAGAAAGTAATCATAACGCCTCCACCCACCTCAAGCTATAAATAGGAGAATGGAATGAGAAGCAGGGGTTGACAATTCTGAAAAGAACATAGGGAGAGAGAGAGAGAGAGGGAGAGAGAGAGAGAGAGAGAGAGAGAGAGAGCCGACAATACCAAGGGGGAGAGCAACACAGGAAAGGAAAGTAAAGGTGTTCACTGGAGCTAAGGGGTGTCATATGGTCACTTGGTGAGGAACTGCCCTTAGTAGAAACACTAGGCTTACTCTACAAGTAAGTTGTGAGCCTAACCCTAAGCTCAGTCCGTTAAGAAGAAGTTGGGTACGCACAATTAGCGTCGTCTGTAGGGATCTCCTACATAGCTGCGGTTCTGCCGAGATTCTTGCAGGGGAAATGTTCAAGAGAAAATCTGGGAGTTACGCTGAAAGTGGCTTTGGGAGATCTTCTCAAGGATCCACTTGGCAAGAAAGAAGGCAGAAGAGGCGTGAAGACAGGGAGTATGAGCAAGGGGAAGAGCAGTCTAGCCATGGAGAAGGGTCGTTTCAAACACATCGGACATTGTCAGGCGCCTCGGGGCATGAGCATTTTGACAGGAGGGACAAGGAACTTGAATGCCTGTGTAGGTTGGTAAGGGATTTGGAGTTGGAAGCAAGAGGTAGGCGTTGGAAAAGAGATCGCGAGGAGTGTGCAGAGGGGTCAGCTAGTGTAGAAGGTGGCTATGGAGGGGGGTCCCATCACCGGGATCGGTCTAGGGAGTATGCAGACTGGGACTCACTTTCCTTGGAAGGGCGACGACCCCGAAATGCCGCCATGGTCGCTATGAGCCAAGCATTGCGTAGAGCTGCTCAATCACCGTTCTTGGGAGATATCAAACGAACACCTATGCCGAGTAGATTTACTAGACCTCCATTTAACTCTTATAACGGGAAAACGAATCCGGTAGAGCATGTAAGTCATTATATCTAGATGATGTCTTTGCATAGTTATAACGATGTGCTAATGTGTAAGGTGTTTACTTCAAGTCTCAGGCCCACCGCTTTGAGGTGGTTTAATGGGTTGAGAAAGGGCTCGTTTCATAGTTTTGCTGAGCTAATTCAAGAGTTCGGGGTCCGGTTTATGACTTGCAGCCGGGTGCCGTAACCCATGGACGCTCTACTGTCTATGAAGATGGGAGTTGGGGAAACTCTTTGCAGCTATACTAGCTGGCATTGGGAACTGTACAACAAGATCAGTGGGGGTAATGAAAAAATTGCAGCAAGCACTGTTCGGTTAGGATTGCCCGAGGATTCCGAATTTTGAGATTCGTTGACCAAGAGACCTCCCGAGGACATGAGGAAGTTGATGAGGCTTATAGAAGAGTATAAAAGGTTAAAGGATGATTGGCAACAGAACAAGGGTAAGGCCCTAATTACAAGTCAACCTTGGCAATGGGGCTTTCAGTCAAAACCCCAGAAGGATTTGAGGATCCAGGAATTGAGTGCGCAAGTGAGGGAAGTGAACGTGACGTTTAAGGAACCAGTACACAAAATCGTGGATCGAATTAAGAACGAGCCATACTTCTGATGGCCAAACAAGATGGGGGGTGACCCATCGAGAAGTAATCAAAACTTGTACTGCACTTATCATAGGGATAAGGGGCATACCACCGAATAATGCAGGGTATTAAAAGATCATTTGGAGTAGTTAGTAAGGGCGGGGTACTTGAAAGAGTTTGTTGTGGACCCAAGAAACCAGGAAGCCGGGCAGGGTACACGACCTCAGGGGAGCCCTCTTCCACCCCCTTTGGGAGTGATAGAGGTCATCCATGCAGCTTCAATAGGTACCCTAGTGACTAGGAGGAGAGGGGTACTGGCAGTGGTTCCGGTGAAAAGTTGTCTGGAAGAACAACCTACCAAGAAGAAGTTGAAACTTACTCAGGAGCCCATTGCCTTTAATGATGACGACCTAGAAGGAATGATCCAACCGTACAACAATGCTTTGGTGGTCACAGCCCAGATAAATGGTTTTATAGTGAAAAGGGTATTGAAAGACCAAGAAAGTGGTGCTGAAGTGATGTATTCCGACCTATTCAGGGGGCTTGGCTTAAAGAATGAGGATCTCTCTAAGTATGGCACACCCCTAGTAGGGTTTGATGGTCAGATGGTGATCCCAGAGAGGCAGATTTCGCTTCGCGTAAATATGGAAGGCAAGGAAGTAATGGTAACCTTTATAGTCACTTCGTTTTCTCCATATACTGTGATTCTCGAAAGGCCATGGATTCATGCGAAGGGAGCAGTTTCGTCTACCCTGCACATTAAGATCAAATTCCGCACCGAGCACAGTATTGCTATAGTAAGGGGAAACCAGCAAATGGTAGGCAATGCTTGGTGGCCACTGTTAATCGGAAGATTAAACAAAAGGAACCAGCCGAGGAGGTGCCCTTATAGCAATTATAGGAACCTTAGGAGGGAATGGGGTTTAGCTGTGCCGAGGACTTAATAAGAGTAAGGATACTGTCGGACGATGCTAGGAGTTTTTAGATAGGACCAAGTATGAAGGACGAAGATAAAGTGGAGATGTTGCTATTTCTTGTACAGATTGTGGATGTATTTGCTTGAAGCCCATACGAAGTGCCCGAGGTAGACCCCGAGTTCATAATTCACAAGCTTAACGTAGATCCGTTATTTCCTCCCAAGAAGCAAAAGCCAAGGAGGTCGGCTAAGGAACACATCGAAGCATTCAAGCAAGAAGTCAAGAGATTGAAAGAGGTAGGGGCAATAAAAGAGGCTTTCTTTCCAGAATGGCTTGCGAATACCGTGGTGGCAAAAAAGAAGAATGGTAAATGGAGGGTTTGTGTAGATTTTACTGATGTGAACCAAGCATGTCCAAAAGACCCTTTCCCCATACCGAAGATCAATTAATTGGTAGATGCTACGTACGGGCACCCGAGGATGAGTTTTCTGGACACTTTCTAGGGTTATCATCAAATTACCTTGGCTGCCAAGGATTAGGAAAAGACAGCGTTCATCTCCATGCTAATTATCACTATATCGTAATGCCGTTTGGGCTAAAGAATGCTGGAGCCACTTATCAACGGATGATTACAAAGATGTTCAGGGATAAGATTGCGTGTACGATGGAGGTGTACATTGACGATATGGTGGTTAAAAGCAAATGGGAGGAAGGGCACATTGATGATCTTAAAGAAGTGTTCGAAGTGCTTTGGCGACACAAGCTGTGCCTCAATGTTGACAAGTGTGCTTTTGGAGTGGGGGCTGCAAGTTCTTAGGGTATATGATCACTTATCAAGGAATAAAGGTCAATCCCGATCAGATTAAAGCTATAGAGCGCCTTAAGCCGCCTAGTAATTCAAAGGAAGTCCAGGTACTGACCGGCATGCTAGCTGCTCTAAACCGATTCATTTCTAAGTTTGCCGACCGGTGCCGTCCATTCTACTAGCTTTTAAAGAAATGGAAGGGATTCTAGTGGAATAAGGAGTGTGAAAAGGCTTTTCAGGGTTTAAAGGAATATTTGGTATAGGCACCTATATTATTAGCCCCAGAGCCCGGTAAGGAGTTATTCATGTATCTCTCGGTGTCCGAGCATGCCGTGAGTGCCATGCTACTGAGGGATCAAGGTGTGCAACAGCCAATATATTATGTTAGCAAAACTTTGGTCAATGTCGAGATGAGGTATTTGCCCTTGGAGAAGTTGGTGTTAGCACTAGTACATGCTACAAGGAAGTTGCCTTATTATTTTCAAGCTCATACCATCTATGTATTAACCGAGTACCCCTTGCAGTCATTGTTGAAGAGATCTGATTTCATGGGCAGAATAGCTAAGTGGGGAACTCGGCTGGGCTCTTTTGATATTAAGTACAAACCTAGGAGTTCAGTGAAAGGTCGGGTTCTCGCTGATTTTGTTGCAAAGTTTTCCCCAAGGAGGGGGATGGAGGTAGATTGTCATGTAGAAGTCCACCTGTGAAGAGTATTTGTGGACGGTGCGTTTATTGCATTCGGGGCTGGGGCTGAAATTTTCATCATCACCCCGGAAGGGATAAAGTTGGAGCATTCTTTTAGGTTAGGCTTTAGGGCTTCCAACAACGAAGCTGAGTATGAATCCCTACTTGCCGAAATGAGAGCTGT
The DNA here is from genome assembly GCA_023621385.1 of Quercus gilva. Taxonomy (NCBI): domain Eukaryota; kingdom Viridiplantae; phylum Streptophyta; class Magnoliopsida; order Fagales; family Fagaceae; genus Quercus; species Quercus gilva. The sequence continues at coordinate 17,141,411 of CM042474.1, forward strand.
TTGGGATCTGGGTGCCCGAGAGGTAGAGGCTTACTCTAATTATCGGTTGGTGGTTAATCAAGTGCAGGGTAGTTTTGAAGCCAAGGATCCCTAGATGATGGAGTACTTATGGTTGGTAAAGCAGACTATAAACTGGTTTCTGAATGCAAAGGTGGTTCAAGTGGCCAGGGGACAGAACCGACATACTAACTCTCTGGCCACATTGGCATCATCATTGATCGAAGAGGTACCTCGGTTAATCAAAGTGGAGCTGGTGGCGGAACCAAGTATTGACGTAAGGGTAGGTGTTTTAGTGATGGCAAAAGCTGAGCCATGTTGGATGGATCCGATCATTAACTTTTTGGCTGAGGATCGAGTGCCAGCAAATGAAAAAGAAGCGGACAGAGTACGCCCGGTAGCTGCTCAGTATTGGTTATCGGCAGATTGTAAGCTGTACCAGAGTTCTTTTGGGGAGCCTTACCTACAATGCTTACCCCCCATCAAGATTGATGAGCTTTTGACCGAACTTCATGAGGGGGTGTGCGGTAGTCATGTTGGGGGACTTTCGTTGGCCTACCGAGGGATGACCTAAGGATTTTGGTGGCCATGAATGCATAAGGATGCTGCCGAATACGTACTTAAGTGTGAACAGTGTCAAAAGCACACCCCGTTGATCCATCAACTGCCTAGTAGTTTAAATCCTATTAGTAGCCCCTGGCCCTTTGCGTAGTGGGGGCTAGACATTGTTGGTCTGTTCCCTTGGGCTACAGGGAACCGAAGGTTTGTTCTAGTAGCCATGGACTACTTCACCAAGTGGGCGGAGACTGAGGCATTAGCTAATATCCGAGATGTAGATGTTAAGAAGTTTGTGTGGAGAAATATAGTAACAAGATTTGGAGTATCAGAGTCCCTGGTATTTGACAATGGGTTACAATTTGATAGTAAGGCTTTCCGCAAGTTCTGTAGCGATCTCGGCATCAAGAACAGGTATTCTACCCTAGCGTATCCGCAGAGCAACGGTCAAGCTGAGGCCACTAACAAAGCAATTATGAACGAGTTTAAGAGAAGATTGAAGGGTACTAAGGTTAGATGGGCGAGGAATTTCCCAACATTTTGTGGGCATACCGGACGACTCCTAGAAGGTCCACAGGAGAAACTTCGTTCTCTCTAACGTATGGAATGGAAGCGGTTATACCGGCCAAAGTAAATTTGTGCAATGCTCCGGTTTTAGAATTTGCCCTTACCAAGAACAATGAGTTAATGGTGAAGCAACTAGACTTGTTAGAGGAATACTGAGAATTAGCAACCATATGGCTAGCAGAATATCAACAGAAACTTGCTCGGAGATACAACAGGGAGGTGAAGAAGAGAGAGTTTAGTGTTGGAGATTTCGTACTACGGAGAGCAATAAGGGACACATGAGACGTCAATGCCAGAAAGTTAGCCCCGACCTGGGAAGGGCCGTATAGAATTATCGCCATTGCTGGGTAGGAGCATACTATCTAGAAGACTTGGACGAAAAACCACTCCCCCGGCCATGGAATGTTCACAATTTGAAAAAATTTTACCACTAACCGTTGGTGTGTAACGACCTAGGGTGAGTATAATGTAATATGTGAACGATGTCACGTGAACAATGTTTATGTATGCATGTGTATTCATACTCTTGGCCTCACCATTATTAATTTGCCGACTAGTCAAGGATAGAAGCATGTGCTTGGTTCAATCCCAATCACTGAACAGGTGGAAACCTAACATGTATTTTCTCTAAGGACAGAAGCTTGTGCTCAGTTCAATCCTAATCACCGAACAGGTGGAAACCTAACACTTATTTTCTCTAAGGACAGAAGTTGGTGCTCAGTTCAATTCAAATCACCGAACAGGTGGAAACCTAACACTTATTTTCTCTGAGGACAGAAGCTTGTGCTCGGTTCGACTCAAATTACCAAACAGGTGGAAGCCAAGCATTTATTTTCTCTAAGGACAGAAACCTGTGGTCGATTCGATCCTAATCACCGAATAGGTGGAACCCTAACATTTATTTTCTTTGAGTACACAAGCATGTGCTCGATTCAATTCTAATTACGAGTAGGCGCAAACCTAACGTTTATTTCTTCTAATTACAGAAACCCATTTTCAATCCAGTCTCGGTCACCGAGCGGGTAAAGACATAGTTTATCTTTTCTAAAGACAGAAATAAAAGAGTAATCTTTATCACTGATCAAAGGTAAACTTTGATTTGGCTACCCGATCATTATAAATGAAAGATTAAGGTATGACAGAAATAATTTGACAACAATGCAACTATTATTTACAAACATGGTTAAAATAGATGTCCAGTCGTCGTCTCAAGGTGACTAATCAAACAAAATAAAATAAACGCAAATTAAAATTTAGCCAGTGTTTTGTCACCACATCCCAGTGACCATAAGCAAAACCAAATAAAGGAAAAATAAATGACAAAAAAGAAAAAGAAAAGTAATAATAAAGGAGTACGGAAAGGTAATCAATTTCTTCAAACTTGGGCGGTAGGGTCAGCAGACTGAGATAGGGTAGCGTCCTCGGCAGGCTGAGCCAATGCTTCCTCTGTAGGCTAATTAGTGGGAAATAGCTGAGCTTGAATGTCCTCGGCAGGCTGGGCACCGTGCAGTGCAGCATTAAGGTTACTGGTGAATTCACGATCAACTAACTCCACATGAGTGTCAGTCTCGCACACCAACTCCCTCATGCTAGGGGTATCCTCTTCGTCTACGATGCTGGATTGACTTTAAACGGGGGGAGCAAATGCCGGGAAGAGAATTTGCTCAGGATTCCTTAATAGGGAATCGTCAGACACTCCTATGGCTTGTAGGGCAACCATCTATCCTCCCCCGAACCCATGCTGCCGGGCTTGATGGACAATGGGCTCCACGGAGTTTTCGGCATCTGCAAAACCCTCATTATACCACTTCTCCTCACAAGCTTCAAGGGACGCCTTAAGGTTGGCAATCTTATCAACCTATGTCAAGTTTAAGCTCTTTTCCTTAGCCAATTTAAGCTCTATTCCCCCCAGCTTCACGTCCATCTCTGTCAGCCTTTTCTCTACCAATATTCGGGCCTTCTTGGACGCTTGAGCCTTCTTCTTGGCAGCCTTAGCAGCCTTACGTTTATCCTTTGCAGTGGCGACGACAACATCTTTCAGAGCCTTCTCCCGCTCAGCATCCTCGAAAGCCTTCTTCAACCGTTCATCAATAACATAAGCCAACTGCGTAGCTTGAAACACAATAACGACAAGCATGAAAAGAAAGAAAGTACAAGTGTATTTATACAATGAAGGAAAGATAGGGTAGTGTATTACCACTATGGATGCCACTGCAGCCGATTAGTTAATCATCCATCAGTTCCACCCAAGAAGAAATGCACATCTTTAGGCAAGAGGAGACCTTGTGCCAAGCTTTGGGCGATTCGCCCACCTTCGCCCTACGCCCAGGTTCTGACACTAGCTGTCGTAGGAATGGGCTTATTACTGAGCCTGAAGGTGGTCTGCCAGCACACTTTTGGCCAAGGGGAGGATGCCACGTGAGACCCAACCTGGGTAGCTAGCCGTGTGTCACCGGTAGACTCCAGGATTGTAATCCCGCCAGTCAACCAAGGAGGGGGACTTCTCGAGGGAGCATCACCCGAGACCCTGGGTGGTTGTTTGGTAGTACGCTGCCTTTTTCGAGAGCGGCAGGGGTGGGAGTTGGGCTTCTTCCTTGGGGTTGTTGTTGTTGCGTTGCTGGGTGGGCGTTAAGCAAAAAGCGGTCGACGGTCATTGATCGTTTGACCACCATTTCATCTTCACCTTGATCGGGTTCCGCTCCTGAGGAATTTACTGACTCGACCGTTGCTTGCTTGGCTGGTTGAACTTGGGCTTGAGCTTGAGGTTCTTCAATGGGTCTATGGACAGCACAGTTTCGGGAGACCATCTCTACTGACACGTCTCTGAGAGGTACTAATGACTCCACTCCAACTCTATGGGGGCCAAATTCCTAAGCTTCACCAACTATTAGAGCGAAGGGGAGAAAATTGGGACGCTACACATCGATGTATGATAGTAGGGGGCTGTCCACCAACAAAGCCTGGCTGAAGGACTACTAGGTAGAATATACGGGATTGCAACCAAGTATAAGATGAGATACCCGGAGCTATCCGTCAATATGCACAAATTTCTCTGATTTAAGCACAAAATTGAGATATTTCATGTGCACAACTCTAAGATCCAATTTAAATCTTTCACTTTCTGCACCAAAACAACATGAGAACCGGTTAGTATGTGTGTGAGTGAGATAAGTGCAGGAAAGCCATTAGATTTGAAACAATTAAAAGTACTCGGTACCGACCAACGTCATGTGGCGAAGTTGGGTAGGGGAGCTCATCGGCAAGCTAATTGCTGCTCACCTAAACGAATTCTCTCACCGAATTTCTGTTAGAATCGGGAAGGCATGATATGAGCCATACCCGTACATCCCTAACATTTAAGTAATAATCGGACCTAATGTTACCACATAAACTATACATAAAGTTTATGTCATGGTGGTTTAGTTGTAATCCATACATTCTGTAACACCCCGACCCAACTTTATAATTAAACTATGTGTTTAAATGGTTAATTAATATTTTAAGCCACTTTCTTTTTATAATTAATAGAAGAATATTTAATAAACATATTATTTTATAATGCCATTGAATAAGAATTGTAAAGATTATAAATAATTGAATGGCTATCAGTATTTTAAATATATACTAAGTATGTATAAAACTATGTTAAGTAGTTAAGTTATTAGATATATAGTTGTTGGTGTTTAAGTGTTTAAGGTAAGGGTTTTGGTGCAAAGGTATTTTATAGTTTGAGCCTTTATAGAATATAAGCTTGTGAGGGTGTGGAAGGTAAATTTTTAAGAAGTGCAAAGATGAGTCATCAGCTCCCTTTTTCCTTTGCAATACACATGCCCCACCTATTCATTTCTCCCTTATCTTTCCTTGACTTCTTGGCTGCACCAGAAGACTCTTTGCTCTTCTTTCTTTGCTCCTTCATTTTCTTTTTTCTTTGTTCTTATCGGCAGCACCTCTCTCCCACTCTTTCACCAACAGCCGTCCCGCTCTCACGAAAACCATATATCTCACTCTAAGGAAGAAATTAAAAGATTAGCCCTAAGATTTCAGCTTCAAAGTTTGTGGGTAAGTAAATAAAAAACTCATCTTTTTATGGGTATTTTAATGGTGGAATGGTTTGCTTTAGTTTTACTTCTATGTTCTCTAATATGGTTGTTAAAGCTGAAATTTGTGGTTTGTGAAATTAGGAAATCATAAACTTGTAAGTGTATATATATATATATATATATGCTGTTTTAACAAGCTTTGAAACTGTGTTGGTGATTTTTTGAAGGTAGATTAGGTTTTTTACTAATTAATGATGGTATATGATTAAGGAAGTAAGAAAAAGTTAGGATGAGTACTATTGATGTTACTGCTGGGATTTTTGTTGTATTTAATTTTGCTCTAAATGGTTAAATGACTGTATGGAAGTGTTTTCTAACATGTCTAATGAGTGTATAAAAATCCCCATATGAAAATACCATTGTTTGATAATTGTTTGTGAATTTACAAGAAAATGTTGCAAAACTGTCACTATGACAGATTCTGTTTTTATGCATAATAAATTATGTATTAAATTGTATACAGTGAATTTGGATGCTGGGGTTATTTCCTATGAAATATAAGACACATATAGTTGTTATGGAAGTGGTTTCATAGCCATTGGATCAATATAAAACTAATGGTTTAATTTCTAATTTGCATAAAATTCTGTCAGGACAGATTTGAGCACGTTGTTTTGTATGATTTTTAGTAAATCATGGTTTCATGATTTGACTCCGAAATTGATATTTTTTTACTAGACATCCAGAGGAGTTTCTCTGTAAAATTACATGAAGTTTGGATATGTTTAGATAGCCCATTTGTATTTTACAAATGAGGAATTTGCTTCTGAAATGAGTGGTAAATAGTAAATGATAACTCTGACTTTGAAGATTTAATTCTAAAGTTAGAGTGAATATTTTGAGCTATAATTTAATATTCTTATCTTTTGGTATGTCTAGATCATAGATTAATTTTGTATGATTTGGTTCAAGGTTTAGGACTCTAAAGGAGGAGTTTTAAACCATTCAACTGTTGTATTTATGAAGCTGTTTTGTTCATGCTGTATGTTGCCTTGTGTAAGTTTTTGCATGCACCCTTGCTCCCAATCTCAAAGCAACTTTTGAAATGAAGTTGGCTCTTCTAGAGATATGAGATTAATGTGAGATTGTTGGTTTCTCTATGATTTAGTACATTTGTTTGATGAATGCATCTTGTGTTTGTGGGAACCTCATTGAGATGGGATTAGGACTTCCTTGATTTTAAGAGATAGGCTTTGAGATGAATGTGTGAATTTATACTAAGGTATGATTGATAGTAATAAGATTTGATATTTGGTTTAGGTGTTACCAGTACCCAAGTCTAAGCTCCTTCAAGTCTAAGCTCCTTCAACTTTAGACTCTCAATTCTTTTGCTTTCAGGTAAGGGTAAGTTATATGAGCATTTGGTAAGTCATGAGGTTATTTTAAAGTATATTATGCATTAAAAGGTTTTTGATTAGAGATATGGCATGTAAGCATGTTTCAGACAAAAATATGTTCATGAGCTTTCAAAATCTTATGTATATGATTTAAGCATATTGATGCTATTACTAATTCCACGAACATGATGTTTAAAGAAAACAATGGAAATGCTATTATTGTGAAATGTAATGTAAACTACGAATTTCAGTATGATGTATAAGTATGAAATGTTTTCAGGTTATGTTCTCTGGTGATCTAAACTCTGCCAGTAGGGGTTAATTACTGGCTTTCCACAGAAAATGTTATCTGATTGGCCATTAAGTAGGACTGGCTCTGCTGTACCCGCTCTTATTGGTTATGGCCAACTTGTGGAGGAAGTCAATCGACCCCTATGGTTGAAAATATGTATTATGATGTGATCTCAGGAATACCTAGCATTGTGGGGAATGTTGCATGCCTAGCACCGTGGTGCTAAAAGCCTCCTAAATAAGTACAGATTTATCAAATACAGACTAACCAATAAGTTATTTATGAACAGCTATATTATGTTATTGATCATGAGAAAATGATTTTGTTTAAATGCATTATGAAAAGTTAAAAACTCTCATGAAAAGAATAAGTTTTTGATGAAAAGAAAGTTGTTCATTGAATATAAAAGTTTCTGAAGTTCTGTTGTGCTATAAAGATAAAGCTTCTGAGGAAAGTACAAGTTTAGGTTAAGAAGTTATCAGATATTTGTTTTTCTTTATGAAATGTTAAGTTTTATGATTATGAAAGTTATAATATTTTACGAGAAGAAGTTTATGAAGAAAAGTTTTGTTATTCTTTAAGATGTTTCTAGTTTAAGACAAAGTTATTGATTATCCGATTTAAGTTAAAATGATTATTTTGTAATGAGAATATATATATATATATATATGGTGACTTTGTAAGAAATGAAAGAAATTCAATCCGAAAGGTTTTGGTAATATTATTCTGATAAGAAAAGGGAGAACAATTACTTTTCCTACGAAGAGCGTATAAGTTATTATTATACATAGTATAAAATACTATGCATGAAAAGATGTTCTTCTATCTGCATATTTATAAAATGAAATGAATTAATTTACATGCATCCTTACTAAATTCTCATGTATCTTACCTTTACTATGCTATGTAGCTCACTCCTTCCACTCTTTCAATCAACAGGTTTTAATTTGGAGCAGAGGGAGCCTTAGTAGAGTCTTGGAAGGAGCTAGTTTTCATTTTAATGTATAGATCCTAAATTAGCAATTTGATGTTTAGCTTTGTAAGTATAGTGTATTTTAGGATCTAATGAAAGTTGTGTACCTTAAAGTATTAAGAAATGTATTGTATGAAATTTAGAATTTGAGTAATTTGTGGATTATGTTATTCTTTGAGTACAGTGTAGATGCTCTGAATGTCAAGTGAAAACTTATATCATTTAAGTAAAGAAACAAAAATAAAAAAGAAAGAGGGAAACTTTTGTGAAAATTAAGTTGATTCTTGTTAATATCAGGTTTAAGCTTGATATTAGCATGCCGGTCTTGGTCATAAATTCGAGTATCGGGTTTGGGGCGTGACACATTCGGTTTAATCTATTGACACAACTTACGACATAAAAATTGGGGGGAAGTTGGTCGGGGCATAAACCATAAAACCTAAGGGTGCTAAGTAAGAAAGAGTCTACGATGAACCTAACCCCTCCCTCTAAAATAGCCATCAAAGGAAAAAAATACTACATTAGGATCAGAACGTCTCTAGAGAGCAATATCACTCTCGTGACAATAGGCAATATCAACATCTCCAAGAACGTCATAGACTGCTCTAAAATTAGTCAGAGACACTTTAGAAGCAAGGAGATGAGAATAACCCATTCTTAAACTCTAGAGTGAAGAAAAAATTGAAAGAAGAGGGAAGAGTAAAGAAAATTACTGTGGGCTCTAGGAATTGGTGATCTTGATTGGAGAATTTATGCATGGGAGGAATATGCTCGGCAGAGAGAAAATTAAAGGAGAAAGGAAGTAAAAAGTAGCAAGAAAACTCAGAAGAAACTATTTATAAAGCTCAGGCATTTAATGAGAAGGGAGGCAGGAAAACCTTTCTGAATTCTTTTTGTAACCCCCACACGTATAGCCTCGGTTCACGAACCGTCAAGTTATGATTGCAATTAAACATGATAACCTGGCATAATGCTCCTTTTGAGAGGCCATTAATGGCCATCTTGTCCGTTTAATAGCTGACGATTGGGCTCCCTGAGGAGTCTCTTGTGCCAATCAGATTGTCCTTGATTCGTTCTCGGAAGCTGGACACGAATCAAGGGAGGGCTATTGTACGAGGTATGGTCCCAAGCCTATTGAGCCTTAGGCCGAGGCCTTATGGTACAGCACACGATCCCATTGCCATTGGTCCTTTGGTCTTGGGCTGGATGAACTTTAAGGCCCAATCTGAGCTCAAATACCATAATGAGTCCATATTGTCTTAAACATATCAGAGGCAAGCCCCTGCCATCAATTTTAACTTGATCGGGAATGTGCTTTCTCAATACAGTCTATGTTCTCGGCCTAGCAGTCTTTTGGAGGTTAGAACCAATTCCAAAGCCATTACCACTGTTCCAAATAGAGCATATTCTCATCAGGAATAATTAGATTGGACCCCACCCACAGGAGTGAGATCAGAAAGTAATCATAACGCCTCCACCCACCTTAAGCTATAAATAGGAGAATGGAATGAGAAGAGGGGGTTGGTAATTCTGAAGAGAAAATAGGGAGAGAGGGAGAGAGAGAGAGAGCTAACAATACCAAGGGAGAGAGCAACACAGGAAAGGAAAGTAAGGGTGTTCACTGGAGCTAAGGGGTGTCATAGGATCACTTGGTGAGGAACTGCCCTTAGTAGGAAACACTAGGCCTACTCTACAAGTAAGTTATGAGCCCAACCCTAAGCTCGGTCTGTTAAGAAGAATTTGGGTATGCACAATATATGTTGTACTACTCCAAAAAAAAGATATAGCTTTAGGACAAGAATTGGCCACATCGCATAGTACAAGTTTAAGATTATGTCAACCACATGGTGTGTAAAATGCTTTAGGGTTTATATCAATAATTCGTTTTTTTACCCCTTGTTTTTTTCATTTCATATTAGACCCATTGTCATATCCTTGTCCATGTACATCATTATTATCAAGTTTAAGAATTTTTAGCCAAGGGCCTTGTAGCTGAATTGGCATCTTCCCATGCACAAAGTGCTTAGGGGTTTAGGGGAGAAAATGTTCGAGTTGCGGGATTAGCAGCATGTTGTAATTATTTCTCCAAAAAAAAAAAAAAAAAATTCAAGACTTCTTATTACACTTATAATTTCATTGAAAAGACCTTTTCCAGAAGTATCATCTACTTTTAAAAATTCTACAAAATGTTCATCTATTTTTATTGGACTTGTTGAAATATCCACACATCGTAGTACTAGAGTCATTTGTACTTGATGACTTACATACGTCAGTGGTACAATTAAGTATAATTGAAAGATATTTTGCTTCCTTAGGGTCTGTTTGGGATCTGGTCATTTTGTTGAAATTGAAAACTTTTTACTGAAAGTACTGTAGATAAAAGTAAAAGTTAGCTAAAATAGTTAGTGTAACCCATGAATAGTACCAAAAAGTGCAATGGAACTCATGAATAGTAGCAAAAATAAGCTAAATAGTAAAATAATTTGGCAAAAATAATCTTTGCCAAATAGACAATCTTTTTAATAATTTTACTTTTAATTTCATTTGCTAACAATTGTATCAATTCATTTTGTATATTATGTCCCAAACAATGATTATGAATTGAACCATGTTGAATACGTCAAACATGTTCTTGCACTACTAGATCAAATTCTGAAATCATTTCAATTAGACTTAAAAAATATCCAGTATTTTCTTGATAGATCTTTTCGTTTTTTCCTCGGAATGCCAAATTATTTTTTCCAAGCTTTTTTACCACAGCAATAATTCTTAACAACACCTGTTGGGAATTTAGACCCCTTAAACAACAATTGGATTAACCTAGTGAATTAGCCAAGTGATTAACTTAGTCAAATTATGCAAATCTAGGTTATCACAATCAAAACAATCATATCAGGTATATAGCAGCAGAAATATAAATAACACAATGATATGATCACCCAGGAAAACCAAACAAGTAAAAAACCTGTGGAGGATTTAACCTAGCTATTCTCAAGGTAAACTTGAATCCACTATATGAAAGAATCGAAATTCATACAATAAGACTTACAAACCCCCACGCTCGACTTCCTATTGCTACCCACCAGTAGAACTTACTGACACGACTATGTGCAAGCTCCGAATCCACAGACTCCTTCTTTCTTGGATTCTCCACAAGTACAAGCACTCCCGCTTGTGTTTATTTAAGCTCCTATAGCAGCAACTGAATGATCATCAAGATGTTGAAGTAATCTCCTTCTTGATAACCCTAAGCTTATGTGAAGGAAAGCTCCTCAAGGATCTCACAAGAGATTCACACAAACAGCAAATATGAGCAATAAGAGCATCACTAAAAATGTGGCTAGGGTTTGCCTTATATACCTAGGGCAAAACATAAAACCCTAAACGTTTTAGGAGTTAGGGCTGAGTTGGAAAATCTGCAGAAAAAACAATCTAGCCGATTTTCGATCGATCAAGTCTAAGTTTCGATCAATCGAGCTAGGCCGAAAGTAACAAATACTTCTGCAGCCTCTCGATTCCAACTTTATATAAAATATATAACTTTGAGCAAGCCTAAATAAGACTAAACAAACTGTTTTGATCATAGTTTGCCAACATTACACATTAGAGTTCTAAATACATAAAATCCTAAGTCTTTAGAACCTAACAACACCTTTTTCCAATGATCTTTCTCTTTGTTAATTTGCTCTTGTAAATCGTTATCAATTGTTTTATTTTTCAACAATCTCATTTCTAAATCAATCCAAGCATTCATGTTAGTAACATGCTCTTTGCTCGTTTCATGATTTTTAATCTTATTGCTAATATTTCTCCAATCATTAGTTCCTTCATTTGTAAGTTGATTTGTACCACTACCATGTGTTGTTGAATTAAACAACTTGCAACAAAAACAAAATGCTTTATCTAAATCTTTTGAATACACTAGCCATTTTCTATCAAATTTCTCCCCATGGGTAATTTTTAAAAATAAAATGTAGTAGAAAAATTTCTACGATCTTTATCTATAGTAAAATTTAGACCATTGTCTCTAATTGGACCCTTTTCTACTAATAAAGATACAAAATTAAGAGATTTATTAGTAGAAAAGGGTCCAATTAGAGACAATGATCTAAATTTTCCTATAGATAAAGATTGTAGACATTTTTCTGCAATAAGTCTATATGATATCAAAAATCCACACCAGGCTCTTCAAAGGGCTAGTACACTGTAGTGGCAGCTCTAGGAATTTTTTCTAGAGTGTTCCTCAAGAAGCATAAATTACATAATCTAATAAAAAGAAAATTTTATATATTGACAACAACAACAACAACAATAAAAAAAACACGTACATACATAAAGTTTTACAACATAAGCTTGTGGAGTTCAGTTGTGGTTGTTGTTAGTGTTGTTGAACAAGGATGGACGGCGATGGCTGGGGAAAGTAAGTGAGTTTCTTATTTCCTTTTAGCCTTTAGGTTTGATTTAGTTTTAGTTTAAATTGTTTAATGACTTGTGAATCCACGATGCATGAGGCAGTGAGGATTTTTTTTTTTTTTTTTTAATATTTGTTGAATTGAAAACGTAATCGTGTTGGTGTTGGAGTAGTGATAGTCTTAGTTTGAGATGAGATTGATCTTGTACTAGCCTTTTCTATTGGCATTTGGTTTAGGTCTTGTTAGTAGTTTTATTATAAATTTTTTTTCCAGATTTTCATTCAATTTTTTTTTTTTTTTGGGTTTTTTTTCCATGGTTTTATAAACCAGTACGGTGAAAGAACCGGAAAAGGAACTGGTTACTAGTTTTTTGGTCAGACTGAGATCCGACCGATAGTTGAACTTGTGACATCATAAATAATATAATTAATAAAATTATAAATTATATAAATAAAAATATAATAAGTTTATTACTAATAATATGATAGCAAAATGTAAAAACATAATATTTGGTGACATTTTTCGTGTAAATTTAATCAAATTTCTTTAGAATGGACAATCACATGTTTAATTATAATCATAAAAATAAAAAGTTTATTTTATATATATATATATATAATGAATTGATTGATGTCATATAAAAATTAAATAAGTTTTTAAGTTTATTCATTTAATTAACTAAAACTACTATTTTTTTCTAATAAAAATTATCGGAAAAAGAAAAAAGAAAAGTAGTTATATAATGAAAAAAGCAAAAAGTAAAAGTAAAGCCGTAATATAGGCTTAAAAGAATATAAAAGCATGTGGTTTTTTTTGCTTAAAAGACTCTAATATATTGTTAAGTTGCTCAAATTATGAACCAAAATTTAATTTTATTGGCATAAAGGTGGCACCGCCCCTGGTACACTGTCAATGTCGAATGATCTTAGGAAATAGAAGTCATGCAATCACAGCCACAAACCCGGACCACCCTGACCATAAGGTGGCGCTACCCATGATACATTGTCAATGTCGAATGATGCACTTAGGAAACAGAAGTCATACAATCACAGCCACAAACTTGAGTGCAATAATTTTAGTGTCTGTACCCTTAACAGTTTCAGAGATGATCCTACCAACTTCAGCTTTGTATTATTCAGAATGTGTGGACATTGGTGTTATAAAGAACGCAACAAATTGAATCAAATTTCTTTTCAACTTCAGAAATTTTCTTTATTGACAAGATGAACGAAAAGAGCTTCTTGTATTTACTCAGATAATATCTGTAGCAATACTTTGAAAACATGGAATGTCTTTTTTTTTTTTTTTTTTTTCTTTTTCTTTTTCTTTTTCTTTTTCTTTTTTTTTTTTTTTTTGGGGGGGATGTATCATTCATGTACGTGAAACACGCTCTGCTTGGAATTTTTGTAATTGCTCTTACCACTAATTTAGTTGTTCTCAAGTGCTTGTAATAACAGACCACCTACTTATTTGAATTTTCAAAATAGAACAACTAGGATTGAGTGGAAGACTTCCAGTCAATTTCATTTGTTCGTTTCCAAGCTGTTTAACCAAGACATAATGCAATTCGTGTTTTGAGTTTCCATTGATTGACTCTCAAGTCTTAAGGGCTAAGACTATAAAATGGAGGGGGAAGAGGCAGAGAAAGCAAAAATGGAAGGAAAAAGGGGGGGAGGATATAGAAGTCTTAAAGTCTTAAGTAAAATGCATAAATAAAGTGGCTCCAAGACCATGACCATGACTAATGTATGAAAGGATGATCAAGGAGGACCTCAAAACGGCTTGACATTCATGTCTGGTTTACATTTCTCTATACTTTGAAAGTTGAAACCAGTTGATTAACAGTATCAATTTCAATGAAGTTAGCCCCTAAAGTGGAACTCTACAGGATTTGGTAGGTAACAACTAAAACTGTTTATCGTCAAGAGTCTTTTAACTCAACTAATATTATATAATATTTTCAACAAATATGTCTAGATTCAAACCTTGCACCTCAATTATTGAACTAACAAAAAGGCCAAACAAAACAAACTAACAAACTATTCCTATGCATTGTTCATTTGGAGATATCCAACAAAATTAGAACAATGGTATTATCAATTAGATTATCTAAGGAGGATTATCTAAGGAGGAGTCATCACTAGTTTACATTTCTCTATATTTTGAAAGTTGAAACCAATTTATTAACAGAATCAATTTCAATAAAGTCGGCCGCCTAAAGTGGAACTCTACAGGATTTGGTAGGTAACAACTAAAACTGTTTATCGTCAAAAGCCTTTTAACTCATCTGATATTTTATAACATTTTCCACAAATATGTCTAGATTTAAACCTTGCTCCCCTGTTATTGAACTAACAAAAAAGCCAAACAAAACAAACAAACTATGCCTATGCATTGTTCATTTGTAGACATCCAATAAAATTAGAAATCCGTACTATCAATTGGAATATCTATGGAGGAGTCATTTCCCTGCCACGGACTCAAATTGTGGTTGTCTATCATCCTCAAAATGTCGGCATTGGGCATGAAAAGCCCAATATGATGTGTTTGGTATTGGGAAATAAATGTGACCAGTTTTCCAAAATTTGGCATAGGATGCTAACAGCTCATGGTGTCTGCCGCAATTTTCGTAAGGTTAGGAAATGGCCTAGCTCTTAGTATAGAAGAAAAAAAAAATTACCGCCATTGCTGGAAAGAGCTAGAAAAAAAAAAGAAGCTTTTTAAAGTTTAAACCGATCCCTTTTAACTTTAATAGATGTGGGAGAAGGCAAAATGCAGATATTTAAATAAAGTTAATTAAGTGCGGTGATTATCTGATGTGATGGCCCCAATTCCAGAACTGGCACGTGACTTTCGTTTTACTGAAGAAACGCAATTCTATTCATTTTCTTCTTTAAAATTTGGATGAGAGGATAAAGAAAAGGAGAGGAGTCTTTGGACTTTTTTGTTGGAAATTTGTGGCAAACTTTGTATTTTGATCCTTGGAATATATACATTATTTTTTGATTAAGATGTTATGAAACATCTACTTAATCAAAACTAGAAAAAAAAAAATGCGTTATTTGAGTTAGACCATACAAAGTATTTTATTTCTGTGTTATAAAAAACAAAACAAAAAACAAAAAAACCAAACAAACCGGTTATGCAATTTCATATATTTTCATGGAAAATTTGTTTTTTCCCAAGTTTTTATTTGTGGACAAGGAAAATCATAAAATGAGTTCCATGAATGCACCACTAACAAGTTGGACAAAATTGCATGACGAATATTAATTAGAACTATAAAAGATAATATTAAGAGGAGTTTAATAGTAAATTAGTAATATTTTATGATTGCTTTATTTTACTAAAAAAATTGGATTTGAATCTTCTATCCGAGTTTAAACTCAATAAGCATAAAAAAAAGGTTTAACACCCTTCAATAATGCTATGTCACCTCAAATATATTTATAACTTAAAGAAGTATACATCACTACACACAATTCTATCCTAAAAAACAAATTAAAATTAGAAAGAAAAAAAAAATACAAAAATGAAGTTGAAGTATGGGGTTTGGTGGGCATTGTCTAGACCGTTGGGCAAATTGTTGCGCTTTTGAGTTTGTACACTGTAGTGCTGGGGTCATCCTCATCATCCTTCTTTGGTTTGATAGGGAATGGGATATGGTGGGGATCGGTGAGTGTGTGTTTGTTGTAACGAATGATTGTGGTAGTGGAGGAGAGGACATGGTTCCGAAATTGGACTAGCGGTTGTGTTCTCCATTTGGATTCGGTAGTGGAAGAGTTAGTTGATGATTGTTGGCCATGGTCAGTGGTCACATGGCGGTCTAAGATTTTGATGACCGTCAAATTCTTTTTTTTTTTTCTTCTTTCTATTTTTAATTTGTTTGGTAGGATAGAATTGTGTGCAAAGATGTCTATTGCTTGACTTTAAAATATTTGATGGGGGCATAACATTGGAGAGTGTAAACTTATGTTTTTACACCATATTTTTGTTGAATTTAAACTCCAGTCCTTTCATGAAAAATTGGTAAATTATGGTCATTATTTAAGTTTTCAGGGTTTGAAGAGAACAAATTATAGATATGATTATATGAATAATTCGAATCTTGAGGAATCCGGATTTTGAAGATCTAGATTCTTTTTCTTTTCTTTTTTTTTCAAAAGTGAACATTCATTCCACTTTTTTATATATCCAAAGGTGAATCAATATATTAAACATCCAGATTCTATTTTTTAGAATATTTTTCTTTTAAAGTGAATAGGATATTCAACATCCGAATTCAACTTTTCTCTCTTTATTTTCACCTCTTTATTTATTTATTTATTTTTAATCTCATTCGACAAAGTGAGATCTGTCTCTCCTCCCACCCATTTAGTCCTCTCTCAATCGAGCGCTACTAAATGTTGCTTGTAGATCGCCAACATTTGCAAATCGTTGTTGCATGTAGATTTTTCACCACATATCTAGTTACCAGCGATGTCCATGATTTCAAGCAAAGCAACCTTGATCAGTGTAGGAGAAAATTGTATGGGAATGAGGACGCCAGTTGTGCTTGAAAACCCATGAACTTGCAAGAAAAGAACCTAATAAGAAAGTCTGAGTCTACAAAATTGAAATAATCACTGATGCTGGAGGGTGTATTCAAAATGATACGAAGTTGAAATAGAAAAATGAATTTGTAACAAAACTTAGCGCACTGTGAACATGCTCCATTTTTATTTTGTGGTAAAAATTATGTGAATATGTATGCTCTAAAACAAGTGAAAATTTAAGACATTGTATGAAATCATAGACGTACTTTGTAGCTTGCATCTTGGGTGGTCAATAAGGATTTAAACTGTAATAAGTCTCACATCCTCTCTAGGAGGTGGTATATCATGCATCAAATGCATGTTTCTTCCCTCTCACATGGAAGTAGAGCCTACACATGTGGAGTCCACCTCCATATGAGAGGGAAGAAACCTACATCCAATGCATGGTGTATTTTCTCCCTCCCTAGAATACAATTAGGTGAATCAAGTCACGTGTAACTTGCGTATCTAATGTTTTGTGTGCAATAGGAATTTATATCTACAATGGCAATGATTAAAAAAAATGGCAGTCACCACTACCAAACACCTATGGCATAAAAACAAGGTGTTGTTATCAATTACTATTAAAACATACCGACATAGTGAATGCCTAGTTGCCTTCGATGTACCCACAAATGTTTTAACTGATATCGGACCTACGTAACCTTATTCAATAGGGAATGAACTTCACCACCATTTTTGTTTCAAAAGTTATCTTGCCAAATGTTTATAATTTAGCTTTTATAGCCGTTAAGAGGCATATGCAATTATGCATCATTGTTGGGTGTAGTAATGATCTTCCTTTTTTGTATACCTCTGTTCTAGATTTTAGCCTTTCTATGTTATCATGAGTATAAATTTTTTAAAAAAAAGTATTTTATTTCTTTTTACATGGTCTATGGCCATGAACTCTTGAATTCCACAAGAAGTTTAGGTACATCCTACTTGTACTTGTTTGGGTATCAAATAGGTGAAAATCTATCATGCATACACATCATGTGAGAAGGTAGATACATGCACTTAAATCATATAATTATATCTTGTTATTTAGTAATTGGAGTGCCTTAAGTGATCCATTCATGTATAAATTGATAACCAATTGACGCCCAAATACGTTTGTAACATGGGTTCCTGTTAGTTCAATTAGTAAAGTTTCTGATAGTTGTATAAGAGATTTGGGGTTCAATCCTCACCTACACCAAAAATTAATTGATACGCCATAGGTTAAAACTCTCTTAAAAAAAAAAAAAAAAAAAAAAACAAACAAACAAACAAACAAACGTTTGCGACAAAGTGTATGGTCTTAGGACAACTTTGAATTCCATCCACACTAATCCATGGAATTTGGATTTGGATTTTTTTTTTTTTTTTAAAATAAAGAATCTTGTAAACGAGTGTCGTAAGGATATACATTAAAAATTAATAAATACTCAATTATAAACTATAATGCACACTTTAAAAAATTAAAATACACACGTTTAATGATTCATTGGCTTACACACACAAATTCATTATGGTTATGTGTGTTTTTTTTTTTAGACAAATGTGTACTGTTTGACTTTATTTTTAAAAATGTATAAAAGTATTATTCAATAAAACATTAAATATATCCTTACCATTGCCCTGGGGGTGGGCATTCACAATCAACTACATCGGATGGTTGTGAAAATGAGTGTGTTCTTATAATTTTTCATTAATTTTTTTTTTAAAAGAGTAATATTGTGCTCGTAACAAATCTTAAATAACAGATTTTTTTTTTTTTTTTTTTACAAAATATAAATTCTATTTTAGAATAATTTAAGTGCATATATATGTGACAAAAGAGTAGTTTCAATAATAGAGCATTAGACCTAGATTTGAATCAGTTATAACTTACACATATGATCCGTTGTGCGAAAATATGGTAACCTAACATTACTTTTTTTTTATTTTTTATTTGGTAACGAATGAGCTAAAGAAGGAAGCACGTGCAAAGTGATGGTAAGTGAGCTGGAAGAGAGGCCAGTGTCTGCTTCGAGGGACAGAATCTCACACGTGTAGAGTCGATACCCGCGCACTCTATTTAAACCAACTGAACTCCTAAACCTTCGCTAAGCCTAAGACTCACGAGTCACGCCCTCTTTTCCGCCACTCTACGCCCTGTGCCTCTCCACTCTCCTCTCTCCTCTCTCCTCTCTTTTTCTGTTAAATTTAAATTTCCTACTTTTTTTTATAATTTATTTACTTAAAAGTATATATATTTAAAAAAAAATACTAAATAAAAGGAGAGAAAAAAAAAAAAAAAAACTAAACTCACTTTGTTTTTCTCCGCCGGTGAATAAAATGGATATCAGCCGGCGGGCCACGAAGCCGCCACAACGGCCTCTCACCACCACCGTGCACGACAACGGGATCCGCCGCCGCCAACAACCAAACAAACTGCCAGCCCCAAAAGCATCGGACGCGTTGCCTTTGCCACTCTACTTGACGAACGCCGTGTTCTTCACGCTCTTCTTCTCGGTGGCGTACTACTTGCTCCACCGGTGGCGCGACAAGATCCGAGACTCCACGCCCCTCCACCTTGTCACGCTCCCGGAGATCGCCGCCATTGTTTCCCTCATTGCTTCCTTCATCTACCTCCTCGGTTTCTTCGGCATCGACTTCGTCCAGTCCTTCATATCACGCGCCTCTCACGACGCGTGGGACCTCGACAACCACCACAACTTCCTCATCGACGACGAACAAGATCCCCGCCGTACACCACCGCAACAACCACAACCGGCACCACCCCATCCTGAACCGTTGATTTCAACTCTCTCCTCCGAAGAAGACGAGGAGATCGTCAAATCGATCCTCGTCGGCAAAATCGCTTCGCACTCGCTAGAATCACAGCTCGGTGACTGTAAACGAGCCGCCTCGATTCGACGCGAAGCGTTGCAGAGAATCACAGGTCGGTCGGTCCAGGGTTTGCCTCTAGAAGGGTTCGATTACGCTTCGATTCTGGGCCAGTGTTGCGAAATGCCAATTGGGTATATTCAAATTCCGGTGGGTATTGCGGGACCCTTGTTGCTCGATGGGTTCGAGTACTCGGTGCCCATGGCTACAACCGAAGGGTGCCTTGTGGCTAGCACAAACCGTGGCTGCAAAGCCATTCACGTTTCAGGTGGGGCCACTAGCACGTTGTTGAGGGACGGAATGACGAGAGCACCGGTGGTGAGGTTCGCCTCTGCTAAAAGAGCTTCAGAGTTGAAGTTCTTCGTGGAAGATCCAGTCAATTTCGATGCTTTGTCTGTTGTTTTCAACAGGTCTGTCTTTCTTTGATTCTCGCTTAGTTGTCTTTCTTTATGGTTTTTTGTATGACTTTGATTTTAATTCGTCTGTATTTTTCGTTGCCCTCTGTTTTAATTGAAGAACGATGATGTTGATAGGTTTAAATACATGGACACGTCTATTTTGGTTTTTCGGTGATGGCTTGGCTTTGTCAGTGGTTATTTATTTATTCTTTTGGTTCTGTTCTGAGAAAAATTGTTACTGTTAGGAAATCAGAATTTTACAATTTGTGTCCAAGAAGGCAAGAAGAGAGAGTATTTGAGTGAAAGTTAGAGCCCCTTTCTCCCTTGTGTGTGTGTGTGTGTGTGTGTGTGTGTTTGATTCTCAAGAAAAAAGTATTTGGGTGAAAGCTGGTGGTTTATCTGATCCTACTAATAATTAATACTATTAAACGAAGAGCCCCTTTTCATAGCAATTGAAGGGGGTATTGATTTTAAGGTTGTTCAGTGATAGGATTCTCAAAAAACGAAAAAAGAAAAAAAAAAAAAAAAAAAAAGTTTTTCAGTGACAGTGACATTGGTTTAATTGATTGCAGGTCGAGTAGATTTGCGAGGTTACAAAGTATTCATTGCTCTCTCGCTGGGAAGAATCTGTATATGAGATTTACCTGCAGCACAGGTGATGCGATGGGAATGAACATGGTGTCGAAAGGGGTTCAAAATGTTCTTGATTTTCTTCAAACTGATTTCCCTGACATGGATGTAATTGGCATCTCCGGTGAGTTCCATGCTCTTTGCTACTATAAAAGCTGAGAATTTACATTTTAGTGGTTGGTGAGACTGGTTTAGGCTGGATATATTTTATTGCTTTGTGTAAGCTATTTCTTGGGCTTGTTTTACCCCCCAATAATGGATTTATCTTCTGTCTTGAATTGATGTTTAAATTTCATTACCATCGATATTTGTCAACATCAGTCTATAAGAAATTGTGAATTCAACTGATTTGACAATACTTCAAATTAGATCTGTATTAATTCAATGGACTAATAAGTTTGGGTTCATTGTCCTCATCTATATCGGTACTGTCTTTCAAAATGTTTAAAACTTTTAACACAACTTATTGTTTGAGCTCTATCTTTTATTCTAACTTTTTTTTTTGGTATTATTTACTATGGTTAGCTTGACGGTCTTCAAATTAGATCTGTTTAATTCAATGGACTAATAAGTTTGGGTTCATTGTCCTCATCTATATCGGTACTGTCTTTCAAAATGTTTAAAACTTTTAACACAACTTATTGTTTGAGCTCTATCTTTTATTCTAACTTTTTTTTTGGTATTATTTACTATGGTTAGCTTGACAGTCAGTGTAAAATTTTGTTACTTTATTATGAATGGTTTTACTATAGAAATCCACAGTTGACCATAAAATTTTTGGATTAAGGTTTAGTTGTTGTTTCTATGAGTAAAAAATTGTGGACTTCTAGTTGCAGTAAAATATCAAGTTTGCTATTTCAGTAATTGATGTGTATGCAAAAGCAGATTCTCCCACATGACAACACTTGTTTTATTTTTGGATCCCTTCATTTTTATCTTTTGTTTAAGCACCATATCATGTGCATACTTGGTGAATTATTAGCACCAACTCTGGCCCCTCAATTGTGAATGAATTTTAAAATATTTTCTCTTTCAACATCATGCTGCAATTCTTTTTAAGAAGTTCATTTCATTTGGACTCCTCTTTATAAGCAGTTGTCTTATTAGAGATGTTAGAGAAATTTAACAAAATGGAATAAAAAAGTAATTCCCTTGCACTTGCTGAATATATAGATCTATCTTTTCATATGGATGTATGTGAGTTAATTTCCTAAGGCTAGGCCAATTTATTTATATTTTAAAGAAACCATATTCATTGTGTAAATGTCTTTTTAAAAAATAAATAAATAAATAAAAGAATCGAGCTTGGCAATATCAGTTCAGTTTCTTGTTATTTACACGTTACGTAATTGACCAGGAAATTTTTGTTCGGACAAGAAACCTGCTGCTGTAAATTGGATTGAAGGACGTGGAAAATCTGTTGTTTGTGAAGCAATAATCAAGGAAGAGGTGGTGAAGAAGGTATTGAAGACCAATGTAGCAGCCCTGGTAGAGCTCAACATGCTTAAAAACCTTGCTGGTTCTGCAGTCGCCGGTGCTCTTGGTGGATTTAATGCCCATGCCAGCAACATTGTTTCTGCAATCTTTATTGCCACTGGCCAAGATCCGGCACAAAATATTGAGAGTTCTCACTGCATCACCATGATTGAGGCCCTCAATGATGGGAAGGATCTTCACGTCTCTGTGACTATGCCTTCTATTGAGGTAATCTGGAATTCCCTAGTTATAATTAATTGAATTATTGATTATAAACTTGATGGCTTATTTGATTTATGCTTTCTGTCAGGTTGGTACCATTGGAGGTGGGACTCAACTTGCTTCTCAGTCAGCTTGCTTAAATTTGCTGGGTGTGAAGGGTGCAAGCAAAGAGTCCCCAGGATCAAACTCAAGGCTCTTAGCCACCATTGTAGCTGGTGCTGTTTTGGCAGGAGAGCTCTCCCTGATGTCTGCCATTGCAGCTGGGCAGCTTGTCAGGAGTCACATGAAATACAACCGATCCAGCAGGGACATGACCAAAATATCATCTTGAATAAAAAAAGGCGGGCCCCAGCAATTGAAATGAACTAGAAATAAAAGGCAAAATAGGCTGGGAGGAGAGGTGAATAGAAGCCAGGTGGTGGAAGAGCAAAGCAAAATTAAGCAGTTGGTGCCCATGTGAGATTGCATTTGCTTTCATAAGTGGTCTGTGTTAGTATGATTTCATATCCTGTCGACCCCGTGAGCTTAAAAGCGCCCCTACCAAAATAAGTGGTCTGTGTTTGTGTCCTTAATTGTCGCTCTAGTCTCTGTTCTGTGTTTGTTGTTATTTGAAATTAAATGCTTGTAGCTGGGGACCAGATGGCCTCTTTGCTCCTTTACTAGTCTCGTGGTCTTTATGTTTTTCCTATTGTCAACTAGTACAAAACAATGGCGCCTCCCCAGAAATTGATTAGAAGAATAGATTTTCAATTTTGGTTACTGCCATGTACTTATTTTATTTGCCTCAATATATTGGACTTATTGTAATTTTCTGCTACATTGCAATATCTCTTGCTGCTTGTGTCAGATTGCTCCCGGAGTATGTAAGAATTTCCCATATATTAAAGCCAGGTACCCACCTCTCTCTCTCTCTCTCTCTCTCTCTCTCTCTCTCTAAACTTTATGAAGCAGAGACTTTTTTTTGTTGTTTCAGCCAAGAACTGGGAACTTTCAACTGACTACCAAATAAGCACCTGGAACACAACTTGTGCACAAGACTACCCAACTTTCACAAACAAACCAGTCTGCACTAACTTGACCTCACTGCCTCACACTATTCTTTCGAAGTACAGAAAAGGGAATTACCCCATTTACAACATAAGCACCGTGCGGTGCTGTTAAGATTTCTATATATGCGTCCTACTTAAAAAAAAGAACAAAAAAATATTAAAAGAGTTTTCAAAAAGGATAAAAAAAACTTACAAAGAGTTGTCCAAAATGACAAAAAGTTGCAAAAATTAGAAAAAATTACCTACAAAACCCATAAATAAATACTTGCTCCCAAAGCAAGCCAGGGCCCATTTTGAACATCCTGTTGCATCTAATCTCTCTCTCTCTCTCTCCAAGGTTGCATTAACCAACCAAAAGAGAAATTATTTTTATGGTATACATGATGTTTGAAGTTCGGATATTTGAGTCTTAAGGGCTTGAAATTAATCATTATTTCTGGACAAAATTTCCCTTTTTCCTTTTTGGGTAGATTATATAGCCTTCTACTCCCTTCCCAAAATAATTAGGGAAATGTCTCTCTTTTAAAATTTGATTTACTACAAATCGAGTTAAGTTTTATAGTGGCGTTTTCAAAAAGCCTATAGTGACGTTTTAAGAACCTATAGTGGCGTTTCGAGTAAAAACGCCACTATAGGTCCTTAAAACGTTACTATAAGTTACTTAAAACGCCACTATAAGGCTCTAGAAATTTTTTTTTTTTTTTTTTTTTTTAAACTCGATTTATAACAAATTGAGTTTTAAAAGAATGACATTTTCCTAATTAGTTTGGGAAGGGAGGCATACGGCTATGTAATTTGCCTGAAAAGGGCAAAGGGTAATTTTGTTCTAATTTTCTAGAGCAATATATTTAGTGGGTCTCGAAATAACGATCTCTTCTTTCATTTGCATCATGGAATGAGGAAGTAACATCAACTATGATTTTTTTTTTTTT
This sequence comes from Quercus gilva, assembly GCA_023621385.1. NCBI lineage: Eukaryota > Viridiplantae > Streptophyta > Magnoliopsida > Fagales > Fagaceae > Quercus > Quercus gilva. The sequence goes on from CM042474.1 coordinate 17,165,799, forward strand.
TTTTTTTGGTCAAGTCATTTGTGATGTTATAATTTTGCCATAGTTTTGTCTAATACTCTCCATTTGTTCACAATAACCATATTATGTCATTGCTTTCGTGTATAAATGTTAGAAATCGTGTACATATTTATAGGGTCGATTAAATTTGTATATCATATTATTGACAACGAATATATTATAGATGTTTTTGTTTATGTTGGTGTTTGCTGCTAGTGCAATACAAATAAATTCATTGCTTTAGAACCCTTACATAATGAGTACATATCAATGGTCCCGGATTAAGATGGCGATCCTATGAGAGTGATGTTATAATGCTGCAATACTTTTTTTTTCGAAGACTCTATTTCTTCATAATGATCATATTATGTTATTTCTTTTGTGTATAAATGTTAGAAATGCTGTACATATCTATAGGATTGATTAAATTCTTATATCATATTATTGACAATTAATATATTATATGTGTTGTTTATGTTGGTGTTTGCTACTGGTGGAATACAAACGAATTCATTGCTTTAGAACCCTTACACAATGAGTACATTTTAATGGTCCCAGATAAAGATGGTGATATTGTGAAGGTGATGTTACATACTATAATAATATGTAGTGTACTATTTAAAATAGTAATAATAATAATAATGTGTAGTATCCTAATCATAGAAAAAACGTCTATCTGTTCATAACAGGTCTCAAACCTACAACGAGTTGTGCCTTTCCTAACAGTTGCAACAAGAGATGAACCATATTGGGACCTTGGCCCCAATACCCCCCACCTATTTATTCCCCAAATTAAAACTTATTTAATAATAAATATATTAATATAAATATTTGAAGTTTGGCTACTAGTAATTCAATTAGTTCAAAGAGTGTAAAAAAGTGTCCGATTGTGCCTATAACGTGTGGCCCTCCTCAAAGGGGAAAAAAAATATATAAAATTAAATATTTTAAATATTATTTTCTACAAAATTGGTGTTTCGCGCGGTTAAAATCTTTTAGTAATATTATTTTTTAAAGTTTGGCTATTTGAGTCTTAAGGGCTTGACATTTTTTTTTTTTTTTTGGGTTATATGAGAGAGAGAGAGAGTTTTAAGTTCAAATTACACTTAATTTAACTTTAAGTAATATTATATTACTTAATTTTTTTAATTGGATGTAATTTTTGACAAATCCACCGTTGAATTATATTATTTCCGTATATTTTTCATACTTGTAAAATTTCAAAGTAATCAAAGATTAATACTCATATCACCAATCAATTATTTAAATTCAAGCTTCTGTAGTTTAAAATAAGGAAAAAAAAAACATATAAAATTAAATATTTTAAATATTATTTTCTACAAAATTGGTGTTTCTCGCCGTTAAATTCTTTTAGTAATCAAAATATATTATTTTTTAAAGTTTGGCTATTTGAGTCCTAAGGGCTTGACATTTGTGTTTTTTTTTTTTTAGTTATATGTGTGTGTGAGAGAGATAGTTGAGTTCAAATTACACTTTGTGTAACTTTAAGTAATATTATATTACTTAATTTTTTTAATTGGATATGATTTTTGACAAATCCATCGTTGAATTATATTATTTATGTATATTCTTCATACTTGCAAAATTTCAAAGTAATCAAAGATCAATACTCATATCACCAATCAATTATTTAAATTCAAGCTTTTGTAGTTTAATATAATGCATAAAAATGAGTTTATGCAAAATTTCAACATTTGATTGGGATGGAAATTGGCATGTGTGTTAAAAACATATAGAATGTATAATCCAATAGTGAGATTTTCAATATATATATGGCAAGTTATACATGGTGTAACTCTAAGTAACGTTACACTACCCAATAATTTGTTATTGAATTCATATTTTGAAAATCTCATCGTTAAATTACATATTCTATATGTAATTAACATATATGCCTATTTTTATGCCAATCAGATGTTATGTACCATTTACTCTATAAACTTATCTTTTATGCATTATTTTAAACTATAAAAAATTGAATTTAAACAATTAATTAATGACATGGCTATAAATCTTTGATCACCTTTAAATTTTGCAAGTATAAAGAATATACAAAAATAATGTAATCTAACGATGGATTTGTCAAAATTCACATCCAATTAAAAAATATTTAATGGTGTAATACTACCTAAAATTACACCAAATTTAACTTGAACCCAACCCATATATATATATATATATATAACAAAACAAAAAACCCTAAATGTCAAGCCTTAAGACTCAAATATCAAAACTTTAAAAAATATATATTTTGTTTACTAAATGATTTCAACTGCGTGAAGCACCAATTTTGTAGAAAATAATATTTTAAAATGTTTAATTTTAAAACTTTTTTTTTCTTTGAGGAGGGCCACAAATTATAGGCAATCCGACCCTTTTTTACACTCTTTGGACTAATTGAATTACTAGTAGCCAAACCTCAAATATTTATATTAATATGTTTATTATCAAATAAAATTTCTTTGGGGAGAAAATAGTTTGGGGCCATTGGGACCAAGGTCCCAATGTGATCCATCTCTAGTTGCAACTGTTAGGAAAGACCTAACTCGTTGCAGGGTTGAGACCTTTTATGAACTGATAAATGTTTTTTCTATAATTAGGATACTACACATTATTATTATTATTACTATTTTAATCAGGACACTATATATTATTATAATTAGGAAACTACATATTATTTTAGAGCAATGTATTTAGTGGATCTTGAAGTAACGATCTCTCCTTCATTCCATTATTATAAAAGAAGGAAGTAACATCAACTATAAGAGGTTTTTTTTTTTTTTTGGTCAAGTTATTTGTGATGTCATAATTTTGCCATAGTTTGTCTAATACTCCATGTTTCTTCACAGTAATCATATTATGTCATTTCCCCCGTGTATAAATGTTAGAAATTGTGTACACATCTATACGATCGATTAAATTCTTATATCATATTATTGACAACAAATATATTATATATTCTTTGTTTATGTGGTGTTTGCTACTAGTAGAATACAAACCAATTCATTGCTTTAGATCCCTTACACAATGAGTACATATTAATGGTCCCAGGAAAAGATGGCGATTTTGTGAGAGGGTGATGATTACTTACAATAATAATATGTAGTGTCCTAATAATAATAATAATAATAATAATAATAATGTGTAGTATTTTAATTAAGGTTGTGTTAACAGGCACCGTAAGGTGCTAGTTAACGATTTTTTTTGCAAATTTTTATCTACTTTTTGTAACTTTTTTTTCTTTTTGACAATTTTTTAGCAGTTTTTTTTATCCTTTTTGACAACCCTTTTAATAATTTTTTTGTTATTTTTATTAAGTTGAACCCATATAGGGAAATCTCAACAAGCACCGCATGGTACTTGTTAACATTTCCCTTTTAATTATAGACAAGCATCTAGTTGTTCATAAAAGGTCTCAACCCTATGACAATTTATGTCTTTCCTAACCATTGCAAATTTGCAACTAGAGATAGACCACATTGGGAACTTCGCCCCAATGCTCCTCCTATTTTCTTGTGCCGTGCTTGTTAACATTTCCCTTTTAATTATAGACAAGCATCTAGTTGTTCATAAAAGGTCTCAACCCGATGACAATTTACGTCTTTCCTAACAATTGCAACTAGAGATGGACCACATTGGGAACTTCGCCCCGATGCCTCTCCTATTTTCTCCCTAAAATAAAATTTATTTGATAACAAACATATTAATATAAATATTTGAAGTTTGGCTACTAATAATTCAATTAGTCCGAAAAGTGTAAAAAAGTGTAGGCTTGGCTATAATTTGTCCCTCACCTAAAAAAAATACGACTATTAACATTAAACATTTATAAATATTATTTTTATACAAAGTTTGTGTTTTACGCCGTTACAATCATTTAGTAAACAAATTAATATATATTTCCCTTTTCAACATAAAAGTACCAGTAAATAGATATAAAAAATTAGGAGTGGTAATTTGTGTTCGCATGTTGGGTTCGTGTCATGTCAACTCATAACTATTCAATTATATGAGTAGACACTAACCTAACATGATTATCAAATTTTATCAAAGCAAAAAAAAAAATATATATATATATATATACAAATTTTAGTACTAACCCAATTGATCTGAACTATAAAAAATCAAACAAATATATATTTTTTAATATAAATTCAGAACTAACGAGTAACTACATTACAAATAATCATTCAAAACTAAAGCATATCCCAATATCATAAATAATCAATCACAATATATCAAACAAAATAAATCACAACAACTAATAAGTTTATATACTTCGAGTTTTGAAGGGTATATCAAAGTGCATTCTTTTGGGGCAGCTTATCACTGATAACATCCTTGTGGCATTTAAAGCCCTTCACTATCTTAAAAGAAAGACCACAAGGAAGTTGGGCTACATGGCTCTCAAGTTGGATATGAGTAAAGTCTACGATAGGGTAGAGTGGGAGTTTTTGGAGAAAATAATAAACCACCTGGGTGTTCATGAGAGGATGGTCAAAATTATTATGTCATGCATGCAATCTGTATCCTATATAATTCTCCTGAATAGTCAACCTGTTGGCAATTTTAAACCTTCAAGAGATTTACACTAAGGTGATCTATTATCCTCTTATTTGTTCTTATTATGTGCCCTGGGTTTGCAAAGTTAATACAAAAAGCTGAGGTGGATGAGGAGATTAAAGGCTTGATATATGTGCATGAAGTTAATGCCATGTTTTTATTTATGATATGATTTGCTTCGCTGCCTTGTCTGGGGTTGCTGCCTTGCCTTGAGATGTATGATAGGATTTCACATGTTAGATGTATGCTAGGGTTTGTATATGTGTGTGGATTGACTCTTTATTGCTTTATGGATATATATGTGTTTTAGGATGAATGATGCGATGTTTATATGTTAGATGCATGCCAGTGTGTGTGTGAGTTAGGATACAAGTGTTGAATTTGTTTTTAATATGGTTAAGACTAAGACACAAAAATGGGAGGCCAACTTTAGGGTTGGGTGATCTTGGATGCCTAACACCTTCCCAAAAACGTATTTAAATTCCAAACCCATAATTTGGTAGTAAGATCAAAGGTCCTTCCTCGAAAAAGACGCTATATATATGATTTCTAAACCATTGCAAAAGCTAGGTGGCAACTCCAAACCCTTGTGTCCACACTTATCCATCAGCTTTTCTTGACCCATGAAGCCTCTGCTATCTTTGGTATACCTTTCAAACGCCATTGCCCACCTGATAAAATTGCTTAGGCTCACTCCCCATAGGGTTTGTTTACCGCAAGCAGCGCCTATAAGCTTCTCGTTTCCTATGACTCCATTGGCCAAGCAGGAAGCTCAAATGTTGAACCTCGAAAACAATTTTGGAAGGGAGTTTAGAGGTTACGTGTTCCTAACAAGATCGAACACTTTATTTGGCGAGCTTGTAATGATGCTTTGCCAATAATGAGCAACCTCTTTCGCCAGCAGATTACTTCCTCAAACAAGTGTGAACTTTGTCAACTCTGCCTGGAGCCAATCGAGCTCTCCCCAACCTTTGAATTTTAGTGACTTACTCTCTCAGTTTTTGCAAGTTCAGGAAGATTATCGAAAGGAGGTGTTCACTATATCAGCTTGGTTCTTGTGGAATAGGAGAAGTGCAATCCACTTTGGCCGATCGGTACACCCCACTGCAAATATCATCTCCATGGCGGGTAACTTGTTGCAAGATTTTTTGGTAGCTCAAGAACTGGATCCAGTGGTGCCTCGACCTCCCATCCTGTATCAAGAGCATCCACCTAAGCTAAACTAGCACAAAGTGAACTTCGATGCAGCCGTTTTCAAAGCTGCAAACTCGGTTGGGATTGGGATAGTTGGTCGAGATTAGAGGGGTGAATTTGTTGGCGCGTTGTCTGTTTTTATTGCGCTCTCTCATTCCATTGCTAGTATGGAAACTTTAGTGTGTCGAAGAGCAGTTGAATTTGCTGTTGAGATTGGGCTTCGAAGAGTAATTTTTGAGGGGGATTCAGCCATGGTTATCAATGCTATAAATCAAGGTATTGCTGGATTTTCAACCTATGGAAACGTCATTGAAGACATTCACTGTCAAGTTGTGGTTTTTCAGTCCTTTGTTTTCAATCATGTTAGTGGTTCTTGTAACTGTGTGGCTGATGCTTTAGGGTGAGTTTGGTTCAGCTTTTTGTAAAAGTGCACAATGAAAAAGTGGAGTTTTTAAAAAGTACATAATGAAAAATTGCATTTTCAAAAAGCTGAGTGTTTGGTAAAAGTTATTAAAAAGTGCTTTTTTGAAAAAACTGAGTGTTTGGTTAGCACTTATAAAAATGGCAGTTTGAGGGATAAATTACCAAAAATGACAATGTATATATAAGGGAGTTTATTTCATTTTTTTTTTTTTTATGTGAGTTTATTTCATACTTAAATTAACTACTTCATATACTTAAATCAATTTTTCTCTTTCTAAAAAAATTATTTTTTTTTCTCATCAATATTAGCTAATAATAACCTACCACTTAAGATTTATTGTGAAAGTATTATAAAAGTATTATGAAATTATTGTGATAATTGATACTGATTTTAATTTGAATGTACTATTGCAGTTACTTTTTTCTTTTTCTAAAAAAATTATTTTTTTCTCACCAATATTAGCTAATAATAACCTACCCTTTAAGATTTATTGTGAAAATATTATGATAAAAATTGATACTGATTTTAATTTTAACGTACTATTAAAATTATTTTTTTCTCTTTCTAAAAAAATTATTTTTTTCTCACCAATATTAGCTAATAATAACCTACCCCTTAAAATTTATTGCGAAAGAATTGTGAAAATATTGTGATAACATTTCCTTCTTTCTTTCTTTTTCCTCTTTTTTTCCCTTCTTTTTTTCCCTCCACACACATACCCTTCTCTTTTTTCTTTATTCTTTTTCTTTTTTTTTTCTTCTTTCCCCTTTTTCCCCTCTAGAACATTCCAATTTTCACTTTGTGTTCTTTCTTTCTCCTTTTTCTCTTTCACTTCCTCCAGAACGTTCCACCGTTGAGCTTTTTTTTTTTTTTTTTTGACAATTCCAAAGCCGAGAGGAAGAGAGAAGATGATGATGATGATGATGAAGATGAAGATGATTGAAACATTGAGTTTGTATTTGATTTTGATTTTGGGTTTGGGTTATGGGTTTTCAGTTAATGGTTTAATTTTGAGTTGATTTTCTGTGGATTTTGGGTTTGATTTTGAGTTGGGTTTGTGATGGGTTTTCCAATGGAGGAGACGGAAGTGACAAACTTGGCGAAGGAAACAACGAATTTGGCTTTGTCCTGCAGTGGAAGATACAAACTTTTTGGGTCTTGTGGTGGCTGAGGAGACTGATGGCAGAGCCAACAGTGGTGGAGGAGACGGACTTGGCAAAGCCAGAGGTGGCTATGGAGACGAATTTGAAGAAGACAAAAGAAAGAAGAAGAAGAGGAAGAGGAAGAGGAAGAAGGTTCACAGATGACTTACCACGGAGAGGGCAGAGCAAAGAAGAGATGAACGTGAGTGAGCTTCAGGGCTTTACGGCAGAGCAGAGAGATGAGATGAGAGGAATGAGGGACAGCGTGAGAACTGATGTTTATGGACCTTCAAGGGTAATTTGGTAATTTTTGGAAGAGCCAACAGATAGCTTCACAGAACGCGCATTCCTTTTTTGTTTATGGACCTCCTCAGCTCCATAAACCTTGCGCGTTCCCAGAGCGTTATTAGTCTTGGCCCAAAATGCAACTTTTTCCAAAAAGTTGCATTTTGGGCTGAACCAAACTCAAATATTGCTTCAACTTTTTGCAAAACGTGCATTTTGGGCTCAAAACGCCCAAACAAACGGGCACTTAGTGAAAAAAGCTAAAGGCGGTTAGGGGCTCCAGGTGTGGCTAGTTGATCCACTTGAGGATATTGCCTCATTATTGTTATTTGATGTTCATTGATTATGTTTTATTAATAAAAGCCCAGGCTTCTTGTCTGATTTCTCAAAAAAAAAAAAAAAAAGAAGCATAAAAGTACCAGTAAATAGATATAAAAAATTAGGGGTGGTAATTTGTGTTTGCATGTTGGATTCATGTCGTATCAACTCATGACTAATCAACTATATGAGTCGACACTAACCCGATATGATTATCAGATTTTATCAAGGTAATTTTTTAAAAGGATTCAGCGATGGTTATCAATGCTATAAATTAAGGTATTGCTAGATTTTCAACCTATGGAAACGTCATTGAAGACATTCGCTGTCAAGCCATGGTTTTTCAATCCTTTGTTTTCAATCATGTTAGTCGTTCTTGTAACTGTGTTGCTGATACTTTAGCAAAAAAAGCTAAAGGCGGTCTGGGGCTCCAAGTGTGGCTAGTTGATCCACCTGAGGATATTGCCTCATTATTGTTATTTGATGTTCATTGATTATGTTTTATTAATAAAAGCCTAAGCTTCTTGTCTGGTTTCTCAAAAAAAAAACATAAAAGTACTAGTAAATAGATATAAAAAATTAGGGGTGGTAATTTGTGTTCATATGTTGGGTTCATGTCTTGTCAACTCATAACTATTCAACTATATAGATTGACACTAACCTACTGAGATTTTATCAAAGCAAAAAAAAAATTACATATTTTAGTAGTAACCTAATTGATATGAACTATGAAAAAACAAACAAAACGAGTAACTGCATTACAAATTATCATTCAAAACTAAAGCATATCTCAATATCATAAATAATCAATTACAATATATCAAATAAAATAAATCACAACAACTAATAAGTTTATATACTTCAAGTTTTGAAAGGTACATTGGTAAAATAACATTTAGTTAAACGGGTCAAACAAGTTCTGTGGGTTGGACACGAACATGACATGTTTATTAAATGGGTCAGTCGTGTCAACTCGAATATGACATAAAACTGTTAAGCTTAACCCGTAACCTGTTAACTTCGTGTTGTGCCGTATTCGTGGCTTGTGTCGAATTTTGCAACCCCTATAAAATAAATAATAAATAATAAATAAAAACTAAGGACCTGATTACTCTTTTATTTTCCAAGGTTGCTTTTTACTCTTATATTTGAGAGCTATTTTTTATCAACATGTTTGGTAAAAAAATTTCCCAAAATTTTAACTAGGATGATAATATTAGTATATCTTTTTTTTTTTTATACAAAATAAAAATTTTACTCTAGCTTATCTAAGTGTATATGTGAGTGAAACACCTTTCTAGAGACTTGAACTCCGACCCTTCCCCCCACACCCCACAAGCACTTATACTTAAACGCACATATATCCCTTTTTTTTTTTTTTCCCTTTGTTTTTTGGATATGAATTTTTGTTTTCCTAATAACCAATAAACTACTAATAATTGACCAAGAAATGTCACATTTTTCTAAGGCCTCGTTTGGGAGGAGAGAATGGAATGGAATGGAAATGAATGAAAAGAATAATTTTATAATATTCTTCCCTTCTCTTGTTTGGGAGTTTTAATGGAGGGAATGAATTTTCCATTCCCTTGTTTGAGAGTTTAAGGCCTCGTTTGGAAGGAGGGAATGAAATGAAATGAAAAGGAATGAAAAGAATAATTTTAAAATATTCTTCCCTTCTCTTGTTTGGGAATTTTAATGGAGGGAATGGAAAGCACATTCCCTTGTTTGAAAGTTTAAATGGGAGGGAATGAAATGGGTAGGAAGGAACACTCGTTCCTCTCTATTCCCTTAAAACCTCAAATTTTTGTTCCCCTGAAATTGGGAGGAATAGGAGAGAATGAAATTAGATTTAATAATTTTTTTACTAAAACTCCCAAAATACCCATATATATTCAACCCTTTATTTTAAAATAGGGGTCTAATAGTAATATTGTCATAAAATAATTTCATTTCATTCCCTCCATATTGCTCCCAAACAAAATTATTTACATTCCATTCATTTTTATTTATTTCCACTCCTTTATTTTAAAACATCCAATCGAAGTTACTTAATTCTATTCATTTCCCTTACATAAATACATTTCATTCCATTCTATTCCTTTATGATCATTCTATTCAATTCCATTCTATTAAAACTCTCAAACAAGGGAAGGGAAGGGAACATTCATTCCTCTCTATTTTTTTAAAACCTCAAATTTTCATTTCCCTTAAAATTGGGAGAAATGTGAGGGAATGAAATTAGATTTAATGATTTTTTTTACTAAAACTCCTAAAATACACCTATATATTCAACCCTTTATTTTAAAATAAGAGTCTAATAATAATATTGTCATAAAATGATTTCATTTCATTCCCTTCATGTTACTTCTAAACAAGATTACTTACATTTCATTCATTTTTATTCATTTATTTTAAAACATCCAATCAAGGTTACTTAATTCCATTTTATTCCATTCTTTTCCATTTCTTTCCCTTACTTAAATACATTTCATTCCTTTTCATTTCCTTATGAATTATGATTATTCTATTTCATTCCATTTCATTTCCTTATGAACTACCAAACGAAACACCTTTCTAGAGACTTGAACCCCGACCTTTCCCCCCACACCCCACAAAAACTTATACTTAAACACACATATATCTCTATTTTTTTTTTCCTTTGCTTTTTTGGATATGAATTTTTGTTTTCCTAATAACCAATAAACTACTAATAATTGACCAAGAAATGTCACATTTTTCTAAGGCCTTGTTTGAGAGGAGGAAATGGAATGAAATGGAAAATAATGAAAAGAATAATTTTAGAATATTTTTTCATTCACTTATTTGGGAGTTTTAATGAATGGAATAGAAAATTCATTCTCTTGTTTAAGAGTTTAAATGAGAGAGAATGGAATGAGTAGGAGGGAACATTCATTCCTCTCTATTTCCTTAAAGACAGATGCTACGTCTACAACAATTTTACAACATTTCTACAACAAATCACAGGTGGTTAATTATTATTAGTTCAAATTTGAAACTAATACTAAGATTACTTTTTTGCCCTAACAACAACAACCAATAACAACCTACCACTTAGAATTTGTTGTAAAAATATTGTAGACATATCATTCATCTTCCTTAAAACCTCAAATTTTCATTCTCCTCGAAATTTAGAGAAATGGGAGAGAATGAATTTAGATTTAATAATTTTTTTACTGAAACTCCCAAAATACACCTATATATTCAAAACTTTTTTTTAAAATAGGGATCTAATAATAATATTATCATAAAATGATTCTATTTTATTCCCTTCATGTTACTCCCAAACAAGATTACTTACATTCCATTCATTTTCATTCTTTTATTTTAAAATAATCAATCAATGTTATTTAATTCTATTTCATTTCATTTCATTTTTTTCATTTCTTTTTCTTACTTAAATACATTCAATTCTATTTCATTTTATTTTCTTATGAACTACCAAACGAAGCCTTAAACCCCTCGCTTAAAACCATGTGCAATTTTTGCCCCAGGAACTGAAACATGGTTTAAGCAAAGGGATTTCTTAGGAACACGTAGCGCGTATCAGCACCATTAAAAATAAAACAAACTGGACATATTCAGATTTCAGACACGACGCAAACTAAAATCCTTCGTCAAATCTTCCTCTGTAGACATGTCTTGTTCCCACCGTTGATCATTTTCACCATAGTCCCAACTCCCAACCGGCCCTGCTTTCATCAAACCACTAACTGTTGGTGTTTTTGTGTCAGCAGCGCACAGAAAAAGAAATGAAATATCAGTGAAAAGTGTGGAAACCACAGTAAAGATCGAATTTTGTTGGGTTAGCAGCGATGACGAGCAGTTGGAGAAGAACATTGGGAAATGTGAGGTCCTTCATTGGCAATACCATGGGAGGCCTTAGAGGTGGAACCAACTTGGCTTCTTGGGCTGTAGCTGGAACCCTTGCTTATTTTCTCTGGGTCAAGCCCTCTCAAGACCTCAAACGCGAACAACAGGTTTTCTTTCTTTCTTTCTCCTATATATATTCATTCATTCAATTAGCTTTCTCATTGGTCTGAGGATTACTATTATTGTTGTATTGTAGGAAAGGGCTGCGCTTGCAGCTTCGGATCCTAATCGCTACATTGAGAAACGAAAACCAATTCCTGACCCACAGGTATTGCACAATGTTCTTCATTACTTTCTTATTCTTGGGTTGTGATTTTTTTTTTTTTTTTTTTGGTGGGGTTTTAAATTTGATTGGGGGAATTGGTTTCAGGAAACTGGTTTGATATACGGCAACAAGAATAGAGTAACTACCAGTAAAAAGGAAGAATAAAGAGCAGGACATGGGAAACTTGTAAGTGAGAGCTTTGATGGGTTGTGGTTAATTTCATAAATTCGGTCTAATTGATATCTCTTACATTCATATAATGGGCTTCTTAATTTAATTTGTTTTTGTATGATGCAATAAGAATCAAGAAATATAATATCAAGTTTTTGGTGACCCTTTAATGACATGTTAGCTATTTTGCTTGGCCAAAAGAAAATTTAAAGTTGTATAGATTAGCTCTCTTCATGCATTTTAAGTACTATGTTTCAAATTATAACAAATCCATGCTGATTATTAGAGCGAGTATGTTAGGAATATAAAATAATTGTTGTAATTCCTTTAGTGATGTAGTTAGCTAGTTGGTTGACATTAGGATGAGTTAGTTAGGATTTGAGCACATGTAGCTCATTTAACACATGGCTTAATTCATAGAGCACATGTTGAATTAACTAGCCAATTATCTTGAGCCATGTGGACCAATGACATTGGATCTAGTCTCTTATAAATACACGATTGTAATTCAACATTAGATATCAATTGAAGAATAAACCAGCTCATTACTTAAGTGCATTAGTGCATCTTTCTCTCTTAATCTTTCTCTCAATATTTCACTATGGAGGGTGACTACCTCAAATTAAGTCAATTTCCCTACAATTCTCATCAATTCCCCTATAATTTCTATCCATCTCCATTGGGAACCACCGGGTTCTTAACAAAGTATTAGTATTTGGTGATAGGGTGCATCTATATTCCTTGTGGCACATATGCTAATAATACCTTAGGAAAAAAATTGTTATCTTCTGGTTTAGTTTTCTGTACCTTGGCATGAGCATGAAGCCATAAATTGCTTATCCTATCTAGGGTGAACACCCCTGGATTATCTAATAACTGGTTTTAGCAAGTGGGGTCAGTTGCTTGTAGGTTGTACTAACTAGAGGCGAGTTGAAATGACCCTTTTTCAGAAAGATTAACTGCGTTATCAAAAAAAAAAAAAAAGCTTTTGGTTTAGTTTTCGCAATGTGAAGTTTTTGGTAGGATGGCAATTCTCTGTGATTAGTTTTAGAAGGTAAGTACCCACAATCAATTGGCTTTGATCATTAAAAAAAAAAAAAGGCTTTCATCATACAATTTGTTATACTATGATGAAATGTGAAGCGTGTGATCACATGATGTATTTTATGACATCATAGTTACCACCTTAACAGTGGCACAGGTGGCCAAGGGGTGGGATTTGCAGGGGATTGGGTCTGAGTCTTTGTAAAATAAAATCATTAAATAGTAATGACAATAGTTGTTGAATGTGCTTATCTCAATTAAAATTAGTGTATGATTCTGACTTCTGAGACTGTGGTGTAGAATGCATTATTGTACTAAGTACTAAGTTTTGTTGTGTAGTTAAGTTGTTGTAGCTTCGGTTGTAATTCTGTCTACTCTTAATACCAGTTTTGTCAAACGTGTTACTTCTGGAAAAATGACAAGTTTCATGTACAACCCCAAGGGGTAGCACAATTGACTGAGTGGCAGTCCCATGAAGAAAAGGTCTTTAAGTAGTAGTTATTCCTGACCACTATTCTTCCTTGCAATATGTGCTATAGGGTGTTTGCAAATCTCTAGGGGCATAGATTGTTTATATATTCACACTTGGAAGTAAAAGATCGTGGTTTGCATTTCAAAGAGCACTGAAGATTATGGAGGTGGCCATGGTGGTGCACGTGCCCAGTAAGGCATCAATAGACCATTGGTATGAGATCAATTAACCAGTTTGTTTTTGTCCTGTCTTGGAAAGCTTCTAACTTCTCACAATTGACTAAAGCTCTAAAATGAGGACTTCCTGGGATAGCCAAAACTGAACAGCACATAGGTTGAATGATGAGGACATAGGCACATAGCTCTTGGTGTTTCTCTTTGAAAACCGTGCATTTCACTTAAGAAGTATGTAAGTTTCAATCCAATGTGGCATCCATATTCTTGATGAGATTCACGTATGCATGTGGAAGCCTTAGCACCTTAATGAGCCATGAATCCCCTAATCATTTTGCTTTTTCTTATTTGAAATTCCATGTCTAGGTTGGTTTTGAAGGGTTTGCCATGTTATGTATCTTCTAAATTTGTTAAATAACCATTTTTACCAGTTTTTATTGAGTAATGGCTAGAGTTCTGCTGGTGGCAGTTTAATCTAAATCTGTTAGTGTGTCTCTAAGATTCTCAATAAGTGCTTTGAGATATTGAATAATATCTTGGACTGGGTGTCAAAAATTATTTAGGATTCTCTAGAGTTCTTACAGTAACTCCACCATGGAGTATCCAAATTCATCCATTCATTTTTAAATCAGGGATTGGATTTTGTCACGTCATCAATAATTTAAATAAATACCAATAATACCAATATGGTGATAGTCAATGTTTTTAAATGTTGATGACACAATAAAGTCGAATTCACTCATTTCAAAATGGATAAATAGGATTTTTTTTTTTTTTTGATAAGTAATGAAAATTTTATTAAAAAACGAAAAACAGCCAACCCGAGTGCAAAAATGGATAAATAGGATTTTAGGAATTCCATGTTAAGGTTATCCTTAGAACTCTAGAGGATCCTAATCCCTCGATCCATACTGAGAAAAACCATAATGAATTAAGCATTGTAGACTAGATTTAACAAAGTATGACTTGGTACTTGGTCATACCCAAGGGTGCCTACTATGGAACTGTTCCAGATTTCACACCCCCCCCCCCCCCCCAACAAATCTTTTTAAAATTTTATTATCCTGAATCTTCTTATAATTGTGCATTTAATTTTGGTAAATTAGTTTAATCTAGACCCTTGGGCTGTTGTTATGAAAATATGCAGTTTTAGAATTCTATATGATCTCTGTGAACATGTTTGTAGCTATAAAAATGAGAGATAGCAGGTGGGCAAGTGCATCTCTTAGATTTGGGATCATCATGACAGAAACATCTATACTAAATGTTTATTTTTTATTTTTTGTCCCTTTCTTTTTGTCAATTCTTTTTTCTTTTGGTTTTTGTTAATAAATGCCATAAGGGTACACGTTAAGGAATAATAAATGCTTAAATATGAGCTGTAATGCACATTTTTTCGAAAAAGAAAATACTCTATACAATCATTCATTGCCATGCACACGCACAGTCATTGTGGTCATGTGTTTTTTCAAATATTTGTGCATAGTGTGACTTTAATTTTTGAGAAAATGTAGAAAAATATTATTTGTAAGAATACTAAATACATCCAAGGTAGTCAAGGTGAAAGGCGACCTTTAGGCGCCAAGGTTTTTTTTCACATGAGGTGTGAGACGACAAAAAGTCTCTAGTCAATTAAAGCAAGGTGCCAAGTTCTAAATATTATACATATAGAACTTATATGTATCTAATGTATTGAAATATTGTAACTAAGTGTTTTTGACATGTGCTGCATGAAAGAAATAGGTCTATTAATTGATTTGAAAATAGCTTTAACATGGTTTAAGGCTCTATTGATTATTCTAACAATAGGTTCTACAACAAACTCCTATAAATTAATTGATCTAACAATAATTTTCTAAAAAAGCTTGTGTAAATTAAATTGCCTAAAAATAGGTTTTAGAATAAACTTCTAAAAATTAGCAATCTAACAATAGGCTTTAGAACAAGCTTCTTTAAAAATTTTATAAAAAAAAAAATCTCAGGTTCTTGCCTTAGAGCCTTAGAGGCACCTTGCCTTACTTGAGTGCTTAGGTGAGCTCCTAGCTCACCCTTGGGCCTTGGCTACCATTAATACACCTTAACTTGTGCCCCTAGGCCAGGGGAATGGGCATGTTGGCATCATTATGCTCCACAAAAAGCTGTCAAGGGCCGATCTATGGCTTACTTCTTATGGGTGTATCCTACTGTCTTCTTTTCTTCTTTACAGGGTGTGCTTGTTAGTGGTAAAACTTATTTCATTGCGTTATTTGTGGCATGGTCTAAACTAAAATTACGCACCGATTATATATTTAGAAATTTGTATATGAGAAGTTATATGGTTCGTCTGGAACTAGACCAGGGTTACATATATTTTATATAATGAATATAGGACAATATGTGAGGTGAGAATGGGCTAGGCGGAAAGAGACTTCTGTGTCCCAAGCCGAGGGATGGTAATATTGGACATGACTCGCAAACATGACATAAACTCAGTAGGTTAGGATTGAGGTTTAGCGGATTCATGTCAGATTCGCGTCGACAAAATCATGTTCCAAGCTTCTAGCGGCCACAATCTGCTGGGGTAACCTTGACGTACTAGAGCGAACTACCAAAAGGCTGCAAGTATAATTAAGTCTCATCTTTTGTCGTGAATGATAATTGAGAACACTTTATTGCACTTGACCATGTTGGGTTCAAAGCAACAACCTCTCTTCCTCTACACCTTGAAGATGGTTGTTGGAGAGGTTGATGAAACAAACTGCTATTTTAAGCTTGCTTTAAGATGCAATAATTGACATGAAATTTACTAGTTTAAATTAGTTTATTACATTTTGAGAAACCTAATCTAATTGAGCTCAATTAAAGGTCATTCATTATATCATTTTTTAGATTCGTAATTAACCTTATACAAGTTTTTAGAGATGTACAAACCAAGCTTTGATTAAACTGTTGTACGTCATAGCAAGGTTGAGACTTGAGAGAACGGACAAGGCACTAAATGATATGTGTTAAACTTGTAATGGCCATGAGCTCAAGTTAATTTATCTTTCTCTATTATATGTTTTGAACGAATAAGTACAAGCTTTTTTTGCCCTTTTATAGGAGTAAGGGAGGAGGAGCTATATGATATCTGTTAAACTTGTAATGGCCAAGACATTGTAATTTATAGATCAATATTTGTGAAAATCCCATTATCTTTGCCACATGCACACCTACTAAATAGTCCTTTGATTAACCAAGTATATGTTTGAAGATCTATCAAATGTAGATGCCTTATTCTCTAGAAAAATGGGCTTTTGTCCTTATTTTTTAAAATATCTAGTATAATGTCCTTGTTTTAAAACTATTAAGTGCTGTGTCCTTGTTTTAAAACTCAATTTAAAAAAAAAAAAAAAAAAAAAATCAAGTTACAGGTGGAACTCGACATTAGCAATGTCGAGTTCTATACATATTTTGCCACTTAATATTTTTTGAAAATTTAAGTGAAACTCAACATTAGCTCTATTTTGAGGATATCAAGTTTTATGTAGAACTCGATTTTGTTAAAATCGAGTTTCAAAATCAAATTCTTTTGTTAAATAGTGACATTGTGCTAGATATTTAAAAAAAAAAAAAAAAAAAAGAAGAGGTCAAAAGCTCATTTTCCCCCTTATTCTCTAACCACAATTTGGAAAGAAAAACTATGATTATACTTATGTGAGGGGTGTAGAGAAAACTACCCAGAAGCGTCATCTAGGCCTGAACGCTTGAATGGACGTGAGCCCACATATGTTACATTTTATGGGCTCCTGTGCTTGGCTTTACAAGCCCAACAGATTCAGTATTTTTTTTTTTTTTTATTGGTAACAATGGAAAATCAATGCCAAAGAGTGTGCACAAAAGTCTAGGTTGCCATCTTCGCCAATTCTGGACTTCTTTGAATATGGTTTCAGGAGCAACTTTGATTTGTAGACTTTGAAACATTCTCTTTTGGATTCGGATATCTTCTAGGAGAATCTCTGCTTCCTTGTTTTTTGTATTTATAGTTGCCAGCTCTTCCGCTAAGTTTTCTAAGCTAACAAGTAAGATAGCTTTTCTATATCCTTCCTTCTAGGCAGCGTAGAGCGCTTCGCGAATAGTTAGAAGATTGTTGGTCTTCTTGTTTCTCGCATGCCATGAGAAACATCTTTTCTTGACGGACTGTCCTAAGTGATTTTTAATCACAAAGGCTCCTCCATCCCAAGTTGTTTTGCTGCAAAGGTTTTTGTTTCCTATGATAATTAAAATCTGTCATTCCTTACAGTTTGAGTAATTTCTGTAATGTCTTTTTTCTTGTGGAGTGTAGTGCTGTTGCTCTTGGAATATCATTGCTTGCATCCATTCACCCTTTAATCTTTGGACTGTACGCAAAGCTTGATGGATGTCTGGCTTTAATTTCTTAAAAATATCTCTATTTCTAATCTTCCAAATTGTCCAAAGAATTGCCCCTAGTTCAATCAATACTTCTATATCCCCTTGACTTTTTATATTACATTTTTCAATTTGTGACTTCATCCAGTTAGCTATATCTATTGTGTACATCAAATGAGTTCTCAGCCCTTGTGCAGCACCATACCATATAGCTCTAGCAAAGTGACATGACATGAACAGGTGATCTAGAGTTTCCTGGTCTTCTCCGCAAACCGAACAAGTCTCATCTATAATTATTTGCTTCTTGACTAATTCGGTTCTTGTAGGTAGTCCACGGTGAAGAATTTTCCACAAGAAAGTAGACACCCTAAAAGGAATCCCCAGTTTCCATAAATTAAGCCAGCTTTTTGTCCTTGTGTGGTCATTACAATTGGCATTTTCTTGATTTATGGCTGTTAACATATTGTAGCCCTTTTTCACTTGGTATTCACCGCTACTATAGAATTGCCAGATTACGTTATCAATGTTTCCAAATTTGGAAAAAGTCGTGCTTAGGATGGCTTTTGCTTCAGGCCTATTATAAACAGTATTAATCAATTCATTATTCCAATTCCCCAATGTTGGGTCCATAAGGTCTTTAACTGTACCATACTGTAGTTGAAGATGATCTAAACTGTTAGCATTCCTTGGCTTGTACCAAAGGGAGTCTCTCAATCTAATATTGTTCCCTCTTCCCACTTGCCACTTTGCTTGCGCTAGTGAGGAGTGTTTGTTTGCCATATATTTTTCCACATCTTGCTGGAGTTTTTAGGAACTCAATCTATTTCCCATATATGGTTGGTCTTGGGGTAATATTTGCTTTTCAAGGTTTTGGCTAGTAACAATTGCGGATTTTGCCCTATCCTCCAGAATTGTTTTGCTACTAAAGCTTTATTGAATGTTTCCGTTTTCCTAATTCCAAGACCCTCATTGCTTCTTGTTTGGCAAATCTTTTCCCAAGCAATTGTGTGAATCTTTTTCTTCTCAATAGTATCACCCCACCAAAAGTCTCGCATTATTTTGTCAATTCGATTGCAAGTATCCTTTGGAAGGAAATGTACTGACATTGTATAAATTAGCATAGCTTGCATGACTGATTTGATCAAAGTGAGTTTGCCTGCTTGGGTCAATAACTTACCTTTCCAGTTCTGTAGCTTACTTTGAATTCAGTCAATAATTTGATTTCCTATTTCCTTCATTTTGGTACATGGGTCAATTGGAATCTCCAAATATTTCCCAATTTTGTTTTTTATCTGAATCTTGAACTTGTGTTGCAAATCTTCCCTTTCTTCAGAATTGCAGTTCGAACTGACAGTCATGACAGATTTATTATCATTTATTTTTTGTCTAGACATTCTACAAAAGCTTTCCAAGACCTCTTTTACTTGCTCTGGAGTTTGTTTGTTTAGTTTCATGAATAAAATGATGTCGTCAGCAAAAAAAATAAGTGTGATATAGGCATCTCTCCTTTGTGTAAGTCAATTCCATGTATGAGTCTTTTATTCTCTATATCCAATAGCATGCAAGATAGTATATTAGCACAAAGAATAAAGAGGTAAGTGGAAAGCGGATCACCTAAGTTGGATTCAGTATTTATTTTTTTATTTTATTTTTTGAGATAAAAGATAGAAATATTTAATAAATTTAACAAAGGAAAAGATGTAATATATCCATCCTATTGTGGGGAGAAGAAAAAGGGGGGGGGGGGGGGGGAACCAAGAAGTAATTATTTAATACCCTGTTAGCACTGGTTTTATTTTTCAATTTGAAATTTTAAAGTTTCAATAATGTCAGTGTAATTTAATCAGTCTAATTTTCTCTTTTAGTACATCTTTATTTTTTTTTTTAGTTCAAGTCATAATGGAAGAGTGAGGATTTGAATCCTATCTCCTTTGAAAACTTTTAAAATTCCAATTAAATTACAAGACTCTTGACTTTTGGTATATCTTTATTAATTATATATAAATTGAAACTAAAGTAAATTAAACTACGTGTCTATCTAGACATTAAAAAAATTTTCCATGTGAATTGCATGTATTACTTTGACAACTTAAGAACTTACAAAACCATTTTATTCATACAAAATTTTTAATAAATAATTATTGTTTAATAAAGATGTAATCATTTTTTTACACTCTAATATACCAATTGATGTTAGGATATTTTTAGAATTAAAATGGAATGTACCTATTTTAGAGTATTCGCATTAATTTGTGTAAAAATTTCTGTCTATTATAGCGTACAAACTTACTTTTTTTTTTATTTTTACATACTTTTCAAAATACCTAATATCAAATTATTTATTTTACACTACATATTATTAAAATCAAATTTTCTTGATTTTTTAAATTGTTTCTCTTTCTTCACACACAACTACCATTTATTATCTTTTTCCATTCTTGAAATACGTAAGAATAAAAAAAATTAATTGCAAAATAAATATTGTCAATATAAATTTATATGGTTACCGTGGCAACTATATAGTTTTTACAGAACTTTATATGACCTGACGTGGGTAAATTTTTAGTTTGGTGGGCTAAAACGTGGTTATCTTTTTATTATACAAGCAATTGATATGACTCTTAATGCTCTGATATTTATTTATTTATTTTACTGAAATTAGAATGGCTTTTTAAAGAGCTAAAATAAAGAAATTATACAAAATCGGATTGTATAAATGCAAAGAGAATCATCCTACTTACCTGCTTTGTGGGCCACATAGGTGAGACTGTGAGGACATGTTCACATCTCGCTGGACCCACAGCAACTTGGGCCTGAATGAATCTACAGGATACGCCAGCGAATTATTGGTTTGACTGTCTCGCTTGTCCACGTGAATGTGACTTGCTCGCTTATCCACGTGTTCGTCTCCTACCTGCTTTGTTGTTAAGTCCTGGGCGCGGGTCAAATGAAACTTCGAGGAACACTTTTTTCAGAAAATTCAAACCACATTTTAAAATTTTATAATAAAAAAAAAAATTTCTACTTCATTTGAAACTGTGAAAATATGACTTAGACTTCTGTCTCCCTTTGATTACAATTTTCCTGTTGCTTTGAGCTATTTTGACATGTGTGGCTTAGATCAAATCATGTCTCTCTATTCAGGGACAGCACCGAAAGTTAGAATTAGGAGGTGGCTTTTTTTGCTGGTTGTGTACAGTAATTTTAACTTTCGATTTTGCGGTTGATTAGACGCTTAGCTGCTGATTGTTTAAAATTTTTTAAAAGTTCATATCATTTGTTTTGGGTAAAATTGATTGGCAATACTTAATTTTTTTTAGTTTTACTATTAGTAATTTTATTGTTGGACTAATTTTTTGGGGCTTGTATATTTTGTTTTAAATTTGATCTTTAAAATGAAGAAAATGTTAGAGTTACAAACTTTTTTACAAATTACTTATGTGATGAATAGTTATTGGTAAGTTTAAAAATAATGTAAATAGTGGGCTCAAATGCGAACCAATAAGAATTTTTTACCTTAATAATTTGTAAAAATGTTATAGAAAATTTGTAATTATAACAATATAACAATACTCTTCAAAGAATTAATGATATTGTTAAGAAAGAAAAAATGTAATTTTATAAAATTAGTACCTATATATATATATATATAATAATGTACTTTTAAAAAAATTTGGAGGGCAATCTAACCATGGCCCCATCCACCAAAAAAAAAAAAAAACCTCTTTCTTGTTTAATTTTCATGGGTTTATTTTGAATATTGAAAAAAAATTCATTTTCCTTAATAATATAACATTTTAAATAGTTATATATTTTCTTTCTAGATGACATTAAACCAATCCAATCGAAAGCTATAAGTATTGAATGAATTTACTTTAAAAGAATAAATAGTTAACAATAAAAATAAGCTAATATTTTTAACCATAGTTAATAATATAGGGGACAGAATACATATTGTACGGAATATATATTTCATTCTTATCAAAAAAGAAAAGAAAAAAGAATATAGATTTCATTTAGTTTAAGCTTTAAAAAAAATACATGGTAAAAATATGACATAAAAGAAAATCGTAAATAAACAAATGTATGGTTATATTATGGATTTGAACCCCCAAAAAAAAAAAAAAAAAATTGAGCCTAAATAATTATTGTAGGGGTGATAGGCTCAAAAGTATGTATCTGTAAAGTATATCGGGCCAGGGGCCCAATCTAAGGACATTAAGTAGTCCGAGGACAAGTAAACACCTTTATAAGAATCCCTATTGGTAAGTGAATAGTTGAAGTATGATCACGATCAACTAAGAGGACAGTCCGAGGATGAATACTTCCTCGGCTGAGAAAGGCCGAGGTCAGAAGGTATGATCTGACACCAAGAGCAACGTCCCGGATGATTCCACTAATGAGGATAAGTGTCCAGAAGGAATAAGACAAAAAAAGGCCATGAAATATCTCAAAGGAAAGTTGTTACCATCGTATTAAATGCTCTGTAGCTAACTCTCTGACTGGATTAATGTGAAAGTAATACCTGAACAGTGGTTTTTAGTTTTACAGCTACTACATAAAGACTTTAGGAAAATGCTAATGGGACAAGTATCAACCAAGGTAGTCAATACCGTACCGGTACCCGGCCGTATCGGCCGGTACGTACCGTACCGATTGCATATCGGTATCGAAACATCAACGTTTTGTACCGGTTTAAAGACCGGCCGTACCGGCCATGTGCCCGCTATACCGGCCAATTTCAGGCAATACCGACCGATACCGGGCGTACCGGCCAGTACAGAATTTTTTTTTTTTTTTTTTAGTTTTGTAATTTTTGAATTTTTGTTAGGGCAGAATGGTAACTTATTTGTATTAACTTATTAGTATTATTTGTTTTCTTAGTATGCAATGGTAACTTTTAAACTTTCTATTTTTTATATTGTGTTTTTTTTTTCTTTTAATTGATACTAAAATCTAAAATCATGAATAATTAGTTCTGAATTGAGGAATTGTTTTATGGTAAACTTTTATATTTATTATAATATATACACAAACACACACATACATACATATATATATATATATATTATTTATAAATATAAAAAAATAGTAATAAATCCGAAACGGTACACCGGTATTAACCGGTATCCGAAATATATCGTACCGCTGGCCAAACCGGTATAGCTTCCGGTACGATATTAACTCCCTTAGTATCAACACCAACCATCTAGTCTGCACGTGAAAGGTAGAGATGAAAGGGGAAGATAGTATAAAGGAAGAAGAGGGTAATGAGAGGAAAGGATCGAGAAATTAAGAGAAAAAGACTGTAGCAATCAAGAATTATATTTGTAACCAAACTTGAGAGAAATATATAAAAACTATTATCCTTAATCTGTGCCGAGGACGATTTTCTTTAATGTAAACTTGTTTATCTTCATTCTCTTGTCATTTGAATCCACTTTAGTGGTTGTTTGATTTATTAAAGTTTAGTTTTTCAACTCACTCTCTATAAATTCATTGTTTTGGGTTTTTTGGGCCTAAGCCCATCCACCTTTTGGGCTAGGGACTCAAATCTGGTCCTTACAATTGATGCTATTTGTGGAAATTTCTGGTGTTGTAGTGAGTTTAACGTCTAACTATGGTAGGTTCAGGTCTTCACTAGGCAGAATCTATGGGGTCTCAACATCAAGATCACTTCCATGATCTTGAATAGAAAAGGGACTAGAAAGGGAGTGTGCATACTACCCATGCTACTAGGAGCCAGTCTCAGGGTGGGAGCCGCATTTCTTATGAGAAGAATGCTAAGGACATGCAGCTGGAGATTGATCATTTAAAGAGGAAGTTGCGCCACGAATGGAAGAGGAAAACTCTTTCCATTTCTGATTTCTCTTCTGACAATGAAGAGGATGGTAGTTATAGACGCAGATCAAGGACTCCTCCTAGTGAGTTTTTATCATATGATGAAGACTATCATCATGAGCGCAGATATAGAAATTCATCTTCTAAAGGCTTGGGGAATGATGCTATGAGTAGGGCGCTCAGCCAAATTTTCAAGTTACCCTTCACGAGCAGAATCGAAGGAGGGAGACTTCCTCGGCAGTTCACCCAACCCACGTTCACCATGTACAATAGTCGAACAGATCCTATAGAGCATGTGAGCCACTTCAACCATAGAATGGCTGTGCACTCTAAAAATGAAACTTTGATGTGCAAGGTTTTTCCCTCCAATTTAGGGCCTGTGGCCATGAGGTGGTTTGTTGGCCTAGGGGCAGGTTCCATTGGTTCCTTCAAGGAACTTACCCAAGCGTTTGGATCTCATTTTATCATGTGCAGTAGGGTTCCTTGGCCCTTAGATTCTCTATTGTTCATGTCTATGCGAGAGGGTGAGACCCTGAAAACGTACTCGAACACTGAGAGATGTTTAATGAGATTGATGGGGATTTTGATGACATGGCTATAAGGACCTTCAAGGTCGACCTGCCCACCAAGCATGATTTGAGAAAATCCTTGACCAAGAAGCCGGTAAGGAGTGTGCACAGGCTCACGGACCGCATTGATGAATACAAGAGGGTCGAAGAAGACCAACAACAAGGCAAGGAGAAGGGTAAGGTTATCCCTCAGGAGAGAAGGGATTTCAGGTCAAACTGCTATAACAATAACAGACCCCGAAGGGATTTTGCTTGACAGTCTGGGTCTACGACTCCTCAGGTGGTTAACACTGTGTTCCAAGAACCAGTGCATCAAGTCTTGGAGAAGATCAAGAACGAGTCATACTTCAAATGGCCAAACAAGATGGGAGGGGACTCCATGAAGCGCAACCAAAGTCTTCATTGCCAATACCACTAGGAGTGGGGGCATACCACCGAGGACTGCAGAACTCTGTGGAACCATTTGGAGCAACTAGTTAGAAATAGAAGGTTACAGTAGTTTTTGTATTAGCCCATCGGGTAAGGAGACCAATCAAGGTTAAGGGCTCAGGAGAACGCTTCTTCAAGACCCTTGTTAGGCACAATTAATGTCATCTTTGCTGCACCTGGAATGACTGATTCTCATCCTTCCAAGGTGATATCTGTAGCTCGGCTACCAGCCAAAAACTTTAATTCTAAGCCGAAGAGGGCTAGAACGAAGATCCGACCAGCGCTGAGCTTTTCGGATGAGGACAAGATGGGAACCATCCAACCACACGATGATGCGTTGGTGGTCACCCTCAGCATAGGGGGGTATGATGTGAAGAGAATGATAGTAAACTAGGGTAGTGGTGCAAAAATTATGTATCTTGATTTGTACAGAGGGCTAAACTTAAAGCTTGAAGATTTGATAGCCTATGATTCACCTTTAGTGAGTTTTTATGGAAAAGTTGTCATCCCAAGGGGTCAGATTAGGTTGCTCGGGCAGGCAAGTTCAGAGGTGGTTGAAGTGGATTTCATTGTGGTGGATGTCTACTCTCCCTACATAGCCATTATCGTCAGACCTTGGCTTTATGCTCTAGAGGCCGTTTCTTTAACTCTGCCTCTGAAGGTAAAGTATCCATCAGGGGACAGGATTGAAGAGCTTGTAGGGAGTCAATCCATGGCTAGGCAGTGCCTCGTCGCTGTAATACAGCATCAGACTGCAGCTGAGTCCTCGGCCTTTGCTAAAGGGGGCTCATAGCAATCAAGGATTTCGGTCCAATTTTCGGATGCGGTGTCGAGAGAGGCAAAGTGTGAGAGATTGGAGGAAATTACTATAGATGGTAATCCAGAGAAGTTTTTCTAGGTCGGATCTCAGTTGTCTCCTTAGGAAAAGGAAGAACTGTTAACATTTCTCGTAAAGAATATCGATGTGTTTGTTTGGAATGCCTATGAAGCTCCTGGGGTAGATCCGGAATTCATTTGTCATCATTTGAATGTTAACCCAGCTATCCTCCCTAGAAAATAACTACCTCAGGGCTCATCTAAGGAGCATTCTGATGCTGTTAAAGAAAAGGTGAACAAGCTAAAGCAGGCTATGGCTATTAAAGAAGTGCTCTACCCTAAATGGTTGGCTAATACAGTGTTAGTAAAGAAGAATAATGGGAAGTAGCGGATATGTGTGAACTTCACAAACTTGAACGAAGCTTGTCCAAAGGACCCCTTCTCTATGCCTCGGATTGACTAGTTAGTGGACGCAACTGTAGGCCATCCTTAGATGACTTTTTTAGATGCCTTTTAAGTGTACCATTAGATACCTTTAGCCTTGGATGACCAGGAGAAAATAACTTTTGTCACTCCCACTGGGAATTACCACTACAGGGTGATGCCCTTTGGTCTAAAGAACGCGAGATCTATCTATCAGAGGATGATGACCAGAATGTTTGAGCCACAACTAGGGAAGAACATTGAGATTTATATAGACGACATGATAGTCAAGAGTAAGTTGGAATCTGAACACGTTATCAACCTCAGGAATATCTTTGAGATCCTGAGGAGGTATAAGCTACGACTCAATACTTCTAAGTGTTCTTTTGGGGTCGAATCAAGAAAGTTCTTGGGGTACTTGGTTACACACTGCAGAATTAAAGTTAACCCTGACTAGATTAAAGCAATCAACAATCTGCAGCTACCTTGGATCCTAAAGAGGTCTAGAAGCTAACAAGGATGACCGTTATTCTAAACTAATTCATCTCTCGGTCAGCAGACAGGTGTAGACTTCTCTTTCAATAGTTAAACAAGTGAAAGGGATTTGAATGGACCGAAGAGTGTGTCCTGGCTTTCTAGCAGTTGAAGGAATATTTTTCTCGGCCACTCATTATGTCCAGACTCGAGATGGATGAGGTTTTGTTTGCCTATATTGCTGTGGCTTCCCACGCGATAAGCTTGGTACTTGTACGGGTTGATAGCGGTGTATAGAGGCCAATTTATTATGTGAGCAAGTCACTGCATGAGGCCGAAATCCGCTACTTACCACTAGAAAATACCATTTTGGCAGTAGTACATGCTACGCGTAAGCTCCCCCACTACTTCCAATCACACATAGTTGTCATCCTAACCTAACTCCCGCTCAGGTCTCTACTTCGGAGTACTGATTACACAGGGAGGATAGCAAAGTGAGTACGATCTTAAAGGCTTTTGATATCAAGTACATTCCTCGCACCTCTGTCAAGGGTCAGGTCCTCGTCGATTTAGTGGCTGAGTTTGCTAAAACCCTTTAGAAGAAAGAGTAAAGAAGCAAAACATGGATGGAAAATCGGTTGGTACAATCTCCTTACAAAAACCTTTGTCTTGCAAGGTCTACGTTGATGGTGTGGCAAACCACAGAGGATCTGGAGTGAGGCTAGTTTTGATATCTCCTGAGAGAATTACAATTGAGAAATCCTTAAGATTAGGCTAATCGGTCACAAACAATGAAGCTGAGTATGAAACTCTACTGGTAGGGATAACCATGGTTCAGAAAATGGGTGAAAAGGCAGTGAAAATATTCTCTGATTCAAGGCTAGTTGTGGGGTAAGTTCAAGGAAAGTTGGAAACCAGAGATCTCAAAATGCAGGAATATTTGAACCAAGTTAGACACTTACAATCTGGATTTGAGTATTTTAATTTGTCACAAATCCCTAGAAGTAGAAATACACATGCTGACTCCCTTGCCACGCTAGTAACCTTCTCGGCACAAAGTTTACCTCGGGTGATTCTTGTGGAAGACTTATGTAAACCCACTGAGGTGGGGAAAAATGTGATTCATGTTCATCAAATAAAGGTAGGTCCTAGCTGGATGGACTCTATTGTGCTATTCCTTAAGAAAGACATCTTACCCGAGAATAAGTCCAAGGCCGACTAGGTATGGAGAAAGGCTCTTCGGTTTTGGCTGTTCGAGGACCAAAAGTTATATAAACGCTATTTTTCTGGACCATATTTGTTGTGCATACACCCTAAAGCAGTTAAGCTACTCCTAAAAGAATTACATTGAGGGATTTGTGGAAGCCACACAGGGGGCAAATCTTTGTCTCACAGGGCCCTTACTCAAGGATATTGGTGGCTAAACATACAGAGGGAAGCACAAGAATACGTGAAGAAGTGTGATCAATGCCAGAGATTTGCCCCAACATTCACCAACCCGGAGAAGCCCTTAATCCTTTATCCAGTCCTTGGCCTTTCGCTCAATGGGGCTTGGATATTGTAGGGCCTTCCCCTAAGGCAGCGAGGAATAAGAGATATTTATTGGTCGACACGGATTACTTCACAAAGTGGGTTGAAGCTAAACCACTGGCAAACATGAAGGTCGTGGATGCCAAAATATTTGTTTGGAAAAAGTATTTTCCCTCGGTTTGGAGTCCCTCATACACTCATCTCGGACAATGGATTTCAGTTTGATAGTAAAGCCTTTAGAGGGTACTGCTGTGACCTGGGAATTACGAATAGGTATTCCACTCTGGCTTATCTATAGGGGAATGACAGGTTGAGACTGTCAATAAGGTCATAGTGAGTGGACTCAAGAAAAAACTAGATGAAGCGAAGGGAAAATGGGTGGAAAAGTTGTCACACGTCCTTTGGACATACCAGACTACACCTCGTAGGTCCACTTGGGAGACCCTCTTTTCAATGACTTATAGGGGCCGAGGCTGTTATTCCTTTAGAGACTGGATTCTCCACACTGAGAACAAGTTCTTTTACTCCGAGTAATAATGATGAGCTATTGGAGAAGAGCTTAGACTTAATTGAAAAATGAAGAGAAAATGCCATGGTCCAATTAGCATACTATCAACACAAACTCAAGTAGGGTATGACTCAAATGTTAGGTTAAGGCCACTGGCACCTGGAGACCTGGTATTAAGAAAAGTTTTAGGAACTACAAAGAACTCAACATAGGGAAAATTAGGACCCAACTGGGAAGAGCCATATCTTATCACATTAGTGACTGGAATAGGTGTATATTATCTTGAAGATTTAAATGAAAAAGTTGTACCCTGCCCCTAGAATGTAAATAACCTGAGAATGTATTATTATTAATGAAAGCTTTCTTTACCATATTTTTTTCATTATATTATGCGTTATGTTTTCTACCATTTGTTTGAATATCAAACAGAACCTCGGTCATGCTTGTCTCTTCGGACCACATATCTTGAGTAAATTGATATTCTAAATTATTTCTTCTAAGTATCAAACAGAACTTTAATCATTTCTGGCTCCCCAAACCACATACCTTGGGTAAATTGATATTTTAGGTTAGCTATCTAAGTATTAAATAGAACCTTAACTATGTTTAGCCCCTCGGACCACATGCTTTGGGTACATTTTAATACTTTCTGACATCTATCTAAGTATTAAACAGAATCTTAGCTATGTCTAGCTCCTCGAACCACATGCTTTGGGTAAATTAATATTTCATACCATTTTTCTAAGTACTAAACAGAACCTTAGTTATGCCTAACTTCTCGAACCTCCTACTTTAGGTAAATTAATACTCCCTGACATCCGTTTCAGTATTAAACAGAATCTTAGTTATGCCTGACTCCTTGGACCACATGCTCTAGGTAAATTAATACTCTCTGACATCAATTTCAATATTAAACAAAACCTTAGCTATGTCTGGCTCCTTGAACCACATACTTTGGATAAATTAATACTTCCTATCATTTTGCCAAGTGTCAGGGCATAACCTTAGTTATTTCAGAGTTTTTGGATTACATACTTAAGGTAAATTAGTACTTTTTATTGATTACTTGAATGTCAAATATAATCAGCCACTCTAAACAGCAAAGATTTTCACTGTGATGACAGACTCAAGTGGGTGCTCATAAGCATCACTTAAAGCATTTGCAGGCATACCTGTATCTATTTGAGAATTGATTATTCCTCTGGTCCTTTAAACTTACTAATGAGTAGGGAACAGAGTAAGTTTAAGCCTTTATGTATGCTACATCATTGTGTATGTTCTTGAAGTTAAAATTATACTTTGCCGGGATGATAAACTTAGTAGATTTAACTTGTTTTGCCGCTGACCATATGAAATGGGATAAATTTTCTACTACTTATGCAGATTAATGAGAAGAGTTTTACCTTATTACTACGTTCATTAAGCATTAGATAAGATAGAAATTATACCAACACCAATGTGAGAATTACAGGAGGAAAGAAAATGTGCATAACTTTCATTAATAAAAGCCTTAAAGCAAGGTAGATTGAATACAAAAGGGAAACTTGGTTACAAACTTTGAAAACCAAAACAGAAGTTGAAGAAGAAAAAAAAAAAAAAAAAAAAAGGACCTATACTAAAATCTACTTCCTTTTTATTACAATTTTTCCTTGGGACGGGGCCTTGGACTGGGGGGCTGCAGCCTCCGAGGATCCTTGGTCTGTGCCTTTGGGGTCACCTTTGGCAACTAGTGGAAGAGTTATAAGAACAATCTCCATCCTGGGTGCCTCCTTGTCTTTAGTAAGATCTTAGGGAGTTGCCGAGGGCTTGGTGGCATCAGGAGCCACTCCCTTAGTCACCTCAGCCTCTTTCCTATTCACCCCGGCCTGAGGAGGGAGGAACCTTATTGGGGCCGCTCTTCTTAGGATCTGTCACCTCGGGAGGGGTGTCTGCCTTGAAGCTGCTAGAGAAAGAGGCACGAATGGCTTGAAGGTAGTAGACACTTTTTGCCTTCCTAGGTACAGAAGAAGCCTCAACCCCAGCTTGGTTGAGAGCTTCATTCCATACTTGGAAATAGTAAGTCTTACATACCCCCGAGACCTCAGCCCTAAGGGCTTCCTCGTTCTCAGCCACTCCTATATCATATCCTTGCTACTCAACCTCCTCCCTAGCTTTTTTTGCCTCCTCCTTGGCCTTCTCTGCCTGAGCTTTGGCCTTTTCAACCTCCTCCAACTTTTTCTTCAGGACAATGATTTGCTCTTTGGAGGCTACAAGCTGGTCCTCGGCATTACGAAGAAGTATCCTTTGGCCTTCAGCTTGCCTCTCAGCGCTGTCCAAGGTAGCTGCAGCACTTTTTCTTTCCCTCTCCTCCTCAACCAGCTTGCTCTTAAGCTCTTGAACACTTTTTTCGACCATGTGGAAGGCATTAACGGCCGCTATCCTTCTCCTATCTTCTTCCTTCATCTTTCGATGGGAATAATTCACCATCTCCTCGGTCCTAAATGTGGCTTGGATGGCCTGGAAGGGAAGAAAGGTACAATTAAAAAAAAAAAAAAAAAAAAAAAGAAAAGAAAGAATACTTACCATAACTAGGTCCCTCTTCAAGCCGAGGAAGACCTTATGCTGCCTCATGGATCTAAGGCCAGTCATGTCCTTAGGAAGCAACAAGGAGTGCTCCACGGCATCAGGAACATACCCAATCGTGCCCTACTAGAAGTCTCGAATGGAGGCATCGCTAAGAAGGGGAGCTCTTTCTAGCTCCATGTGTGGGGCCCAGGCTGGGGCTGCAGCTCGGTGGTTAACCCTTCTTTCTCCCTCGTTAGCTGACCTCGTCTATATCCCTCTAGGCTGCTTGGCCCCCCTTTGGGGCTCAATCTCTTGGGAAGGCTAGGTTCTCCCAATTTCTACCACTTCCTTACCCTTTTCCTCCCTCTTCCTCTTATGGTCAACTGGATCAGCTCGGAGGAGTTGGGTGGGTGGAGCAAGGGGGGAGCTTTGTCTGGGCCACTTCTCAAGAGCGTCTCTCCCTGGCTGGGACTCCAACAACTACTGTAGGGTGGACCTCGGTTTTCCTTGGATCTCCATGTCATCTGATATAGGAGTAGATCCTCGGTGGTGGCTAGATTGGGATGGGGAAGACTACCCGAGATCACCAGGTGAAGCGTCCAAGGACAAAGCTTGATTAAAAACCTCAAAGTCGTCCTCGGAATCGGACACTTCAACTACTTCTTCTTTTTCTTCTTCCTTTTCCTTGATGATGGGATGGGAAGAGGAAGCCTCTACCTTAGGTATACCTTCGGGTATGGGGTTGGTGGTGAGAACGCCTTCGGGGATTGAGCTAGTGATCAAAAAGTCAGGGGCAGCAACGCTGATCCAGTGCAGACATGGGTCCTTTGCCTTGATTACGCACTTCGACACCTAAAAGCTCTTGGAAATGGGAATGTAATCCAAGATCAAGTGGGCAGCCCTTAGTCGTCCGTCTGTGTGGACAAACACCTCAGTTTTCAAGATTTTGTCCAAGTGTTGCTGGTTCACTAGACTGAAGTTAGGAATGGCAGCTCTCTTACCTGCAAACCAACAAGAGAAACAAAAAACATCATTAGCAAAGGACAACTCAAATCAAAAGAAATTTTCAGGTACAAACACAAACAAAGGAAAAAGAAAATGGGGTAACTATGAAATTGTAAACCTAGACCTAGAACCCCACCTGGTTTCCCCTTTCTTGTCGGACAGGGGAGGCCATCGTGCCACTCCCCCGATATGATCAAGAAATCCTTTTTTAGGCCTTTATTGGAATCGAGGAGGCATTGGATGAGCTGACCTTGGGGTACCTAGATTTTAGGTAATACCCCTGCCCCTTTAAGTGATGAAGGTTGTAAATCCAATTAACGTTGTGGTGTGTCAGGTTTAAGCTCATTCTCTCGTTAAGAGCATCTACACTACCTAAAATTCTGAACATGTTGGGTGCACACTGGGTGAGAGCTAACCTATGGGCTCTAAGGTAGTCCCTAGTAACTACACCTATGGGGATTCTCATCCCTCCTTCTATAAAGGCAATCATCGGAATTACTACCTCTCCCTCTTACCTGTCTTTGTGCCATTGCACCTCTTTACAGTACCTAATGGCTACTCCCGGAGGGATCCTATACTGAGCCTTAAAGTCCTCTAAACCCTCCTCAGAGTCTACCAAGTGAGCGAATCTACTCATTCCTAAGAAAAGCTTGGAGGAACTAAGAAGGTTGAGATAAGTGAGAAGAGTCGATGAGGAAATGAAACAAAGAAAAGAAAAGTATATGGAAAAATAAAGTGAAAGGAAGTATGAAGACCTTACCAAAAAAAAAAAAAAAACTCTCCTTGGACAAGCTCTTGGTATTTGTAAGGGCAAGAACGAGTTAGGTAAGTTGCAGGTTCAATGTATGAGCTCTAAAGTGAAGTGAATGTTAAAGAAAGAAGAATGATTGATTTAGGCAGTATTTATATCAAAAGGATAGCTACAAGTGAGAAAAATCCTTCCCCGTCTTTAGCGAAATCCTCAGCAGTTGGATTCGCATCACACCGTAGAACGTGAGGGACAAGGAGCCGTAAAAATTTAATAAAGGCGTGTCTCGTATACCGAAACGTCAGGAGCTTGTCTTGGGCAATTAAAAAGGCGTCTACACAAGCATAGGTGACGTGTGATGAGCACAAACTAACTAAGGTGACATCGAGATCCTCCTTTCTTCTCAAGGAGCCAGAATGAAGAATCTCGAAGGGCTATTATAGGGGTGATAGGCCCAGAGGTACATATCTGTAAAGTATATGCCAGGGGCCCAATCTGAGGACATTAAGTAGTCCGAGGACAGGTAAACACCTTTATAAGAATCCATATTGGTAAGTGAATAGTTGAAGTATGATCACGATCAACTAAAAGGACAGTCTGAGGATGAATACTTCCTCGGCTGAGAAAGGCCGAGGTCAGAAGATATAGTCTGACACCAAGAGCAATGTCTCGGACGATTCCACTGATGAGGATAAGTGTCCAGAAGGAACAAGACAAAAGGAGGCCATGAAATATCTCAAGGGAATGTTGCTCTCACCGCATTAAATGCTCTGCAGCTAACTCTCTGACCGCATTAATGTGGAAGTGATACTCGAACAGTAGTTTTCAGCCTTACAGCTACTACACAAAGACTTCAGGAAGATGCTGATGGGACAAGTATCAACACTAACCATCTGGTCTGCACGTGGAGGGTAGAGATGAAAGGGGAAGATAGTATAAAGGAAGAAGAGGGCAATGAGAGGAAAGGATCAAGAAATTAAGAGAAAAAGATTGTAGCAATCAAGAATTATATTTGTAACCAAACTTAAGAGAAATATATAAGAACTGATATCTTCAGACTGTGCCAATAACGATTTTCTTCAGTGTAAACTTGTCTATCTTCATTCTCTAGTCATCTGAATCCACTTTAGTGGTTGTCTGATTCATTAAAACCCAGTTTTCCAACCTATTCTATACAAATTCATTGTTTTGGACTTTTTAGGCCTAAGTCCATCCACCTTTTGGGCTAGGGACTTAAATCTGGTCCTTACAATTATATATGTTTATAGTTATTTCTTTTATTATATTCTAATTTAGCAACATACTTACGTTATCTTTTTTTCTTTTCATTTTTTTCCTATATTTTACAAGTTTATTAAAGATAATATTTCATATATTATTCTAATTTAGCAACATACTTACGTTATTTTTTTTTCTTTTCATTTTTTTCCTATATTTTACAAGTTTATTAAAGATAATATTTCATATATTCCCTCATTTACTTACTTAGTCCTCACAAAATAAATAGTGTTTATTGTCTCATGTTTTTAAAATTTGAAATCAATTTTTTATTTAAATATAATATATATACATACATACAGATTATATATGGTGATAATATATATATATATATATATATATAAAGATCTAATCATTCAAATTGTATAAAAATATTAATTGAAAAAAGCAATTCAAGATTATAATAAAAATATGAAAAGTATTGATGTGTAATGACAAAACAAAACATATATTGATTTCAACAATTTCATTTTTATATATAATGACAAAACATCATAACAAACTAACAATTTTATTATTCATAAAATTATTAAAGTGAAGTTAAGAGTGTTATTAAACCCAGCCTGGCCCAGTTGGTTTGATCGCTAACCCGATGACCCGGCACATAGACCGATCTGAGTCATCAATTGGTAATTTAAATAAGAGAAAATCTAAAAAAATATAAAAAAAAATGCATTATTCTCTCACTTTTCTACCAATTCACATTACTCTATTAATCACTTTTCACTATTTCAATTTCCCAAACTTGCAACTGTGCATAAATTTTCTGCTATGAACAGATCACTTTTTAGTTTCGTATAGCTAGTTATCATATAGATATTAGTATATCAATATATGTTATATAGTTTATTGCTTAAACCTTATTTTCTTTTCTTTTGTTAATGCTTTTTGTGTTTTATTTGTTTAATGCTTTAAGTCTTTAACATTTTTTTTCTCTTCTTTTATTTACATAGTTTGAGATTTGCCTTTTTTCTTTTTTTAATATACAAGATTTAAAGACATGTAATAAAGTTTTATTTAGCAAAAACTTTGTTGCAATCGTATGACATTCATTTATTTCACTTGTGAAGTTTATAAAATTTTTAATGCTATTACTTGTAAAACCTTGATTTTGAATTATAATAGCGAGTTTAATTTAGGCATATGCCTTTTTTTTTCTTTGTTAATTTACATATTCATGTTATGATTTCTCAAACCTATATATATATATATATATATAATTTTTAAAATCTTTTTATTCGACCCTGTGGTTCGACTATTACTCACTAGTTGAACTAGTGACCCAGCTTATAAACCAAGTCAACCTCTGGTCCGGCTTTAAATAAGTTGAAGTACTTTTTTTCTTTAAGTAAAACGCATATGTACACCTATTTTATTATGTTTTAAACCAAAACTGTATGGCATAAGGATCCCCAAGCCCACTTGGGCCCTAAACTTCGACCCAACGGTATGGCCCATGACCCCACTCCCTTTGTCCGACTCCAGGCCCTAAGCCCTCTAGGGCCATAGACCCAGGCCTCATGCCAGCCTAGAGCCCATTAAGCAAATACTCTTAACCTATACGCATCATGTTTCATCACCTAGACCTTGCCCGGTAAACCGTATCCCGAGCAAGACTGCAACTGTTCGAAGTACCACATCCCGACTACCCGACAGTACCTTGGAGAGTATCGCCGCTGAGCGGCTTTTCTGAAGTGGGAGGCAGTTCTGATGCCACTTCTCTCACTCCCACCTAAACACCCACTTAAAGGCAATGGAATTGGACCTCCAAACCCACTAATAACCTAAAGTAATCATAACCTCTCCACTAATTTGGAGCTATAAATAAGAAATGAGGATGAGGAATGGGGGTTGGGAACTCTGGGAAGAATATTAAGAGAAGTGAGCAAATATTCATAGGGAGCCAAGGAGCGGTCCTGTGAGGGAGGGAGAAAGGCTTGAGGAAAAAGAAAGGTATTTGGGTCCGCCAAGCATAGGGCCACCCATATCAGGAAACACAAAAGCCTACAAAACAAATAGATTATGAGCCCAAGCAGAGGTTAAGCTCAATAGCCATATTTTAGGTACGCACAAAAACATACCAACATTAATTGATATTGAACACACATAATAAGAAATACATATATAAATATAATTTTTTACAAATTTATATTCCGATTGACACCTATCTTAATCCTTAGTCAAAAACCTTCGCCATGGCCCGTGGATTCAACCACCTCCCCCACCCCCTCTTTCCTCCCAAAAATACAAATGCAGTTAGTGCCTAATCCTATTAATTAGTAAACTAATAATGGGATTAGATTAGGGTCAACCAATTTACCTTAGAAGGCCAATTCTAAACCAAAGGGATCTTATCAAGCTGATAGCGAATTAGCGAAAAAAAAGGATTATATAGAAGATATATGACAAATGGGTTTGGTGTCGACCACATGGCCATTTGTGATGACAAGGCAGTGCGTCTGCACTATTACCATTGCTTATTCTTTTTAATTGATAATTAGTCCATTTAGTGGCGATTAGGGGCAATTTGTCAAGCTTAATGTACACCTTTAATTCTTTACTAGTGGTCCTTACTAGACTTTCAAACTTTGATTTTTGCTTACTTAAATGTGGACCATGCTATGTCCCTTAAAATATTTATAATGATTACCTCATATTTTATTTATATCGCTTTCAACTCAATTTTGGTGTCAAATGTATATGTTTAGAAAACACAAACATGGACTCGGGTATAGATACAATACAACAATACGAATTTTTTTTGAAAAATTATAATATGAAATGGCTAGTACGACACGAGTATGACATTTTAAATAAAGTTTAGGTGCTTCCTTTTTGGTATATGTTTCCTTCGTTATACAAACAAAATTAATACTGGCTTGATAAGGATAAAATTAATCAGAAATCTAATGGAAGCATCTTATATTTAAGGGTAAGGTTGCTGTTAGGTTCTAAAAGTTTAGAACAATTGGCAAATCGTGAACACATAAGAACATACAAGCTGTAGAAAGAAGATTTCAGAATTTGCTTGGTTCGATCGATCGAAGAACAAGCTCGACCGATCGAAAGTCATATCTGATGAATTTTAATTAAACCCAAATAGCAGTTCAAGCTCATTAAGGATTAAGGTTTGGGTTTCAAATCTACTTCTCCCAGTATATAAAAGAAACCCTAAACACGTTTTTATGAGGCTTTTCAAAGAGAGAAGAGTGTACCTCTTTTGTATTTAGGGTTTTGTTCCTAAAAAGCTCTCTCATATCTTTTACTGGTGTTATTACTTGAAGAATCTTAAGATCCGGTGTTGTAGAAGTTGCTGCCTTATCTAGTCATCAAAGGTGCTGATGATCTAAACCTTCAAGGGTGGTTTTGGAGTCACAAACAGGAGAGTTTGTGTTGCTAAATCTTTGAGTGGGATCTCAAAGTCACAAACGTGGATGTTTATGTTTTGCAAAGGCCAAGGAAAGAAGTAGTCCATGGAATCGGAACTATTATGGGGTCGTGGTAGTAAGTTTTCTACTCGATGTAGTAATAGGATGTTAGTAGTCTAAGTCGCTATTGTAAAACTTCAATTCTTTCATAGTGGATTTGCTGTTTTATCTTGAGGATAGCTAAGTTAAATTCTCTCCAGGTTTTTTACCGGTTTGGTTTTCCTGAGTCATCATATCTTTGTGTTATTTATATTCTGCACTTTATATTGATATGATTGTATGATTATGTTAACCTAAGATCTGGAATTTTGACTAAGTAATAACTTGGCTTGTTAACTTAGGTTAATTCAATTGTATTTTAAGGGGTTTAAAGTTAACTAAATTAATCCAATTGTATTTTAAGGGGTCTAAAAACTCACATTTGCATCCATAAACCTTTTTTTTTTTTTTTCCTTTGTGAGAATTACGGGTATATAATTTTTCAAACTTAAGCCGTACAAAATGGTCGAACTTCTATTAAATCAGAAGGACATTGGCGATTGCAACCATTAACTTATTCCGTCATTTCATGAATTTAATTATAGCATGAGTGACGAACATCCAACAAAAATTCATTAATTTGTACGGATATTATATTTTATTATCTTATTCCATTACCTTGTCCTTTATTATTATTTTCAGTAAACATGATAAGGAACCTCTATCATGTTGTCCGAATCTAATTGTTTTGTTTTCCAATATTTTTAATATATTTAACATATTGTGGTTGTTTTACGGAACTTTTCGAACCCTAGTGGTGATAGTGGTTGCCCACAACTTAAGGTAAGGATCATTATGATTATAGCCTCCACTTTACACAATAAACTCTGGACTAATTATTAACCTAAGTATAAACATGCAATTAATTTTTTCCAAGTGGCTCAAGAAGATGGTATAAGAAATAGTTTTATATTGAGCTTTGATGCCTCATGTCTATATTAGTTTTAAGTGTTTGTCATGGTTCTTACTTCTTAGAAGAGGAGGAAAAAAAAAAAAAAGGATTCCTCGATCTATGTCAGGTGATTCTTGCAAGATTTTTAATCACAGACAAATTTGAAAATTGGACTAGTTTTTATTATAATCTAAATTGATATTTAATCAATTAAACTATGAATCTTGTTAAAGGTTGTCAAATATGATTGGCTGCTAACTTCGAAGGAACACACCAGTTCTCTAACCACCATTGGACTACATAATAGATTAAAAATTTGATATATGGATAAATTATATGTTTGTCAATCTCACCCGAAGTAATCATTGAAAAGGAATGTAATATTTTTTATTATTGCATTGTCATTACTTATTATATATATACAAACATAAGAAAATAATCCCTACAGTCAAAGAATGATAACTTGTTGGTTTTTGTATTCTACTGAGCATGGAAGAAAGGGTTCATTGTGTTGTGAATTTTTTGCCCTATTTGTTAGTTTTTTTAATCTCTCTCTCTCTCTCTCTGTTTATGGATTAGTTATTCACTAATGTTTTAACTCTATTTTTTTAATATTCTTTTATCATTTCCAAATCATGTGAAGCATGCCACACGTATAGGATTTTTTTTTTTCCTCTGTTGTAATCGAGAAAAAATTTAAATCTCCTATTTTCTTATTCTTTTCAATTGAGTTGTGCATATTTTTCTCATTTGTAAGAATGTTATACTAATAGAGGGATAATTAAATCTCCCATTTCTAGATGAAAGAAAAACTTGTTCGTAAGCATCGATTCAACAGTTGCTTTATTACTTTTTTTTTTTTTTTTTTGAAAACATGTTTTTACTTATATATGTTGGTGTTTGTTTGCAGAGCGAAGCACATGACTCCACAACTTATTAAGAATCCTTTCACAGAGAGTAGAAAACCGGGAGAGATGTGGAAAGTGTTTTTAACTTTTTATCATTACACATGTTCTATACTTGTGAATTCTGATTATAATTATATTACCCTGATTTTTTAAGCAAATTGTATTGCCCTTATTTATTGATAGGAGCAATACTACAAACACACACACAAAATCCTAATAATTTAAGTTGACAACTTTTTACTGATTTTTATGTGGACACACCACTAATGTTTTTTATTTATAGAAGCAATTCTACAAACACACCCAAAAAAAAAAAAATCACAATAGTTTAAGTTGACAACTTTTTACTGATTTTTATGTGGATGCACCACTAATGTTATTTTTTTTTTACTTACCACCAATAATTTGCCACTGTAAAGGCACTTATACAAGATGAAGTAAAGGCTCAAGCACAAGACAACAAGGCTGATGATAGAGTCACTGAAGCTAATGATAAAGCAGCTGGTAAACGACATGTAGTATAGTTGTAATAGGCTGAACTACAAGTAGCATAATGAAGGGTAAGAGGCTGTACACGTGTCAGTGATCTAGAATGGATTGATTAGGATTTGTTATTCCATTCCACAATATACGGATACAGTTAGGGATATATATATTTGGGATTGTATCAGATATTTTGTGATCAATAACAGAATTTCTCATTTCCTTTGGAATCACTTCTCTTCTCTAAATTTCCTCTGTTTTCTTCTTCATTTTCTATATTACTTTGCTGTGCTTTTCATGGTATCAGAGCCTCCATTAATGGCTTCTGCTCCGAGCTCCAGTCCTTCAACAACTTCTTCAACCGCTTCAGCCACAAGTTCTTTGGTAAATCCTTCGTTGCTTCTCTTGTCAAGTATGTCGAGCATGATGACCGTGAAACTCGATTTCACCAATTATATCGTCTGGAGGCATCAGATCGGTGTGATTCTTGAGGCCTATGCGATGATCGGTTTTCTTGACGGTTCATGTGTAGCTCCTGATTCTTTCTTGAAGGATAGCTCTGGAAATTTTACTGGAGAATCTAATCCAGAGTATATCAGTTGGAGAAGCAGAGAGCAAGCACTTTTCACCTTTATCAATTCTACGTTATCTCCATCAGTTCTAGCTCTCACAGTGGGTCAGAGATCTGCGAAGGCAGTCTGGATTGTGCTTGAAAAGAGGTTTGCTTCTGTATCTCGTTCTCATGTTTTAAGCTTGAGGAATGAATTACTGAGTATTAAGAAAGGTCCTGAAAGCATGGATAATTTCTTTCAAAGAATCAAAGAAGCTAGGGATAGATTAAGTTCTGTTGCTGTGTTGGTTGATGAGGAAGAGATTATACATTTGGTTTTAGAAGCTTTACCAAATGAATATAGTGCATTTTGTTCTGCTATAAGGACCCGTAATGATATAGTTACTATAGAGGAATTGAATACATTGTTGAATGCAGAAGAAAGAGCCATTAAGAAGAAGTCTGAGACTAGGGATATACCTATGGCTATGTTTCTTCAGAGTGGTTTTAATCAGAATACCACTAGAGGAAGAGGTAGAAATGGAAATCAGAGGGGTCGTGGCAGAGGATTTAATAATTTTGGCTCTAATTTCGGGTTTAATCATGGTCAATCCTCTGGTAATGCAAATGGTATTCTTCAACTTCCTACTTTCCAACACAAGAATGGTTCTGGTTTTCCCTCTTTTCAGCCTCAAGGCTCATCTCAGTCTTCAAGACCTACTTGTCAAATTTGTGGCAAGAATGGTCACACTGCCTTGGATTGTTACCATCGCATGAATTTTGCCTATCAAGGCAGACATGCTCCATCCAAATTGGCATCAATGGCTGCTAGTGCTATGACAGCTACAGCTAACTCTGCTTCATCACATTCCTCAAGCTGGCTTACTGATACAGGGTGTTCTGATCATGTCACTCCTGACCTTTCTCAGCTCTCTCTGACATCACAAGCTACCAATGGTCAAGAATCTGTTACTGTTGGAAATGGGCAAGAATTGCCTGTGACTCATGTTGGAAATGGTAAGCTTCAAACCCCTTCTCATTGTTTTCGTTTAGACAATATTCTTAGGGTTCCTGATTTGGCTTCCAATCTTTTATCTGTTCACAAACTATGTTTACAAAACAATGCCTTTTGTTATTTTGATGCCAATCAGTTCTTAATTGTGGCTTTGGCTACGGGGAAGGTTCTTTATCAAGGCCTGAGTAAGGATGGTGTATATCCCATTCCTTTTCCCTCACACCTCTCTGCTGATTCAGCCATTTCTTCATCTCTTGCTTTCAAGTCCTCTGTCCATGCTCCTGTTTCCAATGAGGCAATGCTGTGGCATCAAAGACTTGGTCACCCATGTTCCAAGCTTCTTCATTCTGCTTTATCTTTTCTCAATAATCATGTTGCAATTTCTATTCATAGTGACATTTGTTCCCAATGTAAGTCTTGTATAAGTGCTAAGATGCACAAACTTCCTTTTCCACAACATGTTAAATCTAGTTCTTGTCCTTTACAACTTGTACACAGTGATGTTTGGGGCCCTGCTCCTGTTCCTTCTGTACTTGGATATAAATACTAT
Organism: Quercus gilva; assembly: GCA_023621385.1. NCBI lineage: Eukaryota > Viridiplantae > Streptophyta > Magnoliopsida > Fagales > Fagaceae > Quercus > Quercus gilva. Next base: position 17,208,157 of record CM042474.1, read on the forward strand.
GTCATTTTTGTTGATGACTTTAGTAGATTTACCTGGCTGTTTCTTCTTAAACAAAAGTCTGAAGTGTTTACTGTTTTCTTGCATTTTAAAACTCTTGTGGAGAATCAACTTGGAGTTAAAATCAAAACCCTTAGGACTGATGGTGGGGGTGAATATGTTAATAATTCTTTTAAATCCCTTTGCTTAGATCATGGTATTCACCATCAGCTTTCCTGTCCTTATACTCCTCAGCAAAATGGAGTTGCTGAAAGAAAGCATAGACAAATTGTTGAAAGTGGTTTGTCCATGCTGTATCAGTCCAACCTTCCTTCCTCCTATTGGTGTTATGCCTTTAGCACTGCCATCTACCTGTCCAATAGACTTCCTTCCTCTGTGTTAGACTTTAAGTCTCCTTGGGAAATGTTATTTCACTCTCCTCCTTCTTTAAATAATCTCAAAACTTTTGGTTGTGCTTGCTTTCCACTTTTAACCCCTTATACAGCCCATAAACTTCAGCCTCGGTCTTCTAAATGTATTTTCTTAGGGTATCCTCCATTATCCAAGGGGTATATTTGTTTTGATCCTAATACTCAAAAGGTCTATATCACTCCACATGTCCTTTTCCATGAGTCTGACTTTCCTATTCTCCCCACATCTCCATCTGATTCTTCTGTTCATATCTCTTCTGTCCAGCCTTCTTTGGACCTTTGGATCTCTACACTTTTACCCGGTTCTTCTATTTCTCCCTTGTCTGCTGTTTCTGCAACTTTACCTACTGTCTTTTCACCTTTATCTGATTCTAATGAGGGTTGTACTGTACCTACTGCTGCTCCTACCATTGTTACTTCACCATCTTCTGATATTATGCCTTCCTCGGGTCCTATTGAGTCTTCCTCTTCTGATATTTCCACTTCTATTGTGCCCTCTGCATCAGTTGTCCCATCTGCTCCTCATTCCCTTCCCAATACTCATTCTATGCTTACCAGATCCAAACATGGCATATTCAAGCCCAAAGCTTATGTTGTTGTGAGAAATTATGTTCATGAGGAACCTCCTACTTTTCATATTGCTTCTAGATTTCCACACTGGATTGAAGCTATGGATTCTGAGTACAATTCCCTATTGAAGCAAAATACTTGGTCCTTAGTCCCTCTTCCTACTGATAAGAATGTGGTTCATTGTAAGTGGGTGTACAAAATTAAAAGGGGCAGTGATGGGTCCATTGCTAGGTATAAAGCAAGGTTGGTTGCTAAGGGATTCCTACAACAATATGGCTTGGATTATGATGAAACCTTTAGTCCAGTTGTTAAGCCTGCAACTGTCAGGATTGTCTTAGCTTTGGCAGTTCAGAATCATTGGTCCTTGAAGCAGCTGGATGTTTCTAATGCCTTCCTACATGGTGTGCTTCAAGAGGAGGTTTTCATGTCCCAGCCTCAAGGTTATGTGGATCCTGTTCATCCTGAATATGTATGCAAGCTTCACAAAGCAATTTATGGCCTTAAACAGGCTCCTAGGGCCTGGTTTGATAGCTTTACCTCTGAGCTTTTTCATCTTGGTTTCCATTCCTCATCTGCAGACTCCAATTTGTTCATCTTGCATCATGATTCCTTTGTGGTCTACCTACTTCTATATGTGGATGATATTATTGTTACTGGGAATAGTACTTCTTTCATTGCTCATTTGGTTTCCAGGCTTGCCAAAGTTTTTGACTTGAAAGATCTAGGTCCTCTTACTTATTTTCTTGGTCTTCAGATTGAGTCTACTTCTCAAGGGTTGTTTGTACATCAATCCAAGTATGCATTGGATTTACTGACCAAGTTTCAAATGTTGGACTACAAGCCTTGTGTTACTCCCTGCTCTCCCACAATTCATGTCAACTCTCAGTGCAGCCCTCTGCTTCATGATCCTACAATTTTTAGAAGCATGGTTGGTGGACTGCAATACTTGACCTTCACCAGGCCGGATTTGGCATTTTCTGTCCAACAAGTGTGTCAATTTATGAGCAAGCCTACTCAGCATCATCTTGTGGCAGCCAAGAGGATTCTTAGGTATATCAAGGGTACTTTACAGCATGGTATTCATTTTCAGCCTGGCCCTTTGGCCCTTTCAGCTTACTGTGATGCTGATTGGGCCGGTGATCCCCTTGATAGGAAGTCCATTACTGGTATGGTCGTGTTTTTGGGTAACTCTCCTATCACTTGGTCTGCTAAGAAGCAGCTGACTGTGGCTAGGTCCTCTACTGAGGCAGAATACAGGGCTTTAGCTACTACTGCTGCTGAGTTGAGTTGGCTTAGGATGATTCTTAAAGATTTGGGTATCTTCTTGTCCCTTCCTCCTATGCTTTGGTGTGATAATGTCTCTGCTTTGGCTTTGGCATCCAATCCCATCTTTCATGCTCGTACCAAGCATATTGAGGTGGATTATCATTACATTCGTGAGAAAGTTCTTGCTAAGGAGTTGAAGCTTAATTTTATCTCTACTCTTGATCAACTAGCTGATATTTTTACCAAGGCTCTTCCATCTCCTCGGTTTCTTGATCTTGCTTCCAAACTGATGGGTGTTCCTCCCCTCAGTTTGAGGGGGGATGTAAAGGCACTTATACAAGATGAAGTAAAGGCTCAAGCACAAGACAACAAGGCTGATGATAGAGTCACTGAAGCTAATGATAAAGCAGCTGGTAAACGACATGTAGTATAGTTGTAATAGGCTGAACTACAAGTAGCATAATGAAGGGTAAGAGGCTGTACACGTGTCAGTGATCTAGAATGGATTGATTAGGATTTGTTATTCCATTCCACAATATACGGATACAGTTAGGGATATATATATTTGGGATTGTATCAGATATTTTGTGATCAATAACAGAATTTCTCATTTCCTTTGGAATCACTTCTCTTCTCTAAATTTCCTCTGTTTTCTTCTTCATTTTCTATATTACTTTGCTGTGCTTTTCAGCCACATCTGTCAGTTGTGAAATTTTGTGTCTATAGACTTTCTCTATTTATAGATTATGATATTGGAATATAAATCTCTAGTCCACTTTATACTACATCAATTACGGCTTGTTATGTATCTATTTGACTTTTCTTATAAAATAATCAAAGTTTACAATGGGGGAAAAAAATCGAACACCAATATGATTAGTGGAACATAAAGTGAAATAGAAATAGTGAGATAGAATTTGTATTCCTTATATGAGAAATTATGGATAGCTTAGTTAGTTTATTTCTTTTTTTTAAACACAAAATTGTGAATAGCTAAATGTATAAAAACTAAGGGAGACAACTATATATAGGTTATAACTTATAAACTAGCTAGATTTCACTGCCATGAGCTAACTTTTTTTTAAAGAAGTGCTATGAGCATACTCACTGATGAGTTGGTCTAGTCCAAAATTATAATATGGGAAATTATGGATAGTTAAATAATCTAACCACTCATGAGCATACCTTTGATGCATAATGAACCTATATATTTGATCATGAGGGGTAAATGCATAATGAACCTATATTTGATTCATAATACTCCTACTAACTTGGAAGCCTTGGTGAGCTGGGGCATCCATTTCCTCAAAGGAAATAGTCTTAGAGTTTCTCATTGTAAACTGGCTTGGTGGGAAACAATTTATTATCTATGGATACAACCACAGGGTAGAGTTCATTAAGAAGCCACTAGATCAAAGGAGTAGCGGGTCAAGGAAATCAAAAGAGAGGTCAAAGCTCAAAAATGGAAAAAAAAATTCATGATAAAGAATTTTCAATAGCATCAAGTTTTACTTTTCTAATTGGGGTGTTTTCGGATTGTATTTGATGTCGATTAATTAATAGGTTAGTAGGGTAGTTGTGTTTTTGGAGATTGATTTAGAGAGCTTGTGACTCTCTCTTTGTATATCTTTTTGGGGTTATTTGCCTATTTAGGCTTTGTCAAATGTGATCTCTCTCTCTCTTTCAAATGTAGTCTTGGTTGTAAATTTGTAATTGAATTGTGAACATGTTTGAATTCCTACCTAAATTTTGCCTTTACTCTAGTTTAGGGTAATAGAGTTGTTTGACTTTTGCTTTTTGATAGGTAGATAATGGGGGATTTGGATTCCTACCAAAGCTTTGTCTTTACTTGATTTTATGGTAATAGAGTAGTTTGATTTTTGCTTTTTATTTTTTACTTGATTTTATGGTAATAAGGGTAGTTTGATTTTTGCTTTTTATTTTCAACTTGATTTTATGGTAATAAGAGTAGTTTGATTTTTTCTTTTTGATAGGTAAATAGTGGGTGAGTAAAGGTGAAATTCAAACCACAATCATAATTAGACTTAAACCAGTCAAATCATTTAATTTACCAAAATAAAAATAAAATACAAGTATAGTATTACACAATTCATCTAAGCATAACCTTATTAAATTATGTTTTAACGAGGCTAGCAAGTTGCATGTGTTCATGGCAAGGAAGGGACTGAAGATTTGACAAAGAAACAAAGTCGGTGTGCATTAGTACTGACTACGGAGGCGGCGCGTCTGTAATGGGGGACACACTAATACAATTGGGACGACTAAAATGGGGACTTTGGCATGACAATTAATCGCAATATTATCAATCGTCGCCCCACTTGTGTGGATGGGCCCCCGAACCCCAGACAATGAATTGGATGCTGACTTGGTTGTCCAACCTTTCCAGTTCATCCATCTCTGGGTCTTTTCACTCTTGTTCTTGTCATATTGTCCATAGCACGGCACCTAAGTTTATGCTTTTTTCTTTTTTTCTTTTTTTTAGAATCTTAGATTAATGTGAATTTAAGTTATAAGATTCCAGTTTCTCAAAAAATTAAAAAAGTTAAGAGGTTCCATTATAGTGTTAAAATGTTTTGGAAAATAAGAGGTTCATATATATATATATATATAGGACAAGATTTAAGTATGGTACTTAAATACTATTTTTTAAGTTTTTCTCTTAAGATTTCGTTATGTGAATTTTTTCTTACAGGATTGAAGTATATTTTTTTTAGTTAAGTAGTAACATGGCTGAATCTTAAGAAGAGAACTTAAAAAATAACACTTAAGGTACAGTACATAAGTTTTGTCTATATTATATATGATTGTATTGTTGGGAATATATCTGATATTCCAGATATTTGAGATGAAAAGAAAAAAAAAAGGGGGGGGGGGGGGGGGGGGCTAAGTACACGACACAAGAAATGATGTGGTTTGACAATTTGTTTATATCTTCGGAGTTGTAGTGATTTTTCTATTTTTGGGGAAATTATACAAAGTGCATAGTACACGGTTTTCTCTCTAAAACAGCACATCAAATTCTAATATATATAAAGTAATGATATTTATATTGGGTTGGGGATTTACAATTGGCAAATAAACAAGCCAAAAATTTTCCCTTTACGCAATGGCTTGGACCCTACACTTTATGGACTGCCTCAGAAAATCTTCAATTAAAACCGTGACACTTTTATATTAGATCAGGTTATAATTCGAATCAAACACGAATTAAGTTTAGTGTAGCCGAACATATGTGACTTATGAATTATTTTTACATGTTTTTTTTTTTTCATGATGATTGTTGTTCAGGATTTGGTCATGATACCTTCATTTCTCTCTCTCTCTCTTCCATTTTTATGTAGGTGGGATTTATGTAAACTTGTAGTCGTAGATATAGACAATCTTGATCAATCATGTGGATTCTTAATTTAGCCAAGAAAGGATATATATGTAAGATATATTGTTTGTGTGTGATGGTAGGCAGTCTAAATATAGAAACAGTTATATATCCACTTCTAGAAATACACATTTTATCCTTTTATTTGTCTATTAGGATAGTCTTGAATCAGCAGCGCCGTAGCTCGCAAGTCTCTTAGTCCCTGTGGTCACGGGTAATTTTCCATTTATGAGTGCTGCAACTAGCAAGTTTGTCTTATCATGGAAAGAGCCGTGTGGATGTATATATACATCATACATGTCATGCAAATGCATCCATGCAGTGTAAACCACATTAGCAAACTGATGCTGACATGTTATACATGGTTATGTAGGACTAATAATGTTTGGGTAGAGGGACCCATATGTGTAACCCATTAAAGAGGAATATAATGTGTGGTTGGGGAGTAATTGGGGGCAAGAGGATGCTTTTCCTTGGGCTGAGAAGTAGTAGTAAGCAAGGACAGAGACAAAGTTGGTTGCCACCAAACAGCCCTGATTTTCACCCGTCTCTCTCTCCTTGATCTGAACCCTTAAGAGTTAAGATAGGTATTGGTGTGGATCATCATCATGATAAATACTACTCGATCCATATGGCAAAAGATAAGGTTGACCAAGTTCCGATGTCCCGACATATTCCACGTGGTCTGACCACCTCACTGTCCCTGACATCTTGGCCGCACGTGACCTCTGCTGGCTTTGTGCCATTCAAGCACGTGTCTGTGAGGATTGAGGGGCTCAGACCGCTGAGTGTGAAGCCCACTTTTTTTGAAAGGCTTTAATTCTCTCACACTCAAAGAATACAGTACCATCCCTTCTAGACATTCTAGAATATGAATGTCTTGTATGAAACTGTGAAAGTGCGAACATTTACAGAGCCTACATCTAGAAGTATCAACCAACAATTTATGAATAACGTTGGGGAGACACTTCTCTCCGAACCCAAATTCACGCTTTACTTAGTATTAACTCATGATTAGTGTGTAAGTTGACCAGGGGAGCGTTAGAAAATTTTACTTAAGTCAAATTGCGGCACTAATATATTTATCAAGATAATCTTTCTACATAAATATACACACTTAACAAAAAAAAAAAAAAAAAAAGCTTAATATTTTCAAGCAAAATTATGTTTGAGGGTGAACTTTCATAAAATAAAATTCATTTTTACTATTTTTACAGTGAAATTTTTAAAAAGTTTCATTTTCAATTAAAAAATATCAATTTTTATACTAAGATAAGTAAAAAATCATTCAATTGAACTAATGAAATTTTCAAAAACATAAATAATCCAAAACTTGGAGAAATAAGTTATGCTCCAAACATATTTGAAACTATCTTACTCTAACTCATTATGTGGCGACGAAAAAGATATTTAATGTGTAGTTTTAGTGACAATATTTTTTTAATGAGTCAATGACATGTTAATCACTACATAATAGACTGAAAAATATAGATCTTAAACATGTGTGGTATCAAACTTTATCAAATATTTAACAGATATAAGAGCACATGTTACAATTAAAAATAAAATTGCAAAAAATAAAGTTAAGTCTTTATAAATATTAAACCAATATTTTTTAAGAGCCATTGAACTAATTCAAATATTTGAAGAATCCATCTCTTATTTTTGTAGGCTAAATTTTGAAAACATTAAAATAATTATATATATATATATATATATATTGGAAAATTTTGGGGGGACCATGACTCCTCGCCCATGTACATGGTGCCGCCCCTAAAATTGACATAATATGCTCAAATACATGTGATAAGAAATATTTTCATCAACATGTAAAAAACATGTAAAGAGACTCGAGTAATTCAATCACAAATTAACACACTTCACTAAGGTATGAATTTAGGTGTAGAAAAAGTGTAAATCCATGGAAGAGTGAGCCCCACCCACGTGCTATGAGAGCCTTGAAAAAATACACCAGATGCAGGGTATAACTTCTCGTAACTGTGGGCGGCCATAATTTAGCTTTGAAATGTTTCTGATCACTCGAAGCCCCGAAGGGTCACTGGGTCCCAGTTACTAAACGTACGGGATCATTGCGCAGAGCAGAACTGGGCCTAGCATCAAGCGTTTAGCATGTACGCCGTTCCATGCATGCACGTTCCTGAAACTTGTACCATTTCCGTTAGATTAAATCTCAGCAGATGGATAATTTCACAACATTCGGCCGGCCAAGGCAATATGGTCTTGGTTTGGTTTTGATTTTCTCTTCGCCTGTCTTTAATTATAATCAAATTAATCTGTGTGCTATTTCCTTTTTGAAATGTTACTTTGGTATCATAATTTCTTTTCTTGGAAATCAACAAGGCCATATTGCATTCATGAACTACAATACTTCAAGAATTTAAATAAAAAAGAAGACCGCATTAAATATGATATTTAATTATTAGCACACTTTTATCATTATTAATCAATGTAGCCCTGCCTACAATTGCGAGAAAATGTCTGTTGGAAAGCCTGGAAGCTTTAAGTGTTTTCCAGAGATCAACCTGCTTGTTTATAGGCTAGTGTTTAGAAGAGGTATTTTTATTTTGTGGCTGTCTCTCATTTTTGTTAATTCACTGCATTTTTTTGTAAAATAGGTATCAAAATTAATAGGGTATCTATAACATCTATTATATCAAAGTCAAGCAAATAGAATTCCCTAATAATGTTGGAAATATGACTATGACTTATAAGTGAAGTGGTTAATATAACATAATTGAACCAAAACTTGTAAACTTAGAGCAATGGCATTGGGCACTCTAAAATAGAATAAAATTCCAATTTATGGATAAAAACTGGGTTATAGAATAAGGGATTCACACCAATATGAATGCCTCTTAAACTTTTGGGTTCAGTGGTATTCCTATATATATGTTATATATATTAGTATATTACTACTTAATTGGAGTCTCCCCAAAATTTTCACTCCTCAAGAAATTGCATTAGATATTAATAGCACTATTAGTTTCTTTGCTGGTGGGTAAGTTTAGTTACGAGAGAGAGAGAGAGAGAGAGAGAGAGGATTTGTTTCCCCCCAATAATTTGAAATTTGAAAAAAGGGAAAATTTGAACTCTAGACTCCCATTAGAGACACCAAGAAGATTGGGTTTTTTTTTTTTTTTTTAGAAAGAAGATTGGCTAGTTTTAGTTTAATATGTTAGTGTTTTTTTTATTTTTAGCTTTTATACGGTTTTAAAACTTTATTTTTTAAATATAATTATATTTTGATAGTTTTATTTAATTTTATCAATTTTATTTTTAAAAAACAAATAAAAATAAGTTCATCCAAACACACTCAGACCAACAATTATCCTCCCCTAATAGTAATTTAACTACTCAAAGACTTAATTCATTTAGGAAATTTTCTTTTTCAAAGAAGTTTTATGTTGCCTTCCAAATGAAAAAAATAAAGAAGCTTTATGTTCCTCTAATAATTATAATCTTTTGATTTTCTTTTCTTTTCTTTGGAAATACCTATTTTTCAAAAACCAATAAGTGAGAGGTTTTGTGAGGAGGCTCTTTTCCGTACCTCAATTGCGTGACAAGAAAACTATTCGAAACATTGATGTCTTATCGAAACACAAAGCTCAATATATACATAAAGAAAGAACTATTTTTTAAAGAAAAGTTTTTAAACTCAATTTCAGAGCAAGGTTAGTTAATTAATCGTGGTTAGAGGAACATATGCCTTGCTCTCTAATATGTAATTTGCATCTTATGCATTCCCCTAATTACAGTTTTCTAGGCCATCAAGTTGCACTAATTTTTTCTAGTTGATGCAACTTTTGCCGAATAAGATAAGCAGTAATATCACGCTGCTCTGAGGCGCGTGGTGAAATTTTTTTATAAAATGTTAAAAAAAATTGACGTTTGGCCATTTTGAATAAACCACATACGACTCTTTCAACCTATCAAAGCTTCAATATTAATCCCAAATGATTACCTACCGTGCAACTAATTGGATTTTGCATATAAAATTATAATGGGACACTTGCAGGTCATGCACAAAATATATTTTTTTTTCAGATTGGATTTTTTTTTTTTAACCTTAAAAATGAATTTTATTTTTACAAATAAATTTGAAAAGGATTAAAATATTTTTATTTTATTTTTTGATAGAGAAATGTGAATAAACAAAAACTAAAAAAAAATAGTTAATAAAGTATTAAGAAAAGATATACGCGCTAGAGAGGAGGGTGAGAAGTGAGAATTGAGAATTGATAAGAGAGAATTGGGTTTCACAAAGCTTCTCATGTGACCAAGTATTTGTCTTGGTAATTGCTTGGATTCCGCTTTTACCGCACGCTTTTCCACCATTTTCTCCTCTCAAAGCTCTCTCACAAAACTATATTTTTCTCTTCATAGCTCCAGTAATTTCGTTCATCACTGAAAGCTAGCGCGTGGTTTTCTCCAGAAGAAATTCATATTGCTGCTTTCTTTTCTTTTTCTTTTTTTATTTTCTCTCTTCTCTGTCTTCACAGCTCGACAGTGGGAAACTTCACTCAGAATTCTCAATGATAAATTGATAAGTGTCCTTTCCCTGCTTTCAAACTAGCTAGTACATATATAATTTGCTGATAACTAGCAGTATATATATATTTTTTGCTCGTACTAATTTGTTACCCCATAATATATCACTACCCCATATCTTTAATTATTTCATCCGTACGATCTGATTCGGATACAGCGACATCTACGGTTCAGAAGCAGCTACACAAGAATTTGGAGCTACTTTGGAATGGTCATGGTCATGGTCTTTGGTTTGATTGTCAGTAAAAAGCCAAAGAACACAAAGCTCTTGACTTGACACAACAGTACTTGGGAATTATATAGCCTTTTGTTGGGTCTTTATGTAACTGCTGCTAGTTTCTGTTGAATAGTACAGAAAACTGTGCAGAATAAGATCCCTCCTAAGTTTTACCATAACTTGTAACCGATCACTCCCCAAGTTCAAATCTTGACCCCGGATCTAAAATACTTGTTGAATTTTCTTCTTCTTTCATATTTTTCCCGTTCTCAATCTGTGAGTTTTCAAGAACCTCTGCCTCTATATATTTTTGTGGATAAAGGTGAAAGCTTTGGCAGCTAGATTCTTCTAGTCTTTGCTTGAGAAAACAGTTAACTTGAGGCGGTGGTTTGGTTTGGCTTTTGCTTCGAGTCTAAGTCTCAAAGATCAGAGAGAGAAAAAGCTGGCAAATAATACTAATAAGTGGTGGGAGAGAGTAGATGTGGCCATGGCGGGTTACAACAATGAACAAAACCCAGGTCAAGCCGGTTCAGCTCGCTATGCTCATCACCTTCTCAGGCCTGAACTGCACCTTCAGAATCAGACTCAGACTCAGAGACCTCTTTCTATTGACAATCCTCAACCTTCCGATTCTCCGGACTCTCCAGACGAAGGAGATCACAAGCATGACTCCGATGCACAAGCCACAAGCTCCGGTGCAGCCACTACAAACTCGAACCGCCGTCCACGTGGCCGACCACCTGGATCGAAGAACAAGCCGAAGCCACCGATAATCGTAACTCGGGACAGCCCGAACGCGCTCCGATCGCACGTGCTGGAAGTGTCGAACGCTGCGGACATAGTGGAGAGCGTGTCGAATTACGCGAGGCGAAGAGGGAGAGGGGTTTGTGTGTTGAGTGGAACTGGGACAGTGGTGAATGTTACTTTGAAACAACCTGCGGGGAGTAGTGTGGTGACACTGCACGGTCGGTTCGAGATTCTTTCCTTGTCGGGGACTGTGTTGCCGCCTCCTGCTCCGCCTGGTGCGGGTGGTTTATCGATATTTTTGTCTGGTGGACAAGGACAAGTGGTTGGGGGAAGCGTTGTCGGTCCTTTGGTTGCTTCGGGTCCTGTGGTTTTAATGGCTGCTTCATTTGCTAACGCTGTGTTTGAAAGATTACCTTTGGATGATCCAGAAGAAGGTGCTGTGCAAGTCCAACCCTCTGCTTCACAGTCTTCAGGAGTCACTGGTGGTGCCGGAGCTGCACAACTTGGTGAAGGAGGTGGAGGAAGTGGAAGCGGCGGCGGCGGTGGTCTTTTTAGTATGGGAGGGAACAATAATATGGGAAATTTTCCATTTTCAGGTGATCTATTTGGATGGGGTACTGGGAGTGCTGCAAGGCCTCCTTTTTAATTACTGGGTGGGTTTCTAGTAGTATTAGATTTTGAGTGATTGTAGGGGTTTATCCAGCAAGATTAATTTAATTTTCTCAGCTTTTGAATAATTGATGAAGGTGGAGGATGATGATGATGTTGATGAGAGGGAGATCATGTAGCTAGCTACCTTCTTTTTTGGTTGTATGATAAAAATGTTTGTGATATAATTTTAACAAATTGTTCCTCCTCTTATCTTTACAAACTGGAAGAGAAACAAGAAAAGGTTTTCTTGAATGTTTAATTAACTGGTAAATTTATGAATGAAGGACTTAGTTCTATCCAGTGGAACTGGAAGAAACCCAGGTTGGAGCAAATTAAGGATTGCAGACTTCTCAAAAGGTCAGTAATTTGTACGACTTCACAAAACCATTTGGGTTCTTGAATGTCATTCTACTTGTTGCAGCTAGTTTTATGCATAAGTGATAGTTGTATTGTGGTTATGACTGCTATGATGAACATCTCTAGGGCTTATTTATGAGTTTCCATTTCATGAGGAGCACATCATCATATGCTTTATTTTTATTGAATATTAGAATTAAAGAATGTGTTTCAGTTTGTGAATTTCTGACAAATTTTACACAACATGGGAACTTATGGTATCATGTATGAACCTACTACCTAGAGCATATTTTTTTAATTATATAAACAAATTAAAGTATCATTTTTTCTTTTAATTATATCTTTTATTTTTGTCTGGCCAAACATCCGGAGTAGTCCATATTGCAGATTGTTTTTGCTTGTTGCATGAACCAATGTGTTCTCCGTCTTTTTTCTACCTTTAAGTTCATTTTTTGCTTTACTCCTCTATCTCTCCTGCCATGCCAACTTGCAGTTGGCTGACCAAACGTTACAGCAGTAACGTTTATCTTGTCAGTTATAAAACATAAACATTTACAGTGTTATAGCCTTGGAAATAAAATATTTTGTGTCTAAGAGCCTACAACATTTGACCACCTGTTTAGCACTTTTGGATTTTAAAAGAATGGAACTTGTTCTCTAAGAAAACCAAAAATATAATATTATAGCTTACTATATGTGTTTGAGTAATGCTAGGAATATTATAATTTTTTATTACATAGAGCTTAGAATCTGATATATGATGTATCACCAATCACCTAAACACATTTCAAATAGGTGGCTGAAATTAATTGACCACATATATATAAGCATTATGTAATAAAACTTATAGTACATTTATCAACAAGTTCTGTCAAAAATAGAGAACCTAGAAAAAGAGGTAAAAATCTCAGGAATTGGTTGTATTTTGTGACTTGGAAACTTGGGAATGTGTTCTCCTTCTGGTTGGTTCTTGAAATGCTTGATTTTATGTCCTCAATTTCCTCAAAATCAGTAACTTTTGAATCATGCAAATGCCAAACCCCAAGAGGCCTGTCTGTATTGATCTTCCGCAGTTAATGATACTGAATTTCGTACCAGCTCTACAAATTGCTTATTTACCTTGCACACTGATAGTCGTTTTATTGGACAATGTTTTAGTCATCTGAACTCATGTCTACCATAGTCGATACACAAGCATAGAGGGAAAGAATGCATCCATGGAAACCGGATTACTTAATGGGATAAGATCCCCTCCCATTAAATTCTCCAATTACCTTCATTTTAGTTAATTCATTTTATCACTTGAAATACCAAACGGATGGCACTTTCTTAGACCTTATAATTCTTTTCAACAAAAATAAGCTAGATTCAGTACTACTGAAGAACTTTATACCTAGGTATTATGATATATATACAAAGAACGGTAGGAAACGTGTGTGTCTCTAGCTTTGTTCTAGAATCACAAGTGGTCCTCCTACTCCTAGATAGCTACTGTTATTGAAGTTAATTAGATATATGTAGATAGAAAGTCAAGAGATGCTTGCATGGATTAAGCGAAAATTGAAACAGTGGTTTGATGAGACGTTATGCATTAATTGAGTGCCTCATCAGAAGTAGTTGATTAAAATGATGAGCATTGAACTTGAGACTCGTTTAATTTTTATCTTAATTAGTGTTTTGACTGATGTGAAAGCAATAGGATGTATTACTTCATGTTCCCGAAACATTCATGTAAGAGAGACCAAGGCTGCATGTGGCAGATTGGAGCATGCAGAAGAAAAGAAATTGATATTGACTACTATAGGTTAGACGATAAGATTGAACATAGTGCTCACTATTGGTCCAACGTGAAAGAGAGCAATTTTTTCCTGTTCTTCATTATGTATGGTAGAACATGAACAATTATTGAAAACTTTACTTCGCAGTCTTATGTATTTCAAAACTGGCTTGATACATTGCATTACATGGATGCATGCTTCATCCTCTTTCTTCTTCTTCTTTTTTCCCCTGGTATTCTATTTCTTTTACCTTTGGTCTCAAGATAGGAAGCCTTCTTCTATAGCTCATGGTCTTCCCTGTAATTTAATTTTGTTGATAAATTTGATAGTTACAATGGAGAAGTGAGATTTGAACTCTAGGCCACTTAAGCTAAAAGGCTCTTGACAGTCTTACCTGTAATTGAAACACACAATAATTTGATAGTATTCTATATATTTGAGAGTAGATGGGACTCGAAACGGATAAAGATTACATGAAATATAAAGTGCCAAGAAACTAAATTCATAAGATAAGGTTAGTTCAATAGCTGTCTACCATTGAAAGCCCTATCATATAAAAGGGAGTGGTAGAGCAAGTATAATTAAGTTCTTAAAGTAGATCTAGGATTAGGACAGACAAGAGTTTGATTTTTTTTTTTTTTTTTTTAATCAAAAAGTCTTGTAATTCAATTAATTGGTAGTTTCTAATGTCTCTAAATGGGACATTTAAGGTTCAATTCCCCCCTCTTTATTGTAAATTTGTAACTATCAAATTATTAACAACAAAAAGACTGTTCCTTTTCCAATACTGCTACTTGATGAAAGGTGATATATAGATAATCAATTGCAACCTTATTATAAACCCTTGAAAATTTAGCATCATATACACACGCTTGCAATTTTCCTATTTTGGGTTATTGACTCTAGGATAGGCGTTAATAAGTTAATTACTACCTTTTTTGAAAGAAAGTTAATTCTATATATGTATCCCTCAATAATTTGATGTATTGACCAATATGTATGGATTCTTTCAGAAACTAAAATGCTAAAAGGAGAAGATAGTACTCCTCAATAATTTGATGTACCAATATGTATAAATTCTTTCAGGTTAACAGTCACCTGTATAACATAAATTGTGCAATTTGTTTATTTCTTTGTTGATTAGTGTTCTGCATTTGTTATACGGTAATTTTTGTTGCACACAAGTAGTTGTAAATATCAATACCAAAGATTTAGAAATTGTATTTTGAAAACACAGTTTTGGTTATAATTTTAAAATTATATTTTAAAAACACGATTTCAGCTGATATGGTACACACACTTCTTACACACTGATGTATGTAATAATTAGCCTTATTTTTTATAATGTGATGAAAAAGATGCTATCAATGTATTCCTATTTCCTAAAGATCTTCAAAAGGAAGATTCTTTTTACCTGAATTATATGTTTCCAGTTCTTCTTCTTTTTCTTCCATTTGTAATCAAATTGGAAGAAATAAAAAGAAGCATGCAGGGGGGAATTATCAAAGTTGGTGGAGCAAAGTGTTGGTATGATGAGCTTGTTAGTTTTTTTGGGTACTGGGAGACCCATTTTGCACTGTATTGAGTGTCAACTGTCACTCCGAGCACACATACTCGAGAGAGAAAGAGAGAGAGTGCATGCACTGGACTATTTGCACACCAATGTCTGTCTTCATGTTGCAAAGGTATCATGGCAAATAAATAAATAATGCAGCGAAGATATCGTATCCTTTTTTTTTTTTTTTGAGTCAGAAGATATCGTATCCTGGACCCTGGTTTTTTCTGTCCCATCTCACAGTAATTCATTTCATTTTCTGTCCCCCCAACCATGTCTTTTCTCATTATTGGGAGTTTGTTATTTGTTAATTCATTTTTTTAATTTTCTCAATTAAATTCATATTTTTAAATAAATTTATAATATATATAAAATTTGAAGATTTTGACTGTTTGTTGATTTCTTCTAAGTTGACACATAAACTTTAAATTTTTTTTTCACATCATTATTTTAATATATATTGTTTTATTAAATAAAATTTTATAAAATTTCTTATAAAATTGTGAATTCTCTTAGTAGAAGTTTTGTATAAATATATCACTGTTAATATTTTGATTTAAGTTATTTTCTTTATAAAATGTAGAACAGAATAACATATTAGAATATTTTTACAAATAAATAATTCTATTAATAAATATAACTTTAATAAATGTCTATTAATATTATCAAGTTAGTATTTAGAAAAATAAAGCAAAATAGAGAAGATTGTATTTTTGTTAAACTTTACTATATTATTGTACGGATTATCAGCTAGTAAATAAATAAAATGGAAGGCAAGGTGCTGGAGAAGGAGAAAGTGTAGACAAACAATTAGACCCTAGTTTGTGATATTACACGAATAAAGACAATGAAGTTAAGTCATGAATTTGATTTTTGATACCCCGTCTTCTATAGCTGCCTTTGGTTACATTATTTTTGCTCATACTCTTAGATTAGGTAATGTCTTAGCTCACAACCTTGCTAGACATGTTAGTAGTTTTTCTATGTGGTTTGAGGATATTCCACTATACCTTAATAATGTGTACTTTTAGCTAATAATGACTATGTTTTTTCAATAAAAGCTCGAGGTATTCCTTCTCAAAAAAAATAAATAAATAAAGTTAAGCCCTGAATTAGATGTGTTGAGCTTCATGTGGCAAATTAGGCCTCCCATGTCCAAAATAATGACCCGTTTGATAATATTGTTCTAGTAACATTTTTTAAGTGTTGTAGAAATACGTATAGGTGAAAAAGTGTTGTAGAAATACATATTGTATTGTTTAAGCAGCGAAAACTGTTATTCAAATAATATTACAAAACAGGCCCTAAATTTCTCAATTGTTTTCCAACATATCTTTGTTTAGTTTGATTACCTTCCAAATTTGCCAAACGATGACATACACTTGTAGAAACTATACTAGTTTCCTCACTGGCATTGATCCATGCATGGAAGGGTAGAGTGGTTGACCCTTGTGATTCCTGTAGATTATGGCCAAAAAGGATATATCATGTATGACTGAGGCATCAAAGTCGAATCTGAGCCAACCAAAATGGTGAGGAGCCCAAAACATTGCATTGTTCGAAATAGGGAGTGGCAAAGTTGAGAGGCCAAACTGAGTTATTCCAGACATGATGTTTTTTGAATGTTGAATTTGGAATTAAGAGAGACATACCCTGGTGGGGAGAATTTCAAAATAAACTTTCTAAGACAGAAATCTTAGCCTTACATGGATCTTTTTTTGTTCTAAAGAGCCTTTAAGGAATCTAGGAGGCCTTATGAGGTAGCAATTCTTATGTACTTCCGGAGTACGAAAAATGATGCTCCCTCCTCTTACATTTATAGTAGAGTTTATTTATTAAATTTATGATAAAATTCACTATAAATGTGAAAGGAGTAAGCACCATTTCTCCGTACTTCAGGAATACCTAAGAATTTTCCCTATAAGGAGAGAATCTTGATTTTTGATTCTTGAGATAGGCAAAGTTATAGCTGAATAGGCACAAGAGAAGGGTCTAGATTAAGTTGTCCCTGGTGCTAACTTGTGATAGATGGATATGTTTGATGTGAGTAGCAGTAGCACTGTAGCATCATCAAAATAATTAGAAAGCATACTTGGGAGTTGGATCCTATTGCTTGGTACTGTTACTGATCAAATCAGCCACCCAAAAGTATTATTTGGGGCTCCTTGTTTTGGAAAAGGTTTGAAGGAGTCACATCACATTGGGGTGGAGGACCCAAGAGTCATCCCAAATTCTAATTGAGGTTCCTGATCCCATATCTTATTCCATTCCAAGTGAAGGATGGATTTGGCTTTAAGGAGGCAAAGAGGAATGGGGTACCTTTTAGATATTTCCAAAACACCAATTGAACTCAGAACTTGTTACTGCCAGTGGCAATTTGCCTACTGAGTTTAGCTATTAGAGCCCTATTTGCTTCAGAGAATCTCCTTAGTTCAAAACCACCAGTTGATTTAGGTTTACATATTTCCTTCCAAGATTTAAGATGGCAACCTCTAGAGTTGGGATTCCTATTCCGAAAGAAATCCTTGAGGAGCTTATCCATTAAGATACAAGTGGATTTTGGAAGATGTATGGTAGACATGGTATAAGTTGGTAGTGCTGTAACGCATGGTTGTCAAAATCGCGATCCGGATCGTAAAATCGTATGATTTTACGATCTCACCTCACCAAAAAGTTTAAAATCATAGCAGGATCACAAAAATGGTAAGATCATATGTAGGATCGTGTAAGATCGCATAGGATCGTAGGATCGTATGGGATTCTACCGATCCCACCATTTGGCTTGATTTTTTTTTTTTTTTTTTTTTAAGTGGGATTCATTTGGGTAAGATAATCCACTTAAACCCACAAGTCCAATGGATTATTAGAAGCCCAATAATAAATTAAAGTCCCAAATTTACCCCTATGTCAACATAAAATCTCAAAAAAACCTGTAGTACTTAAGTTTAACATTTTCAAAAACAAAACCTAAAATATTTAGATGATGAAATGAGATATGACAATGACAGTGATTAGATTAGAAGAACCTTAGAATGAGAATTCTCTTTTGGATTTCATATTTGTAATTAGCTAGTTTACCTTAGATTGAGAATTCTCTTTTGGATTATATTTTGTAAATTTGTAGTTAGCTAGTTTTTATATACTAATTAGCCTAACTTATTTTGGATTTAGAACTTAGAATTTGGAAAACATTTTCCATATGTATAGATAATATTTTGGTACTTAGTTGCTAATTAAACATGTAATGAACTTTTTAGATACATAATATCAAAAGTTAAATATATTTTGTTTCGTTAGAATGACAAAAGAACGATATTGTGTATGCAAATTACATTTTATGATGCAATTTTTTTTAATGGATGAATTCATATTTTAAGTGATTATATAACAAACAAAGTCACTATCAATAAGTTTTTTTGCTTAAAATTTGAAAATAAGTAGGATCTTACGATTCATGATCCGATCCTACGATCCAGGATCCTACCTATCTCCAACGATCCTACGTAGGATCCCGATTTTGACAACCTTGGCCGCAAGGACTTTTGTTCACCAATCATCAACTGTGGTATCATCTTTGAAATGAGATCTTGGAAAGTAGATCTTTTAGATGTCCCTAAAATGAGAGAGATACCAAGACAAGAGGCATTGGAGGAACCTCATTGGAGGATGTTAAGGCTAGACATGCTAATAAATACATTCTTTGTGCTGGTACCAGTGTAGTTGAAAAGGATAGAAGATTTAGCTTTGTTGACAGATAGCCTGATCATGCTTGGAATTGATCATAGTAATGCATTACAGCAAATATAGCCTCTTCTTTTTCTCTTAACGAAAATTATAAGATCATTGACAAAAACAAGACGAGAGAAAATCTAGGGCAGCCTGTTGATACTTGGATACCTTTGATATCCTCATCTCCCTCAGCCTTAGGGAGAAGCCTAGAAAGGACATCTATAACAAGAATGAAGACGAAAGAAGAGATGGGATCATCTTGCCTAAGCCGTTTTGATTTAAAGAAACCCATAATATACCCCATTAATAAGAACAAAGAATAGGTGGTTGTGATGCATAGTTTGATAAGGTGAATCCAACTGTCACATAACCCAAAACATTTGAGAGAGGAGAGGAGAAAAAATGTCAGTCAATGTTATCAAAAACTTTTTCAAGATCAATTTTAATAGCAATATAACCAAGTTTTTACTTGGTAGCTTTCATATAATGAGTGATTTCATGAGCAACAAGGATGTTGTCTTGGATTGACCTGCCTGGAAGGAATGCTAATTGCCATGGGCTGATAATCCTAGAGAGGATAGGCTTAAATCTATCAGCAAATAGTTTTGATATGATTTTTTTAGGCCACATTACATAGGTTATGAGGTCTGAAATTTTAAATTGTGGCAAGGCGATTAGACTTGGAGATGAGGATAATAAGGTGTGATTTAGTTCTTTGAGAGGGAAACATTTATTGAAGAAGCTTTGGACAACTGAGATAATATCTTTGCTAATGATTTCCCAATAATGCTTATAAAAAATCGTAGGCATTCCATCAAGGTCAGTAGCCTTGTATTGGACACACCAGGTTGAACACAATCTTTTTTATTTTCTCACCATCATGTTAGTCCCAAACATGGATAGCAGTCTCACTAGGGTGTTAATCACAAAATGCAACCTCGTGTTTGCAAAGAGAATATATTGTAAAAATTGTGTCAAGATGCAAATGAGAGTCCTGGGTATGTATTGGGAAATTTGTATCCCTTGGAAATAGACAATTGTATGACTAGATACATCAACCCCGAAATCCACAACCTTATCCAAAGACCAGCTTCTCTCTACTGAGACAAATACTACATCCATTAAGTGAGGTTATTGTACGTGTGAGAGTGAAACATGTAATACGATCACCCATCACAGCCACACGCTAACAAGGAATTAAGGCCTCAAGGTCTTCATTGCTTACCGGAGAGAATGGGGCTTGAGAGAATAGAGAGGTGAAGTAATTGATAAAATTCGTAGCCAATATTACTTCTACTCATTGCAAACCCATACGATGCATGGAAAAATGTAATATAATTATTTTATAAGAATATAATGTAAAATTTGTAGGTTAAATAGTTCACATGTTATTAAAAAATTATTTTATATTTTTAATGAATCATATAATGTATTTTTCATTCAACAACAATACTTAGTGAGATATATATATATATATACACATATATATGAAAGGATTTTAAAAAAATATATACCATAATCGATTCACTAATTTAAACAAATCCAAGAATGTAAAAAAAAAAATGTATACCCTCATTCCATAAAACACATGTAACATGTTACATTAAATTTAAATTATTATGTAAATTTAGAATTGTAGCATTTTTTCTTTCCAAATACAAGTATGATGTTTACATTGTTGAAACTTGAATTTTAAGGTAATCTTGTAAATAATTTATCATTTTTATTACTTTTTTAGATTTCATATCTCTAATTTCTAATGCCTATTTTGTTTAGATTTTTTAGCTAAAAATTGAAAAGGCAACTTACAAAAAGAATTAATTTAAGGCCCAATTAGTCCAAAAGGAACCGAATTGATGCAAAATGGACTAAAACAGACCAAAATGAATCAAAGTGGCCCAAAGTGATCCGAAGTGAAGCGGATTGAATGGATAGAAATGAAGCAGACCGAAGTGGACCAGTATGGACCGAATGAATTGAAGTGGACCGTAATACTACGCTAATGTGGCTTAATAAGAGCATAATAATAATAAATACTATTCTTTGACCTAAGAATAATAAATAAAATAACATATATTTATTTAGCTTACAATGGGAATTAGGCTTTTTTTTTTTTTTTTTTTTTGATGGAATTAGGCTTTATTGTTTCAATGCTCACCACTAACTTTGTTGTTCTTTACCATTCCAAAACAAGCAAAAGAAGCAAACTATCATCACAAAATTAATATATATATATATATATATATAAACAACAACATTATTATGTGTTCAACTAACAATACTTCAATATAAACTATCAACCCCACAATTATATGCATATTCCAGTTACATTTGTATACTCATAGTCCCATGATCTATATATAGAAAGATCAATTAAAAAAAATCCTTCACCATTGCATTACAAGCAAAAAAAAAAAAAGCAAGCCAGCATCACACACTCCTAAAAGGCCATCCAAATTTAAACATATATAAAGTATGCACAAACGAATTGTTTTGCAGGTGTAAATTATAAACTCCACCAAATAAGCAAATTCTCTAATGGTATTTTCACACTTGAGTCCAATAGTATGAATGCTATGAATTATGATGGCATTCCACATAACAGTCTTGACCCAAACATCATCTTTTTAGAATTCTAACTATTTTCTTTAAACCTACACGTCAACAATTTTAAGAAAGAGTTTTCGGCTGTAACAATAGTTTAACAATATTATCTTAGCTTTGGTAGGCATTATCACATCTATTTTGTGTTTAATTCCACACTTACACGTATACAAGAGAGTTTGCAAGTTTCTCTAAAATATACTCATTACGTATAGTTTTCTTTTATAAGGGTACTTTTGGTACACTGTGATGATTATTATATGGGAATAGAAATCAGTATTACAAGGAATATATTAAGTTGGAATGTAATAAGTATTACTATTCATTAGTTTGATAACCATTTAAGAATAGAATCCTGAATATGCATCTACAATTTAGTAGAGTATAAAAAGAATGTGTAATTAAATCATTTTTAAGTCAAATTTCCTAAAATACACTTATTTTAGGGTGTTCAAAATGAGAAATGATATGTCCACAATATTTTCACAACATTTTCACAACAAATCTTAAGTGGCAAGTTGTTACTAGTTGTTATTGTTGGGGCAAAAAAATAATCTAAGTGTTAGGTTCAAATTTGAACCAATAACAACTAACCACTTATGATTTATTGTGAAAATGTTGTAAAAATGTTGTAGACGCAACGTTTCTCGTTCAAAATAGAGCTAATAATTAACAAAAAGGAAAATTTATTTTCTTTCCTTTTGAAGATGTGGCAACTAATGGCTTTTTAGGAAATTTTTTTAAAAAGTTATTACATAAGGTGAAGGAATCAATATTCAGTACTTTTGATAAGAAATAGTTATTCCTCATGTTGAAGAATAGCTATTCATAAGAAATAACTATTCATTGTAATAAAAACATAATCAAACAACCGAATAGTTATACTATAGGAATATCTATTACATTACAATGTTTATTACAGTCTATCAAACGTGCCATAAGAGATTAAAACTAATGAGCTAAATATGCAGACATGAAACCAAAAAAATCCAAGAGTGAAAATCAATTAATAATTGGATTTTGAAGAATTTAATGAGTCAAAGATGTGTGGAAACATAAAAGGAAAGAGAGAAATTCGTTTGAGCCAAAAATGAAAAAAAAAAAAAAAAAATCCTGACATGGAAATATTTTGACCAATTTTGGTATTTTGGCCATATCTTTTTACTCAGATATCAGATTTACTCGATTCTTGTGGTCACGGAAAGAGGACTTATATATCTAAAACTTTGTAGTTTATCAAAACTTCAAAATCTGCCGTATTCAATGCCAAAACTAACCTGGAAGTTGACCCACCATTGAAAAACAGGAATTGACATTTTATATTTTCCTTTTTAGGAAGCATGAGAGTTTTGAATGTTATAAATACTAAAGTGATACAGAGGCAGCCACGTTTTTGGGCTGCTGGAAAACATTATTTTTATCAATTTTTTAGAGTTTTTATTTGTTGGGATTTATACCCTAAAATCCAATTTATTGGCATGTCATAAATAATTAAATTATTTAATTATATAAAACAATTTATAAATGAACTAATGGGATATTATCATAATCCTTGAAATGCATTGTATGTGATTTATGTGATTTAGTCACAGAATATATAAATCACAAGTTCCTTGCAAACTCAAAATATAGTTCGCAGTCGGTGATGAAATTGGGCGTTTCATCTGCGAAGACTATAACAAATCAACTAAGATGGTTTGTCTTGATCATGGAAGTGAAGACTTCTAGTTGATGTATTCATGTGTCTTAAGTGTTAAGACATATTGAACTGGACCGTTATGGGATTAATTATTCAATCAACAACTGTCACTTGAATAATTAATCTCACAACTTCTAATTTCATAGACTCCCAATCATGAGAGGATAGTGAACCCAATCATAAAATGTAGGTTACTTTGATATATCAAGAATGAGATCTAATATTCACAGTCAAAACCTCAGTATATTGGATAACCACACGTAGTGTTAAGAGAACACATATTCTCAAGATGGAATTCATAATCTTTTTTTATAGAGACACAATATATCCCCTTGAGATAAGTTTAATGGAAACTGGTTATTCAAGGTGCCCACTTTAGTAAGGAGTTACTAAAGTTTATATTTATTGAAATCGGATTTCAATAAATGTGAATAACTAAAAGATTAAATCAGATACTCAAGAATAAAATAGTTGTTTACAAAGTGACAGTTCATTATGACTTTGTTCACTATGGATATTTCATGGAAGGGTCAAATGATATTATTAGAGTCTTAGGATACAATTTATTAATAAGGCCAAGAGTACAATTATATTTATATAGTAGTATTAAATATAATTAATGGTAACTTTGAACTTGTTAAGAGTTGACAGATAAGCCCAATGCCCATTGGAGTTAGAGTCTTATTTGTTCCCTTTGGTCCCAACTCAAGCCACAAACTAAAACCCAATTGAACAGGCCCAAAAGGCTAACCCAATTACATAATCAATTATATTTATAAGGAGAGAAACATACAGTTTTTCATATGTATGGAAATGGTGTGTACGTAAGAGTAAGCCTTCTATTATTCTCCCTTGATCACATACGTGTAAACTGATTGAGAGACCACACTTCTTGGGCACCATGTGGAATTGGGATGTTGATTAGAGGTATTCTCAAGTCTTATTTTTGAATTTCACTGCATCAAGGTACGCTTTCTATTCTTTGTTCTAGAATTCAAGGTTACATGTTACCTCTTATGAATGAAGTAAATCCATGTTTGATGCTTCCACTATGTGTTTTGTATGAGATGCAAAACCAAATTTTCCAACATTATTCTCTATGGAAGCTTAAGAACCTAAGCTAGAGTTAGGAGTGAATCCCCGATGCTGTAAGTTGTCCACTATTCAATCCAAGCACGTTTTTCACTTTTTAATAATTGAAATTAATTGTACTAAGGCATCGGGGTGTTTCTCTATATTGATATGAAACTCTTTGTGATATAAGAAAATATATATTTCATAATTGATTGTTCTTATACAATTAAAAATTTATGATTCGGTTGAACTGAGACAATTCAAGAACGCATGATAACCTAGATTAATAATGTGGTTAGAATAGTTTTCAGAAAAAAACTCATTCACTTTAAAACGTGATTTCTATTTGAAACTATTAGAAATTCATATAAACAATAAGAAAAACGTGATTGAACTTATTAAAAGTATGGAAGAACTAATACATCAAAAAAAATCTAATTGAACAATCAAATATGTTATTATCTAAAATCCTAGAAAGAATCACATTGAATATTCATACCGTATAGAAGAAACATAACCCCTAGCCCTAGCAAAGAGTTTAGGCTGCCATTAGAGAAAGGAAAATATAAGGTTTTCTCTGCCAAAATTCGTTCTACACAACTTCCCTTCTAAATCCTAACATCAAGTGTCCAAAGAAAATAAAACTTTTACTATTTTAATTTTCGTCTAGGTTTACACTAGTAACTTGTGAGTTAATTTCGGCCTTCAAAATTGAGAATTTCGAAAAACTCAAAATGGAAAGTTGTAGATATTTAAGTCACAATTCCAACCCATTTGGCCTTGTGTCAATTGGATTTTTGAGGAGAGAGATATGCCCAAAATACTGATCAGTACTCAAATCTGATTTTTCCTTTTCAGATTCTACCTCTTTGACTTTTTTTTCCCTTATTTAAAGCTGCCAAACATGATATATGACCCAAGCACTCCAGCTGCACCTCCTTAGACATTTAAACATGGTCCTTTAGCTCCACTTTAATTCTAATTTGGCCGTCATTCTCTCACAAATTCATGTAAACTCATCTTTCTCACATGATTTCATGAAAGTAGAAAATTATACACAATGAATGACATCTTATTCAAGAAATTATGTAAAAATAAATAATAGGAACTAATGCAAATCATGACTTAATTATACAAATTAAGCATAGTAATAAGAAGATAACGCCCAAATAAATATATAACAAGTATACGTTTTAAGGCGCTATCATATGCTTAACAATATTGGTGGACAAACCCGAATGCCCTAATGATTTTAATTATTGAATTTTACCAAACTTTCTTTTTCCTAAGTTCCAATCATATTTTTCGATATATTATTAGTGCTTTTGACGTGTTCTTGTTTCCCTTTTCTCGGTAGAATGACAATCTTAACTGCACTATAATTTCCATTACAAAATTGGACCACATCAAGTTGGCATCTCTTTGCTTTATAGCAAAGTGAACATCAAGAAATATGCAATTCTTTTTATTGCAAGAGAGACAAGGCCAAGAAAAGCTTAAGTCCTACCAAATCAAAGATATTACCTTTAAATCGTGGAAATCATAATCGAAGTGAATGCATATCTTATAGCATCGATATCCAGGTATATTAGCTAAAATTTGGAGAATTTGTGCACTATTCATGCTCCAACAGATTCAATAAACCTAGATTTTTTTTGGCTTATGCATAGTAGCCCATCAAACTTGATGGGCTACTGTACATTAGCTATTGAATTTCTTATCTTAAAATATTACCAACTACTCCGGATTTCTTTTCTTTTTTTCTCTCATTCTCTCCGTTGCTTTTTTTTTTTTTCTCTCATTCTCTCATTCTCTCCATTGCCATTGCTTCTTTTTTTCTCATAAACCAAATGAAATCAAAAAAATAAAATAAAAAAATAAAAGAAAAAAGAGAAAAGAGAGAGACCTGTTCATGAGCAAAAGAATTAATCCAAACACAAAACACAAAACAAAATCCAATTCTTAAAATAAAGTTAAATCAGAACAAGCAAATATGAAAAAAAAAAAAAAAAAAAAGAACAAGCTGATCTGACCTAGCCTAGTGGTGGGGAGGATGACGAGCGGCGATGGAGATGCTAGAGCGGCGCTAGAGCAATAGCTGGAGCGGCTAGAGGACGACAAGCCTCTCTCTCTCTCTCTCTCTCTCTCTCTCTCTCTCTCTCTGATGTGAAGCAAAGAGATGCTGGAATGTTCTTGATGAGGTGAAAAAGAAAATAAAAGAAGGGGCCTGGACACTTGTGTGGTGGAGAAAAACAAGAAAAAGAAAAAAGAAAAAAAGAAATGAAACGTGGATGATGGAAATGAAATGGTAGGAAGAAATATAATATAAAAAATAAAAAATCCTAATTGAAAAATATTACCACAATATTTTTACAATATTTTCACAATAAATTTTAAGTAACAGATTGTTATTAGTTAATATTGGCGAGTAAAAAAGTAATTTCAGTGGTGGGTTCAAATTAGAACTAGTAACAACTTTCCATATAAATTTTGTTATGAAAGTATTGCGTAAAATGTTATGAACATAACACTTCTCATTGAAAAATATAGTTGTTAAAAAAAGAATAAATGATGATTAAAAAAAGAATAAACAATTAATGAAGAAATAATATTTAAATGAGATAGAGAATGGGATAAAGAATATGTTCGAAGTGTATTTGAAAAAGTGAGTAGGTAAAAGCTAAATGCCATTGTTCATTCTCCAAACAATACAAAAATTTGCTGAAGCTGCTGGAGATGATCTTACGCGGTGTGAGCAATTAATTTTGTTTAAAAATAATAATTAAAAAAACTATTAATAAATTTTTTTTTTAAAGCATATTACCAAGATAAATAATAATATCACCAGTTTAACAATTCACCCAGATTACACAAAAATGACAAAGTGCTAGAAGTAACAAAATGTCAAAAATACTTTTATTTTCCAACAATGAAAGGGAGTGTCTCTATCACTAAAGACTTGTAGGATTGTTATTTCTTAAACAATAACTACAAAGGTAAATATCAATCAAACCATTTACAACAAAATCCCCTGTTTTTTTTACCCAAAATCAAATCTGAAACAACCAAGTGCCTAATAAATGTCAATATAATTACCAATAATCATCAAATTATTTGGTTCCATGACAATAGGTTCACAAAAAATGTATAAGGTTACCTTTATCTTCTAAAAATTATGCATTCTTTTTTTTTTTATGAACAAAAGGGGGCGGAGGCGACCATATGTGACTAACCCCCTAAGGTGTGACCTAATAGGGGCACTCCCTGCTAGAGAATGTTGGATTAAGCCAGAGCTACTGTGACCGGGGCTCCACAAACCTCATCCTAGCACCTCAAGAGAGCCAGCAGGAGAGGTGCAATGCAAGCTAGGAACTCTCCTCCCACACGGTAACCGCCACGACTTAAACAAGGGACCTTGTGCTTGCATGTGGGATCTCTCCCAACTGGGCCACCCTTCCTTGGGCAAAAAAATAATAAATAATAAATAAATAAATAAATTATGCATTCCAAAGCTAATAGGGTTCTCTTAATTGGTACAACCACTCATGATGATTTTTTTTTTTATATATATAATCACTTGAAATAAATTATTGCCTCGCCCCTTCATATGTCATTTCATGACTACAAAATTCCAATATCCATTCCTCCCATTCAAATTACAACAACTAAAAGGTTGTTAAAAAAACTTGCTTGACTCACCAACCAACCTAATTAGCACGGGTCTTTTATGTGAAATGGTACACATCAAGGGTCAATTTTACTAGCCAGTTAAGATGTTACCAACCCTCCAACCTATCTATATCTATACTATTATTTAAGAAATTTTCCCTATTTGGATTCCTCATTTTTTAGTTCAAAAATGCCTATACATCCCTATATTTAAGTAGAGACAAAACTAAAGGACAATCCGGTAAAAATGCAATTCTAACTCCCGCTAAAACATTGCCTAAAAAATAAAATAATGCATTATTGCCTTGGTGGAATGCTTCAGGAGATGTATATACTTGGTTTTTTTTTTTGGGTAAATTCCACAAATCACCCTTGAGGTTTGGGTTAATACCAACTAGGTCCAAGACATTTCAAAATTGACCAATTTAGTTCGTAAAGACTATTTTGCCCCTAAAGGTCACTAACACCATTTGTGCACCGTTTTATTAAACAATTTTTTCTTTTTTTTTCTTCATCTCAGCCACGCCGAGCTCTCCCTTCTCTATGTCTTTCCGATCTGGAGCTTTCTCCAGAAACCAAAAACCAACCATGGCCGAGCCTCCATGACTTTATCTTCGATCAGCCTAAGTCTAAGCCTCCTTAACCATCAACGCTCCTCACTGAAAATCACTCTCTTCCCTCTTCGATCTCACCGATCTAAACGAAGTAGAGCCTCCATGCTCCTCCACGGTGAACCTCAGCCAACACCACCACAAAACCCCAAACCCCAAACCCACTCACTGAAAATCACTTTCTTCCCTATCTGATTCTCATTCCCTCAAAACCCCAAACCCACTCTTCGATCTATAAGCGGCCCTAGACGATGTGGATCGGCGTTGAAGTCTTTCCCTTCTCTATCTCTCATGGTCTTTGCGGCGGCGCCGTGGTGTAGGTAAGTGGTGATTCGTGGGTTTTGGTATGGATCAACATTGAAGGGTTTGGGTTTCTCTCTCGTGGTGTTTGTGGCAATGCCGTGGTGTGGGTTAGGGATGGTTAGGTTTAGATTGGTGTTTGTGGCGGTGCCGTGGTGTTGGACAGTCACAAAGCCACTGGGAGGAGCAAAAAAATTTTCTTGCTAAGGCCTATGAATTTGGGGGTTTTCTTAAGGGGATGTTTTGATTGATTGGGTTTTGGTTTTAGATTAGGATTTTGAGTTGAGAGGCTGATTTTTTGTCACAGTTCTTGATTCTTGATTGCATGTTCTGTGGTTTGGGTTTAAATTTGTTGTGTTTTCCTCCTCATTCAAAGAAAGTGAGTTTTGATTGTTGGTTTCATTCAAGCATTTTTGTTGTGTTTGTTTACTGAGAAACAGAAGAGAGAAAGAGAGATGGTGTGGTTAGTGAGTTAGAGAAAGGGATGAGAGTTGAGTTAACGGGGTTAGGGATTAAAATGTCTTCAGGGACAAAATTGTCTTTTTAGGATGAAATTGGTAGGTTTTAAAATATTTTGGACTTAGTTGGATATTATCACAAACCTCAGGGTAGTTTGTGGAATTTACCCTTTTTTTTTTCAATTATCCAATCATGCATGTTTTAGAACTATACTTCTGCTTTATTACATAATTGCAATGTATAACAAATCCCAAATTAAATAAAAAATAGACAATCAAAATGTATTTTGAAATTTGTATCCACCCCAACTCACTAGGCCGTGACAAAGATGATGATAGTTCATCATGTTTTGTAGCCCATTCCAACTGTTTTCCAAGATTGATTTGTCATTAACCTATAATTGAAATATTGTGCCATTCACATACGCTGCGTAAGCGAAACAAGCAGATTTCAGTTCAATAGTCCTAATTTTGGAATTTTTATTTGAAACTTTTACATATGAAAACCGTGACGGGCATGGTGTATATGGGTTTTTTTTTTTTTTTTTTTTTTTTTTTTTTTTTTGGATAGGGGTTTTGTTTAATGAGAGTAGAATTTGATGGATAAATTTTGCCAATTGGAAATGGATAAACTTGCGGTAATTTATCAGAAAATATTCTATTTAAAAAAAAAAAACTTTATCCGAAAATTTTAGAGTACGTATTAGTTTTCTATTTTGGCCAAAGAGGTGGGTTAAAAATTTAAAACGTGGCTTAATCTTAAGGTAGTGGCCGGGTTTTTGTTTTAGTAATTAGAGGAAGAGTTTTTTCAAAAAAGTAGGTAACTGTGTAATTGCAGGTTAGTGGGAGACAATTTTTTTAACTTTTTTTTTTTTTACTAAAGTTAATAATTTATATTCATTATAATTTAGGATTTTTATATTTTTTAATCATAAAATACCTAGGGGTGTAATAAGTGCTATGCGTTTTTAAATGAAGTTGAGTTTTTGAAGTAGTAATTGACGTTGTAGAGTGTTCCTATTTTCTAAGTCTTCTATTAAAACAAGCCTCTGAGCGAATGCTCAAAAACTCTTCTATTTTTTTGGAAAAAAGTTAATAATTTGTATCCATTATAATTTGGAATTATTACATTTTCCAATCACAAAAAAACCTAGGGGTGTGATGAGTATTATGTATTTACAAGTGAAATAATTTTTCATCACACCTCTAGGTTTTTTTGTGATTGGAAAATGTAGTAATTCCAAATTATAATAAATGCAAATTATTAACTGATGGGATAACAAAAAATTGCATCTATGGTTCGTCCAGATGGGTCGTCCATGTGAACGGTTAGCCAAACGACCAGACCATCTCCTATTCGTCCAGACCTCTCGTCCTTGAGAAGTTGACCAATTGAATAAACCCCGTAATCAAGTCGAAGAGTCATCCATGTGCAAAGCGCATGGACGACCAAACAACGACATGACAAAGGGTCGTCCATAAGCATTGCACATGGACGACCACACAACACTTAGCAAATTCTGGAGCGGGTAACCAACCCGTGTTCATCGCCGCCAATTCCTCCCAAGTATGTAACTTCCAGCGACGGTTATGGTTTCAATAGCAGTTGAGGTCCGGATTCCAAGAATCTGGGGGAAGTTATTCATACCAATAACCGCCCCGAAGTACCCTATATAAGGACCAGTCTGAACCATGCAAAGGTATGAGATTATGAGATTTTACTCCCAAAAAGTTGAAACTACATTTCCTTGTTTAGAAAACTAACTTTATCATCGGAGGGTATTTGGCCGGTCTACCCCGGTCACCCCTTAATTATTTCTTCTTTTCAGGCCTTCGCTACCGTCGTAGTCCACTGAAGCCGAAGTGTTCAACCAACTGATCCAAACACACCATCATTAACTTTTTTCAAAAAAAAATAGAAAAGTCTTTGAACACGCTCATCAAAGGCTAGTCTATATATATACATATGGGACATCAAACGGTACTTGTAAAGCTAAAAAATAAGATAAAGCTGTAAAAAAGACAAATTTTTCAAAAAAGTTGTAATTTTTTTATGTGTGTGTACTGTATGTAATTATATTTTTATATATAAGGATAAATAAAATAAAATAAAATAAAAAGGATATTGGAGACCATTTATGGCTTTTGAAATTTATTTCTTATGTTTGTATGTCATGATTTTGATGTTAGAATTCAACCATATAAGAACCTATATTTTTGGAATGGTAAAGACTTTTGGGAATCAAATAGTGTAATTTAATGTGGCATATTGTATATTTTTTAATGTTTATTTTTCCTCTTTCCTTTTCTACTTCCTTTTATATTTGAGAGAACAAGAATTATTTGAAGTAATACCCATTAAAAAGATAAACATAAATGCTCTATTTTATGTATATAAATCTTTAGTCTCATTTTTTGTCTACCAATCATAACTTGTCATGTATTTGATTTTTTTTCCATTTTAAACTTTATTTATTTTACAAGAAAAGTCAAATTAATACATGACTAGTTATGATTGGTAAAATATAAAATGAAACACAAAAAAGCAGGGCAAATGATTTTTTTATCCCTATTTTATTCATATTTTTCCATTTTCTAAAGAAATGTATATTGGATTCAACCTCGTATGACAATAATTATCAAACAAGTTGCATACACTGGCTTCTAAATTTCAAAATTACTTCAGTATTCTAATAATGGGGGTAAAAAATTCTAATAAATTAAGTGGTGATAGGGAAGTATAAGCTTAATGTGCCCTTACCAAAGATTTTCAGACACTGTTTAGCCGTTTGGATGTTCTTAAACGGTAAAAATTGCAATCCAGCCCATATTATGAAGAGCCTAAAAATAGAGATTTTCTATTAACTTTGTGAAAATGTATGTATTTATAAAACAAGCGATTTGATTTTGGGATAGCAAAAAATTGTTTTCTTCAACCATAAGACATTTAGATGTCCTTAACTTCTTATGGACTGGGCTCTTACTCAAACTGCCTTGCGAACGTCGCCAGCTCCAGCTCCATAATTCGTTGTCCAACAAATTAAGATCCCGTAGAGTTTTTACTCTACCATAGGATTCTTAAAGTCCTATCTATTTTCCTCTCAAAAAAAGTCCTATCTATTTATTTAGATTTTACTGCATCAGCATTTAAATAATAATAATAATAATTGATAACTCACTTTTTTGGTATCCATTTAAATTAGTAATGATGTAACAAAATTCAATTCACTAATTTTAAAGTTGTTAAGATTATCATAGGAACTCTATCCGAGTATATTAAGTACTCTTGAGGATCTTAATCCGTTGTCCAACAAACCCTACCCTTTAGTTGTTATTTATTTGAATGGAAATTTTCTCTTTTTTCCCCTTTCTTTTGGATAGAAAAGTTGCAGTGCCATAACCACCTCGGTCATGTCCACCTGCGCGCACGCACAGAGGAAATGAGATTGGGCAATCACTGCAAAATTTCATCAGCATGGAGGCCATCACGGTGTAAGAAACCAACTCAAATTCCATGTTTCCAAGAACTAGTGCCTTCTTTCTACACTGATTTATTTAATCTTTTAACATAGTCACGGCCATTCAAATGAAATGCTACAGCAGGGAAAACACAAATGAAACTAATAAAACATACATCAATTTCATCAGTTCATGGGGCCGTCTAAAACTGATCTGAGAAATGCACATAGAGAACTAAATTAGCCAATGCTTGAATTAATATAATTTGGTATTTTGAACAGATCTAACAAGGCCAAAATTAGTTCCAAACTAAACCTCCATGCCTCGATATCCTAAAATTAAATTCCTTCCCTGAAAATTGATTAACCGACCATTAAGGATTGGTTCAAACTGATCCCTGCTCAAAAGGGACACGTACAAAGAGTCGGCCATGCAGGCTAACAACAGCAGATGTCTGAAGTGGATCAATTCTCCCAGGTAAGCTAACCACCTGAAAAACACACCACAATAAAGTGTTTTAAAATAATATAAATACTGAAGGAAATAAATTAATCGGTCCTAAACATACCTACATCAAATACTCATGCACACTGAATAAAATTCATAATTGCTTGGAAATAAACTCAAAGTAAGTTTTTTTTTTTTTTTTTTGATAAACAAACACTCACACACAGGAGAGAGAGAAAGGGGTTCTAACACAAAGGTAAAGTAAGTTTTAATTGATTAGTCATATTTGGCCTAGACAAGCAGGATTATTCTTTTAAATTTAATGCATAAACCTTCCCAAATATTGGTGAGTGAGTTTTACATGTTTATAATTTAAAAACAAATATAAATATATTGGGGGGGAGGGAAGAAGAGAGAAAGGAGTTAGAGAGAAACAAGGTGGGAATTGGGCGACAAGATCAGCTCTACAAAAAGTCGGGTGTAGAGAAAGAGAGGGAAACTAGACAAACTTGGCATGATGGCTGTAATTTGGAGGTGGTTTAGGAGAGGATCCCCTTTCACATCTTGGATTTCCTCTCCAAGTCTTGAGAACCAAAGAAAAACAAAACACCACAGAAGAAAAATGCACACAAGAATGCAAAAGGAGTAATAGCTAAAAGAAAAAAGAAAAAAAAATTGAAAAGGATTATACAAGAATGGAGAGGATAGCAGGTGGATACAACACAAAACTTTGAAAGAAACAGGAAAAAACAATAAGTAAAAAGATAACACCAAGGAGTCAACACCAAACAAAAGAAAAGGGATAAAAACCAAGGAGTCAAACACCTGATAAATTATTAAGTAAATGGGAGGATGTTCACGTGGTTCTCCCAACCAGTAAAATGAAGCTATTCCTGATCAAATTCTAATTTCAACGAGTCCACAGTCACTGAATACACAATTGTTTACTTGTATTGGTTAGGAGGACCACATGTATGTATGATCCAACACCTAGGTTGCTTGGATTCAACACCAAGACATTGGGAAATTCCAACACAATTTCCTTCATCAAATCAAGCATAATAATATTAGCTTTTAATGCCAAGAGTTTGAATCTCAACTGGCACAACACTTCTTGGTGTTTCCAATATAGACATCTAGGGTTCAAATCCCCTCCCCCAACTATTAAATTATTAAAAAATAAAACAATATTGATCTTCAAATAGGATTCCCCAACTACATACCAACTTTCGAACCAAGCAAGGAAAGGAAATTAGTCCTAAACCAAGTAGGAAAGCAAATAATTCTTCGACCAATTACATAAATGCAAATAAAAATTAAATCGTAGAAATTAAAATAATGTCTAATAAATCAATCAGTCCATGTCCAACCGCATAAATTCCTCTTACATTCTCCGTTCCCGAAACAGATTCTATCAAATATTTCACATTTTCTACATCCAGTGTCAGCAACAGCAGCTAGAACAAAAAGTGGAGTTTCTTCGGTCAATGTCAAAGAAATACCTTTTTAAAGGGTGTAATGCCCCAAGGATTATCAAGCTGCTCCGGTTGACCAGTTATAACCAAACGTCCTGCTGGATCTGATTGAACTCGAACCTGCATGCACCAAAAAACAAGACTGGCCATAAGTATAAGAGACTGAGTAGTACATGTGATAACATGATACAAATAAGGGATATAGGATTCTGAAATAGAAAGAAACAAAATAGATTTGGAGTATGGAAAATGATGAACCAACAGATTTGGACATTTATCATGCCGCACTACCAGATCTATAGATTAGAATTTAAAGCATGACTATTGGTTCTCACAAATTTGACAATGCAAAAACCTTGGTATTTTTAGAATGCAGGAATTCATACCTCATACTTCAACACACACTAAACATAATGATATATTCACAAATAGCATATGGAAATTTCCAAGACTAACAAAACAAAAAGAGTTACTGTATTATGAGTATTACAATTCAACTGAATCTAACATATTTTCATAAAGAAAAGTATATAGTGATCCCATCACCATAAATATATAAGACCAACCAATCTAACATGTTTCTTTCTTTAGAAATGAAGATGCATAGACTGAAAATAAAGGCAGTAAGTAACACCATTAATAATGATATCATCATATCAACAAAGTGCGCATGCAAATCCAGTCACATGTGATAAGTGATGGGTACCACCGATTTTTATACTATGTGTGAAAGTTCATAATCAAATGGAATGGAAATGAATGGGGATTTGTTTTCTCTTTTCTGGTATGTTTGGAAGTTCAGAAAAGAAAGAAAGAAAATCAAATAAATATATACTTTTACTATTATGCCCATTATATTTTATTTGTGTTCTAAAGAAATGAGGGGGGGAAAATACATGATTTCTCCTCAATTAATGAGGAGAACAGATCATTCCACCCACTTTTAGGCAATGAACATATAAGGGAATGGAATGGGTAACTCATAGTAAGTCCATTACTTCCCACAAAATGCTAAAATAAATGGAAAATTCCTTAAAATCCATCCTCCCAACCCCCACAAAAAAAATTTAAAAAAAAAAAAAACTGTCGTATGATTTTTTATTTAAATATATACTGATAAGATTAGTACTAAACACAATGGATCACACAGTGTCAATATCAATGGTCTTATTTACTGATGTATGGTTGTAATGGGGTCATCCAAAATATCCAAACAATTTCAAAATCTGTATCTGCCTTATATAAAATTAACTATGTGAATACCAGTGGCAACAAGAGGCTGTTTGTCATTATACTTAAGTATATTATAAATAAATAAATAAATAAAGCACCAAATAGAAGGATAAGACAAAGAGGATATCACTAAAGAATGCTTACCTCCTCACGTAGTAGCCCAGGGACTAGTGCATATACCTCAAAGCAATCTTTCTGAGCAGAGATACAGTGGAAGTAGTCAGGATCCCAACATAATATACCCAGCAATTTTATCATTTTTAGTAGCACTAATCTTACAAAAGATAAAGCAAACACACTTACAGTTTCCCGCACATTAATCTTCACCCAATCAGCTGGGGGTCCAACATCAACAACTGTCGTGATCAGTCTACCAAATGAAAACCATTAGCCTTGATTTAATTAGGTCACACCAAAGGAGATTACTATGAAACATTACTGTGTATGCTTTGTTTTGAAAAATAGGACAGTTGGGATTTTTTTTTATTTGTTGGTGGGAAGGGGGGGGGGGGGGGGGGGGGGGGGTGTGGCTGTTACATATTCACTTGAGCCTTGAGTAGCATACATAGTTGCATATTGACCCCCCACCCCCCAATCCCTCTCATGACATAAGGATGGCAGTGACCTTAATTAATTTAACACATTATGGCCTTCATATGAGGTAAAAGAGCACACAGATCATTCTTAAAGACTTAGAGCCCAACACACAAAAGTTACTTTTCCTTGTATTCTAATTTATTTTTTGAGGCCTTAAAATACACACAAAGAAAGATCCTTGACTGATTTTATGCATCAAATCAATCCAGTGCTTAGCATTCATGTGTAACAACAAAAAAGATATGCAATGAACGCTTATACATGATTTTTTTTGTAATGGAAGTACATAAGATGATTCAGGACACCATAAGAAGAAAAATCAGTTGCTAAAAAGAAATCATATTACAAAATGATTAAATGACCCAGTAAACACCTGTCAACGCCCTCAAGTAAACTGTCCAAATTACATACAATCTAGAAATAGGGGAAACCAACTTTTTAAAGAAGAAGGAAAAGAAAAAAATTCGGAGACTTAACTGCTTATCTGCTTCAACAAT
This sequence comes from Quercus gilva, assembly GCA_023621385.1. Classification (NCBI taxonomy): domain Eukaryota; kingdom Viridiplantae; phylum Streptophyta; class Magnoliopsida; order Fagales; family Fagaceae; genus Quercus; species Quercus gilva. The sequence goes on from CM042474.1 coordinate 17,245,523, forward strand.
TGCAGCTTTCTCAGCATGCTCCAGACCAGTCGGTGTCTTGTGTTTGAGTGAACCTGGCTCATAAGAACAATACAAATGGAGAATACAGTTTAGCATAAAATAAAGGTAGACAAGAAAGATCTGTTTTAGTAGGGACTATGAAGCATACCGATACTTTTGAGATTCTTTTCACGCTTTAGTGTAGAATTTAAGTTCTTGTCCTGTCCAGAGAAATAAATAAAAAATAAAAAACCACCATTGTACTGCATTGGATAATGCACAAATTTGCTACAAGTACAAAAAATAAAAAATTTAACAATAATAACAAGCTAGGCTTTAAAGTTTTTAACAGACCTTAATAATAGGCTCAGCAACCTCACCATATCCAAGAAGACGCTGTGAGTGCCAACCTTGCATTGCACGAGCTGCAGCATCCCGTCGTGCCCTACCTGATCCGGGAGGTTGGTAGCCACCTCCCTGAAGAAACTCAGAGAGTTAAATTTATGAAGAAAGAGGAATAGGTTAAATAAAAATTTTCCAGTGGGAAAATCAACACATATACATACATAGACATGCATGGGACAAAGAGTGAGGAATATAAGTAGTAAACTAGTTGACTTTTTTTTTTAACTAAAAAAAATCTAGTTAAATAGGTTCTAGGTCAGATCCCCACTATAAAATTAGCTAGTAGAATACCTTCACTCTTCTTGTTAAGGACTATAAGTTTGTCAAGGACTTTTATAATTTTCTCAAAACCACGAGTTCTATATTGGTGTAAGCAATCATCATTTTATGCTTATTGACTTCCTAATAAACAGGGAAGAACTAGTGCTACATGCACTCAATCCGTACACTGGCACACGCCAGTGCCATATCTACCACCTAGCAAAGTAAACATAACATGTTGCAGTGCTGATGGGCTCTAAAAGAGATAAATCCTCTTTTTCAACATAGGGATTTTTCTTTCTTTCTTTTTTTTTTTTTTGGGGGGGGGGGGGGGGGGGGGTGCATTAGTTGCATGACTTGCGTCTAAGAGTCTGGGGACCCAAAAACAAAATTCTAAAGAATTAAAATACAGAGAAACTAAATTCTACCTCCTTTTCAACTCTTGCAGATGGAGGGAGGGATCCAGCGAGTTGAAGCTCACCAGTTTGCCTCTTATTCTTTTCATATTCCAAAAGTGCCTGCACAAAATGAAAATAATGAGGGAAAAAAAAGACAGGATCAATTCATGCAAATTGTTTCAAAGATAGCAACTTGATATGACGACTGAGACACACTTTGTAAAATATAGAGCTAAGAAATAGACTGTAATGATAATGGTTTCATTTTCATTGCTGTCCAAATTCCCTGTGACAACATAACTATTAATCCATTCAAGCTTGATGCAATCCCTATATGATTTAGAGAATAAATGAATTTAAGAAGGTAAATATGAGAGTTAGTTCATACTAATTAGCAAGAACACCCACATTCAACCCCTGAAAGAAAGGGAGAGAAAAAATTGCAAACATTAGGTGCAATTTCATTCATTCATTGACAAAATGCTACTATTTGAACTTCAGCAAATCTTTAAATAATATAACATAATTTTGCCCTAGCAAAGACAAAATGACAACCGCTAATTCAGATTTAACCTAATGGTTTGAAATCTGTCCTAGATTATTCACGACCAATTAAAGTGGCGTAATTTATTATTGGTCACATGGCTCACACAAACTTCACATGAAAACTTAAGAGCCTAATATAAATATCAAGCTTTAAGACACAAAACAACCACTAAGCTGGCGTTTGGTGCGAGAGAATCCACATTACTTCTAGTATCCAGATACTTGGGAATATGATGTCTTGCAATCTGAATGCCTAGAAATGTAACTATTCCTATGTTTGGTTTAATTGGAAATCTAATAAGATTCCTAGGAATGTGAGATTATAATGTTTGGTTTATTCCTAGGAATCTTAACTAAATTATTTATTTTTCCCATTCTATTCTTAGATTTGTGAATCCAATATAAGTCTCTTTTTTAAAAAGAATAATCTTCCTCTAAATAAATAATGAAAAACAAAATATAAACTATAAATTATGACAAATTCATTAAAACTATAGTCTAAAAGAAGAAAATATGAATATATCAACAAAGCTGTCTATCCTGTTGTTTTGGCGGAAAGAGATGATGTTGTTTTGGCGGGAAGAGATAAAGACAAAAGAAAAGATATTGATGATTTGTTTTATATTTATCTCAATTGCTTAAATGTTAAGGAAAAATGGTTAAAATTGTCAATTTATAAAAAATACAATTTTCTTTAAACTTGGAAATCTGGATACCCACCTGTTTTAAAGGAAATCCACATTCCTACCGAAAGAGGGTTAAAGAGGGAATCTAGATTCTCTTGGCATCTGATTCCCTACTGAGATTTGCAACCAAACATGGGAATCTTGAGATATTCCTGAAAATCCTAAAACATTACCTCATAACAAACGCCACATAAAAGAAGCCAAGATTGATCACACTAGCTAACTTATGGACTTCTAGGCTTCCTTTAGATGCTCAGCCTAGGAAGCACCTACACGGATACGAGCACAGGTAAGGTATGGCGACACAGAAATCTTTGGAAAAAGTAGGAGACAGGTATAGTGGGGATACATATATTGATTAATTAATTTTATACCCTATTAAATGTTATCACGTGAAAGGAAAACAAAACAAAGAAAGTAAAAAGAAATAGGTTAAAATGCAAAACCCACCCTCTAAGTTTCACCACTTATTATTATTTATTTCTTAATTTTAAAAAAATTTAAAAAAAAAATTTAAAATAACCCAACAATGTTGTCCCTACCTCTCATATGAAGAACACACAATAGAAACCCCAACACCAAAATCCCTAGCCTAACCCTTTATCTGCAAGGGAGAAAAAGGGAGAAAGAGAGATAGAGAGGGAGAAGGAGACCGAGAGACTGAGAGGACGAGACAGATCGAGAGGTGGAGGAAATCGGCATAAGAGAGTGAGACTGAGAAAAGGAGAGAGATCAAGAGAGAGGAAACTGATTTTGGGTGTTAGGGATGCTCTCAAAACCCAGCATTTCAGGTTAGGATTTTTACTCCTTTTTTCCCCCTCTCCTCGCCATGTCCAATTATTTTAAATAAAATAAAATAAAAATGGAAGGACACACGTGCAGCCATGTCCCAGGCGTACGTCGTGTCCCGTAGGTGTAAAACATGGGCACGACAAGCAAATTGCCATGTCCGTGCTTTCTAGTGCTCAGCATGCTTTATATCAACGTTTCACTACAAGAAGATTTCCATACTCAATTAAATATCAACTTTATTCAAACATCTACACCATTTTCAAACTGTGTTTGAGAGAGAGAGAAATAAAACTAAAATCATAAATGAGAATTTCCAACATAAATACCTAAACCATTACAAACTCCTATATTAAATTTCTGCTTGCCTAAAAAAATTCAAAAGTGCAGTCATCATTGTGATGATGGTCTATCCGCCAAGTCATGCATTGCCCAAAGAAAGATGCATAATTGATTATGATTTAACTCAACAGACATTACCTTCTCATAAAAAATGCGGAATGTCCAAGAGACTGTTGTACAGGTCCTGAAAGAGAGGGATAAGTTCATGGAAAGAATTATGGGAAAATATTACCTTCTGTAAGGCTAACAAACCCAAACATATAAAGAACAGCTACAGCAGAACAATTAAACTTCCATATATGAAAGCCATGCGATTTGTAAATGATATATTAGAAAACAACTGTCCAAGCCGTTCCTTACTTGGGGGGATGGAAAGACTCTCCTACTTGCCGCCACAACTTGGATGCAGTCACCTACAGATACCCACAAAGTGAGAGAAGCTTTGTTAAATTATGATAGCGTAACTTATTATTCTAGTATTAAAACATTTAATCACAAAACAATTAGTCCAGCATGAGAGTTGCATCAAAGCTTCAAATTTCATTCATCAAATTTATAATATTTGAACTCAAACCAGGATTCAGCCAAGTTTTGAACATTCTTAGAGGCCACAGTAACTAAAATAAAGGAACGTAGGTGAGGACTGGGATGCATCATTTGTTAATGATATGTAACACTGTACAAATTACATAAAAATAAAATAAAATAAAACAAAACAAACGTTCATGTATACTAGAGATACCCATAAGCATGTACGCTAACAGGAATTTACCTAATAGCAACAGCAATCAAGCCTTAGTCCCAAAAATTTTGGAGTCGGCTATGGATCCTCAACAAATAAGTCAGGGTCAAGCACATGTATTCTTTTTCTACCATTCTATTATATTCAAAGTCATACTACTTCTTAATTGACACGTCCTTAATTGACATGTCCTTTTTACTACTTCTACAAAAGTGATTTTCTGTCTTCCTCTACCTTTTTTTTGTTCTCTCAACTTGAATTAACTCGCTGTTTCTCAACGCTACATTAATAGCTCTTCTCTAAACATGACCAAACTAACAAAATTACTCATTTTTGCAAATCCCAATCAAATCTCATAAGAGGATGTTTGGCATATCATAGAACCTAGCCAACAAGAAAAAAATTTAACCAATTTAAATTAGTTTTCATTTTGGGAACACTTTAGATTCAAAAAATTAATTCAAAATTAGACCAGATGCATTCCCATGAAAAACTAGTTTTAAATTTGGTTTTTCCAAATGCACATTCCCTCTAAAAATTGAGTTTTTAAATTTTGGTGTTTTCACATGCATATTTAAAAGGGGCACACACACACTAGTTTTAGTTAGTTTGGAACTTTCACATACAGAATCCCACTAAAATTAGTTCCAAGCTAAGTCTTGACAAACAGAGTACATACTCACACACACAGATATATATATATATATATATACACACACTTCGATTGAAATTGTTTTATTTTTGCTTCACTGCTTATATCAAAATTGAACCAGTTTTGTGATTTGCCAAACACCCCAAAATTTTTACTTAATAGGATTTCCACTTGAGCTCAAAATTCCACAAAACGAAAAATAAGAGCAATCACACCAGTCAGTGCAAAATAGAAAAAGTTGCAAATTTTACACAATTTTACACATTTTTGCTCAAAATTACCCATATCAGTCTGTCTAAAACACTATTTATATGCAAAATTGCTACAGTAACCGTGCATATATGCACGGTTACTGTAACTTTCTATATGATTTTTTTTTTCTCTCTCCTCTCCCTTGCCTTGTTAGACTTTCTCTCACCCATTCTTCAATGCCAAGAAGAAGAAGAAGAAGAAGCCGACCACCAGCATCCATCCACCATCACAACTAACCAACCACAACCACCACCACCACCACAACCAACCCATTACAACATCAATTTAATCCAAACACAATCAACCCAAAATTAATGAAAATCATCACAAACCCAACTTAAAATCTACTCAAAGCAAAATCAACTCAAAATAAAACACAACAGAAAACCCATTTGGCAAAATACAAATCAACCCAAAACCCAAGCTTGCCGCTGCCATGAGAGAGAGAGTGCGAGTGTATTGAGTCATGGAGGCTTGGTAGAGAGATTTTTTTCAGATTTGAAGAGAGCACCGACTTGATAGAGAAAGAGAGGGGGAGAGAGAATTTTTTTTTAGAAATGAAAAGAAAGAAGAAGAAAGAAAGAATTGCAAAAGAAAGAAGATGCTGAAGAAGAAAAATCGTAGAAGAAGAAAGAAGGAGAAGAAGAAAGAAGAAGGTAGAAAGAAGGAGAAAAATAAAGAGAGAGAGTGTTCAGAGAAGTGATGTGTGGTAGGGTGGTGGGGCTGTGTATGTATGGGTAAGGGAAATAATATAAAAATGTGAAAAAGTATTATTTTAATAAAAGAGGGTGTATTATAGATAATCTAATGCAGGTGTTTTTGCAAAGTGATTGCGTAAAATAAAAAAAGTAGGTTTTTATTGTAAAATAGAAGGAAACTTCACACCTACTGATGCGGTTCCTCTAAGACTCAATTCCATAATCATCAATGTTAATGAAATATACATAGCCAAAAGGAAAAGGCAAATATAAATTATATATTCTTAAATATTTGCAAATGGAAAGAGATAGAGAAAATAAATTCATACTTGTTTCACACAAGTGAGGCCAGCAATATATTGCAAGAGCAAGCTTTTGTTACTACAAGTGGGTGCTACAATTTAAAAAAGGACAAAACTAATGTGTCCAAATCATTCAAAAGCCAAAGAAATTGTTCCCAAGTTTGCCTCATTTAAATTAGAAAAAAGCTTGGATTTTCTAATCACAAATCAATCAATCTGTTGAGCAGTCTAGCACAAACCATTGGAGATATAAATATGCACCTCCATATGTAACCCAAAATGTCTTTTAGATGTAAATGTAGGTTAATAGCTCTGTAGCCTCATGATATGCAAACCTTCATTAATTATTAAATTACTATAGTAATTATGCTCAAAATGCATCTTCTTCCCTTGTAAGAGCAACGTAGGTGAGGTTGCGAGTTCATGACCCACAAGGTGCATGTGTAACTTATCAATAAAAAACAAAATTATTATTAATATAGTAATAGCTTTTGAATGCTTTTCAAGATGCAGATTGCATATAAATTATGTTCCTTCAAGTATCCAACATTTACTTAAAACCAAAAAAAAAAGTCTGTTGTGCAAATGACTTCATCACAAATCAAGTCACTGGTGCAACTTTTCCAGAATTGCAATCAATGAAATTCCTTTAACAATATCTTTTACAAACATTTGAATCAATACAGTTTGGGATGTTCAGTTCTAGGTAAGATGTCAGTCTCCTTCAATAACAAAATCTCACATAAATTGAAACGGCTATAAAATACTCTATTACAAACAGAATCTTCTCTCAGTTAACTACTTATGAATATATTTGTCTATTCCTCCAGCTATGAAGGTTCTAAGGGAAAACAAAAGATAACATAGGATTTAAAATGGAAGACAATCAAAGAAAAATCAACACCAGATTTGTGCTATCCAATATTTGCATAAAAAAAATGAGGTAATCCCCAAAGAGATTTGGTATTTGAGCCAAAAATTCTGAATCATAAATTTTTAGAGTTATAATTACAGTGAGCAAAAGGGGGTCTACTAGAAAAGATCTATGCTGAATTTGGTAGATAAAATATATATATCAATGGATTAACACTTACCCATCCTTCTAATTTTGATGGCATGAATAAATATAAATCTGTTTTAAAAATCTAATATCTTGTGCATAAAATCTCCAGTTGAAGATTATAAGAATTGATAATACATACTGCACTAAACTTACGCCACCTCATTAATATCTCATAGCCCCTGATGTCTTAAACCAAGATATTCTCACCAAGATGATCACATTCATATGATCAGTTTGAAATCTCAAAAACATGGTGATATTCCAAAACAGGTGACACCAGTTACTTGATCTACATTGGAAACATTACCAGTTACCATCAAAAGTAAAAAAGGTAAAACTAACACCTCAAAATGTAAGAGTACCGATCAAGCAAATGTAGACATTCCTGCTTTCTGCTTTTGATTTGATAATCTCTAATAACTATTTCACTTCCGTATTTGTTTCTCTACACAAGATAAAGCAGTTATATTTTGAATAAGAATTTAATCCAGTAGTTTGAATCTTAAATAATAAATACTATACGATACACAAACTACAAATTGTGTTAGAATTCAACTGAATTTGCACTAGTTACCAAGTTAGGTCCAAACTACCACTATCCTCTTTTTTATCATTATCCTCATAGAAAAACATTCCTCCCACTAAGCACTCAAGCAGCATAACAGACCTACTCAGCAAACCTGCACCAGAACTCAATGGCGCTAGGCTGTGTGGGCAATAAATCCATAGTAGTCCTTACCATATTCCCTGGCCTCCCAGTTTGCAGGGACTCATCATCTGCCATCAAAAACTCCCTTAAACACTTTCACTCAAAAATCCCTTCTTGCTCTTATTGCTCAACATCTACGGAAAGTAAGAACAAGCCTAAAATAGTTATTCAACATTGCACCCATTTGATCTGAATACCAAAGTCCACCAAAAATAGATATGGACAAGCCAGAGCAACATGCTTTTGATTGTCTCTTCTACTGGCTTTTATAATATGACAATCTATTGAAGCATTGGAATAAATTTGAGCAATTATGATTGCTAAAAATTTGTGGAATATGAAGTAATGGTAATAATGACTGAATTGGATCATTTCGTATTGAGTTCCACACAATGCAAATAGACAAAATTTAATTTAATTTAATTTTGTTCCAAACAAATGAACTGAAAAGCCAATTATTTCAACAAATTTGTATTTAATTCAACATCCGTTCAATCCTATCAATATCTGGTTCCCAATGGAAGAAATAAAATCTGAAGTTCTTGACAAAAGGGAAGAGTAATTACTCTCTTTTTTCCTTGGCTTTTTTTTTATATCTCTTAACAAGCCAATTACACAATTTTTTATAATCCTCTAAAGAGTTACCACATTGACTGTATATGCTTGGTCAATTTTTCCACTAAGATTTAACATTTATCACTAACCTAACGCATAGAGTTAGAAGCAATTAATTTTTCAAATATGCATTTGGATGCTAATTGCTTATTTGTTGGAACTACTATAGGAAAAGAGGGGAATTTTTTTTTTTTGTGGGACCCACCAAAATAAGCACAAAATGCCCAAAACGCTGTCTTTTTCTTTTGCACTTGCCAGGCCATATATCAACTATGTAACCAGTTGAATCTATGCCTATCACACTGCACTCCAGCTTAAGTAGCAACAACAACATTTAATGTATCATTACTCCACATCCTAGAATGATACTGATTTGTACATAGCAAATGCATTTTTTTATGTATTATTAAATACATGCCTCATTTTTTTTATGTATTATTAAATATATGCCTCATTTGCATTAAATCCATTTCAATCTGTTTCATTATTAAGTTTATGCATTATTAAATATAGGCATCACTTGCATTAATCTGTTTGAATCGGTGTCATTATTAAGTGGTTTTTCTGAAAATAACCAGAAAACATCTATTTAGGAAAGCATTGCAATTTTACTTGCCATTGCCTGCTGAAGCTCAAAACAACAAACAGCAGCTATACAAGAGCCTGAAATATATAAATAATTAATAACATAGGAAGATGAGTGCATACCAGCTCATAGCCGCCCAATCTAATAACAGCTCTCCATAACCTACAACCATAAAAAGCATGCATGCAGCAAGTATGTAATAAAAGTAACGCCAAACACAAATCCCAGATTCAAAACAATCATCATCAGAAACTTACTTAAGGCAATTTAGTGGCTCTCCATAAAATTTAGGGGCTTTAAATTCCAAAGCATTCTCCCTATGGAAACGCTCCAGCTCCTTCATGAATGCGGCTTGATCCTGTGGCGTCCCCCATTCATCGGCCTCAGACATCTGCACATCAAGCACAAAAATACATAATATGCTCAAAGACTCAAAATTTACCACTACTCCAATCCGTTAATTTAACAATCAAACAAATTTGGGCATCAGGATTTCACTTGGGAGGAGTACCTCTACATCACTCAACCATAAATTCTTATTCTGTGCCACTGGGGTCGAGTATTCCACAGCAGAAACAGGTGCAGCAGGCGCTTCAAGATGAATTTCAATGCGGCCATCAGTGCCATTGCTGCTTTTATTCTCTACCGGTTCCTTAACATCAGCAGCGCCATTACTTTTATTCTCTACAGGCTCCTTAACATCAGCGGCGCCATTGCTTTTATTTTCAACCGGGTCCTTAACATCATCGCCGTCAATTTTCTCATCCTCAGCCATAACCTCATCATCAGGAGCAGCATCAACCATAACCTGATCATCACTACTACCCAATTCAACACTCTTATTCTCCTCCTCCACCACCTCATTAGCCCCAACAACTTTATCCGAGTTCCCATTTTCGCTAGGGTTTAGATTTTCCTTAGAGATAGTAGAATCATCTTGCTGTGGCTCTTTCTGTTGAAGTTGAACTTCAACATTCGCATCCACAAGGTCGATATCAGAATCTTTGGCCATATTTTGATCCAATTTTTCGTTATCTTCCATTTCCCCTTATACGGTTTCTACAGTACGAAACTGGAAAAAAATATATATGTATATATATATATATATATTATTATATATTACATTATAATTTAACTAAAATAAAATACATTACTGTACCGTTGCTGGCAAAATAAAATAAACGCATAAATCAAGAAAACGACATTCATTGATCCACCAAATAAAAAAAACAAAGACTAAAGTATTTTTAAAGTTCCGCCTTTTTTGATAAAAAGCCACAGAAAATCGAAACCCTAGTTCCCCGTTTGGTCTCTGATACAATAAGGTGAAAAAGATAAATGCTTTTAACCAAAAAAAAAAAGGGGAAACGAGAGTCAAATTTTGAGTCCTTCGACTTCGTTTCCCTCATTTTTGTTTCTCCATAACCAAACAGAGCTTCGAATGAGTTTAAAAAAGGCGATAAGAAAAAAACAAAAAAACGGTTATTAAAATTCTAAAGAAAACGAGGGTGAAAATGAAAGCTTGCCTGTGCAAGGAGTGATTCTAAGGGCGCATCAGGGGAAAAACTTTTTTTCTCGAGAAAGAGGAAGACGAAGAAGCAAGCGCACCTTCCAGTTCAAACGGCGTTGTCTTAGGGTTTTGGCAGTTAAGAGAGAAATGCAGGTATAGGGAGTGTGAAATATGAAAGATGAGAGAGAGAGAGAGAGTACAGTAATAAAAGTGGGGTTTTGTAATTGTGAGAGAATTCTTATCTAGGAGCAGTATAGATAGAAAGTAACGTGTTCATGGCATGTACGGTACAGGTGGGTTTTGAATCGCCGGTGTGAGAGGAGAGAGAAAGAGAGAGAATTTAAAAAGACAAATCGAGGCCGCAGAAACCCACGGCGGTCAGAGCGTGTCTCTGCTGCTTTTGGAGCTCAAAATTGCCTTTGACTCGACGCACTGATTAACACCTGTACTTTATTTAATTATAGACCGAAATGACCATTTTAATGTCCCTTTTACCTCTACCACTTCTGTCAAAAAAAAATAAAATGTCCCTTTTACCATAACACTCACTGTATTATTACCCATTTGGAGTGTTTGTATGCGAGGTCATCTATGTACTCAAACCAAATATGGCATAGAGCGACTCCATGAGACCATCCTCTTATCGGTGAGATCCACAGTAAAGGATCCACCAGTTTTTATTGGGGTTTTTATGAAATTGTCTTCTAAGATAAATTTTCAACAAGACTTTTAACTTATTGTGTTTAGGGGTTTGTTTGAATTCTGCTTATTGCTGAAAATTGAAAACTGAAAATACTGTAACAAAATAATTTTTAAATATGTGAATAGTGCCGTGAGACCCAGTTTTAAAGAATAATTTGCTGAAATCTGTACTTGCGAGTCCCGTGAACAGTGCACGAGACCCACAGAATAAAACACAGACGCGCGTCTGCTTTCCTTTTCAGTACAATCCAAACCCAGCCTATATGGATGAATGTGAGAAAAGAAGATGATTGGAATGAACTAAATGTTCTATCTATATATTTATGACGATGAGGCTTCGATCTTGTGCATTGGAGCATTGGACAAGCCACGAGACTAACATGTAGCCAATTTTAAAGACGCATCATGTTTATATCGTGTTTAGAGACATTTAGTGCTTCACTAAACTAAATAGAAGTCAAACCATGTTTATAATCTATATGTATGCCCATGACTACATGGACAAAGTTTTTCAAAATATTCCTGCAACCCACTATGTGGCAGTTGGAGAGATTATTCATGTATACTTCTAGCATATGACATGTTTAACAGTTATGTAACTTATTTAAATTATTTAATAATTTCCCAGCAAAACCTTAACCCATCCCATTGTGTTTAGATGAAGGAATACAAGAAGAGAAGATTATTAGAATGAACTAAAGTTTCATCTATATATTTACGACAATGAAGCCTCGATTTAATGCACTGGGTATTGGACAAGCCATGAGACTAACACATGTTTAATTTTAGAAACATATTGTGTTTGTATCACATTTAGTGCTTCACTAAACCAAATAGAAGACAAACCCTATTTATAATCCATATGCATGTCCATATCTATATGGACAAAGTTTTTCAAAATATTCATCAAACTCACTACGTGGCAATTGGAGAGATTATTCACATGTACTTTTAGCATACGACATGTTTAACAGTTATGTAACTTATTTAAATTATTTAATAATTTCCCAGCAGAACCTTAACCCATTGTGTTTAGATGAAGGAATACAAGAAGAGAAGATTATTAGAATGAAATAAATGTTTCATCTATATATTTATGACATTGAAGCCTATATCTAATGCACTGGGCATTAGACAGGCCACGAGACTAACATATATTTAATTTAAGAGACATATTGTGTTTGTATCACGTTAGTGCTTCACTAAACCAAATAGAAGCCAAACCCTATTTATAATCCATATGTATGTCCATATCTATATGGACAGTTTTTCAAAGAATTCATCAAACTCACTATGTGGCAATTGGAAAGATTATTCACATGTTCTTTTACCATATGACATGTTTAATAGTCATTTAACCTGTTTAAATTATTTAATCAACTCATTGCGATTTAATACATGTATATAGTCTTATAAATCATTATATAATGAGTTAAAGAAAAATTCTCGAACATGGTTTTGGTGAAAACCTTATCATATAAATTTAAAATGTGTATTTTTAATGACATTTTATAATATTGTCATCTGATTTTTTTTTTTTTTTGGGTAATACAATTGACATGTTTGAAGTTTAGGCTAATGCTAGGCAAATCCAAGATATTTCAAAACTAATCAACTTAGTCCCTAAAGTGTTTCTCATTTTTCTCATCTCTTACAGTGATTATAAACCAAGTTAGTCAATTTTGAAATATTTTGGACTTAGCTGACATTAACCAAACCCCAAGATTGTTGACTGTATTTTACCCTTTTTTTATTATAAAACTAGGTTAAATCTTATCTAAAAAAACACCTAACTAAATAAGGAAACTTATTTTATTTTTGACGAAAAGGAAACTTATTTTCTAAAAAATTTATAATTTGACTAATAATTTGTTATTATTTTTTAATTAAATGTATATAATTAAATGTATAATTCTAATTCATTTGCATCTCTATATTAAATATAGATAAAGTATATTCACAATGTTCCTTTGACCCACTATGTGGCATTCAGAAATGTTATTTATGCGTACTAATTTATTTATATAATTTAATGACTCATATGATTTAAAGATGGATTCAAGTTATACCTTGTGTAACTTTAAAGAGTTACACCTTTTTTAAACCATTGGATTTAATCTAACGGTGAAAAAAGACCCTCATTAATGCTAATATTTTGATTAGGATCTCATTAATTATCCCTCATTTATTATATTTTATACCTATCTTTAAACCAAAAAAAAAAAAAGTATTACTTCTGACTCTCTCTTTCTACGTTTCTCTCACGATCTATCATAGCAAACCTTGAAGCCTGTTCATCCATAGATTCTTCAATACCCTGTGAAATTTCAGATAGAAATGTAGAGCTCTTGTCACTCACAAGACCACTGACATAGCTTGTAGTCACTCCGAAATCAACACCAAAACTTCCAAAACACATGTACAATGTTCAGAAAACATCAGATAATTATTACAACCATAACTTAGCTTACAAATCAGCAAACTCTTTGTTTGGTTTTTTTTTTTTTTTTTAATTGATTGGAAAACCAAATCAACAAACTCTTATTTAAAAGTACACATGCCCAGATGAGAATAAAAATCATCTGCCCTGGACTACATACGGACTGACTTAACAATTCAAGGAATACAGGCAGCAACAATCAACTTTAGCATCCACAGAGAGTCTGAAATAACTAAGTTGAGTTTTGGAAGTTTTGGTGCTAATTTTGGAGTGACTACAAGCTATGTCAGTGGTCCTGTGAGTGACAAGAGCTCTACATCTCTATCTAAAATTTCACAGGGTATTGAAGAATCTGTGGATAAACAAGCTTCAAGGTTTGCTATGATAGACAGTGAGAGAAATGTAGAAAGATAGTCAAATATATCACTTTTTTTTGGGTTTAAAGATAGATATAAAATATAATAAATGAGGGATAATTAATGAGATCTTAATCAAAATATTAGCATTAATGAAGGTTTTTTTTTTACTGTTGGATCTACTTAAATCTAATAGTTTAAAAAATGTGTAACTCTTTAGAGTTACACCAGGTATAACTTGAACCCATCTCTATGATTTAAAATATATATATGTATATATATATGTGTGTGTGTGTGTGTGTGTGGGTGTGTGTGTGTGTGTGTGTGTGTGTATGTAAGGACACAGAATTTGGCCCTCGAGGAACTCACCTCGGAATTCTACTATAATAATTCACATAACTTAAATATAGATAAACAACAAGGAATAAACACTCCACAATGGGAAACACAAGTAGTGGATTTATTTGACCATTCATGTAATGATTACAATTACAGACATTAATATAGGAAAATTTCTTGTTCCAGTGGTGACACCCTTAGTGATACTCTCTCTCTCTCTTTCTATTTCACTCCCTAGGTAGATTTTTTCTGATCCCCCTTTACTTTACCTCCCCACCCCCTTTTATAGCTTCAATCATTGCTCTTATTACCACATCTGTCCTGTTGCCTACCAAAGTCTCAGGGATATTTTCTCCACTTTATCGGATTCCTCCTCTCCCTTATCTTGGAACATTGACTTTTGGGGGTTGCTGCTACTGTTCAGGCTGTCTCACTTGCATTTAATGCGGTAAAGGTGAACCTCATCACTGACGTGGAGGTAAAGATCTTCTACCTTCTTGCATGTTCCTGAACCTTCCTGTGGTTCCAAGATTCTTCTATTAATCACACGTGGACCACCCATGCTCTGTACCTCGGGTAAAGTGGCACTTTATCATCTCCACAGGAACTAATCTTTTGCATCACTCATTTTTTTTCGCGATACTTAGGATGATCCAGCTATTCTCTTTTCGTGACCCAATTCTTTCTGTGATACACAGGCCAGACCTAATTCTTTCTCGTGGCCCAACTGCTTCTTGGGCTTCAGGCCCAAGAGGTGATTGTTCCACTCCCCACAATATATATATATATATAGAGCGGAGATACTATTTTCGTCCCTATATTTTCACTTCATTCCCATTTTGGTCCTTACTTTTTTATTTTACCATTTTTAGTCCCTAAAATAAAAAAAACACGTTCTATTTTAGTCCCTATCATCATCTTACTAACTGAAATTGTCTAATCTAATGTGGATTTGAAGTTTAATTTTGTGTTATTATTTTATGGGTTTGTGATTTTTGGTTTTTAATTTTGTGTTCTTGAATTTGGGTTGTTGTCTTGTTTATTTTTGTTCAAGATAAACTTAGATAATAATGCATGTGATTTTCGGGTTTTAATTCTGTTTTTTTTTTTTAAGTTAAAATTAATAAATTAATTTTTTAAATTTGAATGCTGATGTGGCATTTTTTTTAATGCAAAATATTTTTTTTATTTATTTAAATGGCAATGTTAGCATTTAGTGTGCCAATAGTACACTCCATTTGTCGCGTAAATAATTTCCGTTAGTAAGATAATAGTAGGGACTAAATTAGAACGCGTTTTTCATTTTAAGAACTAAAAATGGTAAAATAAAAAAGTAGGGGACCAAAGTAAGAATGAGGTGAAAATATAGGGACGAAAATAGTATTTTCACCTATACATAGACACGATGATTGTACAAAATTTGGTCTTTCAAACCTTTGTTAGGGCATTAGCACTGGGGAATGCTAGTGCCAAATTTAAGGAAAATTTAGAATTTTAAGCCCCAAAACCATCTACATTGGGGAATGCTAAACAACAATATTGCAAATTTTTTTGCAATACTGCTACAGTACAATTCTATGTTGTAGCACATATTGTAAAAAAAAAATAATATTTTATTTGGAAGAAAGCTGAAAATGAGAGAGAGGAGACAGATGGGAGAGAAAATATAATTTTGAGATATATTATTTTATTCTGTAGATATATTATTTTAAGGAGTAAAAAAGGAAAATAGAAGTTTTGGATGTAGAGGTATTGTAAAATGGTATGGAATAATGATAAAGTGACTTTTTAGAATTGTAAAATAAAGTAGCATTAGAATTTTCCAATGCTAATGCTCTAAGTGTCAACTGTATCCCATGCAAAACAAGACAAGTTTGACAATATATATTTTAAACAATGAGTGGTAAATTAGTAATGAATAAGAAGTCAAATTATATACTGTATTTTTTTGGAAAAAAACTTACCTAATTCAGTTAGATATTCAAACCTACTTTTATCATTTTTTTTTGGTTTTGTTTTGATAACTACTTTTATCAAATTTTATTTAGATGGAAACAATATAAAAAAAAGTCATTAAAAAGTGAAAGACTTATTTTTATACATATTATCTATTATTGAAATTAAATATATAAAAATAAGAATTATAATCTTAAATTTACACAATTTAAAGTTTACAAACCTCACCATATAAATATAGGTGGTTTGCTGTAAAGTGCCAAAAAAGACGTAATTTTGGTTTTTCATAAATTATCATTCCTGGCTGTGCTGTTTTGAGACAGTCCGAAAAAAAAAATTAAGGATTTTTTTTAATATAAAAAAAGAACAATAAGTGTCCACAACTTTGGTGAGATTCTCATTATACATTCATTTGATACATGTTTTTTGAAATACAAACTTTGTTCCACCTGAAAACAATGAAAGATATGTTGGTTTGTAGAAGATGAGACTGATAATGACAAGAATCTTACGAATTTGATTACACAAATGTGGGGTTTACTCTAAGTTTTTTATCACACCAAAGAATGTAGAGATTTTATTTAAATCTAACCTACTCGATGCTCTCAAAATTTATATTATAAACTTAATTTCTTTAAATCTTGTTGCCTTATGGACAAACTAGGAAAAAAAATTGGTGACTTATATTTGATTTAGTGTAGCCATTACCTTTAGACGGTTGATATCATGTTACTTTCACATGGTTTAGCATTTTAGAGTGATTTGCTAGTTTATTTTGCTTATCTTTTTTTTTTTGTTAAAAAAACAATTGTTTAAAAAACAAGTTAGGTTTAAATCAAGCCATCTTTGCTTCAAGTAAAAAATTATCAGATTTGGATAAGATATATTCCTTTAGGTTTGAGTTGAGTTAACAAATTGGATCAAATTTTGCTAGGTATTTATTTTCATACTTTTATTTTTCAGAATAATTATTGGGTAGTACGGTAGCATAACTCCCTCCTTTCATGTGAGAATAGGTCTCACTAGTAATGTGTAAGAGGAGAGAGCAATACTTCCGAGCTATCCAATAGATTTCCTATTGGACAAGGATTTGCTGCAAACAAGTTTGCAGCACTTCCTACATATTAGTACATGTGTTAAGATATTAAAAGGACACCTGTCCATGCCCCGTTTAAAGAAAACTCTGTTAAGTTCTTAACGTTTCTTTCTCTATCACACGCACGGGAAAAAATAAAACAAATCCTTCCCTCTTCAAAACCCCACCAACTCTCTCTTTCTCTCTCTCTCCTTCCTCTGTTCTTCTCTCGTCTCAAATACCCAGCCACATCCCTTGTGCCCAGCACAGCCTTGCCACATCCAACTCATCCCTCTCCACCAATCTCACTCCGCTGCCAAAAACCGCTGCTCCAACATGGCTAAAGCTCGCAGTTGTGGGTTGGTTTCTGGGCTTTTTCATTGAATGGGGATTTTATGGGTTTTTGGGGTTTGATTTTGGTTTATGGGTTTCTCATTGAATGGGTTTAATTGGTTTTTGAGATTTGATTTTGATGAGTGTTTGGGGTTTGATTTTGGTTTATGGGTTTCTCATTGAATGGGGCTTACTGGGTTTTTGAGATTTGATTTTGATGAGGGTTTGATCACTTTGATGGATTTTTGGGGTTTGATTCTGGTTTATGGGTTCCTCATTTTAGGTTTTTTTTTTTTTTTTTTTGGTAATGAATTTATGGGCTTCTCATTGAAAGGGGTTTAATGGGTTTTTGGAATTTGATTTTGATGAGGGTTGAATTCGTGTGAAGAATTTGAGTGGGTTGGAGAAATTGATGGTTATGGGTTTGAACAATTTGTGCAATCTGTGGAGTTTGGCAGAAGTTTTGGTGGTGGTTTGGCAGAGATTTTGTGGCAGTGGCGGTAATTTTTATGGTGTCTCAATGTCTTGGCAAAAATGGGTTTGAGATGCAGTGAAAAGTGAGAAGAACAACCATCTTTCTAGGTTGACATATCTCAACCTCTTTAACTAATTTTTTTCTGGCCAGATTTCGTCAAAATTTTTGAGCTTTCCAAGTTAACATCCCTTGATCTGTCATAAGATTCTATGCTACATGTCACAAGTCTAAATGGTTTAGTTCAAAACTTAACCAACCTGAGAGATTTACGTCTTAGTTATGTTCAAATATCATCTCCAATGCCAAAAATCACTAACTTTACAACTTTACAAGTAAAATAAAATCATTAACTATATAGGTACAAGTTAATTTCACACTATAATTCATTGCATCTTCTCTGTAACAAAATAAGATGATTCCATTTTGATTCAACCTCACAAACATTAAAATTTGTTGTGAGTCCACAGACCTAACTGTTTTAAGGCTCACGTAGGATCACATTTATTTTGGGCCAGAATGTGATTTCCACATGTTATTAAAAGCTTTTAAAGGAAATCATTAAACGGGGTATATACTGATGTTTTCAAATACTACCAGAAAATTGGAACCGATGAAGAGCTATGGGTAAGAAGGAAAAATATTATCGTAGGAAGGAAGAGAGAGCGTTGTTGGGGTTTTGAAGAAAGAGAGAAGGATTTGCATTTTTATTTTTTTCTTTGTGTGTGAGAGAGAGAAACGTTAAGTACTTAACAAAAGTTTTCTTTAAATTGATCATGAATAGGTGTCCTTTTAATATCTTGACACATGTACCAATATGTAGAACTGTTGCAAACTTTGCAGCAAATCCTTGTCCATTCCTATTTGTCATTAGTAAATTCATGGCCCGCCCAATAAAGATAAATTTTCCTCGATAAGAAAGTCCAAGCCAAAGCCCAAACTGTATTTATGACCCGTCAATGCACACCTCCACCTACTAGTATAAGGCCGACCCAGTGGAAAAAAACAAGAACTCCAAGGCGGTTCCAACTACAAAATTTTCGGCCCTTAAAAGTTTAAAACGCACCCATAGTGAAGTCGGGGTCTCCTTACGCTAGCCGCTAATTTTTATATATTCGATTAAAACTTAAGGTTAGGGTTTCGACTCTCGAAACTTCCTTTTTCTCTCTGGATTCAACATTCATCTTCGCCACGAATTTGTTTTCCGCGATATCTTGCAAAATTTTGGAACCACTTAATTTTTCTGGTAATTCTATTTTCCACTATTGAAAGATTAGCATACAGTTTTTCAGTTTCCAGTTTCCAGTTTTCGTTTTCTTCATTGTCTGCGTGCAATTATTTTTTCTTCGTTAATTCCGGTCTCGTATAATCTCAACCGTTCGTACTTTCATCACATAATAAAGAACTTGAAGTTAGTCACTCATATCATATGGTCGAGGAATTGTAGAATTGCACGAATTCTTATCTGCTAGGGTTTCGAATCTCTTTTCTTTTTTTTTAATTGATTTGTTATGTATTGTTTGGTTTGTGAATTCATAGGAGAAAGCGATGGATGAGGGGAAGCATAAATCTAGGAGGGAGGATTCGGAGAGGAGTGAGGTGGAGGATTTGAAGGAGTCGAAGCGGAGCCACCGTGATCGCGATAGAGAAAGAGATAAGGAGAGAAATGGGGAGAGACACAGGGACAGGGACCGGGATAGGGTGAAGAAAGACCGTGATAGCCGGCGATCTGAGAGAGAGAAGAGTAGTGAATCTGATGACAAGGAGAGAAATGGGGAGAGACATAGGGAGCGGGATAGGGAGAAGAAGGACCGTGATAGCCGGCGTTCTGAGAAAGAGAAGAGTAGTGAATCTGATGAGAAGGAGAGAAATGGGGAGAGGCATAGGGACCAGGAGAGGGAGAAGAAGGACCGAGATAGTCGGCGTTCTGAGAGAGAGAAGAGTAGTGATTCTGATGACAAGCATGATAGAATTAGGGAGAAGCATAGAGACAGGGACAAGGATAAGGATAGGACCCGAAGTCGGGATGATGACAGAGAAAGAGAGAGAGCCAGAGAAAAGAAGAGGGAAAGAGACAGGGAAGAGAGGGAGAGAGAGAGGGAGAGGGAGAGGGAAAGGGAGAAAGAGAAGAGGGAGAGGGCAAGAGAGAAAGAAAGAGAGAGGGAAAGAGAAAGGGAGAAGAGGGAACGTGAGAGAGAAGAGCGAGAGAGGGAGAGAGAGAGGGAAAGGGAGAGGAGGGAGCGTGAAAGAGAGAGAGAGAAGGAGAGAGAAAGAGAGAGGAGGATACGGGATAGGGAGAAGCATCGAGAAGCTGATAGTGATGACGGTGATGATAATCATAGGGAGCATGACAGGAAGCGACGCAGGAGGGACGATGATGGTTACAAGGACAGAGATCGTGAACGGAGCAATAGCAGGCCTCGCAAGCACAGGGCTGATAGTGAAGAGAGCCCAAGAAAAAAGAGTACTGAGGATGATTCTGATAAGGAGAATAAACTGACCCGTGAAGAGGAGTTGAAGGATGAGCAGCGGAGATTGGAGGAGGAAATGGAAAAGCGGAGGAGGAGAGTGCAGGAGTGGCAGGAGACGAAGAGAAAAAATGAAGAAGCTGAGAGAGAAAAGCGTGGGGAAGCGAATGCTGAGGAACCCATGTCTGGGAAGACCTGGACCCTTGAAGGAGAATCTGATGATGAAGAAGTACCTCCTATGGGGAAGCCAGAGACAGATATGGACATGGATGAAAATGTCAATCCTACTGACAATGAAGTTGGGGATTCAATGTTGGTTGATTCTGAGAATGGAATAGCTTCCACTTCACAGAACGGGGCTGATGGTGATGCTGGGGATGAGGAAATTGATCCATTGGATGCCTTTATGAATTCTATGGTATTGCCTGAAGTTGAGAAGCTAAACAATACTTCGGCTCCTCCGAATTTTGATGATATGGATGTGGACTCAAAGAACAAACCTAAGAAGGATGAATTAAGTAATGGTGAGCAGCCTAGGAAGGGTTCAAATAAGTCTATGGGAAGAATAATGCAGGGTGAAGATTCAGAGTCAGATTATAGTGACCTTGAGAATGATGAGGATCCTGTACAAGAAGAAGATGATGATGAGTTCATGAAAAGGGTGAAGAAGACAAAAGCTGAGAAGCTTTCTGTAGTTGACCACTCTAAGATTGATTATGAACCGTTCCGGAAAAACTTCTATATTGAAGTGAAAGAGATCGTGAAGATGACTTCTGAAGAGGTTGTTGCTTACCGAAAAGAATTGGAATTGAAGATACATGGCAAAGATGTACCAAAGCCAATTAAAACCTGGCACCAAACGGGACTTACGAGTAAAATCTTGGAGACAATAAAGAAGCTGGAATATGAAAGTCCAATGCCAATTCAAGCTCAGGCTCTGCCTATAATTATGAGTGGTCGAGACTGCATAGGCGTTGCCAAAACTGGCTCAGGCAAAACCCTTGCATTTGTGCTGCCAATGTTGAGGCATATCAAGGACCAGCCACCTGTGGTAGCTGGAGATGGACCTATTGGGCTTATAATGGCACCTACAAGGGAGCTTGTACAGCAGATCCACAGTGATATAAAGAAGTTTTCCAAGGTACTTGGTATCAGGTGTGTGCCTGTGTATGGAGGTTCTGGTGTTGCTCAACAAATTAGTGAATTGAAGCGTGGTACAGAGATTGTTGTCTGTACTCCGGGTAGGATGATTGACATACTTTGCACAAGTGGGGGGAAAATTACAAATCTGCGTAGAGTCACATATTTGGTTATGGATGAAGCTGATCGGATGTTTGACATGGGTTTTGAGCCTCAAATTACTCGAATTGTCCAAAATATTCGGCCAGATCGCCAAACGGTACTCTTTTCTGCAACTTTCCCACGTCAGGTAGAAATTTTGGCACGTAAAGTGTTAAACAAACCTGTGGAGATACAGGTTGGTGGGAGAAGTGTTGTGAACAAGGATATATCACAGTTGGTTGAGGTGAGGTTAGAAAATGAAAGGTTCTTAAGATTGCTGGAACTACTTGGGGAATGGTATGAGAAAGGGAAAATTTTAATATTTGTCCACTCGCAGGAGAAATGTGATGCTTTGTTCAGGGATCTCATCAAGCATGGTTATCCTTGCCTCTCACTTCATGGGGCTAAGGACCAGACTGACCGTGAATCCACCATTTCTGATTTTAAGAGCAATGTCTGCAATTTGCTGATTGCTACAAGTATTGCTGCTAGGGGTTTAGATGTGAAGGAGCTTGAATTGGTGGTCAACTTTGACGTTCCAAACCACTATGAAGATTATGTCCATCGTGTTGGTCGTACAGGTCGAGCTGGTCGGAAAGGTTGTGCTATCACATTTATTTCTGAGGAAGATGCAAGATATGCACCTGATCTTGTAAAAGCATTGGAACTTTCTGAGCAAGCTGTTCCTGATGACCTGAAAGCTCTTGCTGATGGTTTTATGGCAAAAGTGAATCAGGGACTTGAGCAAGCCCATGGTACTGGTTATGGTGGAAGTGGTTTTAAATTTAATGAAGAGGAAGATGAGGTGAGGAGAGCTGCAAAGAAAGCACAGGCCAAAGAATATGGTTTTGAAGAGGACAAGTCAGATTCGGATGATGATGATGACAGTATACGGAAGGCAGGTGGTGACATATCCCAGCATACTGCCTTAGCTCAGATAATTGCTGCTGCCTCCAAAGTCAGTACAGCGAGTGCACCTATGCCGACCCCTGTCTCTGCTGTACAACTGCTTCCCAACGGTGGACTACCTGTTACACTGCCAACAATTGGTCTAGCAATACCTGGGACAACGGCAGCGGTGTCTGCGACCGGCCTGCCTGTTGTTGCCAATGATGGAGCAGGGGCAGCTCGGGCAGCAGCAATTGCAGCGGCTCTCAACTTACAGAAAAATTTGTTGAAGCTTCAAGAAGTTGCTATGCCAGAACATTATGAAGCGGAGTTGGAGATAAATGATTTTCCCCAGAATGCTCGATGGAGGGTTACCCACAAGGAAACTTTGGGCCCAATTTCAGAGTGGACTGGAGCTGCTATTACTACGAGGGGGCAGTATTTCCCACAAGGCCGGATCCCAGGACCTGGAGACCGCAAGCTCTACTTGTTCATTGAGGGCCCTACTGAACAGTCTGTCAAGAGAGCTAAATCAGAATTAAAACGAGTTTTGGAAGACATCACAAACCAGGGATCACAACCAAACAGTGCAGCCCAACCTGGCAGATACCAAGTTTTATAAGTGTAAGCACTTGATTTCAATTCATACAGCCATTATTGGCATAACATTACCTGCTTCTGTTGGATTTAAGTTGAGACCCAACTTCTGGTTATTCTCTCTTTCTTGGTTTATTGTTGGATAAATTTCTGTTAACTAGTTTTTTGCCCTCCACCTTAAACAAGGGAAGGAGGTGCCATTTGAGCTAGCTCATTAGCTAGGAAATGACCTTTTTGATTTTAAAAAATCTTTACTAGTGGCTTGGGTATTGTTTATATTTTTATGGTGTAACTTTAGTTTGTGAGTAGCACAAGATATGTAATATTATCTAGAATTGAAATTGTGACTTTCTTGTTCTTCTTCTTTTTCCAGATTTCCCTCCCTCCCTCACCATTGTAATACCTTGTGGTGTCTTGGATGTAGCATAAAATGTTATGAATTGTTTCTTGCTTACCGCATTTGTTCGACCCTTTTGATTTTTCTTTTCTTTTGGTTTTTCTTTTCTCATGGCACGAGGGATGTTTTAAGCCTATGCCCGCATTTGCTATCGTGGATGTGAAAGAGATGGCGATTATGGTGCGATACTTTTTTCCTCGCATTCATGTTGTTTAGTTTAGTCTGATGCGTTTTGATCTAGGTTTTCCATCCTTCATATTTGACTCTTAGCGGCATGAGTTTTAGGATCTGTGATGTTATGTTATGTAAAAAATTTAATTTTGTTCTTGTATGTTTTTCAGGTTGAATTGGGAAATTTCAGGAGCCAGTTGTTGCTTTGTGTGCAACTTTTGTTATGGCAAAGATATCGACAGGACTACCATCTAAATCAGGACACCTACTAGTAAGAAGATCTCCATTTCTTGGTTTTTCATGGGGTTGCTTAAAAGTGATTAAATTTAATTGGTTTGGCTGAGCTTAAAATGGATGTCTATATCATACTACATAACAAGTTACTTGGTCTCATTACAGTAATAATCACCTCGAGTGCAGAATGTGTTCCATACACTCGTGAACTTTGGGGATGTAACATATGACCCCTATTGTTGATGATGTTTTTGGTTTGATTCTTTTTCTTTAATTTGGATATTCCTATATGATTGATATTGGAAATTCTTCTTGGTTTGATATTTGGCCATGTGGAATTGTTTAAAGTGAAAGTCTGCTAATGTTTTGTTTCTCTATTTCAGCCTGAACTCTCAGCAGATCAATTTCTAATGGTTTTTTTTAATTTTTTATGCATCAAAGTTTGATTTAAGCATTTTTAATTGGTTCAGCCACCGGCAGTAAGCCTTCCAGGACTGTCAATCTGAAACTCTGTTCCTATCATATCAGAAGCTAGTAGGGAGAGAACTGAAAGGGGGTTTGGAAGAAGTGGACGAGAGGTAAATCAGCATATTGGATTGGCATACTGGAACTCTGGTATGCCTTTTTCCGAACTCATGTCTTGGATGTCCTTTATGTGATGAAGGAATTGCTTCACTTGGTGTTGGATTTCTATGGATCAATCTGCTCGTCCTCAGAAGGCTGCTTCCTTCGTTTGATTTAGAAGATTTAATGTTATTTTCCTCGTTTTACTGTGATTTGCAATAAGTGTGATGTGGTGCTATAGAGAATTGTTAGGTATCTTGTAGGGGGACAAAAGGTTATGTGGTGTGAAAATATGAGTCCTTGCAATTACAGCCTTAAAAGTCTCGGTCACTTTGGTTTTGTCCCCCAAAGTTTAAAATTTTAGATTGTGACCCATAGTGTTTGGAAACAAGTCCATCCCTCAATGGCCGGTGTTGATGTGTCTGTTAAGTATTAACTAAGCTCTAAACAATGTGGTTTTTGCTTAGAACATATATAAAAAGAAAAATTAAATTTTTTTTTTTTTTTTTTCCTTTTTAACTTTTTATATTAGCTAATTTGTAAATATCGGGTCCCCTCTACAAACACCATCCGCAATTAGCCACCCAATGATGTGTATGAACGGATGGGTTCTCCTGCTTTTAAGAGATTAATCTTACACATCTTTCCTTCTGCTCTTCATGTCATGACCAACGCACAAAACTAAATCTGCACTACAATATTGTCACCCAAATAGACGAACGAAACATGAACCCCAAGCTCTAGCCACCAAAATCAAGGAGCAATACCATCATTGCCATGATTAAACCAACAAACTACTCAACCTTCCGGCAGATTAAAGTCAGTATGCTGTAGGCCAAGCTCATTGCCATGGGTTTGAAATTTTGAGACCCATTCTTAAATCCGGGGGGGGGGGGGGGGTGGGGGGGGGTGGGGAGAGAGAGTGTGTGTGTATGTGGAGAGGGAGAGGAGGGAGAGGGACAAGAAAGTAGAGGGAAAAAAGGGGGAAAGTGAAATAAAACAAGGAAAATGAGGGCAAAAAAAGAACGATATATGAATTAATAAAATAAATACACACTCATGAGTTTAATAGAGTTTAGAATGAATTACGTTGTTTTGAGCTTAGTCAGCACTTAGCAGAGGAATTACATGTTTCCAAGCGTTATGTAACGTTAGAGATCATAAGTTGAAATTTTAAATTATGTTCACAAACTTTGTTTTTTGTTTTTCAAAATTATTGACCACCACTGCTACATTTTCTTCTTCCCAAACAACAAAATCTTAAGGAGAAAAGATACAATAGAGCTATGGGCACAATAAAATACACTATTTTGATTATTTTCACAATAATGCCCATCTTCCCATCCCCTCATACAAATCTGAGTCCACCACAACCCCAATTGGAGAGACAAAACTCAAAAGGGAAAAGAAGAAAATTATGCAAAATCAACAGTTACACATTTGATAGGAAAGAGTATTTCAATCCTGGTTCCAAGATATCAAGATAATGCAAAATCCTTGGTTCTAAAAGGGATTTTCAAAGCTAATTGCGTTTTTAATCCAAAAAACCAATGGGAGAGAACAATGACAACAATGATGATAAGAATATTGAGGAAATAAAAATAATAAAAATATGGACACAACAAAGACAAATAGGGGAAGTGCCGAATTTGGCAAAAATCAACAGGACAACAATCGTTGTAGATGATGTCTTTGAGCACAAGCCTCACATATTCCTCACAAAACTCCTTGTACTCAGAAGTGTCTCCGACAAACTTTGAGAATTCGATCACCATTACCTTCGGCACCACCTTGAACACCTTCGTCGTCACTGACAGCTTCCTTTTCTTCCCATCCATTCTTCCATGCATTTTCCACCTTCACACCCATCACACTAAAATTCAGCCTCTTCACCACGACATCCGACTTTGTGACGATCAGTGTTGTTGAGCACATGGACGTGAACATCAACTCAGATTATCTAACGCTCTAGAATAGGCTTAACGAAATGAACCTGGACGACATAAAAGAAAGGGCTTTTATTCTTTCACACATCCACTTTTTTACATTATTTTTTCCCATCCACTTTTATATTTTAAATGTGGACAAGTTTTTTTTTCAACTTTTTATAATGTGTATATTTCTTTTTTCTGTATCAATTATGTACGTGGCAGAGTCAAGATTTGACTTCAAGGGGGGCAAAATTTTTATACATTATGTGCATTCATTAGTACATGTATATGTATATTACTTGATATAAAAAAACAATACACATATATTCTAGTGATATTTTAATATAATAAGACCTATATAATTTAAAATAAAAGAATAGAATAATACTATTACTTCTTAAATAGAGTACTATAGAATAGTCTATCTTTTTTTTTGCTTAACTATAGAATAGTCTATCAAAGTCTACTTGTTAACCGATATTAATACTTTAAGAGACTAAGACACGTTGCACTAAAAAAAAAAAAAAAAAACGTGTAATGCTAGGAGAATATAGCTCAGTTTTCCAAGAATCTAATACCCAGTAGTCACAAGAGGGTTAGTCTCATTCCTGGAGTTTAGATCAAATTCTCTTCATGTATTCTATACATTAGGATTGAGAAGAAAACAAGAAAATGAAACCATCACAAGACAAAGTCAGGATATCTCTTAAGTGCCTAATTTTTTTTGGCACCCCCACCGTTGGGGGGGGGGGAGGGGAAAGTGCCCCCCTCAACCCTTTGGCTCCGCCCCTACGTGTGTATGAAATAATGAATGTAAAGTAATGTGAGTGAATATTTTCTCTATTCTTGTCTGTTTTTTTTATTCACTACTTTACATCAATGACTGAGATGATACATTTTAAAAGTTAGAAACTATTTTTAATCATGTGACAGAGGTTGAGGACGAAATTAACAATACAACAAAAAAAAAATATATATATATATATATATAAAAAGGATTAAAAATAAAAAACCCGAAGGACAGATGGACATCTTAAACTACAACTTATTGGGTGAATTCAGGCTTGAGCCTTGACCATTGAACTTGATATCTCTAACATGGTCAAATCTTCCTCACCCATTGCAATATTTGCTTAGCGGACCACTGAAAATGCTTGAATGGCCCTATCCACCCCCGATCAACCCATAGTAAGGAGAAAAAAAAGGGAAAAATAAAAAGTAAAAGAGGTTTGTACCATTGCTTTTAACCTTGAAAATGCTGAGGCTGGTAATGGAGAAATTATTAGAACCTCTAGGACCACTGTGGTCCTCCTAGCTCCTTCCCACCCAATAGAAAAATGTCACCTATTTTAAAATTATGACTCAGCTCTCTCTCACCACTTATATATTAATTTAAATGTGGTAAAAATCAAAATAGAGAGACAATTGTTTGACTCAATCTATTGAGTCACAAAAACAACCAGATATAACCCAGAATCAATTTGGATTTAAACTTCTAACCCCAATTATGTTAGCCGCTTCTCACCTAATTTTTTGAAACCCAAAATTTTATTTTACTAGCTCAGTCTTATGCTGAGCTTGTTTCCTTCTTTTCCCTTGGATGAGTAGTGAGTACGACTGGCTGTAAATTATGACTGAAGTGATTGCTGGAATCCAAACATCACAATTGCAACTAACCATGACTGATCAAGGTTATATGTTAGAAAGACTCGTTTCACTCTTCAATGTATCATTTTCTTAGCTTTGTTTTGTCTCTAAGTAATAATTTCTCCTGGATATGACTATTAATGGAGCAAAGTGATAATTTTTAAAAGCACAAATTGAATAATATATAATTATCCCTTAAGATTTTAAGATTTTATTTAATTTATTTTGAAATTGCGTTTAAATATTGCCATCATCAATAATCTATATCTATATATATATCTAAAAACTGAAGCGTAGTATTTATTGTTGCTACGCTTTTATTGAGACATATCAGTAGCCACATCATCCACTTACTTCCAACTCTCTCCCTCTCTCTCTCTCTCTCTTTTAACTTTTTTTCTTTTTATTAATTTTCTTAGCTTATTGTTACACAATCTCAAATCTTTTCCCCTCCCTTTTACCCTTTCATCTTTCCACTACTAATTACCTTAATATCTCTCTTCTTCTATCCCTTTATCTTCCTTTATTTTTGGCTCTTCTTATTCTCATCTTCTTATTATAAATTTCCAATCCTCTCTGACATTTGGGGCATCTCTCTCTCTCTCAAAAATTTTGTTTTTTTTTTTTCATTTTTGGTGGTCTTGATTTCGTATTATGTGACTCCTATGGATTTGTTGTGCAAGAGAAATCATGGTCCGCTCCCAATCCTTTGTGATCATAATTCAGTGTATCAGGATTTTTTTTTCTTTGTATTTTTCATTAATATTTGTTTGCAATTCATTTGAATCAAGCCACGTCATAGAATTCATGTTTGTGATTTCAGCCAATCTGATATAGATATGGGAGTAAGGAATAAATATACCACTAATGCTTGGGAAGCCTAAGTATACCATTGTTAATTGTCAATTACAATTGTTGTTTATGTTATCATTGTTATGCGTTAAACTGAAGTAATGAACCTATATATTTGGACTAAATTGAACATGACTGATTAACCGTGCCAAATTTTGAGATGCATATCCTTTTGAGTTATCAAATATGCCTAGTCCATATGAGTTTCTAAGTTTTCATTTTTTTTTTCTTTGGTTGAGATTATGAGTTCCTTTCCAAAGTATTATTGATAATTGTGAATTGAAAATTTTCATAATTATTTTCCTTCTTTTTTATATATATTTATAATTTTTTACATCCTATAATGTGGTTGATGTGGTATGGCTAGCCTCATCTTACACTATAAAAAAGTGCAAGCATATTTTAAGTTATTGAATAATTAAAGTTCTGTTGTAGGTTATTGAATTATTTTAGTCTAATAGTATTAACATAAGTTGTTTTCAAAGCTTACTTTAAGTTGATGAATTTTTATGTTTTTTAGAACTTTACTTTAGATTGATGTGATTTAGTTTTGTATTTTTATGATGGATTTTTTTTTTCTTTGATTTAATAGATGTCATCTTATTACAATATATTGATAGTATATAAAAATATATCATTATTATATTATATAGCATGACTTGAATAATTTGATGTTTATTACTATATTTTATATTTTTACTCTTTTTGTTCTTATCTTATTTTTTATAAATTTGTTTCTCTCTCACTCTCTCGATTTTTTATTCTTTCTTGCAACTTTACTTTAGGTTGAGGAATCATTGTATTTTTTATAACTTTATTTTTTGGTTAATACATTTTAGTGTTATATTTTTGAGTTTTCCATCACAATTAATCTCTCCCTCTTATAGTTTTGGTTTAATTTTTTTTTTTTGAGTTACTTAGTTATTTTGTAAATGAGAATTTGAATTTATATAAAAATAAATAAAAAGTCTTGGCTATGCATTTGAATGTGTCTATCAATTATTTAAGTAACATTAAGTGCAATTTTGTTATGATTTTTTATTATCATAATAATCTTCTTTAAGAGAATGAGGAATTTGAATGATTTATTCAAAACTTAAAAATTTTAATTGCACAAGAAAAAAATAGAAAAACATAGTGCACTATAACATAATTTTGAATAATATGGACCACCTCATAAAGGAATAATATCAATCAAACACAACCCAAAATAATAGAATGATATATCGGTAGAGTTAGAAAGATAAAATAATTTTAGAAATTGTTTAATTTTTTGGGAGAACAAAATTATCTTCAACAAAATTTAGGAAAAAAAAATTTATACCACGATTATAAAATAATTCTCTATTCCCACGCATCGCGTGGGTTTGCAATTAATTTAAATAAACATAAAAAAGGTGTTGTATAATTTTTATTTAAAAAACTCTCTCTTGTTATTTTAGACATTTTTTTTTTTTTGGATAAAACAAAGGGTTTATTTATTAACTAAGGAGCACTGTTATAAGTATTGTCCATTGGGCACTCGTGAGGAGTGCCTAGTTGCAAAATATCACACACATATTTTACATAAACTAAATTTGGACATTCATTATATTCTCTAAAATTGCATTGGTGCTCCCGTCCCCTCTTTGCTAGTTCATTTGCCACGCCATTTGCTTCACGAAAGACATGACATGGAAGGACAGTCCATTCTTGACCAAGCATCTTGCAATCCAAAATCAAAACAGAAAGTTCCGATGCCAAAATACCATATGTTGTTAGCCAATGAGGAGAATTTGAGAATCAATTTCTAGATTTATATGTTTATACTCTAATTTTCAAGCCATTTTTAAACCATATCTAACAGCCCATATTTCTGCAATATTATTTAAGGCAACGCCAATGTGAATTGAGAAACCTTTTATCCATCTTCCCTTACAATCTCTTAATACACTGCAACCTCTTGTTTTACCAAGATTATATTTAGAATTACCATCTGTATTTAAAGTAACAAAAGGGGGTTGTGAAGGATGCCAATATATTATTTTAGTGACTTTTGTACCTTTTGTTTTTCTATGATATGCAAGATGATAAAATTCTGCAGCTAAATGTATAGTTTTGTGCATAAGCTGGTTAAGTGTTTTAGAAGGAGGATTGAATATCCTATTATTTCTAGAAAGCCAAAGTTGTCAAATTCCATAAGCAAATAAAATATTCCATGGCATCATTTGAAAATAGCTAGGAGATATATTAGTCAAATTTTCGTGTAACCATTCTACTAGTGATTAATGGAAAAAAGATATTTCTCGTTGTCCAGGAAGAGCAATCCAGAATTCCTTTGCCCAAGGGCAATCTCGAATGACATGTAAAGTACTTTCAAGATTTAGACATTGAAGACACTTAGGGCCAATTCCATGTTGGTGGTGAGCAATAAAGGAACGTGTCGGTAATCTATTATGGGCATATTTCCATATAAAAATTTGAATTTTTTGTGGACATGGGGTTTTCCTAATCCAATGCCATCTACTTTATCAAATTGAATCCCTTCATATGTGTATATGAATTTGGATGTTTCTTTCACAGTGCACTGGCCGTTGCTATTTGGCCAAATCAGTTTGTCTTGTTGGATATGATATTGTGCCCAAGGGATACTTCTAATAAGTTCCGTGAATTCAACTTTAATTTCGTCTTCTACATTGGATAATGGGCCCTCAATACGATACCTAAGAGGTCATCCTAGTATCCAATTTAGGGAGGGTTTGGATACAATGGTTTCTTGCGTTTGCGTTTCTGTTCACGCATTTTCTCCCCTTTTTTTTTTTTTTTGTTTTTTTGTTTTTTTTTTTTTTTCACGCGTTTAGGGAACAAAATTTACTGTTCATGAGACAACAATTACTGTTCACGCACTGTTCATGGGACACAGCCACTTTAATAAAAAAAATATTAAAAATGGGCCTCGTGGTACTATTTACACATTTAAAAATTATTTTACTACAGTGTTTTCAGCAACAATCATCAGTTTTCAGCAACAATAAATTATATCCAAACGGACAGTTAATATTTCTTGTTTGGTCACTCATTTTCTGTTTCCTCGCACACAAGTTCAAATTTGGATATGATTCTTAAAAAGAAAAGAAGAAGAAGAAGAAGTTCTAATGGGGTACGTCTCTTTTGCCAATTGCAATTTGTGTTCGTCTTTTCCTCTCCTTCTGTCTTTTCATTTATGTTTGTCTTTATCTTTATCATTCTTTTGGCTTCTGGGGGTTGCACCTGCAATACGCCAGACAGTGATGGGTCTTTTGTTGGATCATAGATGACACGTAAGAGAGGGTTTATAAACACAAATAAATTTAAAGAGAAAAATCAGTACAAACTTATCATATTAGCAATGTCAAAAATATTGTCAAATTTTTTTGTATATGTAGCATTGCTCGACTTATAATTAAGCAACGTTACGATAAATAATGATCCAATATTAATAGTTACGATTAATGATCCAATATTAATAATGAAGGCCATCACAGTTAGCTTAACAGAATGCTTTCAATCTAAATTATCTAATGAACTGGTTTACTAATCAAATTAGTTTTCATATTTGATAAACTGAGGAGGCATTTAGAGAAATTGCATAAAAAACATAAGTAGTTTATAACATCTCTTTTTTATTTTTGGTGTAAAATGTGGATGATTTCCTTGTCATTTTCTTGTTGAATTAAAGATGAAAGTGCAAAACTTTGCCGGAATATGATGCAACTTTATTTGGTAAATATTTAATGGCTATTATTAGTTGCTAAGAAACCAACCTTAGGATCAAGTGGGGTGGTATCTAAGTTAACACTTTCTCACTTCATAATATAGTATTTGAACTTGAATTTAAGCACACTGTATGTCTTTTTGATTGTAATGGAAGTGTTTTAGTAATTTTTATTTTTATGATTGCAACTAAAAATAAAAGTTACCTAATTTCATCATTGATGCACTTGTTATTTCTTTTAGTAGATGATGGTTTCTTTAATTTTCATCACTGTTCTAATAATTAAAGCGACAACTTCAGTGTAAAATTTCTCTATTTATAAGAGTTATAGGCACACTTTTAGTGTGGTGGTCACTCTACAAGTATAAGTGCTTGTGGTGTGCGAGGGGCAAGGGTTGGAGTTCAAGTCTCCAGAGGGGAGCTTCACACACATATACACTTAGATTAGATTATAATAGAATTTTTATCTTATAAAAAAACAAAGAAAAAAAAAAAAGCGTTATAGACATCCGTTGATTATATACTTTGAAAATTGGATTAGGGAATCCAAAAATACTCGAGTTGTTGGCCAATCTTCCAAATACGAGACGCTTTTAATATTAGTTGTTTTCTTACAAATTTGCTGCTTTTGATATCATTTAGAATTGGTAATTCCCTCCAATCTTCTTCTTTTTTTTTTTTTTTTTTTTTTTTTTAAATTTCTTTTAATCCAGTATACCATTTTGAGATATCCCAAAAATATTGTCCATTCACTCCAATGTGAAAAGTTAAATAAACAAAATTTTATCTTTTTTATTTGGAAAGTTAATACTTTTTTTAAAGGACTATTTGAAATTAAGAAGAATCCTTTTCAAAATGAGTAATTTTTGTTAGAACTAAATATATTAAATAGTTTTTGTGAAAGCATAGATTTTTTTCTTTTTTTGGGGAGAATCAAGCAGAAGACGTAGAAGTCTTTGTTAATACACTCCACAATAAAGTGATAAAAATTGAAATCGAATGGTTATGGAAAAGTTGGAAAAGTTTGGTGGTTTACATCGAAACATTATTTACCTAGACAAAACTTAAGCATAGTTCTTTTGGTGTTATATTTTAGATTCCTCAATTATATTCTACTATATTATTGTATTGATTAATAAATCACATGATTAAATTTAATTATTTTTAAGAAAATAACGTTATTTACGCTCAATCTAACATTAATATAACTAAATTTAATTAAAGATAAAAAAAAGGTAAGTATATAAGTTTTGTCCTATATATTTCTTCCCTTTTTTAAAAATAAATAAATAAATAAATAAATTCAATAGTTAACAGCGGAAGATTTGCACTGTGAATGTTGAGAAATTATAAGGTCCACATGATTAAATTTAATTATTTTTAAGAAAATAACGTTATTTACGCTCAATCTAACATTAATATAACTAAATTTAATTAAAGATAAAAAAAAGGTAAGTATATAAGTTTTGTCCTATATATTTCTTCCCTTTTTTAAAAATAAATAAATAAATAAATAAATTCAATAGTTAACAGCGGAAGATTTGCACTGTGGATGTCGAGAAATTATAAGGTCCACATGGTGGATAAGTGATGTGATCCACCATTCCACTAAAAAATTGTCACTTGTTTAAAATTGTTAGTTAGAAAATTTTTTTAAACAGAAATTAATTTCTGACTTAGCAATTTTAAATAAATGGAAGTTTTTAGTAGAATGGTGGACAAATGACGTGGTCCACCAGAAGACCCTATAATTTCTCGTGGATGTCACTCTTAGAAACATTGAATAGTGCCAACAAGCTACAAATAAGGACCTTCTCAAAAAACAAAGAAAGCATAAGCTACAATTAAGGATGGCAACAGGGTAGATCAGGCTAGATTATGGGTGCTTCGTACCTGCCCTACAAGGTAGTTACCTGTCCTGCTTTGCTTTGCGTGTTGAGGCAAATTGCCTTGCCTCGTCCCTGTCCCACCACCTTGCAAAACCTCACCCCATTTTAATTTGCCTATCCCCATACCATTACAATATTTCTTTTAATAAAACCTGTTACGTGCAATAGTATAAATCATACTTGAAATTGCAATTAAATTGATTACATCAAATCAAACTAATTTTTACTAAGGACTCAATAATAAAAATAATACAAAGTATTTAACAAGATAATATAACAATAAAAACAATAAGTCTTGACATTCAAACATTTAAATACTTTGTAATACAATAAATCTAAGGAAATATTGTGAAAATTAATAACACGAGCATTTTTGTATATATGTGAGCCAAGGCAAGTCAGTCTCTGCCCCGCCCTAGAATGTGGGGCAAAAATCTCAACCCATCCCCACCCATTACCTCTACGAGGTAGTAAAAAAGACCCGGATACATTGGATTCAAACAGAGCAAAATTATCATCCCTAGATAAAGGCTTTTGGCCTTTTCAATTATTTTTCAGTCTAATAAATTTGGGGGCATGATATCAATCACAAGCCGTAAGGCCCGTAATCTTTTAAAGATGTGCATTAAAGTTTTTCAAGGGTCTCAATATACTCCCATTATAATGAAAGGTCATGTTAACAGATGCCTTTAGGATAATTGTTAATAAATCATAACAGGAAAGTTTTGACACAATTTTTTTGAGAAATATAAAAAACTGTCAACAATATTTACTATTTTATTATTCTTCCAATAAAATATTTATAAAAATAACTCCCTGGAAATGAAAAAGAATAGATAGCATGGTGTGAGTCGGCGGTCGCAAATGGCAACTAGAAAGTAGGCGGTTTCTCTCTAATTAATTTGCTCCGCAGAAAACATAAAAAACAGATGCCAATCATGTTACAAACTTTTTACGCGTCTCTTATTTGTTGTCATTTGTGACACTGTTTGCCATTTATATACTAGACAACACATACACACATACGAGATCATTCATCTACTACTTTCTTTTCGGAGTTCATTTGGGTCTTGGACTTTGCTACTACTTCCAACGAGTTATTAGGTGAGAGAGATAAGTCTTTGTTTTTGTTTGTGTGTCAACACGTATTCATTCTATATTTTTTATGGTTCAAAAATTAGGAAATGTTAACAAATATTCTAAAGGTATTTATTAATAAACTATTTAAAGAAAATTTTTATGGAGAAAGAAAAAAAAAAACAATTTAATATTTTGACAACTTTTTTCACTTTTTATAAAAGTGATATAAATACTTTCCTAAAATAATTTATTAACAATTGTCTCAAGTACACCCGTCATAACCCAATTAATATTACAATTTTAATCAATATTTTTTTGGTTATTTAAAATTGTGAATCAGACAGACATTTAAATACAGCTAGACTCTCCCCCGTCTTATGTGTCAATGTGTCATATCTATCTTTTTTTTCTTAAATACATTCATGAAAAGTAAAGAAAATAAGGCGTAGGAATTGGCTTCATTGAGTTCTTCACACACGTGGGGGTTCATTGCATGGGAGAAAAATAGGGTCGATTGACACTGAGGAAGAGGAGGGTCTCTTGACATTTTGAAGGTGTGTTCTGTTCTGTTCAGTTCATGGTTTACAGTTTGTGTGTCATATGACAGCAAACTTTTCTGAATCTTTCTTGTTTGGAAATTCAGAAAAAAAGTTTTTTGATTCAGAACGACTTTTGGTGCCAGCTCTTATTAACTTTGTTCGACCATTCTTTTATATAAGCTCCTGAAGCTGAACATATATGGGTTCAGGTTAAATGAATGTATAACATTTAACTTTTTTCATGTCAGTAATCATTTTCATTTTCTTAACCTTTACACATGTTTTGGGTGGGAGTTGCTTAATCTTTAACAATAGTTTAATGAATGTTTCACGGCTGTCAAACATAAATCATACAGTTCTGTTTCATAAAAGCGTGGCAAGAAAATCTTAAAAGAATTCTTTTGTATAGAAAATTTTGAAATAGTCTAAAGAGTGCCATGTGAATCATGTGATTCACTCATTAACCTGTTCTGTTTTTTATGGCATCTGCTTGTAGGGTTTAATTTGTAGGAATGGCATTTTGTTTTGTTTTTTATGCCTGTTCTGTTTAAGATTAACAATGTCAACGTTGTGTTATGCCCCATTATCTCTAGCGAATCAATTCAGTTTCTGACAGCATATTTCAGATATAATTTAAACTATCAAGGCATTTTTCATAATATTGTCTTTATATATATATATATATATATATATAGCAGGTGAAGGTCATTTTCAGAGTTGTGAAGAGATCTCAACATGGGCCTTTTGGAGCTCTTCATCACCGCATCAATTCCAGTGTTGAAAACGCTATTGTTAACCGCACTAGGGTCTTATCTTGCCCTAGAAAGCGTTGATATCTTGGGGGAAGATGCTAGGAAGCATTTAAATACTGTGAGTTGTTGATTTATTCAGTTCATGTTAGTTGTGCTTGTAACATATGGAAGAAATGTTATTGAAAAATTATACATCTGAACATTTAGTTTTGATTTATTTATTTTTTGTTTAACAGGTAGTATTTTATGTATTCAATCCAGCCCTTGTGTCCACCAACCTTGCTAAAACAATAACGAGCGAGAGCATGCTTAAGTTGTGAGTTACACTCTAATCACTGCATCAATTCATTTAATCAATGCCAAAGCTTTCCCTGGGAAATATTCGACTCCCTTTTAGTATCAGAATTATAGTATTTTGAAGTGAATTTGATTGAATGTGTAGGTGGTTCATGCCAATCAATATCCTCATCACATTTATTATTGGCTCCGTTCTTGGATGGATTCTTGTCATAATTACAAGAGCCCCTCCACACCTGAGAGGTCTTGTAGTGGGTTGTTGTGCTGCAGGTAAACATATATAAAAGATCCTAACTTGTATTCAAAAAGATTGCTTCAACTTCTATGTTAAATGCAACTAAATATAGTTTAGAAAGTACAGCTTAAACGGTTACGTGGGCTCAAATAAAAAGAAAATAAAGTAGCATTGTCCATCCCATCATCAAATTGATTATTACTTATGTCATGGATAATTTCTTACAAGTTTGTTGTTTCCCCTACTGAATGTCGCCTATGTGCTGAAAGATACCAAGGAGAAGACTAAGACCACTAACTGTTTGTTTCACCAGAATTGAGAGTTAATGTTTTCACCAGAGCAAAAACTTAATCTATCAACCTCATTTTTGCTGTAGAAGTGCAACAATATTTTTCACGCAATAAGCTAGATTGAAGGAAAAATATATTGGCAATTGCTGATGGTGACAAAATGTAATTATTAAGGATGTCGTTCTGTCACTAGGAGTGTACAAGGACTTTCTTATTAAAGGGCAGGAACTTCAGGAAGCTCTTTGTTCTAACAAAAGTTAGATGTCTTGCTACTGCTATTCAAGCTGCTTTAATAATTTTTTCTATTATAACTCTAGTTGGCCAATTGTGTATTGGAGAGGGGTATTGGTGCTGACTGTAAAAAACTGGATCACCATAATAGCTTGTGAAGGCTTATGAACTTTACTTACCATTGGCTCATTGCAGAAATGATGGGTTAGTTTGACCAAGGATATTGGGATTGTAACAGCTGCTTCCCTTGAAAACAAGCAATAAACAGGATATAATCCTGTTTGCATAAATTGTTTCCCAAATTCTTTTCTTTGGTATGAAACACAGCTGCATTAGCTGCTTCAAGAAAACACTGTATAAAATCTTCAAAAAATGCTCCAATGTTTGTCTGACTAAATATATACCACTTTGTAAATCATTGACAAACATTTTTTTTCCTTATAAAAACAGGAAATTTGGGGAACATTCTTCTCATTATGATCCCAGCTATTTGTAAAGAAAAAGGAGGGCCATTTGGAGCTCCTGATGTCTGTCATACGTATGGAATGGCTTATGTTTCACTTTCAATGGCGGTATGTATCTTTTCATTTGCTTCATATATCATTTTGGACTGAAGGTTCTTTTTAATCTTCATGGAATTCAAGGGAGAAGGATTTTAGCTATTCTTGCTTCTTGAAATTACAAGGTGTTTATAAGCACTTTTACTATATAATAACCATCTTTAATTCAGTACACATGGGCCAGCTCTTGGATGGGTTGTGGTTGGTATCTCCTGAGGAAACAATATATAAATCTGGTTGTGAATAATCATATTTATTATGTGCAATTTCTCCTTTGCTTCAAATTTGCTTGTCCTAATGTATGTGTAATTTGTGACTTTGTTACAGTACATCTTGCCCTGTTTGACTATGATAGACTAATTTCCACATATTTTCTATATTGGAATTGTTTGTTGTGATATTTCAGATAGGAGCCATTTATTTGTGGTCTTACGTGTATA
The DNA here is from genome assembly GCA_023621385.1 of Quercus gilva. Classification (NCBI taxonomy): domain Eukaryota; kingdom Viridiplantae; phylum Streptophyta; class Magnoliopsida; order Fagales; family Fagaceae; genus Quercus; species Quercus gilva. Next base: position 17,284,807 of record CM042474.1, read on the forward strand.
ACATTGTTCGGCTATCTTCAAGGAGAATCACCATAGAATCCGGAGAAAAGGACATCTCTAGAGAATCCTCCACCTCAGACGCGGGGAGTTGCACGGAGCCACTACTTTCTTCCACCAAGGAGTACTCGATATGTGAGGTCCCCAAGGAGTACTCGAAAACTGAGGACCATGAAGAGCAACATTCACTGCCCTGCGCTAGAACTGTAATGAAATCTGAGGTTGCTCCAGCATCATATTTATGATGAATTCTATGCTTTCTCTGTGAATTACTTCTTATATTATCTTCTAGTGGGGTGTTATATATGACTTTTCTTTGCCATTATTTCATTTTCACTGCAAAGCTCACTAAAACTGTTTCAGAACCTAATTTAAGGAATTCTTGTGCAAAACCGTGAGAGAGGCGTGAAAGGGTATATCCCTTCACTACTACAGTTTCAGAACCTAAATTTGATTTGGATTTTTTTAATCTCACTGAAATAATTCTAAATACAGATTAACCTGGTAATGACTATTTACAGGTGGATTTCTTTTTCTATTTTTGTTTTAATGACTAGAGAGCTTTACTTCTATTTAGTTATATAATGTGGAAACATGCCTATTTCTTTTTTCTTTGGGTAAGTATTTTCTGGTATTGACAGTGTCAATTGTATAATTAGATCACCTGACTCAGTCAGGAAGCCATGTTGGCAGCCTATGATGAGATCGACTTTTTCCTAAGAAAAGTTTCATCATAACAATGATTTTCTTTTATAACTTTATCCCCAAGTACTTGACATATAAAGTTGTCTATATGATTTTGTTTTTTGATTCGTTGTGGTAGATCTAGTAAATTCTTCACACTGCCTGTGATTTGATAAAACTATGCTGTCATATTTGTTCCTCTTCAGTGAAATTAGCATTCTGAATCTCAATATTTATTCCATTGCAGGTTGCAATTGCAGATAAAATAAAGCAAAAGTTAACAAAGCTGTTTAAAAAGATTAATCTGAAGGCAATATTTGCACCTTCAACAACCGGAGCGGTATGACCTTTTAGCTTATTGTTGTCATCTCATCCCTTTTGATGTACGTTTTAGCACTCTTTGATTAGGTAGGTATAGTCCCAATGAACCTGTCATGATAATGCACTTTTCTTGTGTAGATTGTTGGGTTCACGGTTGGACTCATCCCTGAGATCCGAAAGTTATTGATTGGTGAAGTTGCTCCTCTTCGTGTGATCCAAGACTCTGCTTCCTTGTTGGGGTATAAGACTTAACAAAAAAAATCTATTAAACTCTAAATAAATTGGTCATGATTTTGTTTCGGGATGCAGGATAATAGATAACTACTAGTGTCGGTAGATTGAATGGTCTTCATCTGTTTGTAAAACTTAGCACATATCATTTATATAATGTGCACTCTCAAATCTCAATCCTCAAATATAATGGTGTTATATGTCATTTTGAAAGTTCTTGCTACACTAAGTCGCTAACTCTATGGCCTACACAAACTATTTGCATCATATCACACATTAACTTGGATTTTCTCTACAATTAATTGGCTCATTGTATTTACATAGTTACTTCTTTAATGAGAAATTTTTTGATATTACTTCTCCCTTTTGCTGAGCTTCTGAATTAATCTATAACTGCAGTGATGGAGCCATCCCAGCTCTCACTCTAATAGTAGGTGGAAATCTTCTCAGAGGTAATACTAATAACTGATATGAAGATTAGCGTAACTTTTGTTGGAACTTCGTTCTCATTGGCAATAGTAAAGTTGTAATTGATATTGGTTTATTTTTTCTTCAGGTTTGCATGGGTCAGGAATTAGTAAATCCCTCATCTTTGGCATTGTAGTTGTTCGTTATATAGCTCTGCCTCTGACAGGGGTTCTCGTCATTAGAGGTGCACATCGAATTGGTTTGGTGCATTCTGATCCATTGTATCAGTTTATTCTTCTGCTCCAATATGCAGTCCCTCCTGCTATGAACATAGGTACTAATATCTCCATATTCAGATAGAGCAATTTCACAACAATTTTACAGTTTTACCACTGTTTTTGGTTTTTTTGGGACTTAAAAGTAGAGAATCCACCATTACATATTAAAAATGACACAATCTGTTAAAAGCTTAGTTGGAAATGGAATTTTCTAAAATCACTCAGTTGACTGGCTGCTTTGTATATTTGATTTTGACATCCTTGAATGGCAGGAGTTATCACTCAATTGTTTGGAACCGGAGAGAGTGAATGTTCTGTAATCCTGCTGTGGACTTATTCCTTGGCTTCTGTGTCACTTACTGTTTGGTCAACCTTCTTCATGTGGCTTGTGTCTTGAAGGCTTGTGTCTTGAAGTCTCAGCTTTCATTAAAATGAGTTCCACATCCAGGAATTGCAGATTTGCAGCAGATTTATGATTCAGAGAGACAGCTGCATGTAGCTCAAAGCAGATTTGATCGACCCTTGTAGTTCCACAAAATTTTGAAAGTTTTGTGTTACTCATATAATATTTGATATTAACAGTTATTATCATGCTTAAGAAAGCTGACAGTTATTTTCATTAAAAAGAAAAGCAAACTTGTGTACCATCTGTGTGATTTAGGTGATTTAACATCCATATCTGCTCAGTAGGTGATTTCAATTTAATATTTTTAATCTTCTAGTCACATTTTTAATCATGTCAGATTTCTTGATTAAATTACGCAACTAATTTCTTTCCAAACCCCCCCCCCCCCCCTCACAAGATAAATATTGAATCTACATTATCAATAGCTTTTAGCTGTACAAAATTTATTTAACAAATTGTCTTCCTTCCACTTGGTTTATAACTAAATACAAACAACTGTCAATATGAATACAACATGCACTAATAATAATTAACTAAAACTTGCTTTACCATCAAAATTCACAACACCACAACCAAGCCTTAATCCCAAAAATTTTAGGATCAGGATCGATTATGGATCCTCAACAAGCAATCATCAAACTTGTTTGGGTTATGACTTTCCATCTAAAGATTAATTAGAATGAAAGTCAATTGAAGTACTCGCGCATAGTGTGGATTATAACTGTAATCTGAACAGTAAATAACTGTAATTTTGAAGGACTGATATATAAGGAAACCATTTTGTCATTAGAATAAGCAAGGTTGAGCAAATTGTCTAGAACAGATTCTTCATGCTACAAACACAATTAACATGACTCTTGAAGTATGCTTGAGGGAAGCAGATACAATTTGCTACAGAACTTCTGTTACAAGCCAAAATAAGATTTCTCATCCACATAGCTCTGTTCAGAGAGAATCCTTGTTCAGATCATCAAAGTAAGGATGTTCCATAGCTTTCTTTGCTGAGATCCGCTTTGAGGGCTCATACTGCAACATTTGCTGCAAAATACAAGTGTCAAGCGAGTGTCAATCATCATATAAAAATAAACATTTTAAATTTAAGCCAAGCCAAATTATAAGCAACCAACTTACTGCTAGCAGATCCAGTCCATCCTTATCCAAGTTAGGCACAGATGTTGACAGATTTTGAGGGCCCCATTGGGGGTACTCATGCCAATTCATTAGTTTGCTGACCCCAGGCCACACTTCTTCATTTGGAGTACCTAGTAACCTGCATTAGAAACCAGAAAAAAGAATAATTGTGAGGAAACATCATTATATAGAAACCAGGGAGGCCATTAGAAATGAATTGTTGCTGTCTTTACTGAACCTGAATATATGAAGGAGCTGTTGCAGTTCAGAATCTCCTGGGAAGAGTGCTTGCTTTGTGACAAGTTCAGCTACAATTCAGAGAAAAAAGATTAATTAATCACACATTAAGCAAATGTGATATAATTTGGTAATCAACAAATTCATGGAGTAGGGATGTGTACCAAATATACAAGCAACAGACCACATATCTACAGCAGTAGAGTAATGGGTCGAACCCAGAAGGACCTCAGGAGCTCTATACCAGAGAGTCAATATCTAAGAACAGCCATGACACAAAAGTTTGATTAATTACTTGTTAATCAAGCATAAAGAACAAACATAAACAAGCATGATTGTCACAATTTTTTTACCTCATGGGTATACTTCTTAATTGGCACAGTAAATGCTCGAGCTAGTCCAAGATCTGCAATCTTAAGCATCATCGTCTTTCGGTCCATCAACAGATTGTGGGGTTTCAGATCCCTGATCATCACAAAAACACATTTTGATTCCAATTAATTACCCAAACAAAATAAACCCTATTTGAGATTGAATTGTTTCAGATGAAATTGAAGGAAAATAATTACCTGTGTAAGATTCCATGACCATGGCAAAAGGCAACACCCTTGCAGAGTTGGAACATTAAACACTGCATTGAAAAAACAAAATCCCCAAACATTTTCATTTTGTAAATAGAATAATTAAGAACACAGACTTTGATGGGAAAACACAAAAGAGTTTTCAAATGTAAAATTAAGAATAATTAACCTTAACAGTATTAGCAGGAATGTCCTCTCCAGATTGACGGAAACTCCGAATGAATTTCTTGAGATCAGTGTCCATATACTCAAACACCAAGTACAGTACTGTCTTCCCTTCTTTATTCTGACCTTGTTTCACATCCATCAACCTTTTTTATCACCAAAATTAAAAATTTAAAAACACAATCTTTTTCAATCTTTAACAAAATTGAAGGATCTAAAAATCTAAAAAAAAAACCTAGAAATCTGACAAGAAAGAAAAGAAATTCAAGAAACCAAGAATCCAAACCAAAAAAAAAAAAAAAACCCTAGAATTGGGAAGTGGAAATTGGAACCTGACGACGTGGGGATCGCGAGAGAGCATGCGGAGAATGGAGACCTCGCGAAGAGTGGTGGGAGGGACGCCTTCTTCGTCCTCGTGGAGGCGAGTTTTCTTGAGGGCTACGATTCTGCCAGTGGCTCTCTCTCTCGCTCTGTACACCTTCCCGTACGTCCCTTCTCCTACTTTCTCTAGCTTCTCGAACGCCTCCATTGCCGACACCGCACGAGTCACACCAGCTTTCTCCATTTCCTTTCTCTTCTTTTCTTTCTCTCTCTAACGCTCTCTCTTTGTTTTTTTTTTTCAAAATGTAAAATGTACGTACAGGGGGCTTAAAGTGAGGGATTTCGATATTTATAACGGTTTGGGGGAAAAAGTAGGGTTGGGTGTAGGGGCGTGGAGAATGGAGTGGGAGTTCTGATCGTTGCTCAACGGATACTTTTTTTTGAATTTCAAAATGAAAATTTGTCCAGATCAGATCACTATTCTACTATATAATAATATATTAAGCTTTTATGGGCTTGTGCTCCTTTTTTAATTGGTTGGGTACAACTGGACGGATGGCCCATCATTATTTTTATGGGAACGGCCCATCATTATTAATACTGAAAATAAATCACAAATGGAGTATTTTCTAGCCCATGAAAAAAAAAAAAAAAAAAAAAACTACCTAATTTATTAATTATATATAAAAAATTCAATACAGTGTTTGAAGCAAAATAAAAATGAATTTTTGTGAAAATTTTTTTTTCAGGAGTTCTATCATTTCAAAGGTGTGAATAAGTGGTAACAAATATACCAAAATTAATACATTCTATTTTTAGTCTTTTTTTTTTTTGGTAAAAGAGAAAAAAACATTAACTTAGCAAGAAAACAGAGTATCAAGGTAGAGCCTTTTAGAGTACAATCCTTGGCAATTAGCCACAATAAGGTTCATCAGGTCCACAGGCGAATTGCTATAAACAACAAACTCAGAGTTTTGCAGTCAACCCATATTAGTTAAACGATCCGCATACGAATTTGCTTCAAGATAAATATGTCTAAAAACAAGCCGAGGAATTTGGACAGTTTGCAATCGTCAAAAAGAGGCAAAACCACTAAATTATCATAAACCAGGTTATTCAATGCATCTACTAAGGCTTTTGCATCTGATTCAACAATGACACTTGACAGGTTCAGCTAGCTGCATAACATGAGTCCGTCTCTGAGTGCCCAAGCTTCTACTGTGAAACTATTTGCTTTTCCCACTCTCCTGGTGTACCCCACCACCCAATTTCCCTGCTCATCTCTGATTAGACCTCCCCCTCCAGCAATTCCCAATAGATCAGCAAAAGATCCATTGGTATTGAGTTTCATCCAACTCAAGGCTGGTTTTTCCCACCTTATGTGTTTTGTAATCATGCGACGGTTGCTTCTTGGACGATTAATACAAAGAAAAAATTCAGTAGCTTGCATCTTGATCTGCTTGGCAAGGCACAGGTTGGGGCTCTTGTGGTTAAAAACCACTTGGTTGCGAAGTTTCCAAATCAGCCATATGGCAAAAAGAAAAACAATATTCCATGGAACCCCCTCAGCATTGTGGGAAGTCTTGGCTTTTGCATTAGTGACTAGCCAGGCTCTGATGTCTTGGGATTGAAAAATTTGATTTACCCTTTACTGCCCCAGCTGTTGCCATATAGGCTTGACAAATCTGCAATCATGAAGGGCATGGCTAATGGATTCAGGCTTGGTGTGGCATAAAGGGCAATCTATAGGAATATGCAGTCCTCTCTTGGCCAAGCAACATTTTAGTCCCACACTATTGTGCATACACTACCAACTAAACATTTGGATCTTTGGAAGGGTACATACTTTCCATATCCAAAAACCCTTAAAGGAGGCTGATTCAAATGACTAAGTAGCAAGACTATAGGCACCTTTTGAGCTGAATCCACCCTTAAAAGACCTTTTCCAAGCCAGTTTATCAACACTTCTAGCTGCAATGGGAAAAGGAATTGCTTGAATGTTCTCCTTAATATCTTGGGGTAAGTTAAAAGGAATGGCTGACCAGCACCAGCCATATGGGGAGATGACGTCTTTAACTTTTAGATTAACAGATTGTAGAGGGATTGGGCCATGAATAATGGATCTAAGGGGACCCAAGTTCAACCAACTATCTCTCCAAAAATCAAGCTGACTATCCTTCCTTGGAATCCACTTCAAGCCCTCTTTAAAAACCTGCTTTCCCTTCTTCAAACTCCTCCAAATGTTAGATCCCGGCAACTTGGATTCATTTCTAGAGTTTATACGCTGCCTAGTCCTATATTTCAGCTCAAGCACCTTAGCCCAAAGTGCATCACTCTCCGAATGGAATCTCCAATTGAGTTTTGCTAAGAGGGCCGTATTTCTATCCTTTGCTAATTGGAGCTCCAGACCTCCCAAATCCTTCGAGGTAGTGACTTTCTCCTAATCAACCTAGTGCATTTTTCTTGAGTTGTCTGTAGACCCCTATAGGAAATTCCTGTTAACCTTATCTATGCCCTTGAGGATCTTCTTGGGTAGCTAAACATTCTGCATAACATAGGTGGGTATGGTGGATGAAGATGCTTGGATGACAACCATTCTACCCGCCATGGAGAGTAAATTTGCTTTCCAACTAGCAAGCTTCTTTTTGACTCTATCCAGTACAAAATCAAAATCCTGCCCCCTACTACCCGAATGCTTAAGAGGAAAGCCGAGATATTGCCCAAATTAGGGGCTGATCTAAAACCAAGGATGTCAGCCAGGTTATCCCTTAAATCAGAGTTGACATTGGGAGAGAAATAAACCCGTGATTTTGCTTCACTCATGGTTTGCTCAGATTTCTTACAGAATACTTCAAGAACTTCCTTTATGGCATGGCAATTATCTTGATCAGCCTTAGCAAAAAGGACAAGGTCATCCGCAGAGAAGATATGAGAGAAAGCAAGGCAACTTCTCGAGGCTTTTACGGGTGACCAGAGCTTGGCTTCACATTTTTCCTCTATCAGATAGCCCAAATACTCTATGCAGAGGATAAATAGGTACAGGGAGAGAGGGTCTCCCTGCCTAATACTACGAGAAGGGAGGAAAGACTCCAAGCATCCCCCATTAAATAGGAGAGAAGTGGAAACTGACGACACACAACTCATGATGAGGTCAATGATACCACACGAGAAATTGAACTCAATAAGCATTTCTCTAATAAAGGCCCATTCAATCTTGTCGTATGCCTTTTCAAGGTCAATTTTGATGGCCATATAGCCTGTTCCCTCTTTGGCTCTACCCATAGAGTGAATGAGCTCTTGGGCTATAATAATATTGTCCGTGCCCTTTCTACCCAGGATAAATGCAGCTTGGTAGGGAGAGATGATGCTATCCAAATGAGGTCTGATCCAGGCAACAATCACTTTAGTGATGATCTTGTAAACTGTGTTGCAAAGGCTTATAGGTCTATAATTTCCTAAGGTTTCTGGACCCTGCATCTTTGGAACGAGGACAATAAGGGTTATTCTCCTTTCCTCTTCTCTTATCTCCCCCTCATTTCCTTTCATTCAAAACATAGGAAAATAAACCCAAATATATAATTCTAAAAGCAAGTCACTTTCTGCCATGACGATTTAAACCCCCATGCTAGATGGCCTTGCCAATTCAGTATTAAACCCAAATACTAAGACAAGCCATATGAGGTGTTTAACCATTAGACTCCCAACCTTAAGGTCAAGATAGGGAAAGAATGAAAGAGAGGGAAGGTGCCTACATTATGGCCACACTCACTTTTTTCTCTCGTCCCATCTCTCCATTGAAATGCGCCATTATACAGTCGGACTTGAAATTTTTTATACCCGATAGCTTGGCTGTAAGTGCACACATTGAAACATAACAAGCAGCAATAACGCCAATACATATTCCAGAGATCGAAAAATTGTTTGGTATTCTACCTCTAAGTTAATTAACTCCACCTGAAATTCCTCATTTGTGAGAGCATCACCAAAATTACAAGAACAAAGGAACTGATCACTAAATTATAAAAGCGCATCAAAGTTTATTCGACTTTCACCACCACCCACTACAGAAACTATTCTATGGTCACATCCAAATATAAGTCCACATAGTTTATGACTATCCTAAACTACGGGGAAAAAATTTATATCCTCTTTTTAGTTACTAAACAAATATGTTAACAATGAGCACTAAGTGCGTGCACCCTTCCTAGATGTATTTTACAGTCTTCTACGACAGCTTTTCAGTTGCTACAGGTATTTTACATGAAAGATGATGGAAATGGCGCCACCAGCCCATCACCAACCAGAAAAGTTAACTTCTTAGATTGAGCCTCACATTCTGAACCTTAACTGATATCTTTAACTTCTGTTCTTCCAAGTTTTTCAAAACAGCTGACAGTTTTGCTCGATATGCTTCACATTGCTGACTTGCATTCTCCAACTCGGCAGTCAATGCCTGAATTTCCTTGTCCTGATCCTACAAAAGGGAAACAAAAAGACTATAAATTAATTTAAATTGAGACACAGGTGCACATATAAGAAACAAATTAAATGCATAAAAGAACCAGAATGAAGAAAGCCACTTCTTGCACACAAACAGCTCCAAAATACAAATTATTGAAGAGGTATAATACGAGTTGATTTTTGAAGATTCAGTGTGTATGTTTATTGGACAATCTTCTAGACTCCTGTTCGTTAGCTGAGACTTAGCCAACAGATTATGCCTTTTTTTTGGTTCACCTTTTTGTTTTATATTGATAAGTTCATTTGAGTTTGAAAATTGAGGTTTGAGCATCTTATTTGACAGTTGAATGAACTCAATCAGTTCTACGAGTCCCATACCAATGAAGTCAAAACCTCATGATAAGCACATTTATTATATAAATAACAAGAGATTTTATACCAGAGTTGGTCTTTTCAACAGAGATATAAATGAATAGCAACAGTAAGAGAACAGGAAAAGAAAATAAACACCAGTAGCCATGAGTTCAAAGCTGTTCAGACTATGATAGACTTTAAACAGAATATCCAATATCTTCATTATCATCATACTTCCCCTGGTACTAGGCTATCTCCAATGCATGCAAATTATGCCAAAGCTCTAGAAAATTTGCAAGCTGTATAACTTACTATATTCTTGACTACAGATAAAAAAACAGATAACAGCAGCACAGAAGAGAAAACGAACTTAAGATAAGAACAGAAGGTTTAAGGAATCTTGAATATTTAGAAGTCAAAGCTCAAGATTTTTTTTATTCGACTTGCATATAGTGATTAGAACCAGCAATGGTTGTATTTTTCACAGACTATATTACCTAAAACAGCATTACTAGATTACATTTCCTACAATAACAATGGTCTGGTAGCAAAGTGGTACTTCTCCTTGGAAACGTGGAGTTCTAAGGATCAACCCACTGTGGGTGAGATTTATGCGATTTCTATCCACCAGATTTGACCATCAACCTTAATATATTCATTCATCCATCCCAATAAAGAGGGAAAAGACAGACAAAAATGGAGAGAAGGGAACAAAAAGAAACCATCCCTTTGTCTACAATTACGAAAGTTTGAAATGTAACAAGCAATGGAGGGATAATAACAGGGCTGGGTTCCTATTCCCTGCCCCTGCCCCACTCCTGCTTCAAGGAAGGTTTTTTTTTTTCCCCTCCTGCCCTGTCCTAGAGGGCGCCCACCACACCCTGCCTCACTCAAATTTTTTTTTTACAGAGTTTATTAATATTTCATTTAAACTATATCATACATTAAATTAAAAAACACAAAACATTTATTAAAATAAAAAATAAAAAAAAAAACAAAAAAAAAACAAAAGTTCTGACATTACAAAGCCTTCTTAAAGCATAGCAATTCAAGTATTAAAAAACACAAAAACAATTAAAATATAACAATTCAACAATTAAAAAACATAAACAATTTTCCTAAAAAAAAATATAAACAATTTAAATCTTAATACAAAAAAATATAAATACAATAATACAATGCCAAAAGACAACATAAATTTAAAGTTTGACGGCTAAATGCACATATATATGCCTTATAAAAAACCTGTATAAAAAATACTTTTTAATTGTTGAAATAAAAATGGGATAGGTACAGGAGAAAAAGTTAACTCTCGTCCCCACCCCATTTGCTATGCAGGGTAGGGTGGGGTGAGGTGGGTGGGTACCTGCATGGGCAGGTTTAAATTTCCATTCCTTTATTCACTCTAAATACCAAGGCTACTCCATGAAGATGCTGTAGATAAATCAGCACTTGAATCAAACAACTATCTATATAATCTTTCACACTGAACTGACCAACACACGAACATCTTCCAAGTAAATTCCACGCCAATATCACATCTATATTTAACTGAACATGCATACTTCTCAAAAGTACTCAAACCACACTTCCAACTCCAAAATGACCTAATCCACTCCTCATTGACAGGAACATGTTCAATACCATAGTGTATATCAAGTAATATTTTTAATTTCTCTCCCATAGGTTATTTAAAACATTGATACTTTATAATGATTGACAGCATATATCTCACAAGAACCTATTCAATAATGCCCCAAGTTTTGATGAGCTGTGTCTTTGAAGTGTGAAGGATAAAGTAAAGTCAGGTCCAAATCAGACCCACCTGGAGAAGAAAACCTTTCAGCAAATAAATTTTCCCCTAAGAGTAAATTTTGTAGCATAACATACAGCCAAGGATTCCTTCCTTCATATGAATCAAGTGTTACATGTAAAGAGTAAAAAGATAATACCAGAAGGAATGCATTATCCATGAACGGCACATCTTCTAGCATTGTTAAGCAACAATGTCAAGAAGAAAGAAAAGTTTTTTCCTACGCTGGGGTTGCTTATCTGCTGTTATGCTAATAATAGGCAGAAGCAAAGCTTCAAAAGAAAACTCAAACAGATACATAGAGTAAGATGTATCTAGAGTTCAAAGAATACAAAATTTCTTGATTGCCTGCTGCTGATCCTATTATAGAAACAGCTGATTTTCTTGATGCAGTTTTTTTCTAACCTCATAATCTAACTTTTAGTCAAGAGACTACATTCAGATATTCATTAGAATATGCGACAGCTTGGAATATTGCTCCCTATAACTTTAGTTTTAGTTTGTCCTCACTTTTATGTTTGTTTGTAGCCATTCTGGTTTCATCAACCCACATAAAGACATCTACAGACCTTCAATAGACACCAGATACAAACGCTGAAGTTCTTGAAAGATAAGTAGAGAACAAAGTACCCTTACAAATAATAATACAGTTCAGTATTAGGACTTTCTAACCTCATAATATAACTTTTAGTCAGGAGATAACATTCAGATATTCAGTAGAATATGTGACAACTTAGAATACTGCTCTCTATAACCTTTCCTTTTTTCTTTTTTTTTTTCTTTTTTCCTTATTATTATTATTATTATTATTTTTATGACGAGGAACCCCCTCAAGGTATGGGGCGGTGGGACCACCCCTGAGGGGCAAACCCCGAATGTCTACACAACACCACTGAGCAGGCATTGGGTAAATTGCAAAATACCTCAGTTAGGAGTTGAACCAAATATCTCTAGGTTTACGGTTAGTCCAGGCACTCTCCCTTACTGCTGAGGCACCCCGGGTGGGGGATTTTTTTATAACTTTAGTTTTAGTTTGTTTCACCTTTAAACCTATAAAAAAAAGTTTGTCTCATCTTTAAACCCACAAGATCCATGCAATGGACACACAATTTTATGTTTGTTTGTAGCTGTTCTGGTTTCATCAGTCTACAGACCTTGAATAAACAACAGACACAAACGCTGAAGTCCTTGAAACATAAGTAGAGAATAAACTCCCCTTACAAATAAAAATACATTATATTAGGACATATCCAAGGTTCTTGCTAATAAAGCAGCATTTTTATCTAGCAATAAATCAGCTCCTATTCCTGTGGAAGAGGAAGATTACTGAAGAAAAGACTCAGTGACTTAAGTAGAGCTTGTTTACTAGGGGGGGGAAATCAGAAGATGATATGATGCAGAGGCCATGAAGGGAGGATATCTTTTATGAGAAAAGAACATACCAAGGAGTAAGACTGAAGCTGTGGACTCCCATTATCCAGTGCACTCTGATGAACCCCAGAACCATGCTTCTTGGCCGCAGCAACCTTCTTTGCAGCCTCTTGAAGAGCAGCCATCGCCACATTATAAATAGGCGCAGATTCAGCCCCTTCTTCTACATATTTGATAGCTTCTTGTCGTAGATTGTCATAACGAGCAGCAGATGACTCTTGAGAATCACTAGGCAATCCAAGAGTGCACTGATCCAACAAAACCCCACTTTTTGCATTTCTTGTCCACCGTTTCAAGATATAATGAGGTGGAAGTGTCAAAACATTGGTTACTCTAAATACTGCTAATATGTGCCTACATATAATACCTGCAAATTCAAACATTTGACAGCTACAACTGGCTTTCTTTTCAAAAATGTTGAACCTAACAAAGTGCATTTTGTGGTCTTCCCCAAATTTTGCTACCCGGTACATAGTTTCTGATCCTGTATCATCAATTATAGTTGCAGGATAAGCAAGAGTTTCAACCAATTCTTCTTGGAATATCATAAATATTTTCCTTGTGTAAAGATTTGCTGCTTGTTTTTCCATGGGAGATGGTGTTTTTAGAACTGGTAAAGTATTAATTGTATCATAATCTGCCTTTACTTCTTTTTCATACCGACTGACAATTGCCTTTTCATACTGCTTAATCAGCACCTGAACATTAGTTGATGCATTTATATAGCCATCAAAGTATGAGTTTATGTTATCACTTCCTTGATTAATTGACATCTCCCCAAAGAATGTGTCCCGTAGATATACCGGGACCCATTGGTGGCGAGCATTATACATTGACTGAAGCCATTCATTATCCCCAAGATCATATCTTTGAAGAAGGGACTCCCAACATGACACGAATTCATCGATTGTCTCTGTCACATTGATGCACTTCTGGAACTCCACTTCAAAATTAGGACGTGCGTGATACACATCAGACAATTTCTCTTGAGCTTCCCTAAACACATTCCATTTACAAAATCGGTGACGGGTTTCGGGAAACACTTGCACAACTGCTGCCCGTATGATCCGGTCTTGGTCTGTCGTGATTGAGATGGGATAGCGACCAGACATTGCAGCTAGCCAAGTTTGGAATAGCCAAACAAATGAGGACTCTGATTCATTAAGGAGTAATGCACACCCAAACAATACAGGCTGTCCATGATGGTTCCACCCTGTAAATGGAGCAAAAGGAACTCGGTAACGATTAGTTCTATATGTTGTATCAAATGTAACAGTGTCTCCAAAGTAATTATAATTCATTCTTGAATTTGGGTCAGCCCAGAAAATGTTTCCTGTTAAATTTTCAAAATCACCCTGGACTGCACAAAAGAAATCAGGATCCTCAGCCTGCATCTGCTTCAAATAGTCAAAAACAATCTGACCCCCACTCCCTAGACTCCTCTGCCTGCTACTACTCATATAATTCTGGCAATCGACTTTAGTAAAACCAACATTGTTAATTCCACCAGATTCTTTGATCAACACAGACATCACCCCACTAGGACCCATCCCAGCTGCTTGAAGAGTATCAATCAGGCTTCGAGCAGGGCCCGATACATGCCTATGTGACCGGAGGCAATGCACCTTATCGGGGGGCACAAGCTCGTGATTATGTTCCTTCACGAGTTTTGACACAGCCCATTTCCCAGAACTCTGCTTCTTCACTGTCATCTGCGCTTTACACCCAACTCTAGTAATCGTCCGCTGTCTCTTAGACCTATTTTCACCTCCCTCGCGACGAAACCCTTCACGGGAACACACAATTTGACGGCATATGATGGAGCCATCACGGCGGGAACGCTGGTAAACACTGACCCGGGTACTAAAACCAATACGCCGGGCATACGAGTTATAGAAAATACGTGCAGCCTGTTCGGAATCAAATTCCATACCCTCATAAGGTTCAAGATTGGGTTCTTCCCCATTGTGGGTCAAGAACACATTAGACGTACTAGGATTAGAACCCTCAAATGACTCATCATTGTAATCTCTTTCATAGTCATCATCATGGTTTTCTAAGTCTAGTGTGGCAGTGTCATCTTCCATAGAACCACTAGCGTCAAATTCCATAACCTCATTTTCAATGTTCAGTGGTTCAAAATCCATAACTGGGTTAACAAGTTTCTAACTTTTCCATTAAATTATCACCTTTTTATAGCAATAAACAGTGTGGGTGCTGGAAAGTAAGAGAGAGAGAGAGAGAGAGAGAGAGAGAGAGAGAGAACTAACTGACCGGGAGATCAGGAGTGAATAGAGAGCCCAAAGTTGCAGATTATCAACACCAGGAAGAGAGAGATTGATTGTACAAAATGGGTTTTTGGTGAGAGAGAGAGAGAGAGTGGTAGCTCTGGTTTGTTCAGTTGAGGAGGGAAATTGGGGTGTTGAGGGTTTTCAGTTTGGGGAAAAAGTTTTGGGTGTGAGAGAAAGATATCAAACTTTGTTGTTCCATAGGACTAGTACTGATCCCCTGCCACACAACACAGCTTTCTTTTTTGTTACACACACTGACACTAGTACACTACAAGTCTTCAAGTCTGGATTGGGATAAGGTGCAACATGCAATTACAGTATTTCTTTCACAAAATTTTTTATATTTTTAACTTTTTACATCTTTTTAATTTTTTTTTATTTAATGATTTAATAATTGAAATTAAAAGTTACTTTTTGTAATTTTTAATTTCTACCCTTCAATGTTATTGTAGGTGCAATATCCTAAGTATTGTACCTGATCTCAATCCTTCAAGACTACATTATTGCAAGAAATATTTAGTATTAAATGCATATCAAAATTTGATACCTTACTAACAAAGGGAAAACATATATTAGTAGGTAATTATTTTTATACACATCTCTTTTATTTATTAGGTTTTGATACAAATAACGTGATTTTATTTAATACAAAATAACTTTTCTAACGCCTCTCTCTCAAATTTTTTTTTTAAATTATAAAAAAGAAAAGAAAAAAGGACTACCTGATGTAGTCATTGTCTCATTGCTTCCAAATTACTTAAATTCTACTCATGATTCGTGTGGGATCATTAGTGCAATAGTGAGATTTGTTTTACTTTTGAGAGGCTGGTGAAATTGATTAGGGTAATTTCTATGTTTTGCATGGAGAATAGGGGAAGAAATACACGGAATAAGACTTATAGCTACTTTGAGTAGGCTATTTTCAGCTAATCTGACATTTGGACCACAATATGGAATATGGATATATTAATGCAAATAGAATAATATATATGCAAGTGAGTAAACTTTATTTTTATTAAGTATTTGAATTTTAACCGTAACATCTTCCTTGAAAATACAAAAAGATGCAAGTTCAGATACAAAACTTCAGTGAAAATGGATAAAATATTTTTATTTATTTGCCATTGTGTAAATCTCAAAAACTTACATAAGCAATAGAAAAGTCTTAACTAAAGTACAAAGTTATGGATTTTAAAACTATTTAGAAAGTGATATTGATGTTATTAAAACTTTTTTTTGGGGGGGGGGGAGGATTCAACCTCATAACTAAAAATAAAGAGATGGATGTAGTCGATCATAAGAGCATCTCCAACAATTTAGCCAAATTTTCACACTATTTAGAGAGCAAATAGTTTTACTTTCCTATTTTTTCAAATACATTTTTCAACGTACTCTATATTCATTATCTATCACATTTAAATATTACTTTTTCATTCTTCTTTAATCTTTCTTTATTCTTTATTCATAATGTGCACAAAAAAGAGAGAGTGGTTAAATATTTTAATTAGTGGAGAGAGGGGACTGAATATTTTAATCATAAAAATTCATTTGGAGAGCAACAGTCAGTAACTCTCCATGCGTGGGGAGTACTGTAGCTAATCTATTCTATTTTTTACAATTTGGAGGGGTTGTTGGAGATAATTTTTGTGGGTTTGCTCTCCAAACATGACTTTAGCGAGCTTATTGGAAATTCTTTGATGCCACTAACATCCATTAAAAATTATACCCGGTAATGACAATTAACGAGGGTATTACTATTATCCATTAAAAATTATACTTGGTAGTGACAATTAACAAGAGTGCATTACCAATTAACTAGAGTTTTATGACAAGGTACCAATATGTAGTCGCTATAAACATAACATCCACTCAAAATAATCCTTTTGTGCCAGTTTAATAATCTCTACCAACTTGGGGGAAGGACAAAGGACAATTTCCCCGGACACCAGTTTCTCTAGGGTCCCAAGTGTTGACTAGTTTAAATTTTTCTTCTTCCATAGTTAGAGCCCCTTGATTACACTTTGGAATGGGTGGAGACCTATCCAATTGTTAAACCAGAAGTTAATGGATTTTTCTTGATTCAGCCAGCCACTTTATCACATATAGCATTAGTATTGCACAAACTAGTCCAAGCAATGGATTTTCTCCTTATTTTGGTATTTGCGTTTGAGAGTAATCACCCACTTATCCTCTGATCCAATTCGTAGTGCCTAATTGCTCTTTGATGAAGAGCTAGGTTCCATAATGCTTTTCCTAATTCTAATACCCCTTGCTTTTAGGTCTAGTAACAGTGTCCCAATTGACAATGTTTTACCTTTTCTTTTCCTTCCTATCGTCCTAAAGGAAACCTCTATTATGCTTGTCCATTAACTTGCATACTCTACTTGGTAGTTGGCCAGATTGCATTAAGTGTGTGGGAATAGTTGTCATTACCGAATTTGCAAGAGCGAGTCACCCTGCCATCGAGAGCTTATCCTCTCATCAGTGATGATTGGAACTCCTAAGTATTTTCCAAGACTAATGATTTCAACAACATAACCAACAACAGTTCAAATTCACATCTAGCAATTATTCTAGAACAATTATTATACTGTAAAGAATATAACATTATTGCAAACTGGATATAATCAAACAGAACAGAAGCACATCAATAACCTGTTTTGAGGCTTCATAAAGGAACTAAAAACAAAAATCAGCAGTACAGTTGGATAGTACATGTTTAATTGAAATAGGTGCAGACTCTAAGTTGAAGAAAACAATGTTAGGCACCTGTTAATCGAGCAATAATTTCATTTATATACTCATCTGAACTTCCACCCTCATCCACTGCTTCCTTGGCAAACTCTTTCCACTGCTTAGCATTCCTCTTAATCTCCTCTGCTCTCTCCCCATGCATGACTTCACTGATGCATCTGTCAATTTCTTCCCTAGTAGCAAGATTATTCCCATTTACCTTTGGTTGAACACCCACTATCCAAACTTTCTCGACAAAATATGCATTAGTCATTTGATCTAAAAACTGTGGCATTCCCACCATTGGGACTCCAAAGCTTATTGCCTCAACAGTGGAGTTCCATCCGCAATGTGTTATAAAGCATCCCAGAGCATGATGGGCCAACACCTCCAACTGTGGGCACCATGTCACCACCAATCCTTTTCCTGCTGTCTCCTCCATAAAGTTATTAGGGAGATTGCTATCTTCGGTTATCTTCACCACCCATAAGAAGTTGTAGCTAGTTTGCCTTAGGGCCCATGCCATTTCAGTCATCTGTTCAGCATTCCAACTTGCAACACTGCCAAATGAAACATACACCACTGAACCAGGTTCCTTTGTGTTAAGCCAACTCACGCATGACTCATTTTTTGGCTTATAGAGATTGAAACCATAATCTGTGTCGTCTTCCACACTCTTGTCCAGATAAAAAGATGGCACGGTTGGTCCAATAGTCCTAACAGGCCAGAGGTTGGCCATCCATTTTACAACCTACACCTTCCCAAATTTACTTTGTCAAAAGTTGATATGACAAAACTGTGTTGATAATGAATTTAAATTATATAATTTAGGTCCGCATACAGATTTGAGTTTTGGCAGATCATGGTTCATCTATATCCAAGCTTCCACAACATGTATCAAAATTTCCATTCAAATTACATTTCTATCAGATTTGATGAACCTATAAGATTATGAAATAATCTATCATAACCAAATGGAATAAGTAGATTATCAATTTACAAATAAGATGTAAATATGTCCGTATGAATCTGGATAATGCATCCATTGATATAACTGAATATGTAATCCTATGACAAGTACTCACATGCATGTGTGTCAGACTTAGACAGTTTTGAATG
Source organism: Quercus gilva (assembly GCA_023621385.1). NCBI lineage: Eukaryota > Viridiplantae > Streptophyta > Magnoliopsida > Fagales > Fagaceae > Quercus > Quercus gilva. Next base: position 17,303,769 of record CM042474.1, read on the forward strand.
AACTGAAGTAAATTCTATGTATGAACCTCTTGTAAATGGATCTAACAGGTCGTTCATCTCTATTGGACTTGTGGATTAAGAACACTATCAAAATCACATATTGATAGTTGTGCCAATCAACTAACGTCCACAGAAATAATCTTAAGGATTGGAACTTCAAAGAAAGTAGTGGATAAAGAAAATTTAAGAATATATTAACTGTCTCACTAATATTTCAATGCACTGCAAAAGAGTCAGAAAATATAGTACCAAACTCACCTCTTCTTCCAACTTATCAATGGAGTTAAAGAGGACCCAATCCGCTTGCTCAATGTTGCTGAATTGGTTCAATATGAGCCTGACAACAGGGGGGTAGGGTCCTGTATCTGAACCAAGAGATGCCAAGTTTGGAAATCCAGGCTTTGGCTGTCCAGGCATTGAAAATGCAGGCATGGTTAGTTGCTCACCAGATAGCTCCACATGCATTGGATGGTAGCTGGCAATGGCAGCACATGGTTGAGTGAAGAATGCAGCACCAGCAACACCTAGTTGCTTGGCTATATTCAGAGCCCATGGTAAATTAGCATCATACACTAGGCACTTCACCTGGTACTTGGAGTTCTCTAGTTTCTTGATGAGGTCAACTAAGCCCCGTTTGCCACTAGCTTCAAACCTCTCAAGGAAGCACTTAAACCCACCTGGTCTTCCAATCCCACCTTCAATGCAGTCATCATATATTGGCTCAATTGTAACTGATCCAGCTCCAGTTTGCATGGACTTACTGACAGAAAGTAAGGCTGCTATTGTGATTTTGAGCCCTTTCGAGGCCAAACGTTTAGAAAATTGCAGCATTGGATTTATATGGCCTTGTCCATGGAAGGGAAGAACCACAACATGAGCACTGTAAGCTTTCTCTTCCTCCATTTCTCTTTAGATTTTTGTTTTTACCTGCATTATTTCCTGAGCTGATATAATGTTGGCTTTGTATAGAGGTCATAGAGACAAAGAAGCAAATTTTATAAGATTGATTTCTAAGCAAATGACCATACAACTGGCCAAGTAGATCCAAGCAAGGAATGCATCATGAAGTGCACGAGTAGAAGTAATGCATGTCTCTCCCGTACCTCATGAGGGTTCAACTCGGCAAAAGGCGGCATTGTGAAAGAACATATGTAAAAGTAAAACAACTCTGAGCCTCTAAAGCTCACTTCACAGAAAGGATATCTCATATTTCGGATTGAGATCAGGTTTAGGGTTTAATGGTTGAGATTGATAGTCGTAAAAAGCAACTTTTAATCTCAAATATTGATTAAAAAAAATTAAGAAAAATTTATGAGAAGTAAAAAGTAAAAGTTCAAAAAGTAAAAAGTAAAAAAAAATTGTGAGACAAATGAGGTGAATTAGCAATACCCTACCTAGGGTATTCCACCGGATTCTAATCCCTCATATTTCCATATACACCTCCAAATTTTCAATAACTAAACTCGCTGTCTGGTTCCACTTGTCAAATGGAAAGTACAATTTACAAAAGGGAGCTACAAATGATGATGTTCGATGAAGATGTCATCATTGTTGTCATGGTGCTACAAACAATGCCGTGCCACTAATATGCATCAAAATCTGTATGATGTGAAAGGAAGGTAGATAACCAGCCTTATGTGCAACTCATCTGTGAAAAGGCATTAACTAGTTCTGTGCGAACAACATGCTGGTAGATTAGTTTTTTGTTGGTGCAAACAATGCTACAATATTTTTATTAAAGCTAAACTTGGTAAGGTTTCTTGTCAAAATAAAAAAAATCTAAAATTCTAATCCTACCTATCTATCAAAAATAAAAAATAAAAACTAGTAGTTAAACTTGGTAAAGTTTCTTGTCGAAGAAAAATTTAGATCTAAATTCCAACTCCGCCTATCTATTTAAAAAAAAAAAAAAAACCTAGTACCTAAATTTGGTATACCAAAATTTAAAAGCCACTAAATTTCTACCCTTCTTATGTTCACTCTGTTTCTTTAGTAGGTAAGTTGCAAATAACAATCATAAACTATCATCTCAAACAAGTAATTTGGCGTTAATTTAATGGCAACGAACTCACTAGACGCCATCTCATACTGTAGTACAAGTAACCATAAAAAGAGTCTCAAAACAGTATCATTATCATATATGGTTAAAAGAATAGAATGAAAGTGTCAAAAGAAAGGACAAAGGAGGCCCTAAAGCACAGGTCAAAGCCTAGCCATATTGTAAACGATCAAAAACCAATGACAAAATAATAGTACGATCTATAAAAATCTAAACATTAAAAAGAAAACGCACTCTGATTAAAAAAGAGCAAAAAGTGACCAATTCTAAACCATTGAAAATAGTTGTCCGGAAAAGAGAGAGAGAGAGCTTACCAAACTGTCAAAACAAAAAAACCCTTTTGAATCAGAACTCTAATTCTCCACCAACCCCCAACCAAACCAAACCAAACCAATGAAGGAAGAAAGAAAGAAGGCAGGTCCCAGTTTAGTAGTTTAGTCACAACGGTCAAAGGTGCTTTACTATCACGTGCTGCTGTTTCTTTGAACCAATGCCCTGACAACACGCGACTCTCTTGAAAGAGTATGGAGTGGAAGTCAGCTGACTGTGTGGTCCGAACCCACGTGTATCAGTGCATGCATTTATTGGGCTTCAAACTTTCAATCTAGAACCATGAATATTTTGGCTCGGTTGTTAACGATGAGCTTTTTCACTGTTTACAGTTTATAATGCTTCAATCCAAAGTTTTTAGCTGATCACACTGCTTGAAATAAACCTTGCTTCTACTGCTGCAATTAAGGTTTCATTGGACCCGTTCAGGGGAGTCCAAATCACTTGTGTCTCATAGTCTTTGTCTCTGCCATTGAACTACATGATTTAGCTAAGACGTACTTGTAAACTTGATGTGAGAGACACAGAAACAATTTGAGCGGTTTTGGAGAGAAACAAGGAATAAAAATCAGTAGACCCCACATATTTCATTTTTATGAACCAATTTTACATTTTTGCCCATAACTCTCGTTCATCTTTTACATTCGTGTGGGCATAAAAGTAAAATTACATATATTTTTCTTCTGGTTTCCCTTTCTCTACAGTTCTCTTTTCTTTTCTCTTTCCCTCCTTATTCAACCATATGTGAGAGAATTATTTTCTTTTTTCCTCTCTCATCTCCTTTCCTTTACTTATTTCTTTTCTATTACCGGAACCAAGAATTTATATTTGGGAGGCCAAACATAAAATTAGACAATTAATTTTTTCTCTATATATATTAATTATATCCATACTAATAATAATGTACATATAATTTAATAATCAGAACTCAAAAGTGTATTATTTCTGAATTTCTGTCTCCTAAATTTGTCCTTAAACCTAGATTTTTCAAATTAAATTATCACCCATCACCCATCACCCATCAATCATCAATCAATATATATATAAAAGCAGAGACCTCATGTGAGAGTGTAGTGGCGGAGCCACACACAAAGGTGAAGGGCCAAGGCCCCCCTAAAATTTTAAAGAATGTAGCATGTAAAAATTGAAGTTGGCCTCCCCAAATTTTGAGTTATTTCAATGGTTCTCTTAAAAGAAAGAGAAATTATATTAAAATCATATAATTTAAGAGATTTAACAAATTAAACTATGTAGAAAATGATAAATTTTTGTATATGTCTACTAGAAGAAATACATGACTTTTATATACTCATTAAAATTTAGAAGATGATAAATTCTCTTAGTAAATTAATTTATATATATATATATGTGTGTGTGTGTGTGTAGAGGTTTGTCTTAACTAATATATTAGCATCAAAACTTGGCCCTCTCAAACCAAAATTTCTAGCTCCGCCTCTGTGAGAGTGCATGAGGTCCTGCCACATGACACTCTAATATTGCATTTAGCTTTTTTTACCTTTCTTTATTAAGTTTTTTTTACTGTTACCCAATAGATCATAGTAATTTATTTTTACTATTATATAAATCTAGCATTTTTTTTACCTCTTTTTATTAAGTTTTTTTTTTTTTTTTTTTCTTTTCTATTACCTAATAGATCATGTCATAGTAACTTCTTTTTACTATTATATAAAATATGGGTTGTTCTTGACTATTAGACCAAAAGTTATTCACTATAAAATAGACTACCTTTTAAAAGTAAACCAAACCTTGTAAAAAACTCAAGCCCAGTTCTTATCTTATATATTATGACCTAAGTTTGACCCTTCCCACGTGTAAATCAAAGTAAAAACTCTTACCCTCTTACAAACTCTCTTCTTCTTCCCCCCCCTCCCCCCACATATAGATGATACTTTTACAAAATCTCATTCTCATGAAATCATGTCTTCATTTTCCCCCAATTTTAATTCAATATGCTTTTGTCTATTAATAATGTTCAATGCAATTTATGCAGACAAATTCTCTGTCATCAACCAGTGCAACAAAAATATATATAAATCTTGAGGTCCCTGAGGTTGCTGAAATACTTGACAAGTGCATATTTCTAAAATTTATAATAACAAAAAAGTCTAATAAATAGCCTATACTATCTTACAAAATACCATTAACTTAATATTTTCTTTAAAAAAATTCAATGATAGGAGTGGTAAAAAACATGATCTTATACAAGAAATACCAAAAATACATGCAAAACAATTTTCATAGGAGGATTTATCTTTAAATAATACAAAGACAATAATAAAGATAAAATACATTGAATGAGATCCTATGAAACAGGTTTGTTAATCCTTTCAAATTATACTAATCATTTACGTAAAAAAAAAAAATAAATAACACATCCTATTATTTACATTAAAAAAAAATACATATTAATTTCAAAGTTCATTGCAAGATGTGAACTGCTAGGGTATTGCAATAATAAGTAACATTGATACAATAATAGGTTGGTATTACATTTTGTGCGTACTTTGTGAAAGGAATGTCAAACCACAAGCAGGATCATTTTGATGTGCAAAATGTGAAATAAAAATAAATCTTTCTATCCCAAAGTTAGAGGCATTCACATTAACTACATACTCTCCAAATATTTATAATATATTTATCTCACTATAACTAATATATATATACAATTGCAAATTACTTCAGATACCGTTTTCAAATTAAAGTTTTTGATGCAACTAACAAAAAAAATTTTGTGATATTTGATTGAGGTGCTGAGAAAATCCTAAATAAATCTACAAGAGATTTTTCTGAAAAATAAACTGAGATACAACTTATTTAAATTATTGTAAAAATATTGATATTGGAGAAAGAATCCCACGTGATTTGAAAAAAAAAATTAGGAAAAAATTGGATTTCTCTACTTCATTTGAATGAATTCAATCTAGAGGATGGTTTTGAAAATTACATAGTTGCTAAGATTTTTGATGCACCTTCAAATGATAAAAAGTTATGGAAGAAAAAAAAAACACAATTCAATATGCTATATTAATTCTTTTTGCTGCACTATTCCAAAATTAACAAAAATAAAAAAATAAAAATATTTACAAAAAACTGTCACATCATTGAAATTTAATATAAATGCAAATACCTATGAAAAATCTTAACGACAAAGTCCAAACTTTGTAAGATTCAATCAAGAATCTCTCGGTGCCAAGTCATTAGTGATTAACACAAATGATGCAACAAAAGGAAAAAAAAAAATGATAAAAGCTTAAAAATTGAACAAATATGGACGGACTAAACTTCAAACGTTGAAGATGGAGAAACTGATGATGATAACAAGCGTCACCATACCGCAATAACAAAGCATTGAAGAAGAAGAAGAAAAAAGATTTCGTAATGAAGTTTTTTATTACATCACAAAATAAAAATCAATTATATAGAATGAATTAATATGTTTTTATCAACTTTTATTATACAATATTACTCCAAGTTGTTTTAATTATTTCTCATTAATTGAATAAAATAATTATAATAGATATATGTGTGCAATTTATAATTGTTACTTTTTATGATGAACTCATTATTAACAAAATTTTATAATAAATATGCAATAATATATGTATAATATTTTTCAAAAACAAATTTATATAAAACATTACAATATTATCCGTGCATCGCACAGAAAACTTACTAGTTAAATATAATGACTAAAATTTGAAAAAAAAAATACTAATAATTTAAATATTGCTAAATAAAAGGCAAACAATCATTCAAATTTCAATATATATATAAAAAAAAAATCTAATAACTACAACCAAATACATTTTATATTATTTTTTGTTGAGGGTCATTTTTTTAAAGTTAGCCCAACCCAACAAAGAAGGCAATAAGAGTGGCAGGCATAGAATAAGACTATTAGGCCCAAGCGATAGGAATAATAGAACACAGGCCCATAACATGAATAAATGGGTCTTGAGGAAGCAAATGGGCCCAAAGGGCCCGGAAAGAGAGAAATGACACCCATGGGCAGTATGTGGTATGAAAAAGTGAGAATGGGCCGCGGCAGGCCCAAAGTAATGTAAACAAAGAAAGTAAGGGTTGATGGCAAGCCCATGAACCCCAAGGATGAGAATGAGGAGATTGGGCCGGGGAAGCCCAATCAAGTTAGTAAAAGCCCATGGGAATGCAAAGTTAGTAAATGGGCCGAGGAAGCCCAAGGAAAGTAAATGGGCCGCAAGCCCAAAGGGAAAAAAGGAAAAGGACAATGGAGCCCATGAGTAAGAACACCAGTAGGCTCTGTTAAGTCATTGGGGGAAGGAATGAAACGGTAGGCTTGAAAAGAGGCCTAGCAGGAACATATCATCATGGCAGGAAATGCCAAATAATGAAACTAGACATGAGCATAACCGAGAAATGAGCCAAGAAAGATGTGAAACCCAGTATTAAGAGAAGCCCAATCCCAAAGGGAAGCAGTGAATGTACAGAACGGCCCACATGAAAGAACAAAGAAGTATGGCAGACGATGCAAACAAAGCTCCAGATCACAATAAACACATGAGCCGTAGGCAGGCTTTGAACGTACCTAACAGGAAAGCATGCTCAAGGCCCAGGTGCCACCAGCCTGTACCTAGTCAATATGGGTCGTGGTGGGGCCATGGGTCAGTGGTAAGAGGTAAGGGGGGGTGTGGTTTGGTGGTGGGGAGGGGGAAAAGATTTATTTTACGTTCCCTGTCCAAACCTTTTTGGGAGGTACGTCTTGTTAGGATGACAGACCACCCAAAAGAGGTAAGGTTAGGGAGGGAACATTGGGTGCATGCCATAGGGAGAGAGAGAGAGCCTTTAAGCCACGGCAGAAGACAGTGCCACGGCGGACAGAAACAACACAAACCTGACTTTGTCTGGCGAGGGTAAGTGTACACAGACGGTGGTCGGCAAGCATGCCCAGACCAGACCAGACCAGACAAAGACCGTTAGAGGGTAAAATGGAAAAAAACAATCACGGCAGACCCTATAAAAGGATCCTTGCCGTTTGTAAAGAAGACCGAAAAACAGAGGAAGAAGAAGTATAAAAGAAAACTAAAAAGAAAAAGAAAAGAAAGGAAGAAAAGATAAGAAAACAAAGAGTGAGGATAATGGGCATGCACCAATAGATCGTTTCTCTTCTCTCTCCCTCAAAATCCCACTTCCTAAGGAACAATCAAGTAGTAAGAATTTCTTCAGGCATCTATCACTTAGGTCCGATTCCCTCAAAGTCATTAATCCCCACGGCAGGATATTCTCCTGGGAGGTTAGTTTCATTGAGAGGAAGCGTTCTTCCTCTTTGATTTTTTTGCCATTGCAGGCTCGGGTTTGACTTGATGTTTATTTTTTGATTAACTTCCATCATCGTTCAATCAATTGTTCTTTCTTATAGAAGCCGTTATTATTATTATTGCTACTGTGATATTCGGTCTTTGTTATTAACAAAAGCTACTGTACTCTGTTTTCCTTTATTGTTATTATATCTGCCTGCCGTAATCTTGTTATAATAGTTCTGCTTGCCGTAAGAGTGATCCTGGCAGACAAGGCTAAGTTTGTGCATAAGCCGGCCCAAAGTGAGTTACAGTTAGGCTGGTCTCAACTTTTCTACTTAGAAACACACTCGGGCCCATCACCGCAGGAGGCAGCCCAGCCCAAATACAAAAAAAAGGCTCCTACATTAAATTGGCGACTCCGCTGGGGAGTTGAGAAACAGACAGGGACTAAAGCCCATGAGAACAAATGCCTCCAAAGTCCAGGACAACTCGGAATATGAGTGTTGTACCCTCACAAGCAGAGTCCAGGCCTATAACGCCTCACCAACCGCAACCTAACCAGGCAGAAGGTGCCAACGGAATGGGGGCTGACCCCCAACCGCAACCAAGAATCCCTACCGACAATGCCAACATTTTCATCGAAGTCTTACAGTCATTGTAACACTCGCAACAACAAATGATGGAAGAAATCCGTCAGTTGAAAGCTGACAAGACGAAAGAAAAAGGAAGCCAGCATAACCTAGAGCATGCAACAGACAAAGAAGAGACACCGATAGGAGGTGTCCCACACAGTGCAGAACAACGTTTCATCACTATAGCTGAGGTGGCTGCCCTCTTAGAGTATGAAAGGGCCAGGGCACCTAAGGAGAGGTTCTATGCACGAAGGCCTCCTTACCCGCTAAGGGTACTCAGCAAACCACACCCCCCTAGGTATGAACCAAAGGCATTCGCACAGTACGATGGTAGAAAGGGAAGTGCTGTTGAGCACGTGAGCAAGTTCATTGATACACTTGGCCCTTACGTCGCAGACGAGGATTTATGTCTTCGAGAATTTTCTAAATCATTGTGTGACCGGGCTTATACCTAGTACATTGGGTTAAAGCCAGGAACAATCCCAACATGGGATGATATGGTGGATGTATTCTGTACCAAGTACTTCCACGGAGAAGAAATGGTGACGCTTGCAACCCTGCAAGCAACCAAACAAAGGAACGATGAAGACTTGATGGAGTATATCAAGAGATTCAGGGACATAGCACTTGACTGCTATGACCATTGCGAAGAAAGGACGCTGGTGGAGATGTGTATGACGAATAAGATTAGGGAATACAGGGCAGTCCTCGAAAATTTGGAAATCTCCCAATTCGCCCAGCTATTGCAGAAGGCAAGAAAGATGGCCCAGTCTGTGAAACCAGGCTCGGACAAGAGAAATGCCCCACAGGCCATGGCGGTATCCATTAGCGAACGGAGAAGGAAGACTGAGGGGAAGGAATACGACACTCTCCCCCCAATACCATGCACCTCAAAAGAATTAGACGTACTGCTAGACAAATGGATAGCAGATGGAATTTTCAAACCTAACCAGGTTGCCAGGGAGCCCACAGAGGAAGAATGGAGGGACCCACGTTTTTGTCATTTACACAATTACGTCTAACATTCCACTGCAGAGTGTTGGGCGCTCTGCAGACTAGTGCACCGCAGGATAAAGGAAGGGACTTTAGAACTGTCCCAGTAGGAAGTCCAAAGAAAACCACTCCCAAACCATAAAGGGAAGGGTGTAGCAGTAGTGGTAATTTGTGCTGACCCAGGAGAGGATGAAAAAGAAAACATGGCTTTACCTGCGGCAGCCATTACCACTCTACAACAGAGTTCCAAGTTTAGAAATTTGTTTGATCAGCTGGGACTCTCAGCAAAGGAAAGAAAGGTAGCCACAGAGGCCTTGGTGAGCATTGCCTCTGGTGCAGGAGTAGAATGTCTATCTGCAGAAATATCAGATGAAAGGGCTCTCTTACAAGAGTCAACTGAAATCACTTTTAGTGAGGAAGATATGGAAGTGGGGCACTCGGACCACAGGAGACCCTTGTACTTGGTGGCATCCATAAATCAAATCCCCATAAAGAGAGCTTTGGTAGACACAGGTGCTTCTGTGAATCTCATTCCATTGAGCACTCTGCAGGCAGCAGGAATTTCAGAAAGGAAGATTCAGGGATGCCCAATGGAAGTAACAGGGTTCGGTGGAAGGGGCGAGTACACAGCAGGCCATATTCAGCTGTGGTTGAAAGTAGGCCCCATAGCCTCCTTAGCACGATTCCATGTGATAAAAACAAAGGTATCCTACCATGTGCTTCTGGGGAGGCCATGGTTGCACAAACACCGGTTGGTCCCATCCACCTATCACCAATGTGTGAAAGGAAGATTGAACGGCAGGATGATACGCGTAGCTGCAAGCCCCTCACCATTCGAACAGGTAAAAGCTCACTTAGTAGAAACTATGTTCTATAATCAATGGGCTCCCTCTGGGGAGAGTTCAGTATCAAGGCCACTAGGTACTTTCGTGCCTAGATGGGAAGATGTCCAGAATGACCTAGAACTCGATCTAAGGGAGTTATTGGCAAGAAAGAGAAAAAGGAAAGAGACTCCCGCCGCAGGATTTGAGGACGCGCCCCAATGCATTAGAGTCCGAGGCTCTGATGGCAGAATCATTTACAAATTATGAAGGCGCGTGGGGCCCACAATTGAAACCCAGACGGGCCCCACCCAAGAAGAGCAGCACGAGGGTTTGACGTGCTGTAGAGCCCAAGAAAGTTCAGAGGGAGGAAGTAATGAGGAGGAATACGAAAGAGTTGTAGCCGAAAAGGAAATGCAGGTCATGGCAGAAGAGGAAATGGAAGAAGTTAACCTAGGATCTGTTTCACAAGAGCTGAGGCCTATCTCAATGAGTGCAAGCTTGACAAAAGATGAGAAAAAGGAGTTGGTACTGTTGCTAAAAGAATTCAGAGACGTGTTCGCATGGGATTACAGTGAAATGCCAGGGCTAGACCCTGGGTTAGTGGCACATACGTTAAATGTGGACTCGCAGGCCAGGCCAGTAGCTCAGCCTGCCAGGATATTTCACACAGAAATAGAAGGGCAGATAGTCAAAGAAGTGCAGAAATTGCTAGCCGCAGGATTCGTTAAGCCTATTCAACATCCTCGCTGGCTATCCAACATAGTACCAGTAAAAAAGAAGAATGGCCAGATCAGGTGTTGCGTAGATTTCAGGGATCTCAACAAAGCATGCCCGAAAGACGAATTCCCATTGCCCAATATGGACTTATTAATAGATTCCACGGCAGGAAGCGCCATGTTCTTATTCATGGATGGTTTCAGCGGATACAACCAGATCAGGATGGCACCAAAAGATGTGGAAAAAACTGCTTTCAGAACACCCATGGGAAACTTCCATTACACTGTGATGCCCTTCGGGTTGAAAAATGCAGGTGCAACTTATCAACGGGCAATGACAGCTATATTTCACGATATGATGCATCAGGAGTTAGAAGACTATGTGGATGACATAGTAGTTAAGTCAAGGAAGAGAGAAGAACATTTCCAGGTGCTGAAAAAAGTATTTGAAAGGTGCAGAGCCTTTAAGTTGAGAATGAATCCCCTCAAATGTGCATTTGGTGTATCCTCAGGAAAATTCCTGGGCTTCCTAGTTCACAGCAGGGGGATAGATGTTGACCTAGCAAAAGCCACGGCCATTGCAACTATGAGACCTCCAACCACGGTGAAAGAACTAAAAAGTTTCTTGGGGAAAGTCTCGTATATCCGAAGATTCATCCCTGGGTTGGCATCAATCACTTCGGCCTTTACTAAGCTACTGAGGAAAGGGCAAAGTTTTGTATGGGGAGAAGCGCAGCAGGCAACCTTCAAAAGGCTGCAGCAGATCATGATGAACCTCCCTACAGTGTAAGCCCCAATTCACAAGAAGCCATTATTACTTTATATGGCTACCAATTCATATGCCATTGGTGCCTTAATTGCTCAAGAAGATGGAAGTGGTGTCGAGCAACCAGTATATTACATCAGCCGCGCCCTGAAGGATGCAGAAACTCGTTATCCGAGGGCGGAAAGGGCATGTCTGGCTATTGTGTATGCCTCACAGAGATTACGCCATTACTTCTTGGCCTATGAAGTATGGCTGATGACTAAGTCCCATGCCATCAAAGCTTTACTACAGCAGCCAATCCTCTCTGGCAGGATATCACAATGGTTATTACAACTATCGCAGTATGACTTGAGAATGGGGGCGCCCAGAGCAGTGAAAAGCCAGGCTATAGCAGATTTGTTAGCACAGTTTCCAGGAAAGGAAGAATTTCCGCTGGACGACGAAGTTCTAGGGGAAGTGGCCATGGTAGAGGAACTCAGAGAACAGTGGGTAATGAAATTTGACGGATCTTCTACCGCCTAGTCTGAAGGAGTTGGGGTAGTTTTGTATCATGAAGAAGATAAAGCAGTAGCACTATCATTCAAGCTGGAGTTCCCCTGTTCAAACAATACGGCAGAATATGAAGCTTACTTAGCTGGGTTGGCCACAGCTCTTGAGATGGGAGTTAAGCATTTGAAGTTATTAGGAGATTCCAACTTGGTAGTCTGCCAGACCAAAGGGAGTTTTTCCCTAAAAAAACCTAGTCTTGCCCCGTACAAAGCAATGGCCCAGAAGATGGAAGAAAAGTTCTTAACTTTTGAAATAGAACATGCCCCGAAGAACGAGAATCGATTTGTCGATGCATTGGCCGCACTAGGTTCGCAAATAATGTTTGAAGGGAAAAGCACCAGAATGGAGGTCAGCAAGAGAAAAGAATCCATAATTGAAGTGTTAAAAGAAAGGTTCCAGGAGGAACACTGCGAAGGAGATTGGCGAATACCCATGAATGAAGTTTTGACGGGAGAAGAAGAAGCCATGGAACTAAAAGTATTCAAAGACTACGCCCTAATGAAGGGAGAACTATACTGCAGGATGCCAGGCGGAGTCTTGTCCAGATGTGTGGGGCAAAAGGAGGCCCAGAGAAAGTTGAAAGAAGTGCATGAAAAGACTTGCGAATCCTGCGGAGAAGTCAGCCTTTACTACAGACTTCAAAGGGCGGGCTTTTAATGGCCAACTATGAGTAAAGATGCAGACTAAGTCCAAACCCAGTGTGGGAACTGCCAACTTGCGGCAGACAGAGAAAAAAGTTACGCTGCATTCGTCAGCGAGGACTGGAGAAGCCTGTTTATACAGTACCTGACAGAAGGCATCCTGTCGCAAAAGCACAGCGAAAAATATAAGCTTAGGAGGTTAGCAACGCGCTATTTTTTGCATAATATGACCCTTTTCAAAAAGGAGTATGATGGAGACCCCTTAAGGTGTTTGGGCCCTGAGGAGGCGAGAGATATGATAAAAGAAATATACTCAGGAGAGTGTGGGGAACACCAGGGAAAGAAAAGGCTTTATAGGTGCCTGCTGCAAATGGGCTATTACTGGCCTACCATGAAAAGGGACACGACAGAATTTGTGAAAAGGTGCCATAGTTGCCAAGTACAAGCCAATTTGATTCACACTCATCCACAGAACTTGCATAGCATGGTCACACCATGGCCGTTCCATACTTGGGGGCTTAACTTAGTTGGACCGGTGAATCCGCCGTCGCGAGGCTACATATAAATACTAGTAGCTACGAAATACTTTACTAAGTGGGCAGAGGCAGTGCCACTTCGTAAAGCCACAGGAGGAGTAGTGGCAAACTTTATCAAGGAAAACATAATTGTAAGGTTTGGAGTTCCTCACAGGATCATCAGTGACAACGGCACACCTTTTGTCAATAGTGAGGTGAGAAAAATGCTAGAGTTTTATTAAATCAAGCATCACCGGTCATCACCATATTACCCTTAAGGAAACGGGCAAGCAGAGGCAACAAACAAAACTCTCATAAAAATCATCAGTAAAATGAGCCAAGAATATACGGGAGGATGGGCAACGCATCTGCCAGACGCTCTTTAGGCTTACAGGAGTTCACCTAAGTCAGCCACAGGTTTTTCACCTTTTTCCTTGGTCTACGGAACTGAAGTAGTAAGCCCAGCAGAAAAGATGACCCCATCCCTGAGAGTCATGCAGATGCAAGAAAAGGAGAATGATGAAGAAGTCTTTGTGACAAAAAGGTGTGAAGACTTGGAAGGACTTGATGAAAGAAGAGAAAAAGCTCAAGAACATGGCCGCAGATACAGGCAAAAAATGATAAAGGCTTACGGCAGGATGACTAAAGAAAGAGTATTTGCGGAAGGACAACTGGTCCTAAAGTGGCAGACTACGTTAGGAGAGGCCTGGCAGGACCATCGAAGTTTGCACCGAAGTGGGAAGGACCTTTTGTGATAAGAGAAGCACATCCAAGTGGATATTACCGCTTGACTCAGATGGATGGAAAGGACTTAATGGATCCCATCAATGGGAAATGGTTAAAACGCTACTACGCCTAAGGAAAAAAGTAATGTGATTATCCCTTACTTCTTGTTTTGTCAAAAGCTCTCATGTTTTTCTTTTGCTCTGTTCTTTATCTTTCAAAATGACTATGTCACAAATCAAATTTTGTAACTTGCTTTCTTACAATGAAAAGCACGAAGTATTTGTTATCATATATCATAGCAAAAAAAAAAGGTAGCATCATAAAGTTAAATTACAAAACCCAAACTGTGGCAAACAAGCCCAAACAGGTGCTATAGGAAGCATAATGTACTGAACAGAGTAATAAGGCAAAAGAAAATAACAAAACATGGGAGAAACTGCATCATCATCAATAAAGTCTGGAAATAAGTGACTGATCCCCAAAACGACCAAGTTCTCCAACACCGGAAAGAAGACGCTCTCGGTGGCCCTCCAAATCTGCCACTTCCTTTCTCAAAACTGCAAGGTGAGAATCAATAGCATTAACAGTAGGCTGGCCTCTCCTCATGAAAACTGCTCGAGCAATCTCTCGAAGGTGATCCAAGACGAACTCCACGGCAAAGCCAACACTGATAAGCTCCTGTACTGCAGCCCTCCATTGCAGGATCCTCTCGGTGGAGACAGTATCCACAAAATTGTGCTCAATGTCATTCAGCACGCTCCCTAACATCCTCAAGAAATGCTCTCTGACTGATTGGCCAAGTCGGAATCCCTGCATGAAGTCCCCGCGGCTGTCATAAATCATCACCAAATGAGGAGCGCAATCCACAGGGACTCTAAAGCAATGAAAATCTATGTAAGGGGGTCCGGAGCCCCAGAAAGAAGCAGGATCAAGGTCGTTGACTTCGGACTGGTCAAAACGTACAAAGAAGGCCGCAGCCTCGCTCGCAGGATCTGGAAGGGTGGCAGAGCTACTGCCCACCTCAAATTGAGAAGGCACTGTAGGAGGTGGACCTGTCGAAGAATGCAAAGGTTGAAATGAGAAACCTTGGTGAGAATAAAAGGAAAAGAAGCCCACGGAGAAGAAGTAAAGAAAAGAGAAAAAAAAAAAAAAAAACTTACCAGAGCTAGCAGTAATAGGGGCTGTGGGGAAAGCAGAGGCAAGAACAGAAGGAACTGCAGAAACAAATGCTGTAAATATGGCGAAAACTGGTATAAGAGATGTGACAGGAATAGGTGTTATGGGCATGGCAGGAGAAGCTGCCGCAGACACCCCCACATCTGCTGAAATGCCTAACTCCCCAAAAGTCTCTGCAAACAGAGAAATAGACACACAAATAAAAAGGAAAAAGAATAAACTTAACAGAGAAAGAAGAAAAAAGTAAGGAAGAAAGCACATACCCATTGCCTAGGGTGGAACACTATCCTCTTCCTCAGATTCAAAAATCCTCCTCCCCAGGCCAGGCTCATCCTCAGGATCCTCAAAGATCTCCTCAGACTCCTCTGAGGACAATTCAGCACGAGACCCACGTGTGGCAGAAACAGGAATAGAAGAGGGAGTGACTACCAAAGAGGAAACGCCCTGCACTGCCTGAGAAAGAGCAGCAAAAGGGTCACCAGTGGAAATGACGAAAGGTGCAACAGGGGTAACCTCGATCTCAGCAACAGCAGGAGTGGTGGTTCCCCTTTGAACAGAAGGTGTCATGGCAGGAATGGGGGTGGCCTCACTAACCTCCCCAATATAAGTACCCTTATCCATGGGTACCAGTCCAGTAGGAGAGGTAGTGGCTGCAGAAGGAGCATATGCTGCAAATTCGGCCCCATCAAAAGTACCCTCCGTAAGAATGCCCATGGGGGCAGAAAGCTCCTCAGTCGTGGGGCGGTATATGGAAAGAGACTCAGGCTCATCCTAAAAGACAAAACAAAGAAGAGGTGTGAAGACCGAATTAACTCTTTGGGCAATTGAAATAACCTTAAAAAAAAAAAAGAAATGTAGCAGACTGGACACACGCAAGAGCAAGAGGAAATGTACCTCTGATTCGGGTTCCTCAAGTATAATAGGAGGGGCGGCTAACGTATCCTTCTTCTGCTTAGAATGCAAAAGCAAAAGGGATAAGAAAAGGAGTCAAGGAAAAAAGTCAGCCAGGATTCAGAAAAAGTCAGAGAAAAAAGGGAAGAAGTGTATATATATATGTGTGTGTGTGTATTTGGAAGACAAAGCAAGAAAAGGTTTTTAGAAACTTACTCTTAGTTGAGCGGCAGACACAGGATGGGGAGTTGTCTTCCTTTTACTGCCTCGTGTTCTGCTGGCAGGAGTAGCACTTATAGGAGGCTGAGGAGTGGCAGACTTAGACTTGCTGGCGGATTTGAGCTTGGCAGGAACTTTCTTGGCTGGTGCAGGAATGTTTATTACTTTAACTTTCTTTTCCCAATCTGAGGGGTAATCACCTGTGTGCCAATACCATCCCCTCTTCTCCTCGTCCCACTCAAAGATGGTAGATCGGTTATGTTTCCTGGCATAGGCTAACACGGACTTAGAAGGAAAGAGCAACCGAGGATTGGGAGAGATAACCATACTAAGTCTCTCAGGAGGTATAAGAGAAAAACCGCGACTACCAGCCAACTCTACATCAAAGGAGTTCATAACAAGCTGCCAATAGAGGTGCATAGCAGCGGTGCAAAGGCCTTCCCTCGAAGAACCAGCAACTGTGACCTCACTAAATCGCTGTCTCCAAAAGTCAAAAGCAGTGTGCCGCAGAAAGGGTCTAGCTGAAGTAGGAGACTCTGCAAGGAAGGAGAGGTCATCAGGAATATCCTGATCCAGGCCAAACTGTCTCCTCACTCGGTTGGCAAGGTAATGGACGAACCTAACACCTTCATCTGCTAAATAGGACAGCCATCCAGGATTAGTGGCAGCCAAATATGTGATACCCGTCTCATCAAAGCCAGCCAGCGGAGTGGTAGTACCAACGGTATCAACAAACAGACCCATTACAGAATCAACACAAGTGTAACCAGGACGCAACTGTCTATAAGCTCTCTAGGAAAAACCAACACCTTCATCAAAGGACTCAACAATAGAATAATCGATGGGCTTCAAACCGGACCAATGAAAAGCAAGAGGAAAATCAAGCTCAAACCTACCACAAAAATCAGTAATGGCCCGCGGACAGGATTGGTACTTCTTTTTAGCAAATCTGACAGGCCTACACTTTGCCAAGTATTGAGCACAGCGCTCAAACAACAACTGCTGCAGAATAGTGCTGTGTACAGAAGAAGCAACTATGTGGCAGGAGCCAGCCTAACTCTCATCACTCTGCAGGATGTCCAGTTGCACATATAAATGCCCCAAGAACATGGGGGCTAGCGGCAGGCTCACCCCAGCAGATATTTTAATGGCCAAACGAAAATACAAAGGCTTTATGGCATAATGGGGATGGGACCTAAAGTCAAACTTAGAAAGCCAAAAAGCAATAAAGGCAGCACGACGAGCAACAGCAGAAAACTTGGAAGAAGAACTAACCCAATTAGACAACTTAGCATTTCCGGCCATCCTCTTCTTCAACTCCGCTTCAATGTCTTCTTCTTCTGGGGAAAGCTCAATAGCGGCAGGATTAACATCTCCAAGAATGGGCAAAAGAAACTGATTAGCCACGTCCTCGAGAGTAACAGTGAGTTCGCTGCAAGAAAAGAAGAATGTGTGAGTGGTGGAACACCATCGGTGAACTAAATGGCGAAGATTGTAGAGGTCTCAAAAGTTGGATAGGCTCCGAGAGAGAACGACGGCCTTTAGAACACCGGCCCTCTGAAGCAAACCCATGAAGTGTGTATCCGATAACTCACTGTCAACCCACTCTTTCCAACCCAAGGCAGTGCCAGACCCAAACTCAAAATGAATGGGTACGGGAAAGGTAACACCTTGACGAATGACCAAATCGAAGATAGAGGAAGACACCGGAGCCCAAGAAACATCAGGGTTTCGCCGGCAAAGAGCGAGCCACACACGGCCCGGCGGTGGCGGCGTATAATCTCCAGGAGCCTTAAGAAAGTGGGGACTAAGATTGTACCAAGGATCAATCAGAGGGGCGCACTCGCTGTCTGGGTCACGCCGCGCTTCCTCCTCCTCGGAATGGTCTGAATCGGAGCGCACGTCCTCTTCTTCTACTTCTTGTTCCACCGGAGGATCCACGGCTACGCTTTTCCCTTTACGGCGGGAAGAAGCTTGAGTTTTCACCGGTGCCATGGCGTGAGGATTTGAATGGAGCAAGAGAGGGATGGGTGTTTGAGAGGAAGATAATGATGAGGAAAGGAAAATGTTTTGAAATAAAAGGAGTTTGTGTCTGCGTTGGGAAGGGATTCTCTTCTTAAATACCTGAGTTATTAAGGCCGGCGTGAAGGGTGGCGACTGGTCAGCCGTTAAGAAAAGAATGAAATTAATGAGGCGGTAGTTATGTTTTAAAGCAACTGCAATTTTGGGAAATTCGAAGAGTCACCACTATTCACGGCAAGGAAAAGAAACATATATGCAGGAAGGAGTTTGTGGTTTCAAAAAGCCCGCGAAGGAAAAGAAAAAAAGAAAAAGTGAAAAAGACAAAAAAGTCTTTCATTCACATATGAACCGCAAGAACGCTCCATATGTTCAGGGGGCTCAATGTTGAGGGTCATTTTTTGTAAAGTAAGCCCAACCCAGCAAAGAAGGCAATAAGAGTGGCAGGCATAAAATAAGACTATTAGGCCCAAGCGGTAGGAATAATAGAACACAGGCCCATAACATGAATAAATGGGTCTTGAGGAAGCAAATGGGCCCAAAGGGCCCGAAAAGAGAGAAATGGCACCCATGGGCAGTATGTGGTATGAAAAAGTGAGAATGGGCCGCGGCAGGCCCAAAGCAATGTAAACAAAGAAAATAGGGGTTGATGGCAACCCCATGAACCCCAATGATGAGAATGAGGAGATTGGGCCGGGGAAGCCCAATCAAGTTAGTAAAAGCCCATGGGAATGCAAAGTTAGTAAATGGGCCGAGGAAGCCCAAGGAAAGTAAATGGGCAGCAGGCCCAAGGGGAAAAAAGGAAAGGGACAATGGAGCCCATGAGTAAGAACACCAGTAGGCTCTGTTAAGTTACTGGAGGAAGGAATGAAACGGCAGGCTTGAAAAGAGGCCTAGCAGGAACATATCATCATGGCAGGATATGCCAAATAATGAAACCAGACATGAGCATAACCGAGAAATGGGCCAAGAGAGATGTGAAACCCAGTATTAAGAGAAGCTCAATCCCAAAGAGAAGCAGTGAATGTACAAAACGACCCACATGAAAGAACAAAGAAGTATGGCAGACGATGCAAACAAAGCTCCAGATCACAACAAACACATGAGCCGCAGGTAGGCTTTGAACGTACCTAACAGGAAAGCATGCGCAAGGCCCAGGTGTCACCAGCCTGTACCCAGCCAATATGGGTCGTGGTGGGGCCATGGGTCAGTGGTAAGAGGTAAGGGGGGTGTGGTTTGGTGGTGGGGAGAGGGGAAAAGATTTATTTTACGTTCCCTGTTCAAACCTTTTTGGGAGGTACGTCCTACTAGGATGACAGACCACCCAAAAGAGGTAAAGTTGGGGAGGGAACGTTGGGTGCATGCCATAGGGAGAGAGAGAGAGAGAGCATTTAAGCCACGGCAGAAGACAGTGCCACGGTGGACAGAAACAACACGAACCTGACTTTGTTTGGCGAGGGTAAGTGTACACAGACGGTGGTCGACAAGCATGCTCAGACCAGACAAAGGCCGTTAGAGGGTAAAATAGTAAAAAACAATCATGGCAGGCCCTATAAAAGGATCCTTGCCGTACCCTGTAAAAAAGACCAAAAAATAGAGGAAGAAGAAGTATAAAAGAAAACTAAAAAGAAAAAGAAAAGAAAGGAAGAAAAGATAAGAAAACAAAGAGTAAGGATAATGGGCATGCACCAATAGATCGTTTCTCTTCTCTCCCCCTCAAAATCCCACTTCCTAAGGAACAATTAAGTAGTAAGAATTTTTTCAGGCATCTATCACTTAGGTCCGATTCCCTCAAAGTCATTAATCCCCACGGCAGGATATTCTCCTGGGAGGTTAGTTTCATTGAGAGGAAGCGTTCTTCCTCTTTGATTTTTTTGCCATTGCAGACTCGGGTTTGACTTGATGTTTATTTTTTGATTAATTTCCATCATCGTTCAATCAATTGTTCTTTCTTATAGAAGCCGTTATTATTATTATTACTACTGTGATATTCGGTCTTTGTTATTCACAAAAGCTACTGCACTCTGTTTTCCTTTATTGTTATTATATCTGCCTGCCGTAATCTTGTTGTAATAGTTCTGCTTGCCGTAAGAGTGTTCCTGGCAAACAAGGCTAAGTTTGTGCACAAGCCGGCCCAAAGTGAGTTACAGTTGGGCCGGTCTCAACTTTCCTACTCAGAAACATACTCGGGCCCATCACCGCAGGAGGCAGCCCAGCCCAAATACAAAAAAAAGGCCCCTACATTTTTTATATAAAGTAAATAATAAAAATAATATATTTTAATCATATACATTTATAATGTTTTGATATATTGATTATTTTAATTTTTTAAGAACAAATAAACATACGAAAAAAGTCAAATAAAACAAAATGAAAATAAAATAAAAGTACACGGTCACACACTTGCTTTTGTAAAAAGGATTTTAACCAAACACATCTCTCTCCTCCCCAAACTCTCTCTAGTCAAGTCTTCTCTAGAGAGTTAAATATGCTACAATGTTTCAGGGAACGGAAAAAAAAACCATAGCCCAAACAGAGGGGAAACGGATCCTCTCCATTTGCCTTTGAAATGGAGAGGCTCCATTTCACGGTGGAGATTTAAACCAGACAGATCCACGCTCAAAAACCATCCACGTCATTTAAAATTTAAACCAACACTTAAACCGTAGTTCAGGGAGCTTAACTTAGGTTTAACTCAACCGGACAAAAAAAGCCTTTTTGGAGGGAAATGGTGAAACAGAGGCAGATACATTAGTTGCATTGGAAAACAAAGAAAAACATTTTAGAGGGAAAACTGAAACAGAGCCCACGATTCACAGCTTCACAGATTTTAAACAAAAAAAAAAAAAGCTTCACCGGATCCTCACAAAAGTATATCCGTGAACTGGAAATGGAGAAACAGAGGTAGATACGTTAGTTGCACTGGAAAACAAAAAAAAAAAAAAACATTTTAGAGGGAAAACTGAAACAGAGTTAGTGTGGTTCAAAGCTTCACAGATTTTAACCAAAAAAAAAGCTTCACCGGATCCTCACAGAAGTATATCCGTGCACTGGAAAACAAAAACAAAAAAACCTTTTAGAGAGAAAAGTGAAACAGAGGTAGCCCACGTTCAAAGCTTCAAAGATTTTAACCAAAAAAAAAAAAACTTCACAAAAGGTTCAGAGAAGACATCTCTGTTTCTATCTTACCAAACAGAGGTATATCAGTTGTGGGGCCCTATTACATTAACCACGCTAGCCCACAACGAGTGGCCCAAGGCCCGCGCCGAGGATAGTGCTGAGGCCGAGGACAACGGGAAAGAGCCCACAACATCCAAGGCCTAAACCGAGGATGACCTGTCCTCGGTTTACCGACATCACTAAAGGGAAATATCCTCCATCCATCAAAAAAATATCCCACCAACATTCTGACCGCTTTAATGATGATGCGACCAATGAACCCAGTTGCCTCGATTACTCCAACTAATAGAAAAGCCTGTAAAGACGGCTGAGAACTAACGTAAAGTCTACAAAAACAGATGATGGGACAAACTCTCATCTAGAGTGACCGAATAACCGACAGATGGACGACTGAGATTAACTAGAGCAATACTATATAACCAAGAGGACTCCCACCAAAAGGGGGGGAGGAAAAACTCTAAGAAAAATAGATCCTCGGCCTAGTCCGAGGACCAACAGGCACTTTAGTTACATAGCCAAAGTGATGATCATTCCCTACAAAAACACTTAACCAAATTCATTTGATGAGATTCTTATTAATTTCTTGTCATCTATTACTTATCGTAAATACCAAATTAACCGTTGTTCACTTCGGTGATGCCAAGTCCGTATACCCACTTCTCTACAAGTTTTATTGTTAAGGGTTCTTTACAAATTGAGTCCTTACATCAGTAAAACTTGTTTATGCTTATCTTATTTGATGTTTGATAATTTTTCTGCATTTATAGTGTTGTCTTGGTGAGTTTGTATGGTTGTTTTGGTGGTTGGATGCAAGTTAGAGTTTATCTGAATTTTTATTTTTAATTTTTTGAGATAATGATTGAATTTTTATAATGGCTAGATGATTCTAGGAGTATTTTTAATTTTTTGAGATAAAGATTGAATCTTTTTTTTTTTTTTTGAGATAAAAATTGAATCTTTATTAGTACACACAGAGAAACAAGCTTACATGGGCCTAACATAAGAAAATGAACATTGAAAATTTCTTGAACATATTGTTGTTTTGATGGCCACCAATAAAAGCTACACACAGAGAAACAAGCTCACAAGTTTATATTGTTGTTTTGATGGCTGGACGAAAGTTAGAGTCTTCCTACAAAATTTCATATAATTAAATAAGATTGAACATTGAAATTTCTGTTTAGACCCCAATGTGAATTAATGAGCAAAATTATCAAATTATATTGGTGAAGTGATCCACTCAAACAATTAATTTTTCACTATAGTTAAGCAATTAACAAATCAATAAGTAATATAAAAAGCACAATTAAGTATGACATAACATTTGGTGACGAAGTGGAAAATCAAAAAATAATATCTTTAATGGAGAAACCACTTCAGAAAGTAGATTAGGAAAGTATAAACTAAAAAACTAACTAGATTTTCAAACGGATAAAATTACATCAATAAATTTGAATTTATTACCAAAAAATGTTATGGAATGGATCAACACTAAAATCCTTACACACATGATCCTAATTCATAGTGTAATCAATAAGTTTAGTGGCACAATTTAAAAATATATATATATATATATATATTTCAATGATGCACAAACTAACTATAATCGGTTCATAAGAAAATAGTATCAATGATGAGTTTATGTGAAATTAAAAAATGATTACTTGTACGCTTAATGTGGATTATGACATATATAAAGAGGTGATCAAAAGGATACTATTGTGGTGTTGATCACAAGGTTTAGATATTTAAATTAATAAATTTCTCTTTTGAAAAAAAAAAATCTCATAATAAATAAGTTCTTTAATCATAATAAGAAGATTCCTTTATAATGATTTTTGATGGCATATTATGGATGCAAGATTTTAAAGAACATGTTTATTACTATCATGTTTAAATTGACTGGCCTTTGAGTGAGTTGAGTTGAAATCATGCTTAGTCATCTTGAATTTTTATGTTTAGTAACAAAGATATATAACATTTCTCTCATATGAGGTACATCCTTATTAGTATGTTGATCATTCATGACATCCTCTTTTTTTTTTTTTTACATCATCTCTATTTTGAAAACAAATGATAGGTGAAAGTTATAATAAATTTATGTTCAATTTTTTCTAGGAATAATGATGGGAATACATGTTCCTTTTAATGTGCCCATGGAATCTACCCCATTTAAAGGGATGGAGTTTGAAGCGGATGAGATTGCATATGGTTTTTATAATGAATATGGCAGAAAGGCTGGTTTTAGTATTAGAAAAGAGTATGTAAATAAATGTAAAAAGACTGGAGTGGTTACTTCAAGGAGATTTGTGTGCGCAAAGGAGGGAGTTCGAGGCAAAGATAAGAGAGATCAGAATGTAAAGAATCCACGAGCAGAAACAAGATGTGGCTGTGAAGCACGTTTGGTTATCATACTTAATCGAGATAGTAAAAAATATGTGGTGAGTGAATTTATTGCTGAGCATAACCACTATCTCCACCTTCCATCAACTGTGCACATGATGCCATCACAACGAAAAGTGGATGCAACTCATGCTGTTGAAATTGATTTGGCACATGAATCGGGATTAAGATTAAAGCAATCTTATGAGCTTCTTAGTAAGCAAGTTGGTGGATATGATAATCTTGGTTTTACCAAGCAAGATCATAAAAACTACTTACGCACTAAGCGACAGAGAGACATGGAGCATGGGGCAGCTGCTAGCTTGGGAAGATATTTCAATCGTCAACTTAAGGAAAATCCTTCATATTATTTCGCTACTCAATTGGATTGTGAAGAGTTTATTACTAATATTTTTTGGGCCGATGCAAGAATGATCATTGACTATAGCCACTTCGGTGATGTAATAACGTTTGATACAACGTATAGTACAAATAGAGATGCAAGGCCACTTGGAGTATTTTTGGGTCTCAATCACCATAGAGAAACTGTTGTATTTGGAGGTGCACTCTTATATGATGAAACGATTGAATCTTTTGTATGGTTATTTGAGACCTTCTTAGAAGCAATGTCTGAAAAGAAGCCAATCACTATTTTCACAGATCAAGATGCAGCAATGTCAACTGCAATAAAAGTAGTCATGCCTAAGACATATCATGCATTGTGTAGTTGGCATATGTGGCAGAATGCTGAGAAATACTTGGGTCATTTACTAAAAACTGAGCCGCAATTTAATGCTGATTTCTTAGCATGTATCTATGAGTATGACGGTGAAGATGAGTTTCTTACAGCTTGGAATGAAATGCTAGATAAGTACGATGTTCGTGAAAATAAATGGCTAATTGATCTATTTAAATTGAAGGAAAAATGGGCCCAAGCATATGTTAAGAGAACTTTCACTGCAGGAATGAAGACAACCCAGCTTAGTGAGAGTTTCAATGCTGACTTGAAGGATTGCTTACGTATTGATCTCAATATAGTAGAGTTTTTCACTCATTTTGAAACAATTGTCAATCAAAAGCGGGATAAGGAGTTAGAAGCAGAATACAACTCTAGACAGAAATTTCCAAGATTAAAGCTCAAAAGCTCTCCTATGCTTAACCAAGTAGCAACAGTGTACACGCCTAAGTTGTTTGATTTATTTCAAACAGAATTTGAAGAGGTAATGAAACTTTCCATCCTAGAACGCAATGTGAGTCAAACACATAGTTATGTGATTGGAGTTTTCAATCCAAATGGAAAATATGAGGTCATGTGGAATCCATTAGATGAGACTTTATCTTGTAGTTGCAGAAAGTTTGAGTCATTTGGTATTTTATGTAGGCATGGTTTGAAAGTTCTTGATGCATTGGATATCAAGTTGATTCCTAATAGATATATCATGAAGAGGTGGAGAAGAGATGCAAAAGATGGAAGCGGAAAAAATTGCACAACACATAACATTAAACCGGATACTCGACTAGAATATGTAGATCAGTATCGAGATTTATGTTCAAAATATATTCAATTGGTGAATGAGGCATGTGAAACTAAAGAAGGCCATAATATTCTAAGCTTAGCAATTGCAGATTTGAAAAAAAAACTCAGTGACCTTAGGAATTGCAAAGCTAATGTAGAAGAAGACATCATTAGGCCTTCCATCGATTTTGCAGACAAAGAAGATCAATTATGTGCTTCGATTACGATTGTACCAAAAGGGATTAAAAAAAGAGAGATTTATCGTAATAAAAAGCGTAGGCCGAAATCATGGATAGAAAAGATGAGGAAACCAAAGGAAGGCACATCAAAGAAGCAAACAAAGAAAAGAAAAGTGCAGGAAGTAATCTTCAATTATCCTTATTTTCACCATTCTATTTTATTTTTACACATTAATATAGTATACTATTATTGTTGCTAAACTAGTACAATTTTTACAGGAAATGTATGCACCTGACGTCATGGCACAAAAGAAAACTGAAGATATATCTTCTGGAAATATTACTAGTTTTACACAACTTTTAATGGTAAAGATATTTACAATTATATATTTTATTTTGATATTAATAATAGTTTAGATGTATGATTTGATAATTTTAATGCTAAGCTTGTGATATGTGTAACCTGTAATTGGATTTTTTGTAGTCGGCTTCTACAAGTTCTGCAGTACATCAGGGAGGCTCATCAGCAAGTGTTGCATTAACATCACATTTAGAGAGTACATCAAGTGTTGTAGGCTCCAACAACAAAATTAATGGTGCAGGAGGTCTCTTGACTCAAGGAAGTGTTGCAAGTGGAGGTCCCTTGACTCAAGAAAGTATTACAAGTGGATGGAATCCGATGGTTCATAAAGTCAAGCCATTTTTCTAGTTTAGGATCATGTTTTATAATTTATGATACATGCTGAGATTAAGTGCTCATATTTTGTAATTTTCCTAGTTTAGGACTGGAGTTTTGATGGTCCAAAACTTAGTCACATTCAAATGTTTATATTTTTTATTATTTGGAAAGAATACTTAATCTGCATGTCTGATGTATCTCTGCAAGGTGTTAATTTCTGCATAATTATTTGTTGCTGCAGAAATTGTTACTGTTTCTGCATAATTTCTGCATAATTACTGCATAATTACTTTTACTGTTACTATTACTGAAAAATTACTGTGATCGTTACTGCAAACTACATAATTACTGTGACCGTTACTGCATAATTACTGTTCCTGTTACTGCATAATTACTGTGACTGTTACTGCATAATTACTGCATAATTACTGTGACCGTTACTACATAATTACTGTTCCTGTTACTGCATAATTATTGTGACTGTTACTGCATAATTACTGTTATTGTTACTGTTACTGCATAATTACTGTGACCGTTACTGCAAACTGCATAATTACTGTGACCGTTACTACATAATTACTACATAATACTGTTACTGTTACTGCACTGTTACTGCATAATTAATATTACTGTTACTGCATAATTACTGTGACCGTTACTGCAAACTGCATAATTATTGTGACCGTTACTACGTAATTACTACATAATACTGTTACTGTTACTGCACTGTTACTACATAATTAATATTACTGTTACTGCATAATTACTGTTACTGCATAGGTTTGGTATTGCATATTCTGCATAATCATGTTTTTCTGCATAATTGTTTTTCTGCATAATCATGTTTTTCTGCATAATTGTTATGCTAGGCAAGAGTTGTTTTTATATATAAGTGTTGTTGTTTGGGGAAAAAATTTATATAAATAAGCCAAGTTTTGATTAAGTGTTGCTGCATAATTAAGTTTTTATATATAAGTGTTGCTGTTATGCTGGGCAGGAGTTGTTTTTTATAGATATAGGCGTGTCAATTTTTCTTTTGCATGAGTTTTACAATCCTTTTCCTCTCCTTACACACACAGCAGCTTTAATCACACCACCTGTGCAACACACCCTTACACCTACTTAAAAATACCTACAAATATCAATAACCCACAACTGTCACAATCCTTATTTACAATCAAAATTCAATCCTTACAATAATTGTCACAATCCTTATTTACAATCAAAATTCAATCCTTACATCAAAATTCAATCCTTACAATCCTTACAATAACAACTGTCACAATCCTTACAATCAAAATTCAATCCTTACAATCGAACAAATTTTATTAAAATGTACACTTTGATCACATAACAAAAATTCCATTAAAATAAACACTTTGATTAAAATAACAAAAATTCCAACCCAAACGTGTATTTTCCTTTGGCATTGGACTTGAATACTACTTTTGAAGACTCTAGGCCATTATGTGCAGGGCATGGTGCAGCTGATGCATTGTGAAGCTGTGCATAGCACTCTTCATTCAGTTTTCCATCTTTTACTTCATCAAGTTTCCCTACCCCTCTTGTCTTGAAGTGTCCATTTTCTAGCTTGCAATCAATTGTTACTCGAAGCCCTACACCATGATACACAAAATTATTGTTACTTGTTCTTCAACTCATCATACTGTCATACACATGAAAAAAAAAAAAAACAGATCAAGCAGCTAGACTATAAAGGCATGTTTAGTCTTAATGTGACTCTGCTCACAGTCTGCACAAGCAGCTAGACTATAAACACTTAAACTCATCATACTGTCATACACATGAAAAAAAAAAACAAATCAAGCAGCTAGACTATAAAGGCATGTTTAGTCTTAATGTGACTCTGCTCACAGTCTGCACAAGCAGCTAGACTATAAACACTTAAACTCATCATACTGTCATACACATGAAAAAAAAAACAGATCAAGAAATACTCCAATTTGGACAAAAAAAAAATTCCTAACTTTTGAGGAATTCATTTCAAAGGTCTGCTAGCAGTAGCCATGGAGATTAAGCATCAACCCTAACCTTCTCTGTCTTTCAGAGCCTAGTGCATTATCCTTTAGCAATGGCCTTGGAAGTTGGAACCCAGAATTGGCACTATGTAAATTTAATTTGCAGAATAGAATCCAAGTATTTCAGATAACCACTATACAATTGGTTTGATAAAAACAATGATATCCACTGCACAATTTTTTATTTCATGTTTGGAATTCTTGTTTGCACTAATGTCTATCCCCATTTTTTCAGCATGAATCGATCGCAATGATTCTAAAACGAAAAGACCAAACACTAAAATATCTAAATTAATAATCAATGAACCAAATTCATCAATGCACCACCCATTAAATTAATTGTTTTCTTTATATTACCATCAACCAATTCTCGAAAATAACCCAATAATACCAGCCCAGAAGCTAAACAAATGCAATTAATCAAATTCCCAGAAACCAAACCAAGAAATATGGATTACTCTTTGAAAATTGAAGTCTATCACAGCATTTCATCAATATAGCACCAACCAGTCTTCAAAATTGAATATGCAAGAAAACCTAGAAACTAAACCAACATTCAAGTAAATGAATGGTGAAAGATTTACCTCTTCAACAGCACCCTTTTTCCTAGCAAAGGCAATGAAAGAATTCCCTCCAACAGAACCACCGCCATGCTCATATACTGAGTCCAAAATGAAACCCCAAGTCCCAATATCAAGCGCCAAGGGGCTCTGCCTCCTCCTCCTCCACTCGTCCACTTCTTCAATGCTTTTGATAGACTAGGATGTACAGAACCAACGGCACAAGTGACTGAGTAAGAGGATGAACCAAACGATTGGCCATATTTCTCCAAACCCAAACCCTAACCTTCTTTGATTTGGGTCTGAACCAAATCGGCATGGCTTGCTCACCGCAACCACCACCTCCGATGGTGGCTTCTTCTCTCCTTCGACCAAAATCTCTTTCTCTGTCTCTCAATCTCATTTCCCCCCATAGATCAAACCTGAAGGATCATCAACTTCTAAACTTCTCTGATTTGGGTCTGAAATCTTTCTCTACACCCGATTCTCTCCAAACCCCAACCCTTACTCTCTCTCTCTGATCTGGGTTTAAAAAGGATGCGTGTATGGGTGTCGGGATCTCTGCTGAGCTAAGGATTTTTTTTTTATTTTGCTGATGGGTTTGAGTTGAGGGAGGTTGAGAGAGTTTGAACTTTGAAATTTGAGAGAGAGAGAGAGAGAGAGTTTGAACAGCTAGTGTGTGAGTGTTTTTTGGTCCGGTTGAGTTAAACCTGAGTTAAGTTTGGTCCGGTTGAGTTAAACCTGAGTTAAGCTCCCTGAACTACGGTTTAAGTGTTGGTTTAAATTTTAAATGACATGGATGGTTTTTGAGAGTGGATCTGTCTGGTTTAAATCTCCACCGTGAAATGGAGCCTCTCCATTTCAAAGGCAAATGGAGAGGATCCGTTTCCAAACAGAGGAGAGTTTCTACTTGGAAAACGGGGGGCTGATGTTGGAGCAGCTTATCACTTCTTTTGATGGCAAATACAATTCCTTTCGGATATTTTCCAAACAAGAGCTCGAAAAGGCAACAAATGACTACCATGTGGATGGAATACTATATAAGAGTTTCCACTATATAGTATACAGAGGAACCCATGATGGTCGTGAAATATCTGTCAAGAAGTTTATGTCAAGCTCGTTTCAGACGTACAAAACATGGTGCATAAATGAGGTAGCGGTTGTGTCCCAGATGAATAACCACAACAACGTTGTTAAGTTCTTTGGTTGCTGCTTAGGGACTGAAATCCCAACATTGGTGTATGAATTTGCAGAAAATAGAAATCTCTCTGGTCATATCTTTGATGATCATCGATTGCTATCATGCGAGAGCAGGCTTAGAATAGTGACCGAAGTGGCACATGCAGTTGCATATGTTCACATGGGAAAACCCAAGACTATTGTCCATCGGGATATAGAACCAGGAAATATTTTCTTGGATCAAAACTATGTTGCCAAAATTTCCGAGTTTGGTTTCTCATTACCAATTGCCTTGGACAAAAAATATGTAGATGCCGAAGTTGTGGGGGCTGTTGGGTTCATTTCTCCAGAATCACACTATACCGGCCGATATACAGAGAAGAGCAATGTTTATAGCTTTGGAGCTGTCTTGTTTGAGGTTTTAACAGGAAAGAGAGCATGGAGCATATTGCATAATGAGTTTGAAGTTCCTGAAGAAAATTGCAGAGGAGAAAGTTCAATTGTAGGGGTCCAGAGTTGCAGTTGGGATGAGATTGAAAGCAATATTAAATCCTACTTGAAGGCTAATCTGTTGGATGGAGGAAACAGGAAAGCAACAAACTGAATGTGCAGAGCTTGCACAAAGATGTCTCAAAATGAATTCTGATGAGAGGCCTACCATGAAGAAGTTACACAATCTCTTAGAGAGATCAAAAGGCTCCTAGATGCTCCAACTTGACTTTGTAGTCCTGTCTCATTAATAAATATCATCATTTAATATAATCTAGTTCATAAGGATAATATCCATGACTCTGCTTTGAGTAGTTATATTTGTGAAGGGTTTTTTTTCTTTTTTCTTTTGCTGGGGATTTGTACCTTTTCCAGTTCATTCCTTCGGTAAGCCCCTTCAAAGAGCTTCTCTATCATATATAAGAACATTTATAAATCATTCTTCAATGGGTGGCAAGGAAAAAGAAATAAGAGATAACGAAGATAGATTTTCCTCTCTTTACTTCCTTTTTAAAACCTGCAGATTGAGAATAATATAATTTTCAGTTTATTTTTTTTTTCTTTAGTTAATTTTCGTTTCTAAATTGTGAGGCAAACGTTATGTAAAATATAAGCACAATATATAATCCAACAAAAAACTGAAGACGCACACCTGGCTTGCAATTCAAATCAGAAACTGGAATTATCAATCACAAAAATGTCATCCCTATACCTCTCCACTTTAAAAGCCTAACCAAAGGAGGCAAATTGATTCTAATCCACAATATCTAACAGACAAAACTTCCTTAGGGCTCTGATTGAGATTTAAAACCAAAAATACAAAATGATGAAGAATAGTTAAAAAAGAGGCTGCTTCCTTGAGCAGGCACACAATAATCTATCAAATAATGCCACATGAAACTGTATCAGACCACGTCGTCAAATTCCATGAAGCCATTGATCTTATAGAAGCTTCATGAAACTTTATCAGACCACGTCATCAAATTCCATGAAGCCATTGATCTTATAGAAGCTTCAAAACAGAGAGAGCATAATCAACCTTCCTATCATATCGTAAACAAAAAAAATCTCTTCCAAAACTTGCAATACAATCCACTCATAATTATTTTGTACCAAAAGAAAAATGTTAAATAACAAAGGAAAACTCAGTTTAATACCATCATCTGTCAGATCCGCCTACAATATAAGGACATAAAATTTGGGGGAAAAAGAAAATGAAGCAAAGAGAAGTGAAGATAACAAGTATTTTGGAAGACAAGTACCACAGCCATCACAACCAGAAAGGTAACAACTGTGTTTAAGGGGATGTGGTAGTTGAAGGTGAAGCCAATGCAGTAAGAACGTCTGTCACAGACGCCATGACGCTCAAAGCTGCTTTCAGAACCTCCTGTGAACACCCTGGCTTTACGATGGTTCGCACCTGGAGAAAAGAGAAAAGGTAATTTTAAGAAAAATAGATGACAATAATGGAGAATACATGTCAAATGTTGACATTCACATTATGACTAGAAAACAATTTTGCACAAGTGCAAATTTGAGAAGAAATAGAATTTGTGGCTTTGATCCCTAAAACAGGTTGTCATGTCACAAGCGAACATACAAAAAATTATTAAAGTCATGCTTGAACATCCCAATTATCAGAAACATCAACAGAAAGTGACAGACTAGAAGATCTTGGGGTCTGAATAATTGTCCTTGTTTTTTCCCCTTTCATTGTAAAGTTCATAGCACGTACAAAAAAGACCTGAGAGAGAGAGATCAAAGAATAGTAAGCACCTTGTCAAGATATTCCTGCAGTTTCTTGATACGGCCCATGTAATCCTGGTCTTCAACACATAGAGTTACAACCTTAGCATCAGCACCAGGACCATCAAACTGAAGGGGTCCTGGATTTCTGTAGATATCATCCATCAGAAATTTTGCTGCATTTTGCCTCAACAGACTGCAAACAAGGTCAAGAATCAGTTGACAACCAAAGTGATAATGGAATCTTGTGAAGCAGAAACACCAATGTTTCATTTGATTTATATGAACATCAAGCAAAGCTGTGGCCACTGGCCAACACACACACACAGATTCTATAACAAAAGTAATGCCATTTAAAAATAAAATAAAATAATCAAACAAGTCATATAATCAGTTAGAAATTTTTATTCTTTTCTTCCCTTCTTCCTTTATCCTAAATCCCGACTCTATATCAATCAAGCATCTTGATTCTTGCGTGCAATGATGAGGAGACTTACTCGTATGCTTTGCCTCTCAAGTCCACAGTTGCTGGATGAATAGCAGGTTTTCCTATTGACAAGGCCCCCGGATTTTGAGACCAACGCTTCACAGTCATCATTGCCTAATGTCCGACAAATATGGTCAATGGAGTTAACATTCTTGACAAATGCAAGCATTACCAAAGCACCAAAAATGCAGGACTTTCACTTGACTTGAAATAAAAGACATTTAAGGAAAACTAAAAAATCCATATTTGTGAGTTGCAATGGATGAGAAATGCCTTTTTTTCCTCTTTTATTTTATTTTATTTTTTTCCTGATAAGTTAGTGGCCCAAGGGGAGGGAAGAGTTGAACCAGTGATTACACCTAGTAAATATAATTTTACTACTAATTTTTAAGATCAAACCCCCTGCAGTAGGTCCGCACCTTGGGGTTTATGGAGGAGAAAGGCTATATAAGTATAAAAAGAGAGAAAACCCTACTGTCATTGGAGCAGCAGCACAACGCCACTTATTCACAGGATTCTTCAAGTTAGTTACAGTTGCCAAGTAACCATTCAAACCAGCTGCTAACATATGATAGCAGATGTGTCCAAGAACCTGCAAGGATATCAAATCACTATGATCATGACAGGTGATAAAATATTTATAGCTAAAAGGCTGACAAGCCAAAGCAATGCCAAGTGTTTCCATACATAGGCATAGTCACAGTCAAATTTTGAAGGTAATGATCCCCGAGCCTGATAACCAAAGAAGTGACAGATAGCATTGAATTTCTTCCCTTTGTATGTGCCTTCTTTCTGCTCAAAACACCAAACACATCAGCAACTAAGCGTTTTGTTACAAAAAATAACTTGGTATAAACAGTTAATTGTAACCAATTCTAAGCCAATTATGGTTTTCTTTTTCTTTTTTTGATAAATAACGGAATTGTATTAAAAAGAAGCCCAGGTACACCGGGGGTGAACATGGAAAACAGTACATCAAACACATAAATTACAAAGATCTAGCATTTGTAAAAAATTAGAACAAGCGAAAAGATTAAAGGAAGAACTCCACTCTAGCAAGGTATGAAGAAGAAGAGTACATGATAGAAGTAAAGCAAGAGGTTAAGGAATGCCTTCTTAGAGGTGCTTAATGATAAAGGGAAAGGAGAGCTAGATCATCATATGCCACATAGATTATCAAAACTTTAACGAGGGCTACAAGTTTTGAAGAATGACAACAAAATGCCATGCTAGCATAAAAGAAGAGAGACAAAAATGACAAGCAAAGAACAAATGGACACAATGGATTATGGGTAGTTAGGCCAATTGGATTCATTTTCCCATCCTCTTAAGTGATTAGCATTTCACTTCTACTATCATTTATTGACATTTCCCTTTTTAATAGAGTAGAGGTTTTTGATTTTTTTTTTTTTTTTTTTTTTTTTTGAGAAAAATAGAGTAGAGATTCAAGTATGAGAAACAGAGAAGGAACATCAATGGATAATTTGCAAAAAGAAAATTATTAACAGGAAAAGAGAAAATTAAAAATACAGTATTGACAGTATAAGGGGGGAAAAAAAGAAAACAAAAACTGAATGGAGATTAATCTATAATACCAGACGCTTGTTCATTTCTGCCTCCACAAGATGTGCAAGAAGTTTCTCTGTCTCAATCTGTAAATATAAAGCAAAAAGGATATAAAAGATCTTGAAGTTTGATGATTCCTTTTCAAAACACAACTCTCTGAAGACCATTACCTGGGACAACTGTGCAGAGTCATCGGATTCAGGGTAAAGGAGCAGCTGTAACATTCAAAGACACAATCTTAGATGAGGCCCATAACTCATTCGAATAAGATTAAGTACAATGTCTTTCAAAGTGATTTTTTTGTGGCAAATTGGTACCTGTTTCTTAATAAAGGGTGGCAAAAATTCAAACAAAGCAGATGCCCAGGGTGAAAGTTGAGTAGAAATGTTGTCAGTGGAAATACCTTGCCTGAGCAAACTATGAATTTCCTGAGGTCCAAGATGTTTATGTTAGAGCATAAAGTAATATAACTCATTAGTCTCACATGAAACTATGAAGAGAAAATTGCAACATCAGTGTTTCATCGAAACAGAAGCCACTGGTATGAAATGATGGTTCAAGATAATTCATCTTAACAGGGGGGTGGGGAGAGAGAGAGTTGCTATGACAGGAATTATTAGTTTGAACTGCCTGTTACCTTCAATAGGGCATATATTTCAGGGATGCTTTCTATAAGACCTTCTGGTAGTAAGATGACTCCATGATACTTGTCTGGTCCCCAAAATGAAGGGGGGAATAAGGAGATAGGTCAGATAACAAAAACTGAAATTATCACCAACAACATGAAAAAGCTTGAATTATTTAGAACCTTGCTCTGCCCTAGCTTGAACTGCATCACAAATTTGTGCTGCAATATCAAAAAGTGTAAGCTTTGAGGCAGCCACCTCCTCCCCAAGAATAACCTGCAAAGAGCATATCAAGTTATATTTAGAAAAGAGATCAAGAAAAATATAAAATATGTGTTGATAACTTCACAAAGGCATAATCGAATTGCATAACACCAGACAAGAAAAGCTGACCATATTGGGATGGGATTGGAGGGTGCACTCCAAAGCAACATGGGATGCCTTCCGGCCCATGAGTCTGATAAAATAATAATACTGGAACAGAAAAGAAGTTATGGAGACTTTTAGATTGAGAATAGAAGAAAGGAACGAAACAGATAGCATACTAAAAACAATTACAAGACCTCTTGATTCACCATAAAAGAGGTTTATGGTGCAACAAGATAAATAAGGCTACAGAAAAATTCTAACGTCAGTTCACCCTTTACCTTCTCCGCGGAGAGTGCATCAGTGCAGACATTGCTAATGAGCTGGGAATTGACCTGAAAGAAAAGAAGAAAATTGATTTCTCATTCTCAAGATTCTTTAATTACACCTAATTGCAAATAGAGGTTAATGTGCCCCAGCTGCTACTTGCATGTAATCTCTCAAGGCAATAAGAAACAGAACATGAAGGTAAAAGGGGGTAATTTAAAAGAAAAAATATAAAGGGGGAAAAAGTTTGTCATCTTCCTTAATCAATAAATTGCATGCATATATTTCCCTACCAAGTAAAAGGTCATTACCATTTGGCTAATTATGCACTAGGGAGATAAGGGCTTCCTCCGGGAACCTTTTTTTTTTTTTTTGGCTCCTTTTTATAGGTGACTTCCTCAGAGAACATGATGGTTATTACTACACTTCACTTTCAAGTAAAAGATCAACATCAATTGACTAATACCTTACATATTGTATCAAAACCAACATTGGTCTCCACGAACTGGTTCTTCAGATCTCCATTCAGTGTAACAGGTACACCAATCACCTGTCAAATTAATAGAAGTTCTATTAATAGACTGTGGTATCATAAAAATATATCTAGATTAAAATTACAAATGATGCAAGGAATAAAATTGCAACAAAAGCATTTAAAAATTCAATTGCTTTATTCTGGAGACAAATACCTATAAATATGAATGAAGTAATACATAAACTTATAAAAAATACATCACATGCAAAGTACCTTCGTTGGGCATTTTGCTACAGCAAACGTTTCAGCAAGCTGAGCAGCATCTGTGTTTGATGTCACTCCTACAAAAATATCATAGATTTATACTCAATAACTTCAAATTAAAAAAAAAATATATATATATATATATATATATATGCTAACTGCAAACATATTCTACACCTTACCTCCAATAATGACAAGGCCATCCAATTTCAACTCTTTGCAAGCATTTAGGGCAGAATTAACTTGCTCAGTTGTTCTAATTTGATCCTTTGTCCGTCCCAGCAAATCATAACCACCTGGCCAAGCAGAGCCAATTTATACAGTTCATAAAATTCAAATAATTTAATATCTCAAAGTGGTGATTTTCTTGCAGGATACCTACCTTGATTTTTGTAGGTTGAAAGAATGTCATCCGTAATCTCAAGAGTTTTCTTTGCGAATAAACCTTCTGAACCACCTGTTACCAGTTACAAAGGCGCTGGCTTAAGTAAATTATATTTGCTTCAACAGAGAAAATGCACACACCATCCACTTATATCCCAATGAAAGCAAAAATGAAACATAATCTAGAAATGAAACCCATGCATAATTCTTTATGAGATCTAATGTTTTAAAGCAACCAAACAAGCCAGTTTCAAGCGTTGATGTGAGGAAAAATTCATAGCAAATAAATAAAAACAAAGTAAAATTGAAAATGATTATACATATCTAGATTTGTACACACACACACATATGAATATAATAAAATAAATAAAAAGACACAACAAACAAGCATACTAATTTAAATTACAAAAAACTAGATACTAAAAACTCAAATAGAAAATGCAGCTTACCGAGAAATCCAAGTAAAGTACTCTTGGGGTTGTGAATTTTAAGAGCACTGTAAAGACCCCATACAACATTATGTCCTCCAGGAGATTGTCTCCCACTAAAGACTATTCCCACCCTGTTAAAAGATATTACGTTGGATAAATAAGATGCAAGTGTAATATAAAAAATACACATGAGAGGACTATGCAATTATAATCAGATGTGCACCTAAAAGCCGGATGCTCTGTTATGATCTGAGCATCTGGGACTTTTGCAGTGGCCCTGAGAAAGTGAGCCAAAGGCTGACCATAAGTGTTTGGAAAGTAACGAGCTATGGAGTGGGCATCAGCGGGGTCTGCTGCTGCAGCTGCATCACCAAATTCAACCCTGACAGTGGTTCCCTGTTTGATGACAATGCAGGATTACCTCAGTCATTATTCCAACTCTGTTAAAAATTAAATTATTAACCAGAAAGCACCCTTTCGTGGCACGGATTAATAGATATCTCATTTATGTTAATTTTCATCATCAATAAACGGTAATAACTACACTACAATACATGAGTATATGATTTATCGCCATCAAACCAAAATCCTAAACTAAAAACTGAAATACACAAGAAAATATTTCATAGTAACACAACTGACATGGGAAAATTCTGAACATCAATGCAATGAAACAACAAATACGATTGAAAACAGTAATACCAATTAACAAGAAACCAATGGTCAAACTCAAAAGCATCAATCTTGAGCTAAAAAAGTTGAAAGTTGAAACAAATGAATGTTGCAGGGTTTTGAAGATGTTACAATCCACAATTCTCAGTGTCAAAACAAAGCAAAACAGAGTGGCAGTAAGCAAAAATAGATCTAATCAACCAGTTCCACCAATTATTTTCGCACGTAAGTAGATCTAACACACAATCAGATCACAGATTTTTGTCAAACACAGAGTGAGCAAGCCATTGCATGAAAAAAACCAAAACAAAAACAAAAACATATTCACCATAATAAGAGAAAACCCGACCAGAGATCAACCATAAAAACACAAAACGAATACCAGTGTAAAATAAAGAGCAGTTTTTTAACACGACAAGAATTTCCTAGTAAAAGAGGGGGAGGGACCTGGAGACAAGGAGGGAGTTCAGGTTGGTAAAGAGATCGGAGTTGTTGAAGGTCGGAGAGTTCTCTGGGAATGCCGTAATCTGAATCCATGAGAGAATTCCTTGGTGTTCGCTAACTCTGTCTGCGACTCTGAGTTTTTTTTTTTTTTTTTGGTTTTAGTCTTATTTGTTTTACCTAGTTTTTGAGGTTTTTGGTGTTTGTTGGTTGGGGTTTGGGTTTGAGAGTAGTAGTAGTAGTTGTGGACTGTGGGAGGGTGCTTAAAAAGACCGTTTTTATAGGAGGGGGAAAAGGGAGTGACTCGGCGATACAACCAACCTTGTTGAGGCCACAGGTTTGGTTGTCCTTGCTCTTCTTTCTAATTCGCCTCTGTTTTTTCTACTTTATTACGTACATGCCATGGGTTCTTTTTTGTTGGTTGACTGATTTGGCCTCCGCTTCTCGAATCCTTGAATCCTCACCTGAACTTCTTCACCGACCCTTTTGTCAATTCTCAATTTGTCATCATTGGTTTATACCAAGATTAACGTGATTACCACCGTTGATTTATCTCTTCTTACTATATATTTTGTTTTTTCTTTATCAATTCTTTTTTCAGAAAATTTAGAATTATTTTTAAACCAAAATAAAAAAATTAGAAACATAAAATATCCAAATAAAAACAACTCAAAGGCACAAAAACATACTTTTTGTCAGTTGTATTGGATCTGGATGGTACATCCATGATTCTAGCATGAAGTCATGAGCTCGTAATGGCCCATGCTGATGGTTTGAAAGTTGAAACTCAAGATGGAGGGGGTTAATCGAAAAGTCACAATTATCATTGTAACTACAATATTTTTACAACAAATTATAGATAAAAAGTTGTTATCACTTAAATTTTTTTTTTATCTACCAATAATAGTCAACAACAACTTGCCACTTAAAATTTATTATAAAAAATATTATAAAATGTGATGTACATAGCATTTTCATTAAAGAATGATTAAAACATGAATTTTTTTTTTTTTTTTTTGATAAACAAAACATGAATTAGTTATTAGGCAAAACAAAGTTACATATTTTCTCAACTAACAAAAAAGAAAAAGATGAAAAGTTAGATATATTTAAGAGGAAAAAAATAGTATCAAGCTTTTGGTATATGCTGAATATCAAAAGTCAAAACATCTCAGTTCCTTTTTCACAGTTTCCAAGTATTTATCTTCATTTCATGTTCCTTTTTAGTGCCGAAAATAGGTATTTTATTGAATATTTCATTCAGTTTAATTTTTTTAAACACTTTTATAATTTTTTTAATACAAAACATCACGTTGAGAGGTCAAATGCTACGAAGCATGGTTTATCTAATCATCAATGTTATTATTATAATTAATTAGTTCTCTCATTTTCACTTGCTTTCATTATTTATCTCATTAAAAAATTCGTTCATCTCTTTAACAATTTTTTTCTTTATTTTAACAGTTTTCACCTGCTTTCATCATTTATCTCTTTTCAAAAAATAAAAAATCTCTTTTAAAAAAACGCTCTCTCTTTAACAATTTTTTTTTTTTAATGACAAAAGTTGACTACAAATTTAATTATATATAATAAAGTTTGTAACCAAACTTTATTTTTATTTTTAATTTAAATTGGAGCCATAATATTACTTAAACGGTTTCGGCCGCCGTGGGTTTACGGATGTAGCCTACAAAATAATATACTAAAGGTTTAAGATAGAAGTAGAAACTATTAGCTGGGGAGCAAAATTGGTCCGCAGATTTGTTTAATTTGGTTGAATCAAGATAATTTTGTTTAACATTGTACAATAGTGGCTTTTAATAAGATAATTTTTTTTTTTAATACTTAGATCAGTTAGATGTGAAATGAAGAAAGTTGAGGGGCAAATAATAGAAAGATAGCACCGGTCGCACTTAACAAAGCTGACCGGAAGATGGAAGATAGGTTCTTGCTTGTGCTTCATTGTGCAGATTCAGTTGGAATATGCTGTTAGGGACATTTTTGTAACTTAATGGAGGCCCACTGACTTGCCAACCAATGTTTTATGTAATACTAACTTGAAAAACACTGGCTGTATGTATCCTTCACCTAACCCTCCACCATGAACTTTTCTCTAACGTCATCTCCAGTCAGGTCAAGGCATTGAGCTACTGTAGAAATCGGAAGGGTCAAGGGTCAATTTTCTTTTTCTTTTTTTCTTGAGCTCTAGAATAGGGAAGGGGGTCGGTAATGGGACAAGATGGTTCGATTTTGTATGCTCCGTTCCCTTTTTAAGACCGAAAAAACTCACATTCACATGAGGTGAGAGCAGAGTATAAATCTACGCAGGATGTAAACATTATTTAATGAAGGGTTTTTAAGATTGTTTATTTATATTAAAATTATACATAGATCAATGAAGGGTTTTTAAGATAGTAAACTCGACTCGAATCTAAGAAATTAAAAATATTTAATTTGAAATACGAATATTGAATTTTAAAATATGATATTCTAAAAATACTTCAAGCTAATATGTTTTTAACGCATACCATTTTATAGTATGTGTTTAGATATATCTTGAAAGAAATAAGATACAACACAAATCGAAGTTTTTTAGTATGGTAATTTAAGTTATTATTAGCTGAATGAGCTTTACCAATAAAGATCAAACCTTTACTAAATTCTCTCTTTGTGGATAATTAAACGTAACAAATTGAAATACCTCACTTTCTAAAAAAATAAAAAATAAATTGAAATACTTCAAAATTTTTAAACTTTTGCTATAAACACTCCTTAAAAAGGTTGTAGTCCTTATTTTATGCTTCTAATAAATTTAAAACATTTGAGTAGCTTTGCATCTTCAAATCCTTTATACATGTTAATCTAAATAGAAAAAATAATTAAGAATCTAATAATTTTATAAATTAATAAAAATATAAAAAAGATTGAGATGTTACAAGATATCAAGATCTAAATCAGGATCTCACAAAGATCCTACATATTCAAAATTTTACTTAAAGATGTGAATTAGATCATAAAATTTGAAGTTTTTAAGATATAAAACGAGAATTTGATAACTATACGAAGAAGGTGACTTTGACATTATTTTGTCTTCTTTTTTTTCTTTTTTTTTTTTAAGTTAGAAAGTAGGTTTGACAATTATGAGATAAAAAATATGAGAGAATAAAAAAATCACTAATGTTGATAATAACAAGATATGTATAAAAAAATTATGAATAAGATATATATTTAATAAAGATTAAATCATACAAATAAATAATTATATATATACACACACACGCAACACATAAAACAGGGCAAGCAAACCCCATTCCTCCTCTCATCTCATCCCTCTCCAATAGGGGGAGAACCAAAAGAGCAACTGAACAAGACATTTTTACCATCCCTATATTCCCTAGATGAGAACATATCAATTTTTCAAAGAATGTTATATACTAAGTCCAATGCCAAACAAAAAATTAATTTGGATATCATCATTAATTCTCGCCCCAAAGGCCCAGATTATTTATAGTTGATCTGTTAGAACTCTAGGTTAGGTCAAGTTCACCTAACCTGATAGGAGCACATTCCAAATGAATGAGGAGAAGAAAATGAAATCACACCCAAAGCATATGGGTCATGTGGCCAGAGAGCTCCAACAACAATCTCTCAAAATGTGTAAATCTCACAATAATGCAGTAATCTCTCGGTGTGTAAATCTCACAATATCGCAATAATCTCTAATTACAATTTGTAGACCTCGCGATAATCGTTCAAAGTTTTCTGCTAGTTAATCTTTAGCCCTTCAAAAATCGTATCACTATGCTCCAAATTCTAAACAAATAATCAGAAAAGGAAAATAGGTAGATATCGGATAACTTTCTAGCTCACCTACCAAAGACAAAGAAAGCAGCCCCATATTGGCATATTCTGTGTCTGTCTCCCTAGTAAACCTCACACTCTCCATTTATTTTGGGGGTAGGCCAAAGAATACTGTCTTCATTTTTTCCTCTACCTAATTATTACCTAATTATAATAAGGATGAGATTTAAGGTTGGTTTGGGAATTAGTTGAAATAGTACAATGATATCTATAAATAGTACCAAGAATTATAATGAATCTCATGAATAGTAGCAAAAAAAAAGCTAAATAGTAAAAGAAGTTGTCCAATATAAGCTTATTCCAAACACAACCTTAGAGGTGCGGCTCTGTTAATTGAGAATATATCAGCTCTGTTAATTGAGAATATATCAGCTCAGCCAGAGGTCCCTTCTCTTGACTGAAGGAAGATGAAAATGGCTACTCCATGCGTAAAACTCAGTCAACATTGTGCTACAATGAACATGGTACCATACTAATATACATCCAGAATTTTTTCATGATATTGAAACCTCAAACTGTAAATAACCAGCATGAAAACTTTATACATGCTTTGATAAAGATGCTTTGTGTTGAGGAAAGCTCCTTTTACTTTTTATGATTGCTTCATTA
Organism: Quercus gilva; assembly: GCA_023621385.1. NCBI lineage: Eukaryota > Viridiplantae > Streptophyta > Magnoliopsida > Fagales > Fagaceae > Quercus > Quercus gilva. Next base: position 17,346,520 of record CM042474.1, read on the forward strand.
TAGTCACAATCCAACAGAGAAAGGTGGAGAACCATGCCTCAATAATGGAAACAAGAACACATATTTTCAACCCAAAATAATATACCATGCGAAAAGGCGCAGAATAACGATACAGCTATAATGAATAAACAGGGAACCATAACTTAATTTACTCATTAAAAATCCACCAGCATGTCCGTTAGTATCATTTATTATCACTTAACTAACTACTCTCAACACCTAGACATCAAAACAGAGAGACAACCGAGCATATAAAGGAAGAAGAAAGTCTCTCACAAAAACTCAGAGAACAAGGTTTGTGAGAAAAAGGTAACTCGGTTTCATTTTTGTCCTTGAAGCTTTGCATCTCCTACTCTTTACAAAAGATTGTGCCATCAAGTCTCCAAACATCTTACTTCTTGCCCCTCTTAGAGCTACTCCTGGGTTTCCCTGTCCCACGTTTACGAGTGGAACTATTTCCAGGATTAACTGGGGCATTGCTGGCAGATTGAATAGGCACATGATGCCCAGGAACCAAAGCAGGGAACCCAACAGCAGGGATTCTGCAAAGTAACCATGGTCAACATCATCCAAGTCAAAAAACATGATTAGATTAGCCATCACATAGAAGCATTATGAAAACAATACTCTTTTTCTTTTCCCACCTTTAAATGAACTAGGTAAAAGCTCAAACTTAAGATTTGCTGAAACCATAATGGTAATTCAACCAAACTTTGCAAGCACAGGCACAACAACCTCTTACAAGTAAGGTCATGAGAAATGAAAATTAGTAGTATAAGGAATACATAGAGCTGATTAATCAACTGAATACAAACATGCAAGTTGCATGATGTAGTTGGACAAGAAAAACCAAATAGATTACACACACTCATGTGAAGGCCAAACTCCTAAAAGATCATCAAGGCTACAAATTTTTTTTTAAAGCATGGTTGAGTGTAATTTGGTCAAGATGAAGTTTTGTGCAGAATGTTGCTAGTTCAGAACAAGCAAACCTTCAATTATATATCTGTCAAGAGATACATTAAATTCGACTTTCTGGAATATATTTGAATATCATCTAATCTAAGCTTAGTCAGACTCAATAAAAAAAAGTGCTTTAATACTCCCCCCTCAAAAGAGAGGGGGAAAAATCGGACCTAGACTGACCAAATGAAAGATCTTTTAGTTAAATTTGTCAAATCTTATGCCACACTCAGCCAATTGTAAGTTCAAACCAGCTGAGCTCAAACAGGAACGCCTAACTCAACCCGGTCCACAAAATAGTTCAATTCATGGGCAGTTATACATGACAGGTTTCCAATGGTAATTCTATATTTCTCTCGGAATTAGCTATTAAACTACTTAGTCCCCTAGCCAAAGAAAATAATGGTAATAGAAAAAAAGCAAGAACAAGATGGTCGATGATTCATACCCAAAAAGAGCACAGCAGACTCCTGCTTGGTCGCTGAAGCACCAAATGCGCTGCCAGAATGCAAACTAAGCCGTAATGCTTGATTCTCGGCGTAACAGCACTGAAGCAAATGCCCCAGTCTCCTACATTCCCCTTCCAGATACCTACTCTTCAACTCAAGATCCCTCACATACATCTTTTTCCTCTCCCTTGATCTCACCGCCGCATCCCTATTTCTCAGCTGCCTGAAAATTCAAATCCATCATGACAAACAACTCTTGAAGACTCTTTACCATTCAGATAAATTAATGTAGCACACTGTCACACATTCATACTCTTCCAATTGTATACATGAAAGTAACAAAAATCCCCACATCTTATTTTGCCAAAAAATTATTACCCATATCTATAAAATTTAATAAAGCAACACACACAACAAAATTCCCAACATATGTTGTCTTTGTCATACATAATTTTCCTAATAGTAATTTAGTACCATGAACAACAAAATTCACCAACATAATTTGTCTTTACCGTACAAAAATTGCTGATAGTAATTTCGTACTGCTAAGCACTAAGCAGATCTATATAAAAAAAAATTAAAAAAAAAACAATAAATATATAACATACAAAGACTTGTAATTACACAAAATCAAACCCTAATTAAACATTACCCATAATAGAAAGTCCTAATTTTTTTCTGATTCAAACAATAAGCATAACGCAAAATTAGTATTCAAACCCTAATATAAAAAATTAGCAGTACCTTCTTCGTTTCTTGGAGGTAGGATCATCAGCATCAGCAGCATCATCATCATCTTGAGCTTGATCATCGTTATCGACCTTCTCCTTCACCGAACTACCGTTTCCGTCATCGGAATCACCGGAAGAGTCCTTATCGATCGGAGAAGACGCATCGACGACCTCACCGGAAGCCTCTACAGGGGAATTCACGAGTATATCGGCGAAAAAGCTGTCACAGAACTCGTTGCTCGGCTCCGCCGCGCCGGAATTGTTGTTGTCGTTGTCGTTGTCGTCGTTCATCAAAAAGGTCTGGATCTCATCGATTTCCGGTGAAACCGAATCAGGTAAACCCATGGGTTCGAGAGAAAAAGCATTTCCGTCCTCTGGTAAATCATCGAAGAAACCATCCCAATCGATTTTTCCGAGTATTTCATCGTTTAAAAAATCAGCATCATCCATAATAACCCACTAATTGGGAGTTCTAAATTAAAAATTTTAAAACCCTAACTGAAATTTTACAATAAAAACGAAAAACAAAATTAAAAATGTAAAAGAAAATTGTGTTCTAGTTAGGTCTAATAAGAAGAGCAGTTGTGATTTATAGTCGTATTTGGAAACGCGTATTTTCGGTTTCCTTTGGGAGTAAGAGAAGGAAAGGTCAAATTTTATTAAAGTTAAAAAAAGGGGAAAGGCTACAGAGTGGATACTAGTTTCTATGCAACAGCGCGGTGGTCGAATCATGGCGGTCCACGTGTGATTGAGGAGAATTGGGGTTTGTGTATGATGACGTGGACGAATAGAGTTTTTGTTGTACAGATTCTAATGAGATCCTCGGAGCAGAGGATTAAGGTGTGAGCGTTCCCGTCACTCAGCCAATAGAATCGCAGTTAGTGGACGCTGAGAAAAGTTGTGGCGTTAACACGTGCAAATAGTGTGCCTTTTTTTCTTTTCTTTTTATATTCTTTTGGGATTGTTTTTTTAGGGTGTTTCGTTGCATTCCAAACAAAAATTTGGAAAAGAAAAAGATTTTCAAGTTCGTAATTCTTAAGATAAATAATAAACGTAAATCCACCACGAGACCAACGAGTACAATATTAAATTCATCTATATTATGTCAAAAATCTTGTAATTTAAGTGATTAATATTTGTTATTGTTATGAACGGAAACATCAACTCTCCCACACCTATCAAAGCTAACCCATAGGCCATAGAGTTCTAGCCAAATCAATAGATCAACAATCAATTAATGTGGAGGCTGAGTACACCTAGGCTTTGTAGGATGGTCAGTAAATGTGGCCTACTCAGGATTATTTAGTGAACTGTTAATCGCCTTCCACGAGAAGAGAATATAAGATTAATGTTGTTGTCATTAGGAAAAAAAAATAATAATAGAGCTACAATTGAATTGCAAATCATGCTTTTCAAAGAAAACAAAATGCTATATGGGTTGAAGAAACACCACCTTGTATTAAAAATATTTTACAGTTTTATGTTCAGTTGGATTAGTTGCCCCTTCCTTGAATTAGTGTTTCTGTATTGGTTGATTTTTTATAATAAAATTATCGTTTATTACTCAAAAGAAAAAAAACATAAGATATCATCAAAAGCTAATACATTTATGAATTTACTTTCCTTAAGAGCTTAACACATTTTTTAGAGAAAGGTTTTAACCTAGCAATTGCTTTTGATTATTATTTTTTATCCTCACACTAAAATACCAATTAGTTTTTTGTGTAAACAAAGTTATATATGAGTAATAATAGTCAACTATGAATGAAAAATTATTCAATACTCAAAAAGTAATATTGCTTCCTCTCATATATATATATATATATATTTTAGAAGAATTTCATCATCTCGTGAGAAGAGAAGTGAGTTGCTTCTGGCTTGGCTTGTAGTTGTAGTCTTTTAGCTTATGTAGTGGCCGGTCTTCCTACACACATGCGCCTGCCAGACTGCCTTAGACCAGTCCTGACTTTACCTGATTGTGTAAGAGACTAAGTCCGTCTGACATGGCGGGTAAGGAAGACAACTCACTTTAAGAGCTGGCAAGTTCGGGTAGGTGAACATTCTTTGCTTGGTCTTTTATGGTATGTTAAGTATTTGGTGTAGTACAGTTGAGTGAGTTTGAAGTTCATCGACTCTAGTTCAGTTAGGCTTATCTCGACTTTTCCTAGATATGAGTAGTTTTTTCTCTGTTGAAGGTGTATCTTTTCCAGACCAACGTTCATGCTAGCAACCAAGTGTCAGCTCCAGCTAGCCAACAATCCCCCGAAAAGGGGTGTGAAACGCCTTCCTCACTCAACTCCTCGATGTTCTTATACCATGAATTTAATTAATAGACCTCATTATTAAATGAGGTAAAAACAGAAGTAATAAATAATTATCCCATATGAACAGAGTAGCCCAGCTAGATAAAGAGGTCCAACTGACATGTACTTTTAGTATATATTAAAGACATTTTTAACTATGTTTAGAGCTTGAATATTTGTCACTTGAATAAATCCATCATTTTGAGGAATGGAAGAGAGCAGGTTGGTTAAATCTGGGACAGGGAGACTTGGTACCAAGTAGGTATAGGTAGGTTTCAATTGGATAACAAACCTGTAGACATTTCTTAAAATAATTCTTTTGCAAGCATCATATATTATTACTCGTGTTAAATGACTAGTTCAAAATTATGAATAGAATTATTAAGTTATATAGAATTTATGAATAAAGAGAGATACTACTACGTCCATAATATTTTCACAACAAATTATAGGTGGTTAGTTGTTATTGATTCAAATTTGAACCTAACACTAAGATTACCTTTTTGTCCCAACAATAACAACTAATAACAACCTATCACTTAAAATTTGTTGTAAAAATATTGTAGACATATCATTTCTCACGAATAAAACCATTCAAATTATTGAACAACAAACCCAACCTTAACAGCTGCATACAATAAGAGCCCATTTAGATTGAAAGAGAGTGAAGAAAAGTAAAGCTAATTTTCAGCTAAATCTACTCTGCTCTCCCTTCCTTCCCCCTCAATCCATTCAGACTATAAATTACTACACAACATTTTCTAAACAAATCACATGTCCTTGGTCATGTGTCTCTCACGTGACAAGCTTCACATTTTCTCAAATAAAAAGACTCCAGAGGAAACAAAACAGTATAATCCCTGAAATTGAACCACCAAGTAGCATGCAGCAAAAGGTCATCGTCGGATGAGTTTGCAGTTTCTGTGTAAGCCAACACCGTCTAAAATAACCATAACTAGATAAACAAAGCAAGAAATATCTTGCACATGACCTTTGATTGTTTTTCGAATTAAGGAGTAAAATTTCCATTCAGACATGGAAGGAAAAAACAATCGCCAAGAGCTTCACAGCACGTTGGCACATCTGGCCCTCTCCATACAGGAGCCAGGAGGGCTCAGTTCAATTTCCTGGGGTCATGTTACTCTACTCAATGTAGCCAAAAAAGAAGCAAAAGATAAACAAACCTACGCTACACCTCAGACATATAGCTACAAAGTAAAGTTGGAACCAGAACTAAACAATAAACAGCAAGCACGGTTGCAACAGAGAACACAACACACAACAGAAAGGCAAAATCATCCCAGATGCCTAATACCTTAAAGGAACCAAGCTTTTTGATAATTGAAAAAGATAAAAGAGTCCATCTTGCATGGAGGACGCAGTGAAGGAGGGAATTCTTCCCCGTCTTACAAGAGAGCTTGACATAATTTTTAACCAATCAATACACTCTTGTGAGGATCCTACCATTATGAACCTGAACACTTCTACATGACGATGATTTACTCCTTGTTATGCAATACGCACATGATTATTGCACTTTGTGATCATTTTTTCACGATTTCAAACATCCTGTACACCTTTAAAATACACACTCACAAACAATAGGATTTGAATTTATGGTATCCACTCCATGAAGATTGCCTTTTATCATTAGGCCAAGATACCAATTGGTTTTTAGTTTAGGATCAAACCCCACCATTCTATGCACTTATTAAAGAAAAGAACAAAGAGGTATCACATTTTACATAAATTGCCCTATAAAGTATGTTGAATTAAAGGTATGCTTGAGATTTGCTTATTTCTAGTAGCTAAAAGCTAGTTTATTAACAAAAAAGCAAAAAGTTAGATTGTTTGCAAAAAAAGTTGAAACAAAAAGCAAATAAGCAATTGCCAAATGCACACCACATATTCAAGCATGATTATCATAAAAGAATAAATTTTATTGAAGATGACAAGCTTTGAGCACCAAACTCCAAGGACATCAAAGTCCTGCACATCTCATATGACCCCTGTATTTTGTGCTGATAGATCAGTGTCATGGAATGACTCCAGCTAAGAACTTCAATAAACTGGTAGTAAGGTAACAGTAGATAATCAGGCTCTGTATAGGTAAAGGTGGGGTGAAGAGTTCAAATGTTTAAATAGAATATGTATAAGGTGCTCCAAATTTCCTTCTCACATTATGTGATTCTGAATAAGTGGAACTTCACCATTGCCTGTAACATCAAAGGGCCTGTCACTACAGATCACACTGCCAAACCCCATGAAACTTGAAGACATGTCAATATTGGAGTTGCTGAAGTTATGACACTTCAATCCTCGACTTCTTTTCACCTCCAACAAATGAACACTTTTAAGTTGTAACCCATACATTAATGTGTATTGTCACCCTCCAAACAAAACAAGCTGTCTTCACCATATCAAACATGGGTAGACCCTATACCTGCAGTGCTAGGGCAAAGGGTGAAAGAGGTGAATTTAGGACTCTTAATAGTAGATGGGGTAGAGAGTGTTTTTGTTCCTCAGGGGGTCAACCTAGTATCCTATAAAGCCACAAAACATTGAGAGAAGCACTACCTCAAAGCTAGATTTAAACCCAGACTTCGTGTTGTCAATATTCCCGCGTTAAACATAACCTGTTTTTGCTTTCCTAGAGGCAGAAAAGCAGAATATTATTCCCTGATAAACATGTTTATTTTGATTAGAAGAAAACAAAACTTAGATACACACTTCATAAACTAACCAGACAACTTGCCCGTTTTCTGACCCACTTTGAGTACGGCAAGCCCAATTTTCAGGGCTACCAGACCTGGCCCTAAAAGCATAAATAAAAATCATTAGAGAGAGAGAGGAAAAAGAAAAAAGATTCTGACTACAAAATAACACCAGGAACAGATATATAAGAAAATGCTCTAAATCTGTTGATCAATGACCTCCAGACGCTCACGAAGTACCTACAAATTGCAGTGACATCTAGGATCACAGAAACAATCACAACCAGTTACCTAAAATAGATGTGGACTTGTAACCACAGCCCAAATTAAACTCTGATACAAGACTAGCAGAACCCACCACACAACAAGTGTGCCGAGGTCCTACAGTAAGTTGATATTGACCAAAGCCTACATTATATTATACATCTTCCTGGAAATTTACACAAAGGATAGTGTCAATAAACCCTAAAATATTAACCTTGTCATTGTTATTTAATTTTCCAAAATCTACAACCCATCAAGTCAAGCTCGATTATCAAAGGAATATGGGGCTTATGCCTCTAACCATTGAACAGTCAACTTATTGAACAAGTAAAACCTCAAACGAGAGAGACTGAAAAAACGAATGACAGATACCTGCAAGCAAATTTCACAGCTCCTTTGTCCTCAAATGCCAAAAGACTGTCTTTTATATTATTTCTAATTATATTTTAAGCACTAGGATTATTTACATAAATGCATTTAAATTTACAGATGCTCTTCAAAAAACCCTGCCACTCTAGGAATGGGTGTTCCTATGTGATTTATGTAGCTGCTTGACAACCTACTATAAGATCAGTGCAGCTGAAAACTAACTAACTTGGCACTGATAGCCAAACCTCAAACAACACTCAAAATTGCAAAAGGCCAACCAAACCACAAAGACCTCACCAACTTCCAAATACAGTGCTCTAAAATCTTAGATCATGAATTGAGCACCAAACACTCCAGAGGAGTTCCAACTTTCTCTAAATAACAGAATCAAATTGAAACTACCACATCCTAGGGGGATTACTATTTACTCCAAACAAACTGATGCTTACTTATGATCCCAAGATTTCACACCTAGCTAAAAAGAGCTTATTCTATACAAATTCAACACAAGCTCTGAAGGCTTTTACTATCACCTTGAAAGCATGCCTCAATTGACAACTCCCAAATTGGTCCAAATTATTTACATTGCAATCCTAGTATCAAGCGAAGACTAAATGAATACCAACAACCTGATCAAACATTTCACTCAAAATGCATAACGATTGAGCAACATTATGAAGCCTGACGATGGGTAATATCATCCACTTGGGCTAATTATCTGGTAACAGATAATAGGCCATATTGATAAGATCAAGAAGAAATAATAAGAAAGAGGCCCAATTCTAATGTAAAAAGCATAGAGTATCCTATTGAAAACTGTTTAGCATTTGGAAAGCAAATGGTTAAACAGCACATTAAGACTCCAACAATCAGACCAGATGCGTCCCACAAATAACATAGATTCTGGATTGGCAACTCAAACTTAAGCCAATACACTTAAATTAATGCAGAAATTTGAACTAAACACTAACCCCATTACAGCCCATACTTGAACAATAAAATTTCAACATAAAGGAAACTTAGAAGCATAAAATTTTCAAAGATGATCAACATTACCCAGTACCAGCAAGGTTAAAAGATTAAAAAAAAAAAACTACAATTCAAAATACCACATTAAATCTACTATCTTAATTTGACACTACAATCACGGCCCAATGGTTCAATTAAAAAGAACACCAATTTGGAAGTCTCAAGTAAGCATTAAAACAAACACCTGAAGAGCAACCTAGAACGAACTAGATTTAAAAAGTAAATTACCAATGCCAAAGCCAAAGTGAGCTATTTATATATCATATCATATCACTCCCTCTCCTCCCTTTCTCGATTCCACTGCTCAATTCTAGCTCGGCGCTCCTCGCTTCCGTCCCTAACAGGACTCCTGCTCCGCTTAGGACTCCCATATCTTCTCTTAGACCCATCTCTTTCATGCCTATCAGCCCTATCATGCCTATCATACCTGTCCTTGCTGGATGGCCCGTTTCCGCGATAATCACGGTCCCGAGAATCCCTCTCACGCCTATCGTGATCCCTCCGGTGCCGCTGCGGGCTCGAACTCCGGCTCCGGCTCCGGCTAACCCTATACCCGCGGTACCTCCCAAACAGCTTCCTCCTCAACTCTCTCCCAATCAGCTTCACGTGCATAAAATTGCAGTACCCACCTCGGTTACAGTTATTCTCCTCGAATTGCCGACACGTGGCTTCGCGAAAATCGGTCACCGGCGAGAAATCGGCGATAATGGGTCGACCCGAATAGAACCGGCCCTGTAAGGCCTGTAAAGCCGAGGCGGCTTGGTCTTCTTCCTTGAACTGAACGTAAACGTTGCCGATCATGTGGTCGGCGAGGTTGTCGCAAACGTTGAGGCTCTCGATCTCGCCGAACTTGCTGAGTTCCTCGAAGATGTCCTCGTAGAAATCCTCGAAGTGCTCTTGGATCTTGCGCGGGTCGATGGTTTGACCCTGGGCGTCCACGCCCGGCGTGATCATGTCGGGTCGTTGGTACATGTTCGACAAAAGCAAGGTCGGAGAGATCGTCGGTCGGTTGTGGAGGCGAGAGCAACGATCGCCGTGGCGACACGCGCCGATCTTGAAGTAGAATGGGCAATTCACGCGGTCCTTCTCGGTGCCGAAGATCGAAGCCAAGTGCTCCGCCATGTTAAAATCGTTGATTAATTTTAGGGTTTGAGAAATGGGGAAAAAAAAAATTGAATAAAACCCTTATTTAGAAGAGGGGGAAATTGAAAACCCGGGGTGTGAGGAAATTTTAAAAATAAAAATAAAAATAAAAATTTGGGTTTTTGGATTTGAGGAAGGTTCTAGGCTATATTTAAGGCTACGTAAGAAAATGAACTTCAATGGCTGGTTTTTGATTTATCCATCAATTAGGGACTCGAAGATGGAACTTTTTTGTTCACCATTCGCTTTAATTGGGTATATTTACAAATGACAATCACCAATCAGAAGGTGTAAAAAGCGTGGGTAGCATCATGGGCGTTAATCGCGTTGACTTTTCTGAGTTCTTTAAACAATGACAATCTTGTGGGTTTTTCATTTTTTATTTTTAATGAAAAATGTTAAAGGTTATATTAAGGTGGATCTTATTTAATTAAAAAATTAAATAAATAAAAGAAAATGACATAATACTAGTCTTACAGTTTATTTTTATATTTTTTTTCTCTATAAAGCTGGCCCATAGTTTTTTTTTTTGGTTAAGAGGGGAATTGCATTAAACTAGAAAGACAAAAACATTTCAGGACAAAGCCTGCTCAAGTACAAACCACTCAGATCAAAATCTAATAATCTAGTAATGTCCACAGGCAGACTATCAAAGATAACAAAATTTGCAACTTGACAACCACCTTTACGAGCTAAAGCATCCGTATATCTATTCATCTCACGATAACAATGTCTTAGACACGTCCGAGGAATTTGAGAAAGCAGGTTCCTGCAATCATCCACGAGGGCAAAAACAAATAGATTGGAGTAGTTCGGATTACTCAAAGCATCCACAGCCATAGCATCTGTACAAATAGATTGGAGTAGTTCGGATTACTCAAAGCAACATTTTGCGAGCATCTGTACAATTTGATCTGACTGTTTGGGTCTAAATTGTATCTTTCTTTCTTTTCTTTTCTTTTTTTTTCTTTTTTTTTTAAATGATAAAAAAATGCCTCACACATTTGGTCACATGCCATGCCCACTTAAACCCAAATTTAACATGGTGTAGGGCACTGTTAGATATGTTAAGGCTATTCATAACAGCACAACATTTTTTGTTGAAGCATATGACTCGAGCCAGCATACTCCTACAAGCATCACATAATGCTAGTTCGAGACTCCTGCCAACGCACTATGCAAACAACTCTAAATTGTCTCTTTTGGTTCATTGAAGTGAAGTTGCTTTACTTTGTACGAGTTTATAGTTCTATATTTAGAGTGACAATGTAAACAATATCCTAGAGAGTAGAGAGTAACGGCTACCCTACTGCATACTTGTCTTAAAAATACATTGTCATAATCACTTTACCCTCAATAGAACTAGAGTGAGGATCTCACGTGCTGGCGCTAATTGAAAAATGATTTACGAAATACTTATGTTGCAGTATAAGATTATTAAAAAAAGTAAAAAAGAAATCATAATAAAAATGGCTGATTTTGTGCGTATCCGTTGATAGTTACAATGGTCTTAAAGCACTGCTTGAACATCTGGATTATGTGTTTATGGTTTACCTTTTAGTACAATTGGAACCTGATTATTCGTAAATGTTATAAGCACCTGATTCATATCTGTTTTGATAATTATTGTGACATGATTATTAACGTTTATATAGAGCATACACATTTATCACCTTTTTGGGTTCCTTCTTCCTTTGTGAAGAAGTATTGTTAACATGCCCATCTAAAGCAGTCACTCGAGTGATCCTCCTAAACCTAAAAATGACATAAATACCCCCCGAAATCTTAAAATAAACAAAATACCCTCCTAAATTTGAAAACATTAAAATGACCAAAATACCTCTGAAACATTAAAATGACCAAAATACTCTCTAAATCCATAAAAAGACCGAAATACTCTCGAAACTTAAAAAAACACCAAAGTACCCTCCTAAACCTAAAAAATGAACAAAATACCTCTAAAATTCAAAAATGACCAAAATACCCCCGAACCTAAAAAATTATCAAAATTCCATCGAAACCTAAAATTTTGCTCATTTTGTTTTTGATTACTTACCCAATTGTGTACTAAATTGGATTGGTAGTAGATGCTTAACAATATTGGTGGACAATATTACTTAAGAATAAAAAGCATTTAGGAAGAGTTGAATAATTTTTTTGATTTTTATTAAGAATGATCTCAATTGCAATAATAGAACAATTACTATCTACAACAGCACTACAGATCATAGCAGATTTCAACAAAAGGTTGAACTTAAACAACTCAAAAAAATAACTAAAAAAATTCCCCAATTTCATTTAAATAAAGAAAAAGGGAACATGTTAGATGATATTTTATTTAGAATAGAACCCCGATAACTGCAAATTGTATTTGTTCATTCTACATTAGTTTTAATAGCTTGGGACGCATTTCATTAAAGTTTATTGGTACAAGCAGGAGGGTTCTGCTTGCCCGAAACTGCAGGCTGGACGTTAGCACAAGTGGAAGTAGCAGATCCTCCACCTCCCTTGTACGCAAGATCAATGTCAGAAAGAACCACTTGTTGGCATGGTACACTCTTACTGCAAATAAGATTCACAGCTTCCTTTGTCGACGAAGTGCCTCTAATTTTCTTGAAGCTAACATTGCTGATCTTAACTTTAGAGGGAGACTGAAAACAAAACAAAAAGCGCACCCAAGAATTCTATATTAGTATTTGTAATTGTTTTTACTTTTTTTTTTAACATCAAAATTTGTGTGTATATTTTTTATGTTTATAATAACCTGGTTTAAGCATTGACTGTCTGGGCAGTAGTTTTGATCAATGATGATAGGATTGGCAACATTGTTCATGACAACATCCTCGAAATGTATATCAGAAGCAACTCCAGAAGGGGAAGCAGGCCATGTTTTGAGTCTAACACCATTATCTGTATTGCTAAGTGTGGCACCAGTAACTCTGATTCCTGAAACGGGTTCTTCATTTTGGTATCTTCCAAGACTTCCAATGCTGATACCATGGCCAGGTCCACAAGTTACTTGGTTAACAGTAACATTTTGGGTTCCATCACCAAAGGAGATGCAATCATCACCTGTTCCAATATCGGCATTGGTAATGGTGATCTGAGATGAACGTCCCACGTGGATTCCATCGGTGTTGGGGCTATCTGCGGGTGCAGTTATGGTAACATGTTGGAATTGCAACTTCTTGCATTCCAAAAGGTTGATGTGGAAAAATTTGCTGTCCTTCGATGTAATGTCTTGGACTTTTGAATTTGTGACGTAGTCGAACCTTATATTCTGTTCATGTTTCAAGTTAGATAAATTAAAACGCTAAATATGAGCACTCGAGTTTCATTTAAAAACATTTTAATTAGTAAAATGGCAACGATTCTTTGAATTATACAAAAATAAATAAATAATTGTTTGGAAACAAACGTGATCATTAAATCAATATATAAAAAAAATGGTAAAGTTGTAGCAAATATTATTACATAAAAACTTACAAACTAATGTTTCTATGAACGTGGTTGGTACTACTTCAATAATATTATATAAACAATTCTTCATAGACCACAAGCTTTGTCAAAAGATTACATGTGCGATTGTGATTGGTGAATTATCGCTTTTATATTTAACCATTGTTTTTTCTCTATCGCTTATAGTCCCACATGCTAGTGTTGTGGCACAAAAAGTAATCCATAAACTTTCTCATATATAAATTTTAAAATTAATTCTTTTTTGGGTTGTGACACATCACTATACAAAACTTGTCAAATTATTAGTAAAACATCATTTAACATATAAATGTTTGAATTTTTTTTTAACGGGTAAATTTTGTAAAGTTGTAGTGTCTATGTATATTTAAGTAGAAAATGATGGAATATAAATGCTAAATAATTAAGATTGAAATCTTACAATAGGAAGTACGTTGCAGTTTTTGTCTTTGTTACACTTATTTTTTTCCCATGCTTGTTGTCCTTGGCCATCAAAAACTCCACCACCTGACACTGTGAGACCGTCGATACGTTCAAAAACAACCCAACCATCTTTACCATTGAAGGAGGCAACATCTGATGGGGCCTGTAGGGTTCCCTGAAGGTTAAATTCAATAGCACCTTTGCATGGACCCAACAAAGTCACTAAACCTAGTTTGTATACCCCCGCTGAAATCACAACTTTACTTCCTGCTACTGCGCATGCAGCTTTCCAAGCTTTTGTCAAAGCCTAAACACATTATAAAAAAAAAAAAAAAAAAAAAATCAAGATCAGTATATAATAATCATTTTGCATGTTAATGTTTTTACATTTGGTCATGACATCGATCCGTTTCTAGTGTAAACGGAGTTTGAACCTAAGTTCTCTTGTTAAAGTTAAAAGGCTTTACTAGTGATGTTAACTGGAACACACTCTTCTTGTCAATTACATATTTATACCTGGGTTATATCAGCATTAGGTTGTGCTCCATATGATTTAACATCAAAGACCTGCTGGGCTTTTGTGGATGCCAACACCAATAGTAAGGAAATTGTTGCAATGCTTAAATTCTTTCCCATCTTATTGTTCTTTATTTTCTTTCTATTGCTAGTTTGTTGTACGAAATGATGGTAACCCCATTTGGTTTGAAGCTATTTATACTTCAATACCTGAGTTCCACACCATTGAAACTACTTAACTAATATTAACTAATTTAATGCAAGGTTGCTAAGAACTCTCCTGTATATACTTCAACTTCTGTACTATTATTAGTTTTTGTGCTTTCTCCTCCACTAATTAATTAACATTTGTTATTGTATAAGATAAGATTATTTTATTTTTGTATATCATCTTAACTTCTTTGCTTTAAATGGCACGCTATTAGCCACCTAAAATATGTTCATTTTATCATGTAACCAAAGTGAATACTTTCGTAAGTAAGGGGGGAAAAGTCTAGTAAAATCTACCAAAATTTTCCAAAATTAGCATAGGCAGCATGCTTGTCTACGCTTTACAATAGCAAATAATGAAACCCACCAATATTTTGCTCATTTTTTAGGTTTCAGGAGTATTTTGGTAAATTTATTTTGTTTTTTTTGGGGGGGGGGGGGTATTTCTATCGTTTTTTAGGTTTTGAGATGTATTTATGTCATTTTTTTGGTTTAGGGGGGTATTTTGTTCAATTTTTAGGTTTTAGGGATATTTCGGTCATTTTTTAAGTTTTGAGGGTATTTTGGTAATTTTAAGTGATTTTTTTTAGCATATTTAGTATTTCTTTAGGTTTGGAGCGTATTTTGGAAATTTTAAAGGATTTTAGGAGTACTTTAGTCATTTTCAAGTTTAAGGGGCATTTTGGTAATTATGATTATTAGGTAATTGGGTGGGTTGGGGTTTACCCATAATAATTGAATTAGGTTGAGATTGTGTTAGAAGTAATTAGTTATATGGGTACTAAATGAGTAAATGAATTTTAACCAAACCAACAGTCCTCCCCAAACCCACCCATTTGATACCCCTTGTATTGGGGATGAACCGCCGCTTAACTTGATTTGATCAGGTGAATGGGTTGGGGATCTGCTGCCAATTGAATGGTCAGTCAAATCCAAGTCTCTCATGTTGTTGGTTAGGTGAGGCGGAATGTCAGGTGACATGGTCTGGGCTACAATTGATAATGATAGCATCAAAGCAAAAAAAAAAAAAAAATCCAACCATTCTTTAACCACTTATAGCCCAGATTAGGTGAGGCAGTAACACAATAATGAGTATTTTTGGGTTTATTTGATTTGAACCTATACAATTGACTCAACGAGAAAATGAGAAACGAGAGATGAGAAACAAAGAAAATATACATTGATCAAAAATTATATTTTTGCCAACATATCTGTTATGTGACAAAACATGAAACATATTATATTAGTTCTGTGACAATATTTGAAACTTGAGTTTCACTGGAAACTTAAATAAATAAATAAATAATCAACAAAACTTTTTCTTGCTGTGAATCTAATCTAACGCAGATATACAAAGATGACTTCATATTACTAGTTCGTATGCTTTAAACACACATGCTTAAGAGGGATAGTGCTAGAATTTCTAACCTAAGAACATCTTTAACAGGTTCCTAAGTGTCAACAGTAGTCTTACAAAATATTCAAACAATTAGAATATTCATATAAACTGAAAAAATAACATGAGTTTGCAGCAAGGTTCTACTAGACAAGCCAGAAGTCACAGATTATGAGAGGATTTACAATTCCCTACATTGTAAGAACAATATTTCTTAAAAAATCTTTTTACATGAAGATCCTTTAAACCCCTTGATCTTGACAATATTTAAGCAATGACGCCAGAAAGGAATTGGATGCTCTCCGAGATTTCTGTGTTCTTGTTAAAATATTTCTCTAGCCTATTTCCTCTGCCTTTATAGTTTTTTTATCCGCAGCAATCCTAGAGTTTTCAATTATCACAGACTTTAGGCAATGCCTCCAACACGGAATTGAAAGGAGTTTGCAACAGCTAAGCTTTTCCTCTCTAAGAATAGGCTTTTCATAGGAGAATTGAAATCAAGTAAAGAGTTGGTAACACTATCAAAATGCTAAAAAAAAGGTTTAAGAGATTGGATGTAGTTAAATTAGTCTACTTTTGTGACAAAATGAATCATATTTATCAAATTATGACGCAGTGACGGTTATTGGGAAATATTTATTTTTATAAATACACACGTTTTGAATACCATGATTATAACTTTTAGAATCTACTCCAAGAAACTAGCAAATTTGGTATAATAGGAGATACACAGGACATATGCAAACTTCCAAGATAGTAAGGAAAATGATAGAAGTCTCATCATCATAACTTTCTTTCGCTCTAGATATATGGTAGTTTCAGTGATATGATTTGGAGTAGCAGTGCATTCTAAGCCTAACAAATAAGGTGGTTTGGAAGAGGTGGTGATACTAAGCCAAAACCCAACTTAAAGGTGGTTCAAAAGTAGACTATTTGCATAGAAGAACTATGCCTCTAAGAGAGTCATGGCAATAGAAGGGGCTATAGCTCTTACCAAGCTAAGCCATTGGTTGTTGAGGATATGACAAAATTTAAGACCAATAGCAGATAGTATAGTTGAGTGGAGGAACCATTCCCTAATGACATGCTATTATCAGCTTTACACTTAAAATTTTTTATTTCCGTCATTCTTTACTCAAATTGCCATTTACATGTCTTTTTATTTACCTACCTATGCTCGAACAAGCCATAATTTCCTATCCCCAAAAAAGGGGGGAGGGGGGGAAGGAAGAAGAAACACTTGTGCGATGATAGATTTACATATTATTTGAAACCTTTCTTAGCATCAAGTTTTGCTAACCTTACAAGCTTTTTTTAGTACTACTACTACAACTTCATTTTTCTATTATGTCCTACCAAAAATAATTGCTAATTTATCTTGACACTACTTGTGGCTTTTACCCTAAATGTACAAACAAATATGAATCAATATGTTGTCATAGAGAGTGCTTTTGTAGTTTGATAAATTGGCTTTCAAAATCTATAGCATAATAGAAAAAATTATGTAAGCCATGAAAGTCTACCCACAGATATTTGGTTGCAACTAAAGTGAAACTCAAACTAAATGATTGATTTAAGAACAATTCAACATGCTATTTCAATGAAAACTTGAAAGAAGTGCTGAAATTTTTTTATCAGCTTAACTATATATAGATTGTGATGGTGTCTGTATTGTTGTCATATTCTTGACTCTCTTTGAGTTTTGACTTTTATTTATTTATTGGTAATCTATATACATGCATATGTTTGAATCTCAGCTCATACTGTATACTCAAAAACTTGAACCAAACTTTGCCATTTCTCTTTCAATATTAACAAATTTAAAGGTTCTGTACATAGAGCAAAAATTTTCATATAAACCACATGATTATCACAATTGATTACAACATCATCTTTACTGAGAGATTTTTAACATCTAGAGGTCCATCATACCAAAATAACCTTGCTTAGCATGAGAAGCAAAAAATTTAAACGAATTAATAAATTTGTTTTAAGAATTTAAGCACTATCCATCATCCGCACAAGTCTTAACATTCAATAGGTTTCTTCTTTTTTCTTTTTTTCATAAGTGCAAAAGGTTTCTAAATTTAGGATGAATTTTTGTTATACCTTGAAAGATATGGTTTCCTTCCCGGGTTCCTTATGAATCGAATATGCTATTAGTAGGATATCTAGAAGAGGAGAAATCCAGAGCAAGCTATCCACAAGTTCAGTGATTTCATCTCCAACATGTGCCAGTGACATTCTCACATTCAACTACTAGACCTTATATGATGAAGATGGTAGACCCTCTCTCAATCTTTTTGGTATAACCATATCTTTCACAATGAAAAATTTCGGTAACAGTTTTAAAAGATATGTGAATAAATGATGTACAGAAATAACAAAGATAAGGAGCAAGATATCAAATCAAAGAAAGCAAAAAATACCTTGGCTGAGTTCGTTGTCAAAGTCAATAGTTTGGAATTTCTCAGCTTTGTGAGAAATTCAATCTCTTCAACATTCTAAGGAGCAATGTCCTGCAACTGGTAGGTAACTTTTGACAGAGCCAAAGCATTTGTCGAGAATGGTAGTACACTATGCTCACATTATGTGAATTTACATAAGTTGGAAGTGTCAATGAAGACTTCAATCAACTTGGCTTTAATAAGATCGAAGAACTTTATACTTTCCAATTCATGGCATTTCATAAATTTCATGTCTTCTATCACATGACTCCCAGCAACTAGTTTTTGAATAGTTTATCATCTGCATCAATGCATGCTAAAGACAGTATTTTCTAAGAGGATAAGTTTATATTACCACAGTTTGTGTCCAACTTACGCCCACATAGATTCAACACAGTTAGGGATTTTGCAACCAAAACACTTTGAGGTAATTGATACCTTTCATAATAGTAATATTGATCACAGATACAGTATCCTAGAATAAAGATCAGGGACAGCTTTTTGACATCACTCTTAACCAGATAGTTAATCCAACAATCAACAAGAGAAAATGATTTGCGATTACCCAAGCAATGAATAAGTGAAAATTCCTTTATACTTAGCCTCTGCTTATAATGCCTTCCTAAAGTTTTTTCCACATAAATATAAAAGTCCTGTAACTTTCTCTAAATATCTAGATTTTTCTTCACCTCAGAAGAACCAAACAAGGTTGTGGGAACTTTCAAAATTGGGACTGCAGTCCACACATGTTTCCATCTCTTAGACAATATCGAGGATTGAAAAACTTCATTGATGGAAAGGTAAGACATAATATGTTGTTGAAGATAGTCTAGTAGTTCAAACACCCTGTCCACAACTATGTTGTTCTTGTGATTCATAACATGGAAAGCTTCCTTCGTATGTAATAACAAATAATACAAGATTTTCTATTGTGTTTATCAATGAAATAGGAATAGTATTTCTATAGCTATAGGAAATAAAATAGAATTTGTGAATGGTTGGCTTTTTTTTTTCAATACAATTAGTGTATATTTCCAAAGTCATGTGTTGGGTCATAGATTGAACCCGATTAATTTATTTTAATTACCCAAGTTGATTAATTAGTTCAAATTACATGCAAATCATGGAAGCACACACAAATCATCAAATGCACTAAAGTGCAATGGAAATTAAATTATCACGGTGATTTGTTGACTAATAGGAAAAATCTCTCGCAAGGCAAAAACCCGACCGGGTGATTTTCAAGTCGCCACTCTCAAGATCCACTAATCAATAATCAAGCAGTTACAAGTATAAGGAATTTTACCACTACAATGGCCTATCCCAAAATACTAACTTACAGTTGACCTTTACTCCAATACGCAATTGGGCCTAATCTTATAGAGACTTATTTCTTTTTGCACAGATCACAGTACATGACTAACTTCCTAGCAATTGATGTTTGTTGTTGAATGCAATGTTCTTCACTTCAAAGCACGTTAAAGATCTAGAAGTACTCGGTTACAAAAGCCTAAGGCGCACAAGAATGCAGTAGCTTCTCCAAAAGTATATGAGTTCTTTGATGACTTTTTAAAATAAAGTTTTTATACCCTCTACGAGTTTAGTAAACCAAACCATAGTAATCCAAGTTATCATGGGCAAAAATTCTGATATGAGAATTCTAGATTTGCATAGCTCAATATATTGAGAGGTGTTGAGCTTGTGTTGAGTTCCATCATTTAATCTCGATAGATGCTAGTGTCAAGCATGTGTCGTGACTAATGTTGAGGTTCACTATTTCAACTTTTCTTTACTTGTTTTTTGGTTCAATCTTCGTGTCTTTAATGATATCACTTGTTTTGATTTCTCAACACACTGCATATCTTAGATCTACCAAATTACAAGTAAAATGCATTTTGTCTAAAAAATATACCAACAAATAATAGTTATGACCCTAACACCATGCAAGGCACAACACAATCCTTCAATTAAGAATTCATATAAAATTGAAGTGCAAAGGACTTCCTTTCAAATTGAAGTTCAAAACAATTCTATCCTACTATTATTCTTGAAAGTCAAAACATTTCTACTCTTTTGCGCCCAAAGGTGGGAGTTCATAATTGTCTTACTCAATTTATAAAAATAAAAATCTTACATGGTTTGTCCCATAAGCTTGGTTCCTGGTATATGCCTATATGGTATCCCCTATTTTGAAACCAAACAGGGGATATTGTAAAACTAATTTAAAAATATAATTATTATATGTATTTAAATTTGTTTGGAACCTAATGGTTCCTAATGGGGATGGATATGAATTGTAGGAGAATTGATTGAAATCGTTGGGTAATTGACTTAATTCGAGGTAGTCACCCTCCATAAAGAAAGAAAGAGATTAAGAGAGAAAGATGCACTAATGCATTAAGCAATGAGTTGGTTTAGTCTTCAATAATGGAAATGTGATTACAAGCACGTATTTATAGAACCATAAAACTGTTCTATTGGCCCATATGGCCTTATCCTAATGGTTCTATTATTCCCCATGTGCATTAATAATTCCAACATGTATTAAATGTGATTAACATGTTGGAAACTGTAACTAACTAACCAACAAACTAACTAAATGCAACATTACAACAATTATTGTCCAAAAGGTGTTCCTTGAAATGACACCTTCATAAGGGCAAATCAACCACTAACCCAATACGCCAAAGTATCTCAACTGTTGAAAACGTCAAATGCTTCCAAGCATTTGATTATATTGTCGGCAAAACTTCTTTCAACCTTTGCTCTTCAATCATTAGCTCAAGAATCACAAGAGGCAATTGCATCAATCATAGCGAATCTTGTTGCACTCTGAATTGGTCCTGAAACAATTCGATCAAGGGAGTGTTCCTTCCTTGATTTGTGTTGGACAGCCCCATTTCCATTACACTCCAAATCATAGTTCCAAGCATTTGATCATATTGTTGGCAAAACTTCTTTCAACCTTGGCTCTTCGATCATTAGCTCAAGAATCACAAGAGGCAATTGCATCAATCATAGCGAATCTTGTTGCACTCCAGATTGGTCCTGAAATAATTTGATCAAGGGAGTGTTCCTTCCTTGATTTGTGTTGGACAGCCTCATTTCCATTACACTCCAAATCATAGTTGAATGGAATTATATACAAATTTTGATAGGCTACAGAACTTGATAGGCTTCATAGGTTTGGCTTTGGAACAATAATGAAATTTGATGATCTCATATTACTTCCAAGAATTGATGATGAAACCCACGCTTTGTGTTTTGGCATCAATTATTTGATGATCTCATATCAATTTTATTTGCTGAAAAGCAAGAATTTGATACGACGAAAATTTTGGAAGAGATAAAGAATTGCCCATTGCATACATCTTTGTCCAATATTTTAGATTAGATGAATATGAGACACATTTATGTATATATGTCGGCTTAATTTATGCTAAGATGTCTTTGATATTTATGTTGCTGAAACTATGCATAGATAGCCTACAATCCTCTTACCATTTGTCTAAAATAAAATAGAAAGAGCCTACAATCCATGTAGCTTATAGAAGACCCGAGATAGGCGCTTTGATAGCAATTGAACTTACAAGTTACATCTATATATAGTGTTACAAAGATGTTAGACGAACGCTCTTTGAAAATGTACTCAATTGTAGCATGAAATTCATACTAGATATGCTTTTTCAACCATTTTAGGAGGTGGATGATAAGATACCTAATTACGACTATGTGCCTTGTGACTATATTACAAGGGTAGGCCCCCCCCTCTTTTGCGAGGGTGGTTTTCTCCAAAAAAAAATATTACAAGGGTGGGGTAATGTCTACACTACCCTATACCCTAGCATGTTGTCTGTGGCCATGAATGATACAGCCTAACAAGACATAGTTGGGAAAGCGATTCAACCAAAGCTAAATAACATGAACTAAAGCAATTCTACCCATAGCCGACAAGTTTTGTAGCTTCTTTGGATGTTTGTAACATAAACACGAGCACGAGTATATTGGTGGGTGGAGATAATAAGCATTCTCATAAGTTGGGGCATATTTGGATGAGTTTGAGGGACATGATATGCTATAATCCTTAACAAGGCCTAGTGGTAGTGCTCCTAAATTTTTCTAGCAAGCATGCTTGACAGTTGCATGGCCTAATTTATTTACCCAGTCAAACAAATTTGGAAGGAGCACAAGAAATGCATTATTTTCTCGTGCCCAGTGTTCAAATGGAAGACTTCTAAAAATGTTGGACCAGACTTCCAATAACTACCAAAGTCAAAATCTATAAATAGGGGCAGTATAACTAACTTCTGAATGAATAGAGGAAGAGGTTGCAGGACAGCAGGAGCAATCCAAATTTATATTTCAAATTGAATCATTCAAGGAAGAATGTGAATTGAGCAAAAACAGCGTGCTTGCTCAACAATGCAACAGTGTTTAAGAGGGGAAAAAAAGAAAAAGAAAACTAATCAATCCAAATTTATAGTTCAAATTGAATGAAAGAAATGGATAAGCAGCATAGATCAGGCTTTAGAGATAAAAGCTGACCCCCCACACATGAAATCATACAACACTGCAAGAAGCAAAACCACAAATGATTGAAAATCATCTCGGAAGGCTGTTTGGAGGGAAATTACGTAATGGATTCTCCCTCAGTAGCTCCGTTTCCCTGCACAATTAAAATAGTAAAAGGCTGATAAGTATCACACTATCACTTAAGAGATTGCCAGTATACTGAAATAGACAACAACATATATTCTCAAGTAGATTGCTTACTTTTTAAGGTCTCGGCCATCCCCATGCCTAAGTTGCAACATCGAAGACTTATCACCACCCTCATTATTCCTCTTATGAATTCTGAAAACAATAATAATAAGAACAACACATTATCAGAAAAGAATTTGAAGAATGAGAAAGAGATGTAGAATGAATTGACACTTTGATTAGATGTCAAATGAAAAACCATTAACTAATACAGTAATACTCCACTTGATTCTACTGAAACAAACGGCATTGGTTTTGGTGTTCATTTTTAAAATGTCCCTTAAAAAAATTTCAAATTTCAACACACATCAGCATAACAGCTGCATATTATTACAAATGATGTACAAAATCATATGACTTCAAATCCTGTGTTCACATCTTTTCTTCTTTGGACAAACCAAAACAACTAAGATCGTAATAACCATATTCAGTAGAGTGCAATGCAGGATATAATTGGGAGACAATGCTAATATATCTAATAATGGTTGCTTTTAATAAAATTTAAAATGATACTCACTCTTCACATTCTTCATCGACAAAAACCTCAATACTACTGGCAGTTATTCCTCCTGTTATAGACCCTGGTTCCTGAGGAACCTAAAAGAAGCAGAATTAGAGTTACTTAGATGCTATAAGAATGATGGAAGGAAGAAAAAGTCTAAGGTTTGAAGGGAAGAGTGGGAAGAAGGTGAATGGTAAACCTTGTATGTTGTCCACTTGGTAGGGATTGCATTATTTTCTTTATTTCTCTCTGCTCGAGCTCCAAGAGTGCGCCAAGAATTCAAGTCTGTCTTTGATGTATCTGGCTGACGATCCACATTGCTTATATCTTTGAAAATAGTGAGTGGAGTTGCATGAGCCCTATAAAATGGAACCAGAGCAAAACTTTTAGAATGGAAAAATGAAAATGTATAGTTTACACTTGCTACCATCAATTATATCTAGAATGTCTTACTGACATATTGAATGAAATCATCCGATCCAACTTTAAGGAGGAGAAACATCAATGGACTAGTCTATATATATGGCATCAAACATGCTCATGATAACTCTGCATATGGAAGAAAGACAAACAAAATGAATTCCTAAAGAACTTCTGCCTGAAACTTGCATTGATTGAAACTTCCCCTTTTCAAAGCTGGAAGGTGAGCTTCAACCCAAGTAAAGGGTAAGTTTAATGCATTTTGTTTTGCAAAAAACATGTGAGCTGCCAACCAATTAATATGAGAATTAAAACTCTAAGACAAAATTGTGCTTTACTCCAGTTTGGAAATGTAATCATGTTGGAAGGGGCATTTTGGAAAGAGAAGCAATGGGGAGATATGGAAAACTATTACTTTGGAAAGAAAGGAAAGCTCATTGTTTTGAGGGGAAGGAGCAAAATTTGGTGAGTAGAAGTTCTTCTTTTTGAATATTCTAGATGATTGGACTTCGACTTCTCATATTTTTTCTACTATGAACTTTCTAGCATTCCCAGATACTTCCAGCTGTTGTTAATTGTTTTTGCACTTCTATTTTCTTCCTTTTCACTTATTTTGTTTGGGGTTTCCTTCGTAAACTCCTGGTGTATGGCTGCATCCCTCTTACTTATCAACAAATAAAAAAGGCTCTAAACAGACTAAACAAGAAATTTTGACTACCAGAAGTAATAACATCACAACAAACTTTGAATGAAAGGCCCATTTCTGCAATGGTTTGGAAATCCTATAGCAACTTTCATCATTAAATTTTTAGAAAGCTTTGAGGTTTCTGTCTGGAAAAATTAAGTAAATAAATAACTCCATATTGCTCACCTATCTGGCCTAACATTTTTCTTGACAAGATCAGAGTTCTCAGTGGTCTGCATTCCTGAAACATTAGAGAGAGTTTTAAAAAGCATATATTTTTATAAGTAGAATGCAGAAATTCAAGAAGGCAAATCAGAGCAATGGATCTTACGATTTTCTCCTCTGGAGAGGACAGTTCCAAAACTCCGTCCTGGTAACCGCTTCTCAACTGTATCTTCCTAAAAATGGGGATAAATGGAACAATTAATGGTTTATAAAATAAATATTAAAAAAAAAAAAAGTGATATTGAAGTTCTTAACGAAAAGTTGCAAGCATACATCTGTTGGTTTTGGTCTTCTCATTGAGCGAGCAAAATACTTCCTATAAGAATCCTTCAATTTTTCAAGTGGTTGAGCATTCCTATTTAATGGAAAAATTAATCAGAGATGTATTTCTGCAATGCATGAATAAAGAAGAGAGAGAGAGAGAATAAAAAACTGAACTAAGGCTCAAAGAAAGAAATTGAGAAATTAGAATCAGCATAAAATTATGGTTAGAACATATGTAAATAACTTATAAGTGACAAATAAGGCTACTCAGTATGCACATACTACAGATTCCATTTGTATTATTGGTTAATACATATGTGTAGAACAATCTCCAAGAATCTCATTACCATTGTGATGCATTTAAAACACAAACTCTAAAAAAATGAGGTACTAAAACAAACATGAGAGAGAGGAAGAGCACATTTTTTCTCAAAATTAGATCTTGTAGCAGGAAGAGCACATTTTTTCTCAAAATTAGATCTTGTAGCAGGATGCAGGCAATACTACAAACCACACTCCCAATGATGTAAACATTGTTTTGACCCTTAATGAAGGCCTTACTAAACCATAAAGCCTTTACCACATAACAACTAGAAACTTAACACCACACTACAATATTTCAAATACCAATGAAACAACACTATAAACTGTGCAAACATTAAAAACTAACTCTGAAAAGAACACGCATTAAGAGATCTCAATGCGCAAAATCTTTTAATTCATTCCAAAATCAAAGAGTTCTCATCAACCAAAAAATGAGGTACTCAAACAAACATGAGAGAGAGGGAGCACATTTTTTCTCAAAATTAGATCTTGTAGCAGGATGCAGGCAATATTACAAACCACACTCCCAATGATGTAAATATTGTTTTGACCCTTAATGAAGGCCTTACTAAACCATAAAGCCTTAACCACATAACAACTAGAAACTTAACACCACACTACAATATTTCAAATACCAATGAAACAACACTACAAACTGTGCAACCATTAAAAACTAACTCTGAAAAGAACACGCATTAAGAGATCTCAATGCGCAAAATCTTTTAATTCATTCCAAAGTCAAAGAGTTCTCATCAACCAAAGCTTACAGGTTACAGTTACAGCCCCATTTTTCTTGTTCTTCGAATACTTCTTTTCAATTAAAAACATAAATTACATTTCATATATGAATACCATTTTCAAGTTATATTTACTGATCAAATACAACAAAAAATAGCAGAATTTATAATAAAACATTACAACATATCTTACCTAGATATGCCAAGATTATAAATTTCGTTGGCAAGTTTCATCTTATTCTTGGATTCTAAGTGTGAAGCATAGGATATATAGTACACAGCATGAGTCTTCCCAATTTCATTTGCCTCTAGAAAACTGTATATGATTTCTGCATCACCACAATTTTCAGCCTGCAATAGCATTTCATTTTCAATCATCAATCCAAATAGGCAACAGTCATGATGACACATGCACTATATTAAAAGAGAACAATTAAAACAAAATTTTAGAAAGTAAAAAAAACCCACATATTCCAACCACACTTTCAGGTAGCGTAAATCATCCTTATAGCGGTCTGAATGCCAAAAAGTGCGCACACATTGTTCATATATCACAACCAATCCAGAGTAGTCTCCTCCCATTGGAAATGCTTCTTGAACCCACTTGATACACCTTGCAAAAGAAGCAAAGATACCATTAATCAGTTTGGGCATGTGTGACAACATTTGAAAAGCTGGTTGCTGGAATAAATTCTTTACAAAAAAAGAAGCGAATATAGTGCATTTTTAGCAATAAACCTAAGGTACAACGACTAAGAAATTGTAGGTAAGTTTTTCCCATGTGGAAAAAATGTGTTAGAAAAAGCTAACTTACATAAAACCTTATTCTATTTTTTCACAAATCTGAAATCTCAATCTCATTGTAACAAAATACAAAATTAGTGACAGACTCTTGCACTAAATAAGGTCATGAGAGAACAAAGATGAAATATTGAAGAAGAAAAAAAAAATCATACTTCTTTCGATTATGGGTTTTCAGATTTGACACAAATTTCTTCGAATGAAAAAATAAAATCAAGCAAGAAAATCGGGAAAGAAAAATGGAAGAGTTGAGAGTACTCACTCGAGCCATGGGTGTAGAGGATCATCTCCTTGATACTCATCGATAGCCTCAATCAACCTCCTAAAACCCCACATGAAGAAATCAATCACAAAAATTGATCAAAGAATATTTCAAAGAAAAATAGTCCAAAGATTGAAAGCAAGAAAGAAAATAAAACCTTCGGTTCTCAAGCAGAGATTTCTTGAGTTGATTGTCGTTGTGGGATTTGAGAGCTTCGTTTAAGAGGTGAACTTTTCTGCCTCTCTTCAAGGGCCTCACGTTTTCTTTGAAAAGTTCCCACTCGTTCCCAGTCTGTCTCTTTGAGAGAAGAAACTCCGTCTCTGGATCCAACCTCTCGATCTGAATCTGACCCTCCTCCATCGCTGCCTGCTACTATTACTTACTCTTTCTTCTTCTTCTTCTTCTTGAAGATTCAAATTTTGAAACACAGATTGGTTTTTGGGTTCTCGCTAACTAACCGTTAGAAAGGGGTTTTTATAGAAAATTGGAGTTTGTGCGCTCTGCTGGACCTACCTCCTATGAAATTTGAACTTTGAACCTGCACTAGCCGTTGGGCCCAAATCATTACGAGTTTACTCAACCATTCAGCCCAAGAAGGAAAAAAAGATCTTTGAACCTGCACTAGCCGTTGGGCCCAAATCATTACTAGTTTACTCAACCATTCAGCCCAAGAAGGAAAAAAAGATCTTTGAGCCTAAACAAATTCAGTCGAAGCTATGGTCCAGATTCTAATTTGTTAGTTTGTACTCTCGCAGGCTTTACCCACTGTACCCATGTCATGGGCTTTGGGCCATTGAAAATGTTCTATTTTGATTTTTGATTTTTTGAAATAATCTAGTTTTTTTTTTTTTTTGGCTTTCCGTAACACATCTAAAAATAACCAAAAACGTTTCTCAAAAAAAAAAAAAACCAAAAACAATATCTTTTAATAAACATGGTACAAATAAACTATAAAAAAATAAGTAATTTATAAACTGATACTCAAAGTGGGTCAACAAATAAGGTAAATTGTCGAGTTTATGTATTACGGCACCTAGCTTGTTTTGGATAAATCATATGATTGACTATAATGGACGTTCCTTCAAGACACACTTTGGGTCTAAGATTTTCAATAGTTGATCTTATTATGCCTTGTGTAATGACCTCAACTATTTCCGTTTCTTCAATTAGGACAACAACAAGTCTGTCTCTCCTCTCATTCTCTCTCATTTCTATTTGAATGAATGACATGTGGCATACTAACCGTCCAAATGGGTTGTCTTTGACCCTAAAGAACTAAAATGCCAAACCAAACACTGTATTTCTAAGAACCTACTCAAATCCCCAGCAACCCTAATCTAAACCTGAGTTTTAATTATATTGTTGATATAACATCAATCGTAATTATTTTTATACCAATTTGTTAACATTTAATAAAAGTAGTAGTTTCTTTAGCATTTTTATCAAACTTATTAATTTGTTTGAGTTATAAATTAAATACTATTATGGGGGTCAAAAACATTGGCTATGAAGAACAATCCTTAAGATCTTGATTAACACAACTAATTTCTAGATAAACATGATAAAATTCTACAGTGGGAAGATTGGACAGATGATTGAATACAAAGATGGTTGAAAATAAACACTTTGGTTAAGAAAATCTATTTCCGATGGTATAGTGTATGAATCAAAGACAAATATAAGTTCTTGCTCCCTCTTTTTTTCCCTCTCTTGCTATTATTTTCTAATTTTTTGGACCCCCTATCTTGTTGTCTATCTTCTCATTTTATCCTCTCCTCCTTCCTCCTTTACAAGTATGCATTTCTTAGTTGGATCAAAAGGGATACTTATCCCATCAGACACCCCTCCCTTCATTTTTTGATCATGAAGGGAGACTTTTGGAAGTATCTCTATTGTTCAGACTAGTCATTCATCATTTAATGAGATTGACATTAGGTAAGAATACTTAATTAATGCGGAGATGATTGTTACGTTGTACTCTGCATCATCTCCTTCGTGCTCCTTGGGAATGGAGACTGAAGTTGTGTCCTCGATAAATCTGTTGATATCCTCTAGGTTATGTGTTTCTCGGATTACCTTAACGATCGATCCAGTTCAATTATCACCTCTCAAGCTTGGGCTTTTCGATGGTGGGATTTGGGTTGAGTTCTCAATTTAAGGGTGTCTCCTCGGACCAAGTCCACGGGATGGCTACATTCCAACCCCATAACTATAATCTAGGGATATTTTTTTTAATTAAACCTAATAATTTTATACATAAAAATTAAATACGAAATTTTAGATTCGTTTCAACTCAAGAAGCTTTGTGGTTTAGCGGCAAAAAGATAGAAGAGAGGATTTAATTTGAAACAATTTAAAAATTCAAAATTTAATTTTCAATTTATAGTTTTTTTTTTTTTTTTGATGAACCACAATTTATAGTTTATGAAAATATAGAACCTTCCTAAAATTAAATTAGGATTTATTTATTATAATAATTTTTTATAAGAAAGAAAAAAGAAACAAGAACAGTAAGGGTCTATTTGATACGTGTGTTTAAACAATAGTTTTAAATTTTAAAAAAATATATATATAAATATAAAAATATGTAAAAATACATATAATATTATTTAAAATTTAAAAATATATAATTGATACCAAGTGAGGCCTAATTATCCGAACAGCGTGAAGACGTTGAGTAGGAGGATTCTGGATGATGTTGGAAAAGACACATCACAAATTAGAAAGATGGGTTTAACTACACACATCCAGATCGAGCCCACAAAAATTTTCAATCCTCACCGTTCGCTAGAAAAACTATGGATTGTGGGAAGGTACAGCAAACAATTAATTATTGAAAAAGTGAACCTCTATCAAAAAAAGAAAAAGAAAAAGTGAACCATAAATAATAGGGGACCCAGGGTCCACTCCATATTCCATAAATGTCCCCAACTCATACAAAGTTCATCTCCAATCAAAAATCACCACAGAGTACTAGTGGGATGGTCTTTACGTAAATCACGTACCTATTGGATGGAGACAACAGACGAGAGACCACTACTTAGAAGGTAAACTAACTCATGGTGGTTAAGCTCACCAAACAAAACAGTAACCCTGGTTAGAGATCAGAGAGGCACAACAAATTCTAGAAAATAAACAAACAAATAGAAAATAGAAAAAGCACGAAGAAAACGAGAGAGATCACAGGAGAGAGACACTTTTTTTTTAAAAGTTAAAACTATTGTTCACGCTTCCATTGTAGAGATCGATCGAAGACCACCAAGATGGCGTGTTTAGCTACAGGGACAGGGGTCGTTGGTTGTTGTTCTCGCACAGTACGAGGAGGAGGCTCGTCGTTGTCGCCGAGATCGGAGGCTTTGTTGTTTTCGAAGGTATCAGTATCACTGATACGGATGGGTGAGGCTAAGAAGGGGTTGACGGTGAAAGCGATGGCGGTGGCGCCGAAATTCATAGGGACGCAGAGGAGAGAGCAACATCTGACGGAGATGATAGAGAAGAAGGTGATGGAAGCGAAGGAGGTGTGCGGCGAGGACGAGAGATCGGACGAGTGCAAAGTGGCGTGGGACGAAGTGGAAGAGATTAGCCAAGCCAAAGCCGATCTGAGGCTCAAGTTGGAGAAACAAGATCCTCTCGAGTTCTTTTGCCAGGACAATCCTGGGACTGATGAGTGCAGACTCTACGAAGACTGATCACTACTATTCCATGATTTTGGGGTTGTCTTTGTCCTAATAAGTCCTTTTCTTTTCTTTGTCTTTGTTTTTGTGCATATGCTTGGTTGCTTACTACGAACTAGACTTATGTATTCTAGTATTCAGCTGCTGCTATCTATGTTGTGCTTGGTTGCCCTGGCATAATAATTGGGAATGGTGTACTTGATAGCCTGTGAAATCAATCACAAAGTTTCGATAGAATGAATGTAAAATCTTGGTACTCTCTATTTGCTATCGTTAGTTAAAAGTGGCATTGTTTTATGTTAAAAAGAACTTATTTACAAATCAAAAAAAATGGAAAAAAAGAACTTATTTAATTATGTTTTCTTGAACTTAACTAGAGGTTCTTCAATTCAATTTGTTAATTGAGTCCTCTGCTTTTCCAATTGGTACCCGTACCACTCTCAGGAGTAAGGACATGATTCAGGACCAACTGAATGGGTAACTTTATCAATAAAAATAAAGAGGGTCCTCAATTCAACCATATGATTTATATATAGTACAGCCATTATTGAGGGCTATCAATATTCCCAACCCAAATTTTGTTTCTTTTATGTCACAATACTTATCCTCAAGAGTGAAAACTATCGCTCCCCCAAATCCACTTTTCCACACCACTTAATTCTAGAAAGTATTAGTTAAGTTATAAAACATTTAGTATCTTGTCGTTTTAATAGAATCAAGAGATAATTTTGGACCTAACCCTAACTTTACATATGAAAGTTGTCTTTGTGAGATCCACGCATGTGTGAGTGAAAGATGTTTTATAAAATTGTCTCGTGAGGTAGTTTCTCTAAAGATATCTCGAAAATCTCATGAACCGATAATATGGTAGATTGAATGTAATGTCTCCAAGTCTTTCATTATATCCTAGACCAATGAACCCATCACCCACATACCTCCTAAGAGTTGAAGACTACTTTAATTATAATGGTAAGTGATATGCACAACAATAATCATCCTCCATTAATCATGGATGAACAATTACAATATTAATGAGCATTAATAACCCTTAAATAACCAATAAGAGACAACAAATGAATAAATGTTAAGATGTTAGTAAAGTGACATTAATCACATTATGTCTATAATGGTTAACTCAAACAAAGGTTATAAAACTAAACTACTAAAGAAAAGAGGAGATCTACAAATATAAGTGTTTGTGGGATGGGGGGGTAAAGGCCAGAGTTCAAGTCTTCATAAGAGAGCTTCACACACATATATACTTAAATTAGACTAGAGTAGAAATTCTATCTTGTATAAAATAAAATAAAATAAAATCCGAAAAATACTTATCATCTTACTAGAATACTTTCTTTTTATTACTTTACCCCAGATGACTAATTTGTAATTTCATCATCAAAGAGCCTTTGACTGACATCACACTGGTATCTTTATTTTGTATTACTATTTTTTATTACAAGATTCGTTCGATCATCCATCTATCCTAGATGATGAATCTAATTGACGATTTTGCATTTTATTAATAAGTATACATTATGGATGTATTTTAGCACTATAAAAAGTGCTTTAAGAACTTTAAAGATTTCTTAGCAAAAATTTGTCAAACGTTTGACAATTTTGCTAAAGAGCATTTAAAGGGTCCTTAAACCTAAAAATAACTTTAATATTAGGTTAAAGAAAGAATTAAAAAACTTTATATTATAAAATCCAAAAGGCTTTGTATTGATTTTCCTAACTCCCTTTAATCTGAAACAAACTGGTGGATGGGGATGCGAAAGATCAAGAAAGCCCAGTGAAAAAAAGTTGTCTTTGTGTGCTTTTTTTTTTTTAACAGTGCAAAATAAATTTGCAACGGCTAAAAAACCAAAAGGATGAAGAAGCACCTCCAGTCCACGCAAATCGCAGACAAGTCCCATGGCTCTGTTTCAACCTTTTTCAATAATTTCATCTTCTTCTTCCTCTTTCTTTCAAGGCTTTCATCCCAATCTCCGCTCGAAGGTCTTCGTCCCAAGACATCAAACCCACCTCATCCCCAACCCCAAGTCTCGTTCACTCTGCACAGCTTCATGGCAAGAGGTCCGTCTCGTCCGTACTTTTTTTTTCTTTCTCTCGGAGGGTTTTCATGTTATTCTGTCTTTCTATTTTACTTGGGTTTCTTCTTTTTGTGATTTTGGATGAAGCTTGCGGGAGTTCTAATATTCTCGGCGATTCCTTTCACCGCTGTGAAAGCCATAGCTAATAGCCCACTTGGAGAGTCGCTTCAAAGAAGAATGGAGGAGAGGAAGAAGTTTGCTGTTCGAAATTCCTCCAAGTTTAAGACCTTGTCTGAGAAAGCAAGAAAAGAGAGGTAATTCCGGGTAAGCGATTATACACTGTAAAAGCACTCGTTGACAAAAATGGTTCCTGTTTAGTTATATATTGATAATTTAATAAAATAAACGAAAAGAGAAAACCAAAAGGTGTTGAAAGTTTTGTACAACGTGAAATTCAAAGAAAGCTAGTTGTGGGGTTGTTGATGCAAATTAGAGTGAGAGAACATGTTTTCCACGGTACCTCCACGCTATAAATATACTAATTCTGCATGAGCAAAGTTGTAGTCTTTCTTAAAAGAGAGAGAGGAAATAGGAGAAGAATGAACATGGTTCGGCCTTACGGCTTGCGCTTCACATTGAAAAGCTCTTAGCGGTGATATCTTTACTATATTGAAGTGTGTTACTGTTACAACTTACAATGAAGTCAATGTAGGAATATATAGGAACAAATTAGGCTTAGTATGGTAGCCTTACACAGCCACACAGTAACCCATGGTATGCTACAAAACAATAGTCTAACATCCCCTCAAATCTCAAGTTGGAAGCCTAGTGAAAACATGAGTTTGGAAGGAAAATCTTCAATGCCCATCCAATGAATTAGGACCCACCAAAAACCCTTGAAAACTATCATTTTTGAGAAGGAAGAAGCCCATGAAGTGCATGATTTGAAAAACCTAGAAGAGCTCTGGCACAAGAGTACAACTGTGTGTATCCAATGATTTAGGACCCACCAAAAACTCTTGAAATCTATCACTATTGAAGAGGAAGAAGCCCGTGAAGTGCATGATTTGAAAAACCGGGAAGAGCTTTGGCACAAGAGTACAACTGTGTGCATCTTAAACATTTGTATTGTTTAGCAAGGACTATGGAAGTCAGATACTAGATTAGGAGCATTCACGGGAAGAAAATAGCACGAGAGGGTTCTAAGCACATGTGAGATGTGGAAGGTGAGTTTAGAGCAGGAGGTGCATATTGGGACTGAGACGATGTGCGAGGGTGTGTGTGATGCTGAAACAATGATTTTGAGAGGACCTGAATGCAGATATAAGGAGTCTAGGTATAGATGAGATCCCCATAATATCTTGGGTGTCGGCTCTTATGCAACAGAAGAAGTGACAATGAAGGTTGATGAGGAACAAAGATTGTGGTTCTGATACCACGTTGAGAGAGAGAGAGAGAGAGAGAGAGAGAGAGAGAGAGAGAGAGAGAGAGAGAAGAATAAACATAGTTTAGCCCAACGGCCTACATCTATAGCAGTAACAATGAACCCAATATAGGTTATATATATAGACATAGATTAGATTTAGTATGGTAATCCTAATACCATGGCAGCCCATGGTATTACAAAACCACAGTAGTACATGTTATTCTACAAAACCATGATCATATCCTAATTTGTTCTAACCAACTAGTAAGAAATCTAGTCATTCTATTATGAAGGCATCCTAATTTATTCTATCAATCTTTGCATTTACACTTGTTGAAGCGAGAGTTTATGCAATCGTAAAATTTCTGTTAAATGCTCTATAATTTCATTGGTTCCCCAGGAAACCTTTCAATGTAGTCCATGATTTGGTTATTTGGTTTGTGTCATCGTAAAATTACGGCTGAATGCTCTTCATAGCATTTTTAAATCTTGTTCTTTTTTCCCCTGAAAATTTTGGACTGTGAGGCTTTGGGCTTTGGGCTTTTATTAGATTTTTGTGGTGAGTTTCAGAGACTCATGTTTTTGTATCTTCCTGTTTTCTTATTAGTGAATTAAGTTGAATGTGGTTTTCTTCAACTTCATTTGCCCAGTTATGGGATTTTTTAGCACTTTCTATGGTTACCACTTACAATCAATTGGACTGATACATTAAATGTGTCATTCATTGACGTGGTCAGGTTGATGTTCATAAATAAGGCAAATAAACTAGCACTCTTTATGTTGTCCTAGTAGCCTGGCAACTTTTTTTCCTTCAATAAATTGAATTATTTTCTGTGAAAATTAGTAAAGCCATACCCGCTGTACTATAAGCAAGAAGCACTAGGTTGGTATACCTACAATTACCAATGAAAGATTTTCACGTCGTGCAGTTCAGATATTCTGATTCTTTTTTATGAATTTAATGATATAGAACAATTTTATTTACCATATTCAAAAACAAGTAGGGCTGTAGAAAATTTTTATTGAAAAAAAAAATTGTAGGTGTGGTGAAAAATTTCTGCTATCAGGTTTTGTCGGTTTAATAGCTTAAGTTCTTAACACTTATCTGCTACATGCAATGATGCAATACTGCAAATGATCTGTGAATAGATCATATTAGTGTTATTAGAGGGTAGCAGATATGCAAGTCCCTGAAGACATTACATATTCAAATATGTATCTACATGGTCAGAGTTACTGTTGATTGTACTTATCATGAGTTATATGTTCACTTTCTTCTCTGATGTTATAGCATGTGGTATGGAGAAGAGCGCCCTCGCTGGCTCGGTCCACTTTCATATGACTATCCTAAATATTTAACTGGTGAACTACCTGGGGATTACGGCTTTGATGTTGCAGGTCTGGGCAAGGATCCTGTGGCTTTCCAGAAATATTTTAAGTACGTTATGATTTTCACTTTTTGACCATTGCTGCCTCAATAATGCCTGTTTAGTAATAACCTAATCCTTTGAATTGTTATTTCCATAGTTGATATAGCACTACAATTCCCTCTGAAGTGTTGGTGTTTGGATTCAAAATGTCTAAGTTTTCCTTATGTTCCCTTATTATATTAATTTGGATGCAAAATATCAAAGTTTTGTGCACTGGGATAACATAACAACAACAACAACAATAACAACCAAGCCTTAGTCCTAAAATTTGTGGGGTTGGCTATGGATCTTTAATAGATGAGTCAGGGTTAGCCACAATAGAGCAATGTGTGAAGTCATGGGTTCAAGACCTATTATGCGCGTGTCTAATGACCAATTCAAAAAATTGTAATGTAGTCATTAACTATTCAACTACTCAGTCATATGCAAAATGACAGAGTTTTGAACTTTGGACTAAGATTAGGGGGTGATGAGTTGTGTAGTCAGACAAAGACTCCGCTATGTGTTGTGAACATTAGCTATCCAACTATTTGACTATTGTCATAAATATTATGATATGACTCTGAGTAAATGTTTTCCCAACACTCTTGCACTTTACATGACAACTCTATGAAAATACAACGATTATTTATTCCAATTTGGTTTGCTTTGCTTACTATGACTGTCAGTCAAATATGGCTTCCATTGCGTTAAGAATGTCAACCATGGGTTGCATAGTCGACAAAGTTTGTTGAGTCTTATGTTTAATTTTCCAAATGATTAGTTTAATCTGTATACAGCTTTGAGATACTGCATGCACGTTGGGCTATGCTTGCATCACTTGGTGTTCTGGTTCCAGAAGTATTAGACATATTAGGAGCCTTTCACTTCGTTGAGCCTGTCTGGTGGCGAGTTGGCTATTCAAAGCTTCAGGTAATTTTCTGCCGGAGTGTATATATCATCGTCTGGGGATATGTTCCTATTTGTTCACTTTCTTCCTAGTAATTTATGTGCTATATTATCCATTAGTTTGCACATTCAAATTTGAAGTAGATACTCTTTGACTATTACCTTTTCATATGCTTAAAGAGATCACGGCTTGTCTTATGGGTTCACATCTCAATCTATGGCTAATGAGCATCTCTCTGATGATCTGATTGCTCATTGGATTGAAATTACAGATATTTTACAGCCAGATAACAAGATCAGTTGGGGCGATTTCTAGAAGGGGGAGGGGTTGTGGTTTTAATGTTTTGCAAAGTAATTTTTACTGGTTCCTGATATATAGTTAGTTATTAGTGCTAGGACAATAATATTTAAGTTATCAGCTTGTTGGTTTCTGTTATTTTTAACTAGATAGGTGATCAAGTTAGTGCTCTGATAGTAATATTTAGATTATCAATTGTTCAAACTTCTAACATTAACAGTTCGCACAATGTTTTATGACTTGTGAATGCTGTTTGTATAGAATTTTTGGGGAAAATTCAAAGTTTATTAATGAATAGGGCGGCTAGGATCAATCAACATGTCTGCATACTCTCTGAGACTCTAAGGTAATATCTAGGTAGGGCCCATATATTATGTATAGCTTGATGTGAGTACTATTTAGGTGTACAGTAAACATGATGGTGATATAAAAGATGATTGTCTAACCAGGGACCAGATTTTGGACAATATTACTTAACAGAAACAGTTTGGACTAAATTTGGAAACCGAGAACTTATTTAATTTTCCTAATTTTAACCCAAGTTGATGTCAAAAAAAATTTTGAGAATTAAAAGATGTTAAGATGAAGAATTAGAGAATTGGATATGAACATCTTAAGGAAACAGATTTCTTCTGCAAGGCATGTTTTTAAAGCTTTACTTCCAGATTTGGACTACTCAGTCCTACTAAACCTTAAGAAATATAGCATTGAAGCTAGAATAGCAAATATTTGAACTCTGATGCAGTATGGGGCTGTTGGGCTCTTGCTATGTTCTGTGTGATCTAGGAGTTCTATTTATGAGTTGCAAATATATAGTGTGGATCTCTTCAATGGAAACTAAGGTCATAAATGTTGTTAGTGGAATTATTTGGAAACACATTAATACATTTCCATGATGAGTGAGAATTCAGAAATATTTTGAAATCAAGCTTCTTGCTAAATTACACTTCTAACTTTAAAATGAATAATAAATTACACTTCTACATCATCCTTTCTCCAAATTAGGCAAAATGAAGATTATTAAGATGTCTGGATTTTAAAAATAAAAATTTGACTGGAACTGATTTGCCATCCTTCTTCTTATCAATATTTTTAATTCAGCATAATAACTATTCAGCCGGGAAAAAAAGTTCTTTCTGAGAACTAGCCACATGGTAGTTGATCTATTCAACCACTTAAGCATGGTCTGCCCTTCTTGCTTGAGCAAACTTTTGGACTTCACTCGAATTTTTTCTCATCTATTTGTGTTATTGACCTTTTGAGCTCACCCTCGCTATAAGCATAAGTTGATTCTACACTTCTGTGAATATAATCTTAATAAGCAATGATAACGAGAGGCGTTAATGATTTCTTTTTCTTCACTTCTTCAATTTCACCAGGGAGATACTCTCGACTACCTCGGCATCCCAGGACTCCACTTAGCTGGAGGCCAAGGAGTGATTGTCATTGCTATTTGCCAAGCACTCCTGATGGTAACAACTGTATTTTGCATTCTTTTTCTTTCTGTATTCTCATTAGACTATCACCAATTTTATGCTCCCATAATCATACATTCTACTTCATGGCTTTGTGCCCATGTAAGGAGTGCAATTATCAATTTTAGAGGTGAAATTTAGTTCATGATAGATTGTCTGAGAAGGGGCTTCCTCCAAAGCTTCAGGCTGCTTGTTCATGAGCCTTATTCTTCATTTCTTTCTATGCAAATTGTCACTAAAGCAGAAACTGAAAGTGTACCTGGGACTTTGTCCCATGTAGATGGTTTGAAGAGATGGAGACCCAATAACTGTATTTTGCATTCTTTTTCTTTCTGTATTCTCATAAGACTATCACCAATCATATCCTTCCACAATCATGCATTCTACTTTGTGGCTTTGTGCCAATGTAAGGAGTTCAATTAACAAATTTAGAGGTGAAATTGTTGTTCGTGATGGATTGTCTGAGATGGGGTTTCCTCCAAAGCCTCTCAGGCTCACGAGCCTTTTTCTTCATCAATTTCTGTGCAAATTGTAACTAAAGCAGAAACTGAAAATGTACTTGAAGAGATGGAGAGCCAATAAGTCTGTTCCAAACTGAATTATTAAAGTTTAACAAATAATGTGCTTTATTGACACTATAATAGTTTCTAAAGATGGATATCTATTTATTTGTTGGATATTTTTCATAAATAGGTTGGACCAGAATATGCAAGATTTTGTGGGATTGAGGCGTTGGAGCCTCTTGGCATTTACTTGCCAGGTGATATTAATTATCCAGGTGGAGCACTTTTTGATCCCTTGAACCTCTCACGTGATCCTGTAGCTTTTGAGGAGCTGAAGGTGAAAGAAATAAAAAATGGGCGCTTAGCTATGGTTGCTTGGTTAGGCTTTTACACACAAGCAGCTTTGACTGGTAAGGGTCCTGTACAGAACCTTCTTGAGCACGTCTCAGATCCCTTCCATAATAACCTGCTTTCCATTCTCAAATCCATGTAAAGACATTCTTTTGATTCTACATGCATACGACTCCAAAAGCTTTGTTCCATAAAGTTCCAAGGTCATGTATATTAAACAGTTAGTTTTTCCCAGTTCACAAAACTACATTCTAGTCCTGCAATTTGATCTAGATGGATTCAAAGTAGTACTATTTCTTTTGCTTATGCAATGTTAGTGACACACTCAAACAGATCAACCCACAATCTCATAAGTCATACTATCATCAAGGATTGAATGGCATTTTACTATAATCCACTGGTACACAAAGTAGTACTATGCCAAAGGAGTCAAAGGCTAGGTTGTTCCAGGGGCGATCACTTGTCAGTCGAGCTTGGGTTGGGGATCAAATCACCATTCAATTCAAGCCTTTTAGGTGGAGAACTCTCCCACACATTGCCAACTGGAAAATCAGACAAAGCCATCCGCACTTCACATTCAAGTGTAGGTATTCAAGTATGCCCTCAAATATAAATTAATCCCAAAAATAAGGGTATAAATTTTCCTTTGTTTTCCAAGAACCAAATAGAAATAGACTGCAAAAAAGTGAATGAAATCAAATTAAACCCATGCAGCCAGTCACACAAAAAAAAACTCAATGACTAGAATTGTAATGATATCAATAGAAATTTTTATTGATTGTTGCAATGACCATTGAAGTTATGGAGAACCAGTAATGTTGTGGTGTTTGAAAGAGGTCAAGTAAAATCTGAAGCTATTCCACTCAGAATTTCAACAAGTTGTTGCTATGTATTCTCAAGGAATGAAGTTGAGGGATAGTGCAGGCTGTTTGACAGATGAGCAGCTACTCCTCACCAATGATTAAAAATAAATGTTGATTCTGCCTGGGTTTTGTGCAAAGCCTGCTTGGCTGTTGTTATTAATCATAAAGGTGAGTGTGGTCTAGCATGGGTGTAGCTGTCAAACAATTTTATGGCTCTGCTGAGGTAGCTGTGGCTTCAGCTTTGAAAAGTGCA
Source organism: Quercus gilva (assembly GCA_023621385.1). Classification (NCBI taxonomy): domain Eukaryota; kingdom Viridiplantae; phylum Streptophyta; class Magnoliopsida; order Fagales; family Fagaceae; genus Quercus; species Quercus gilva. The sequence goes on from CM042474.1 coordinate 17,387,129, forward strand.
GTAGAGTTTGCAATTGCTGAAGGGTTTTCCAAGTTATTGTTGAAGGTGATGCAAAGGGGATCCTTGATTGTATTGAAGTCTCTCAGAAGTCTCTAATCTGGGAAGTGGTTCAGACTGTGGATGATGTCTGTGAGTTAGTCGAGAGTGAACTTGATGTCAAGTTCTGCTTCACTTGGTCTCCAAGGTTTAGAAATAAAACTGCTGATTGCTTGGCTAAATGAGGCCTTAAAAACTTAAGGGCTAACTTCCCATTATAGTTTCATAAGTTTGTTGGGCATTCTCTATGTTTCTTGTTTTCTTTCTTTTCCTCTGGTTTTCGTTTGTTCTGGTTAGGTGTGTGTTGTTTTAGTCTTTCTGTGGGTTTGTTTTGCTGGTGTTTCCCTTCTAGTTTAGCAAAAAGGATGGATGAGGTATGATAAATTTGGTGCAACCAAAAAGTACCCTGAAAAAGTACAGGGGTTTTGATTCTCTTACATCCACACTTTCATATTTCTTTTTTCGCATTCACTTTTATGTTTTATGTATTAAAATGTAGGTATTCCTGTATCAATTATGGATATGTGTCTGAAATAATGGATATAAATGAGTATGAATTTTTAGCCAAAAGGTCATTTAATTGTTGTCCTCTCACCCTCTCCCCCAACACACCCCCACCCCCCAAAAAAGGACAATAATGTTCTGGTCCCAAAAAAACTGGCAATGGCAACCAACTGAATAAGCTGAAGGCCCAAAGCACAGCACGTGCCATAATGAACAGCACTTTTTGAGGTGGTTGTCCTCTCAATGCGTTTCCATCTTTGCTCTCATGTGTTTTGGTTGGGATTTGGGATTAAGTGACCAAAGCGTTTGTGCTTGCGCTTACGTTTTTTGTGTGGGTTTCGTGCATTGTTTATGAGATCTGTAAGTACGAATTTCATCAAATTTTTCTTTAAAATTAGGTCTCACGGCACTATTCACACATTTAAAAATTATTTTGTTATAATGTTTTTAGTTTTCAGCAATAAGCGGTATTCAAATAGACCCAATTGAATTCGAATTCTCGAGGCCTAAAGTTGTTTCTTAAGATGTCCGCTTGTTGATGTTATTAGAATCTTGGTGGGGTTGGGATCAAACTATGGTTGAGACCATCTGAGGGAGGGTTTGTAGTCTCTTATCCCTAGTCTAGGCCTCTCAGGTATTGATTTCTCAGCCAGTAGCCGTAGCTATGGTCAAGCCTAAGTAAGGTTTTCCATAACCTTTTTACCTAAAAAAAAGCGTCTATTACAATCCACAAAATGTAATTGACTGGATCTAGATCTTGTTTAAATTAATTCTCATGAAGAGAAACCTGCGCCCCAGGTAACCATGTTGCGATCCAATCAACTACAACAAATCAAGGTGTTATTAGTCAATAAAATGGAGCAAAACCTAACATAGGTGGAAAAGTCAGGGAATCCCAACTGGATAGTCAACAAATTAAAATCAATTGTATAAGCATTGGGTTGCTTCAAAAAGTGAATATCTTGGGGAAGGGAAATTCCTACAGATAACTTTGGCCCTCATGTTTTGGCTTTGAAAGTTGACAAATTCTCTTATGTATAGCCAAAAGCTTTAAATTGTTTGATTTGTCTTAAAATTTGAAACGGTTTGGCTAGTAGTGGCCGTCAAGGAGAAAGTAAAAAAATGGCACCATTCTATTTATTTAATGGCAAAAAGTAAGGGATGTTGACAAAAACAGTGAATTGATCATACCAAAATAACTAAATTGAAAGTTTTAGGATCAAATAACAACCCCTGTAAATTTTAAATGATTAAATTCAAACTCGTTATATAATAAATTTGGAGGATTGATAGAGAAATTCTGTGTTTAGATGCATACAAAGGGAAAAAGTTGGAAGACTTATTTTATTATGAATAAACTATGTATGAACCATTTAACTATTTGTGTATTATGTATGAACTGTCTACTGATGGGACAACGTGTGTGTAGTGTAGGACTAGTTTTTTTAACCATCTTGCTTCTTTTTGTTGCTTTTTTTGTGTTTATGTGTGTGTTACAAAAGCGCCATGCAAACAAAAATACAAAATTGAGCATCTTGTTTTATCTTTTATGCGACGCAATTGTAGACTTGTAGTAGAATAGCAGACTAGTTGGTCTCCTCTCCTCAAATTCTTCCGCTAATCCGCTTCCATTTATTTTTAGAAAACATCAAAATGATGTGTCTTGAAACTGTATTCTATTTAAAAAAAAAAAAATTAGGACAAACAAAATTATTCTGAACATTTTATTTGTAAATTGTTTTATTTTCTAAAATAATTTTTAAATTCGGATGTCTCAACTCTCGAGTTTTTTTTTTGGTTGGTAGAAAAGGATAATGCATTAAAATAAGGAAGAACTGAAGTCTCAGAATAACGTTTGATTAGGTACAAGCCACTAACATCTGAATTGAAAATACCGTCTAAGTTCACAGACGAACGGTCAAATAAAATAAAGTATTGAGATTAATGAACCCCTAATCTAGCAAAGTTGTTCGCACATCTATTCGCCTTGTGGAAGTAGTGTTTAAATACGAATCTAGTGAAACTGGAAGACCAACAACCTGCAATCATCCACAAGAGGGAAAATAGCTAAGTTAGAAAGGCGATGATTTGCTATCAACCACATTATTAATTCATGAGATTTTCAGAGTGTCTCATGAGTAAGGAGTAAAATAATCTTTGCTTAAAGCTCGACATCACTTCCTTATATCTATTTGTTAAAAAAAATAATAGAGCAAAGAGAAAGAGCCAAAGACACTACTAAAAACAATGAAGTATTTACATTTGTTAATGGGTCGAGATAATTTAGCGAAAATCATGTCCTCCGATAGTGTATTGTTCTTTAAAAAATGGATTATTGGATGGGGCTTTGAAGCATCTCTGGATATTGGAATATCGGTAGAATATTACAAAAAAAATATGACTAGCGAACAAGAAAGGGACGAGTTTAAGTGTAACCATTATCCTTTGAAAACGAGATTTGACTTGTGAAAATTGCACATGATGTAGAGAGAATGAGAAAATGTTTTGCCTAGCTGGTGATTAAAATTTTTCACTTGGGTTCATGTGGGGAACAAGCGTGCTTGGTTGCATTTGCTTCTACTCTATTCATAGATCTCTCTCTTGTTAATTATTATACTTCTTTATAATGGGACAAGTCTAGCGTAGCTGCTTTAAATTCTTCTATAGTGACCTGCTATTGAAAAACCTCCCAAAATAATGTGCCAAGATTCAAGATTCATGGGCTCTTAATTTGCCACACCACTTACTGCTTTTTTACTCTTCGATTTATATTTCTATTATGAACTCTCTCTCTCTCTCTCTCTCTCTCTCTCTCTCTCTCTCTCTCTCATTTGTAAAATGATTAAAGAGGTGACAGATATCTAAATCTTATCCTTATGCAATGCACTGTGTCTTGACCAGGAAGGCTAAGATTTAACACTGAAATAGACTTATAACATTAACTTTTATATAAATTTGAATTAGATAAGAGTGTGGGACTCTTACCAATAGAGGATAAAATCCTAAATCATGAATTAACGTGGGACATTGATAACAATTTAACAAATGAACATCTAACAATGTTTAGAATAACAAAATTCATTTGTTCTTTCTGTCATCTTTGTTGGGAGAAAACATTTTGGGTGTGGTTTCAAGTCACATAACTCAAAAGCTTAACTACTACATAGGTTTAGATTCATACAATTACGTTTCTCTCTATCTCAAATTATTGGTCATGTATCCTATTGTAGGATGTCCCAAAATTTTGTTAAATTTTTTTGAGAACTTTGTTTAAGGATAAATTTGAAAAGATTTATATTTTTAATTAAAAAACAAGACAATAAAAATATGTTTTCTTAAAATGTTGGATTTTTTAAACAGGACCAGTAATTTAGGACGAAAATAAAATTTTCTAATTATTTATCTTTTCTTCACATGAAACTTTCACTTACATAGTTACATGTACATACTTAGCAATTAAATCTGTTTCAAAAAAAATAAAAATAAAAATAAAAACTAACTTCAATTTGAAAATTCATCTTTTGGCGAGGATCAAATTGTTTCGTTTTAAGTTCATATTGATTGCCTAGAGATAGTCGTAAGCAACAATTAAAAAAAAAAGAAAAAGAGTTATGGTGTTTAAAAAATAAAAACCTCTCTCTCAACTCTCACATAACACGTTAAGCATGACGTATAGTGTTGGAGCTGAGCAATTCTAATACCATGTAAAATCCTTAAAACTTTTGACACAATTATTTTATACAGCAAATTCTAAACAGTAGTTTGTCACTTTCACTTTTTTTTTTCTTTTTTATTACTCACAGTTTAATTAACATGTGAATTATGACAAAAGTTGTGATTTTTTTTTATGTAGTGCTATAATTTTTGCAAATAAAAAGCGACAGCGCTGGGTGCCCACAGCACACCGACATCGAAGAGGATAAGTAGACCCAGATTGAACATCATGTGGTCTCTATGGAATTATTATGCGTCTCAATCGTCCTTTTGAAGTTCTGGGAATAAGACATGCTTTTTTAATATTTTTATGTCCTCTCTGCAATAATATGTCCCAACCATTTTAGGCACCTGTTTTTTTTGTAGTATAAAGTTAAAAATAAAATTTTCCATAAATCATATTTTTGACAGGAAAAAAGTTTATCTTCAGACCGAAAGAAATTTTTTTGTACGTAGTGATTGATTTTAGATAGTGATTTGACTGATTTCCAGGTTAATAATTTAGTTTTCAAAAATTTTCAATAAATCCTCTAATTTTTTATACAGGACAAATAATTTAAGACAGAGGAAATAATTTATTTATTCCTCCTACATCTATTGATGAGCTGTTTTATTGGAATTTCAAATTAAAACATTGTTTTTCATCGGTGATGATATTATAGGGGAAATTAATGGAAGGATTGATTTGAATTATTTGAAAGGTGTAGAATTTAATTTGAAGCCACCCCCTTTCAACATAAGGTTTAAAGTATAATTTGTTCAAAATAAAATGTTATAATTGCAAAAAAAAAAAATAAAAATTGAGTATAGGTTACTAGTACCAATGTGTCCAAGTCAAGAGGCAAGCTTAGGATTGCTTTTTTACAATTCCATAGCTAATTAGGGAAGCTTAGAATTGCTGTGGTCCTGTAAGTTTACCCTTTTTTTTTTTTTTTTAAGAAAAAAAATAACAAAGTTTAATTGGAAACATTAAGAAGTATCAACCAATTGAAATGTAAAATGATAAAATTTGTTTACAAACTTAGTTGTAGCTTAAATCTACAAGTTCCTTTAAATAAAATTAGTATTGTTACATATTTTGAAAATTTAATCATTATATTACATGTTCCTTACACTCTTAACACACATGTCAAATTTTGTGTCAATTGAATATTATTTACTATATGATCTATAAACTTATTTTTTATGTATAATTATAGATTACAAAAATTTGTAATTTAAATAATTAATTGATGACAAAGAGCTATTAATTTTTAATTTTCTAAAAAAACTTTTGTAAGTATAGAGAATATAAGAAGAAAATATAATCCAATTAATGGTGGATTTGTCAAAATTTTCATCAAATAAAAAGATATTGAGTAAGGTTGTAGCCTTAGGGTACAACTAAAATTATAGCCAAACTTTGTCCAATGCCAAATTCTATGTATCCAAGAGTTGCTCATTTTTGGATGTACATCACTGTCAATTCTTTAAAACTTTCTTCACTCTCTTTGTGTGTGGTAAATACTTATTAGGATTAAATAAAATAAAATAAAAAAATAAAATAAAAAGAATTTGCCACCACCAAGGTCATTCTTGCCGCCACACACGATCACTTTCCATGGTGACTTTATGATTGTGTTATGCGAATTGTAAATAATTTTTAAAGACTTTTAAATGAGCATTTAAAGCAAATGAGAAGCATGAATAAGTTACAAATTTTTGTCCTTCTCAAAAAAAAAAAAAAAAATGATTGCTAAATTACAATTTCTTTGGTTTGTATCCTTGTCGACAGTGCTATGACGTTGTTTATGTTATTACTATTATTATTAATATTATTACTCGAATTGCACACAATTATTATTTTTGTAAACAGATTCTTTCAACAACGCAGAGCTTAGACAAAATGCACCTACTATCTTAGGCTTCTTAACAAGTAATGCTAACAAAACCTTAACAAGTAATTATTTACACGCAAAAACTAAATTGGTGAAAATAAATTAAGGAGCACTAAATAGATCAGCTTAACCAAAATGCACCTATGATCTTAGAGCCTCTCCAACAGTTTCTCCAAATTTTTGTACTGTCCGGAGAGTGAACAGTTACTTTTACCTTTTATCTACTACTTTTTTAAATACATTTTCTAACAGACTCTCTATTCATTTCTCTATACTATTTAAATATTATTTCTTCATTCTTTTTTTATTCTTTCTTTAATCATTCTTTAATCTTTTTTTTTATTAACCCATTTATTAAAAGATCTCAAAGAAATACAGCCATTTCTTCACCACACTTGATCAAAAAAAAATAAAAATTTTTTTTTCTTCACCGCACAAACAAAAAAAAGAACATCAAAGACCACCAGAGGAGATAGCAACACATATGCAAGAAAGAAAAACAAAGCATCGGTAATGGATCAAGCGGAAATTAACCGGACGATCGGCAGTAGATCAAGCAAAAATTAGCTCCCTTTTTTGGTATGATTTGTGTAGATCTAGGAATAAATTATCTGATTTTGTTCCTAAAACTTCTCCAAGGTTGAGATCTTTGCCTTCAAATTTCTTCCTGGGATAAAAAATCCTTTGATTTTTTTATTTTGATCTCAATTTCCTTTGGCTTTTCTTTGGTAGTGGATCAAGCGGAAATTAATTTCCTTTTGCTTTTCTATTTTTCAAGGCTCTGAAACAGAGCTTCTTTGTTCTCTATTGAGAAGTGCAAGAGAGTGACAAAACACACAAAAAAAAAAAAAAAGAGAGAGAGAAAGAAATAATATCTTAATCCAACTGGTATTTTTTTAATAGAGAAAAAGGCTTTAGAGTTGCTACAGTAGCTCTCCAAACATGGAGAGCTACTGTAAAAAAAATAATAATAATAAAAAAAAAAAAAATAGAGATAGAGAGTTTGTTGGAGGATGATTTTTCTGTGGTTGCTCTCCAAATAAGGCTTTAGAGAGCCTATTGGAGATGCTCTTAGGCTTCTTTAGCCAATAACGCCGAAAATTGTAATGCCCACAAAACCTTAACAAGTGTAGTAGTAATTATTTACACGCAACGCAACAACCATAATTACTACATTTGACTTAAGATAAACTAATGACCCTTTTGGTGCATGCTATGGAGTATGGACCTATAGTTGCCAAAAGTACAATTTTTTTATTTTTTAGAAAGAACACTGTAATTTTATTTAAGAGATAATCGAATCGACTTGAATTACAGCTGAAAGGTGTGGAGGAACATTCTCTATCCACACCGTTAACTCGCTAACACGCCTTGCATGTCTAGCATTGTTGTGAGTTGCACTATTACTCTGTCTCATTACATGACTAAAGTTGATCTCCAAAAACTCCTTGGCTAGCACCTCTGCCTCGTCCACCAAGTGGTCATAGTCTGCCAAAGATGGGTCCTCATTCAACAGGGCAACTATAGTAATCTTGGAATCTCCTTCAAGCACGATGGATGATATACCAAGATCAAATGCAAATGACTACTTTGACCTCCATTTTTTTTAGCCTTGCTTCATTCATCCATGTTTCGACAATGAACACAACGGAGGGATCTTTTGCTAGGATTAAATCACCAAGCTCATTTTCTGTCACTAGGTTTCCAAGCCCTCGACAGTTCCATACTAAGAGACTCATGACTCTTGGTGGGGTTGCTCGGAAACCTCCACCATTAACTTAGATGAGTATTAAGTACCCTTCGCCTGCACCCGTTTACATGGAAAGTCTGGGAGAGATGCTATGCAAGTACTTTGCTTCAACAATGCTTATGGCCACACTCAGGTTGACTTGGCGCATGATTCTTTTCCACGACCTAATGTTTGTTGGTTGCTTGCTGATCTCAGCCATTGAGTCACTCAATAGAGCCAAACATCAATATTATGTCAAAATCATGCAGGAGAAAAATAAATAAGACAATATATGATGACTTAGGAAAACCAATGAAACAAACTAACTTCACAGTAAAAAACTTAGGGGGAAACCTTCCCAAAAAGCAATCCACTATAGTAAAGAGAAGTTTCAGATCTAGTACAAAACCTTTGTCCCTAGATTCTACAATCCCCGTAGATGAACTTATAGCAAAAACCTTCTATTGCTACAGAAACTTTGAAATCTTCGATATATGAACGCCACCCTTTTTGCACGGATCACAGTACGTGACTAACTAATGATGCACGACTCTCAGTACGTGACTAACACACCAACTTGAAGAAGATGTTGGCTGCAAAGTTCTTCACTTCATCAACAATAAAGATCAAGAAGCACTTGGTTACAAAACCCTAAGGCGCAAAGATGTAGTAACTCCTTTTAGAGAGGCATCGGTCACCTTTAGCATATGTTCTCCTTATATTCTCTTATGTGACGGCCTCTAAAATAAGCCTTATATATATCTAGGATTGTGAGAAAAGAAACCCTATACAAATACATAAGCATGGGTCAAAAATCAGATCTGAAAATCTGAATTTCATAATTCTCAATCGATCGAGAGGTGTCGAAAAGCTATCGAGCCTATCTGTTGCGAGCTATCGAGGAGCTATTGAAGGGACAGAAAGTTGCTCGATTGATCAACCTAGCTATTGAGAGGTGTCGAGATTGAGATAAAAAGCAACTAAAGAGCTTGATAGATAGCCTAGTTGTCGAGAGGTGTCGAGCAGCTATTGAGCTTTAAAAAATCAGCACTTCTTCACTTGTTTCTTGGACAGATTTGTATGGCTTCAATACTAAACTTGAACTCTTGTTCCTTGAAGCATCAAACACATCCTAGATCTACCCAAATACAAGTAAAGTGCGTTTTGTCAAAGGATTAGTCAATTACATAAAATAGTGACATATGTTCCTAACAAGTGAATCACGTATGTCCTAACATCAATGTTTTTCCCCACATTTATTGCTCCTAAAATTTCCTCATCCGTAACTTCTCTCTCTGAGTTGGAGTAGTTAATTTCCTTATCAATATCAGCAAGTTGAGAAAGGAAACCCTAGTTATTATTTTTTTTTTTTATACAAGATATAAATTCTACTCTATCCTAATCTAAGTGTATATGTGTGTGAAGCTCCCTCCTAGAGACTTGAACCCCGACCCTTGCCCCCCCACACCCCACAAACACTTATACTTGTGGAGTGACCATTGCACCAAGGGTGTGCGGTGGTAAATCCGAGTTATTACTCCTAACGTTGGCCATAAACACTTGCTGATATTTAGGAATTGTGTGATTGTTACTTAAGTCAACTAACGTAACGTGCTCTTTCCTTAAACTTCATTGCCTCATTGATTCATTAACGGCTTCCACGTTCAAACTTTCACCCGACCTTTCCACTTCCATGTTTGGAACTGCCTCCACCGAAGTCACGGTGGTTGAACCTCTCCTTTCAAAGTACCCTGGAACATAAATCACATCCTTTCCCACAGATTTGTATGGTGGAGCTCTTAAAGATGGACCGAACTGCTATTGGTCCACGGTTAGGGTACCATTACTTTGGACCCATAGATCGCAGTCCCTATCATCGTGATTCAGACATCTACACCAATAGCATAAGCTTGGTAGCCGTTTATACTTGAACTTAATCCATATTTTTCCTCCATTAGGTAGAGTGATAAGCCTTCCTCTGCACAACGAGAGAGTTATATTGATAACCACCCTTACACATAAAAAACTATCCCCATCCTCATCCACCGCTTCATTAGATTTTTGAATATCTCCCAATGTTTCACACAAACTCTCTGCCACCTTTCTTGTTAACAAGTTGTTAGGGATGTCATGTACTTGTACCCAAAACTAAACCTTGTTAAATGCTAGCTCTTGCACGGGGACATCATTGATATATCTTTGCATGACAATCAAGTACTTATCAAAACTCAAGGTTAACTCGAGTATTTTGTCTACATCTGCTAGGTTGTCGAAAATGAACAGGACAATATTATTGCCTTGATTGCGAACTTTGAAACTAGTAGTCGTCCTCCATAGTTGCCTGAATGTTCTTGCCACAGCCTCCATTTGAAGAAAGCAAGAAGTGAAGAATTTTGCGGCAATAACAAACTCCCCCTTCCTACAATCTTCAGGGAGGATGAAACCAATCCGTTCCTTCTCTGATAGTGATAGGTTGCTCCAGCTCATAGTCAATTGCTCCATTATCCACTAGGGAAGCTCAAATGTTCAGTTTCAAAGGAGAGTAGGATAAGAGTTGTTTCCCAAACACCACCAGACACCCCCCCCCCCCAAAGAATAGATTACAACTAGCTCGTGGATTATTCTTGATACTCCTTGAGAACAAAAGAGTAGAAACAAACTCTCCTTTGAAGAAGGGACAAAACTTCTACAGCCTAGGCGAAGTAGGAGACCCTACATTCTTTGTGACTGAGAGACTCATTCATATGTAAGTTGATATGCTAATTTAAGTTTATAAACTAAATTATGATATAATCAAACCACGCCAAAAGTACAATTTATTAAGTGGGGATAATACATGTTATAAAACTATATTGACATAACAAATTTAATAAATAACGATAATAATTAGAATAAGCCTCTTCATTCATTCAATGCTTTGTAGAATGCTATTTAAAATTTTGAATTTAGTGATAACTGATAACAAATTGTGTCTAAGTATTAGGAGCACTATTTCACAATTCCAGATTTGATGATTTTTTTTTTTTTTTTTTAAATGTTGGCTGCACCTGGCGCTCCCATGTTTATCAAAATAAAGCTATTTATCAATATGTCATCATTAATTAATTTTTAATTAAAAAAAAAAACCGTATAATGAGATTAATTTTGGCAAAACATAAAAAGTAATGCTACAACCACAAACTATTTTACAACATTTTTACAAACTGTTGATGTGATCAACTTCTTATTGGTTTTCATTTAGGCCTACTATTAACATCATTTTTTCATTTACCAATAACCACTCACCACAGCAGCAGTTTGTAAAAAAATTTATAAAAATTTTAGTATGTCTAGCATTACTCAACATAAAATGAACACATAAATCCTATTCCAATTATTATTATTATTATTATTATTATGGACAAGACTTAGGTACAATACTTAGGTGCTGTTCCTTAGGTTTATCTTTTAAGATTCTGTCATGTGAATTTTTTCTCATGAGATAAAAGTCTATTTTTGAGTTAAGTAGCCACATAGTTGAATCCTAAGAGGGAAACTTAAGGAACAGCACCTAAGGTACTGTACATAAATTTTGTCCTATTATTATTATTATGCATTGTACTTTTTCTTATATCAGTAAAACTATCTTCTTCTCATCAAAAATAAAAATAAAAATAAAACTACTTTCTTTACTAAAAAAGCAAAACAAAACAAAAAAGACACATCACTATAATAATACCAATATGCTTGCAACTAGCTGGCATCAAGTGTTCCTCTAAAAAAATTATTAAAAAAAAAAAAAAAATGGCATAAGTTGTTGTGATTGGACTCGAACCCCTCACATACTAGTATAGTACTTGTAACTAGAGTGATCATAGTTACTTGGTATACGGCAATGTAGATTGAAAATTTTAATTATACTAAGTAGAAATTATTTTTGTCAAGAACTTTGTAACTCAATCGGTACTTCTAAATGTTTTTAACGAGATGTTTAGGGTTCAATCCCTCCTTCCCCATTAAAGTCCAACTCAAGTTCTTAATTTGAATTTATTTTCAAAATCCTATTTGATGATGCACAAAAAATCAGTAGACTGAATGCTCCGGGCGTCAATGGTCTGGTAATCACTTGAAAGGCCTGAAAAGAAAACACAATTAAAGGTGACCGGGGTGGACCGGCTAAAAACCCTCTGATACTTAAGTTAGTTTCTTACAAATTCTGGAATTTCAACTTTTTGAGAGTTGTCTAAAAAACTTATCCTTCATTTGATGTGAATGAGTGTTTATATAATGTGCTTTTGAAGTAGTTACTTGTCTTGTAACTTCCCCTATATTTGAGGAGGTCAAAAGGTTCAAGGTTAACTTCCTCAACCACTATAGGACTTAGAATATTTTACCGTTTTTTCTATAACTGTTGTTGGATGTTATGTAGGAAGTTATAGTGATGAACTAGGATCTTACTTGTGCCTTAAAATAATAGCATGTGGTTCAATTTATTGGTCTTTGTAGACAAATCTTTATGGAATTTTCCACGTGCAGCGGGTCGTCCAGGAGCCTCATGGATGACCCTTATGCTTATAGATAACCGTCCTTTTAAGGATGTTCATTCTCACCTCCTTGATCTAGACGACTTTTGTGGACGAGTTTGGAGTTGGTTCAATTTTCAACTCACCATCAGTTGCCCCTTTGTCCAAGGGTTTTCCAGAGCACCGTAAAATTTACAGCTGTTCTTTGGATGTGCCTTTACATTAGTTATTAAACGTCGTGCCACATGTCATGACCTCATTAGTAACTGGTCGTGTCGATTTACCTCTTCGAGGAATATGCCACGTGTCATTTTCTGATTGGTTGCGTCGTTTCAAATGCCGAAATTTACTGCTTATAATTAGCGAAATTCCTCTCCTACCCTTCACATTTCTCAAATTCTCTCCCTTGACATTCCACGTCTAGTGCCTTGTCTAGGAGTATTCTCACGTACTTAGTTTTCCTCCGTCTAGAGCCAAGTACTCTCTTTATCCTCGTTCTTAGGTTTTCAAATTTCAAAATGTCTGAAGTTGTTATCTCTTCATCTAGTAATAGTGTAGATAAGGCTATAGACGAGTATCATGACACCACTAGTTACAGTGATTCTAGTAGCCGTAGTAGTAGTAGCAGTAGTGGGAATACCATCGAAGCGGAATACACGTCTGGTGTTCTTGGGATTCCTTTAGGACGATGGCAGTCTTGGGGTCTTAGGCTGGTACCTCAACGAGTGTTCCTTCATCCAATCCCGTAGACGAGGTAGAAACTGTATATAGTTATGCTGTAGGTATCCCTTCCAAAATGAGTGAACAGAGACTCACCTCCCTTAGGGCTTAGTACCAAATTCCAGACGACCTTAACCCTAGGTTAGTCGTCCGTAGGGAGTGGTGCTGTAACCCTCATTTTGGGATAGGCATCTATGAGGCTTAACTCTTAGGGGGACTCAGGTTACCCCTTAATGCATTTGCTAGGGAATTGCTTACTAGGTTAGGTTTAGGGGTGTGTCAATTCAACCCTAATGCATGGAGACTGGTTGTGTCTGTGCAAGTTTTGTGGAGGGAAGTATTTGAAGGGGATCATCCTCTCACTGTGGACGAGTTCCTCTACTGTTACAAACCCTCAGAGATTAATCAATCCCTTGGATTTTATCAATTTACAGCTAGGGGTAGTGACTATAGATTGATTAAGTCATTGGTTACATCTGACAGAAACTGGAAAACGGAGTTTTTCTTCGTCTCTTGTTTCTGGTCTGGGCACCCTGTTAAGGTTGGCAAGGATTCATTTGCCTTATACATTGGAGAATTAGGCAACCTTCGTCCTGAGGGTGTGTTTCCCTTTCTCTTTTTTTTCTTTTTTTACCATTTATTTATAATAATCTAACCTTTTTCTCTCTTCTTTCTTTCAGCTATTAAACGACCATCTTTAAGTAAATTCCATCGCGATCGTGTCCATAGAGCTCGTCTATACGTTGACAGAAGCTTTCATTCGTTGGTGACCCTTCAACGTCTCGCCACGTGGGATCTTGGTCCTGAACCCTCTGTTGAAGCCCTAGCCCACAAGCTCACTATTAGCAACGTGAGTTTTACTTAGAAGTTATTTGAGTGTTATTTTACATTTCTTAGCTAATACTTCAATATTTTTCTTTTAGGGATGGCGACCATGAAGGAGAATAAAGGAAAGGAAGTGGTGGACGAGGCAAACAGGCCTGAAGCTCAATCTCAGCCTCGTCCAATTGTTGGGGACAAAAGAAAAAATTTGTCAAAGGCCATTAACTTGGGAAGTCTTCCAAGTCATCGTAAGGAAAAAAGGGCAAAACATAAGTCGTCCAAGCCTGGGGTGGTCAAACCTAGTCTCCCTATTATTCCTACTTCTTAGTAGCCGTTCGTCCGCATCCATGACGTGGATACTGAACTTGCCAAAGATCCCCTGTCCAAAATTACTACACCTGCCTTGTCTCAGCCTTCTCAAAGAACTCCTATGAACCTTCTGGAAAATAAAGACTTAGCTTGGGAGAGGTTTGAGTAAGCTGTGACTGGTGAGGTTGTGGCAGCGTGCTATGACATGTCCCTGAAAGAATTTGAGCACTCTGGTGTTCATAATCTTTTTAAGGTAATCACTTTTACCTCGTCTTGTCATAGTAACATATATATATATATATATATATAACAAAATTTTTAATCACTTGTGTAGGCCATGTCAAAGTTCATAGCTGCGTCCTGGCAAGCCATGGAGATGGGCAAGACGAGGATCCTACTTGAGACGAGGATCCAGGAGGTCAAAATGACTGCAAGGGGTGGGCTGAGGTGGCAGCCAAGGCTAAAGACGAGGCTAAGGAGCTGCAGAACTTAGTTGAGGAGCTTAGAGCTGATATTATAAAGAAGGATACTCGTCTTGACCACCTTCAAAAGAGGAATGACAAGCTGAGTATCCTTCTTAACAAGGTAAAAGAGGACGTGGTGGTGGAGTTCAAAGCCTCTAAACAGTATACTGATTTGCTGGACACCAACTACATAGCGGGCTTCGAAGATTTTCGCATGGATGCTATGGAAAACTTTCCTGAAGTGGACTTTAGCTCTATCAAGCTCAACCTTGGTGCTGCTACAAGCTCTCTCCTCCAAACGAGCTTCGAAGATATTAACATTGAGGATGATGCCACCACTTAACCTACCCAGGATGTTAAAGATGACCCCCCACAGTAAAGATAGAAAATTTTAATATTAGTTTCCCTTTGTCTTGTCTCTTTTTTTATGAGGTCCATTGTTTAGGGCCATTTAGAATTGTTCAAGTATATTTCACTCGTCCATATTACTTAGGACTAACTTTCAAACAGTTGCCTTTCAGGCTTTTATTTTATAAGGGTTTTTGGACAATGGCCGTTTACCCTTTTTTAAATTGTTGAATGAATGTTTATTTCCATCACTTCCTTCATTTACTGTTGAACGTATTATTGTATGGATGAACATTTTTTTTTTATTCACATCATTCATTGTATTGGTTTTTAAGTGTGGTTTGTCCACTCATAAGGGCATTTGTCTCGTCTATGACAAGAATTTCCTCGTTTAATATCTTCACCATTCTTTAAATTTTTGTAAGTATAACTTGTCTTACGAATGACATTGGTTCTACCAGCTTTATTCGTCTAAAGACTTAATAGCTAGTTTTATTTTTGTCCATGGGACTCACTTTTTAGGCAAGACGTCTTCAGCTTTTTACTCGTTCAAAGATTGAATTGTTTTGGCAGGGCTTACTTATCCATGGACTGAACATTTTTACGTGCGCATTTCCACGTCCATTAACTAGACGAATATGATTCAGGCTTTACCTTGTCCATTTTTTAGATGAATGTGCCTTTATTTGCTTTATTCCTATTTAAGGAAAGCTCAAGACCTTACCTCTCTGCATCCAGAGATTTTGCTCGTCTTAGGCCATTAGCCTTCTTGTGGATGGAATCATGAGATTTAGAAGTTCATACATCACATATATTGGAAATCCAAACTGTATATATATGTAACATAAACATCATCCACAAGCATGGCACATGCTTTAGAAGCCAGTGCCTTAGGGAATCAAGAATACATATAGATCGTCTAGGACTTTGTCCATAATGCATAGTTTAAAAACTAGTACACCTTTAAGGGATTAAAATACAACACATAGTGCTAATAAAGAACATATATGACAAAGCAAACATATGTAACCAAAAGCAACAAACTTTATTTTGTCCAGAGTGACAGCGGCTAGGATGACTTTGTCTATGATGCTCATCTAGGCTGACTCCTTATAGATAATATCTTCTCAAATGCTCGATATTTTAGGGGTGCTCCAGTTTTCTCCCATCTAGGGCTTCCAAGTAGCATGACCCTTGCCTTTTGCGATTAATAACCTTATAAGGTCCTTCCCAATTAGGTCCCAGTTTCCCATGGGTTAGATTTCTGGTTGTTAAGGAAACCCTTTTTAAGACGAGGTCTCCAATGTTAAAACGCTTGAGTTTGACCATTGCATCATATTGTCGAGCCATAAGATTTTTATACCTTGCAGTCCTTTGCTCTACATTCATTCTTACTTCATATATCAGATCAAGGTTGAGGAGAAGTTGTTCCTTATTATCCTCATCCTAATACTTCATCACCCTGTGGTTCGCCATGTGGACTTTTGCAGGTATCACTGCTTCACTTCCATAAGCTAGCTTGAAGGGAGTTTCCCTTGTGGGGGTCCTCACAGTCATCCTGTAAGCCCATAAAACTCCTGGTAGCTCGTCTGGCCATACGCCCTTTGTCTCCTCAAACCGAGTCTTGATGATTTTCAACAAGGATCGCTTGCCACTTCTGCTTGACCATTTGCTTGTGGGTGGGAGGGTGAAGAGTAATGATTCTTGATTTCAAATTGCTTGCAAAAGTCCTGAAAAAATGTGTTATCAAATTGTCATCCATTGTTTGATATCAACACTTTAGACACCCCAAACCCGCATATAATGTTCTTCCAGATAAAGTTCTTGACATTCTGCTATGTGATCTTAGCTAGGGGTTCTGCTTCCCCTCACTAAGTGAAGTAGTCAATCCCTACTACTAAAAACTTCATCTACTTGGTTCCAAGTGGAAAGAGACCCAAGATATCCAATCCCCATTGTACAAAAGGTCACGGAGTCATCATCAGGGTGAGATACTCTGATGGCAGCCTGGGGATGTTGCTGAAGCGTTGACATTGGTTACATACCTTGACGTAATCCTTTGCGTCTGCTTGAATAGTTGGCTAGTAGTAACCTACACAGATGACTTTATGAACTAGTGTTCTTGCTCCTAAGTGGTTTACACATGCTCCTTCATTAACTTCCCTCAATACATAGTTTGATTCGTCTGGAGCTAAGCACCTTAAGTAAGGCTGAGAAAAACCTCTTTTATATAGTACCTTGTCTATGAGAACATACTTGGCAGCTTTGATACTCAATCTTCTGGCCTCATCCTTGTCCTCCAGAAATCTACCATCTTTGAGATAAATTAATATTGGAGTCATCTAATTTTCTTCACCCTCAACCTGCTGTATCTTCAAAAGATTTATGCTTGGCATGTATTGGACTTTGTCATACTCGTCCATGGCCCCTCCTACCGAAGCTACTTTTTCCAAAACGTCTGCCTCCATGTTTTCCTCCCTCGAAAGTTGAACAAAATTGGCTTCTTTAAATTTTTTGACAAACTGCTTCACCCTGCTTAGATACTTCTTCATTTGATCTTCCTTAACTTCACACATGTCATTCACTTGATTAATAATCAACTGTGAATCTCCTTGGATGACTACTGACTCCGCCCTTAAGGACTTAGCCAATTCTAATCCTTTAAGGAGTGCTTCATATTTTGCTTCATTATTGGTGGTTTGGTATTGTAGACGAGCTGCATATTTCAACTTATCTCCTTCTGGGGATTTAAGTATAACTCCAATTCCTCCAGTATATAACATGGATGAGCCATCAACATTGACGACCCAACTCTGAGCTTCGTCCATCCAGTCTTGCTCATCTTGGTTAGAAGTGAACTCCGCAATGAAATCCGCCAATACTTGAGCTTTTATCGCGTTCCTTGGTTGGTACTTGACATCAAACTCGCTGAGTTCTATGGCCTATTGGATTAGTCGTCTCGCGGCTTCCAATTTGTTCATTACCTTCTTTAGTGGATGGTCTGTCAAGACATTTATGACATGAGTCTGAAAGTAATGCCTTAACTTTCTAAAAGCCATGACCAAAGCAAATGCTAACTTTTCCATCATTGGGTATCGTCCTTCAACCCCTCTTAAATCTTGGCTTGTGCAATAAACCGGCTTCTAAATCTTTCCTTCTTCTCTAACCAACGCTGAGCTCACTGTATGCAGGGACACCGTCAAATACAAATATAGTTCCTCACCTGGTATAGACGGGTTCATTAAAGGAGCTGCTGTGAGGTAGGCCTTGAGGTTTTGAAAGGCCTTTTGACTCGTCTGTGTTAGGATTTGTGTCCTAGAATCCTATTGTATGATATTATGTATTATATTATGTATGACATGATGTATGACTTAATATTGTAATTAATAAAGTTGTTTTATTATTATCTGAAATAATAGTAACATGAATATTTGGACATTATCATATAGTCCATGAGATGTATAGTATGTGATTTAGTCATAGAAAATATAAGTCACAAGTTTTTTGTAAACTTTGAATTTTAGTTCGTAGTCAGTGATGAAATTGGGCATTTCATCTGCGAAGACTATAACATATCAACTAAGATGATTTGTCTTGATCATGGAAGTGAATATTCTAGTTGATATATTGATATGTTTTAAGAGTTAAGATATATTGAACTGGACCGCTGTGAGATTTATTATTCTCTTAACGATTGTCAATTGAATAATAAATCTCACGACTTATATTTACATGAACTCTTAATCCTGAGAGAATAATGAACCTGATCATGAAATGTAGGTTATTTTGATATATTAGGAGTGAGATCTAAAGTAACAGTCAAAACCTCAGTATGTTGGGCAGCCACATTTAGTGTTGATGAAACATATATTTTTAAGATGGAATTCATAATCTCTTAACGGAGATACAAAATATTCCATTGAGATAAGTTTAATGGGTTTGTTATTAAGAGAGTTAGGCCTAACCACTTTGGTAAGAAATTACTAAAGTATATATTTATAAAATTAAATTTCATAAATATATAATGTATAACTTAAAAGGATTAAACCGAGTACTCAAAGATTAAGATATAGTAATCTACAAAGTGGCAGTCTTCATTCATGATTTTGTATTACTATGAATATTTTATAAAGGAGTTGCATGTACAATAAAGTTTTGGAATATAATTTATTAATAAGGCCTAGAGTGCAATTATATTTATATAGTGGTATTAAATATAACTAATGGTATCTTTGAACTTGTTAAGAGTTGACAGAAAAAAGCCTAAGGCCCATTGGAGCTAGTGTCTTATTTGTTCCCTTTTGGTCCCATTCCAAGCCACATACTAAAGCCTAATTGGAAATGCCTAAAAGGCTGGCCCAATTAGATAATCAGTTATAAGGAGAGAAACATACAAAATTTTGTAAGCAAAAAACACATTTTAGTCCCTACATTTTCAGGCGATTCCCATTTTAGTCCCTACATTTTATTGTTACCGCTTTTAGTCCCTATCTTGAAAAAAGCTTCCCATTTTAGTCCCTGCCGTTACATTAGAGACAGAAAATGCACACGTGACAAACAGAAAAAATTAAAAATATTAAAATAATGCCCACTATGTCCACGTGGCTTTCCACGTCAGCCACTAAATTTTTAAAAAAAAAAACTAAATAAAAAAAATTAAAAACAGAAATAAAAATCAAACCCAGCAAGAACAATATGAACAAAACACAAACCCAGCAAGAACAAGATCAACAAAACAGAAACCCAGCAAATTTAAAACCCAAAAAATTAAATTCAAACCCCCACACCACCAAAACATCAAACAAAAAAATCAAATCCAGATTTTCGGCCCCAAAACTCAAAACTCAAAACCCAAATTTTCTTATACTTTCTGAGAAACCAAACACAAACCTCAGATCCAAACCATAGAGTTGAAATCAAATCACCTCCAACCTCAGATTCAAAACTATCAAACCCAAACAGAATCAACCTCACCTGACAACAAAACCATCTCCTCTCTTAGCCAACGCTGCTTTCCAAAAGCAAAAGCAATTACCAAAATTAATTTCGAACTAGTGTAATTCCGAAACAGAGGAAGCTAGTGAAGCTACTAATGTTTGAGCGCTTGGCTCAATTCCTCAGACACGTTTTCTGCCCTCGTGGTGCCTTTTCATTACTCGCCAACAAAAGCTTTTGCTATTTCAAGAATGGTAACCTTGTACACCCACACACACCATAGCACCATGGATTTCCATACTTGTCAACCATGGTTTAGGCCCCACAATGAGTTTAAATAATTTTTGTGATTCTGATATTGCCACTGATCTAGAAGTGTACTAGCTTGTGATTTCTATGTTATTTAAATGATACAAGGCATACATTTCTAGCATTTCTAGCCTGCAAAGTTTTGAATTTTGGTTTTTCTTCTTGATTTGCCATGTGGGTCTAGTGTGTTATAAGCTCACCGTCATTCAAAGCTTAGGAATTCAATGAATTTCCCCTAGGTAGACCCTAGCGTCAGATAAATGAAAAGAAAAGGCATCTTCTTTTTTTTTTTTTTTTTTTTTTTTTTTTTTTTTTTTGTGCTGGGTATTTGAACAATTGACCCAATTGGAAAATTTGTGATGTTTTGATGTAATTTGGGGTGGACCGGTGGTTTTGGTGGTGTATGGGTTTGAATTTAATTTTTTGGGTTTTAAATTTGCTGGGTTTGTGTTTTGTTGATCTTGTTCTTGCTGGGTTTGTATTTTTATTTCTGTTTTTAATTTTTTTTATTTAGTTAATTTTTTTTTTTAATTTAGTGGCTGACGTGGAAAGCCAAGTGGACACAGTGGGCATTATTTTAATATTTTTAATTTTTTCCGTTTGCCACACGTGCATTTTCCGTCTCTAATGTAACGGCAAGGACTAAAACGGGAAACGTTTTTCAAGATAGGGACTAAAAGCGGTAAAAATAAAATGTAGGGACTAAAATGGGAATCGCTTGAAAATGTAGGGACTAAAATGTGCTTTTCGCCAATTTTGTAACGATCACAAGTGCATGAATTAGTATGTATGTGAATGTAGGACACTCTCACATTCTCTCTAGAACATACACATATCACTGATTGAGAGACCACACATCTTGGGCATTAGTGGAATTGGAGTGAAGATTGAAAGTGTTCTCGAGAACTTCTGATATTTGGTTTTGAAATTCACCGCACCAAGGTTCACTCTCTTATTCTATATTCTGAAACTTATATAGTGCATGTTATCAATTGCGAATGAAGTAGATCCGTTAATTTTTCGCTGCGTACACGTATTTTTCCAACATTCCATCCATTCAAATGCCTTCTTAAGAACGTTAAAAAATGGCAAGCAATTATCAGTAGCTTTAAAGACAAACCTATTAAGGGCAGCAACTCGTCCAGTGAGGGATTGGACTTCCTTGATGTTCCTTGGTGGTTCCATATTCAGTATTGCCTGAATTTAATCGAGTTTCGCCTCAATTCCCCTATGAGAAACCATGAACCCGAGAAACTTACCAGACGAGACTCCGAAAGCACACTTGCTCAGATTCAACTTCATGTTATATCATCTAAGCATATCAAAAGTCTCCTGAAAGTCGTCCAGATGCTTATCTTCGTCTAGGCTCTTTACCAACATATCATCTACGTAAACTTCTATATTCCGTCCAATCTATGGACGAAACATATGGTTCACCAACCCTTAATAAGTTGCCCCCGCATTCTTCAACCCGAAGCGCATCACCTCGTAACAAAACAGGCCTTGACTAGTGATGAAGGATGTCTTCTCTTGATCCGCCTCGTCCATCGTTATCTGGTTGTAACTTGAGAAGACATCCATGAAACTCATCAGTTTATGACTCGCTGTTGAGTCCACCAACTGATCAATACGCAACAATGGATACCTATCCTTGAGGCAAGCCTTGTTCAGATCGGTGAAGTCCACGCACATCCTCCATTTGCCATTAACCTTCTTGACCATCACCATATTAGCCAACTAGTCCGGTTAATAAACTTCCCGGATAAACTTTGCTATATTTAGCTTTTGAACTTCTTCTTTAATGACATTGTCTCGTTCAGGGGCAAATACTTTTTTCTTTTGACGCACAGGCTTGGAGGAGGGATATACGTTTAGACGATAGGTAATAACACTAGGGTCGATATCTGGCATGTCTTCGTGACTCCATGCAAATACATCAATGCTCTTCTTTAAGAAATGGATAAGGTCTTGCTTCGTCTTGTTTTCCATACTTGCTCCAACCCTTGTATACTTCTCAAGGTTATTCTCGTCCAAAGGACTGTCTTCCAGCACTTCGGTGGACTCTGCAACAACTCTCCTCTCCTTAATGCTAATTGTCTGAACGTGCTCATCCATAGCCAACATGGCCAAATAACATTCTCTCGCTGCTAACTGATCTCCTTGCACTTGCACTATCCCGTACTTTGTAGAGAATTTGACTGACAGGTGGTAGGTAGACGTTATTGCCTTTCAACTGTTTAAAGTTGGTCTTCCAATTATGGCATTGTATGACGACGAACAGTCCATGACAAGAAAATTTACTTCTTTGGTTATCTGTTGCAGATATGCTCCTACCACCACAAGCAACGTAATAGTACCCATGGGCTGCACTTTCATCCCTCCAAATCCTACAAAGGGTGAATTCACTAGACGAAGTTGATCTCGTCCAAGTCTCATTTGCTAAAAAGCAAGGTAATATAAGATGTCTGCCAAACTCCCATTGTCTACCAACACATTTCTGGTTGTATAATCAGCAATAAGCAAAGTAATGATGATTGCGTCGTCATATGGGTGGTGAACCCTTTCAGTATCCTCGTTCGTGAACCTAATAGCTTGCTCGTCCATTTGCCTCGTCCTTGGGGATCGTCCTGAAAGTTGAACGTTTTGCACTACCTTCAGGTACGTCTTCCTTGACTTAGAAAACTATCCTGTCGAGGTCCCTCCTATGATGACTCTTATTTCTCCAAGTGGGGGTCGTGACGGTTCCTCTAGCTTTTGCTTCAGCTTCTTATCTTTGTGATCTCGTCCAAGGAAATTTCTCAATTTTCCTTATCTGATGAGATTTTCTATCTGCTGCTTCAAATCAAAACACTCGTTCGTGTCATGCCTATGGTCTTTGTGGAAGCGGTAATTCTTGTTCCTATTGGGCTTGTTGGGATCTCCCTTCACTTTTTTCTAGTCATTTCAAGGAAGGATCATCCTTTATTTGCATAAGCACTTGTTCAAGTGGCATGTTCAAGGGTGTGTAGTGCTGACTTCGTGCTGAAGAACTTGCCTTCTTGTTGTCTCGGTCTTTCTTCTCTCTCATCCATGCTTTCTTTGGAGGAGGACCTTGCTCAGGATGGCGCGGGAGGTCTGCTTCCATTCGTTCAGCTCTCTTCCTCTTATTAACTATAATTGCATCTTCTGCATTCATGAAGTTTTGGGCTGAATGGAGGAGTTCGGCCATAGTTTGAGGCTCTTGCTCATAAAGCTTATGGATGAATAAATCAGAGTTAACTCCATTATGGAAGGCTGCCAATAACAACTTGTTGTCCATCTTGTCCACTGTTAGGGTTTTCCTATTGAAACAAGTAATGAAGGACCGCAAGCTTTCATTTTCCCCTTGCTCTATGGTTAGCAGGCTAGACGAGGAACGTTTATGTCTTTGTCCTTCGATAAAATTGTTGACAAACAGTTTACTCAATTTTTTGAAAAAACTCACAGTATTTGGAGGTATCTTGCTGAACCATACTCGTGCTGGCCCTTTGAGAGTAGTAGGGAAGACCTTGCACATAATCTCGTATGGAACCCCTTAAAGGTGCTTCGTAGTCTTGAAAGTAGCAATATGATCAAAAGGGTCGTGCGTTTCATCATATGAGTCCAAGGAAGGCATCTTGAACTTAGGAGGCAAGGGGTGACTGTTGATGGAAGCTGTGAAAGGGGAGTCTATTCGATGAACTAAATCATCTACAGGATTCGCCCTTCTCATGTTCTCCCTCATCTCATCCATGACCTTCCTCATTTGGTCCATCTCCCTCTCCAAGTGTGGCACCCTTCGTGAAGCGGTACCCCTTGACTGGCTTTCGGGCTCAGCATTTCCTATTCTATCTTCTTGACTCTGAGCTTGTCGTTCCTCATATCTTTCATGGAACTGTCTTTTTAAACTAATCTCCCCAGTCAACTCTTGATTCTGAAGGGTTAATTCCGCCATAGCGGCTGCCATGGATTGTACATGTTGGATGGAAGGCGGTTGCGTGACAGGCGTTGATTGTCGATTACGGTGGGGATTACTAGAGGCATCCTTACTCTCCTTGTGGCCTCGACTAGTGGCCCTTGATCTTGTTCGAACCATGTAGTCTTTTTTCGGAGAAAGATAAACTGCAAAAATAATCTTTCCCACAAACAGTGCCAACTAATTATGCACAGAAAATCAGTAGACTGAATGCTTCGGGAGTCAATGGTCTGGTAATCACTTGAAAGGCCTAAAAGGAAAACACAATCAAAGGTGACCAGGGTGGACTGGCCAAGAACCCTCTGATATTTAAGTTAGTTTCTCACAAATTCTGGAATTCCAACTTTTTGGGAGTTGTCTCAAAAACATACCCTTCATTTGATGTGAATGGGTGTTTATATAGTGTGCTCGTGAAGCGGTTACTTGTCTTGTAACTTCCCCTATATTTGAGGAGGTCAGAGGGTTCAAGGTTAATTTCCTCAACCGCTATAGGAGTTAGAATATTTTACCATTTTTTCTATATCTGTCGTTGGAAGTGATGAACCAGGATCTTACTTGTTCCTTAAAATAATAGCATGTGGTTCAATTTATTGGTCCTTGTAGACAAATCTTTATGGAATTTTCCACGTGCCGCGGGTCGTCCAGGAGCCTCATGGATGACCCTTATGCTTATAGACAATCGTCCTTTTAAGGATGTTCATTCTCATCTCCTTGATCTGGACGACTCTTATGGACGAATTTGGAGTTGGTTCAATTCTCATCTCACCATCACTATTAAATAACAATTAACTATATAATCCATAAAATTGTGAAATTTGGTTATACTACATAGAATTTAGTCTTAAATGATTTGATTTTTTAATAGGGAGCCTTAAGAAAAATTTCATAATAATTGATGTTGTTTGGTCAAGAAGAAAGCAAACCTTGCTTTATTTAGTAGTTCTCCCTCAATAAAATTCCAACCCCCCCCCCCCCCCCCCTCTCACCACCTCTTTTTTGATGGGTAGATGGCAAGGATGGGGGGAGGGGTGAAGCCACAAACACAATGGTCGAGCCAAAAAAAATTCAAGTAGAACCAATCTAAATATATTAATAATTTTTAAATCCATGAAATAACACTTATGTATAAAAAAAAAAATACATTTAGTTGGTTTTATATTATTCAAAACCAATATTTTTACTTTCATTTTTCCACCCTCCCATGAAAGTTATTATGACTTTTGAGTAGAGTTTGTGGTATGCCTTTATTTTAGAACCTCTTTTTCTCTTCCTTATACGTGTGTGTATGTGTTTGTTTCTAATATATATATATATATATATAATTTTTTCTTTCATTAAACATATATTTTTTGAAAAGTATCAATTAAACATTTTAAATCAAGGGTTTTCTCTTAAATAAATTGAAGATTACAAATTCGATCACAACAATGATTTTTGTAAATATAAAATATGGACACATCAATTGATTTCAAATAAATAAATAATAAATGTCACTTTTATAATAATGACACAAGCTAAATAGATTTTTTTTTTTTTTTTTTTTTTTTTATGGATGAAAATGTATGACATGTCCCTAAATTTTAACATAAATATTATAGAATCTTTTCTCCAGGTGAAAAAAAAAAAAAAATCATGCATATATCCCTAACTCTCTAATGCTTTGTTTATTTCAATGGAAAATCTTGTGTAAAGACAGTTTTCCGTATTTTCTAGTGTTTGGTAGTGTGAGGACTAAAAAGAAAAAGAGAGTAAAGGCCCAAGCCCACTTAGAATAGTGGGATGTACCCCTCAGACTTGGCCCAAATCAATGAAATTTATAAGAGATGGGAAAAAACAACAACAATGAGCTCTGCCCGAGGACACTAATGTTTAAGAATTAGACTTATATTCAAGAAATGAATAAGTATCAAGCTTTACACAAAGGCTCCCGAGGGAGCAGGGTTCATCTGGAAACTAACACTATTCCCTTTTCTTCTCCAATACACTTCCCCCTGTTTCTTTTTCTCTCTCTCACCCCCACTATTCTGGTGCTCTTTCCTTTCATTATATAGCTCCCTTCCATCACATCTTCATCATCCATTTCTACCTAATCCCCCTCCTTTTCTGACACTTGTTACCTTTCACATCTGGAGAAGATGGTGGCAGGAACTTGCTTAGCTATGACCTATACTGCTCAAGTCACCTCCTCATTAATGCGACTGATAAAGCTGTTGTCCCAATTAATGCATATGCAACAGGCTACTCCAGGCCTAAAGCTTCCCTATTGCCCACTGTCTACCACTCTCTTTAGATCCTAACTCCCCATCCTTGGGCGGCTTCTTCCCTTGGGCCCGTGACTTACAGTACCTTCACGTCATTACTACGACCCCTCAACTTTCCCCCTCGGTCCTCAGGCCAATATTACGACCCTTCAGCTCCATCCTCGGTCCTCTGGTACCCATAGGTAGTATTAAACAAAATGAGTCAAAGTAAAACTATTTTTAGTCAATATAAAAATGTATGGCTTATTTTTAAAGATTGTTTTTCAATAATTTTTTTTTGAAAAACAACTCTATCTCACATGAAGTTTTTTATTTTATTTTATTATTATTATTATTATTTAAAGAGTTTCAACATATGGTATCCGCTTTTGATGATAGTTCTTTATCATCAGGCCAAGACACCAATCGATTTTTTGTGTAGGAAGGGATTGAACCCCAAATCTCTTATTCAACAATCAAAGACTTTACCAGTTGAGCTAATTGTAACCCACCACAAAAAGCTAAATAAGGTTTTTACCAAATGTTAAGATCATTTTTCAACTTATTTAAGGTTTCTACCAAACATAGGAAAATAAGATAGTTTTATAGAAAATGCTTTTTGGAAAATGACTTATTTACTAAATAGATTTACTTTTTTTTAAAATGAGTATATGCTTTTAATACTCCTAAAGTTGATGAGTAATATATGGTAAAAATGTGTACATTAAAAGAAAAAAAAAATGCTAACCTGTCATAATTTACAATTTGAAAATTTTTTTTCAATGGCTCATGTGTTAGGAGTAAGCTAATTTGGAAATGTTATGAAATTTTGTTGTGTCTCTAGAAGGACTTAAAGAGAGAAAGAGAGAGAGAGAGAGAGAGAGAGATGAAGGTCTGTATAATTTAATTTATTTATTTATAAAATGAAAGGGGCATTATATAAAACTTTGACATATATTTTTTTGTTCTTAATAAATAACGGGGGAGGGGGAGAATTTCCCTTCACCATTGCATATACATGGAGTACAATAAAAAATATCATAATCATTAGACTATCACTCGAGGGATCCTCAAGAAAGTTGTTGATAATAATCGTTAGAATTGCAAAAAAGTGCATTCGTGATTTTACACTGCATTTGAAAATGGATAAAAAAAAAAGAAAGAAATGAAAGGTTTTTTTTTAAGAAAAGAAAGGAAGGAAAGTTAGAGGGAAGAATTAGGTCTTTATCGTTTGGTCATAGGAGAGAAGAGAAATAAGAAGGAAAATAATACAACCTGGTCCACATTTTAATTTCCACCCAAGTTGGGCAGAAATGGAAGCAGACGCAAAGCTTGACTTTCAATGATTATAAAATTACATATTTTGCACATCAATTTTCATCCCACTTTCCATTTTATCACGGTAAAAAGAAAAAAAAAAAAAAAAAAAGAATATTTTTCATTCCACTTTCCTTTTCGCTTGCAAACCAAAAAATGGAAAGAGAAATAATTTTTCTCCTTTTCTATTCTTCTTCCCTTTCTATTTCCAAATACGTATAATAAAAGAATATAAATATTTTATTTTCCTGTACTCTTTTCGCTTCCTTTTTTGTCTCTCAATTTCAATCAAACAATCAAACAAGTGGGTTTCAAACTTTTCGTTAGCTTAATTGATAAATTGGTAAAATCTATGATGATTGAGTAAGAAATTTGAAATTTCTGCCTATACCAAAAACCGATTGATATCTTATTCTGATGATCATCAGAAGTGAATGTCAAAAAAAAAAAAAAAAAAAAAAAAAAAAAAAAAAGAAAAGAAAAGAAAAGAAAAGAAAGAAAGCTTCAACCAAACAAACTATTAAAGATGGCCACGACAAATTGCCAAATCCAGTAAGTTTGACAGAATTAATAATAGGTAAGGAAGAATGTGCTACGAAGGAATATTCCCAGTATTGTTTATTCGAAAGCAATCAGCCAGTGAAAACAAATTGAGGCACATGCTTCGTTATGTGATTGACTTCCCAGTTCCCAGCCATATAGGCTTCCTTTTTGAACCGCAAGCCAAGGTATAGCATGTCCTAGAGTTCAGTGTAACTTGTCTTAGAGTTCAGTGCATTTCTATGATATTTTCGAATGCTTCTTTCTTACGTCAACAAGTGAGTAATTATACTAGTATACAACTGGAGCGAGGCTAGTAACTTTGGAGTGACGGCAAAATCTGAGAAAGTGCATTTTTGCTTAACGTAGTGAATTAGAATGTATTGTATGATTAAAAGAAAAACGAGGAATAGGGGAATAGCTAGGGATCCACAACCATATATATAAATTGTAACTTGAAAGGCTCTCCTATATCTTAATGCATGTTAGTCCAAAGGCCAGTTTGTACTTATCAAATCATTGTTTGCATGATAAATTATCCACAAATAATAATAATAATAATAATAATAATAATAATAATAATAATCATGGTTTTGCATGATAAATTGAGTTGTGCATGGTACTCCTGGAAAAGGACTTAAAATCTCATGAAACTAATTGCAAACAATAATTACTCCCCAACCAAAAAAAAAAAAAAACTAATAAACCTTTAATTAATTGTGACTAACTTGTAACCCTATGCATATCAGAGCCGGTCCTAGGCTTAGGCCACTTAGACAATCGCCTAGAGCCCCCTGCTAAAGAAAGCCCCCAAATTTTGGAGCAAAAATTGAGAGATATATATATATATATACATATTTTTCTTTTTTTGAGATATAGGAAAAAAAATTAGTTTTATATTTTCCTTCTACTTTTAAGAAGTATCAAAGAATTGAGTAATGTTAGAGATATTACAATTTTAAATACATAGGGTTTACAAATATGTGTCATTAATTACAAAAAATAATTTAGATAGTAAAATACTGTAAATACTATAAATTTTACTTTAAAACCTTTATACAAATTGATTGGATAATTAATATGAATTGTAGACGTAAACAACCTATTAAATGAATTTTTAAATTACTTAGTGATACATCTTTATAAGCATCATGTTGTAAAATTTATAATATCCCTAACATCATTCATTCAAATACTAGTTTATTATATTTTTGAAGTGTCATTAATCACATTCATTGCTACAACATTTGTATGTTTTTTTAGTAAACTTTGTTATAGTTTTAGCATTTCTTAAAATTAAAAAAAAAAAAAAAAACATATTACAAGATAAAAAGAATGTATTTTTGTTATATAAAAATTATGATATTGAAAACTAGTTAAATATTATTTAATTAATAACAAAAAAGACCATATTTAAATATATCGCCTTAGGCCTCAAAGTTTGTTGGGCCACCCCTAATGCATATGCATGGATATATTTAAAGATAGACAATAAGATGCATAATATAATTCCTATATATATAATTTAAATATTATTGATAGTCATTTTTATATCTTGTTAACTCTTTAAAAAAATGTGTAAGGATATTATTAGGTATAAAATGTAAATTGTCCATGTTATTTTTTTTTTTTAATTATGGGAAGCACTTTTTTTTTTCAATTCATTTATTCTAGACTCTTTAGTTTTTGTACTTAATAACTCACTTGGATGAATATTTATGACGTGGTCCCACATTTGATTCTAAAATTAAGAAATAAAACTCTTTAAGATTAAATAACTTAGAATACATGGCGCAAAATTGGAACTCTAATTTAAAATTCTAATTTGAGTTTGTTTTAGTTTCACCTATTTTATATATATAGATTAGTCATAACCCCACCCATGTCAATGTGGCCATATTAATGATGAGAAGGTACCACTTCTCCTCTTAAAACAAGAGGTTTAAAATTCAACTTGTGGGCAAATACTTGAGGGGTTAGCTACCTAATTTTGCATCTCTCACTAGAATTTTGATAATATAAAACAATAAGGTTGAAACTGAGCACTAACTCTTTTTTCTCCTCGAATATTTTCATTCACACCACCATTTAATCCAATAGTTTTCCTGTTTTTAGAGTAAAAGAAAGAAAATTGGTGTTTTTTGCTTATACTATTTGACTATAAATATTAGTCGGTGATTAATTTTTATTTATTAAACAATTAAAGCTCATTCACTATGTGTGTGTATATATATATATATGTATATATATGTTGCATATTCTTAGGTACAAATAGTCAAAGGCACCTATGGTCTTTTTTTCATGGGGGGATAAGTGATGGGTAGGGTCACTTTCTCTTCTATTTTACTGATGGCTAGGTTAGGTACCTATTGAATCCGCAAGATCTGTTAAGAGATCGGCAATCGCTTTTGCACTCTCAAAAAGAAAATGTTTATGTGTCCCTCAATGAAAATAAAGGCACTTTTGGGGACCCATTCTCTCTGACAATGTTTCAGTTTCATACGGAGGTACTAATCCGAGGCTTTTATTAATAATAAAAATTAAAACAAATACTTAATTTTACATCTTCTTATTAGATATGAATTTCGAGAAATGCAATATTAAATTTTTTTTTTTTTTTTATATTTTTCATACTTGTAAATTTAAAAAAAAAGATAAAAAATTAATAACTATGTTATCAACGAAATGTTTAAATTTTAAATTTTTTTAGTATAAAATTATGAATAAAAAATAAGTTTATGAATCGAACAGTAAATAATATTTGATTAATACAAAATTTAACATGTATATTAATTAATAATATAAAGATTGTGCAATCCTACAGTTAGATTTTCAAAATATGTAATCATGGTAATTTTGTTTAGTGAAAGTTGTAGGAAAATGAGTTATTTTCCAAAAAAAATATTTTCTATAAAATTATCTCATTTTTCTATTTTCGGTAGTAACTTTAAATGAGTTTAAAAATAATCTCCTAACTTCCCTTATTTGGCTTAAAAAAAAAAATGGAAACCAATCTCTAAAAACTAGCCTCATCACATGCGCTTTGTGCATGCGATGAGACACTTTTTTATTTTTTATTTTGGGTTTAGTGTAATAATGTTTAAATGTGAGATAGAAGTAGTGTCTAAATTGTCATTTTTTTTCCTAATTAGTTATTTTTTTAAAAAAAATTTATTGAAGACAAAGGTAAAGTAAAGTGGAATAATGTTTAAAAGTGAGATAGAAATAGTGTCTTAATTTTTAAGATTTTTCTCTACGTGAGAGTTAATAAAAGTTTGAAATTTTGAATTTAAAATAAAAAGTGAAAATTCATATTGGAGAATAGAAAGGAAAATAAAAAGGCTAAAATTTAGGAACTTTTTTAAAAAATAGTAAATTACCTTTTTAATCAGTTTGTCTTTTTAATTTAAAATTATTTAACTAAAAGATAGTTATTATTTTAGAAAGTTTAAGAATTTGTGTGAGGATATTTTAGTACACAAAATGATGAAATCCAAATAAGGAATCTTGTTATTAATTAATAGTATAGAAGTTAAGTCATACTTTTAATATTGAACAAAAATAATATCCCTCTAACTCATTTTTTCTGATGTTATCAATTATTGAAAAATACAAAAAATTATATTTACGCAAGATTTTTCATTTAAACAAACGATGGTAAGTACAACCAAACTTTGTATATATAAAAAAAAGATTAAATTAAATTAAATGTCCTTATCCCATTAGCCACAACGTTTCGTTTCATGTGTGGCTAGCACCTAAAATCATAGCGAAAGGGCTCTCTCTTTCTAGTTTACGCGCTTGGGTAACTTCGAAAATTGGCCCCCACAATTAGGTTGGATTTTTTTCGCCTCTCTCCAATCTCTTTCCACCTTCTAGAATAAAGTTGACCAACTCCTTATTCATATTCATAAACCTCTATTCAAACTTTAATAAAACGTAATATAAGTTATATAACGACATCTTAGGACCATGTGGCTTGCTTACAGCAGATTAGCAATTAAGTTATTTACGTAACTCCAAAAGAAAGCGCTGTGCGTAGCCGTAGTCCCCTTGTATAAAAAAAAAAAAAAAATGATTATTGGGATTCGGGAATTTGAAAGAGCCTCAAGCCATTTTATAATTCAAAGATCACACTTTTCTTTGATTGCGATAACATAATTCATAAAATAATAAAGAGAGAGAGAAGAAGCTTAAAATTATAGTGTCGGTCCGTTTTTTTAAGACAAAATATAGTGTCGGTCCAGAGAATTATACACCAACTCGTTTTTTTTTTTGGTCAACTACACCAACTTGTTACGTATACTCTTTAGTACTCCTTTGTTCTTTTATAGTAAATATTTTTCTTAAAGAACTTTAGGAAGCATGATCTATTCTTCTACATGTAAAACTATTTCTATATGGGTAATGTAAAAAAACAATAATTATAGAACGGAGTTTAAAGGCAAATATCATGAAATAGATACTATAGAGTGGATACAAAAAGTAATTGTCATGTGAACGGATATTCTTAGGGTAATTATTAATAAACTATTTTAAAAAAAATTTACACTACCTTTATAGAAAATATAAAAAACTGTCAAAAAAATTAATTACTTGTTTTTTCTTTTTCCATAAAAAGTTTTTAAAAATATATCATAAACCAGTACTTTTAGGATATCCATTAACTTTTTCCAAAAAATAATTACTATGGAACATATCTCATAAGTTGAAATTCTATTGTATTTATAAATAAATAAATAAAAAACTATTTTTGAGAGGTATTATCTATCTATAAAAATATTAATACACCCATTTATTTATTTCAATT
Source organism: Quercus gilva (assembly GCA_023621385.1). NCBI lineage: Eukaryota > Viridiplantae > Streptophyta > Magnoliopsida > Fagales > Fagaceae > Quercus > Quercus gilva. Next base: position 17,420,278 of record CM042474.1, read on the forward strand.
TGTTTTCACCATTCTCTGCAAAAAAAAAAAAAAATCACCATAAACAGAAAAAGAAAATGAAATAGGATATATATATATATATATATGTACCACGAGGTTAATTAATAATTATCAGTTTTTTATTTGTAATAGGAAAATTTTAGTGACACCCAAAATTACGTCCAAATCCACAACAAGTTTATATGTGAATTTGTTATTGGTGCACGAAATCCACTTCTTGGCTGTATTTGGTCAAATGAAAATTGATTTTTGGAAAATATTTTTCACATTTATGGTTGTTTGGGGCGACGAAAAATTTTGGTTAACGAAAATTGTTTTCCAGGTATAATAAAGGCACTTATAGCAGAAAAAGATAAAAATAGTTAGTTTTAATTAAGTCCCATTTAACATTCATTCAAACATGAATATAAATTCTTTAAAAAGAAAATAAGTAAAAAGTTTTTTTTTTTTTTGTTTAAAGAAGCATATCCTCATCAACAACAGGTCTATGTACACAATAATTTTTACTATTGTTTTTCATTATTATTATTATTATTATTATTTATAGTTTAAATATATTACAAAAAAATTATAGTTTAAATAAAGTCCCGTATAACATTCATTCAAACATGGATATAAAATCTTCAAAAAGAAAATAAGTAAATTTTTTTTTTTTTTTTTTTTTTAAAGAAGCATATCCTCATCAACAACAGGTCTATATACACAATAATTTTCACTATTGTTTTTCATAACTATTAAGGTAGCTGGATTATAGAATGTTTTATATTTCCATAAATAATACTAATTATTATTATTATTAATAATGATAATAATAATTATAGTTTTAATTAAGTCTCATATAACATTCATTCAAACATGGATATAAAATCTTTAAAAAGAAACTAAGTAAAAAGTTTTTTTTTTTTTTTGAAGCATATCCTCATCAACCACAGGTCTATATACATAATAATTTTCACTATTGTTTTTCGTAACTATTAAGGTAGCTGGATAGAATGTTTTATACTTCCATAAATAATAATAATAATAATAATAACAAACATTGTATACTTTTTATTTATTTATAAAAAGATAGAAATTTGACTTTAACTTTTTTTTTTTTTTGTTTTTTGAGAAAAGACGATAGAAAATTCTTTTTTAACTTAATCTAAGTATATATGTGTGAAATTCTCTCTTTATCAAGTGACTATTGCTTCAAAAGTGTGAAATGGTAATATCGTTGTGTGCTAATAATGTCTGTTTGATTAGCTTATTTTTTGTCAACTTATTTTATTATTCAACTTATTTTTATTACTATTTATAAGTCTTATTGTATTTTTTAATATTATTCATGAGTCTCATTATACTATTTCAGTTAAATTTTACTTTTATCTATTGTACTTAAAAAAAAAAAAAAAAAAAAAAAAAAAAAAAAAAAAAAAAAAAAAAAAAAAAAGCAACTTTTAATTTCAATAAGCAGATCTAAAAACAGGGCTAAAGCTGGAGAAAAATGTGCCAGTTTTCATCTTGTAATTATTATGCTGTTTATAAAAATATTTTTCTCCTTATCAAAAAGGTAAAGATGTTGCCATGTGGATGAGATAGTGACGACATCATTGATCAGAATGCCTCGGGTTCCTCCAATTCCCAAAATCAGGAAACAAACACAAAACCGTTTTACAGCTAGTGGGATTAGTTTATCTTATCACCATTAAATTCAGCACTAATGTAATTTTTGCTTGGACAGATCCAAACGAATAGCATGAGCTGGCGTTGGAGCCCCTTGAATTGCAAAAAGGAGTATGTGAAACAAAATTAGCAAAAATTTTAAACTAGATATATAAGTATTACTTTACTATTTAGTAAACTTATCAAAATGTAAAAAAAAATAAAAAAAAATAAAAAAATAATAATAATAATAATAAAAAAAGAAGAAGAAGCAGTGAGCGAGGTATTTGAGTTCAAACCAAAGAGCCACATTTCAGAGAAAGAACGAAAGAAACTCTCTCTCTCGCCAGCTGTTTCTTCTTCGACTCGAGACTCTCTCTCTCTCTCTCTCACTCACTAAAACTCCATTCTCTATTTTCGGTTTCTTATTGCTGCAAGCATAGAGCCCTAAGATCCAGGCCTCGAATTCTCCACATTGGCGTGTTTGATTCGCTGATCTCGCTCTCGATCCGTTGATTTCTGCACCGGCATTTCCTCCGCCGTTGGATCTGAATCTTCTGCTTCGGTTTTTCCCGTAAGTTTTTTTATCTGATTGATCTTCAATTCTTATCTAATCTCTGTTTTTTTTTTATTTGAATTTGGTTAGTGAAATTGAGATAGAATAATTGTCGGTCATTGATGATTTGATTTAATTAATTTTGAAATTAATTACTGTTAATTAGATAGGAGTCACAATTAGCGGTTAAAGTAGTGTGTGATCGGAACAATGACGGCGGAGACGGATGTACACGGCGAGGTCACGGTGACTGAGGTTGAGGAAAAGAGTAGCTATCAGGATCTGCACAAAGACAATAATGGGGTTATTATTAATGGGAATGGGAATGAGAAGAATTGGAATAAAGAAGATGCCGACGGCTCTTACGTGTTCGTAACCGGAGGCGACGCGGTTTCGGACGATCACGTTGAGCCGTCGGATCTTGGCGGTGAGGTCATTGTTGAGAATGTCGGCTTGGAGAATAAGGAGACTGGGGGCGGTGGAGTTGGTGGTGAATTGAAGCCTGAGAGCAACGGTGGTGGTGTTTTGGAAAAGGTTGAGAATGTGACGGAGGATGTTGGGGAATCCGAGCCACGTTGTGAGGCTGAGGCGGAGGTGGAGATTAATGAGAGATTGGAGGTCAAGGTTGAGGAGTCTTCTGAGCATGTAGGAGGGGCTGAGGAGGAGGTAGAGGCGGAGATTGATGAGAGAATTGAGGTAAAGGTTGAGGAGTCTTCTGAGGATGTAAGAGGGATTGAGGATTCTCAAGTTATGGATTCCATTTCGGAGGCTGCTGATTGTGAATGTGAATCCACGCAGGTTGATGATGGGAAGGCAGTGGATGGGGAGGATAATAATTTAGAGTTGACTGGGGAAGTTGAAATAATTGAGGAATCTCAGGTTTCAGTAAATAATTCTGCTGAATCTGAGCCGGCGATTGAGCTTGATGACGGAGTGAAGAATGTTGAGGAGGAAAGAGAGTATGATTCGGTGACCGATGGTAAAGAAAATGAGGAATCTAAGAATATGGTGAGTTTGAATGGTCAAACTGATTTGGATCCGGAGAAAGAAAGACTAGAATTGACCGATGAAGTTCCTGTGGAAGGTGCACTAGAGGGTCCTGGGGTAGAGTTGGAGCAGAAGCAGAGAACTGTTGTGACTGATACAGAGTTAGAAACAGAGATTGGTGATGGTCCTGTTCCTGTTGATAATGGGGACGGTTTGTCTGCCAATCATACTGCAGATGAACCTTCAGAAACCATTGATGCTGAACAAAATGGGTCTTCTGAAAACTGCGAAATCTTGTCCTTCCCGATTGTTTGTGGGGATGATGATGTTAAGGAGATTCCTGTTGAAGCAGACACGGAGGAACATGAAGTGGATTCAGAGCAGAATTCAGAAAAAGCTTCATGTCAATTAGCCAATAAGCTGTTAGAACCAGAAGTTGTCAATGGCCCTGTTCCTGATGAAAGCGGAGATTGCTTGACCATTGAGCATGATCAAGATAGCATTTCAGAGAATTTAGTTAATAATGATATGGTTGGTGCTACTCAAAACACACCAGAACAAAATGGGTCTCCTAAAGAAGTGGAATGCTTGCCCTCCCCTGTTGTGTTTGGGAAGGTCCCTGTTGAAAATGGTGAAAGCTTCCCTACTGCTCCTGATAATGATACAGCAGTAGAAGTGGATGCTGAGAATGAGGCTTCTCCAATTACTGAAAACATTCCAACTTGTGTTGCTGAAGATGATATGCCAGAGGCTGAAGTTGGAAACTTAGATGCAAACAGAAGCATAAGCCCTGATGATACCGAGTTAGAAATCAACACCGAGACTAGCCCTGATGAAATTATTAAAGCTGAGAGTGGCCCTGATTCTTGTTCTGCTGATGATACAAAGTTAGAAATCAACACTGAGACTAGCCCTGATGAAATTATTAAAGTTGAGAATGGCCTTGATTCTTGTTCAGCTGATGATACAAAGTTAGAAATCGACACCGATGAAACTATTAAAGCTGAGAATGGCCCTGATTCTTGTCCAGCTGATGATACAAAATCAGAAATCAAGGCTGAGACTAGCACCGATGAAACTATTAAAGCTGAGAATGGCCCTGATTCTTGTCCAGCTGATGATACAAAATCAGAAATCAAGGCTGAGACTAGCACCGATGAAACTATTAAAGCTGAGAATGGCCCTGATTCTTGTCCAGCTGATGATACAAAGTTAGAAATCAACACTGAGGTTAGCCCCGATGAAACTATTAAAGCTGAGAATGGCCCTGATGCTTGTCCAGCTGATGATACAAAATCAGAAATCAAGGTTGAGACTAGCACTGATGAAACTATTAAAGCTGAGAATGGCCCTGATGCTTGTCCAGCTGATGATACAAAATCAGAAATCAAGATTGAGACTAGCACTGATGAAACTATTAAAGCTGAGAATGGCCCTGATTCTTGTCCAGCTGATGATACAAAATCAGAAATCAACACTGAGACTATCCCTGATGAAACTATTAAAGCTGAGAATGGCCCTGATTATAGCATTTTAAGTTCCCATGATAATAATGTAAGGTCTGAAACTGACACTGGTTCTGTTGCCATTGATTCTGAAGATAAAATATCTGACCAACCAAGTGATGACATGAAGATAGAATCTGGAGTTTCAGAAATGGTCGTTGCTTGTGCTGATGACCAGCATCATTCAATTTCTGCTACAGTTGTGGAATCCAATATAAATGGTTTGGTTGAAAATGAAAGTGGCTTTTCTACTAGTCTAGGTGCTGATGAGAAATCAGAGTCTGAAGTTGAAAATACATCCATGCTAAGTAACAGGGATATGCCTTGCGATGATGGCCTTGAATCTGAGTCCAAGGTTCTGGATGGCTCAGCTACTGTGAGTGAAACTGCACTAAACTGTGTGCCAGATGTTGTACATGTTGAAGATGGAGATGATCGGTTGACTAGTACAGATAGTGGTGACAAACCAGCAATTCAAGGAGCTGAGGGTATGGCTGGTACTCACGGTGATGAAACCTCAATAACTTCACCAGAAGGTTCCACTGTTGATGCTTTGGAAGGACAGAATACTGAGGTGGTCAAAAGGCCATTCTATTATTTAATCAGGGTCCCTAGATATGATGACGAAAATGTAAAAGAACAGGTCAAACATGCTCAGTTACAAGTTGAAGAGAAGACTCGAAGTCGGGATGCTATTCGAGCTGAAATCCAAATGAAAAGGGTGAGGAAAGTTATTGCTTCACAATATTTATGAGAGTAAGATTTTTGTTTCTATTATATGATTGTTGTAATGCTGCTATTATTAGGTCACTTGGAAGGAGCACGGTGAAAATTTTGATGCTGCCCTGGCAGAGGAGAGAAATGCGCGAGAGTTGCTTAGGTCCAAACGCCAGGAGATGGATTCTGTTCAGTCTATGATTAACAAAGTGAAGAATGCAATCTCTGTTGAGGATATTGGTGGCAGGGTATGCATTCAGTTATCTTTTTCCACAAATAGCTGAATGAGGAATTTGTCTGATCCATTTGGGTTGGTTTCATTTTATGCAACTGTGCTTATCTTTTTCAATTTATGGCTGGTAAGCAGATACGAAACATGGAACATGCAATGCAACATGAAACCCTAGATCTGAAGGAAGAAAAGAAGTATCTTCATGAAATGAGGCAATTGAAACAACTTCGTGAACAGCTCTCATCTAATATGGGTAGGCAGAACGATGTTCAGCAGGCTTTAGATCAGAAAGACCAAATTGAAGAACGCATGAAGGTACTGTTTTCTGGTTGTTATCATTATCTTTTAATATCTATGCAACTAGCAGGTGACATGAGCTATGCACACTTTAAATTTTCTATGCTTATCTTTTTGTTCATTATTTATAAGCAAGTTCTGTAATTATCAATTAGGTAACTTCTTCTTTCATAGTGATTGGCATTCGATAGCTTATCTGATTTATCAGCATTTACAGGTTCTGAGGAAGGAACTGGATGTACTCAGAGAAAATGTTCTAAAAGCTGAAGCTGTCACTAAAGCTGCAAAAAAGAAATTCAACGATGAAAGTGATAAGATTAGTGAATTACAAGCTCAGTTTAAAGCTGCAGATGACATTCGCCAAGAAGCATACGCACATTTACAGAGCATGAAGAAACAAGCGTATGAGAAGGTGTGTTGTTTTGCTATTTGTGTAGGATTACTGCTATTTGATGGCCGAGTAATAAGTGCAATATTCCTATATGAAGTTTCCTTTAGGGTATATCTAGCTGGATTTTGACAACATATAAAGTATTTCTATTTGGTACCAAAGATATCAGACCACAGAGTAGAAAGTTCTGCAAATGCCTGGTGGAATCCATGCCCTGCAATACTATCAATTAAATTTGACTTAATCTAAAAGAAATCTTCAATTAGTTTTAATTATAGTTGATTGCCAAGAACCTTGTGGTTTAGTGGTACTGCTTTGACTGCCCCATGGGCCATGGGGGAGAACCTGGGTTCGAATTTCCCTTCCTCCTCTTATTGTAAGGAATAAAAAATAGTTGATTGGTTAATATATCTTATTGGTTGTTATGATTCTGCTCTGTCTCACTCTGTTTCTTGTTTTCTAACGCACACATGCACACACAGTTAAGGTTCTCAAGCAAGTGCTCAAAGGTGAAAACTTTCTTTGTTTAGGGTTGTCCTTTCTGCACCTTTTTAATGAATTTCAGTTATTTATCAAATAAATAGAAAATAAAATAAAACTATGGTAGGATGATATACATTAAATGTTGTTAATAATTATTAGATTGATAGAACAGAATATTGGAATGGATTTACTTGTAGGAACTCCAAATTGTGCAGACTGCAGTTTTTGACTAGAAGAACAGATAGGAAATTTTTTTTACAATCAAAGTCATTAAGATTTAATAATTATGTAACAAGATGACGCATGAAGTGTTTTTCACCTAAAATATGTTGCACTGGTAATGTGTCAATGTAGTTGTTTATAGTCCTGAAGAGGTGTGGATGGTACTTTGTTTCCTTTTATTCGCACTTTTAGAGTAATGTTTATCCCATTATGTGCCAACTGTGCTGGTTGATTTAAGTAGCAAAACTAATCAATAGTTTGCACCACTTTGTTTGTGTAGTTTTCTATTTATTTATCATTTTTGTGTTTTTTTGTTCTCTCTTTAAAAAAAAAATTAATTTTAAAAAATAAATATTAGTAAAACCAATTGTAATAAACTTAGTGTGTGTTTACCAGTGGGAGGGATCTATCTAATGTTAATAAATAAATAAAAAGAGAGAGCATTATTATCTTTTAGCACTTAACCAATTTTGCAGATTCAATTGTTCAAAAAATAATTTGTGCAAATTTCAGGAACTGAGAGATTGACCTTATAGTTATTCCTTAAATCTGCAGAACAAATACTTCTATAGTTACAGGGATGATAATAATTTAGCTGCTAACTTAGTGACAAAGGGAGAAAAGGAGGAATTGCAACGACTATGTGTTAACCAGGTGAGCTCATATAGTCCTTTTGTTGCTGTCATCTTGCAAAAATGCTTTAGTTTAACACTTACAGATCAACTTTATAGGTGGAGAAAATTATGGAACTATGGAACAAAAACGCTGAGTTCCGTAAAGAATACATCAGGTGCAACACTAGGAGTACATTGAGGAGACTGAGGACTCTGGATGGCCGTTCACTCAGTCCCAACGAGGAGCCACCTCTAATTCCCACCGTAGCTTATGAAAGGGCGACCAAGGATAACTCAAGGGTGACCAAGGATAACTCTGTGTCCCTGCTGTCAGCTGTGGAACAAGAAAAACCTGTTAAACAAGAAAAACAAGTTGTACAAGTGGAAACTGAAAAAGTAAAGGAGAAATCCATCGTGAATACTGCTGAACAAAAGAATCAGACAACTAAATCTAAAAAGCCTGTGAAACCTGATCTTTTGGGGAATGGCTTAGCAACTGTTTCCGGCAGAGATGAGATTGAAGAGGCAAGAGAAGAAGAGAGTAAGCTAACAAAGGAGGAAGAGGAGTTGGCCAGAAAGGCGGAGGAATTGAGAAGGGAAGAGGAAGCAGCCAAGTTGAAGGAGCAACATAAGTTGGAGGAGAAGAACAAGGCCAAGGAGGCCTTGGAGAGGAAAAAGCGAAATGCGGAAAAGGCCCAAGCCAGGGCTATGTTAAGAGCACAGAAGGAAGCTGAACAGAAAGAGAAGGTAAATTCTACTGACGTTCCCAATTCCATGACTTCAATTGGCATTTTAGCATGCCGGAACTATATGTGCATTATGCATATGCCTCTCGTAGGGTTGCATCCTTATTTGTGCTCTTTCAATAAAATACTTTTTCATTAAAAAAAATGGGGTGTTATGCCTCTCTTCTTTGCCTTTCTGTATCACTCACCGTTGCATGTGGTTTATGCAGGAAAGGGAGAAAAAAGCAAGGAAGAAGGAAAAAAAGAAGGCATCTGGAGAAGAGGCTACTGATGGTGCCATTGAACTAGAAATTGCTCAAAGCTTAGAAACTCCAACTGAAACTACCAAGGAGTCTGAAACTAGAGAAAAGCCCATGACAGTAACAAAGAGGTCTCAAAAACCCTCGCAATTTACTAAGCCGGCCAAGGCAAAATCTATTCCTCCACCTCTTCGCAACCGCGGTAAGAGGAGGATGCAGACATGGATGTGGGTCCTTGTTGCTGCTATGGTTGTTTTTGCCTTGTTTTTGGTGGGGAACAGCAGCTTCTCGTTTAATTTGGGTCTTCAAAGGTTTGGTTTTTGAATACGTATCAATACATCTTATTATTAACTAGGTATCCTATAGAGATTTGGTGAGATATTCCCGTAGATATATAAGCAATTCTTTTTGTTCTTCCCAGGATTTGTTTTCCTCTAGTTCTGTTCAGTTACTATAAGAGGTTTTTTTCCTACTCACACCTAATTATAGATTTGATTTCTTATTAATTGCTTATGTGAAGAACAGAAACTTTTCAAAGTGTTGTTTCCACTAGTATAATAATAAAGATGGTGATTTAGCATTGTTTGCATCTCTCTCTCTCTCTCTCTCATATTGCAATTGTAAATTCTGTCTTTTTGCGAGCACTGCAGGAGTAAGATGTGCTTGCTAATCTATTGTGGTAGAATATTCCAAATGATAGATTCGCTGCCAATCTTCTGGTGGTTGCCCTTTGGCCCACACTATGAAAGCAAAAAATCTGAACCATTTTCTTTGATAAAAACTGGAATCGCTTTATCATCACTCAAATGTGCAGGGCAATTTCGTTTGCCTTTGCTTTTTTATTCATTTTTCCTTTTTCACGTGGAAATTTTTGGCTAATTAGTATAGGACCTTGTTGAATAACAGAATAAGGGATCTAGATTACACTAAAAATCAATTGGTATATATTGGCCCAATAGTGTGAAGGAAGGGAAATAAATGTACTCTGTTAAATAAAATTCTCTTGAACAATTTGGAACGTGCAAGCAAATTTTTGGTCTCTTTCTGTCTTTCATAAGGGGATTGGGCCTTCAAATGACATATTGAGGCGAATGACTGACAATAATTTTATTCAATCATAATCCCTCTCGTTAACTATCGTTTAATTTTTATTTATTTTATAAAAAAAATCCCTCTTGTTAATACAGCAGATGCTTACAATCCTATCAAAACACAGATGCTTACAAGGATAGGAATCCAACAATATATTGATAACTATACATACTTTATAAGATATAAATCCCATACGATAGTATCTCCATTCAAAAACAAAGATAATTAGGATTATTCCTAAGAGATAATATCTTCCCTATCCAATAAAAAAAAGAGGTAATACCTTCATCTTAAACAAAGATATTCCTAATCATAACTCCATCAACAGGTAAAGTCTCTTGCTCTAGAGCAAGAGATTTGAAATTCAAACTCATCTACACTAAAAACTAATTAGTGTATTGACCTGATAATAAGAGCAATCATTATGGAAGGGATGTTATAAATTAATGTTCTTTATAAAAAAATAAATAAAAAATAAAAAAATTCACTTCCTCCCCCTAATAACTCTCGTCTTTAAGAAAGAAGGAATTCAAGTAGCTGCTTTAGGATAATTTTGAATGGATCATATTATTGTGCAACCAGCTTAGCATTCCTCCTAAGAACAACAGAAGCTTGCCTGTAAGGTTGAAACTTGGGGAAAACTCATTCTCCCACATCAAATTCATGCTTTCTGTGCTTCCCATCTAGATACTTTTGTCATGCAATCTTGAGTGTGCTTGATGTGTTCCCTAAGTTCCCGCAAATTTTGATCTCGTTGTGTAAGCTCTTGCCCTACTTCTTCAACCCAAATTGTGCTGGGAAGATAATCCCACAATAATAGTCGCTCTCTATTGTAAACCACCTCAAATGGTGTGGTTTTGATTGTAGAGTGCCAACTAGTGTTGTAACAAAATTCCGCCCATAAAATCCATTTGATCCATTCTTTGGGGTTCCTATAAATCACCTTAAGTGCTCGTTTGTTAGGGGGTGATAGGCAATGCTAAAGTTAAAACTTGCTCCATTAAGCCTGCATAGTTCATTCCAAAAATTGCTTGTAACCTAGGATCACGACCGCAAACTAGAGTTTTTGGAAAGCCATGGAGTTTGAAAATGTTGTCAGAAAAATCCTAAAGCTACCTTAACCGCTGTTGAAGGATGTTTAAATGGAACAAAAATAGCTTATTTAAGTACCCACTTCACCCCTTGTAACTTCATTTCTTCCCCTAGTCAATGACACTTTATGATCAACATGTCAAAATTCCATAATATGGGCCATAGCATACAAAGTCAATGTGATCCTAATACCGGATCATAACCCTCCAAGGTTAGTATGTAAAAGTCTATTGAAAAAAAAGGCGTCCTTCAAGTGTAATGGGACTTGCCGACAGTTACAATCCAAAAATTTATTGAATCTCATCAAATAAATTGGTCAGATTAACGAATGTATCCAATGCAATCGAGCTATTTTTTATGGATAGTCGAGCTACTTTTAGTCAAAAAATTCATATTTTAATTAACTTTTGTTACTTTTAAATGTAGGTGGGATCCAATTGATGCTTTCTTAATGAATGGCTAAGAGAAACTGATAACAAAAGCCAAGCCCGTTAACTTTTGCTTCTTGTGCACAAATTTCATCAATTACCTTTCCTTCCTTTTGCACAATTTCATCAATTAATTATTGTGCTTATGAAATTCTAGGTGCATTAACTTATTCATAAAGGCATGTATTTTTTGTTTTTATTTACATATTTCCCTTTCCTTATATCATTTGGAGCATCGATTGTCATATTTCATGTACTTTTTTGTTTTTATTTTCTTATTTTTGTTTAGGATTAGATCCTATCCCATTAAAATATCAAAATCTCTCCAATTTTTTATTTAAGAGATAAGACTGAGATATGTGACATTTAAAAATCAAATAAATGTCACTTGTCACGTATTGAACAATTAAACAAGAGAGAGCCAAGCCCAGCCAAAAAAAGAAGAGAATTTGTCATCACTAAATGATCTTTTTTACATCTCATCTGAAATAACCGAGTTTATAATTCATCTTTAAAAAGGCACCATCTTAGTTTCATTGATTCAATGATGAGGAAATTTGTACTTGTTGAAAACTTAGATACAATGAACCAATCTCACCGTCCGACTTGGAACATTGTCTATTTGTCCACCTTATCCCTCAAGGCTTATTCAAGAGAAGTTAAAGTAGTCCAAGACTCCAAGTAAAGCTAATTAATACAACAACTATACAAATTGGACTCCGTATACTATCAGAAAATAGTCTGGTCATGCATGTGTTGCTCCAAGCCAAGATAATACAACTATACAAATTATACTACGTACTACCAGAAAATTCAAAATAGTCTGAAAGCTCCATTATTACGTTCTAAACAAAACCACTGATTGACCTGCCTTAAAATGTTGCTTCACATTTTCCATATTTGCAGCTTGAATGCTTGATTTTATACTCAAATTTGGGGCAATAATTTACCTGGCTATCATTTAAAAAGATTTGCCGTTCGTATAGACATGGATTTCTAAACTTTTTAAGAGTATGATACGTGCTTAACGTGAGCAGAAATAGCATAAAACATTTGTGTTTTAGGACTTTAAAGGTAGAGAAGTTTACATTTTTTGAATGCTCCATCCATATAAATAGTCATTGATAAAGCAAATATGAAAATAGGAGAATCAATGGGCACAGAGAATAATAATACTCGACAGTTGACATGCACACTCGATCTTACATAAGCACTGTAGGAATTTGAGGACAGCCAGCCAGCAGGGTTCAGGTGCGTGAAGAAGAAGCACACATAGTGGACAACTCACGTTCCTGCCTTTATTGAAAGATCATCTCTATGAATCATGAAAACAGTGGAAAAAGGATTCATCCCGTGCCCATAGAGCTACTCGTGCATTTTAAGAGGACCAAAGGGACATTGAAATAAACATTGTCCCCCCACCCTTCTTTTTGTTTTTGTTTGGTCCATTGTCTATTTTTCCCCCACTAGACCTCAACAATACCAGGCTTGACTTTTAAGTTTTAACCTGTGTTTCTTTTTGTTGTGGTTTCTCCTACTTTCTGTGTAATATGGGTTTTGTTTTTTTTGGTTTTTTTCCCGTTTTTCCCAAATAAATTTTACTTATATGGGGAATGAGATTGATTCAAACCTGGTCTAGAGACTATTTCATGGTCGAGATTTAAGTTCTTTACAAATTTAAAGGTGAACCCATTACCATGTCAATTAAAATCATATAACATTACTTAATAAAATGAGATTTTAAAAAACATGGCATAATATATATCACTCGATTCATGACAAGGTATATCTCACCATGAAATAGACCCTCTTTTTTAAGGCAAATAGTGAAGATCATTTTTCTTTTCTATATACTTTTTACCCGTTTATATGTAAAATTTTTCATAACTCTTTTGTCAATCTGATTTAGAGTTAGTTTGGATTAGCTTATTGTGCTTTGAAAATAGGTGAAAATACACTTTACCCCATCATGCATTGTTACTATTCATGGAATTACACAGATGTGTTGTGTGTGACATAATTTAGAAACCTTATAACACCTTACCACCAAAGGAGCGTGACTTGGTAGTAAGAGTCTTTGTATTGTTTTATATGATACTTGGTAGGAGTTGAGCAATTCGAGTAGTGACATTTTAATGAATGTGTTATGTCATGATAGTAGCTTCATCAAGACTCCAATAGTACACGTGATATTACTCATTACTGTTACGTGGCGTGGGATCGATGAGTCTATACCAGAGACCCCCTTTTTTATTCATTAAAAAAAAAAAAAAAAACCTTAAACACTTGATTAGATGCTCTTCAAGACAAACTCAAACCCCCACCCCCCAAATTGTTTGTTTAAGAATAAGTACAATCACATCTAATCAATTTTAATATCTATCTATAAATCCAATCAAAATTGGGAGTTTATTGAGGAGTTATCAAATACAGTAGAATGTATTAAATTTTAAGTGAAAAGATGGTATGACAATCTTTTATTTGATGATGTAAAATATAAGTTTTATACATCATCTTTGCCAAATTCGGACTCTAATTACGTAGTAAAGTAGATTTTCTCCACACAAACTAAAAAAAAAAAAAAAAGGTTCAGCATGGTAGAGGAGGAAACTGCAAACTGCAATATCCACGAAAGTTCTGAGGCCCGTCGTGACACTGAGGATTCACATGCTAGACATGTGAGCCAGCCAGCCAGGTACGAAGTAAATGCGACAAATCTGTTTTGAATCTAAATTGGTCTCCGTAGAATGATCTTAACCGTTAAATTTAATCCATGTATCTTCTTCCGTACATGGGCTGCACATGGTGATGGTGGGTTTGGGTTTTGGCCCACTTGGACCATCAAAACTTCCCACTTGAATGAGGCATCTTTCAGTGCCTCAATCCATCAAGAAAGAAAGTGACGGTCAACTGTTTCCAAAAAAAAAATTTATGCCCATTCTCAAGTGGATGGCCTTCGCATCCCATAAAATGTGATCATGTTGGAGCTATTTATTTTATTTTTTGTGAGGAAAAAGACATGGGAAGTTTCGTTAAGATTAATTGTATATATCAACTTGAATTACAAAAAGAAACTGTGGTGGAACATCTTTTATCCATACAAAAATCTGAGACATTTTTCATATGTCTAACCAAATTATCACATATTTAGCCAGATTATGATCATATACTTATTATTCTTAGGAATATTTTAATCTTAACATATGGTTTTAAATAATTTAGAGATTTTTTGTTGATTGGTTATTAATGTTCCAAGAGTTTACATCCTCTTAAATGAAAAAACTTATGTTATTTTCCTTACGTTTAGTTTGTTAGATTCCACTTAAGAAAATTATCAAATTAATATTAAAATATTGCGACATATAATTTCAATGGTAAATATATGAAGTTTATAAAAATAAACTGTGTAACAAGTTTATTTGAAGGGTTAAATTAATCCTTAATATATAATTTTTTATTAATCTAGTCACTCATCAATGAATCAATCTCGTCTTTTCGTTCAAAATTGTTAACAAATGCAATCGTTTAAACATTTTTTTATTAAAAAAATTAACACTCATAAACAATGAGATTTATTAAATGGCGCATCTAATGAATATTTTCTTTATAAAAAATTGTTTAAACATCATCATTTGCTTGCAAATTTGGACAAAATGATCAGTTTGACTTATTTTACAAAGTGAAACATGAAAAAGATTAAACATTATAGATTAATTTTACAATTGAAGTAAATTAAGGGACTAAATTGAATTCTAACCTAGTATTATACCATTCATAATAGTTAATAGAAATTGATTAAATTATACATTAAAACATCAAAGATTCAAAGCATCATTTTTGAATGAATTTTCATATATTTGATTTATACAATGAAACTTTTGAAGTAGAAAATTCCAATAATTAGTTTATATTCTGGCATTAATGGTAAACATCTTTCCACGGAAACCAGCCACCCAAATGCTACTGAGCCGCTTCAACTACCAAGCAATAGTTTTCATTTTTCAATGATTTATTGAGGGTAGTGCGATGTAAAAATTTATTCTTACATGGCTTTGATCTTAGATATAATCTAAAAAAAAACAAAAATATATTGTTTTGGTCCTAAATACAATCTAAAGAAAATGAAAAATACATTACTTTGAATCCTAGTTACAATCTAGAGAAAAAAAAAATTACATCAATAAGGAATTGGTTTACAAACCACAATCTATATTTATTTATGAAGTGGGACATCAAGATAGTATATTCTAGTAGTAAAATTGTAAAAATGAGGATAAGGTATCAAACCTCCCTCAATAACTCAAGATAGAATGACATACATCCACGGTAAGTTAAAATAAAGTAAAACATGAACAAGATACAATAACTTCAACGATTAATACGATTCTTCATTCAAAAGTAAAAGATCAATGAGTGATATATTTATAGGCTTTTGTTAATGGGCACCTTACTTTAAGTTCTTAAGAACACTTGAAAGAGGTCTCACTTACATAAGAAAAAAAAAACAAAAGTTAATAAAAAATTAGACTTTAGGTTGAAAGTTGCTCAATTCCTTAAAAAAAAAAAAAAAAACCAACTTGACTGCATTATAAAATTTTATCTTAACAGTTGTACTTTAACACCTTATAGCAAGACCTATAAACTCAATGAAATATGCTAAAATTACTATATATGTATTTTCACTATATATATTTGGTAAAAAGGATAGAAAAATATAAGAATAAATAGTCAATTAGAACCATGCCCCTCATTATCAAAAGTAGAAGGATGGAAAAGTGATAGTAATCTTGACATTTTGTCTCTTTCAATTTTGTCTCTCTATTTTGGAGAGAAATAGACTTGTGGGCTAGGAGAGAAAAACTTTCCCAATCCCATTTTTTTTCCACTCTATTTTCTCTCCTACAAGACAAAAGAGTATAGTGTTTTTTTTTCCCATTTTCCTTCCTCCAATTTCCCTCATTCCTAAAATACCTCCAATCAAACACAAATAAACACAAGAGTACTGACAGAGAGATGAGAGAATTGAGAATTTGAGAGTGCTCAAAGAATATTACCAGATTTAAATAAGTTAAAATAACAAAATTTTAAAAATAGTGATACTTGGGGGTTCATTTAGTAAAAAATTTTAGTAACATTATTATTTTCTAAAAATATATGTAAGTGAAAAAATTTGTAAAAATATATGTAATATTATTTAAATAACAGCCTTAAACACCTTTTTATTATCCTCACATACAACCCTAGGAGTTTTTTGGGTAGGCCGTAGGGTGGGATGTTCAATTTCTTAAAAATTGACACTGACTATTGACAATTCACTACGTACCTAACAATTTGATAATATACTTTTTTTTCTTTTTATTTTTGAAATACGTAATAATATACTATTGATTTTTATATAAACTCATAATTAACACTATTTTATTATCTACTATTTATATATTAAACTTATAAAATGATTTCTTCTAAAAAAATTATAAGATGATAATATCATTCAATTGTGTGTATATATTGGCACTTTATTAAATAATATTAAAATATTTTATTATCTACTATTTATATATTAAACTTATAAAATGATTCCTTCTAAAAAAATATAAGATGATAATATCATTCAATTGCGTGTATATATTGGCACTTTATTAAATAATATTAAAATAAATAAATAAGGGACCCGTGAGAGGCGAAGTCTGTTAATTGGGCTTGGGAAAAAAAAAAGGAAAGATAATTAGGTACGGAAAGGGCGCAACCTACAATTTGATGGGACTGATCACTGCTCACTGCTACTTATTTAGGGAGTACGTGCACTTTGTACGGTCCCCATCCTAAAATAAAATAAAATAAAATAAAAAAGGGTTAGAAGCTCGATTTTCAGTGAACCAAACCCTTACAGCTGGCGCTATGCTGTCCTTCGTGTCCCGAGCTTTCTTATTGGCACGCGTGTTCTTTTCTTAAGTGCCACATAGATCTTACTCTAGGTTATACCCTACCCTATCCCACTTTTTCCATAATTATTATAATCTGTATAGCCCTAGTCTGTAGGATTACCAAACACACTCAAAAACTTTGTGCAAACAATACTTTTAACATGATTCATTGAATATAGTTCTAACGTGGGAATGGCCACAGGCTTTTTTTTCTTCTTCTTTTTTTGGGGTTTACAACAAGTGGGTGGGTTCCAAATTTCCAATCAAAGTTTTATTTCATGAGATGATTGAACATTCTTAATTATTTTTCTATTTGGCAGCAAGCTTTTAGTTTTCATCAGTTTATTGCTTAAATTTACTTTTTATCTCATTTTTTACCAATTAAACAAAACAAAATTAGGTTTTATTTTTTCTTAAGTTAGCTTTTATCTTTTTATCCGTAGCAAATCACTCCCATTATTAGAAAAATTGAATAATTTTCCCTCACTATATCACTAACCTCTTGATTACTATTTGTAAATGTAAGGACTCAAATTGAATTGGACCTAAACAATAAAATTTGTAGAGCGTGGGTAGAAGGGCTAAGTACTAGCAAAGTAAATAATGATTGACGTGAGATTCATAGGAATAATAATAAAGGAATTTGACTAAGTGTTTGTGAGGATAATAATAATGACTTTGGTTGAATGTTCATGAAGAAAATTCGTTCTCGGCCCAGTCCGAGGATCTCTTTCCTTAGAACTGACATATACAAGGGTTGTCCTCGGACACCCTGAAGATTCCTTTTTCATTTCTTCTCCTTTTTGGTTCCCCCCCTCCTCTTGGGTCCCTTCTCTTTTGGCGGGAGTTCTATCTATTATATAGTCTTATTTAGTTGATCTCTGCCGTCCATTTGTAGGCCATCTGGACTTGTGTCTGAGGGCTTGTCCCATCAGCCGCCTTTGTAGGCTTTCTGTTAGTTGAAATAACCAAGATGGCACTACTTGCTGGTCAATTCGCCATTGATGTAATATTATCAGTTGAGTTAATTGGAACCCACAGGTCTAAAGGTATTTTAATATTATTGCACATTGATGAAGTTTGGGAGTATTTGTAATTTGTATTACTAATTTACCATCGGGTTAAAATGAATTAATAGCAATTGTTCTGATTAAAAGGTAAAATGTGTGGATAAAAACTGCATAACAAAGGATTGAAAAAATTCCAAAAAATTTGGATTAAGAATCATGAATGACACGTTTAGAGATTACGATTGATTTCTCATATCATAGTTTGTATCATCTAACTCGCTTACTTGATGGATCGATAAATTACTTATTTATAGGCCAAGGTTCAAATGACATGGATAATTACAATCAATTAATGTAAAATGTGCCACCATATCTAAAAGTCATGTATTACATGGTCAAACATTAGTAAACATCTTCACACACAATATCGTGTTTAAGGTACAAATTATGGTATGGATTGATTGATACCTTACCTTAATCTCTCAAATACATTTAATAAAAAAATAAAATAAAATAAAATAAAAACTCTCAAATGCAAAGTCTTCATGAACATTCCCCAAGTATGGATTTGTGTCTTCTAGCATTTTTATTCATGTTTAAGATCATGTTGACACTTTAAGTCATGTAAGGGAATAATATATGAGGTGCTTATGCTAAAGAGAATAATAGGGATAACATATTAGAATAAGGAAATAAAAAAAGTTATCATATTATTATCCTGAAATGAATTGGTTTAAAATGGTGGGTATTATAACTTCATAGTTAAAATCTAATCAAATTTTCCATCCAAAGAAACTTATAGTCATGTATATCCAAAAGAGCCTAACTCTTGAATACACAATACAGACTTTAAACCTTTTTAACTCATATTCATTTTCCAATGTAGGATTAACCTACTATTTTTTCTTTTAAGAATACTAAATATTTTTTAACACACACACACAGGAGAGATGGGAGAATATTTTTTAAAGAAACTTACAGTAATGTATATTTAAAGTAGCCTAATTCTTAGATACACAGTACAGATTTTAAACCTAATATAATTCTTAGAAAAAAAAATTCAATCCAAATATAATTATCTTCGCACAAACACGATGTTAGTGCCTAGTGAAGAGAATTGAAGCTAGAGCCTAAAAGGGCTAGAACCTAATAGTGAGTTGTACTAATAAATTGGATCATTAACCATCAAACTTAGACTAAGTATATGTTTAAGATGAGTTGAATTTTTCAGTTTATTTCTACTTTGAACTTATTTTTGATACTATTTATAAGTTTCATTGTACTTTTTGATTTTATTTATGGATTTCACTGTACTATTTAGCTTATTTTTTAACATTTTTTTTCTATATTTTCAGTAAAAAATTTTCAATTTCAGCTAAATAAACTATTTCAAATAGATACTAAAGCTATATATATATATATATATATACAAAAATTAGACAATATTTTTCACTTCTATTGAGTTGGAAAATTTTTTCATGTAAACTAAACATTGATATTACATTTTTACTTATCACTCAAAATCTGTCCCAATAGCAAAGTTTGAAATTTAACTCTGGGCATTAAGATTGAAGGTTAGGTTTAGATTCATTTTAGACGTGACTTTTTTTTTTTCCAAAAATTAAGTAAAAGGTAAAAGAATAGGGGTGAATATTAAAACTTTGGAAGTACAATATGCTAAAAGAAAAAAGAAAAGAAAAAAAGTATACAATCCTGGGTCAGAATTGCAACGTACATTTATGCACAGTAAATGGGTTGGCAGAAACAGCAGAAACCCATATTATCAGCATCCGACCAAATGCACAGTACGAATACAGCTGGTTCCCACACGTCACTGTATTCGTCCGGAGTCCGGACGATAAGTTTTTGCCGTCCCATTTTTAGTGCAGAATCATTCATTCGCACGTATACCTCGCACGTGACCGCAGTGGATAGCCATTCCTCACTCTCACAAAAGCGTACGTAACACCAAGTATATTATCATTTTAGATTTTGGATATTATTTTTAGACGCGAGTACCACGATATTTTACACAATTTTTATCATAATTAGTTAAGCGACAAGTTCTGATTAGTGAAGAAAAAATAGTAAATTAATGTAAATATGTATTTAGTATTTACAACTTGCTACGTAAAAATTTGTGATAAAAATTGTTTGAATTGTTATGATTCTAGCATTGTTATATATATTTTTTAATATAATAAAATTTGAATGGTTAAAGTCAAAATATTAATAAATTTTTGGACAAAATTTGACTACAACCTTTATTATAGTCTAAACAATAAAAAAAAACTAGGTATTCAGTTACTAAATCAAACATAAATTATTAATTAATTATATATAATTGTTTTAAATAAGTGACGGGGATACATGCATAGTCAAATTCTGTCATTAGTTAGTGTAGGTAGAGTTTGAATTCAAAATTTTTAAAACCGACGAAGTTGTAGAAATTATTCACATCGCTGAATCTCAGATCGACAAGTGTGTGCGCTGCCTTGCGGATTATTTAGGCTAAGTGAAAGCTTATAATTTTGGTGAAAGCAAAGCATCAAATCAAATGTGAATGGCAAACTTGAAAACGTTGTGTAAAAGTCAGAAATTGGGCAGCATTTCCGTGACGCCGAGGACTAGCATAACTAAAGTTAACCGACGCGGTTTCTACTTTTTTAGTTAATTCCGCCCAGATGTAATTGCAAGAACTATGAAAGTGTAACAGTGACATGACCAAACTTTAATTGTCTGTCTCTCTCTCTCTCTCTCTCTCTCTCTCTCTCTCTCTCATTCGTACCCTCTTCTTTGGATTTACCAATATGCCCCTTACTTTCGTCTTTGCTCAGATTCTGTGCTTCTAGTTTCGATGATATTTCTTTCTCAAAAAAAAAGTTTCGTTGATATTTATTTCATTTTCACACGTTTTGTTGACTCTCTGTGTCTGATTAAACATGAATGTCTGCTATGTAGGCCATTAAAGAGTCAAAACTCAAAAGCATGATCAAACTTCAATGTAGAATGAAAAAAATAGAAAAATTAGGCCAACGAAAAAAACGCACCGTACATTTTAACCTCAAACATATATTTAAGACCGGCAGGGTATTTTGAGTAATAATTTTTAATATTTATTTAACATTATATATATTTTTATATATATTTTTATTTATATGTATTTTTTTAAAATATAAATAACATTACTAAAATAACATTATCAAATCACTCCTTACTGAGGGTTTAGATAGCTGAAAATGATCTTGCGTTTTGAGTTTTTTTTGTTTTTTATTTTTTGAACTAGTGCCTTTTGCACTAGGCAAATGAACCGTAATTTCATTTATGAATAGTAACTGAAAAAATATTTTTTATTATTTTTAATTTTCAGTTTTTTATTTTTATCAAAATAAACAATATCTAAATGCACTCTTAGCATTCACTTCTGTTAAAGTTTGAATTAATTTTGAGCTGATCTTTATTGAAACCAAAAAATATTTTATTTTTTATAACTAAACTGAGCCCCTAGAATAAAATAACATTGAAAGACGAATGGCTAAGACCGCTGGTTAATCATAAGATTGGTGTGCGGCTGTGACCAACAGATTGAAAATGATATATGAAGAATTGGTACGATGATGACAATTTAGTAATTTCAAGTCACACTTAAATAAATAGTGTCAATCATGGAAGGTCACCTTAACTGGTACCTATTCAATGCATATAGTGTATAATTATTTAATAATCTGGCTTTAAAAGTATAAGTAACTTCACATCACGTAATTAAAAAAAAAAACAAAACTTCACATTATTATTGTCCAAGCAAACTCTGATTATAATGGTTACGCAAAACGAATTAATTGTAGTTGTCCACATATTATACTGAGAAGAACAGCATCGATTTTAATAAAAAAATAAACAAAAATAATTTCATACAAGGCAAGCCATTTGTGTCCTCCTATGGCACTATACTCCCAATCCAATTATCTAATTATATTCACTAAAAAAAAAAAAAACGTATTTTATGAATTTCATTTTGCATTGGAAACAATTCTAGGAGAAGTTCAAATCCGTTCCATTCTGATATTGATCGGTCTTGGTTTGACATGGTTTACGCATTACTAGTTTACGGAAGAGTTAATATCTCCATTAGCTAAACCCCCTCTTATTACCTTGCCCTTTGGCTCGTACTTTGTTTGTACACAATCAATGGAGGCTTTCCCGACATGTGTTGCAATGTCTTTAATATCATGCTCTTATTTCGTCTTTCCCTTAATAAGTTATTAAATTTCGTGCTTTTGATTCCCAGTGTATGGTTTTTTTTTTTTTTTTTTTTTTTAATTCATAAAAATGGTGGGTGTAACGCTCATTTATACATTTTAATATATTGTATGTGGTTCAAATAAATTCTACCTAAGAAAAATAAGTGTTTAAAGTTTTGCTTTTATATTTTTGGTTCAACATTGAAATTATTAAAACCTGGCCCTTCTGCTAAAGACACGTTTTCATAGTTTACGGAATACAGCAAGGTATCAAATCCCTTACGCACATTAAGAAAAGATACTACTAGGTGTTTTTTGGGGGCCCTGATGTGATATGATAAGAGATTAGATCAATTTTGAAACAGCTAAGATTTAAGAAACATCCAGTTAGCTTTGACATGCCAAACTGACATCTTCATGAATCGAGTAATGTTTGGTAGGTTTCAAAAATGAGAGAGTATTAACGAGTTTCTGGTCTATTCATGAAAAAATAATTGATGCCATGCAAGCACTTTTATTATAAGCTACGTAAATGGTAAAAAAAAAAATCATTTTAAAGTTATCTACGAGAAAGATCCTGAAATTTTGGTTGGTGAATGGTGAGGTGTTTGGTTTTTTTGGGATTGTCTCCAAAGTCCAAACCAAACTAGTCCCATTTGTGACGTCTGACACAGTAGTTACTTTGGATAGAACATTACAAAGTACATCAATTAAAGCTCCTATAAAATCTTACAGATTGAATCAAAAAAGAAAAAAAATCTTACAGATATTGTTTTGGTAAATTAAAAGCACAAATTTATTTTTGCCCGTTCATTAATTGTGAAGTTTTCCTCGATAAATAAATCAGAGGTTTAATTATTCTACGAGAAGTACGTGGAAATAACTTTTTTTTTTTTTTTTTGATAAAACGTGAAAATGACTTTTAGGCCATAGTAATTTTTTTAAGATGATAAGTTGTACTAGTTAGTGGGTAAAAAAGTGTATTAATAATGAGTGTATAATAATGATTCTAGATTGATTATGACTTGAATATATAAAAAAAAATGTACAAACAGCAAATCTATGGATTTCTATATTAATGCAAATAAAAGTTAATAAACAAGTCTCTATCTGCTTGAACTTGGGAGCCATTTGATATAATGTAAATATCTATTTACACATCATTATTGCTTAAAAAAGAGAGAATGATTTCAAAAATAAATTCCTATTACTGTAACTTGCGTGTGTTTGATGCATTTATAATGTGATAAAAAAATTGAGACTTTAAAATGTAAGTGACTGGAGATATATGGACAACTTTTCTCGGGTGAGACCCACTATTCATGTGAGAGGAGGAAATACATATTTATGATATTCTGAGAGTACCTAATAATTTTCCTAAATCTTGAATACGTGAGCCATATTCATGGCCAAAAGTACGCAACTCTCAGGAATTGTTCATACACGAGTTATGAGAGAAATATTCACGTACCGTCAAACACTCAATTTTATGAAATATGACCTTTGTGAGTGTTAACTCAAGCATTAAAGTAGTTTTGGCCAATACTTCATTGGTGTCAACTTCGAAATCTTTTGTAATCTTTCATGTATCTCTTCCACAACCCCAATAGAACATTAATCCTAGACATCATCAATCACTAGAGATAAAAAAAGGAGATAGGGTATCTACTTAGATATATTTGAGAGAGAATTTTTTTTCTTCTTCAATTTGACCATTTTACCCGGTATCTTTTATTTTATTACTTTATCTTTTAAATAGTTGTCAAAGAAAAAAAATTCAAATAACATACATTTTATAAATATCAAAAAATGAATATTAAAAAAATCCTATTCCTATTATACCTTTAGGAGACAAATAAGTTCATTAAGATAAAACATTTTGGGGGACCTCACCTATTAATTCCTTAGGTTAGGTTGTAATTTCAACAATATTACAAACATAAAATTTTTTAAACAAAATTTGAGATTATAAATGGTAATTAATGTAATATTATTTTTAGATGCGAAGCTTGTACACTAACCACAACAAGAAAAACAAGTTACAAATTTGTTGTGCATCTTCAAGACTTAGTATCAGTTTGAGATGCACTTATAAGCCAACTTATTACTTATGTTTTTTCTTATTTGCAAGTTTCATATAAGTCACTTATTTATTTTATTTAACTTTAACTTAATATCTATAATATTTTCAGTAAAGAATTAAATAAACTGTTCTTAAACGAATACTTATTATAGCATTTTTTCACTCGTCATGTATGATAAACGTTGTTTTAAAAACTGGACTAGACCGTTTGGTTCAACCAAAAATCAAACTAATAAAAATTGGAAAAATTAGGAAAAAAACATATCAAAATTAGGAAAAATTAGTAACGGTCTCTTTTTCAATTATTTGATCCAGTTTCTATCCTATTTTTAACCGAATTTTTCTATTTTTATTTTATCATATCTTAAAAAAAAAAAAAGAAAAAGTTGACTTACTCTTTGGAATTAGTGTGTGACGCGAATCGGATGGGAAGCGATAAGGGGCGTAAAATATTGTCCGAAACAAAGGTTTGGTTTACTTTTACTACTTACATTCCAATAGAGTATACGGACTACTACGGACGGTTGTTATGTTGTGTTGTGTGTGAACGTCAAAACCTTTTTTGTTTTTAACGCCTTCTTTAATTCTTTTTAATTTTTTTCTTTCTCAAATGGAGTATTTTTAAAAAGTAAAAGTTTATTTCGGTAAAGGTGTTAGATTCTACGTCTGTATTGGGCGGCCTCTACTAAAACCCCAATCTTTCATTAATTTACGGTTTCTGCCAACACCGAAAGAAAAAGAAAGAGTTTGTTAGAAGGCAAGGACAGGGAAAAAAGTTGAAACGCAAAAGTAAAACATTATAGTTGCGGAAGAGATTGTTTGTGTTTGGGTGTGACTCTCTCCGTGTTTCAGTTTCTACAAGATCGGTTTTTTTTTTTTTTTTTCTTTTCTTTTCTTTTCTCATGTTCTGCTAAAAAATCTGTGATGGTTTTTGAGTGGCTTATGAGCACAGCTCTTAACAGTCTTAGATTTCAGATTCGAAGATTATTTGTTTTAGTTCCAATTTGAAAAGACAGAAGAAAAAAAAATACAAAACATAGATCTGGGTTCGGTTAATACATAGGAAAAGTTTGGTTTTTTTTTTTATTGGTTATGATGATGAATTTCAAGACTCCTTTTTTTTCTCGCTAAGGACGTGTGGCTGAAGCTTACAATTCTGTGAAGGTAAGCAGTTGTGAATTTCGATTATTTAGCTATTTATTCTGGTTACATGTATATAATACTGTACTGTAGGTAGGACTTAGAATCTTTGTGTGACCGTGTTAATAGCCGTGAAATTATGTCCTAGATTGGGTTTTTCTTATTTTTGTATTCTTACCTCTTAAAGCTCTGGTCTTTGTTATCTCCGTTTGTGTTTGTCATAATTATTTTTCAGTTTTTTTGTTTGAGGTTGAATTTGTTTTAGCAAGAACACATGTATAGATAAATTTCTTGACTTTTTTTTTTAAATTTTTATTTTATTTTCTTTTGTAACATATAGGTAGCTCTGTGGAGGGTTGCGTTTAGAGTTTAGAGAGAGAGAGAGAGAGAGAGAAAGAGAGATATGGAGGAGGCAGGTGCACAGGTTGCTCCGCCCCTTTTCATACACCACCACCAGACACTGGCGAGTCGGTATTCCATGGCGAAGAAGCGTGATCTGCCTAATTATCAAGCACAACAACGATTCACACAACCACCAACTGGGCTTCAAAACAGTAGGGATAACTGGAATCCTAAGGTTTGGGATTGGGATAGTGTCGGATTCGTTGCGAAACCAGTTGATGCCGAGGAGTTACTGCGGTTGGGAACTCCTGCTGTTGCTGCTCAAATGGAGCAGAAAAGGAAAGAGGAGTCTATGGCGTTGACTGTGGATGAAGAAGAGGACGAGCGGCTTCGGTTGAACTTGAATCTTTGGGGTGGCTCGAATTCTGGGGAGGAGCCTGGGCAGGATGCGGCTGGGCCGGTCCCTGCGTCTAGGCCGAACAAAAGAGTCCGGCCTGGATCTCCCGGTGCCGGTGGTGGTGGCGGAGGAGGGAACTATCCCATGTGTCAGGTGGATAACTGTAAGGAGGATCTGTCAAATGCGAAAGACTATCACCGCCGCCATAAGGTGTGTGAGGTTCACAGCAAAGCTACTAGAGCCCTTGTTGCCAATCAGATGCAGAGGTTCTGCCAGCAGTGTAGCAGGTTGGACAAGGACAAGCTCCCCTTTTTTGATTTTTTGGTTGTTTATGGTAATGACTTATGAGCGGTTTTATAATTGTTGTGCTGCTGTGTTTTTTTGCAGGTTTCATCCCCTTTCCGAGTTTGATGAGGGCAAGAGGAGTTGTAGGCGTAGACTTGCTGGGCATAATCGACGAAGAAGGAAAACCCAACCGGAGGATGTTACCTCACGCTTGTTACTCCCCGGAAATCGTGATAATGGAACCGGTGCAAATTTGGATATCGTTAACTTGTTGACTGCTATAGCTCGTGTGCAAGGTAAATGACACTGGTTAAGTTGATGTATGGCTTTCTCTTGAGTCTTAATATTATGCTCATTTTATGTAATCTTGAATTATAGGGAAAAATCAGGACAAGAATGTCAATTGCTCTTCTGTACCAGATAGAGACCAGCTCATTCAGATTCTTGGTAAGATAAATTCGCTACCTTTGCCGGTGGACCTTGCTGCAAAGTTGCCCAATTTAGGAAGTTTGAATAGGAAAGTTCCTGATCATAATTCATTGGAACATCAAAGCAAATTGAATGGGAACCCATCTTCTCCGTCAACAATGGACTTGCTTACTGGTCTATCAACTACTCTAGCAACATCTGCTCCTGATGCTCTTACAATGCTATCTCAAAAGAGCAGCCAGAGCAGTGACAGCGAGAAAACTAAGATGACTAGCCGTGACCAGGCTACTGGTTCCAATTTGCAAAAGAGACCTCCTCTTGAGTTCACATCGGTTGGAGGGGCAAGAAGTTGTAGCAGTTACCAGTCTCCTATGGAAGATTCAGATGGTCAGGTTCAAGACATGCCAGTAAATTTACCTTTACAGCTATTCAGCTCCTCACCCGAGAACGATAGCCTGCCAAAACTGGCATCTTCTAGGAAGTATTTCTCATCTGACAGCAGTAATCCGATTGAAGAGAGGTCTCCTTCGTCTTCTCCTCCTGCTGTTCCAAAGCTATTCCCAATGCAGCACAAAAAGGAAACTATGAAGCCTGAGAAAATGTTAATCAGTGGAGGGGTTAATGCGAATGTTGTAGCTAGCAGAGCTCGTGATAGTAATAGGCCTTTCGATCTTTTTAGAGGATCAAATACGGGAGGTGAAGCTGGTTCATTTCAAAGTTTTCCCTATCAAGCTGGGTATACTTCTTCTGGATCTGATCATTCACCTTCTAGTCTGAATTCTGATACACAGGTAGCTTGACACTGCGTGCCTTTTTTTTTTTGAGCTTTATAAGTACTTGGTTGCTGCTCCTTTCTTTTCTTCTTAGGGTGTCTGAAATTTAGTTTTCCAAATGTCTTATGGGTAAGGAATGATTGTATGGTTCCTCCTGCAGGATCGTACTGGTCGAATACTTATTAAACTATTTGATAAGGATCCAAGTCATTTCCCAGGGTCGCTGCGGACACAGGTGAGGAGTTTATGGTTTGTTTTTACACTTGTTCATGTTGTTATTTCAATTGGCATGGAGACTTAATAATGTTTTTGGTGACTGTTAATTATGTAATTGTTTTTCTTGTTTAGATATACAATTGGCTCTCTAACAGTCCATCAGAAATGGAGAGCTACATAAGACCTGGTTGCGTGGTTCTATCAATTTATGTGTCTATGTCATCCGCATCCTGGGAACAAGTGAGTGAACTGTTGTAATGCCAGTTAGAACATTTATGTAACCACTTTGCTGACCACTTGCAGGGTGTATGTGTTCTTTGCAGCTTGAACAAAACCTTCTTGAGCGTGTCAATGCTCTTGTTCAATCTTCAGACTCTGATTTTTGGAGAAGTGGGAGGTTTATAGTTCATGCAGGGAGCCAATTAGCATCACATAAAGATGGTGAGTGCTAATGGTGGTGGTGGATAAATTTTTTTTTTTTTTTTTTTTTTTAAGGTTATGGACTCTGTGCCTTTTGATAAATGTATTCCTCTGAATTCTCAAGTTGGGATTTTATGCGAGTTATTTGAATTATGAAATGATGTTATACCCTCCAGATGAACATAGATGAAAAAAATGGTTTCATTTTGATGGTTCATAAATAAAATAGATATTTGGATAATTTCCCTGTGATTGTTGACACCTTGATGTTTATATTGTTCTGCAGGAAAGATACGTTTATGCAAATCCTGGAGAACATGGAGTTCCCCAGAGTTGATTTTGGTGTCCCCTTTGGCAGTTGTGGGTGGGCAAGAAACTTCTCTTCTACTAAAGGGGAGAAATTTGTCTAATCATGGCACCAAGTAAGTAAAATGTGCTTCTTGTGTGAAGATATGTCTGTTAATTTGTGTCTGTTTTTTAAAAACAATAGTTTATAAATTGTGCAGGATTCATTGCACTTATATGGGTGGCTACACATCAAAGGAAATTATGGGATCAACCTATCAAGACACCGCATGTGATGAGATAAACTTGGTTGATTTTAAAATTGACAATGCATCTCCTGGTGTTGTTGGTCGCTGTTTCATTGAGGTAATACTCTTAAAAATTTTTCCGTTTATGTTAGTTTTCCATTCAGAACTCTGAATAGAATCCTTGAAAAACCTACATCCTACATAACCCATACCAATATTATGAACAGGTAGAAAATGGTTTCAAGGGCAACTGTTTTCCTGTGATAATAGCTGATTCTATCATATGTAAAGAATTGAGGCTCCTTGAATCTGAGTTTGATTTGGAGACGAGAGATTGTGATCTCATTTTAGAAGACAATACTAATGATTTTGGGCGGCCAAGATCACGGGAGGAGATTCTGCACTTCTTGAATGAACTTGGATGGCTTTTCCAAAGGAAAGGGAACTCTTCTATGCTTAGGGGTCCTGATTATTCACTTAGCCGGCTCAAATTTTTACTTACATTCTCTGTTGAAAGGGACTGTTGTGCTTTGGTGAAAACACTGCTTGACATGCTGGTTGAAAGAAACTTGGATGGGGATGAGCTGTCAAAGGAATCATTGGAGACACTATCTGAGATTCAGCTCTTGAACCGGGCAGTTAAAAGGAGGTGCAGGAAGATGGTTGATGTTCTCATCCATTATTTTATTATTAGCAGTAATGATGCCTCCAAGAAATATATTTTTCCACCAAATTATACAGGACCTGGTGGTGTTACACCTCTACATCTG
The DNA here is from genome assembly GCA_023621385.1 of Quercus gilva. Lineage (NCBI taxonomy): Eukaryota > Viridiplantae > Streptophyta > Magnoliopsida > Fagales > Fagaceae > Quercus > Quercus gilva. The sequence goes on from CM042474.1 coordinate 17,450,086, forward strand.
GCTGCTTGTACATCAGGTTCGGACGAGATGATAGATGCTTTGACAAGTGATCCACTGGAGGTATTCTACTACTTACTACCAGTTCTCTTGTAATTTAGATGGCTTGTCTTGATCACTGAACATTAAAAGAAAAGCAAAGCTGCTGAGATATATGGGTTTGCATTTTTTCTTTTGGATTCTTATTTATCCTCTTTGTTTTTCCTTACTCTTGTAGATTGGATTGAGCTGCTGGAATTCTCTTCTGGATGCAACTGGGCAGTCGCCATATGCTTATGCTATGATGAGGAGTAATCACTCTTACAACAAGCTGGTGGCTCGTAAACTTGCTGACAGAAAGAATGGTCAAGTTTCAGTGACAATCAGTAATGAGATAGAGCAACCACAGTTGACAATGGAGCAGCAGCATAAGATTTCCCAATTCAAACAAGGGTCCAGATCTTGTGCTAGGTGTGCTGTAAAGGCAACAAAGTACGACATGAGGATTGCAGGTTCACAAGGACTGCTTCAGCGTCCCTTCATTCACTCAGTGCTTGCCATAGCTGCTGTTTGCGTATGTGTCTGTGTGTTTTTCCGAGGCGCGCCAGACATTGGCTTAGTTGCTCCGTTCAAGTGGGAGAATTTAGAATATGGTACACAATAGTGTTAACAGGAAATGAATATTGGATAAAGAAGGAAACAAGCAAGTAACAACTCAGGGTCAGACAAAAGTGCAAGTTGATTCAGATATCTAACTGCAGATTACTTATTGAAAATGGGACCTAGGAGTTGAACAGGAGCTGCATGGCTGAACTGAGAAACAAGGACAATAAAGCAGGTTCAGGTATGGCATGATCCAGATGCTGCATATTTCTTCCTAACAAATTTAAGAGCTGGGATATCATAGACTGTGAACCCTTTTTTTCAGTTGAGTTGTGCTGGAAAATAGGTGATATTTCTTTTGACTTTGGAATTTATAAATCTTCAACTCTTAAGAATCTATAGACTGTGACATTCCTTAGGAGAGCGAAAGCAAGGAGAAGGATGGAAAGTTTCATTGATGACACAAGGTGTTGGATTGAGATGGAGGGAAATAGAGAAGTTGAGAAAGATGTAAGCATGTATAGTGTCATTAGAGGTTTAATTTGGTTAATTTATGTGGTTTTTTCCCCCCTTTTTTGTTTCTTATATAAGTCATGGCATCATAATTCTAGGTTTTACTATGTAAATTTGTCACTAAAAAGTTGATCGTTTGGGTCAATCTCATTGGTGATAATATCACATGATTTAATAGTGAAATATTTGTTCAATTTTATTTAAAATAAGAGGCATTTGGTCTATACTTGCCCACTTGCTTTGGGGACTTGGACTTTTCTAAGTTGTATTCTTTTCCATTGAAAAGTGAAGAAACTTCATAGTAAGGCCTGATGATTTCCCGGTCTATAGCTTACTAATTCAGCAATTTAAAGCAGTAAGACAGTCCTGGTTCTCTCGATGTGTTTGGACTTTTGGAGTACATAAATCTTAGTGCTTCACGTGGAAATTGAAGACAATGCTGGTTAGCCGGACTATAAGATATGCTCATCTCTTTTTCTTTTTACCCTTTTGACTTTTAGCTCCATATTAGAACATGGTTAGTGAATTACTTTATTCTAAAACGTATTATCAGCTTTTCTAAAGCATTAACCTCTGGCATTATGAACTTGTTTACCAAATATTACCGACTGTTAGAACTTAGAAGGCATTTTTTATGCGGTCCACGCTCAAAGTTTTAGTCATTGATCCTACATGGGCGCCATTGGTTGCATCATGTATTTTTGTCAATTCAATAGTTGGGGATAAGGGGAATTGAACTTTGAATGTTTTTATTGGAAACACATGTCAGCCAGTTGAACTATAAGACTCTTGAGAGTTGTATAATGTTTAATTGATTACTATTACTAGTTAGTTTGGTTAGTGTACAATATTAGACTTTCTATTAATACTGGACTTTTCTGCACCCTAACAAAACTCTATCTTCAAGGATTTGAAAAGGCAATTTTGTCGCAATGAAATAAAAAAAGAGAGCAAGGTCTCTTTATGCTTCCGATCTCTCAAATCATATTGGCATTTCTGCAATTAACAATTCTATTAGAATCACTCCAAAACAAACAAACGTCACTCTTCTCTGCCCATTGGCTTGTTAATTTGAATGTTTTGACTCGTTTGGAAATTTTCTGGGTCTGAATAACAATTTTTTTTATTTATGAAAATAAATAAATAAAGTCATGTAGATCATTAGACTCTCTGTTAATCATATAAAAAAAATTAGTGAAGTCTCAAGTCAGATTTAAGCAATGGGGTTGGGCTTTGATTTCTATTTCCTAAATAACGTGACTGTCTGCTATATTTTAATTTAAGCAATTATGGCACGGGTTATTTCTTCGTGTGATCCGTCATGATTCCTGTCTGCTATTGATATATGTTGAGGGTCCAAGCTTGGTTCATTAGTCATTACAATTATGGCCCCCTTGGCCGGCACCATATTCTAGCAGTTGAAATAATAATAGGCCTTAATAAATGAAGTTATCAGTTTCAAAACTTTAGGACACTAGAAATACAAGTATACAAAACATATGTGTACAGCCCTTTAGCAACAAACAGTGAACATGAGGGTATAAGATAACTAATAGCACTAGGCCTGGATAACAACATACTGGTTCCAAACATATCATTGCAAGTAATTCTGCTAGACATAGAAAAATTCACATATCTCACAAACAAACTTCACTGGTTTATACTTGTTAGGAATTTAGCCTAATTCCTAGAATCTATGAGAAGCAAAAAATAGAAAAGAACACGCAAAGAATCACATGACACAAGATTTATATAGTTTGACAATATGCCTATATCCACGGAGTTGCAACAATTTTCATTATGTTAGAGAGAATAATATATGGACGGTAATATAGTAAGATGATATATCAAATAACCCTAATTTTGAAGGACATATATATCCCAAACAACTAGTCCATGGACTAAGCTTCACTAAAAATCCCATTTAAAACCGTAACTCTTAGTCGAGTCACAAATTGGATCGAACACAAAACCAGATTCCATATAGCCAATGATACCAAAACACAAAAGATACATAATTTCAGTGAAAAAGTCGATGACAATTTCAGTGTCACCAAACTTTTCCCATTGCAAGGGCAATGGACCATTGCTTCGTGAGGGGTTTCTCATAACTTTTGCGATGAGTCAAGGGCAAGCTTTGATCACTTTAACTAGTCCATCACGCTTGGACAAGTTCATTCCTTCTCTAATAATATTATAATAAAAGCAAATTTGCATCTCTTGGATGTGATAAACGTGCCTTCATGTGTGATCTTACTGGTCAGATCTTTCATATTGGGTAAATCCATGCAGCTATATGCGGCCTATGCCTTCCTTGTTGATCAAGACTCGTTCAAATTCATTGCATCAGATCCCAAGAATTTTAGTTACAATGACAGACTGAGATTCAAAAACAAAACTATTTTGCCGGTTATATTGTGAAAATAGAAAAGAACATTTGAGTTCTTTACTGTGAAAGCATCTCTATTTTTACTTTTATGTATTGTTGGGGTAAATGTAAAAGAGTTGACTTAGGTGTCTTGATTATGTCTTGAATCAAGGTTAATTGATATGCTTTGATTTAAATCATATATATATATATATATATCGATTGAAAAGATAGAAATTTAAATCATAATTGAAGACTGATTATATGCACAATAAATACAAATAATTTACATTAAATACAATACATATGTTGAATGACATTGAAACTCAATAAACTAGATGAGCTTAAAGAATGACACGGAACTAAGAGACTACAACGATTTTAGTGATGTTCATCCAACTTCAATGGCAATGCAAAGCTTAATGGAAAAGATGGATTTCATTGCGATATCAGTTAGAACTATTATTAAATAATTAAATTCACAATTTTTTAATAGCTTAAGTTTTTAGAAGAATTGGTAATTTAACAATATTTATTACAAAAATAATATATGAATATGTCAAACTAAAAGAGAATTCGTCACAACAAGGGAATATATGCATATAGATTTCAACAGAAGAAATTTTATTCATTTGAAGTACAACTATTGAGTCAGTGCAAAACACACGAGGCCAAGGGATCTACAATTTGACATTTACAAAAATGTGTGATGTTGTTGCCTTGTTGGAAGTGACACAACAAACCGGCTCATTGGGAAGGAGAATTGTTGTACTTGCTGCGTATAATCACAGGAAGTCCAGGGTACATGGAAAAAAATTAAGAAGATGCAATGGGAATAATATATAGATGAAAAAGTCAGATTTATTAGTCAAAATCCAAAGTGGAAATTCAGATTTATTACTCTATATAGACGGATTTGATATTCAGATTTATTTATTACATTCATATACAGCAAATCCAAATGGTCAGAAATCCAAAGTTTTGTATATGAGATTTTTTGTCAAAATCCCGAAGGCAGACAAGATATACAAAGTACGTGTATTTAAAATTAAGCTAGGTTATTTTATTAGAGATTGTACAAGTTCAACTCTTACTACCATATCTCTAGTGCTAATTAAGTACTCAGCTATCTCTGATATTCAAGTACAGAATCGTTTATAGCTTCAATGACACTGTTAATTTATCTCTTTCTTTAATCTTGCTTAAACCGATTTTTTCACAACACACAGGATGTACTACTTCTTAAAGATTTGAGATCCCCAATAATGATTAATTTACTTGAGAAGGCCGACATTTGATATTAAACAAGGTATACAATTACGTGTAATTAAAATCAAGCTAGGTTAATTGACTAAGGATAGTACTACTTCTCCATTAGTAATTAAGTGCATAGCTATCTCTGATATACAAGTACAAAATTGTTTATTGCTTCAATGACTCTGTTAATTTATCTCTTCTTTAATCTCGCTTAAACCAAATTTTCACAACACTGGAGGATGTACAACTTATTAAAGATCTGAGATCCCCGTTAATGATTAATCCACTTGAGAATGCCAACCTGTGGTATTAAACATGGACCCAACTTGCTGAGCTAATTTTTCAAGCAAGTTTGATAATATGGGATGAAGCACCAATGGATCATAGATATGCATTTGAAGCAGTAAACAGGATATTCAAAGACATGTTTATCTTTAGACTTTAATGATCAAAGCTATGCACACAAACCATTTGGAGGAAAACAAGAGTCTGATTTGGAGGGAGAACATTATCAAAACACCAGTTAACAAATCATATTTGAGGAATGGTTGCAAAGTTTTTCTTCTCACTCTAATCAGAGTTCAACAAGTAGAACTCAAACACTTCTGTGTAAGGCTTCAAAAGATGGGTCCTAGAAATGGGACTATGGGAGACTGGAAACTTGAGACTGTTTCGAGAGAAAAAGAGTTAGAGGAGTACTGGATTAAGGCTAATATTTTTCCCATTTCCAGAGCAAGAAATTAGTTTTGCCATGAAATTAGCAATGGTATTTGATGACTAAAAGGTGCATTAAAAAAAATGGAGTGAAGTGATTAGTTGTCAAAGAAATTGTTTTTTCACAATCGATGAGATAACATGTTATGATTGGTGCACAATAAAAATTTGTCAGGCTGGGTCTATATATGTGAGAGCAATATTGCAACAAGCATAACTTACAACCTTACCAAGTTATGAGAAAAATTATGTACCAAGCATTGTTTTTTATAATAACACTATTGTTGCCAACTGAACCACTAATCCTACATATATTATTTGAGATGTACTGCATATGTATTCAACTCTCCAACTTGACAAAACTAGCCCAACTCAACTCAACTCAACCGGACATTTTGAATTGGTTTTTTGTGAGTTGGGTTGGGTTCTAAATTTTTTATTTTATTTTATTTTTGTTTTGTATTAGTATTAATTTTTGTTTTGAAGCTTGGGTTGGGTTTAAATTAGCACAATTTTCATCCCTGGTAAACCAACCCAACCCACACGCTATTAATACTTTAAGAAATGTATGTATTTTGAATTTGTTAGATTGATTTATATTAGATTTTGAGGATTTGTTTAAATTTGTTAGTTTAATATATTTTGGTATTTTGAGATTTAATTTTGATAAAGTTGGAAGTATAGAATATTAGGTCTATTTGTATAAATCCTAATTTTTTATTGAATAGTGAGTTTAAATAGTTTGCTCATGGGCACGAGCATAAATTTCTTAGTCAATTAGGAGTGAATGCACCTAAATTACATGTCAACTAGTATGGAGGGTGGGGTCACATGAGTTGCTCGTAGGTTTTAGTTGTTGATTAAAGACGAGTTTAAAGGGATCTTTTTTAGAAAGATTTCTTATGTTATCCAAAAAAAAAAAAAAAAAAGTAAAAAAAAAAAAAAAATCAAAATGTTTTTAAGGCTTTGACAAAATGGCTCAACCTAACAACCCAATTTGATCCCTATAAGTTGGGTTGCATTAGTTTTTATAGTTTCCGTGGATTGAGTTGGATTAAAGATTTCTCAACATGAAAATGTTGGATTGGGTTGAAAAAAAATCTCAAACCCAATTCAATTCAATCCATACACACCCCTATATATCATCACTAGGATCCAATCTTCTATATCTTTGGGAAAGAATTTTGTTTCTAAAGGCATCTTATTTTTAATGATTTTAGCTTTTCAAGTAGGTTTTCTTCAAAAATAAAAAATAAAAAATAAAATATTTAGAGTGGTAGCTAGGTCCCACTGTTTTTAAGTTTCTTAGATGCATGCTAGCACAATTAAATTGGATTTGTACCTAAGCATTTTTTCCGACCACCGTTGCATCATACACTGATTGATACTCTGAGAAATGCTAATTTCTTGTTTAATTATTAGCTTTTTTGATAAACTGTATAATTATTAGCTTTGGTTCATCGAAATGGAGGCAGAACTTTTATTTATAAGAAACATAAACTATCGGTTCTATCTTGTCTTGTCACGCCCCCACAATCCACATTCAGGAATGGTATGTATTGCGGCTGAACTTAATTAATTAACCAAGTGCCACCTTAATTAAACCTACTAATCTTCACGCTACCACTCTTCAGTTTTGGAGCTTGAAAAAAAAAAAAGGGAGAAAATTATTTCTTAGCAAAATATCACCATGCACATTTGGAAAACATAATATTTCTGGTATAACAAATTAAAAAAAAAAAAAAAAAGTGCTAAAATCTATCATTTTCAACTTCAAATAAAGAAATCATATTCTCCCCTAGTGAAGGAGAGAGAAAACATATATACTTATGTTTTAGGATATTTTAATTTCCTTGGGTATAAACTTTATAGTCTTTAATGTTCTATTAGATACTGGAGCTTATAAAATTTGCATCTTCTTGAATTGAGGGTTCTCCAACAAAACCACAAAGTTGTTCTTTTATCATTTTTGAAAATTCTCTTAGAATTTCATCATGTCCAAGAAAATTACTTAGCAAAGGAATTTTTTGTGCTTTGCTTTCTTCTGATTATTCCGACTGCTTTAGCCAAGGTATCTCCTTGAAGTGTAACCGCAACATAATGAAGAAATTTTGCTTTTGTTCAGCTAGTTTTATAATTAGTTATTATAATTGATATAAAGATTGAGCCTAGTCATTAATAGCTTTTATATTTGATCTTTAAAGGACAGCTTAGTACACATAACATTCATAATTTCACACCTAAAATTCATATATCAAAAGTGAGATGCGTACAATAGATAAAGAATAACTAAATAATAACGAATAATGAGTATGAAAGAATTATTGTAAAAAATAAAACATATGGAAAAATTAATATGGTTATGTAAGGTAGGTATGATCAGTGTGGTCACACAACCGAGCCTTAGCCACGAAGCTGACGAGAGGTGGGTTTTAATTATGCATGCATAATCCAATTATAAGGAATGGATTAAATAAGGTAAGCAAGAATTTAAAGAACATTTTTTCACTGTCAGGGCCCAGCTTTTCTGTTCGAAATATGAAAGTTCTGCAAGCAAATACAATTAATTAAAATAGTTTTCTTGAATATATTTGCTGACTGCAAAGCGCACACAATTTTAACATACTTCAAATTAGTTTAGCAGTTAACCCTTAATAACAAATTAAGAAACCGCTATATACAAGCTGCATAGTATAAACGATCATAATACAGAGACCAAGCACACTGATGCATCTCAGATACAAAAACTTAATTATAATACAGTTTATAACTTCATATAGGTAAATTTACTCAGTTCTTCTGGTAGTGCCACTAGTGCCACTAGTGCCCTTTCCTTTAATAATATCTTGAGCAAAGGCTTGTCCAACACCTTCGCCAAGACCTTCAATTATTCCTCCAATGAACTCTACGAAAACTTGAGACGCAAGTCGAGCCGCAGTCCCTAGCATGCTTGGCTTTTCGACTCCCTTGATGCCATTGTCATGGAGCCCATTAATCATATCTTTAGCACAAACCGCGTGGAGATGGTAATCACAAACAGTGCAATGGTATTCTCGGCCTGATCTCTTCCTCTGGCACTCACCACACACAAAACCAAGGTCACCATTTGATGACATAGTGGCAGGTAAAAGCCTAAGGGTATGTACATGGCCCGGGGTGTTAAAGGTTGTGGATAGCATAGCGCAGGAAGGGTGCATCTGGAAATTACAGGCATTGCACCTGAAAGCAAACCCTTTGATGGGCTTACTACAGATATCACACTTCGATTTTGAACTTCCACCTTTCACTGAAATAAAAATTATTAAGCAGAAAATTAATTTAGTTAGCATTAAAATCAATTTGGTATGGCCAAATTTTATAGCTATAATTATCAAAAGTCTTGTAGTTGAATTGGTTAGCACTTTATTTTTTAAAAATATATAAATACAAATCATTTGTTTCCTTTTTTTTATTTTAAATACTACCTGGTTTAGAATAGAAAGAAAGTAGGTGGTGGGAGTGGAAAGGGTGGCCCTTGAGAGCATCAGGAGCCCTGGCACAAAACTCATGGAGCTGAAATTCACATTGTTGGCAAGTGAACCTCATACCTGCACCAAACTCCTTGCAGCCCGAACAGGTGAAGAGGTCAGGCAGGTTAATTCGCGACAGAGGATGTTGTGGGTGACTGAAATGAAATATCTCTTGCCCAAAGATTAGTTGAGGAGAGGTGGGGAATTCAATGAGAGGAGACTTTGTTGGGTAATATGTTGCGGCTTGAGGAGGGTTTTGGAAACCCATTGAAGTTGTCTTCTTCAAGGTTCTGTTGTTCATCATCATGGTTTTGTTTTGTTTTGTTTGGTTTGGTTTGGTTTGGTTTAACCCTCCTACTCTAGACCTCCTTAGCTCGTTTGGTGCTGCTATGAAAAACGATATGGTGCTTATCGGTTTATATAAGCTATAAAAGTTCACTATTTTAGGACTGTGGAAAGCAGCTGCCATGAAGCCACCTTAAATAAATTGTGTCCGCTAATATGACTGCAATTAGTGTTAATTAGTGTTAAGCATCAAGGATTCTACTGATTTCACGACTTAATGAGTTGATAAATTGTGATTTGAGTAACATTAGTTTCACTAAAATATGTCATAAATTAAATTTATTTATCTTATTCTTTGTGTTTTACTTTATGTTTATAGTCCAATTGCAATCTATTACCTATATATTTTTTTCCTTATATAAATTGTGTCCGCTAATATGACTGCAATTAGTGTTAATTAGTGTTAAGCATCAAGGATTCTACTGATTTCACGACTTAATGAGTTGATAAATTGTGATTTGAGTAACATTAGTTTCACTAAAATATGTCATAAATTAAATTTATTTATCTTATTCTTTGTGTTTTACGTTATGTTTATAGTCCAATTGCAATCTATTACCTATATATTTTTTTCCTTATATAAATTGTGTCCGCTAATATGACTGCAATTAGTGTTAATTAGTGTTAAGCATCAAGGATTCTACTGATTTCACAACTTAATGAGTTGATAAATTGTGATTTGAGTAACATTAGTTTCACTAAAATATGTCATAAATTAAATTTATTTATCTTATTCTTTGTGTTTTACTTTATGTTTATAGTCCAATTGCAATCTATTACCTATATATTTTTTTCCTTATAAAGTAACTAAAATTAAAAAAAAAAAAGTCCAAACACAATATATTGCAACAGCAGAGTATAAATTGGAATACAAGTAGTAAGACAGGATTCTATTTGGCTACCACTTACACAATTTTTAATATGTACTAATTCTAGTAAGTTGTGTCAAGTATCATGTCCCTATATATATTAAAATGGTATTAATTGTGCTATTGTACCATTGAAAATAGGGAGGAAAACATATCTAAAAGGAGGGTGGGGGGAGTTCTCCAAATCTATATACATAGCTAAAAAGAGGGAATGAACCATGTGTTTCATATGAAATAGATCTATTTTTCTTTTTTCTTTTTTTAGGGCTGCAATTAGATAATTTATGTTCGATAGTGTTTTTTTTTTCTTCCTTTTACACTGGCGGCTGTTGTGAAGAAAATTTAAATTTTACTTGACTTTTCACTATTTAAGAGTACATATAATTAGAATGATAGGAGAGACAAAATGTTTTACCATTTTTTTTACAACTATTGATCAATGTGGCAAGTGACCCACTATGACACTACTTTTATTTAGCACCAATTACAAACATGTCATCATAGTCGTCATAAAAAATTTTATATTTCTAAACTTATTGTTATTATTTAGATTAGAAAATTTTGTTAATATATTTCACCCAAAAATATGTTTTTATCATTTAGAATATATCCATAAGCAATGCTCATCAAGGGTATAGAACACTATAGACTAAATTGTAAATTGCACCCTTTAAGTATAGAGTTATTTCTTATTGTCCCTTAAAATTTAAAATTTTGAATTTTAGACCTTGATGTTAAATAACTTTGATTTGAAATAGTCATTCTATACCTAAATACATAAAGATTAATAGAAATGTATATATATAAAGATTATATGGATTAATAGAAATGTGTTGATATAGTTTAATTATGACTCAGAACGATTATATATTTTGAGCTTAAGTTCATAAAATAAATAAAAAAAATGTTTTGAGCTTATGTGGCAACAGCCACCTCAACAATATACATGGATGGAAGGACTAAAATCAAAGCACTATATTAATATGACACATATTATGAGGGTGTCATTTACAATTTAATCAAAATGATGGCAATATTAAAAAAAAAAAAAAAAAATCTCATCAAAAAAAAAAATATATTAAAAAAAAAAAAAAAACTGAGTTTTAATAAATTGAGTCCATGTTTCTCCCAAAGCCAGCATGAGAATATAAATGGGCCCAAAAAAACAGTGTTGATTCCTGATAGGGTCGATATTTCAAGGTTTTCTTTTAGCTTTCATTGGCAAATGGCATGTGAATTCATCAAATACACTAATATATTTCTTCACTTTTCCATCTCAAACTACTGTAGCCCAAATCCGTAATCCCCAAGACAGTTCCAATCAGGGACGTACTCAGGTTTTTAAGTTAGGGTCGAAGATTAGCAAAAAAAAAAAAATAAAAAATAAAAAATTCAAATACACCCCTATATAGTATTAAGAAACTTTTAACCAAGACAAATACACAAAAATCATTATTTTTTAATATATTAAGATGTAATTATCTACTAACAAAAACAAAAGATACAAAACACTGTCGTTTTTTTTACATTTTTTTTAAAAAGATTTACATGGGCTGAGTTGATGATTCATGATTTTGGAAAGGGCCTAAGCTACAAAGTAAGAGAGGGCCAAGTCTATATTTTTTATTTTTGGCGTCAATGCACTTGTAGTCCTTACATTTTGATTTTTTTCCATTTTAGTTTTTACATTTTAATTTTACTACTTTTAGTCCCTAAATCAATTAACGCGTTCTATTTTGGTCTTTTCCATTAGCCCACTATTGAAAATTGCTTAGGTGGCAGACAAAACTATTAAAATAATAATAAAATTTTTTATTTTACTATTAAAAATGCCACGTTAGCTTATAAATTAAAAAAAAAATATTTATTAATTTTAACTAAAAAAAAATACAGATAGTTTTAAAAGAAATTAAATTAATTAAATTAAAAAAAAATCTTTACATTATGTTTCTCTCAGTCATCATGAAGAACATGTTCTTCCTCAAATAATATGTTTGGTTGTAGAGGAAATTAAAAAAATCAAGAACATGCCAACATGGAACACGTAAAATCAAAGGACACAGATCTACAAAATACAAAGACCTTCAAAGATTCAAAACACAAAGAACACAAACCCAAACCCAATCCTCAATCTCTAGCAAACCTAGAACATTACATGAAAAATCAAACCCTCCATACAAACATCAAACCCAAAAACAAACCCATAAATTTCAAACTCAAATTCAAGAAACCCGTAGACAAACCCGAAAATTTTAAACCCACTGATCTAATAGAGACTCACTGATTTGTGAGAGATTGGAGGTAAACCACTGCCTACCTCAGCCCTTCTACTGTCACGCACTCAGCCCTACCATCCTTCACATCAACACAAGGCACAACTCCAATGTGTAGCTCCTTCGCGGGGACCGAGCACTCAGACTCAAGCAAGGCGTTGACGACGTTGGCGAAGAGGAGGTGGAGGGAGGTGGAAGCAGCGTTGAGGGGTTTGTGCATTGGGGTTTGGGAGGCCTTAAGGGAGGAGATTTAGGAAGGCGAAGAAAATGTGGATTGGGGGGTTAGAGTTGGGGTTTGGGATTGGGGATTGAGGGTGTGGATTTCGAGAGAGTGGGTGTTGGAGTCGGAGTCGAAGAGAGAGAGAGGACGACGAAGCGGTTGAAGGCGGAGAGCTGGGGGAGCCAGCGGATGGCGTCGATGTATTTGGTTTGTGGGAATCTGTGGATTTGAGGTGGGTCTCAGAGAGCTGTGCCTGTGGCTGTGGCTGTGATTAGGAATGGCAACGGGTTGGGTTCAGATTGGGTTTTTTCATACCCGGACCCGACCCGCCGGGCAAGACTTATGGCCTGGACCTCTCCCGTTTAGGGTACTGAGTTTTTTCCTGGGGCTTGGACCCGCCCCAGCCGGCCTCGCGGGCCCCGTTTAGGGATTGGGCCCAATTTGTGGCCCAACCAAAAAAAGCTTCTAACTTGGTTTTGGACCACTTGAGAAGCTGTTCTATAGCGTTCGTGAATCAGTCTTCCCAGTTCTCCTGTTAATTGAAAATAAATTTCAAACAGAGTTAATTTATGATTAAAATTAAATTTTTTTAAAAAAAGTTAAAATATTCTCTCTCACAAAATACAACAGCTCAATATTTGTTACCTAGAGGACAAATTGTAGGAATTTGCAAGAGAAATGTTTAAACACCATTTATTGTTCAAAACTATCAAAATATAGAACCATTCATTTAAGTAAAAGGAAATACATACGAAATCATTTTCGAACCTTAAAACTAACCCACAGCTAAAAAATTGAAAACCTCCAAACCCACAACAAATTCAATGAACCACCACACAATCAAAACCTCCAAACAAATTTTAATGAAACACTGAAAAAAAAAAAGTCCAAAATTTTAAAACAAAAACCTGGATAGATGAGCTTCGGAGTGAGGGTGAGGAGGCGAGGGAGGCGTGACTTAGGGAGTGTCGGAGTGAGTTGCTGAGGGAGAGGGAGTATCGGACTGAGCTGAAATGAGGGACTAAGGTGAGGAGTGAGGATTGAGGGAGTGTGAGTGTCGGTGTGAGTTGCTGCTGAAGAGCGAAGAAATGAGGGATTAGGGTTAGAATATAGGAATATATATATATATATATAGGGTATTTTTGTAATTTTAGGGTACTGGGTTTTTAACCGAGCCGGGTCTCGGGTTGGGTCTCGAGTTTTTTTGATAAAACCATGACCCGACCCGGACTCGCTTTGGGTTTTTTTTTTTTAAAACCCATACCCGACCCTATTCCTAATCGGACCGGGTAAAATCTGGCCCATTAGGGTTGGGCTGGGTACTCCCTGACTGGGCAAAAATTGCCATCCTTAGCTGTGATTGCCATTGTTGGGGTTTTTTTTAATTTAATTAATTTAATTTCTTTTTTAAAAGATCTTTTTTTAATTTTTTTTATTTAGTAAAAATTAATAAATAAAATTTTTTAATTTATAATCTGACATGGAATTTTTCATAGTAAAATAAAAATTATTATTATTATTTTAATAGTTTTGTCTGTCACCTAAGCAATTTTCGATAGTGGGCTAACGGAAAGGACCAAAATGGAACGCGTTAATTGATTTAAGGACTAAAAGTTGTAAAATTAAAATGTAAGGATTAAAATTAAAAAAAAAACAAAAATATAAAGACTAAAATTACATTTACACCTTTATTTTTTACTGGAAATTAAACTATTAAAATTTTTTTTTGGGCCTGGGGTCCTAGCCCCCACGGGCCCCCACATGTGCCCATCCCTGATTCCAATATTCGATTTAAAGCGAAATCGTTGAAAATATTGCAGCATTTTTTGTTGACCTTTATGTAAATTGAATTCAGCCAGATTCATGGAAGATTGAGATGTGCACTCATATATCCGTGTCTTAAATTTCTATGTTGTGAGTTGTAAGGCATTTTATGACAATTTTTTAATACGATGCCTTTCTGAATCATTTTGACTAATAGTCACTGATGCCCAATTATTAGTTCAAGTTTTACAAGTGATTCCCCATCTTCAGTACTTCCTTTTTATATCCTATGGACACCAAGAAATACACAAACGAAACTACAAAGAAAAAGAAAGATATTCGTTGATACATCTTTACGACATTGAATATATTTTAAATTTGCAAAACGAGTCAAGCTACAGACTCCCTCACTAGAATTCAATTCACTCAAGCCCACCACTGGACTCATTAGTCCAGATGATAACTCCCCATACACAAATGCATCGAGGCATGGGGTGGTATATTTAGTAACTATCTAGAAAGTACGGATATTTTATTTGAGGTGACGTACTCAAGTCGGATACATGACATGTCTAGAATACTTTTGTATCCATATTCTAATTGTGCATTTAAAAAAAAAAAAAAAAAAGGCAAAAACACTTTTTTTAAAAAAATTTCTTTTTAGATTTAATATTGAACACTTATGTAGTTATCTTTTAATTACTCTTTTAGATTTATTATTTGGTTTGTATTCTAATTTATAAATAGCATATATTAGTTATGAATTCACTTTAATATCTTTTATTGCTCTTAAATTGATATATATTTAACATTATATGATAAAAAATGCTTAACATTATATATATAATTAATTAATTAATTAATATAAGTATATCACATACTTTTGTGCTAATTTTTCAAACATTTACGTGTTGTTGTATGTTATACTCATATCTGTGTCCGGTCTTGTAATGAATTATATAGTTCCCCCCCCCCCCCCCCACCCCCACCCCCCAAAAAAAAAAAAAAAAAAAAATCCACATATGCCCACCAGAACATAAAATCAGAGAGTGGGAAATATTTGATGAATTCCAGTGTATTAATAGTTGTTTTAGTTCGCCATCATCTTATAGTTTAGAGCAGTACTCACAGGGTGACTTTTGTGTACTTAAAAGTTAAAACTTACAAGTTCCCCGAAACCCCAAACCCCAAAAGCAAAAAAGAGAATAAGGATTGGAAAGATAATAATGGTGTCCCAATGAATTGTTGCATTTCTTTTCCATGATCCCGTTGAATTTACATTGATATGTTTTGCAATTTTCAAAGGCTTTTATGAAATGGGAAAATGACTCATGCTCATCTGTCATCTGACACCTCTCCTTTCTCTCTCACTTTATGATTCTTTGGCCACTATTGACTACAGTTCCAAGTCATTTTCAACTACATTGTGATATTGTTCTTTTTTTTTTTTTTGGGATATTAAGCAAGCAAGGGATATTATCAATCTTATATCTTGATTCTTAATACAGAATTTTACTGTGGCAGACAAGTCACACTAATGGGGAGATTTTTTTTTTTTTCTAGATGATATCCTGTCTCTCCCAACAATATCAAGGCAATTTCCCATGGATTTTGTGTGTTTATTTCACATAAAATATCAATTAATTGACTTGTTTAGCAACCAAAAATAGAGATCTAAATACTATTAAAGATGATTGTGATCATTATAGAAGTAGTCTATGGAGATTTTTGAGGATATCCAAAACTGGTATCAGAATCAACTATGGAGAATGGGTTATAATAAGCTGGCAAAGTGACTATACACTCTGGTTCATTCCTAATTAATGTCTTCAACCAAAAAGACCAAGATGCTGCTGTGTTGGCATTTACAGCTTCATTCGCCCAATACTTCTTTAATCATGGTTTGGGCCCAAGACACGTAAACTGAAGCTGCATTTGACAAGACAAGACGCCACAAAATGGGTATCCTATATAGAGAAAAGTGATAGTTTAGACTGTTTCTTTTGGGACCCTGTTAAGTAAAGTCAGGCTAATCTTAGCCCAACTCTTCTAATAGGGCTGATGCCCTTTTGTATAGATTAAGCGAAGCCCATCGAAACCACTATTCATCCATAGTATTTGCATGGGATTCTCTATAGGTTTATAATATTTTTTTGAAGTGACCTATAGGTTTATAAATTAAATTACCAAGTACAAGGGAAAAACCCAAAAAAAAAAAAAAAAAACTACCTAGCCAATTTGGTTCTAAATTACAAATTGTATCCTCAAATTTTGGGGTATTTTGATTTGGCCCCTAAGTTTAAAATTTTGAATTTTGACCTCAAAAGTTATGTATCATTGATTCATTTTGAAACAACTTTTTCCATCCATAAGCTTTTTTTTTTTTTTTTGAAACGTCCATCCATAAGCTTATTACATGTACTAGTTGGTTATTAAATCTTACCACGTCAATTTTTTTTTTTGATAATCCGCCCCGCAAGAGGGGGGGGAAATATATTAAGGTAAATCAGCAAAATACACAGAAGCACTATCAGGGGGTAATTCTTCCATCCATACATGAAAATGAGAAAAATTACACGCTGATCTTGCTAAACTATGTGCTGCTCTATTTCCTTGTCTACGGGTATGACAAAAAGAAAAATTCTGAAACACCAGGGAGAGCAGATGAATGTCTCTCACGATATGTCCAAAGCTAGACGACTCGAAGCCACCCATGGATAAGGCTTTTATAACTGTTGTCGAGTCTCCTTCAAAAATCACCTGTTTTAGTTGTAGATCATGCGCAAAACCTATGGCACTGCGCGCCGCCATCACTTCCACCATCTCTACCGAGGTAGGCAGTGGAATAATTTGTGAGAAGGCAGCCATTACCAGACCTTCGTCATTTCGAACCACGCATCCCAAGCCAGCAAGGCCATCTTTTTGAAACGTTGCACCATCGAAGTTGACCTTCACCCAATCCTTTGGCGGAGGAGACCACCTGACAGGAATGGCAGTCTGAGGTGCCGTGACATGGGAAGCAGCAGCATTCCGGAATTCTTGAAGCAAATCCTCAGCCAAGGAATTGATCATCTTTAGTTTTATTTCTGGCTCACCAGCACGAATTTGATTTCGACGGGACCATAATAGAGACACTGTTATTGCAAACCGGGCAAGAAGGGGACTGTGGTCTTGGCAAAGTTGAATGATGTCCAGGAAGGAGGAACAATTTCCAGAGATTTTTCGGAGCCAAGCAAAGTGAGGATCCCATACCTGGGCAACAGCTTCGCACTGCCACAAAGCATGAAATGAGGTTTCGCTAGCATGCTTGCATTCCGAGCAGAGGTCATTGCACAGCACTTTCCGTTTCACCAGATTTGCTTTTGAAGGAAGAGAATCGGTACCAGCACGCCATAGGAGTGTTTTTACTCTATTAGGGACCTTCAAATTCCAAACTCCCTTCCACAGTCTCTTCGTACGAGACAAGTCCGACACTGAAGGAGATGAAATCCTGGAAGCTTCCGTTAGGATTTGGTATCCAGATTTTACCGAGTACGAGCCGTCACTATTATGTGGCCAGAAAATTTTATCTTCACAATCATTTAGGCTGAGCGGAATTGCTTTGATCATCGATGCTTCGTGGGGCAGAAAAATATCATCAATAACTTCAGTGAGCCAACAGTGCCTGTCATTATCAATTAGAACCGAGAGCTTGGCATCGTTACCCAGGAAGAGTCTCGGTGAAACCACATGTTTGTTATGCGGGTCGGGGAGCCAGCTATCATGGTAGATTCTGATCAAAGAGCCATTACCCACACGCCATTGCAAGCCTTTTTTGATTACTTCTCTTCCCTTGAGAATGCTTTTCCAAGCAAACGAACCACTGCCCGCAGATGCCTCAAATATGGAGCCTTTTGGGAAGAATTTTGCCTTAAATAAGCGATGGAATAGAGAGGACTCATCCCCCACCAGCCGCCATACCTGTTTCGCCAACATTGCGTCATTAAAA
This sequence comes from Quercus gilva, assembly GCA_023621385.1. Taxonomy (NCBI): domain Eukaryota; kingdom Viridiplantae; phylum Streptophyta; class Magnoliopsida; order Fagales; family Fagaceae; genus Quercus; species Quercus gilva. The sequence continues at coordinate 17,468,485 of CM042474.1, forward strand.
TTCTGAAGGTCTTTGAATCCCAAACCGCCCAAAATTTTCGGTTGACAGAGAGAGCTCCATTTGGCCCAGTGGATTTTTCTTTGGTTGCCCCTTTGGCCCCACCAGAACTTCCTAATCAAAGCCTCAATTTCGTTGCACAGGGTGATCGGTAACTTGAAGCAGCTCATAGCAAAGGTAGGGATTGCCTGAATCACAGCTTTGAGAAGAATTTCCCGACCTGCTTGGGAGAGCAGCTGCTCCTTCCATCCCTGGAGTTTAGCCCTGATCCGCTCCTTGATGAATAGTAAACTAGCTTTCTTTTTTCTACCCACCAGAGATGGGAGACCCAGGTATTTTTCGTACTGCTTGATCTCCTGCACCCCAAGTGCTTCAACAATCTGATTCAAGGTTCTGGGAGGGGTAGACTTACTAAAAAATAGTCCGGTTTTATTCTTGTTTAACTTTTGTCCTGAAGCCCTTTCATAATAGTCAAGTAGAGCTTGGATTTTCGAACATTCATCCAGGGTAGCCCTACAAAAAATCACACTATCGTCCGCAAAGAAGAGGTGTGTCAGTCTCGGGCCCTTTTTGCATATTGAAACACCCCTGATCAAACCCTCATCAGCCGCATGTTGAAGAAGGCCGTGGAGGCCCTCTGAGCAGAGGAGGAAAAGATAAGGCGAAAGAGGGTCGCCCTGGCGAAGTCCTCTAGAAGGATGAAAAACCTCAGACGGTTCGCCATTAATGAGAATAGAATAGCTTACCGTCGTAATGCATTCCATAATCAGGTTGACCCAACGTACAGCAAAACCCATCCTTAACATAATAGCCTTCAGATAGCACCACTCGACCCTGTCGTAGGCCTTGCTCATATCCAATTTCAGAGCCATGAATCCGATCTTACCAGTATGATGATGCTTCAAGTAGTGGAGAGTTTCGAAGGCCATGAGGATATTGTCAGTGATGACTCTACCCGCCTGGAAGGCACTCTGGTTCTCAGACACTACAACAGGAAGGATGATCTTGAGTCTATTGGCTAAAACCTTCGAAACAATCTTATAAACGACGTTGCAGAGACTAATTGGCCTAAACTCAGAGATATATTCCGGTGATTTTACCTTTGGGATCAGGGTTATGTAGGTGCTATTTATCACAGAAGGAATATTGCAATTATTTAAACAATCTAGAACAGCAGAGCAAATATCAACACTAATCAGTGGCCAAAAAGACTGGTAGAAGAGGGGGGGCATACCGTCTGGGCCAGGAGCAGAGATTGGTTTCATTTGCTTAATGGCTACCTCCACCTCTTCCAAACTGAAAGGGCTTAAGAGTTTGGCATTCATCTCCTCTGAAACTGTTGGTTTGATTACCTCAAGGATTTCGGAGAAATCCGAAGGATGAGCAGAGGAGAACAGGGATGAGAAATACTCTCTGGCTATTTTTCTAATCTGCTGGTCCTCTGTACACCAAGAGTTTGTAGAATCTCTGAGTCCCGTAATTCTGTTCCGTCGGAATCTGTGTGAAGCTTTACTATGGAAGAAGCTAGTGTTCCGATCACCAGACTGTAAATGGAGGGTCCTGGACCTTTGCTGCCACATCTGAGCTTCTTTGTCGAGAAGATCATTAATCTCCAATTTTAAGGATTTTACCACCTCATAGTCCACGGTCCCCACTGCAGCCTCAACTTCGGCCTTAGACAGTTTCTTTCCTAGTAAGTCAAGTTGCTTTTTGACATTGCCAAAAGAATGGCGGCTCCATGCCAGTAAATTCTCCCCACATGCTTTAATTTTTCCGGCCGTACTGATCATTGTGGAGTTTGAAGATGATGAACCCCAAGCCTTTTTAACCGTAGAACTGCACCCCGCATCACGAAGCCACATCTGTTCAAACTTAAATGGGCGATTTATGTGGGGAGTTATACCATCTAGATTAACAATAATGGCTTTATGGTCAGAGGAATGGGTATGGAGATGTTGTACCTTAGTGCCCGGGTAGAGCGCAAACCAATCGTTGTCTGCCACAGCTCTATCCAATCTTTCAAGGACCAAACCATAATGCCGTTTGCCTCTCCAAGTGAATTTATCGCCGACGAAACCGAGGTCCATGAGCCCACATTCATCGAGGACCTCATGGAAATCCTTCATCAGACTTTCTCTCCTTGGACCCATCCCAAGCTTTTCGTGAGACCACAAGATCTCGTTAAAATCACCGGCGCATAGCCAAGGGAGGGAGAAGCGCCGGCGAAGACCGCGGAGAAGAGACCAAGACTCGTGCTTCCTGGCTGTGTCAGCGTGGCCGTACACTCCCGTGAAGCGCCACTTCGTATCTGTGCCTCCGCCCACTAAGGCATCTATGTGATTCGGAGAAGATGAGACCACCTCCACCTTAACAGAGCTCTTCCACATAAGAGCCAAACAGCCAATTTTTCCACCACTAGGCCCAACCCAGCAGTGATCAAACTTCAGAAAACCACAGATTTGCTTTAGCCTTGCTTCGCCCACCCATGTTTCGGCCAAGAACAGGGCAGAGGGGTCTTTTGCTCGAGTCACCACTTCGAGCTCTCGGACTGTGCGCAGGTTCCCAAGCCCCCGCACGTTCCAACAGAGCCAACTCATAGCTTTCGGCGGGGCTGAGCTTCAGCCGCCGCCGTTTGTATGAAGTTCTCATCGCCGAGGACGCAGTCAACAGCTCTGCGTTTTGAGGGCTTAGGTTCGTCTAAGTGAAGAAGAGAGGTGCTATTTCTTTTCCCCAAAGTGATATTTAAGTTCTGAATATCCAAAAGTTGGGTGGGCCTTTGGACACGCAGCCATTTACCTTCAGCTTGGCCTTTTGAAGTTTTTGTATCTTGTTTGGAGTTGAGTCGGTCCTGCAAGGGCGTGGGTTCATGTACTTGGTGAATGTTTGATTTTACGTCCAGGCCCAGTGTGTGACCCACTTGGGGAGGGCTGGACATGTCCAATAACTGGCCTGTTTTGCTTTGGGGGGCCGGTTGGTCAGCCTCCTTATCAAAATAAAAAATCTCGCGGTCAAGATTTTGAATTACCTTTTCAAACTCATCTGGCCCCGCTCCTACGTTGGAGGGAGTTTCCTTGATTCCCACAAAGGACTCTTGGGAGGCGCAATCCGTCCCATCATCTCTTTTGGGGGCTTGGTTTACTGGTGAACCCACCGGTGTCCCGATCGGAATTTGTTCTGCTCCCGTCGCACATTCATTCGCCTGGCGATTCGGGTTGGGTTTTGTTTGGTTGGAGGGCTTATCCATCATTCTCCTAGCAAAGAGCCCCGGGACAGATGCAACTTTCTTCCTCGCTGCTATGAATGAAGGAGCCCTTAGCCATGCCCCAAATTGTTGGTTCTCCACTTCGAGGCTACCTTCGCTCTCAATCCATGTTACACAATCCTTATCCCCGTGTGTGAGGCAACCACACCAATAGCAGAGGTTAGGGAGGCGTTCGTATTTAAAGGAGACCCAATGGTCCCTACCATCTTCTAAGGTTAAGAGTCTACCTCGGCATAATGGTTTAGAGATATCAATCCTCACTCGGACCCTGATGAAGCTGCCACCGTCCCAGTCCTCCTTATCATCGTGGCAGAGAATCTCACCCACCGGTTCGCAAATTTGCTTGGCTATGTCTCTGTTTCTGAAACGGAGTGGTATATCGAAGACTTGAATCCAAAAAGGAACCTTTGTCATCTCGTGATCTGCTATTGAGACTTCCTTTTCGAATTTATGTAGCACCATAATATGTTTATCGAAGCTCCACGGCTCCGAAGAGAGGATATGTTCAACGTCTGTGTGACTATCAAAGGAAAAGAGAATCAAGTGGTCTTCGATGCTTCTTAGTTTGAAGCCCGACTTGGTTCTCCATAGAGGAGAAAAAGTACTTGCAATGGCGTCAATGTTGAGGGGCCTTTTTGTTAGGAACCTCGCCACAATTCCATGCTCTGAGTTGGCTTGTTCGCTTGTTAAGCGCAGGCCTTGTCCCTCGCTCTCTGAAAGAGATAGAGAGCTCCAATGTTTTGTTAAGGCATCCATACTGCTTGGTGTACAACACTCCTATAGCTAGCCCGCTGTTTCCCTTAACCCTGAAAAGAAAAAACCACTAGCCTTGCAATAACACTGTTATCGCAAGGGACAAATACACCTTCTACGAAGGGACTGCAGTGCCACGCCCTGTTCGAAGTATTCAGAGAGAAGACTTCTCCCAGCCACGAGCAACCCTTACTCTCATCCGAGTCATTCTCTTACCACGTCAATTAATTACATCATTTCAATTTTTTTATGCCATTAATTTTTTTTAGTTACGCCATTTCAATTAAATAGCCTAAAAGGCCATAAAAATTTAAATAAATATCGAAAATCTAAAAATTACACAAACTAATTTTTTATTTTCTTTTCAACATTTTCTAGGTATGAACATAACCGTAGTTGATTATTTACTCCCAAAATAATTTCCAAAATTCCATTACATTACATACAATGAAATCAATCAACCAAAAGTGTTCGTCTGTTCCAAAGTATTAGAATCCAAAAATAGGATTCAAAATCTCATACATAAGAACTAAATCAAAATTTAAATAAAATAATTAATAAAATAATATAATTAATTAAAGAAGATAAGAAAAGAAAAGAATTAAATTTAGAAAAGCCTCCACCGATCAATCTAAATCAATTATCTCTTTACACAACCTTTGTGAGTCCAGTCGAACCCATGGCTTCCCTTTCCCACTTTTAGTGTAGTAAACCTAATCTAAACCTAATCGTCAAACACATATTTATAACACATTAATGAATAAATATATAATCGGCGCTTCAAAATGATGGGATGACCGATGACATGCTTCAAAAGGAAAAGAACAACGAAAGCATGATTTACCTAACATAAGATGAAATGAAAAACAAACAAACCTAAAATCTATTTATTGCACATGATGACTACATTCGAATGCAAATCAAATAAATATTATATGATATAAAGATTAAACAAGATATTTGAAGACTCAAATGCACATTTGAGTGAGCGACCTCCAACAGGATCTTTGATAATTCAGATTTATAGAAGAAAGAAGCACAAATCTCAATCATTTTAAGAGATTATCATCAAAGCTCTTTGTAGCGACGATGAATCATTCTCCTCCTATGGTCACCTTATCACCAAGGCAAAACTTTCCATGGCTTCCTTTCATTCTTTTTGTTTTTCACATATTCTCACATATTCATAGATATGGTAAATTTTTTTTTTTTTGGTCAAAGGGAAATACAAGAAAAGAAACTAAGGCACTAAACACAGCTCAGGACAACGCCTGGCCACACCAACCCCAGTAAGGTCAGTTTCAACAATAGTAATCATATCCTTAGGAGGATTATCCAACACAATGAAACTCTGGTCTTGATCCGTTCCCTTCCTCGCCAGGTAGCCTGCACATCCGTTGGATTCTCGGTAACAATTCTTTATCCTAATTTGAGGGATTATGGATATTAGATGCCTGCAATCCTCAATGATACATGACAGTGAATTGTTAGTGCATTGGGAGTTCTGTAACATATCCACAACAGACTTCGCATCCAACTCAATCTCCACCATAACCAAATTTTGATCAACATAGAGCATCAATCCATCCTGAATAGCCCACAACTCAGCCATTAAACTCATTGCTATGCCAATCTTTCTGGAAAATCCCACGATCCATCTACTAGTCCAGCCTCGGATAACACCACCTCCACCAGCACAGCTCAGGACAACGCCTGGCCACACCAACCCCAGTAAGGTCAGTTTCAACAATAGCAATCATATCCTTAGGAGGATTATCCAACACGATGAAACTCTGGTCTTGATCCGTTCCCTTCCTCGCCAGGTAGTCTGCACATCCGTTGGATTCTCGGTAACAATTCTTTATCCTAATTTGAGGGATTATGGATATCAGATGCCTGCAATCCTCAATGATACATGACAGTGAATTGTTAGTGCATTGGGAGTTCTATAACATATCCACAACAAACTTCGCATCCAACTCAATCTCCACCATAACCAAATTTTGATCAACGCAGAGCATCAATCCATCTTGAATAGCCCACAGCTCAGCCATTAAACTCGTTGTTATGCCAATCTTTCTGGAAAATCCCACGATCCATCTACCAGTCCAGTCCCGGATAACACCACCTCCACCAGCTAGACCCGAGTTTCCCAAGGATGAACCATCGGTATTTAGCTTCACCCACCCCAGTTCAGGTTTATTCCAATGGACTTGTTTTATCACCGTGTGAGGATTTCCTTTCTTTGGATAGACGCAAAAGAAATATTCTACCGATTTGCTCATGATATCTTTAGCCATATGAGGATTCTGAGTCTGATTGTTGAAGACATATTGGTTCTTATTTTTCCAAACAGTCCACACAGCAAAGGAGAAAATTATATTCCGAGGATGATTTTCATTCGAAGCTTTATCAGACTTACCATTAGTAGCCATCTAATTTTCCAGATCTAAAACAAAGAAGTCCTTGTCAAAACCCATCGCACCCAACTCGTTCGACATAGGTTTGACCAATTCACAATTTCGGAGAGCATGAATGATAGTTTTCGTTTCTTCCAGGCATCGAGGACAACGAGAATCCACCTCTATACCCCTAGTAGATAAACAACCATTTACTCCAATACTATTATGGGCACACTTCTTGTTGTGAAATTTTAAAATACTCGCAAGTGTACGAACCGTACCGAAGTATAGTTTGACAAGAACGAGGTCGAATCCACAGGGACTTGAATGAACGTAGGAAAATTAATTAAACGTTAACCAAATTAATCCTAATCTAGTTTAATAAAAATTGGTTGTTTTGAAATTAATTAAACTGAGCAAAAAATATAAAGCAATAAAAAGATGTAAACAATTAAGGGAAAGGAATTAAGGTTTTGGAATCCGCCTTGTAAGTCATACCAGCATATATTTATGATCATTAATTTTTCCCAACTCACTACATGATAATCTAGAAATCAATCTTGCTATCATGCAAAATATCCTCATTAAAATCCTTATTTTACAAAATCAAAAGCATGTTCTTCTTCGCTTCTTAAGTATAAAACCAAATCATCAATTGTATCCGTAGCCAAACAAATCACAAGATATATCCAATTCTAAAAATCAAATCATAACTTGTATCCATTGACAGACAAATCACAAATGATATCCAATTCTATAATCAAGAATTAATAAACCAAGCATTCAATTAATTAAGACAAATCCTAAATCATGAGAAAAACATGATTGAACTCATATCTAGAATCCCATCTTAGTCAATTGATATGAAGCAAGAACAATATAAATCATTAAAGAACAACTATTGTGGGAAAAATCAAATCACATAAATATTATTGATAATCCTTAACAAGGTTTCATCCTCAACCCTAATTATAAATTTAGCTACTCATGATAATTGAAATAAAACAAAAGAATAAAATACTAAACATTAAACTAGACAAATAAAATAGAGAAAGAAATAGTCACAATGCTATCATGGAGAAAAGCTACAGAGAAGCCACATGCGGCACTGCCTCTTGCTCCAATTTTCTGTTTTGCATCTCAGCCCTAGCACTAGCCTCCTTGAATTTTGCCCTAAAAAGCCTTTAAATAGGTCAAGGAATCCTATTACAAGTTGAATTCCCGTTTGGAGAAAATCCCAGATTTTTAGGCTTCATTTAACTGACGATTTCGGCCCATTTAACTTCAGAATTCGGGCTCCTGGTAAACTACAAAGTTGTAGCCCTTTAAGTTAACTTTCCAGCCCAACTTGAATCATCTCAATTGAACATCTGAGCCGAAAGTTATGCCAAAAATACTAACTGATGTGCAGGCTGGAATCCTAATCCGAATTGGACTTGGATTTGGTGCAAATTTCCTTTGATTCCTTACTCCAATTGGACTTAAAATTTATTATTCATGCCTGGCTGGATGTAAGTTGGCTTGATTCAATTGGCTTAGCCCCACTTTGCATGTAAAGCCCTTGTTACCTGCAACACAAAAATATTACATAATCAGTCACAAAATAACATAAAAGTAAAGCTAAATATGTAAATATGTGAGTATTTTATTATATATATTTCATGCACATCACTTCTAGAGAAAAAATTGAATTTTTGGCAGAGTTTGAAGCTTTCAAATCCATTGACCTCCGAATTCTGAGTTTTTACTCAATCCATTAGCCATCCTATAAGCACTGCTTAAACTAAACTCTCAACGAGGAGAGTCTGTCCATATTATTCTATCTTTACTGGTAGATGCTAAAGCATAAGGAATTGCTTGTATTTCCAGCTTAATGGAGGGAGGAAGCTCAAAAGGAATAGGGTCCCACCTCCACCCCCTAGGGGTTGCTATCACTACAACAAAATGTATTTTTAGTGACGAAAAAATTCGTCACTAAAAATCTAGATTTTCGTCACTAAGAACCTTTGGTGATGAAATTGGACTTTTAGTGACGAAACTCATTTTGTCACTGAAACCCCGTCACTAAAAGTCCTGGCGACGAAAATTTCGTCACCAAAAGTTCGATTTGATTTTTTTTTTTTTTTTTTTTTAACTTTTAGCGACAAAAACGTTTTGTCACTAACTGTTTTTCTCGCTAAAAACACTATTTAGTGATGAAAATATTTCGTCACTAAAAACACTTTAGTTTATTAAATCATATTTAGTGACGAATAATTTCGTCACTAAAACTATGTTCGGGTAAATATAGTGACGAAAAGGTTCGTCACTAAAACTATTTTTAAGAAAATCCAAGCACATATAGCGATGAAAATTTTCGTCACTAAAACCATTTCTTACAAAATTTTGCTACATTTAGCGATGAAATATTTCGTCACTAAAAAAATTTTTTGTTGCTATATTTGTGATGAAAAAATTCGTCGTTAAAACTTATTTTCTGTTTTTATTTTTTTCATAGCTTTAATATTAACCTGTAACCTGTCATTACATTATTAAAACCTCACATTTGAATAACACATTTGTTTCAACAACACATTTATAAAAAAAGATCCATACATTCCACAAGTAAAAAATAAAACAAGTATCCAATTCAAACTCCTTCCATACAATAATTGTTTGCAACACATACAATAACTCAAGATGTTTTATAACAATACAAAAAGTGTGGCATAATATAATTAGAACTAACAGAACATGTCCTTATATGTCTTCAAGTAATGCCAAAAGTAAATCCCCTAAAAGCCACCAATAAGAAATCTGCACAAATATAAAAACAATACTACATTAAAATCGTAAAGTAAAAACATTAACTATGTTATAAGAAACATTTCTAACAATGCATGGAGAGTATCCACACCAATGAGTTAAAATCACAACTCTTAATATATAAGTTGTAGAAAGCAAATATAGATTTTCAAGTGTAATATAATACAATTAGTTTCAAATAATGCATCAAAAAAAGTAGTCACACCATGTAGTGTGGGTCAATTGCTACAATAAAGTACTAACCAATAAGTGTTTTAACTTAAAGATGAACCACCCCAATAGGTAAAAGCGTCATCATAACCCTTATTCCTCAAAAAGTTAAGAATATTCTATTGTGCATAGTTCATTCCATTGAGACAAATTGAAGTAATAGAGAGCATATTAGTAGAGGATAAATAATTGAATTGTATACTCTCTTTTGATTCCATAGCAAGACTTGATCAAAACAAACAAAGTAAATAAAGTAAAAAAAGTGTGAGCTCATGAGAAACACTAGAGACTAGACAATCAAACAATGTTAGAGAGCTAACATTGTATGAGTAGTACCATTGCATTGTACTCTTCTAGAAGCTTCTTAAAGAAGTGTCTGATACTCTTCTAGAAGAGTCTAGTATATCCTCTTGGTAAGGTGTCACTTATGAAAGAGTCTGATATAAAGAGTCTTTTTATGTATTCAATAAAAGAGAGATATAAAGAGATTGAATTAATAAAAATTCAGTAGCATATATTTTATGTTTTGATGGTGTCATTGCCTTCTCCTTCCTGAGTGTGATTGCTTGGGAAACCTTGGTGTTATTGCCTAGGACTTATCTTTCTTTGTTTCTCGTTCAATTCACCATTTTAACACCAATAGCCAAACCCATCAAGATCCTTTATTTTTTTTTATTGATGAACCTACCAAAACCCTTAAACATCAAACCCTAATGACGCAAGGAGAGCAACAAAATTTATTTCAAATTTTATTATTTGAAATAAAATAATAAATTTGGGCATTAATATTGTTTAGGAATTTATGGAATGCAATTATGGTTTTATGTACTCCTTGAAACCTATTAAAAAAAGGCTCTAGGAATAATTTTGAGGAATGCATTTTGAATAAAATTACTTATTAAAGATGTTTCTCTAAAGCTGGTGATTCCAATCATCCTAAGGTGGTGAAGTCTAGGGCTCCTTGTTTTTACCCTTTTGCTTTCCATTTTCTATCCTACTTGTCCTAAATATACATGGACCATATCACCATAAGATAATTTCTTGCAAAATGTTTCAAAATGCACCGCGCATCATCAACTATTACTAGTTAGCTGTAGGGAAAAAAATGGTATCTTGAACTTGCAATTAATAAAATTTAAACAATTCAATTTGCTTAAATTTTGTTGAAAACACAATCCTTTCAAGATTTCATTATTTATATTTGTTTTACCATTATTTTTAACAATTGTGGCAATAAAAAATCTTACATGAGCAACTTGCACAAATCTATCTAAAACACCTCCTAATCTGATATAAAACAGGTAAGAAACAATTTCAGATCAAGTTATAACAGTTAATGAACACAATACTAGAAGGGAAGAAAAGGTAGAAGACACAGACATCACAAGTATAAAGTGTTTACAAGTATTGAAATCAATTAAAGTACTATTCTGTTTAGTAAAAAAAATTAAAGTGCTATTCATCACATTTAATCAACAAGGTCTATTCACATTTGCAAGAAATTAAAAACACTCCCAATATGAATTTAAATCACCTTATAACACCATGCAAGCCACCCGCTTGCTCCAACATAACAACCCACCACAAAACTAATCACAAACATAACAAGTATAGAGTGTTTACAAGTATTGAAATCAATTAACGTACCATTCATCGATCACATCTAATCAACAAGGTCCATTCACATTTGCAAGAAATTAAAAACACTTCCAATATGAATTTAAATCACCTTATAACACCATGCAAGCCAACAATACTAATAATATCAACAAAGTGCATAGAGTGATAAACTCCAAAAACAATTCAATTATGTCACCATGTCCATTCCTAAAGTATTAAGCATTAATTTGACTTACAAAAGGTTCCTATTAGAAAGGCATTTCCTATAAAATGAAAAAGAAGAAGAAAGCAATCAGTACAGCTCAAACATTAAAACATTTTCAACACGCGTATCGCCAAAGCAAGTGCCAAACACGATTTGCTAATGAATTCTTATTTACAGACAAATAAAGAGAACCATAGCCATTCGGATATCGCAGAAACTCTATCTTGGTTTTAAACCAAGTAGCCATATAATGAGTAACTGGTATTTCTTTTCTTGGGAGCAATCAACCAGAGCATATATAAGGCAAAATTTCATCTCTCTCTTTTCCTTTCCAGCATTTAATTGATCAAACAGTTGCTGAGCACAAAAAACATTGCAGACACATAAATTTCAAATATCAAGGCAAACATGTATCCCAGCTGATTGCTCAGTTGTGGTAACCAACACATCAAAAATCACATAAAAGTAGCAGTAAAAGCAACAAACAAACTACTAAAAAAACACCCATAAATTTAGCATCATTAACACAATATAAGCAGTAGCAAGCTAACATTTCTTCAATAGCAATATAGAAAATGGGCATAAAGCATGTGAATAATTACTCCCACAAAAAATCCCAACAACCCAAATAAGCAAAACCCATAAAAATTAAAGCCTTTCACATTGCAAATTCACAATATTTACCAATGAACTTTTGAGTGGTTGATTCAAAGAGAGACAAATGGAGCAGAAAAATAGTAGAAAAAGGGTGAGTGACTTACATCGGCGACAGAATGGGTTTGTGATGGCTCAAATCGGTGACGAAATGCTCAAATCGGCAAAGGAATGCTCAGATCGGCGACGAAATGGGTTGTGATGGCTTAAATCGGCGATGGTAGGCTCAAATTAGTGACGGAATGGGTTGTGATGGCTTAAATCGACGACAGTATGCTCAAATCGGCGACATAATGCTTAAATCGGCGACGGTTGGGTTTCTTTTGGCTTATCGGCGAAGGAATGCTCATCAGCGACGGTAGGCTTAGGTTATCGGCGACGGTTGATTCTTTTGGATTATCGGCAATGAAGGCGATGAAGACGACGTGCTATTTGGTGTTCAGACTTGGGAGTGAAATGAAATAATAAGAGGGGAAAGTGAAATAAAAGTGTATTTATAGTCATGGCTATAGCGACGCAATATTTCCGTCGCTAATGCCTATTTTCGTTGCATTGCAACAAGTATTACGTTTTTTTGCTTTTAGTGGCGAAGGTAAATTTCGTCACTAAAAAATCCAAATTTTGTTATGGTTTTTAGAGACGAAATTAATATTTTGTCGCTATAGCATACTTTTAGTGACGAATTGTGATTTTGTCACTAAAACAATGGAATGAAAAATTATGATTATTTTTAGCGATGAATAATTTTCGTCGCTACTTCTTCCTTATAGAGACAAAAGGATTTTCGTCACTAATACTATCCACAGCAATACCTACAGTGACGAAATATTTCGTCACTAAAAATTTCAACTTTTAGTGACGAAATATTTCGTCACTGTAGATAAATTAAGTTTGCGCCAAAGCGTCCTTTGCTGGCGCCCATTTTTCAGATCACAATAGCGATGAAAAATATTTTTCGTCACTAAAAGTTATAACTTTTTTCATTATTAGTGACGAAATTCATATTTCGTCGCTAAAGCTGTACTTTTAGCGACGAAAAATATTTCCTCACTAATTTTCGTCACTAAAAATACATTTTGTTATAATGTATATCCTTCAACTTCCACTCCAATACCCCCAAAGGCAGAGGACCATAAAATTGCTGTCTTAAAGATCCCTTTTTAGTCCAAGCATCATACCAAAAACTTAGGTTGCTATCTTTCCCAATCACCCATCTTACGCCTTGTTGGAACAGATCTGCCCCCTTATTCATCCCTCTCCAAATTTGAGACCTTGGCAAGTTGCTTGAATTCCTGGAATTAATTCTTCGATTCGAACAGTATTTAGCTTTAAGAACTTGCGCCCATAAACTCTCTTCTTCCGTTTGAAACCTCTAATTTAATTTTGTTAGTAGCGCCTTGTTCCTCCCCCTAGCGGTTTGCAGACCAAGCCGACCTTCACTTTTTGGTTGGGTCACTTTCCCCCAACCAACCCAATGAACTTTCCTTATCGATTCTGTCGAACCCCACAAAAAATTTTTGTTCACCCGATCAATACCCTCTAGAATTCTATTCGGGAAAAGACTACATTGCATCACGTAAGCAGGGATAGTAGAGGATGAAGCTTGAATGAGGACAGCTTGGCTCGCTGGAGAAAGGAGATTAGCCTTCCATCCTACGAGTTTGTTCTTCACTCTATCCAAGATGAAGTTGTAGTCCAGTGAGGATGAGCCAGGGTGTTTAATAGGAATTCCTAGGTACTTACCGATATTGGGAGTGGAGGCAAAACCCAATATGACACAAAAAGACTGCCTTGTATCTCTGTCCACATTTGAAGAAAAATAGACCCGAGATTTAGCTACACTGATGGTTTGACCCGTTTTACTACAAAAATCATCTAGTACCTCTCTGATAGCTATGCAATTCATAAGGTCTGCCTTAGCAAAGAGTACAATGTTGTCCACAAACATAAGATGAGAGAAGGCTATGCCACCTTGGGAAGATTTTATCAGAACCTAAAGCTTCTGACCACATTTTTCGTCTATAAGCTGCCCTAAGTGTTCCATACAAAAAATAAACAAATATGGAGACAAGGGGTCTCCTTGCCTTATACCCCTTGAAGGAAGAAAGGGCTCAAGACTCCCCCCCATTAAACAGAATAGATGAAGAGCTAGAGCTCACACAGCTCAGAATGAGATTGATTAAGTTCTATGGCAAATTTATCTTCACAAGCACATTGTGGATAAAACTCCACTCAAGCTTATCATAGGCCTTTTCCAGCGGATAAAATTTATCTTCACTGCCATATACCCCGTACCTCCCTTTTTCTTGCTGGTCAAATGAATTAGCTCTTGGACTATTACAGCATTGTTAATCCCTTTCCTACCAGGGACAAAGGTCGTTTGGAGAGGAGACACCAGCTTCTCTAGGTACGGTCTTAACCGCGCCACAATAATCTTTGTAACTATTTTGTACACTGTATTGCATAGGCTTATTGGCCTAAATTTCCTTAAAGTTTCAAGTCTTTGGATTTTTGGGATGAGAACTATGTGAGTTCTATTTAGGTACTTCGGCATAGTTTTCGTGTCAAAAATATTTTTGACTTCTTGAATCATAGATTCCCCAACCACTGGCCAGAAGTGTTGAAAAAAGCTTGCATGCAGCCCATCTGGGCCAGGGGCTTTATTAGCTTTGAGTGACCAAAGCCCAGCCTCAATCTCTTCAGTTGTTACCCTCTTACACAAGCTATCCTTTTCCTCGTTAGAAAGGCAGGCTTGCCTCCTTGTGTCTTGACTCAAATCTCTACGAGAGTAAGAATGGGATGTTGAGTAGATATCACAAAAACCATTCCGGATAAACCCCATCACCTCCTTCTCTTCGTTAATCCAATCACCCACACTATTTTTAATAGCAGTAATGCGATTTCTGTTCCTTCTAACTAATGTTGAAACATTGTAGAATGCAGTGTTACGATCCCCTTGTACCATCCAATTCACTCGAGACTTAAGAGCCCACAACTCATGCTCTTGATTCAAAATAATCTCTTGCTTCTTGAGGAGTTTATTTTCGAGCTCTATAAGGGAGCTTGAAGGCCGAATGGCCATAGCCCGTTGCACACTATTCAGACGAGCTTGTATACGATTTTTCTTGAAAAAGATATTTCCAAACTGATTCCTATTCCACTCATTAGCCTTGACCTCAAAATTTTCAATAGCCTCCTGAAGATGAGAAGACTGATTCCAGGTCTGATCTACTACCCTGGGGAAGGACATATCAGACAGCTAGTACTTTTGGAACTTGAAAGGGCAGTTTAGATACACCTGTTCTGCAGGTTTTTCTCAAGAAGGACCAAGCAATGGTCAGAGTGACATCTAGTAAGATGCGTTACTCTTGCTTTTGGATAGAGGACACACCAATCCGGGGAGACAAAAAATCTGTTGATTCTCTCTTGAATGAGACTCTTAACTTCTCTCCGATTAGTCCACGTGAACCTTGGACCAGAGAAACCTAAATCCACCATATTGCATTTATCCAAGCATTCTTTAAACAATAAAGACCGGCTTGAGCTAACCACTCTTCCTCTAAACTTTTCATTGCCAGAGAGAGGTGCATTGAAATCCCCAGCAATAACCCATGGAATATTATGCAACTCAGCTACAATTGACAAATTATTCCACAAAATGCATCTTTCCACACTCCTAAGACTAGCATAGACAGCAGAGAACGGCCATTTAGAGTTAGAGGAACTTACCTTGATTGTAGCGTTAATTTCTTGTTCAAAACTTGCTAGCAGCTCCACCTCCACTCTATTTGAATACCAGAGAAGCCACAACCCCCTAGTCCGGCCAATCGTTTCAGTATGAATTACACCATCAAATGGGAGCCGATTAGTGATATCACGAGCTCTATCTCCACCAACATGGGTCTCCATAACCACTAACAAAGTCAAATCATGACACCGAACAAGTTCCTGCACATGACTCTGAAAATTGGGCTTTAGAACACCCATACAATTCCAGACTACCATATTCATGGTAAAGCATAAAAGGGAAGAACCTTCTTCAGGCAACACGCTTGGCTGCTTCTCCTTCCTTGAGCTCCATTTGATCAGTCGCTCTACCCCCTCCATCTTGTCTTTCCTTAACCTTGGCTTGCAAATTTTCCTCCTCCGGCACCTCCAATGCCTTTATCTCACCTCCTAGCTCACTTGATACTGGCAAGCTAAATGTTGTATGAGCACCTACCTTTCTCCCTTCCTTGCTCATCTTATTCCCTTGAGGATTTTGCATTTCCTTAATCTCTTGCCCTATGTAATAGCTTGCCCCCTATTGAGACCGGTCCACCGAAGAATTGAAGGTGAACATTGAATCAGAGTTGAAGCCACGGTGATTTAAAAAGGAGGATGTCTCAAGTACAGAGTTATCTTTCAAAGGAGTGTTGATGGCCGCACCTTTTGCCAAGGATAAGGATGCCCTACCTCTTGCTATTCCTTTTTTGCCTTTTACTGAAGGGCTGAACGTTGACCCTGGGCTCTTAAACCCATTACTCTCCTTATTGGAGCATTGACTCAAAGTATTCGGCCTTATTGCAATTGATTGCACTGCATTTTGCATGTGTTCCTCACTTTGGCTATGATCCACCGAAACTTTCCTCTTTCCTTCCCGCTTAAGATTGTCACTAGCCCCATTCTTCGGTGAGCCCATATTTTTAAACGTATTTTGGTCAGTGGGACCATCCTTCCTTGTTGCTTTGTTCCCACCTCTTTTTCATGTCACTACTACCCAGGGACTGTACACATCATTGGAGGTGTCCTTAGACGTAACTTCACACGATCCTAGCGTAGCCTCGCACGTCCTTGTCTCCTTGGTCTCAATCGAATTCATACCTGAGCTGGCATCCAGGTGTCCACTACCTTCTCAGTTTCCCTACTCCGGGGACTTTTCACCCACTTCCCTCTTCCGTGGTTGGTCTTCTCGCATCGCATACAGACAGCTCTCCCGTCAGTGGCCTATTCTTCCATAGGAAAAGCACAGTTGTTGAATACCCTTATAACTAGCAAGCTTCTCTCTTCCTCCAATGAGTAGCGCAGTAATCAATGATTTTTCAATGTCGACTTGTATACATAGGCGAGCAAACTTGCCCCTAGATTCATTATTTGTATGGGTATCTATCCTTAGAACTCTACCAATCGCGTTACCAATGATCTGAAGGGCTTCAACATTATAATACTCGATAGGAAGCCCATTCAATCTCACCCAAACTGCAACCGAAGATATGCTTGCCTCTGATGGATTAAAATTTGGTTCACAGGGTCTAATGGATAAGAAATTCCCTCCAATGAACCATGGTCCATTCCAAAGAATAGCCTCACAGTCATCTTTTACCGCAAAGCGGACTAGGACAAACTCATTACCCAGACCCATGCAATCAATTTTTCCTACTGGCTTCCATAAGGACATAAGCGTAGCATGAAGAAAAGAAAACCCCACTAACCTGCCAAACACTTTCACAATGAGAGCTTTACTCCAAGGGGATTGGAATCGGCATTTCTGTTCTTTAGAGAACTTGATGGCGATGAGACCCTCACGAAGATCCGTTGTTTTCGAGTCTGACTCCTCCTCAGCATCCATATATTTAGTAAAGTTGAAAGCTTGGGAGTATGCACAGAGTATTTCACCCACCAGTTTATCCTTGAAGGACAAAGGGTGCCTGGTAATGCTATGCATGCCTGTGAGGGAGGCTTGATCTTCGTTCATGTGGCTGTCGAAATCAGCATGGCTAATGTTCTTCACTTTTTTGTTGCTGTAGACTAACTCAGCTTCTTCCTCTCTAGAGAGAAAATGGCCACTCATTCGTACACGTCTATTAAAAACAATCTTGTCTACACATAGATATGGTAATTCAGTTGCTCATAAACTTGCTAGATATGTTAGCGGTCTTATAGTGTGGATGGAGGATGTTTCATTACACATTACGTGCTGTTCTTCTTCTCAAAAAAAAAAAAAAAAAAACTAAATCACCAAAGAATAGGCAACTTACTTGCATTTAGCTGGTTTGATCAATACAATAGGAATCCATGGGCATTCTCACTTGAAAACCAAAATTACCCTTTGCGCTGCTCCTAATTACTTTGTTAAGTCTATTCCTTAAATTATCTACAACAATTCTAAAGGGGGAAAAAAAAGAAAAAAAAAAAGAAAAAAGGATAACATTCCTTGACATTAAATCCTCCAATACCCTCCAATATTTATTTAGATATAAGATATATGATATTTAAAAATTAAATAAATGCCACGTATCGCACATCCATTTACAAATGAGAGGAAATTGGATGAGATCATTTTCAAAAAAAAAAAAAAAAAAAAAAAAAAAAAAAAACTATCAAACATGTAAGTAGAATATTGTTTTGTAACTTACATATCTTTGACTTGTAAGATAAGCTAAATATGCATTGTTTTTCACAACTTGTTGAAATAATATGTTACATATTTTGTGCCATTATAATTCTTTTTCTTCTAGGAAAATAGTAGCAAGAGGGGAGGCGGGATTTGAACTATATACAAAACATATCATTATTTCCATGTGCTATTGCTTGAAACCCTTGTGCCACTAGGTCTTTTTGAAGCAACAACGTGTAAGTTTGGCTGAATTCTTTAGAGACCAAGAAGGAAGTTGAGTCCAGGCTTGGACAAGGGTAGCTACTTCTAGGAAGAGAGGAAAATATTGTAGAGAAATGATATATCCACAACATTTTTATAACAAATCCTAAGTGGCAAGTTGTTACTGGTTGTTATTGTTGGGTTAAAAAAGTAATCTCAGTGGTAAATTAAAATTTGAACCAATAACAACTAACCACCTATGATTTGTTGTATAAATATTGTAAAAATGTTGTGGACGCAGCATTTCTCAAATATTGTAAGGTCATAGTCCGTATTGCAAGGCTAGCTCAGAATGGGTGAATGTCATAAAGAATATCAAGGCTTTGGCTTTTACTAGGAGGATTGAATTTTGTTTTGGATAAAACTTAGGTATAATAATTGATGATGTGTTAAATAAGTTGGTTGAACACTTCAGCTTCGGTGGACTACGACGGTAGCGAAGGCCTGAAAAGAAGAAACAATCAAGGGGTGACCGAGGTGGACCGGCCAAATACCCTCCGATGATAAAGTTAGTTTTCTAACAAGGAAATGTAGTTCCAACTTTTCGGGAGTAAAATCTCAGAATCTCATACCTTTGCCTGTTTCAGACCGGTCCTTTATATAGAGAACCTTGGGACAGTTACTTGGTTTAGTAACCTCCCCAAGATTTATGGAATAACTAATCTTACGGAGATAACTTCCTCAACAGCTAGAGAAATAGTAACCGTTGATGGAAGTTACATACTTAGGAGAAATTCCTGGCGATGAACACGGGCTGATTAACCACTCAGAATTTTGTCAAGTGTTACATGGTTGTCCATGTGATTTGCCCATGGACGACTCTTTGTATATAAATTGATGTAGCGTGGTCGTCCATGATTTTACCATGTGGACGACCCTTCTGTCCTGATTGCCTGGGGTTCATTCATTCAATTGATTAAAACTCATGGATGACCCCATTGGACGAATCCGAGACATGCCATTTAATTGACTGGAGATCATGGACGACTCATTTGGATGAAACATAGATAGTGATTTTTTCGCTATCCCATCAGTTGCCCCCTTGTCCAGGGGTCGTCTATAGCACTGTAGGTTTTTTCATTGTTTTGAACTTCTAACACATGTTATCATTATACCGTCCTAGATCGTGCCACGCGTCAGGATCATATTAGTTGTCTGTCTCGTCGATTCCATTTTTCCATGAAAACGCCACGCTTCATTTTCTGACTAGCTCGTGTCTCATCGTGACCCCACCTCTGGGCCCCTATAAATAGGCACATTCTCATTCTTGCCCTTCACCTTTCTCATAATCTCCCTTCTGCCATCTCGTCCAAGATTCTCGTCATCTAGTCTCGTCAGGTATTCTCCTTCCCTCTTCCTTAGGTTTTCATCTTAATCCTTTTTCAAACAATCATGTCTGGGTCTAGTGATAGTGTAGATAAAGAGATAGAGAAGTATCAGGACGTCTCCTCTGGAAGTGGGGATAGTTATGAGAGTGGTGAGGGAAATACCAGTAGTAGTGATAGTTCTTCAGACGAATATTATTCGCCTGGAGTTCCTGGTATTTCCTTAGAGAAATTCCAGGAAGTGCAGCGTAGGATGGCTTTTGGAGCTGGGGCTAGCTCGTCCAGAAGGTCACTTAGCCCTCTTCAAGACGAGGAGGAGGAGGATGTGATATATAGCTGCGCTCCTGAAGTAGCGTCCACCTTAGATGCCCCCAAACTAAAAATTCTTGTAGATAGATATCAGATTCCTAGGGAATTCAATCCTCGTCTACCCAGGGAAGGGGAATGGTGTTGTTCTCCTTCCTTTGGTTTAGGAGTGTATGCATCCTATCTTTTGGCTGGCCTTAGATTTCCCCTTAATTCTTTTGTTAGAGGTCTTTTTTATAGGTTGGGTATTAGATCTAACAAACTTAACCCCAGTGGATGGAGGACTGTGGTTGCCATGCAAGTGCTATGGCGTGAGGCATTGGAAGGGGACTGTCCTTTAACAGTGGACGAGTTCCTTTACTGTTATAAGCCCTCAGAGATAAAAAAAGTCTGCTGATTTCTACCAGTTCTCGTCCAGAGGCTCATACTATAGTTTAATAAAGGGCCGTAGCTCGTTTGATAGGCTCTGGAAACAAGAGTTTTTTATCATTTCTGGAAACTGGGCTGGGGACCCAACAGATGTTAGTAATGCCCCCTTCCCTCCTTTTACCAGCTCCATAGGTCGCCTTCGTCCTGAAGGTATGTTTTCTTTCCATGTTATTTATTTTATTCCTTACACTTTTTCTAACTTTCAATCGTCTAACCACCTTTCTTTTATTGGTGCAGCTGTTACTCGTCCACGTTTGGACAGGTCTTACTTGGATCGAATTAACCAAGTACCTGCCTTCCCTAGAAGGACTTTCCACGATTTAGTAACTTTTAGCAGTTTAGCTACGTGGGGTCTTGGTCCAGAACCAACTGCTGAGAATCTAGGCCACGAAGAAACTACTTGTAAAAGTAAGTATCGTCCATCTCTACTCCATTTCCTTCTCTATTATTATTTTTTATTTCATTTATTATTATTATTACTTTTTTTTTTAAAAAAAAAAACTGATTTCCTTCATTGTAGGAATACTTACAATGAGAGAAAATAGGGAAAAAACAATAATTAGTGGGGACGAGGATGCTCCTGTGCCTCCAATCGTCCAGAAGGCTGCCGTCCAGCCTGGGAAGAGGAAGTCCAAGAAAATTTCAAGTGCTGTGGACCTGGACGACCTTCCTAGTCGTCGAGGTCCTAAAAAACCAAAAACCAAAAACCACTCAGACTTCTCTTCCCAAGGTCCCCAAATTCACTCCTCCGACGGTGAATCTGGACGAGCCTCCTGTCAATGTGGAGCCCGTCCAAATAATTCATCCTGTTCAGACTGATCCTACTCCCCCTTCAACTAAGACTCCACGGAAGCCTCACTCGTCAGAGCAATCAGATCGTCCCTTTAACTTGGTGCTGGACGAGGGGTATGGGTGGAGGACGTTCAAAGGAATCGTCACTGACAACAAAGTTAACCAATGTTACAACATGTCAGTGAAGGAATTTGGACGTTCTGGCGTCCACGACCTCTTTAAGGTAGGACCTTAATTCGTCCTTGTGTGCCTTTTTATTTTATTTTATATATATATATATATATATAGAATCTCTCTAACTCTCATTCGTTCATGCACAGGCTATGTCAAAGTTTTATACAGTGACGTGCCAGGCCAAGGAACTTGCTGAGGAGGCCAAGACGGCAAAAGAGAAGGCTAAGGAGCTGAGCAACGAAGTTTTGCTGAAAAAGGGGGAGGTGATCAGGCTGACAAATGAAGTCAACCATTTGCTAGGAATTAAGACGAAACTAAAGGACAAGGTTGAGGAACTTAAAGCAGATGCTATTGAAAAAGATACTCGCATCACATACTTGGAGGGACAAGTTTCAGGGTTTACTTCGTCCTTGGAGAAGGCACGTGAAGAAGCCATATCAGCCTTCAAGAAGTCTGACGAATACAAGAATCGTCTAGACAGCCATTATGCTGCTGGGTATGAGGACTTCCGTGCTGATGCCAAGGACGCATTCCCTGACTTGAACTTCGATGTATTTAAGATCCCCCTCGCCATAGAGAGTTCCTTCCTTATGACGAGCTCTGAGGATGTCAATGTGGAGGACGATTCCAATAACGAGGTGACCCAGGACGATCCGAAGACGAACCCAGCAAAATGACTTCATCTTTCAGAAAGTTTTTTATGTTTTTGTTAAAAAGTGCCCTAGTGTTTTGGGCTTTTACTTTTTTCTCTTTTTTTTTTATTTAAATTTATTCAAGTACAATTTTTTCGTCCAAGTTTATGGACGAGTTTTATGGATAAGCACTCATTACTCTTCTAAGGGTTTTTGGACGGTGGTCATCTACCCTTTGAATTTTATGAATGTATGAATGCTTTTTCTTTATCATTGTTTATTGTGTTTGATTATTCTTTAAGCTTTGTGAACAAGTTTCATTCATATCGTCCATACTATTTTTGTGGTTGTGGGATTTTCCCTTTTATTGAGGCTTTATCTCATCTTGATCATATGGACGAATTCCTTCCTGTAACATCATGAGATGTTCATTTTCAAGTTCGTCCATGAATGATGTCTTTTTAGCAGATTTAAGTGTTGCTCAAATTTAGGACGACTATTTACTCGTCCTTAATGAAATTTTCCCAACGAATGCTCGTCCATGGGTTGGATTGTTAAGTTGGTTAGATTCGTCTATGGGCCTGTGGTGTTTTCACACGCACATTGTTCGTCCATGGTGTAGACGATTACACTTCTGGTTTGTCTCGTCTTGAGCTTAGACGGACATACCTTCATTTTTCTTGCTTTATCCTTATCTAAAGGAAAGCTTTTAGACGATACTTCCTTGTGTCCAAGGATTTTACTCGTTTTTGGCCTTTTGCCTTCCGTGGATCATTTTGAATCATAGAAAATGGAGGATTCCCATACAATCATACATATATTTAAAACACATCATATATATATTCAGAAATCCATACTATGTAATCATTTGTCCACAATCATGGCACATGCTTAAGAGCTTGTGCTTTTAGGGAATTAAAAATACATAGTACAACATAATTTCGTCCATGAGCAGCATAAAATACTTATTTACTTAAAACACAATAATAATAAGCAAGTACTAGAAAATATTAAACACATTACTTCAAACGTCCAAGGATCTCGTCCATCTCATGGCTGGTCCATGATCACCCTTTATTGATAGTACCTCCTTAGGTGTTCAACGTTCCACGGGTGCTCTAACTTCCTTCCGTCCAGGGCTTCCAAATAGTAGGATCCTTGCCTCTTGCAGTTGATTACCCTGTAAAGTCCTTCCCAGTTTGGTCCCAGCTTCCCATGGGCCGAGTTTTTGGTGGCCAAAGAAACCCTTTTAAGGACGAGATCCCCAATGCTGAAGCGCCTGGGTTTCACCATAACATCATGCTGCTTTGCCATGAGATTCTTGTACCTTGCTGTTCTTTGCTCCGCGTCTATTCTTTCCTCGTCTATGAGATCGAGGTTAAGACAAAGCTGTTCGTTGTTTTCCTCATCTGGATACTTCATCACCCTATGGCTGGCCATATGCACTTCTGCAGGTATGACTGCTTCGCTCCCGTAAGCCAGTTTGAAAGGAGTCTCTCCTGTGGGAGTCCTCGCTGTTGTTCTGTAAGCCCATAAAACACCTGATAATTCATCTGGCCATACTCCCTTTGCCCCTTCAAGCCGAGTCTTGATGATTTTCAACAAGGATTGGTTTGCTACTTCTACTTGTCTGTTAGCTTGTGGGTGGGTGGGTGAGGAATAATGATTCTTGATTCCAAGCTGTTCACAAAATTCTCTGAAGGGGGTGTTGTCAAATTGTCGTCCATTGTCAGATACTAGTACTCTTGGTACTCCAAATCTGCATACAATGCTCTTCCAGACGAAATTTTTGACATTTTGTTGTTTAATTTTCACTAAGGGTTCAGCTTCCACCCATTTAGTGAAATAATCTATTTCCACCACCAAGAACTTCATCTGTCTGGTTCCAGTTGGAAAAGGGCCCAAAATATCCAAACCCCACTGTGCAAAAGGCCAAGGGGCCATCATTGGGGTGAGGTATTCTGAAGGCTGTCTAGGAATATTACTGAAACGTTGACATTGGTCACATACCTTAACATATGCCTTAGCATCAGCTTGGATGGTTGGCCAGTAGTACCCTGCACGGATGACCTTGTGGACGAGTGATCTAGCTCCTGAGTGGTTTCCACATGCTCATTCATGAACTTCTCTCAGCATGTAATTCGCCTCGTCTGGAGCTAAACACTTCAGGTATGGCTGTGAAAAACCTCTTTTGTACAACACTTCATCCATAAGGACGTATCTAGCTGACTTAACTCTGAGCTTCCTGGCTTCGTCCTTCCCCTCTAGAAGCCTTCCGTCCCTTAGGTATGATATTATTGGGGTCATCCAATTCTCCTCGCCTACTATCTACAATATCTTTGGGAGGTCTATGCTTGGCATGTATTGTATTTCATCAAACTTCATTATTTCATTAGAGGAGGCTTCTTTCGCCAGAGTATCTACTTCTATGTTCTCTTCCCTCGGGATTTGAACAAAATTAACTTTTTTGAATTTCTTCACAAGGTGTACCACTTTCTTCAAATATTTCTTCATTCTGTCTTCCTTGGCTTCACACATCCCATTTACTTGGCCTATGACCAACTGAGAATCTCCCAAGACGAGTATCGAGTTTGCCTCCACAGATTTAGCTAACTCTAACCCTTTAAGAAGGGCTTCATACTCTGCTTCATTGTTAGTTGCTTGATACTGCAAGCGAACCTTGTGATTCAATTTATCTCCTTTTGGTGATTGCAAAACCACTCCTATACCTCCTGCATTCAGTGTAGATGATCCATCTACATGGACAACCCATTTTTTATTGTCTTCTTTGTCATCCAAGTCCTCATAACTTGGAGTGAACTCTGCAATGAAATCTGCCAGGGCTTGAGCTTTTATTGCATTCCTCGGTTGGTATCGAATATCAAACTCACCGAGCTTAACTGCCCATTAAATTAGTCGTCCTGCAGCTTCAAGTTTATTCATTGCCTTCTTGAGTGGATGATCCGTCATGACATTGATGACATGACCTTGGAAGTAGTGTCTTAACTTCCTAGAAGCTGTTATTAGTGCGAAGGCTAACTTCTCTATCAATGGGTATCTTCCTTCTGCCCCTCTCAATGCCCGGCTAGTGTAATACACGGGCTTCTGTACCTTTTCTTCCTCCCTGATCAACGCTGAACTCACGGCATGTGGGGACACTGCTAAGTATAAATATAGTTCTTCTCCTAGCATGGACGGACTTAGCAATGGGGCCGTGGTAAGATAGTGCTTTAGGTCCTGGAAGGCCCTTTGACACTCGTCCGTCCACTCAAATGCCTTCCTGAGAATCTTAAAAAAGGGTAAACACTTGTCAGTGGCTTTTGAGACAAACCTGTTTAGAGTTGCAACTCGTCCAGTTAGGGATTGGACTTCCTTGATGTTCTTCGGTGGTTCCATGTTCAATATGGCTTGGATCTTGTCTGGATTTGCCTCAATTCCTCTTTCTGAAACCATGAATCCTAGAAACTTTCCCGACGATACTCCGAATGCACATTTACTTGGGTTCAGCTTCATCTTGTATCGCCTAAGTGTTTCAAAGGTTTCCTGAAGATCGTCCAAGTGGCTTCCTTCGTCTAAGCTCTTCACAAGCATGTCATCCACGTACACCTCTACATTCCGTCCTATCTGTGGACGAAACATGTGATTCACCAACCTTTGATAAGTTGCCCCTGCATTCTTCAGACCGAAGGGCATCACCTTGTAACAAAACAAACCTTGACTGGTAATAAAAGATGTCTTTGACTGGTAATAAAAGATGTCTTTTCCTGGTCTGCCTCATCCATCTTTATCTGATTATATCCTAAGAAGGCGTCCATGAAGCTCAACAGTTGATGGCCAGCTGTAGAATCAACTAGTTGATCAATACGTGGCAAAGGATAACTATCCTTAGGGCAAGCCTTGTTCAAGTCAGTGAAGTCGACGCACATCCTCCACTTGCCATTTGCCTTCTTCACCATCACTACATTTGCCAACCAATCCGGGTAATAGACTTCCCGGATAAACTGTGCTGTGGTTAGTTTCTGAACCTCTTCCTTGATAGCCTTCTCTCGTTCAGGGGCAAACACTCTCTTCTTTTGACGAATAGGCTTCGAAGAGGGGGACACGTTCAGTCGGTGAGTGATTACACTTGGATCAATGCTAGGTATGTTGTTATGACTCCACGCAAAAATATCGGTGTTTTTCTTTAGAAACTGGACTAGGTCTTCTTTCGCCCTCTCCTTCATACTTGTTCCAATTCTAGTAAATTTCTCACTATCATTTTCTCGTAATAAAACATCTTCCAATACTTCAGTCGGTTCTGCAACAATTATTCTTTCTTCTACACTCATAGTCTGCATTTACTCGTCCACAGCCAACATAGCTAGATAACACTCTCACGCTGCCAACTGATCTCCTTGTGCTTGCCCAATCCTACACTCCGTAGGGAATTTAACTGATAGATGGTAGGTGGATGTTATCGCCTTCCAACTTTTTAAGGTTGGTCTTCCAATGATGGCATTGTATGAGGATGAACAATCTACCACAAGGAAATTTACTTCCTTAGTTATCTGCTGCAGGTATGACCCTACCACTACAGGCAAGGTAATGGTACCTACGGGCTGCACTTTCATTCCTTCAAATCCTATTAGTGGCGAACAAGCTGGACGAAGCTGATCTCGTCCAAGCCTCATCTGCTGGAAGGCAGGATAATACAATATATCTGCTGAGCTTCCATTATCCACCAACACCCTCCTGGTTCTGTAATTTGCTATGAGTAGGGTAATGACGATTGCATCGTCGTGTGGATGATGGATCCTCTCAGCTTCTTCGTTCGTAAAAGAGATGGTTGGCTTGTCTGTTTCCTTCGTCCTTGGGGATCGTCCAGAGAGTTGGACGTTTTGTACTGCTTTGAGATACGTCTTCTTTGCCTTGGAAGATTGTCCTGTCGACGTCCCACCGATGATAACCCTTATTTCTCCGAGTGGGGGCCGTGATGACTCTTCCATCTTTGCTTTCAATTTTTCATCTTTATGATCCCTTCCAATGAAATGCCTCAACTTTTCTTGTCTAATGAGATTCTCAATCTGCTGCTTCAAGTCATAACACTCGTCCGTGTCATGCCCATGATCCCTATGGAAGCGACAATATTTATTCTTATTGCGCTTGTTAGGATCTCCCTTCATCTTCTCTAGCCACTTCAAGGAAGGATCATCCTTGATTTGCATGAGCACTTGATCGAGTGGGGCATTCAAGGGTGTGTAATTCTGACTCCTTGCTGATGGGCCTACCTTCCTGTTATCCCTGTCTCGATCCTTCTTATCTTCTGTTCGTCCCTTCTTTGGACGAGGCCCTTGATCAGAGTGACGCGGGGGGTTGACTTCCATTCTCTCAGCTCTCTTCCTCTTCTTAGCTATGATGGCGTCTTCTGCATTCATAAAGTTTTGGGCTGAATGGACGAGTTCAGCCATGGATTGGGGCTCTTTTTCATACAACTTGTGAATGAATAAGTTTGAGTTAACCCCATTGTGAAAGGCTGCCAATAGTAGCTTGTCGTCCACCTTGTTTACTGTTAGGGCTTCCCTGTTGAAACGCGTGATAAAGGAACGCAGGCTTTCATTCTCTCATTGCTCTATGGTCAGCAAACTGGACGAGGAACGTTTGTGTCTCTATCCCCCAATGAAATTATTGACAAATAATTTGCTTAACTCCTCGAAAGAACTTACAAAATTCGGGGGTATTTTGCTGAACCATACTCGCGTTGGTCCCTTAAGGGTGGTAGGGAAGGCTCTGCACATAATCTCGTCTGGAACTCCTTGAAGATGGATTGTGGTCTTGAAAGTAGCAATATGATCAAAAGGATCACGTGCTCCATCATATGAATCCAGGGAAGGCATTTTGAACTTCGGCGGCAGGGGATGCCCATTGATGGAAACCGTGAAAGGGGAATCTGTTCGGTGAACCAAATCCTCGACGGGATTTGCCCTTCTCATGTTCTCCTTCATCTCGTCCATAACCTTCCTCATCTGATCCATTTCCTTCTCCAAATGTGGCACCCTTCGCAAAGTGGTGCCTCTTGACTGAGCCTCGGGCTCAGCATTTCCTCCTCTATTTTCTTGACTTTGGGACTGTCTCTCAGCATGTCCTTCACGGCGCTGCCTCTCCATCTCCCTAGTCAACTCTTGATTCTGGCGAGTTAACTCCGCCATTGCGGCCGCCATGGATTGCATGTGTTGGATGGAAGGCGACTGCATGACAGGCGCTGATTGGCAATCGCGATGGGGATTGCTTGAGGCGTCTCTGCTTCCCTGATGGCCTGGGCCTGTAGCCCTCGACCTAGTCCGAACCATTCAACCTTTTATCCCGGAAAGCCAAATCGTAACACAATTTACGCTTTCCACAAACGGCGCCAACTGATGATGTGTTAAATCAGTTGGTTGAACACTTCGGCTTCGGTGGACTACGACAGTAGCGAAGGCCTGAAAAGAAGAAACAATCAAGGGGTGACCGGGGTGGACCGGCCAAATACCCTCCGATGATAAAGTTAGTTTTCTAACAAGGAAATGTAGTTCCAACTTTTCGGGAGTAAAATCTCAGAATCTCATACCTTTGCCTGTTTCAGACCGGTCCTTTATATAGAGAACCTTGGGACAGTTACTTGGTTTAGTAACCTCCCCAAGATTTATGGAATAACTGATCTTACGGAGAAAACTTCCTCAACGGCTAGAGAAGTAGTAACCACTGATGGAAGTTACATACTTAGGAGAAATTGCTGGCGATGAACACGGGCTGATTAACCACTCAGAATTTTGTCAAGTGTTACATGGTCGTCCATGTGATTTGCCCATGGACGACTCTTTGTATATAAATTGATGTAGCGTGGTCGTCCATGATTTTACCATGTGGACGATCCTTCTGTCCTGATTGCGTGGGGTTCATTCATTCAATTGATTAAAACTCATGGACAACCCCACTGGACGAATCCAGGACATGCCATTTAATTGACTGGAGATCATGGACGACTCATTTGGACAAAACATAAATAGTGATTTTTTCGCTATCCCATCAATAATAACAAGGTGGTATATTTTGATTCTTTAATTAAATTCAACTATATAATTGTACTAATCAAATATATTGACCAATATATTACACGGTTCAATTATCATTTAGGGAAATATAATACCTTTGTTTGATTTCTAGATGAGTAATGCTGTATACATAAATAAATCGACTATTATTTTCACACCCATTAAATTGACTAGTTTTTATTGATTTTTATCTGAATTTATCACTGACATTACTTTTTTACTTACCAGTAACAATCTTCCAATTATTTGTGTCCGTACACTTTCTCTTTCTAGATCAATCCAATGAGGTGTAGCTCTCAGGCTCTCAGACGTCGTCCTGGGGGTCACAATGTTATGTAAGTGTGTGCGTTTTCCCGAAAGTAAAGAAGGCTTGCCCCCCTTAAGTACTGCTGTTTCTTATATATATCTGTATTTTCTTCAGGAAAATGGTAAAGAGTGAAGATGGATGTCTTATCAACCGACAATTCTAGAATGAAAAGAATGCGAAGACCAAGCCACCATGCCGACACAAACGAAACAATTATTGAAAGCTGAGAGAACTTCACTCAAAACGTGGTTTCAAAGCAACTACCGCGAACCTGTGTAATACAATACTGAATGGGAATGGCAGCGAGGAAGGCAAAGAACCAAGGTATAGAAATTAGAATATGAATGCATGGTTCTATGCTGACCCACACACCCACAGGCCACAGCACGGCTTTTATTTTAATTTTGATTCATATATTACACGTATTTTGTTTTCAACCAAATAGTCAGTGTCTAAACAGGTACATCTATCGGTTTAAGTGATAGATTAGTTAGTGGTAATGATATTTTTTGTGATGTCATGTATCTATCGTTTGGAATCCATTTTTTTATCGGTTGCAATTTATCTACCTCAAAAAAAACAAAAACAAAAAAACAAAAGATAAAGACAACCCTACATAATTTTGTCCCCTAATCAAAACAAATACAAAAAATAAACACAGAGAGGGTTTCTATTTCTATTTTTTTTTCTTTCTATATCACACTTGCAATTGCAAACAAGACACAGTCCATTATTGAGTACATACAATGATACAAATCAACCATGACCATTCCCATTTAATATTGATTTGTGCTTCCACTAATTGCCAAAAGAAAAGACAGACTGACATGGATATAAAAATAATGACAGCCCGATTTCTTTAATTCTCTCTAGAAACTAGAATTATGGCAGAATGTGGCCCGTTGATTTCCCTTGACAATCGGGGGGTAACAACTAACGACCCACATTTCCCCCAAAAAACTTTAAAAAATATTAATAAACCATGCCCCCTAATATAATAATGTGCAAAATCATGTTTTATCTAGTAAATTTCCTGTATGATAAAATGGGTCAAGGTGTCATTTTAATAACATGATTCACTAATTAAGTGACATTAGTAATAAATAAATAGTTCATTCTCAAAAAAAAAAAAAAAAGTAATAAATAAATAGTTGAGTACGATTTCTATTAGTTTTTATAGGTTTTTTTTTATATTTAAGATATTGTGATCCTCTAATATAAAATAACTCAATCTCGACAGAGTTGATTTGGATTAACCCCTCGAAATTTTATTCGGCCGAATAATTCAATCTCATGAATCATCATGATGTTATGCGGCAATTCTGCTCTAGAATTAGAAGGTTCTGCCCTTTAATAATTAATTAGGTCATGATTTATATAAATAAAATGATGTATAATGGGTGAAAAGACGTTTAAAAATATTATGTTTGATAGTGCCTTGCCGTATAATTTTTCCCCATGGCTTCCTTCAATTTTTTTTAAAATTTTTTATTTACTAATGTGTCTTCCTTCAATAAGTTACCAAGCAAGGCATTAGTTAAAAAAATAAAAAAAGTAGTCAAGAATGAATGAATGGGTTTCTGAATTTTCACATATTCTTGTAATAATAATGTTTTTGCTTGATATGAAATTTACAAAGGAGATGGGAGATTCGGCCCCTATGTACATGTCCCACTATAGGGATGGAATGGACACACAAATTGCACTAGTGGCCATGGTCATTGACTTTTGATCCATTTTGAGAGTATATATTTGGCCTAATGTGGGGAAGGGAAGATTATTTCTTTACACATGGTTTAAACCTCTTCTTCTCTAGCTTCGGTTTTGTTTTTGGGTGGTTGGTGAGACTTGGGAGATTCTTAAAAACACTAACATGAAGTTCATGCAAATAAACCATGCGACCGACAAATTTTAATTGTAGAACACATGGTTTTTTTGGTTCAAGGCATATTCATCATTGTCTTTAGAGATTCTAGTTTTAAAAATGGACGGAAATCACTTGGGTTAAAAAAAAAAAGCTTTGATACTGTTTTTGGAGTCTATATTTTTAAGAAAATGATGAATTTTAATTAGCTAATCAAAATGAATATGAGAAGTGTGATTTCATGATTTTTCAAGAGATTTAGAAGTTTACAATTCAAATCCCTCTCCCTTAAATATAGAAATATATATATATATATATATATATATATATATATATGTAAGAACTCAATTTGTAAAGAACCCTTAACAATAAAACTTGTAGAGAAGTGGGTACACGGACTTGGCATCACCGAAATGAACAACGGTTAATTTGGTATTTACGATAAGTAATAGATGACAAGAAATTAATAAGAATCTCATCAAATGAATTCGATTAAGTATTTTTTGTAGGGAATGATCATCACTTTGGCTGTGTAACTAAAGTGCCTGTTGGTCCTCGGACCAAGCCGAGGATCTATTTTTCTTAGAGTTTTTCTCCTCTCCCCCCCCTCTTTTTGGTGGGGATCCTCTTGGTTATATAGTGTTGCTCTAGTTAATCTCAGTCGTCCATTTGTCGGTTATTCGGTCACTCTAGATGAGAGATTGTCCCATCATTTGTTTTTGTAGACTTTACGTTAGTTCTCAGCCGTCTTTGCAGGCTTTTCTATTAGTCGGAGTAATCGAGACAACTGGGTTCGTTGGTCGCATCATCATTAAAGTGGTCAGAATGTTGGTGGGATATTTTCGGTGGATGTAGGATATTTCCCTTTAGTGATGTTGGTGTGCCGAGGACAGGTCATCCTCGGTTTAGGCCTTGGATGTTGTGGGCTCTTTCCCGTTGTCCTCGGTCTCAGTATTATCCTCGGCGCGGGCCATGGGCTGCTCGTTGTGGGCCAGCATGGTTAATGTAATAGGGCCCCACAATAGCCCCTCAAAATTCTGCTGCACGTCCCCTTGGGCGGGGAGGAGGATTTTGACTACCTCGGCATGTTTTCTCGGCCTGTTGGGTTCTATCTTATCGTCAGTGTTTATCATTACTTCGGTTGTTTTTTTAGCTTTCTTTTTGCGCAAAGTGCCGTCCGAGGATGGTTAGGCTTGAGTTGTTTGTGCTATAACATTCAATTTCTCATGGTTTTTGTCCCTGATGGGGCTCGTTCACTTAGTGCCTGAAAAGGAGTTGGCTTTGCCTTAGTTTTGAACTCGTGATCCGTATAGGAGCCTCGGTCTCGTTCAGCATTTGTATTCTCATTTTTGAATCATACCTAGTTTTCTCATTTTTTGATCATCTGAAGTATCTGGTTTCACCTTGAGGCTTGGGTCCGAGGACCATGCAAGGCCTTGGTTCTGTCCAGTACCTAGTTTTCTCATTTTTGATCATCTGAAGTATCTAGTTTCACCTTGAGGCTTGGGTCCGAGGACCATGCAAGGCCTTGGTTCTGTCCAGTACCTAGTTTTTTCATTTTTGATCATCTGAAGTATCTGGTTTCACCTTGAGGCTTGGGTCCGAGGACCATGCAAGGCCTTGGTTCTGTCCAGTACCTAGTTTTCTCATTTTTGATCATTTGAAGTATCTGGTTTCACCTTGAGGCTTGGGTCCGAGGACCATGCAAGGCCTTGGTTCTGTCCAGTACCTAGTTTTCTCATTTTTGATCATCTGAAGTATCTGGTTTCACCTTAAGGCTTGGGTCCGAGGACCATGCAAGGCCTTGGTTCTGTCCAGTACCTAGTTTTCTCATTTTTGATCATCTGAAGTATCTGGTTTCACCTTGAGGCTTGGGTTCGAGGACCATGCAAGGCCTTGGTTCTGTCCAGTACCTAGTTTTCTCATTTTTTTTTTCGTTTATTTTAGCTATTTATCCGTAGCCGTTTGGCTCTTTATTGCTATAGTTTACAATAAGCCATAGATAATTACACTTTTCAAGCAGAAATAATAATAAATACAAGTTGGAGTTGGTGAAGGATAAGACCCTGCCGTGTCCTGCCTCTTCGTTTTGATGGAACTCTTCTGATTACGAGGCGTCTCTTGGGTTGTCTAGGTAACGTGTGCTGACGCTTCGGTGCCTTCTCATTTAATGGGGCGCCTCCTCATTAATGCTAGCCGTGGATCTACGAGGATCTAACGGCTGTTAGGCCCTTTGGAATTTGGGGCGGAATAAAGGTCTCCGGAAATCGCTCCCTGGGATTTATTGTGGATTTGGCCCTCATTAATGTTCCACCCTCTATAAAAGGCGCTCCTAGGGCGTCCTTCCCCTTCACACCTGATAATCGTTCGTTCTAAACTTCTCCTAGAAACACATCGTCAAGACACAATCATCTGAGCCTCTTCGAATGAGTTGGCCCTGGAAAAGGGCACTCCTGAGAATGCACAGCCCCTATCAGGAGCCGAGGATGTCACCTCAACCCTTGGCGCCACGCTGGGGTGGGTGTAGTGGAGATCCGAAGATTCTCCTTCTTTTCAACCTAACCGGAGACAGAGCCCTCCTCACCACCAGGAGGAGTATCCGGAGAGAACGTAACCTCCCTCTCTTGGGTCTGGGTTCTTGACCCCCCAAGCCGGCTGCCTAGAGGGCGGGAGGGGAACCAGGCGGAACCTAAAAGCGGAACCGTCCTGTGCCTCGGCCTCTTCCGCCTTAAAGGTTGCCTTTCTTCCTTCTAATCCTTCTTCTCTCTTCTCCTTCCTCTTCTCTTGCTTCACTTCTTTTCCATCTTCTGATCTTCAGCCAGCTTTGCTTTCTACTTATTTGTTCTTCATCTCTTCTTCCGTTTCTTTTTCTTTCTTTTCTTTTGCTCCTCAACCAGCTTTGCTTTCTACCCTTTGCTCCCCTGCCGGCTTTACCAAGCGTCTGCCTTTGTAGCTAGCTTTTAGAACAAGCCCCTTGGGCTTTACTTGTAAAAGATGTAATTTTTCTTCAAGTATGAATAAAAGAAGTAGATCTGTTTTGTATTATTTATTTCCTTGTTTTCTTTTTATATTTTCGTTTCTGGTAGTTATATATCTTCGAATGAATGTTGCCACTACAGACCGTATTCGTCTTGACTGATCATTTTTCATTTACACTAATCATTGCACTTGCTAGCGCACAACTCCGCCCCACGGTGGGCGCCAATTGTAAGAACTCAATTTGTAAAGAACCCTTAACAATAAAACTTGTAGAGAAGTGGGTACACGGACTTGGCATCACCGAAATGAACAACGGTTAATTTGGTATTTACGATAAGTAATAGATGACAAGAAATTAATAAGAATCTCATCAAATGAATTCGGTTAAGTATTTTTTGTAGGGAATGATCATCACTTTGGCTGTGTAACTAAAGTGTCTGTTGGTCCTCGGACCAGGCCGAGGATCTATTTTTCTTAGAGTTTTTCTCCTCTCCCCCCCCCCCCTTTTTTTGGTGGGGATCCTCTTGGTTATATAGTGTTGCTCTAGTTAATCTCAGTCGTCCATTTGTCGGTTATTCGGTCACTCTAGATGAGAGATTGTCCCATCATCTGTTTTTGTAGATTTTACGTTAGTTCTCAGCCGTCTTTACAGGCTTTTCTATTAGTCGGAGTAATCGAGGCGACTGGGTTCGTTGGTCGCATCATCATTAAAGTGGTCAGAATGTTGGTGGGATATTTTCGGTGGATGTAGGATATTTCCCTTTAGTGATGTCGGTGTGCCGAAGACAGGTTATCTTCGGTTTAGGCCTTGGATGTTGTGGGCTCTTTCCCGTTGTCCTCGGTCTCAGTATTATCCTCGGCGCGGGCCATGGGCCGCTCGTTGTGGGCCAGCGTGGTTAATGTAATAGGGCCCCACAATATATATATATATAAAAGACTATTTATTTATTTATTTTCCCTATATTAAGTAGGTAAAAGATTTAAATTCAAGTACCTTCCATGAAAAGAAAATGATAATTAGTGTCCATTTGTGTTTACCACAGTTTTTGTAGATTATTTGCATAAAGCTTATTAAAAGATATAATTTTTGGTAGTTTTTATGTTAAATATGTGACCAAAAAAACTAAAAACTTTATTTAAAAAAAAAAAAACTTATTGAAACAAAAAACGAAAATCTTAAAGCTAAAAGTTTTGTATATCAAACAGACACTAAAATTACACGACTTGACAATTTTAAAAACTATTTTATTTAAGAAGGTTTGATCTGATCATTGATGGATTGTCTTTTTTTTTTTATAGTAACCACTAACCAAAAGAACAAAAATGTTAATAAAAAAAAAAAAGGAAAAAGTTAATGAATTCTCAAAGATTGATTTATGAAATATTATTAGAAATGTTTTATAAAAAAAGAAAAAATAATAAACTTTTTAAATGACTTTTTAAATTTGTAATAAAAGATATATTAAAACTTTATTAAATAATCTATTAACAAATAACTTAAAGGCACTTACTACCCGTATATATACTAAAAATAAAAAATAAAAGGTATCACCAAATGAGCTATAAGCACAGCCTCTCTGATGTAAATTCAATTACCGTTAGGGAAATTACTACTTTCAGTCAACGGGCTCTATAATTAAATCCCCACGAACCCAAATTCCCATCCATTTTGTTGCCATTCCTTCTGCATCTTATTACCAACAAAGCCATCCAGCTTCAAGTAAACACAGCTTTCTCTGATAATACAAAATTCAATTATGTATCCCAACTTCCGAGTGTCATAACCTTTGACTATTTGACTTATAATAGGTATCTTACAAGTTCGACGCTCAAAGGTTTATTGATTTTAGTTCCTCTTTTCTCTTTGCTCTCATTTGAGAGGAGAGAATTGAATGAAATAAAAATGAATAAAAAGAATAATTTAAGAATATTTTTATTTTTTTTTTTGTTTGGAAGTTTTAATAGAGGGAATATAAAGTCCATTTCATTGCTTGAGAGTTTAAGTGGGAGGGAATAAAATGGGTAGGAGAAAACACTTATTCTTCTCTATTCTCTTAAAATTTCAAATTTTTATTATCCCGAAATTGGGAGGAATGAGAGGGAATGAAATTAGATTTAATGAATTTTTTACTAAAACTCCCAAAATACCCCTATATATTCAATAATTTTTTAAAAAATAAGGGTCTAATAGTAATATTGTCCTAAAATGATTTCATTCCATTCTTTCTATGTTACTCCCAAACAAGACCAATACTTACATTCCATTCATTTTCATTCCTTTAATTTAAAATATCTAATCAAAATTATTTAATTTCATTCTATTTCATTCTTTTCTATTTCTTTTCCTTGCTTAAATACATTTTATTTTATTCCATTTCATTCCATTCCCTTATGAACTCCTAAACGAAATTACAGGCTAGAGTTTGTTTGCCTAAAACTTCTAGATTTTAACTATTTTTTTCTAAACTTTTTTTAATATATATTTTAATAAAATTGGGTTTTATTTATTTATTTATTTTTAATTTGACTTTTTTTCACACATTTAACGTAAAAGTTACTAATTAAAATGTATATATTTTGATAAATATTGTGCAAGTAACTTACCAGAAAGTCAGAAACAGGTTTGGCTTACCTTAATTACTTTTTTAATTGGAATCTCTTTTTATTTTAATGAGAAACTGCCACATCATCCACGAATTAAATAAAATGTGGAGATTAAGTGTGAGTTTGGATGTTGCTGAGATGATTTTCTTAGTGCGTTTGGCGTTTTTCAGTGGATCCCATGCACTATTCACAGGATCCACAAGTACAGAATTCAGCAAATTTTAAGTTAAAACTGGGTCCCATGACACTATTTACACATTTAAAAATTATTTTGCTACATTGTTTTCAGTTTTCAGCAATAAGCAGTATCCAAATAGATCATAAAACCCACTACTAGAGGCAAAACAAAAGGACATCTCAAGTTAAAAAAGTACTAGAGGTAAGCTAAACCCGTTAGAAACTAGGGGATGCTCAAATTAATGCACACTTAATTTCTTTTCACTTGGAACGAAGAAAAAAAAAAGAGAAAAAAATTTGTAAAATCATATCAAATGGAGGACATGATATAAATTTAACTTGCTTAAAAAAAAAATCCCATCATTTGGGTTGTTAACTTGTTATATTTATGCAAGATCTGAACTTGTTCTTAGTCAATTTCTTTCACTTGTTTAGAACATGAGTATGTATAGATATATGCATAGGCACCCATAAT
This sequence comes from Quercus gilva, assembly GCA_023621385.1. Classification (NCBI taxonomy): domain Eukaryota; kingdom Viridiplantae; phylum Streptophyta; class Magnoliopsida; order Fagales; family Fagaceae; genus Quercus; species Quercus gilva. Next base: position 17,506,161 of record CM042474.1, read on the forward strand.
AATTATCTAAAGGCCAATAAATAATACTAATAATTATAAAGAATGTAAGAATGATATTTGAAAATTATGAAAATTCAATATCTCTTTCTCTCAATTTTTTTTAGATGAAGTATAATGATTCTAAACTTGCCTCTCTTTTTTTGGTTAAAAAATAATGAAAACGCTAGACCAATCAAGATGGTTGAAAGTTTTGGTTGAATGCATTTAATCCCATGTTAATTTAGGCTAGAAATCCGTTATTCATGTTCCTTTTTCCTCATTCGAATCGTTTTATTTATACAAAATTTGAACTCATGCTTAGAACGTGAGTACGTATATCTACACGTATGCACCCATTGAAAAAATGTATATATTTTCGAGGCCAAATAAAGAATAAAAATAGTTATAAAGAATGTATGAATGACATTTGAAAATTATGAAAATCCAATCTGTCTTTCTCCTTTAATTTTTAAAATGAAATATAATGATTCTAACTTAACCCTTATTTTGTTAAGAAATAATGAAAATACTATACCGATCAAGATCGTTGAGAGTTTTGGTCGAATTAATGCATTTAATCCCATGTAAATTTATGAAGAGGAAAAATTATGCATGACAGAGCTATCTGGACGGAGGTGGCACGGACAGACGTGGCATGTACGGACCAAACAACCACGTGGCATTCAGCCAATTATTATGTGGTCTCCAAGGAACCTTAAATGGAAAATACTTGCGACACACGATTAGCCTTGGTTTGTAAAGTCCTAACATGAGTAGAATTCTAGAATATACACGCATTAATGAGTATCTTCCCTATAAAGAAAAGACTTGTATTGCAAGCAAAGGAGTCTGGCCCTACGCTACTATAAAAACCCAAAGACCCTCAAGAAAAAGGTACGCACAATTTCTCTAAAACTCATACTCTTTAGCATTGTTGGAGCTCTCTTCTGACTTAACCTTCGGAGGGTCTTTGGCCTGTACCACACCAGTACTCTATGTAAGGTCTTCTTCTTTTTTTGTGTTGGGCAGGTCTGGTATCGAGCGTGTTGGAACCGTGTGGCTCCCTGGTGATTTTTTCGGCATCATCAGTTGGCATCGTCTGTGGGAAATACGAGTAATCGATCATTGCTTTATCCCTGAGACAAAAGGTCGTATGGTCCAAACTCGATCGATGGCATCAGCCAACCAAGAAACTGGAAATCCCCCCATTGTTGTAGAATGGCAACTGTAGACACTCTCGGCTGCGATCAAGCGACTTACTTAACAAAATAAAGCCCTTATGCTACAAAACCAAGCGTTGAAAGTGCAAATTAAGTAGCCGCAAGAACATCAAGTCTTATCGCATGATCAATGTAGAAGTAGTCATAATCACTATCCACCCCTTCAAAATATTACAGAAGGGAAGAGAAAATAGAAGAGAAGTAAGACTGGCGACTACAATACTATAGGACGACGAATGACTGGCCAAAGAGAAGGAAAGAAGGCCTAGACACTCTAATAGCCGACCCGTTCGCTCCACCCCACTAAACGCTCCTATCAACCATATACTTACACTTATCAAAGATGACCCCATGTTGGAATGGCCGAGAAGGATGAATGGGGATCCAAGCAAGCGATCAAAGCACCAAATATTGACATTACCACCATGAACATGGACATGACACAAAGGAGTGTTATGATCTGAAACAACAAATAAAGATCCTTGTAGGCCAAGGGAAGTTGCAGCGAATTGGAGCAACCCAGCAAGATGGAAGACCAATTCTCCACAAAAAAGGTGCCTTTTGGACTACAACCACCCTACAAGAGAGACTTGATGGGCAGAAGCTACCTCACCCTTAGAATATCGAATGCCTGAAGAATATTTTCTCTACTTGCGATTAAAAAAAAAAAAAAAGTGAACAACCAATACCGCCTACCTTTCTACAATATCTCCGAGGTAGTACCGATCATCCAAGTCGCCAAGGTGACGAACAATCTGAGAGATGATCAACTCAAGTAGCAAAGGCAAACATGGAAAGGGGGTAATAGATGAGGAATATTTGTACAACGCATCGGCTCAAAACATCACCTCTCAAGGTGGATGGACGGTCACCATACTAAGTTACCTACGAGTAGACGCGTAGCCAAAGTCGCCTACAGATGGACGGTCACTACGCTAAGTCACCTGCAGGTAGATGCATGACCAAAGTCGACTATGGGTGGATGGTCGCCACACTTAGTCACCTCAACAAGTCCATGACCCTAAGTGGACGACCAACAAGGTGACGAGGTAACACTTAGACACCTCACTAAGTCCACGACCCCAAGTGGACGACTAACAAGGTGACGAGGTGACACTTAGTCACCTCAACAAGTCTGTGACCAAAAAATGGACGGACAAAAAAAAAAAAAAAAAAGAAGGACGGATGCATGTCCATGAACAAAAGTGGGCGGACACCAAAAAAAAAAAAAAAATGCATGTCCATGAACAAAAGTGGATGGACACCCAAAAAATTTTTTTTTTTTGATGACGAGGTAACACTTAGTCACATTGGCAAGTCCATGACCAAAAGTAGACGGATAAAATACCTTAAGAATGGGACGTTAATAGAGGACTAGAACACGTCCCGAAGGTTGAAAGTTCCATCACGTGTCCTGAAGGCTGTGTATCAATGGCCTATCGTGCAGAAGGATGCCCAATCCTACGTATAAGCATAAGACAAATGCCAACGCTTCAGCAAGACCTCAGGGCTAAACACTAAAAAAGGAAGCCGACAGACACCTAATCCTCATCCCAATGGGATGGATCGACAACCAAGGATACCGACGATCAAGGATGCCAACGGCACCTGATTCTCATTCAAAATTTAAGTCCTACTACCTATGGGTTGAAGGACAAACCAAGCCACCAACAAGTGCGTTGGTACAAAATTTAAGTCCTTCTACCTACGGGTGGAAAGACGAACCAAGTCAATCACGAGTGTCTTGGTTGAAATTTAAGTCCTTCTACCTACGAGTGGAAGGACGAACCAAGTCACTCGCGAGTGCTTTAGTTGAAATTTAAAGTCCTACTACCTATGGATGGAAGGACTAACCAAGCCACCAACAAGTGCCTTGGTACAAAATTTAAGTCCTTCTACCTACGGGTGGAAGGACGAACCAAGTCACTTACGGGTGCCTTGGTCGAAATTTAAAGTCCTACTATCTATGGGTGGAAGGACTAACCAAGCCACCAACAAGTGCCTTGGTACAAAATTTAAGTCTTTCTACTTACGAGTGGAAGGACGAACCAAGTCAATCATGAGTGCCTTGGTCGAAATTTAAAGTCCTACTACCTACGGGTGGAAGGACTAACTAAGCCACTAACAAATGCCTTGGTACAAAATTTAAGTCCTTCTATCTAGGGTGGAAGGACGAACCAAGTCATGAGTGTCTTGGTTAAAATTTAAGTCCTTCTACCTACGGGTGGAAGGACGAAACAAGTCAATCACGAGTGCCTTGGTTGAAATTTAAGTTCTTCTACCTACGGGTGGAAGAACGAACCAAGTCACTCACGGGTGTCTTGGTCGAAATTTAAAGTCTTACTACCTACGGGTGGAAGGACTAACCAAGCCACCAACAAGTGCCTTGGTACAAAATTTAAGTCCTTCTACCTATGGGTGGAAGGACGAACCAAGTTAATCACGAGTGCCTTGGTCGAAATTCAAGTCCTACTACCTACGGGTGGAAGGACGAACCAAGTCACCCTCGAGTGCCTTGATGAAAATTCTAAGTCCTACTACCTACGGGTGGAAGGACGAACCAAGTCACTCACAAGTGCCTTGGTACAAAATTTAAGTCCTTCTACCTACAGGTGGAAGGACGAACCAAGTCACTTACAAGTGCCTTAGTCAAAATTTAAGTCTTCTTACCTTCGGGTGGAAGGACGAACCAAGCCACCAACAAATGCCTTGGTACAAAACGGAAGTCCTACTACCTACAGGTGGAAGGACGAACCAAGCCACTAACGAGTACCTTGGTAAAAAATTTTAAGTCCTACTACCTACGGGTGGAAGGACGAACCAAGTCACCCTTAAGTGCCTTGGTGAAAATTCTAAGTCCTACTACCTACGGGTGGAAGGACGAACCAAGTCACCTACGAGTGCCTTGATGAAAAATTCCAAGTCCTACTACTTACAGGTGGAAAGACGAACCAAGTCACCCACGAGTGCCATGGTGAAAATTCTAAGTCTTTCTACCTACGGGTGGAAGGACAAACCAAACCACCAACAAGTGCCTTAGTACAAAATTTAAGTCATACTACCTACGGGTGGAAGGACGAACCAAATCACTCATAAGTGCCTTGGTACAAAATTAAAGTCCTTCTACCTACAGGTCGAAGGAAGAACCAAGTCACTCACAAGTTTCTTGGTACAAAATTTAAGTCCTTCTACATACAGGTGGAAGAATGAACCAAGTCACACACAAGTGCTTTGGTCAAAATTTAAGTCTTCCTACTACCTATGGGTGGAAGGACGAACCAAGCTACCAACGAGTGCCTTAGTAAAAAATTTTAAGTCCTACTACCTACGGGTGGAAGGACGAACCAAGTCACCCACGAGTGCCATGGTGAAAATTCTAAATCTTTCTACCTATGAGTGGAAGGACGAACCAAGCCACTACCAAGTGCCTTGGTACAAAATTTAAGTCCTACTACCTACGGGTGGAAAGACGAACCAAGTCACTAACAAGTGCCTTGGTACAAAATTTAAGTCCTTCTACTTACAGGTGGAAGGACGAACCAAGTCACGCACAAGTGCCTTGGTCAAAATTTAAGTCTTCCTACCTTTGGATGGAAGGACGAACCAAGCTACCAACAAGTACCTTGGTACAAAATGTAAGTCCTACTACCTACGGGAGGAAGGATGAACCAAGCCACGAACGAGTGCCTTGGTAAAAAATTTTAAGTCCTACTACCAACGGGTGGAAGGATGAACCAAGTCACCTGCGAGTGCCTAGATGAAAATTCTTAATCTTCCTACCTACGGGAGGACAAACGAACCATGTCACCCAAAAGTGCCTTGGTCAAAATTTAAGTCCCCTAAGCCATAAATAATTTTAGGCCAGCTTGTCAAAGACTGACAAGTCTCTCAGGATCCAAATAGAACTGTCACCCCACGGGTCCTTTCACTCCGAGATCATGGACCTATAGGGTGAAAGGGGGCAACTGAAGAGGAAAAATTATGCATGACGGAGCTATTTGGAAGGAGGTGGCACGGACAGATGTGGCATGTACGAACCGAACGGCCACGTGGCATCCGGCCCATTATTATGTGGTCTCCAAGGAACTTTAAATGGAAAATACTTGTGACACATGATTAGCTCTGGTTTGTAGAGTCCCAACATGAGTAGAATTCTAGAACATACACGCATTAATGAGTATCTTCCCCATAAGGAAAAGACTTGTTCTTGAAGCAAAGGAGTCTGGCCCTACGCTACTATAAAAACCTAAATACCCTCAAGAAAAAGGTACGTACAATTTCTCTAAAGCTCATACTCTCTAACATTGTTGGAGCTCTCTTTTGACTCAACCTTCGGAGGGTCTTTGGCCGGTACCACACCGGTACTCTTTGTAAGGTCTTCTTCATTTTCTGTGTTGGGCATGTTTGGTATTGAGTGTGTTGGAACCGTGTGGCTCACTAGTGATTTTTTCAACATCATCAATTTATGTTTAGATTCTATTTGTTAATGTTCCTTTTTCCTTATTCGAGTTGATATATTTATGCAAGACTTTGAACTCATGGTTAGTCAATATATTTCACTTGTTTATAACATGAGAATGTACCCATTTAATAAAAAATATATTTTTAGAGATCATGTAAAGAATCATAATAATAGTAATAAAGAATGTATAAATGATATTTCAAAATGGGAAATGTTAACGAGTGCCTTTTGGGCACTGGTTAACAATCTATTTTAAGAAAGTTTTAACATCATTTTTATGGGAAATAAAAAAAACTGTCAAAACATTAATTTTTTTTTCTTTTCCCATAAAAAACTTTCTTTAACTGGATTGTTAACTAATATCTTAAAGGTATTTGTTAGCATAACCCAAAATGGGAAATGTTAACGAGTAAAGAATCATGTATAAATGATATTTACCAAAAATGAAAAATGCTAACGAGTGGGCATTGGTTAACAATCAATTTTAAGAAAGTTTTGACATCACTTTTATGAGAAATGAAAAAAACTGTCAAAATATTAATTAATTTTTTTTCTTTTTCCCATAAAAACTTTCTTTAACTGAATTGTTAACCAATACTGTAAGAACACTCGTTAGCATGACCATTTGAAATTTATGAATATCCAATCTCTCATTTCTCTCAAGTTTTTTTATAGATAAAACATAATGATTGAAGACTTTCTCATATATTTTGTAAGGAGTAATGGACACCTAAACCAATGAATGGAGATAGTTGAATGTTTTCAATCCCCAACATTAATTCTGCAATTCATTGTGTTTGGATTGCATTGTTAATGTTCTTCACCAAAAATATTAGCTGGGTAGGGTCCCATGGTATGACAAATCATCACAAACGAAAAAGAAAGGTCCGAAACCTCAAAAACGGTTGAAAGTGTCAGTGTAGTAATTAAGACAAGATCCAAACCCGTTTGGGAATCCTATAACTGTAACCCTCAAAATGGCTTAAAAAAAAAGAGCAGCTCCCTTTAGAGGTAGATAGAGGCATAGGTGTGTGTGTGGGTCTGAGTCCGGAAAAAATTTACCCTACAACGGGTAAATGTTGCCTGTGTTTCACGCATTTTGACTCTTTTTTATCTTATAGACTAGCAATCATCGAAACTCACCTACCTATACTATATTCATCATCACCACCACTACTCTGACACAACACATCACAAAGCAACACAAGTAACCCACACACACACACACACACACAAATGAGGAAAGAATCACCGCCGCCCTCAGTTCCCGGCGGCAAATTGTTCAGCTTCTTCGAAACCAAAACCTTAGTAGCCACATTACTTGCTCTGACACTAGTCATGCTCATGTGGAACCTCCCTCCTTACTACCAAAACCTCCTCTCCACCACTCGCGTTTCTTGCTCCGCCACCACCGTCACCACCACCACCTTAACCGCCACCACACCCAACGTTTCCTTAACCAACTTTTCAACTACCCCAGTTGCTGAACAGAAGTACTCAACTTCAACACCCAAGAGTAACGACCCCAATAAGCGAGTCTTCCAGACTTTTGGTAGCGCCGCTGCTCTCTTTGTCCTAATGGGTGCCTACCGCGGTGGACCTCGGACTTTTGCTGTGGTGGGTTTAGCCTCCAAGCCCACTCACGTGTATGGTCACCCATGGTACAAATGCGAGTGGATCTCTAACAATGGGTCTTCCATTAGAGCTAAAGCTTATAAGATGCTTCCAGATTGGGGTTATGGCCGTGTCTACACTGTTGTTGTTGTCAATTGTACTTTTCCAGACAATCCCAATTGGGACAACTTGGGTGGGAAGCTCACAATCAATGCGTACTACAACGCGTCTCCGAGGAGGTACGAGAAATTCACTGCCTTGGAAGAAGCACCAGGTTCTTACGACGAGTCCAAGTACCACCCACCTTATCAGTACGAGTATTTGTACTGTGGGTCATCTTTGTACGGGAGTTTGAGTGCTTCTAGGATCAGAGAATGGATGGCATACCACGCGTGGTTTTTCGGACCCAAGTCCCATTTCGTGTTTCACGATGCGGATGGGATTTCACCTGAGGTTAGAGCCGCACTGGAGCCATGGGTGCGAGCTGGGAGAGCCACGGTTCAAGATATTAAGGGCCAGGCCGAGTTTGATGGGTATTACTATAACCAATTCATGGTGGTGAATGATTGTCTACATCGGTACCGATACTCTGCTAATTGGACTTTTTACTTTGATGTGGATGAGTATATCTATTTGCCTGACGGGAATACGCTAGAATCTGTGCTCAATGAGTTCTCAGACTATACTCAGTTCACTATTGAGCAGAATCCTATGTCTAGTGTGCTGTGCTTGAACGATTCCACTCGCGATTATTCTAGGTACTTTCTTCTATTCTTTTCCCTATGCATTTGCACGAATTAAAATGCTTTAACAAAAATGTTAGCTCTTAGCATCAAAGATTCGTAATGCTATGAAAGTTATTAAACCGAATGTGCTTGTTTTGGGACATTTGTGTACCCTTTTGGGTAAAGAAATAGAAGCTTAGCTTAGAATTTTTCCCAGCAGTTGGAAAAGGTGTGTAAATTTGTCGTAAGTGGAATATACAAATAGATCATACTGCTTTGCTCCTATGTATATGCATTGGAATTTACTCGGAAAATTTATAGTTTTGTTGGTACTTTTAAATTCTATGTGCTTAAATTTGGACTCTTTTGATCAAAATTCAGTGAATGGGGATTTGAGAAGCTACTATTCAGAGACTCAATAACTGGAATTCGAAGGGATCGGAAGTACGCAATTCAGGCTAAGAATGCGTACGCCACGGGTGTACACATGTCCGAGAATGTAATTGGGAAGACATTGCACAAGACCGAAACAAAGATCAGATATTATCACTATCACAATTCCATTTCGGTACAAGGTGAACCGTGCAGGGAATTTCTTCCACTTTCGGCGAAGAACAATGTGACATGGTACAACAAGATACCTTATGTTTACGATGATAATATGAAGAAACTTGCCGACACTATCAAGGAATTCGAGCGCAAAACCATTGGAAACGTTGTACAGCTCTAGCTATAGTAGTGGCTAGCTAGCGTAGCGGTGGTCGCAATGCAATGATTTTAAAAGCCCAAAAAGATTGCGACCATATTTCACCGACATGTACATGTGATGTGAGCTAGCAAAATTGCCAGTGCAGATTGTGATAGTGGGAAATTCCTCACGCGTGTATGGCGTTCATTATCATGATCATTGATTGATGGATTGATTCTTTGTTCATAAATTAGCTTCGGTTGCTCAATGTTTACTCCTCTTATTTCCTGGCCAGGGATTCATTTGGCATGATTGGTTAGAAACCAATGCAAAAGAAAAGGGAGAATGGACCAGCTAGCATAGCATTGCTTTCGTTTGTCTATAAAAAAAAGGTTAAGAGTGAGTGAGTGTGAGTGATTAGAGTGTTTTTTATTTGTTCCTTGATCTCTTTTTTTATATAATAATTATTGATATTCTTGGAGAAATTTGTGTAAAGATGTTTAATTACTCCTTTTTTCTACTTTTAATGGGTTATTTTTCTTTTTAAACAAGAATGTTGCCATGTGATTCGTGGACAGTAATAATAAATTTTTTTAGAAAGATGCTGTTGAATGAATGATTAAGTCGCTTTTCTTTATCTTTTTGATGATTTATTCCCCTAGAGGCTATTAAAGTGGTAGACGTTGATTACAAAAAAAAAAAAAGGCAAGGATTGAAAGATACGGCAGAGAGATTAACAAACTGGTAATGCATAAGTAGACCTAAAGTAAACAGGATAATCTTTCTAGTTTCTTCACTGTCTGTTTGTTTTTTCTTTTGACCCCATGATTAAAGCGTAAAACACAATCTACATATAAAGCCCTACATGTGCAGATTACGAAGTTTCGGGTTCAGATATTGTTGCGTGGCAGAAGATAAATAACAGAGTCAAGATTCCACCTTCACATTGTTTCTATATATGGTATTTATTAGTATGAAAATGAAGTATTCTATAAAAGTTCAACATCTAGTTCGAATTTGGTGCAATTCCAGAAGTTTATGTATAAAAAAAAAATGGTGCATTTCCAGATTATTATGATGCTTTGCTTGTACAAAAATTTAGGTGGAGGGCTCCAGATGGTACTTTTAGAATTATGAGAAACTTGTTATATGAACTAAATTGAAAGCATGAAGGAGATGGAGATGGTGGTGTGGTACTGATAGTCAGTATGTTAGGTATAGAAAATTTACAGAAGGACCAGAGCGTGCTGAATAATTCAACCAAAACAACAGTCAATAATGTGTCCTGTCCTTATTTGGGATACTGAAAGCTCTATCTGTGGTCACTGACATTGAAGTACCAGTCACTTGTATGACTTTTTGTAGCCCAATGGTAACTTTTTCTTGTTTTCAACTGTTTAAGGTTCAAATCATCATTCATATTGTAACTATCAAATTTATAATAAAAAAAATTCAACTTGAAAGGATTGGAATTTGGAAGAAGCATGTGTATGTACCAATTATTTCTGGTTACAGTCATTATATAAATATGTACTTAAGGTAGAACTAACAATTTTCCCCTAAACTTACCGAATTTACCAACTCATAGAGTAAATAATAGTAGGTTTTAGTAAATTTAACTGGTAAAATCTTTGATGGTTGAATAAGAGATCTGGAGTTCAATCTCAGCCTACACCAAAAACTAATTGATGTCTTGGTCTAATGATTGGTTATCATCATAAGCGGATGCAATAGGTTAAAACTCTTTCTTAAAAAAAAAAGAAAAAAGTAAATAATAAAAATTGATAAAAACTCGTTGCGTTGATTGAAGGCATGTTGCTACAAATGCACATGTATATATTTTCGTCTCCATGGTGGAGAAATGTAATATATAATTTAAGGTAGGACAAAGTTGAGTTATAAAATTGATTGTAATCTAAAACTACAACATTATTTAATATCATTAATATCATTACATATTTTGAAAATCTAATAATTAGATTGCATGTTCTTTACGCTCTTATAGTCCGTTTTGGATTGAGGGAGAGGGAGGGGGAGTAGAGTAGAATTGACCTAAAATTAGACTATTTTCAGCCAAATTTACTCTACTCTCCTCCACTCCCCCTCCCTCCCCCTTCAATCCAAACAGGCCTTTAATATATATGCCAAATTTTGTGTCAATCTGATATTATTAACTATATAATCTATAAGATTATATTTTATGCATAGTTTTAAACTACAAAAACTTGCAATTTAAAAAATTTATTCTTTACTCTACTCCCCTCCACCCCTCCTCCCTCTCCCTTCAATCCAAATAGGCCCTTAATATATATGCCAAACTTTGTGCTAATTTGACATTATTAACTATATAATTTGTAAGGGCTAGATTTGCTCCTAAAGCCCAAATGAATGGTCAATGGCCCAAATAGCCCAAAACAACGAATTTGTTAGAGAGTGAGCTTGAAACTGAACTTTCAATGAGTGAGGTGGACAACGATCACAGTAGATTAGTTATTACTAGAAAGAATATAGCAAACAGTTTTAAACAAGAAAAGTTCTCCTCGACCAAGTCTGAGGAAGGTCTATTCTTATATATTTCTCTGAGACTTATACAAAATTACAGTTCTTGAGTATACAGTGATTTCTCTCTAGATTTTCTGATCATCCCCTTTGTAATGGGGTTCTTCTCTTTTATATTCCCTCCCCCCTTCTCTTCTTTTATCTCAGCCCTTCGCGTGTAGGTCAAATTGCTAATCCTCTTGATACTTGTCTCATCAGCACATTCCTAAAGTTTTTGGGGGTAGCTGTAAGGCTAAAAGTTACTGTTCAGGTATCACTTTTACATTAATGCGGCTAGGGGATTAGATGCAGAGCATTCAACATGGTGGTAGCAGTTTTCTTCTCAGATATTTCCCAACTCTCTTTTGTCTCATCCCTCTTTGTTGTTTATCCTTCCAAGCAAGATTGCCTATTGCCCTATTCTTGATGGACAGTCAGACCTTTGACCTCTACTTTGCTTAGCCGATGAGGTATTTCTCATTGGACAACGTCTCCTGTTCATTGTGACTAGACTTCTTCCACGGCCCATTAATCTGTATGCCTTCGCTAGTATCTATCTGTCCTTGGGCTACTTAACGTCCTTGGGCACGGCTCACGGCCCAATACTTATATTTGGGCTCTTTATCCCTACATAATTTATAAGATTATATTTTATACATAGTTTTGAATTATAAAAACTTGCAATTTAAACAATTTATTAATGACATAGCTATTAATTTTTAATTTTCTAAAAATTTTATAAGTATAGAGGATAATAAAAAAAAATGTAATCTAATAGTAGATTTGTCAAAATTCATCTCTAATAAAAAAATATTGAGTAATATTGTAATTTTAGGCTACAATCAATTTTGTAGATAAATTTTTTCCTTAATTTTTTGTTATATATTTATTAATTATTTTAATATTTCATTTCACTAATATTTATGATCTTTTATTTTACATTGAAATTTTAATTAATCTATAAATAGAGGTTCAAAGGCTGAACTTGGTTGGCGGAAAAGGAATTCGATACCATTTAATTCAGGCCCAATAGCTGTGGTATCACTTTTATTTTACCGTCTGATATCATAACACACAGGCTCCCTTATTGGGCTTTTGTTCTGTAGTCCCATTAAACAATTAAAGAGACCAGCCTGTCTCAATGGGTTGGTTCACTGACCAGTAAGCAGTAACCACTTACGAAGGGAGGGAGAAACAAAAAAAAAATGGTTTGGATTTTGGATGATTAGAGCGTGGCAGAGCCTATGGACCCATGAAGCGGTGAATTTAGAAGTACAAGCATACATTGTAATTAGAAAATTTTATGAACACAGTTAATTCCACATTCATTTCTAAAGTTAAAAATTAATAAATACTCTAAGAGTATTGATTTAGAAACTGTGTAATAAAAAAATGAGATAAATTAAAGAAAATGATATAAAAGTACTTATAAAAAATAACATAAAACTGCAACAAAAAAAAAAAAGTAGAAAAAGTTTTTAACAAACACCTTTTGGTGCCTGTTAATACAACTCAAAAATTAATTAACTTTTTTGATAATTTTTTATATTTTTCATAAAAATTATATTAAATTTTTCGTAAAATTATATATTAACAATTGCTTTAAAGACATCAATTAATATAATCATATCTATAATTATACCATATGACTGATTGTGAGCAGTGAAAAAAATAAAAACAGTGGGTTCACGTCCTAATACAAACAATCCGTCATAGTTTACGGATAATTGTAAAAATGAGTATGAAATTGTTATATCACCCAATGGACTCTTTGTCTTTTTCCTTTAACAGAACTCTGTCTCTGATCTGTTAAGAATCTGCTTAGTGGAGCACAGGGTATATCATTGGGCCGAAAAGGTGTATCTGTATATGATACTGGAAAATGTTTCATTAGGGAGGCTTGGATAAGCAACCAAGCAGTAAAGCTCCATTCTGTACTTTTGCAGAGTGTACCACACTATACAACGCACCACCATCATCCAACTAAGCTAACAGGGAGCTTCTTTTTTTTTTTTTTGGTGAACAGGAGATTTCATTCAAATAAAAACCAGCAACATTTGAGCAGTAACGCTCGTACAAAGTCCCAACGGCATCCAAATTAGCCAAAAGCAATACATGAGGGGGAGGAGAAGAAAAAATAGCAAAATCATCGTTGAGAGGAGCACCCCGATAAGTAAGTGCATCTGCACACTTGTTAGCTTCCCTAAAACAGTAAAGGATTCTAACTCTAGGGATTTGCTTAAGTCTATCTTTACAGTCTGCAACCAGTACATCATTGCCATTCAAGCGTGGGTTCTCTTCTTCCAAAAGATCCACTACCAGTTTTGCATCCAGCTTCTTTTAATTTATTTGTTTCCACTTTTTGTGTGCTTAGCTTTTTTAATTATTGTATATCCACGAATGAATTGGACTCCCTGCCCATTAATATCCAGTAATTCAGGTTTTTTTTTTTTTTTTTTTTTTTTTTTTTTTTTTATTTTATAATAGTAATTAAAGTCATAAAGTTTTTTTTAGAAGGAAAAAAAAAAAAAGCTGTGATTAATGTAAAATCACTTTTATATGGTCAGTCCATTGTTGATATCATATTATTAATTAAAGATTTCAATGTGCTATCTGTCAATGACTTTTAAGGGGTTTATTTTATCTTTTTTTTTTTTTTGGAGATAATATAGACAGAAAATAGGGAATGGTGAAGTGCTAGTGTTGTAAGTCTTGTTTTTCTACTGTCTCATTCCCCATTTCCTGTCTTTTGTCTATATTACCTCAAAAAAAAAAAAAGTGGTCTAAAGTACCACATTTGTCCGTTGGTAAGTAAGTTTTCAGTTTATAAGTCTCGCTAGTACTTACAAAAGTTAGGCTATTTTGTAAGTGCTAATATTATAAGTCAACTATTATCTTTTGTTTTTTTTTTTAAATGTCATATTTAAGATTTTAAATTCTCCATCCTTTCATTTGTATTGTAATATATTAAAAAAAATTGAAATTTTTTTATATTTCCAACGGAAATGTTGACGTTGGAATCAACCTCTTACATATCATCTTGTGAAAGAAAAAATGTTAAACAAATTGTGTCAATAGAGTTTTTCTACATTTATTACTTCAGCAGGAGGAAAAGGAGACCCATACCATTGTGATGGGCTGAAGTCATGCATTAAAGGTGGCTTGCAGGGCCCGCTATGCTGTGTAGACAAATCAAATTTTTTTTTTTAATAGGGGACAAATGAACTTCTTTTTGTGTTGGAGAGACACATGCATTTGAATCCAGACAACATGCGAGCCCAACCTTGCAGGCAAAGTCGTGGTTCGATTTGACAGATTTTGTGCATTTCTGTTGGTTTTTCTATTATTAAAATCTAGGCCCGAAGTTGTTAGCATATTTTCAAATATGAAAATATACGGAAGTTTTATAGTTTAATTAGCATTTTTTAATGTTTCTAATGGAAATGTTTATGTTCCAAATTTTCTCTTCTAACTGTAACCATCAAACTTTTTTTTAAAAAAAAATTAAAGAAAAATAAATAAAAAAGAGAGGAAATCTAAGCGGAAGGGGCTGAAATTTTACATGATGGCTCTTCAAGTTCGACTTTCCCCTGGCCAAATGTAGCTAAATGGCATGTGACTTTATGGATGGAATCCTGACTTTTTTTTCTTTTTTTTCTTTTTTTTTTTTTTTTTTTTTTTTTTTTTTTTTTTTTTTTTTTGCGGATAATGAGAAAACCTTTTCATACTGATGATTTAGTTTCTATGCATCTAAAAGTGTGGGTGGACACAATCGTTAGCTCATTAGAGAAAAAAATGAATGTGGTACCACCTAATTTAAAATTTCATTATACCAAATAGGAAATAATAAACTATGTTACAATATATTTTAACTTAAAATGGCCATCTCTCAAAAGTCAAAACAAATGGAAAATATTTTCTTTTCATTCTATATACAATGATGCTTGAGATTAGTGATTGCACTTCCAACTAGGACTTTATATCATGAGGATTTCTTATATGTCCAATCAGTAAGCGGCACGATTTCAAGATTCAACATAGTCTTATTCTCCTCTACAAGAAATGAGCCATTTAGTAAGTTCAAATTACATAGCTTAACTGGTAAAGTCTCTGATGGTTGAATAAGATATTTATGATTTAATTCTCGCCTACATCAAAAACCAATTGATGTCTTGGTCTGATGATAAAGAGCTACATCAAGAGCAGACGCCATAGGTTGAAACTATCTCAAAAAAAAAAAAAAAAAAAAATTACCACACTTCATTATATGGGTTTCATGACCCATGAACTTTCACTAATCAAGTCGAACTTTATCTTTATGATCTGCAAATTAAACTACTTGACTTTATGATTCGCAAAAGCAAGTCCAGGACATCAAAACAAGATGATGGAAACCAATTTCTCAAGTCCATACCACATTTAAGTAAGAGAGCTAAACGTAGCTTACTTAGGGTCCGTTTGTGATCTACTTATTTTGTTGAAAGTACTGTAAATAAACGTAAAAATTAGCTGAAATAGTACAGTATGACCCATAAATAGTACCAAAAAGTGCAGTGGGCCCATAAATAATCGTAAAAATAAATTAAATAGTAAAATAAGCTGGCAAAATTAATCATGCCAAACAGAAACTTAAAGCGACAATAACGTTGATAATTTCTCAAGTCAATGCTACTCTATTCAGCCACACATCAAGGCCAATTGTTGAATCAGGCTACGAAAAACTTACCAGTGAATGATAAAGCAAAGTCTACCACTAAATCATACAATAAAGCTTGTCATTGAAACATATAACTTAGCTGAATTCTGAATTAAAAGATTATCATTGAATCAAGAGCTTACCACTAAATTAAAAGCTTATTACTGAACCCTAGTGGTGATTATGGGGATTTTTTTAGGGTGGTTACTAAGAAACTTAAATTATACAAAAATCTAATAAAGAGATAACTTGAATATATCGAATTCATAAAAAAATGCAAATATATGAAGCACTACAATTTCTTTTTACTAACAAAGAGGGAAAAAAACTAATAAGAAATAAAGTGGGACATGGAATATTGAGATGAGAGTAATAAAGTGGGAAAGAGTTTGAAATGATAATAGAAAAAAGAAAAATGCAAAGAGAGAGAGAGAGAGAGAGAGAGAAATGTTATTTGCTACAATGAGAGATGCTAGGTCTACAACAATTTTACAACATTTTTACAACAAATCACAGGTGGTTAGTTGTTATTGGTTCAAATTTGAAATTAATACTAAGATTACTTTTTTGCCCTAACAATAACAATCAATAACAACCTGCCACTTAGGAAATGTTGTAAAAATGTTGTAAACATAGCATTTCTCTTGCTACAATTGCAAACCAAGTCTCTAAGGAGAGCAAAATTGTTGCAACTATAAAGTCAAAGAGAGCATAACTGTCGGCACTGCCAAGGAAAACTTACAATCACAATATTTCTCTTGGTACCGTTTTTTAAGGAAATATGAAATTAGAGATTATTTTTATGTAATAGGTTGTACGAGTTACAAATTTGAATAATTAAGGATTTAAAAAAAAAATTGAATAGGTTTTTTGTTTAATAATTTATTAACTTGTTGTTATTTGTTCTAGTTTTATTTTTGTTTGAGTTATTTTGGTTGTTATTTGAGCTAATTTTTATTGTTGTTATTTAAGCCTTTTTTTAAGGGGTTAAGAATTATGTTTCGGGGGCCAGAACTATTTTTTGAGTAATCTTATATCCACAATATTTTCACAACAAATTTTATGCAACAAGTTATTATTGATGGATAAAAAAGTGATATAAGTATATTAGGCCCAATTAAAATTAGTAACAACTTATCTCATAGGATTTGTTATGAAATTATTGTGAAAATATTGTGAATGTAGCATTACATTTATTTTTGTTGAAAATCCAAATTCTTGTGATTCTCAAGTCAAGGTATTCAACATTTTTATTAGGTATTCAAAAACTCAAAATAGATTAGTTTAGTATATAATTTTTTTTCAAGTAAGTGTATACCTTTTCCTTTTTTTTTTTGGGTAAGCTAATGTGACATAAACGTGGAGTCCCCGCTAAACCCTACCTCTAAATTAGTTACCAACGTTTTTGCATAATCAATGTCTTTCTTTTGATTTATCCAAAAAAAAAAAAAAAAATTGTCTTTCCTTTGATTTTTATTGGAAGCCAAGCTATTAAAGTCTTGGAAGTAATCCAACCTACTTATACTACAATCAGTTTAAAAATACTTATGAAGCCAAGCTATTAAATACTTAAGGGTCTGTTTGGTTGGAGGGGTGGAAAAGTAGGAGGATAGAAAATAATTGGAGGATGAAAAAGTGAGAGGATAGAAAAGATTTAATTTTCCCTCGTGTGTGTTTGGATGGAGAGATGGAAAAGTAGAGGAATGAAAAACTTGTTTGTTTGGATGAGAAGAAAAATGAGATGATGAAAAATAAAGTTGGTACAAATTTACTTTTTTACCCTTATTATTTAAAATATTATATTTTTATTTTTAATTATATTACCCACAAATATATAAATATATTCATAAGCAAGTCAATCTAATTTTTTTAATTACATATTTTTTTAGGAATATTACACACACTATTTCTTATAAAAAAACTCTACATACGAATTTAATAAATTTTTCAGCTTACCTATCAAATAAAAAAGATTATATATATAAAAAGAAATTGCTGCACACACTTGCACGTATAGAAAAGTAAAAACAAACAAAAACAAAACCCATTCATATCATCCTTTCGTCTACCCATGGCCCCATATCAGTTCCGGTAACTAGAGCACGGAGAGGACATCAGAGGAATAAGAAACAAGTTTGTGGGTGGTGATCAAGTCGACTTGTGAGATTTTGTGAGAGGCGATGTGAAATTTTGTGAGTGGCGAAGTCAACGGCGTGAGGTTTATGGGTGGCAATGTCGCCGGCGTGAGGTTTTTTTGGTGGCGATGTGAGATTTTGTGGGTGACGAAGTTGCCGGCGTGAGGTTTTGTGGGTGGCGATGTGAGATTTTGTGGGTGACGAAGTTGCCGGTGTGGGTGGCGATGTGAGATTTTGTGGGTGACAAAGTCGCCGGCGTGAGGTTTTGTGGGTGGCGAAGTCGACGGCATGAAATTTTGATGAACGGCGTAGGGTGACGGCGACGGCGACTTGGCTGACCTTGACTCAGATAGACAATCTAAGGGATATATGCGTCATTTCAGGTTTGGAGCATTTTCTCTCCTCTGTTTTCTTCCCGATTTGGGGGGATGAATTTTTGTGGGCCCAGGCGACTTGTTTTCTCCCCTATTTTCCCTCCCTTCAGTTTTCTCTGCTGAACCAAACGGAGGAAAATAACATTTTCTCCCCCATTTTCCTCTCTCCCTAGTTTTCCCTTGCCTTTTCACCCGAACCAAACATAGTGTAAAAGTCTTGGAGGTAATCCAACCTACTTATACTACAATCAGTTTAAAAATACTTGCCAATATTTATTGGGTCAATTGCACTAATACCCCTTGAGATTTTATGTCATTGCACTTGGAACCCCCCCCCCCCCCCCCCCCCCCCCCCCGGTTTTTTTTTCTTAGGTCAATTTGGTACACTAACCTTGATAATTTACCAAATAGACCTCTTCTGTCAAATGCTCCATCATTTTCAACCAAAGAATGATCATGTGGCTTTCGTGTGAGCCTTAAATTGTAGAAACAAATCAATTTTAAAATATGGTTTAACCTGCCACTCATTTTAAAACTCTCTCTCTCTCTCTCTCTCTCTCTCTCTCTCTCTAAAACCTAACCCCCCTTCCTCTCTCCAACCCCAATGGAGTAAAATCACAAACCATTATAAAAAGAGCCAAATTTATGTTATAAAATCAATCAACAAGAAGACAAGTAAGCAAAAAGAGTCAACCCATTTCTATGTTATTTGCCTCCCCTAAAAAACACTCCATTTCAACTTCTGCGAATGGGACATAGAAGCAATGCACATCTTAGAGGTTTATTCTCTCCTAGTCAAGCTGATCTTAAGCTTTTGGTTAATAGGAGACTTACAAAGACTTGGTCCCATTAAGCTTCTCCAGAAAAGCCTTTTGTAGACCAGATTCTTTGCTTTACTGAATACTTAATGCAAATTGCATGTCAACTTGGTTAATTCAGGGACCACATGTTGATCAGCACTAGAGTATTGGGCCCTTTTCACTCTCAAATTTAAATTCCACACGATTTTATAAATTGGTTTGAGGATAATTACGAGTTTGAAAGTCTTTTTAGCCACGTAATGGTTAGAATGTTTTCCAAGTAATTTTTAACTTTTCCTATTTTGTCTAGGAGGTAATTTTGAAATCATACTTAATTATCTCTTGAAAAAAATTATCTACTAACTGTAATTATATTCTTGTTTTAAAAACTTAAGTGAGATGATATGTCCAAAACATTTTCACAACAATTTTTGCAACAAATCTTAAGTGAGAGGTTGTTACTGGTTGTTATTGTTATGGCAAAAAAGTAATCTTAGTGTTAGGTTTAAATTTGAACCAATAACAACTAACCACCTATGATTTGTTGCGAAAATATTGTAAAAATATTGTAAAAATGTTGTATACTTAACACATCTCAAAACTTAATTATCTGGCTTGTAACCTCATGCAAACACATGGAATACATTCACAAATAAACATAATTAAATACGTATAAATTTTTGGAAAATGCTAACGAGTACCCTTAGGGCACTCATTAATAATCCATTTGAAGAAAGTTTTTATGGGAAATGAAAAAAAGGTAATTAATATTTTGACAACTTTTTTCATTTCCTATAAAAGTGGTATCAAAACTTTCCTAAAGTAAATTATTAAGGAGTGCCCTTAGGGCACTCGTTAGCATGACCCTAAATTTTTTACTAAGTTTATATAAGTGTTTGTATATTTGAAAATATAAATAGCTATTCATAAAATTTTATTTAAAACAAATGTATAAAAAATTCATTTCAATTTTTATCTATTAAATTCTCAATTTTAGTTTGTCCAACCACTATTTGTATAATAATAATAATATAAGAAAAAATATATATTGATCTAAATTTGGTCTAGATGGGAATGAAACTTAAGCTAAAACCTAAGTCCAACATAAATATAAATTCCATTTTCATTATTATTATTATTGTAGAGACTAGATTTGAATTCCTAACCCAAAGTATAAATGGACTTAGGCCCAAAAAGGCCCAACACAATGAATTTATAGAGAATGAATTAGAAAACTGGGTTTTAGTTAATCAAACAACAAGTTAAGTAGGCTGATGACAAAGGAATGAAAGTAGATAAGTTTGAACTGAAGAAAAAATGTCCTCGGCAAAGTCCGAGATGACTGATTCTTATATAATGCTCTTGAATATGGTTACAAGTCTGTTTCTAGATTGCTACAGTGTTTCTTTCTTGATTTTCCCCTTCTTTTTTTATACTATCTTCCCTTTTCTTCTCCCCCTTCCACGTGCATGCCGGATGGTTCATCTTGACACTTATCCCGTCAGCCTCCCCTATAAGTCTTTATGTTGTAGCTGTGAGGCTGAAATCTACTGTTCAGGCATCACCTCCGCATTAATGCGGCCAAAGAGTTAGCTGCAGTGCATTTACTGCGGAGGCAGTAGCTTTCTCCTAAGATATTTTAGGACTTCTCTTCGTCTGATGTCTCTGCAATGCTTATCCACATCGACAGAACTTCCTAGAACATTATCCTAAATGACTGATTACCTCTTCGAACCTCGGTTTAGGCTTGCCGAGGAGACATTTATTCTTGGCCCATCCTGTGGAGCTATTATGACCAAAACTAACTTCTTTATTTACTAACACAGTCTCTTCTGACAAAGTTTTCTTATCATCAGACAAACCCTCGTCCTCAACTTGGGCCACAGGCCTAACATACAAATAGGTAATGAGCTCCTAGGCCCAATATCCCTACAATTATTATTATTATTATTATTATTTTCTCCAAACCTTTCTTTTTCATTTTTATTTATTTTTTGACTTTTTGGCTTTTGCACTAATAACTCACTTGGCACAAATATATATATATATATATATATATATATATCTGTGTGTGTGTGTGTGGGGGGGGGGGGGGGGACATGTGACACAAAGCTAGACTCTAATTGAAACAAATGTAAACAAAAAATCATTAAAATTGTTATCTATTAAATTCTTAATTTTAGTTTGTCCAACCACCATTTTTATAATAATAATTATAAAACTATATAAAAAAAAATATACATTGATAGCAAATGTTATTACTTTTTTGTTATTTTTAGTTTATGATGATCTAAATTTCGTCTAGATGGAAACGAAACCTAAGTTCAACATAAATATAAATTATATTTTCATTATTTATTTATTTATATTTTTAATTTTCTCTAAACTTTTTTCCCCTTGTCAAAATCAAATCAAATATTTCTCTTTCCTTTTTATTTTATTTTGTACTCTTCGGCTTTTACACTAATAACTCATTTTGTAAAAAATTAAAAAATTACATAGACAGGTGACACAAAATTAGATTCTAATTGAAAATCTAATTGGAATTTTTTCTCAACTCTAGCTTTAAATATATATATATATATATAATTTAAGAATGATATAAAATAGATTTTGACATGTAATCAATTTTAATGAACCTAATTAAAGAATAATAAATTGATCATAATCACAATGTTTAAATTCTAATTTACAAGAATACATATTGTGGGTGGGCAAGCCCAGCATCGTATGTTGGGCCTGAGGCCCAATTATGGTATCACTTTCTTTCCGAAGACGTTAAGGTGGCCAGCTCTTTGCTACCTAGGCGGAAATGCAACTATAAGGGAACGAATGCTCCCTCCGGAGACAACAGGTATGATCCGAAGAGTTTCCACTCGCCGGGTCTCATGAGAACTTGATCAAGTAGATATACTGAAGATTCCACAGTAAGAAGCGAGTTCTGGACGCGCCTACGTGCGAGAAGATCATAAAATATCCAAGAAATAAAGCTGCTACCACCGCATTCAATGCACTGCAGCAGCTTTCCTGGCCGCATTTATGTGGAGAAGACACCTGAACAGTGCAACCTCAACCACTATCACTCACTGCAGGCTAAAGCACACTTCTGATGTGATTAGTACTCAAGTGGACGCTTAGATGAAGAACAAGTGTACGGTGAAGATGAGGAGAAAAGTGTATATATAAGGGAAATAGGTCTTACAGGTGGGGAGACGAGAAAATTGGAATCCTCTTCGGACTGAAACAGATCCTTACTGAATATTAGTCAAGACTTTATTGTTGTTCTGGGTTTTTTCTGTTTGGACCCTTGTTGAATCCATTTTTAACTCAGTTGTTCAACCCACTCTCTACAAATTCATTGTCAAGGGTCTCATTGGGCTGAATCTACAAAGTCCATACTTGGCCCAACAAAAATTGACCCTACACATATCAATCGTAAAACTTGATAAAGCTTGATCTTTTGATTGGATGGTCCAATTGTTGCATTCAACATGCCATTTTGATCGTTGCATTCAACATGCCATTTTGCCAATAGTAAAAGATGATATCTCAAAAAAATAGACGATTTAAATAATGATTCTCTTAACAAAGGAGAATAGATTATATCACTTATCTAATTAAAAGACTTCTTTTCTATTAAAGAAATATTGCAAGTATTTGTATCAATTTGTGCAAAATTTTGCTTATTTTACCATAACAATTTACTTTTTCTATTTTACATACTTATTTTTCAAAACTCCCCATATCAGATTATCTATTTTACATTATATTTTATTAAAATATCATTTTTTTCTTGATTATTTTTTAAAAATATTTTTCTTTTTCTTCACATACTATAATCATTATTTACTCTCTTCTTTTATTCTCGAGATACATAAAAAACTTAAATGCAAAATGAATAGTACCAGTGTAAATTTACATCGTTACTTGGAACACACCCCAAGTTTGAATTATCTACTAACTGTAATTATATTCTTGTCATAAAAATTTAACTAACTAGCTTGTAACCTCATGCATATACATGAGATATATTTACAAATAAACATAATTAAATGTGTATGAATTTTTTTCTAAGTTTATATAACCGCTATTTGTATAATAATATTATTATTATATAAGAATATATATATATATATATATATATTGATAGCGAATGTTATTAATTTTCGTCTTTGATGATGGAATAAGAGATCTGAGGTTCAATTCCCGCCTACACCAAAAACCAATTGTTATCTTGATATGATAATAAAATGGGCAATCACTAGAAGCGGATGCCATAGGTAAAAACTCTATCAAAAAAATATTATTAATTTTCTATTATTTTTTACTGTTTACTTTGATCTAAATTTGGTCTAGATAGGAAAAAAACTTAAGTTAAAACCTAAGAAATCATTAAAATTTTTATGTATTAAATTCTTAATTTTAGTTTGTTCAACCACTATTTTTATAAAAATAAAAATACTATATAAGAAAAAAATATTGATAGCAAATGTTATTAATTTTTTTTGTTATTTTTAGTTTACGTTGATCTAAATTTGGTCTAGAAGGAAACGAAACATAAATATAAATATAAATTCTATTTTTATTATTTATTTATATGTATATATTTTTAATTTTCTTCAAACTTTTTTTTTCCTCCTCAAAATCAAACCTGATGTTCTTTTTCCTTTTTATTTTATTTTTGACTCTTTGGCTATTACACTAATACATTACTTTGCACAAAAATTAAAAAATTATATGGAAATGTGACACTAAATTAGATTCTAATTGAAAATTTAATTACATTTTTTCTCAGTTTTGAATTTAAAATAAATATAATATAATATAAGAATGATATATGATACAACTTTGACATGTAATCAATTTTAATGAATCCAATTAAAGAATAATAAGAATAAATTGATCATAATCACATTGTTTAAATCCTAATTTACAAGAATGGAAACCGTTAAAACTTGATGTAGCTTGATCTTTTGATGGGATAGTCTGATTGTTGCATTAAACACGCCATTTTGAATGGATTGAAATTATGATTTTGTCCTTGAGTGATTAGCCAATAGTAAAATATGGTGTCTATAAAAAATAGAGGTTTTGAATCATGATTCTTTTAATAAAGGAGAATAGATCATATCACTTGTGGGGCTCGAAGATTTGGCAATCTCGAGCCACTCTATATCGGGCCCAAGGCCCATGCCGAGGACAGTGTAGTATCCAAGGATGAGCGGGGAATGCCCAAATTATCAAGGAGCACTGCCGAGAACAACCATGTCCTCGGCCAGCCAATATTGAAGAAGAGAAGGTCGGCGCCCCACTAAAAACACCCTCTCAGGGCATGCCAAAGAAAAAAGACAAGTACCCAGGGTTGGTTGGGGGAATATGGTAAAGGAATAATCCGTAGGGAGACTGTCATCCCCACGTTAATAGCACGCCACTGACGCTCTAGCTGCATTAATGAAGAATTGACCATTGAACAGCAATGCTTTGGTTACTTCAACTAATAAGAGGTCTGGAAAGGCGGCTGATGGGACAAGCCCTCAGACACAAGCTCAGATAATCAACAAGTGGAAGGCAGAGATCAGCTAAATAGGATTATATAATAAAATGAAACCCCAGAGAAGAGGGGGTTGGGAGGGGATAACCCTCATATTCATTAGCAATCAGGGAAGAGCTCCTCGGACTGGGCCGAGGACGAATTTCCCCCTTAGAAAACTCAGCTAAATCTCATTTGATGATTTTGTAAACTCATATAAACCGTTGTAATATTCACTAATGCCTAGCCCTTCAACCCACTTTCTACAAATTCATTGTATCGGGGCGCTTCTCTTGTAGACGTGGGATTAAGGTGTCAAGCCTTACACTACAAGGTCAGCCCTTGATGGGGTGAAAATCTTGAAAACCCGCGTCGCTAGAAAACAAAAGCCCAGCCCCTACAATTGGCGCCGTCTGTGGGAAGGACTTGAGGGTTAGTGAGTGCGACGGTTGGTGCGGAAGGATCAATAACAATACTTCTTCCAAGTTCCAAAAAAAAAAAAACACAAACAACGGCAACGTACTCATTCAGAAGGCGATCATCATAAAGAAATGAAAGATTAAAGAAATAAAGTAAACGAAATGTGGCTACTTCTTTATTAAGTAAAGAAAAGTTATATTGTGCAACAAATGCTTAGGCAGGCTTGTTTTAAAGCTAACTACAAAGGTAAATGCTTAGGCAGGCTTGTTCTAAAGCTAAAAAAAAAAAGGCCTAGGCAGGCTTGTTTTAAAGCCAAGCTAAGTATGGAGCGAGAGGCGGAGACAGGCCTGTTTTAAGATCGTCCACAGCTTCTGGGCCAGCATGGGTGGCACTGGTAATAAGAAGGAAGAAGAAGCTGTGGCGCCTGATGGTTCCACCTCAAGGTTTTCCTTTGATTCTCTCCCAGTCCCACGATGACCGGGCGTTAGCGAATCACTACCAGCTTGAAAGGCCAGTGGACCTGCGCGCGGAGGAGAGACGTTATGGTCCTTTCGGATTTCACTCCTAACTGCAAGGGAAGTCCTCTCTCGGGCTAGGTTGAAAAGAAGGAGGGTCTTTGGCCTCTGAATATTTCGCTTCTATTGTGTCGTCTAGGATCGGGGTGGCATTCTCGGCTCCTGAAGGGGGTTTGGCTTCCTTGTCCCTGCCCTTTTCAAGGGCCACTCCATCTCCTCAGGCACAAGTCACTATTTTGGCAAAGCTCTTGAAAATGCCCAGAAAACGGAGAGCCTTGAGTTCCTATTGAACCCAAGTGTTTGTGAAACTTGAGAAAAAGATTATCCCAAAATGCCTTATATAGAAGGCAAGAGCTTATGAAAACCAGCCCACACAAAATCCTAAGGAAGAATTACTAAAGGCATTAACTCCGCCCAATTTCCAAAGAGCTCACCAGCCGCCGGATCCTCGTAAATCTGCAAGGATATTAATGAGGATATGCCTTGCGCACCAAAGCGTCAAGCACGTTACTCGAATAGCCCAAAAGACGCCTCATAATTGGAAGTGGCGCGCCGGGTAGGCGCTACTGTCGTATGTAGGGGTGGAGGACGAGCTCACCCATGTCTGGGCTAGCGCCGGGCCAAGGAGCCAGATTGAAGAAGGGTGGCCCCTCGATGGAGCAAGCTTAAAGGCCGTTATCACTCTAAGGGCAGGTTCCCCAATGCTGAGGATGAGTCCCCTCACTCCAAGCAGTGAAGAAAACTAGGTCCTAGACAGAACCAAGGTATTGCATGGTCCCCGGACTCAAACTTGTGGGGAAACTAGGTACTTTAGAAAAGCTAAGTGTTAGACAAAACCAAGGCCTTGCATGGTCCTCGGACTCAAGCCTGTGGGGAAACTAACTACTTTAGAAGAAAACTAGATTCTAGACAGAACCAAGGTATTGCATGGTCCCCGGACTCAAACCTGTGGAGAAACTAGGTACTTCAGAAAAGCTAAGTGTTAGACAGAACCAAGGCCTTGCATGGTCCTCGGACTCAAGCCTGTGGGGAAACTAACTACTTCAAAAGAAAACTAGGTCCTAGACAGAACCAAAGTATTGCATGGTCCTCGGACTCAAACTTGTGGGGAAACTAGGTACTTCAGAAAAGCTAAGTGTTAGACAGAACCAAGGCCTTGCATGGTCCTCGGACTCAAGCCTGTGGGGAAACTAACTACATCAGAAGAAAATTAGGTCCTAGACAGAACCAAGGTATTGCATGGTCCTTGGACTCAAACCTGTGGGGAAACTAAGTACTTCAGAAAAGCTAAGTGTTAGACAAAACCAAGGACTTGCATGGTCCTTGGACTCAAGCCTGTGGGGAAACTAACTAATTCAGAAGCAAACTAGGTCTTAGACAGAACCAAGGTATTTCATGGTCCTCGGACTCAAATTTGTGGGGAAACTAGGTACTTCAAAAAAGCTAAGTGTTAGACAGAATTAAGGTCTTGCATGGTCCTCGGACTCAAACCTGTGGAAAAACTAACTATTTCAGAAGAAAATTAGGTCCTAGACAGAACCAAGGTATTGCATGGTCCTCGGACTCAAACCTGTGGGGAAACTAGGTACTTCAGAAAAGCTAAGTGTTAAACAGAACCAAGGCCTTGCATGGTCCTCGGACTCAAGCCTGTGGGGAAACTAACTACTTCAGAAGAAAACTAGGTCCTAGACAGAACCAAGGTATTGCATGGTCTTCGGACTCAAACCTGTGGGGAAACTAGGTACTTCAGAAAAGCTAAGTGTTGGACAGAACCAAGGCCTTGCATGGTCTTCGGACTCAAGTCTATGGGAAAACTAACTACTTCAAGAATAACCTAATTGCGGGGTAGAATCGGAGCTGTGCCTAATCCTTGGATCATCGGCCTTGGTAAAATTTACACCATACAAAGGCTGCTTGGGTGCCAAACAAAGCCCATGAACAGGTTAGTCCGACTTGATTAATTACTTTAATGCCCGTCGTGATCATTGCAAACAACGATGATCTTTCCTATAACGAGATCTAAGGAATTAAGCTCATGGGCATTACTTAAAGCGTTCTAGGGTGTCATGGACTTGGCTCTAGAGAGTTCCCATGTTTCCATAACTTTAAACACTTACTAAATAATTGAAGGGTTTGATGACCTCGAACTACCCCGGTTCTAAATTAAAAACAAGAGAGAGGTATGCATAAACCTCCATACGCTATTATAATTATCGATGTGGTCAGCTGAAGCGCAATTAAAGCCAGGATTGTGCAAATAAAAAAAATAAAATAATAATACAAACAGGACGAGTAAGAGGAAATAAAGTATGCACTTCACTAAATCTTTAAGAGTTACACAAGGTAAAAGTGCCACTACAATGTTTAAAAAAAAAAAAAAAACAAACAAACAAAGCGAAGGTGTTGCGGAGGATCATCCCTTCAGCTTTATCTCAATTCCTCCCTCAGGGGGTTGGGCAGAAGAGGTCTCAGGGTCTTCGATACCCTCGCTTGGGATTACAGCTCAGGGAAGGTCAGTTGAAAGAGATATCTCCTCAACGTGAGGGGCCTGGGAATCATCAGCTAAGGGGTCCGCAGCCTCTCGGGGCGCATCCGCATTGGGACTCTTGCTTGTCTCAACAGCCCCAGGAGGGGTAGCTTCCTTTGCGGGCTCATCCGAAGTGGTAGCGGCTGGGGCATCTTCATTAGGAACAGCCCCAACTCCCTCAGGAGTCACCTCGGCCTCGAAGCTGGGAATTGCAACCTCACGAATGGTAGGAGGGTAGTACACACTCTCCACACCTGGGAATAATAAAGCCTACATATCCCAGGCACTTGAGCTTTAAGGATGGCTTTTGTCTCAGCTACCCCTGACTTGTAGGCCTCCTGCTCGGCCTTACCTTTGGAAGCCTCAGCCTCTTCCTTGGCTTTCAAGGCCTCATCCCTGGCGAATTCCACAACGCCTCTGGCCCCCTCTGCCTTGAGCACCCTCTTTTCTAGGGTTGCGACCTCCTATTTGGAGATCTTCAACTGATCCTCTGCCTTAAGCAGGCGTTCCGTTTGATCTAGGGTCTGCTTTTGGGCGCTAGCAAGACCTAATTCAGCGATGTCTCGAGCCCTCTTCATCTCCTCCAACTCCTTCCTCGCCTTTGAAAGATCGGCCTTGGAGACTTTGAGGGTCCGTACAGCGTCTAGTAGCTTGTCACGCTCTAAGTCCGTGGCTCTACTTTGGCTACTGACTATACCCTTCAACCTAAAGGTAGTCTGGATAGCCTACCAATTAAAACCAGTGCGCGATAAGTAAGGAGCCAAAAGGCAGGAAGTCAAGATAATTGCAAGTAATCAGAAAACTTACCATGCCCAAGTATCGCTTCATGCTGAGGAAAACCTCCTTACTCCTCAAAACCTCCAGCTGGGCCATATCCGTGGGGATTAGTAAGGACCTCCCCAAAAGGGCTCCCCATGGAACATGGGGGCAGGAAGTCAAGCCTGGGCCCCGGGCTGGATCTGTTTGTCCTGACCTCGGCGCCCTGCTCTCAGCTGCTTTTAAGGCCGCCGAGCGTCATCATCGTCCTGAGAAGGATCAGACTCTTCGCCCCCCATAGGCTTCTTTCCTTTGTCTTTTTTCTACTTAGGATTGGTGGGCTTGGATCCAGATGACGAACTCTGTTGGGATGGGGGAGGAGGAGGTTTAGGAGGAGACTTTCCCGACGCATCCTTCCCTGGCTGCCCCTCAATTAGGGCCAGCAGGCTTGTCTGAGGTCGTCTTTTGAAACTCATCTTCAACTGAGGAGGGGCTTCTTCGGATAAGAGGTTTGCTTCAGCTAAGCTGGGGTCACCCAAATCGCCAGAAGGGTTCTTGGGCGAGTGGGATTGGTTGAACGCTTCAAACTCATCCTCGGACGGACCTAAGTCAGCCACTTCCTCTTCTCTTGGCTCTCCCCCTTCAGCCTCTACAACTTGAGGTAATGAAGAGGTACCCACCAACAGTACACCTTCCGGAACGGGAGATCCTTCGGGGATCAAAAATCCGTACTCGACTACGGTGATCTTATGCAGCCGAGGATCTTTAGCTCGGATCACGCACTTTGGAGCCGAGAACGATCTTTGGATCGGTTCGTATCTTAGGATCTCTTGAGCAGCTCTAACTTAGTTGTCGGCTTCATTCACAAAAATCTTCGACCTCAGTACGGTTTGCAAATCCTCCTTGTTGACCAAGCCAAAGTGACGCTCAAAAGTGTGCGGATCTGCATAAAAGAAAACAAGTTCCTGTTAACAACCTAGCAAAGCATAGCGCGAAGGTACAAGAAATTAGACCCTCTCCTTGTCTGAATGCCTCACTTGGTGTACCTTCCACTGTTGGACAATGAAGGTCATCGTGCCACTCTCCGGACATAATGAGGAAGTCTTTGTTCAAAACCTTGCTGGACTCAAGGAGGCACTGGATGAGCAGACTCTATCGTCTTTCATCTTTATGTAATAAGACTTCCCCTTAAGGCACTGGAGGTTGTAGCACCAGTTTACATCGTGGTGGGTTAACCCTAACCCCATCTTCTTGTTCAGGGCGTCCACACAACCTAAGATCCTAAACACATTAGTGGCACACTGGGTGGGAGCCAAGCCGAAATGCCTAAGATAATCCTTCATCACTGGTCCTATGGGGATCCTCATATCACCCTCCAGAAAAGCGATTATGAGAATCACCACCTCACCCTCTTTTCTCCTAATGCCCCACTCCCCTTCTCCACAATACCTCAAACCCACAATACCGAAGATTTTATAGTCAACAACGAATTTTTCCATCGCCTCCTCAGACTCAATTAACTTCTTAAACCTATCCATCCTAAAGAACTAACGAAGGGCTCAGGGAAAGACGAAGGAGAGAGAGAAAGAGGAATAAGAGGATAAGGAACTCAGGCAGAAAAGTATGAATCGGAAAGAGAAGAGAACTTACAGGAATGAGGAAAGGCTCCTCGGATAGGCCTTTTATGTTGAAAGGATGTGTAAGGTCAGTTGGAGGCTTGACCAAGTTCGTCGTATGTGCGCAAGAGCTCTTGAATGCAAAAGTGAAGAGGCGGATCAATTCAAATGGACCCCCAATAAAAAATAATAACCATGCGAATTTTCCTACCCATAAAGTCAGGAGGATCACCACCGTTAGATTGTGATCACACCGATTGAACGTGGGGAGCACAGAGCCGCCCGAATTTGATGTGGGTGCGCTCCGCATACACAGGCGTCAGGAACGTGCCTTGGACAGGCAAAAAGGCACTGGAATTGATGGAGGCTTAGCAAGCCACAACAAGGACCCGAGGACATCAAAATCCTCCTCCCCAACCGAGGAGCTGGGCAGCAGAATTTTGATGGGCTATTGTGGGGCCCAAAGATTTGGCAACTCCAGCCTACTCCATATCGGGCCTAAGGCCCATGCCGAGGATAGTGCAGTATCCGAGGATGAGCGGGGAAGACCCAAATTATCAAGGAGCACCGCCAAGGACGACCATCTCCTAGGTCAGCCAATATTGAAGAAGGGAAGGTCAGTGCCCCACTAAAAGCACCCTTCCAGGGCATGCCAAAGAAAAAAGACAAGTACCTAGGGTTGTTCGGGGGAATATGGCGAAGGAATAATTCGTAGAGAGGCTGTCATCCCCACGTTAATAGCACGCCACTGACGCTCTGGCCGCATTAATGAAGAATTGACTGTTGAACAACGATGCTTTTGTTACTTCAACTAACAAGAGGTCTGGAAAGGCGGTTGATGGGACAAGCCTTCAGACACAGGCTCAGATGATCAACAAGTGGAAGGCAGAAATCAGCTGAATAGGACTATATAATAGAATGAAACCCCAGAGAAGAGGAGGTTGGGAGGGGACAACCCCTATATTCATTAGCAATCAGGAAAGAGCTCCTTGGACTAGGCCGATGACGAATTTCCCCTTAGAAAACTCAACTAAATCTCATTTGATAATTTTGTAAACTCATATCAACCGTTGTAATATTCGCTAATGCCTCCCTTTAACTCACTCTCTACAAATTCATTGTATTGGGACGCTTCTCTTGCCGACGTGGGATTAAGATGTCAAACTTTACACTACAAGGTCGGCCCTTGGTGGGGTGAAAATCCTGAAAACCTGCGTTGCTAGAGAACAAAAGCCCAGCCCCTACATCACTTATCTAATTGCAATACTTCAAGAAAAATTGTAGACATTTGCATTAATTCATACAAAATTTTGTCTATTTTAGCATAAGAGCTTACTTTTTCTATATATACTCATTTTTCAAAACATTCCACGTCAAATTCTCTATTTTAAATTAAATTTTATTAAAATATCAATTTTTCTTGAATTTTTAAAAATTTGTTTCTTTTTCTTCACATACTATAATCATCATTCACTCTCTTCCTTTATCTAATCATTTGAAATACATAAAAATTTTTAAATGTAAAATGAATAGTGTCAGTGTAAATTTATATCGATGCTATAATAAATTTGTAAATTTATACAATTATTTACTAATTAATATGGATCATTTAAAAAAAAATATATGTACATTTTACACATTTTTCTATTATATTATCAAAGGAAATGTTAACCAGTGCTCTAAGGGCATTGATTTAGAAACTATTTTTAGAAACATTTTATTGCGTAAATGATAAAATAATAAATATTGTTGATAACTTTTTATATTTTCCATAAAAATAGTGTCAAAACTTTTTTATCCTGATTTATTAACAATTACTCTAAAGACATCCGTTAACCTGTCCTATCAATTATGTCCTTACGTGTGAGTCTATAATATGTTTGAGGTGAGTTTATAGTTTAGAGCATTCTCATCAAAAGTGGGATAAATGCTAAAAGTTATTTTTAGCAGCAAAACCACTAAAAAGGTCCCTATATCAATGGTGCTAAATTTTAAATTTTTTAACACCTTGCTACAATAAGATGTTGTTACTAAGACCTTACTGTAACAAGTTGCTACTTATTTTTTACTCTCCTTCTCTCTCTCCCCTCAAATCTCACTCTATATCTCCCTCAAAAGAATAAAAAATAAAAAATAAAAAATATTTTAATAAAGTAAAAAAAATAAAAATTTTAATATTAAGTATAGGGCAAATAACACTCCCCTCCCTTGAGGTTTAGAGAAATGACACTCCCCCCAAACTTGAAAGGAAAAAACACTCCCCCCCTGAGATTTAAAAAAAATAACACTCCCCCCCCCCCTTTTGTTAATATTAGTAAGGGAATATAAAGCATATTATAAAACATGTTATTTATGTTGATTTTTTAGTCTCTTATAGCACCTTTCCAATTGATTTTTTAAAGTTTGATGATCCTCTTAGATTTTTTAATCGCTCCTCTCTCTAACACTTTGGATCAAAATTTATGAAATAAAACAATTTGCTGAAGCTTTCAAGCTTTTATTGTTTAAAAATGAGTTTGAAATTTTCAAAGTCACTTATCAATATAAAAAACTTTCAGAGTCAATTTTGGGAATACATTATTAACTAAAAGGTATGTTAGTGCACAACATTTTTAACGCCAATTTAACAGAGTTTAGATAAATAAATGTCAAAGGGGGGAAAATGTTTTTTTCCTTTAAGTTTGGGGATGAGTGTCATTTTCTCAAACCTCAAGGGAGGGGAGTGTTATTTGCCCTTAAGTATATTGTAAAGTAATGTGTTTCCTTTTTAACGCCAATTTAACAGAGTTTAGATAAATAAATGTCAAAGGGGGGAAAATGTTTTTTTCCTTTAAGTTTGGGGATGAGTGTCATTTTCTCAAACCTCAAGGGAGGGGAGTGTTATTTGCCCTTAAGTATATTGTAAAGTAATGTGTTAAATATTATAAAATTTACTTTTTAAGTGCTAAATGTAAAAATTTTAAACCTTTGGATGGGAATGCTCTTAAAGTTTGCTAGATGCCTGTGAAGACCGGCCTGTATTGGCGGTTAAGTATATATGATGAGGTCCGGGCTTTCTCGAAACAAATTAAATTCCTATTGACCTATTCTCCAAAAAAAAAAAAAAAAAAAAAAAAAAAAAATTATTCCTATTGACCTCATGACTTTGGGACCAAGACGTCGGTAAATTTTTCACGGCTGCCCCTATACACACGTGGAGTTTTAGGTAGCGTTTACATCATCATAATTATTATTTATTTTATTAATCGAACGGTGGAGATAAAGAAGGGCCGACATACATTAGCGGCGGAACTCAATCGTACGGTCCAGAGCACACGCCAATCTTATCACACAAATGTGAAAGCCGCATATTTAATCAGACGGGTAAAAAGGAGTGAGAATCTAGTCATTGCTGTCTCCATTGAACCCAAAATATTTGGCTTTTTTAATTTTATTTTATGATATTTGGCTTTGTTATAAAATGTGGGCATGTTTCAATATTCATTGCCTTTTATTACTACTAGTACTATTTTACAATTTTATTTTATTTTATTTTATTTTATATAGAATTATTATATTTATCGTCAGTGATGCTGTTTTTTGTGACCGCCATATAAATTTTAATTTATTTATTTATTATATACACAGAATTATACTATTTAATTGTTTGTTTTTTGACCGCCTTATAAAATATTGTGCTATTGTAACCCTTTGGGTTTTTTTTTTCTTCTCTTCCTTAGACTTCTAATTCTTCCCACGCACCAATATCTAGTCCCTTCCTCTGTTCTCTCTTTTTAGAAAGACACTCTTTTTTCTTTTACACTTCCAATCTTTGAAGGCGATTTCTTTTCAGCTTACTCAACCCCGTAAGGTTTTTTGTTTTGTTTTTTCAGTCTCTGATAATGAATTCGATTTTTGTTCTGGCTGGTTTTACAACTTTCATTTTTTGTTTGGCTAATATGGTATTTTTGTTTTTTGTGTTTCCAGATTCAATCTTGTAAAGTTTTGATTCGTTCCTGCGGAACTGGACAGGCTGACTATTGATAATCAAGAACAAAAAAGTGTTGGGTTTGTGAAGGCCAATCATAAGCAAGTCATGGTATTTGTGCCAAACACAGTTAGTCCTGCTCACACTGAAAGAATCCTCTGTTTCTTTTTTATGATTTGTTTGTGATTGTTTTCCTAATTGATGTTTATGTTGGATAATCAGGTGAGTCCGATAAGCAGAATGGGGAACAATGATTTGGGTCCTCCATGGCTTAAACCAATGCTGAGAGCAAGTTACTTCAACCCCTGCTCTATTCATGGAGATTCCAATAAAAGTGAATGCAATATGTTCTGTTTGGATTGTATGGGGACTGCTCTTTGTTCCTACTGTTTGATCAATCACAAAGATCACCGTGTTGTTCAGGTTCTTTTTTTTTTTTTTTTTTTTCTTTTCATTTCTTCTTTTTCTTATTGTCATCTTTATGTATAAAACTAAAAATGTGAATTTTAAAATTTTGTTTGGTTGGTTGGTTTTGTAGATAAGGCGTTCCTCGTACCACAACGTGGTGAGAGTCAATGAAATTCAGAAGTACATAGACATATCGTGTGTTCAGACATACATTATCAACAGTGCAAAGATTGTGTTTTTGAATGAGAGGCCACAGCCTAGGCCTGGAAAAGGGGTTACTAATACATGTGAGATTTGCTGTAGAAGTCTCCTTGATTCCTTCAGATTTTGCTCTTTGGGTTGCAAGGTTGGTGATTCATTCTCTCTTATTAATAATGTCCTTTTTTAAAATTTCATATACCTTTATTTGACTTTGCTTCTTTGTTTTATGTAGCTTGGTCCTCTAGGAATTGTCGCAGCTAGATTAGTTTTTTAAATTATATGATTCAAGAAAGAAGTTTCGATTTCTTGTTGATGTAATTTTGTGTAATTTGTCCTCCCCGTGAACTCTGATTTGGTGGGCAATTTCATGACTACTTTCAATAATATTATTTTGTTTGCTTAGTTCGTCTTTTGCTCTCACCTACTCTCTGTTTCTTTGGTGGCACTAGTATGTTTTTGTTGAATGTTTGAGTTGACTAATGTGTCCCATGTTATTTTTGTCAGCTTGGGGCAATGAAGAGGGGAGTCCCAGACCTGACGTTTACACTGAGAATGAAGCACAATAGGGATTCATTTCATGGTGGTTCAGAATCTGACGAGTCATCTACTCCTAAGAAAATCCAGAGGACACTTATGTTCAACCGTTCGATGGTGGATAGCCCAGCAATTTCATCTGATGGACACTACAACTATGGCGGAGAGAGGTCTTATAGTTCTGGAGACGAAGCCATTACCAACATTTCTCCAGGAACTCCACCAATTTTCAACCACCGCAATGCTAGGAGGAGAAAGGGTATACCTCACCGAGCACCATTTTGAGATTGCTCCCATCATAAAAGGAAAGTGATACTCTGTACATGGTCAATAATTATAGTAATAAACTTTACAAGAATGAATCAATGTAACCCAAAAAAAAAAAAAAAAAAAAAAACTAAATGTGGAAA
Source organism: Quercus gilva (assembly GCA_023621385.1). NCBI lineage: Eukaryota > Viridiplantae > Streptophyta > Magnoliopsida > Fagales > Fagaceae > Quercus > Quercus gilva. Next base: position 17,542,276 of record CM042474.1, read on the forward strand.
AAGTTATTTAACAAAAAAAAAAAAAAAAAATGAAGATGTGGGAAAGGCTTGCAATAGGTAATGTCCTGTGAATAGGTAAAGAAAATATAGGTGTGTTTTTTAGTTTTTACAGCTGAGATTTTATTTTATAAATTAGAGAAAATTTAGGATATTTATTGTTAGCCTTTACTTTGTACAGAGGATGACACATATGGCTCTTTTGGTTGTTGAAAAGATATCAATAATGGAGTGGTATAATGCTAGCATATGTACAGAGAACATATTTTGTGCATATAGATAGTTTTGTTTGCAAAAAGTTTATATTCTTCCGTGTGTGTGATTCGTGGTTTATCCCATTTGCGTTTTGATGCATCTTCATGTTGGAGAATTTGTGGAATTAAACATGCACATAAAATCATAAAACTTGATTTGTGGGACTTAAATATATATATTTTAAAGTACATTTAAAGTAATAGCACGAGTGGCTTTTTAATGTGAGATTCGATCATGTGGCAATTTGAGTGAAGGTATGAGCTGGCAATTGCATATTTCAGGCATGAATTGTACTAATTTGGTACATTAAATTTTTGTCAATGGTGAACCAATGTCTTAAAATGTGAGTGTTAATAATATATATCTTCGTACATGTTCATATATAATGAATGTAATGATAATGGTCCAAGGCATAGTGCTGATTATGATTTCCATTTAAGTAGAAAATATTGTGCTATTTGGACCGGTTTGTGATTCAAATTCTTGGTCATAAAGTGGACTACTTTTTGATTAAATGTTGGGACATGGGAGTATCTAGCCAGACAATTCAATTGTGTATAGTTCTTTAAACACAGAAAGGCACCACCTTTGTCTAATTCACCGATGTGATAGCTATTCTGATTTTTAATTTTTATATTGTTTTTCAAGATAAGAACCATTACTAGTGATCATCAACTTGGTAGTATGCCGATTACTTTTCTTTGCACTAAAAAATAAGTTGATCTTGTTGTCAATTTAAAGTTCCTTTAAGCTTTACCCCAAAAAATGTTTCAAGTGGTGTGATTTTAAATTTTAAACAGGTCGTTATATTAATAATTAATGAGTGGTTCTTGATTGATACAATGTAGCTTTGTGGTCACGTAGAGTTTTGGTTTGATGTTTCATATTAGACTGAATATTTTTCTTAATTTTTAGTATTTGAAATTGGACTTGAAATTTCGCTATCCATTGACAAAGTTTGTGCGGATAGATCATAGAAATGGTTACATCTAACTAAAATGAGAAAAAACAAACGAGCCTAGAGTAGACGAAGGAAGTAAATATCATGTAAAGCTTGGGGGACACGTAAACCCCACAATGGACGAGAACAAAGATAACTAGTCAAGTACTCCTCTAGATGCTCCACCATCTCTTTCTCTATCTCTATTAATTTATCTTTGAATATTAGGAGCAGAGTATAATAAATAACAATTAATAATAGATAAATAAACAAGTGGATTATTATGAGAGCCGTGAAGAATCTGAAAGGCTGCGCTGCGTGTGACTCGATTCTCCTTCATCCTCTCCCTTTTTTATTTTTTATTTTTGGGGGCTTAATTGTCCATTTATTTCCTACCTTTCCTTTTCTTATCTTTTTCTTATAGTAAAGGATGATATTATGATAATTGATAATTGTTTAATGAATTATTGGGGGCCAATTGCTAGAGACCTCTTTATAATTATAAACATGGATGAGTATTGGGTGACGTTTCTGATGTAGAAATTAAAAACAAAAAACAAATAAAAAAATAAAATAAAAATAAAATAAAATCAAACTCAAACCAAAGCAGGTGGATGGAGGCTGATTTGTCTTCTTCTTTGGTGCTGGCATGAGTCAGTCTCCTCTGAGGTGCTGCCACGTGTGATTCATTTCCATTCTATGATGAACACGTTTCATTTAGGCCCCTACATCTTATATTCTGACAAAACAGGGTTCCATTTTATCTCCTAGAAATTCGAGAACAATAACATTACCATGCGTACTGTGCCTATGTTTTTTCGATCAGATTTTGGATTGTAGTAGTGGGACACGGTGGGTGGGTGGGTGGGTGTCACTGTGGATAATGGAGTCTTTATTCCTCTTTCTTCTCTATTTATTTTCTTTCAAATTGTTCCATATACTAGTTTTTATTTTTGTGTGTCTTTTTTAATAAGATAAAAAAAAATATTACTCCACCAAAAGAAAACTAATAAAATTAACTACTTTTATGGTTCAGAGTGTTGATAAGGCTTGCCTGGTGTGCTTGTTTGGCATCAGGCATGTCGTCATTTTTATCTTTTTCATAACCTATAGTTGTGTAACTTGTGTTGCATTGAATTTACATAAACACCCATTATTTATTGAATGATGACGATGATTGATTAGTGATACGTCCCTTTACCACATGTTTTTTTTTTTTTTTTTTTTTTTTTTTTTTTTTTTTTTTTTTTTTTTTTTTTTTTCTGCTACACAAATAGTCAAATTCTGTCGCATGTTTGTTTTGGCAAAATCTTGACACCACTCGGCTTCAAGATAAGCTTCCGGGAAATCGGGACAAATAGGAGTGGTAATAGAATTTTTACTGGGAAACGAAGTTGCACGTGTACCTCAATGACTCGTAGAAATAGAATTTTATAGAAACGTGGAATTAAGTATCTATGACTCGTGTCGTGTTAACTGTTATGTTAGTTGAAGAGTCATTGACATGAGTACACTTGGATGGTTCAATCCCACTTTGAATTTGAAATATGGGCTTCTCTTATCGGGACCTTATCCTTTACTTGAGAAGCAGAAGAATACGAGAATAGAGGTTTTGCTTCCATTCTGTTCTTGAGAGGTAATGAGGACGCATTCTTTTGAAATCTATGTACCTATTAACATACTTATTTCAAAAGATAAAAAAAAAACGAACCTCAAACACATGGATGAAGCCCATATGTACACCTTCCTTAGCTGTGATTGTGCTAGCATTTTCTTGGAATATGCTTATGAGCCTATAAAATATAAGCAGTGAATAAGCTGAGTTACACCTACTAATCTTGCAAATAGGTTTGGAGAAATTCCAAAATTCAGAAGCTCATGAACAATAACACTCTAGAATACACACAGACTCTATTGCACCTGTTAGGCGTGAATTTGTCCCTGTCAAACCACAAACATCTAAAATTTTTTTTTTTTTTTTTAATAATAAATTTTAAATATCGCTCAAATTTATCAAATTCAGTTTCCCCTTATAGAAATAAACTGAATCGAACTAGCTCGACCGGATTGCCTTGTTCAGTGCAATGAATCTCTCCAAAGCCCGCTGCCACCTACAAATTCACTGCCCAATACCCAATCAAGTTCTTAATATTAGGATCATGTTAGAAACTCCCTTTACCATTGGCTCACAAAATAATGTGGAAGCTCCCCCTCACACCTATGCACGTGGATCAATCTTAATTAGTCAGCCAAGGGCTCGGACAAGGTTAGCACATGTTTGGGTTAATTAGTTAAGTTGGTTTAAATATAAATTGGGTTGGATTGAGTTATAGCTCAATTAGTAATACATTAATTACATAGATTAATTCGAGCATAAGTTATGATGAGAATAAATTCACAAAGATCGTCCCTAAGGCTAATGATCGTCCATAGCATTGAATGCACTTAACAAAAGAACAGTAATATGTGGGCCCAATGAATGAATGACGGTTGAAGACAATAAATGTCTTATATTAATGAACATTTTACTTTAGGAATGAAGAAGAAGGCTATAAAACCCACACAATGGAAAAGAAAAAGGTTCACGCTCTGATATTTACACTTTAGCTATATTATTCTCTCTGATTGATCCTATTAAGTGAATCTTTTCACAATTCTAACTTGATTATCAAAGGGTCTTTGAACAATACCACATCGGTGTTCTCTCCCTTTTTTCATTTTCTAACTTTCCTTGTAATTTGATCGTCGAAAGAAGCCTTATCATCATCCATCAGATAAGTACAATAAATGATTTTTGCATCCTCCAGATATATAAAATATTTCCATGTAAGAATAATGAAGTTATTGCCTTTGTGCAAGTTTCTTTCTAGTCTTTTCTTTCTCTTGAGAGTAGAGATTACTTGAGGTATTCTCATCATTGGAGAAGGCAGCTCTTTTGAAGAAGTCACAATCTATTTCCTACTCATCATATTCATGCAATCCTTCCTTTAAATCCATCATCAACTAAAACCCTAGCATTCTCTAAACACCAACTCTTATCTTTTCATCATTAAGAACCCTTAAAAACCATACATACATGAAATCCTATAGTTCTTAAGACCAAGTTCCAATAACTCAACCATCAAGAAACTCTTCTTATCCTTTTTCTCTTCCTTTCTCCCCCCTTTTATGCAACTAAGGTATAAAGTATTCCACAAGGTTCGTATCAGTTTTCTAAAAATTCCCCTATCCTTTTTCTCTTATCTCCTCCCCCTTTTATGCAACTAAGGTAGAAAGTATTTTACAGGGTTTGTATGGAGTGGAAATAGGGTCCTAACCAAGATAGTCGATACCATATCAATACCGGCCGTACCGGCCAGTATGTACCGTATCGGTATCGAAACGCCAACGTTTCATACCGATTTAAATACCGGCCATGTATTGGCCATACCAGCCAATTTCGGGCAATACTGGCTAGTATTATAGAAAAAAAGTTTTTTTTTTTTTTTTTTTTTTTTGAATTTTGTAAGGGCAAAACGGTAACTTACTTACATTAACTTATTAGTATTATTTGTTTTCTTAGTATGCAATGAACGATTAAGCTTTCAATTTTTTATATTGTGTTTTTTTTTTTTCTTTTAATTGATGCTAAAGTATAAAATCATGAATAATTTGTTCTGAATTGAGGTAATGTTTTATGGTAAACTTTTATATTTATTATAATACACACACACACACACACACACACATACATACATACATACATACATATATATATATATATATATATATATTTATAAATATAAAAAATAATGGTAAACTTGAAACGGTACACCGGTATTGACCGGTACCGAAATATATCGTTTTATTGATCAAATCGGTACAGCCTCCGGTACAAGATTGACTCCATTGGTCTTAACACAAAGACACACTACGAAAATCACTCAAAAGTCATGGTAACTTTTAAGGAATAGTGAGGCAAGTTATACTACATACAACATACTTTTTTAAATAATATAGGACAATCACCTTTTTGTTTTTTAGGAAAACTAAAATACACACAAATACAAAGAAGAAACAATGGGTTCTAACACTAAGTATTAGTTGAAACAATAAGATACCTAACTAAATAGAACTCTCCTATTCCCTTTTTTTTTTTTTTTTTTTGCTAAGTAATACAAAAGAACTCTCCTATAGTATAAAACTCCTTGATTTGATACAATACCAAAATTCTAGCATTTCTTGTGGAAATTCCATTGGCAGAATATTCCCACAAAAAAGGTTCTTGCTGACCATGGTTATATGGGAGATGTGACTTGTCAACTTTGCAATGGTGAGAGGGAATCAATCATTCATCTTCTTAGAGATTGTCCTTATGCTAAGGTCTTTTAGGAGAGCTCACAGGCTCCTAATTTTGTTCAAAACTTCTTCTCTCTAGATCTTCCTACTTGGCTTAAGATTAATGATGGCAACAAATCAATATGGCATGAGTTTCTCCCATGGAATATTTTCTTTGCCTTTGTTGTTTGGAACCTTTGTACTCAAAGGAACAAAGTGATTTTTGAGAACAAACCTTTGAGGAGTAATCTAAAAAGAGAAGTTCAAGTTGCTGCAAATGAATTCCTTTTCTGTGCTTCTCGCACATCCATGCCCAAGAGGAAGCAAATCCTCCAAGTCAGGTGGTCCAAACCATCACCTAGATGGGTAAAGCTCAATACGGATGGTTCCTCTATAGGCAATCTGGGGCTGGCTAGTGCTGGAGGTTTAATCCGAGACCATAATGAGACTTGGATTAAAGGTTTCACCAAGTCAATAGGCCGAGCCTCAAGTGTAGATGCCGAGCTCTGGGCGTTGAGAGATGGACTTATGCTCTATGTTAATTTAAATTTTTGGCTATTGAGATTGAATTTGATGTTATCATTATGCTTGGTTGGGTCTCTAGTACTCATAATAGTAATTTACATCATTTCTCCATTATTATGGATTTCAGGACCCTCATCAACCAAATTCCTCAAGTGAGGATGAAGCACTACTATCATGAAGCCAACAAATGTGCAGATACTCTGGCAAGGATGGGAGCTGGTTCAAACCAATATATTTTGTTGTTTGATAGTTTGCCTGTGGACCTTTCTATGTTATTGTTTTATGACCTTGCTGGCATGTATTATGAGAGACCCAGGTCTCTTTATGTAGACGTTGTTTAGTTTCTTTAATGATTATCATTTTCTACCAAATAAAAAAAAAAAAAACTCCTTAAAATTTTATATATAATACTTAGCTAGTGATATTATTTTATGCTTAAACCATTAAATATATATTAAAATAAACATTGAGTTGCTCACGTGATAACAATGGCATATTTGGAGTAGGTATTTTCACATGAAACAATACTTTAAGGGAGTTTTTTGTTGCACTCAAAATCTCCAATGAGTTATATGTTACACAAATAACGGTTTACATATCAAACAATGTTCCAAGGAGTTAAGTCTCATACTAAAATTTAAGAGGGTGTTACGTCAACAACATTTTCACAACAAATTATATAAGGTGGTTAGTTGTTATTGATTCTAATTTAAACCTACTACTGAAATTACTTTTCTACTCCACTAATAATAACCTGTAACAACTTACCATATAGAATTTGTTATGAAAATGTTGTGAACATATCATTTTTCAAAAATTAAAGGAAGTTTGGTGCTATGAGGAAAAACCGCATAAGCTTTTTATGTGTTTTTCCCTCGATGTTTCCTGTCTCAGTGTTACTCATCATGTATCTTTGGTAGAGCTCTTGCACCTGCTATAATTTCAATCTATGACACCCTTTCATTCGTATATCTATTGAAATGCAACTGAAATGTATGAGTATGATCGATGATATGGTGTTACAAACTTATTGTAATACAAAGCATATTTTTGATAAAACAAAAAACAAAAAATACAAAGCGTATTTCTAGACTTACAAGTGTGAATCGAATGACCCCAGCAACTCCAACCAAAAATACCTAAATCCTCCTACCAAATGAGAAAACTTCAATAAGAACTGTCGATACCAAAGTCCCTACCAAATATAGAACGAGGAATAAGAAAAAGACGTATATGTTGTTTTCTTTTTGTGAGAATCGTATTGCTTTCATATCCACTTCTCGCAAAAATTAACTATACAAATATGAAGAAAAAAAAAATGCTAGCAATCATCAAATTAATACGGGTTGGTATATAATGGTAATGGTATCAAACAACGAAAAGAAAGGGCAAGAAAGAACAAACAATTGAAGCTGGTCTCAACAGTTGTATGGCATCCATTCTTTTCGAGTGTTAAAGCCTTAAAGGTTAAGATCCAACTCGAATGGACTCACAAGAAGTTCCCCCAAAAATATATACATGCATATTGCTTAATAACATCTTCATATATCAGTATACTCATATTGAATCATGTCAGGATGAGAAAGTAATTCCCTAAGGCTATGTTTGGTTGGAGTGATTTTAGGGAAGATGGAAAATAAATGAGAGGAAAGTAAAGAGAAAATGATGTTTTTGGTTGTTTAGTTGAGAGTGAAAAAAAGGAGAGATTTTGGTGGGGCTCACAAGTTTTCTCTCATTTCCCTCCAAAACACAATCTCTTCAAATTGGAGAGAAAATAAGAGTGAAAAGTGGACAAAAATATTTAGACAAAATTGCCCACATTCTCTTTTTATTTTTATTTTTTTACTACCTCAACCTGGCCGTAAATGTGGCTTGCCTACCATTTGTTTGTTTGTTTGTTTATTTGTATTTTTTTTTTTTTTAATATGATGATGTGCGAATCGGTGATACACCATAGTACCATACAATGCTTTTTTTTTTTTTTGGACGTTTTTTCTTTTTAATTTTTTTAATTTATTTCTTATTTTTTATTGGACATTAATTTTCCTTTTTAATAAACTTTGGGTGATTGCATTTTTTTTGGTTGGTTGTTTACCTTTTTTTTTTTTTTTTTTAATTGAGGATTATTTTTAATAAGGACATATGAATAAATTTATACAAACTCCATTTTCTATCTTCTCATTTCTCTTTTTAACCAATCAAAAAAAGTTTTTCATCCCTCAATTTTTCCACCCTTCCAACCAAACACAAATGAAGGAAACTAAAATATTTTCTATTCTTCACACTTTTCCATCCTCCTAATCAAACCGACCCTAAATTTTAATATCCGTATCTTATGAAGAGGCTATAAAACTGCATGAAGTTCGAAGAATTAAAATGTAATGGGCCGATTCTCAAAAAAAAAAAAAAAATGTAATGGGCCAAAAGGCATGTGGATTTTGGGAGAAGTGAATAGTGACTACTTGCCGTTTTGAGGTGTGAGTGTATGCTGTTTATGGAGTCTGAAAACCATTGTAAGAGTTAGTGGGCTAGGCCCATCCTAACATGAAAGGGGCCTAGTTCATGGCTTTGTTCTTGGGCTACTTTTTCTTTTTCTTTTTTTCTGAATATTGCTAGCCATCACCCATCGATTAAATTATGAAAGGTTTGACCCTGATCCAAACATTATATTTGAATTTTATTTATTTATATATTTTTTGTTTTGGAGAATCAAATTGGACTAGGTATTATTTATCTTCTAGGAAAATCATAAACAACAATATTACAAATGTCTGCAAACTTCATCCAAACTAACAAAGGAAAAGAAAGTGTAACTTTCTTATTTAAAGCATGAGTTATAGGTCCCCAAATAGCTCATTGCCCATTGCCCGACCCAGTAGCCCGACAACCCACTGCGCTAATGGACGGCCTAGCCCGTTGTTGTTAAGACCCATGGGTAGCCCACTAGCCCAATGGATTAAGTTGTGGACTAATTTTTGTGTCTATGGGCGTCCGATGGGCTAGCTCATTAGCCTAACCAGTTGGCTCAACCCGATAACAATACCATTTTTTTCAAAATAAACTTTTATTTTTACTACAGTATTTCCTTACCTCCTAGCATGAGAGAATGAATGGTTCACTATCAATCTAGCAATAGACTTATCATATGGCTTAAATTAACTTAAACAAATTTATATGATGTGGATTATTTTACCCTCAGAAATGCTTGAACCAAGAATTCTGAATTGTGCAAAGTAGTTGTTGGACCACATTAACATCCATGTCATACAAGAGAACTTAGTGCTTTTCTATTTAGTCATTTGTCCAGATTAAGTGAAGGATGAACTTGGACAACACTTTGTCTTGAGGGCATGGAGAGACCTCTTTTACTGTAACTGCACCTAACTTCAAGCAGTACTCCTTCACTTTCCTGTATCATCTCCATCCTCAAGCTTGCTTCGCGACTTTTTGGGGTTGGTTCTTTTTCACTTATATATTTAGAAAACTATTTTGGGGCTGCTCATGCTTCAGCAACTCATACGGGGGCCTAGTGAATAGTGATCTTTTTCAACAAATCAATGGACGGAAAAGCAATGGGCAGAACCAAAGCCTAAGGTGCACAATACATCTTTATTTTTCCACCTTTTCTTTGGGGGTCATACATATAGCTGAGATCAAATTAAATTTGAACTTAGGCAATCGAACTGGGTCGAGACAAACTGTATGCCTACCAAATGTACATAGCTTGGCCCAGGGGAACTCAGTCCCAGGATTGTTTCCTAGGAGTTAATTAGGAGGGGCAGAAGCAGTAATTTTGCTCCCAAAGGCACAATCATAATTTGAATTGTTAGATATTTAAATTGGGATACAAAACAAATCTTGATTTCTTAATGATCATAAAAACATGTCATGGATCTCAATCGAATCACCTAATCAAAAGATATCATCAAAACAATTATCCACAATTGTGAATTGTGATGCACTCACACAATGGACCTACGATCACATATGATTTTAATAATTTAATTTTGATTAGTTCCAATAAGAATTAATATAAATTTAATTAATTGTACAAACTTGATTGGATTTTGCAGTTAAAATTCATGCAGATACATACACATGTAATAAAAAAATTGGTTAGTTTAAGACAATTTATTTTATTTTATTTTTTTGTAACAAGCTAGTTACGCTAGCTATAGCTTCAAATCCTAATGCTATGTTTGGAAGTTTTTAGAGAGAGGAGAGTAGAGGGGAGTAGAGGGAAGGAGAGTAGTGGAGAGGAGAGTAGAGGGGAATGGTTTATTCTTCACCTTGCTTGGATGTTTTTAAGATTAAGTAAGGGGGAGGGGAATAATTAGGCTTTTCATTTGTAATTTTGTTAATATAGTAAAGGTAAATTTGATAATTCATTTGGTCAAACATTTTTATGTTCTACTCTCCCTCCAAATCTCTCAAATTTGGAGAAATTAAAAATAAGGGGTTGGAAGTAATTCAAACCCCTCCAAACCCTTTCAAATCCCTCCCCCTCATTCCTTATAAAACATCCAAACAAGGTAATTAAATTACTCTCCCTCCCTCTACTCTACTCCCCCTCCTTCCCCCAACATCCAAACATAACGTAAGTTTGCTCAAAAGCATTTCACACTCATAATATGTTGTTGATTCATAAATAAATAAATATATATATATATATGTGTGTGTGTGTGTGTACATATGTGTTGTTGTTAGAAGAAACATTGTAATTCAAGAGTTGGCTTTGGGAGGAAAAGGTAATTAACATGGCATAAAATCAAATACTTACAATAGATTCATTCGAACGATTCTGGTAAGATCATCAATCCATCTTCTTTCTAATATGTGGTTTTCAATCCATAATCTTCTCTTTATCCTTATTGTAGTCTCGAGGGAAAAATCAATGGCAAATATAAGAAGCTAGAAAAAGACAATCAATTACATAAAAGTCAAATTGTCTTTTAACTTACCTTTATCTCTCTATTGGGAATACCACCTTGATCTCTTCACATTTGAAGAACACAAATAACAAATTAAAATAATACATAATTTTTTTTTTTTTGAGAAACAATACATAAATAAATTAGAATCCACATTATCATGAGAAAATCATAACCAAACCCAATTCAACCAAGAAATGAAGGCAGTGAAACACCTTTCTTTTCTTCTTCTCTTGTAATCATTCCATTACATGTGTATAAAAAGCTTTACTTTATTGTCCATTTATATTCTTGTTCTTAACGTATTGCTCTCTTTATTTATTTATTATGCTCTTTATTGCTCTCTACATCTAAAAAATGTTTTCTACCAATTTTTTTTTTTTTTTGTTGTCTTCTCACTTGAGAAACAACCCTAACATCTATGATAAATCTTCACATTTCTAATTAGACGGTATGTGGTAACCTTGTCCACATGCGTCCAATGCGAGACCAACATTAGTGGAAAAATGAGGCTTTATCATAGATGAGTTTTTCCTAAATGGGTTCTAAATCTTATTGCTAGGCACAATATGGGTATGTTTCTTAGAAAATGGTAGTAGTCTTTAAGACTCCCATTTCTCATCATGGAAAAGGACTCATAAGCTTGATGTGACAAGATTAGAGCATATTTAGGAAAATTTTCTAAACAAAGAATTTCTAATAAGCCTTTACATTATTGTCTTGTCTTTAAATTCCGTTACTTTCCAAGCACTTTACGTTATTGTCTTGACTTTAAATTCCTTTATCCTCCAAGCACTTTACGTTATTATCTTGTCTTTAAATTCCTTTATTTTCCAAGCACTTTACATTATTGTCTTGCCTTTAAATTCCTTTACATTTCAAGCACTTTATTTTACTGTCTTCCTTTACAGATCAAGCACTTCACATTATGATCTTGTATTTAAATTCATTTAATTTCAAGCTCTTTACATTATTGTATTGTCTTTAAATTTCTTTAATTTCAAGTTCTTTACACTATTGCCTTGTCTTTAAATTCCTTTACATTCAAGTCTTTAAATACTATGCCCTTTCTTTATGCACTTTTATTTTCCACCTTCCCTTTCTCATGAGTAAAGGAATTTAAGGGTGCTAGTTCTTTAGCTAGTTCCATAAACCCTAGATTACCATAGAGCAAAGAGCTTGGGTAAAAAAACCTCTAAAAATTTCTTTTCTAAAAAGATAAAAATGGTTCTGATGGTCATCCCTTAAAAAAAAAAAGTTTTCAAAAGAAGTTTCTTCCTAAATCCCCAAAAGCCTTCCAAATGGGCATTTTTCAAGTCTTTTTCCAAAATCCTTTTTTCTTTTTCTTTCTTCCAACATGACTTTAAACACAAATCGATTTGGCATATTTTCTTAAAAACTCTTGGAAACCCCTTTTTGAATTTCTCTTAAATGGATTCCAAGCTTTATTCCTAAGCATAATATGGCCATGTTTCCTAAAGAATGGTAGAAGTTTTCAAGATTCTCATCTCTCCATAAAGAAAAGAACCCATAAACTTAGATGTGATAAGGCTTAGAGTTTATTTAGGAGGAGTTCCTTAAAAAAATATAGAGAGAAAGCTGTTCTTACACTATATTTTTCAAAAATGAATAAATACCATGGATTTTTGAACCTAAGCCTTTGTTTCAAAAGAAAACCCATGGAAACCATTTTCTTCAAATCAAACCCTTTTTTTATGCTTCAAAAGTTTTTCCAAATAAGTTGTTGATTCCTTTGCTTTAGTTTTCAAGCCTAAACTTTGTTTTCTCATGAACTTTTTGTCATATTTTACAAAAAAATCAAGTTCAACCCCTTTTGAAAATTGGATAAAATCATGATTTTCAATAAAACCATGAAAACCATTTTCCTAAAATAAAATGGTTTTTAAAACTTTCTTCAAAACATTTCTATCCTAAAAATTGGAGAAAAATCATGGTTTTCAATAAAATCATGGAATCCCTTTTTTGAAAGCACAACTCTTTACCAAAACAAAAAAAATGCTTTTATGCCCACATGCTAGTGATACATATTTAAATTTATGTTGTAAATATTCACATACTAGTTACGTAATACATATTATACCCACATGGTAGTTATACATATTTAAATTTAGCTTTCACATGCTATGTACATATATTTCACATGCTTTGGTTGTAAATAAATCTTTGAAATAAATATTCACATGGTATGTTATAAATAAATAAATACTCACATGTACATACATACATATATATATATATATATATATATATGTGTGTGTGTGTGTGTGTGTGTGTGTGTATGTATATGTATATTTGTGTGTGTATTTTTTGTACAAAAATCATTTTCAAAAATCAAATGCTGAGTATCTAATTTTTTCATTAAAAATATAACGTTTGATTTAAAATTAAAATGGGGGTACTATCATTTGGATAGGCGATGTGGGGCACCTAACACCTTCCCCACCCATAATTGAACTTCTAAGTCCAAAATCTTTGATACGAGACTTTGGTTTACTTTAATTAATTAATAACCCTTAAATTGGCTTTATTTAATTAGGTAACTAAAAAGAATTAGACAAATAGGTGATCAATCACACCTAATTCAAAACCAATGATTGTTAGTGACTCCAAAAAAATAAAATAAGAAAAAGAGACTTACACACACACACACACACACACCTCACTCTAGAAACACGTGTGGAAGGATGAATATGAGCCCAGGTTGAGAACCAAAAGCCCAATAAGAACATTTTTAGAAGGATAGGCCTAGCCCAAAGACACGGATAAGGATGAAGTGATTTGATAGATAGAAGGGAACCTCCTGGAATCATTTACACGAAGACTCGGCCTAACTACAATTATCGAGGTCTATTGCTGTGGTGATGAATTGAGCCCTACCTATGACGGATGATGAAAGGACCACAGATAACCATTTCCCCTTTGAACCAAGGTGCCATCTTCGATCAAAACTCACCTCGGGAAACACCAGGAAGAGATAAGGACCATTGGAGCAATCACCTCCGCATTAATGAGGTGTTATCACCTAATCTCTACCACATTAAATGTACATTGACTAGCCTGAACAATGTAAACACCCTTAAAAGTCATATTTCATGATCATAGAATGGCATAACAGAGAGGTGATAAGACAAGTATCCTCCAAATCCAGCTAAGAATAGGCTAGCTGTGGAGAGAGGAAAGTAAAAAATGCCTATAAAAGGAGGAGAGGTGCAATAGGAGGGGGGATTCAGAAAAATTTAGTAAGAAAGCTTAAAGAAGAACAAGAGAGAGAAAGCTATAATAGAGCAATATGTCTAAGAGTTTTAAGTCTTTAATCCTATCCCTTGTACCTCGGAAATCATGTTTATGTACCTACAAAAGCCTTTTTGGTCCTTCTTATTTTTCAATTTGCTGTTTGGATCTTCCATTATGAAATATTTGCCCTTCTTTTTATAAATTAATTGTATAAGTCATTTTTGTTATCATTATTCTCTTAGTGGTTGCTTTTGATCCCCACAACATGCATACAAAAATATGAAACATATATATGTGTGTGTGTGTGTGTGGGGGGGGGGGGGTTTGTACAAAAATCTTTTTCAAAAATCAAATGCCAATTATCTAATTTTTTTTATTAAAAATTTAATGTTTAAATTAAAATTAAAATGGGGTGGTATCCTTTGGATAGGTGGTGTGGGTGCCCAACACCTTCACCACCCGTAACAGAACTTCCAAGTCCAAAATTTTTAGTTTGAGACGGTTTACCTTAATTAATTAATAACCCTTAAATTGGTTTAGTTAATTAGGTAATTAAAAAGAATTAGACAAATAGGTGACTAGTCACACCTAGTACAAAACTAATGATTGGGGCGACTCCAAAAAAATAAAATAAAAAGAGACCCACACACACCTCACCCTAGAAACACATGCATAGAAAGAGTTAAATCGCCAAGGACCCAATGTGCTGTAAACCAAAAAGAAGGAAAAAGCCTTAAACCAAGCTTTTTAGGCCCTTTTTGGGGTATTCACACATACGTGTAATAATTGGCTTAGTTTAAGAGAAAGTTTAAAATTTAAATTTTTCTTTGTAATTAACTGGCTTCTCTATAACAAATTGTAAATTATGTTTGATCAAATTTTAGGTTTACCTTTCCAACAAAAACCTAATTTAACTATAAAAATAAATATAAACAAAAACATACATAAACGTAGTCCATTAAAATTGCAAAGAAACGTGAAAATTTCTCTCAAAACACAACTATGTTGTACACACACAACTGTATTGGATAATTTCTAGATTTGTTTGTAATTGGTACCTTGAAGTAATTATAATGAGTAATGGGGTTTAATATCTTTAATTTTTCCTCAAGGAAACAGCCAAACAAATAATAGGAAATGTGGATTGTTCTTATAACCAAAATTAATGAATTGAACTTATACAAATTCAAGAAAACACATTGATACCAAAAGACCATCACCACATAAGTATCGACCCAATAAAAGACAAATGTAATTGGTGAATTTGAAACCAAAACAAATGAGAACCCAAAGTAACTTTAAAAAAACCTACTTTTCGCTATTTACAATTGGATAATTTTTAGATTCGTTTATAACTGGTACCTTAAAGTAACTATGCTTAGTAAATGAGGTTTGATATCTGTAATTGTGTCTCAAGGAAACAATAAAACAAAATAATAGGAAATGTGGATTGTTGTTATAACCAAAATTAATGAATAGAACCCATAAAAGACAAATGTAATTGGTGAATTTGTAACCAAAACAAATGAGAACCTAAAGTAAATCAAATTAAACGGAGATAATTAACTACATGACCAACAAACTTTACTCGACTCCTTAATCGCTACATAGCTAGGTGACTGATTTCTAGAACTAAGAAATATAGTAAACTATACCAGATATGGTACATTTTACATAAGAGTACTACTCCCAAATCCCCTATATGTTATCCTATATAACTCTGTATTAAGGATTCATGGAGTTCACTTTAAACTCACATATTGAATGATTAGATAAACGTTTAACATGTTTCTAGTGAGTTACGAACTCCATAGTATAAAATAAAAATAAAAAAAAAATTACAATGGTAAAAATAATTATACAAACAAGGAGCCTAGAATTAGTTATTTACATCCTAAATTATCAATTAAGAGCTCATTAACTAATGGAGCTAACCAATTGAACACTATATAAATTTGTGAGAGCTCTCAACTTATTCCAATTTGGGATTTGTTATAAAACATCGTATTTCATCCAATGACTTATTGGATAATTAGGACAATCAACCCCTTGATATATTATAGATTATAGATAGTTTTTTTAAGGGCGCAACGTAGTTCTTTAAAAAAAAATGCTAGAATTTTAGGATTTTGAAAATTAATAATTATACTCATCTAATACCAATAGTTACTTCTTCTTTTTTTCTTTTTTCTTTTTTGAATTTGGAGTGTGGAATAAGAAAAGTGGGAGATGTGAGGTGAATAAACTAATTTCATTATATGATTGTTTATTGATAGGAGAATCGCTGGGTGGGTTCATTTTTTCAGGAGAGTTGTGCGAAAAGCAAGTGTTTTGAAATTTGGTATTTGACATGGTTGACCCTATTTTTAAGAGAACTTGTTGTAATTATAAACATAAACGTAACAATAAACATACAAACATATGTTATTATGCCCGCAAAGAAACATGAGAATTTTCCCTCATGCATACCTATTCAGAATCGCATTTGTAATCTGAGTTTGTATCCTAGATTACTTTTAAAAAAAAAAACCTACTTTTTGTTATTTACGATTGGATAATTTTTAGATTCGTTTATAATTGGTACCTTGACATAACTCTGCTTAGTAAATGAGGTTTGATATCTGTAATTGTGTTTCAAGGAAACAGTAAAACAAAATAATAGGAAATATGGATTGTTGTTATAACCAAAATTAATGAATAGAACCCATAAAAGATAAATGTAATTGGTGAATTTGTAACAAAAACAAATGAGGATCTAAAGTAAATCAAATTAAATGGAGATAATTAACTACATGACCAAAAAACTTTACTCAACTCCTTAATCGCTACATAGCTAGATGACTGATTTCTAGAACTAAGAAATATAGTAGACAAGACCACATATCGTACATTTCACATAATAGTACGACTCCCAAATCTCTTGTATATTATCCTATATAACTCTGTATTAAGGATTCATGGAGTTCACTTTAAACCCGCATATTGAATAATTAGATATACGTTTAACATGATTCTAGTGAGTTACAAAGTCCGTAGTATAAAAAACAAAAAAAATAAAATTCAATGGTAAAAAAATTATACAAACAAGATGCCTAACAAGGAGCCTTGAATTAGCTATCTACATCCTAAATTATCAATTAAGAGCTCATTAACTAATGGAGCTAACCAATTGAACACTATATAAATTCGTGAGAGCTCTCAACTTATTCCAATTTCAGATTTGTTATTGTTGAAATATGAAATTTAAAAACAAAATGTGTTTACATTAAAAATGTTCAAGCAAGATTTATGAAAGAATATAAACTTTGGACAAGTTTGTGGGACCAAGAATAAATGCCCTCTCCAAAAAATAAAGAAAACAAGGATGTTTCAGTAATGGAAAAGAATTAGTAATAATTAAATGTATATGTTTCAGTAAAATATACGTTCCATATATTTCACTAAACGCAAAGATATTATTGAAGCAATATGGTGATTTGATGTCATAAACACAGTCTTCATGATACATAGGTTAAAATGTATAGGCAATTGAAGTAAATGAACATTAGCTATCAAAAGAATTTGGCAAAAGTCCATTCAAATTCAATAATTGCATATAATATTTATAATGAATCTTCTGCAAAGACATAGGGATTTAAATAATGACCTGTGACAGAAGAAGGGAATTGCATCGGCATCACAATTTTTCTAAAAACAAAACATAGGTTATATATCTTGCTTCATTTCAGTTGCTTCATCCCTGAATAAAAACGTAGAGGATTGGTCAAAAAAAAAAAAAAACAACAACATCGTAGAGGAGAAATTGCAAAGAAAATGGAAAGAAAGACTTAATAAGGAGAGAGAAAAAGAGACATAAGAAATATTTAATGAGGGGAGAGATAATGAATAGACTATTAATTAGGTAAGTATTTAATGTTGTAATAGATAACGGTGGTTTTTTTTTATCTGTTGGATCTCTCATAAATCTACGGCTTAAAAAAGGTGTAACTCTTGTGGAGTTACACCTGGTGTAACTTGAATCTATATATATATATATGTGTGTGTGTGTGTGTATTAAATAACCTCACACTCACGTGCAAAAAAAGTGAGGTTAAGTCTTGTCAAATTGATGGCTTAATGTCATTACCTATTAAAATAAAAATAAAAAGAGGAGAAGATTAGGTGGGACGTGTGGCTGAGTAACTTTTTGCCACACGCACCACTCAAGTATTTCCAAAAGCAAAAGTACCCGAAAATTAGCCACAATCCTCACCAACTGAATTCGAAAGATGCTAGTGTAGTAATGCACTTTTTTTTTGTAGTTTTGGCCCATGAACTGCTCGGTTAAAAGAAAAAATAGGGGAAAACTACTTCTCAGCTCTATAAATTAGAAAGGAACATGCAGATTAAAAAAAAAAATAGAGGAAGCACACACAAAAAGAAGAGGAGCACACAAATAGAGAGAAAACACATCGCAAAACATAGAGAGAAGAAAAAAAAAAAAAGAGACACAAACAGAGATAGAGAGCAACAAGCAGAGGAGGAACACACAGCATCAGCATTAGGTTAAGATTTCATCGGTCCCTTTCTTCTCTAAATCTCTCCCTCCCCCTCTTCTTCAAATCTAAATTTTTGTTTGGTCAAACAAATAGGGTTGGGTTTCATGAGGAGTTCCTAACTCCAAGCATGAAGCTTTAAATACGAGTCCCTGACTCGTAAATCCTATTTGAAAATTACCAAATAAAAATTATCTCAAGTTTTGATTCAATGTTTTCTCCACTAGAGTCCTTAACTCTACCAAAATCTCTCTCTCTCCCTCTTCTTCAAATCTGAATTTTTGTTTGGTAAAACAAATAGGGTTGGATTTCATGAGGAGTTCTTAACTCCATACATGAAGTTTTAGATACAAGTCCCTGACTTGTAAATCTTATTTGAATATTACCAAATAAAAATTCTTTCAAACTTTGGTTCAGTGTTTTTTTCAACTGGAGTCCTTGACTCTACCAAACCAAATTCATCAATGGAGGTAGAGTCAAGTACTCTATCACATTTTAATGGAGTCCTTGACTCTACCTTATTAATGGAGTCCTTAACTCTACCATATTTTAATGGAGTCCTTGACTCTACCAAACTAATGGAGTCCTGGACTCCACCACGTTTCAACGAAGTCCTTGGCTCCCAAAATTATTTTAAATAAAGTGGGAATTCTAATTCCTTCAAAATCCAACATGACTAATTATTTAGGATTCGTAATTTCTTAATCAAGATTGGAGTTAATAATTCTCAAAATAAAATGACCATAAAAATTGATTTGAAGAAATTTTCCAATTCCCAATTCCTAAAAAAAATGTTCATAAAAAAAAAAAAAAATTTGCTTCAAAGGAGTTTTCTTTTTCTTAATTAAATTTGGGAACCTCAATCAAAATATCATTAAAATTCCTACAAAGAAGCAAATGAAGGAAAAGGAAAATTGCTTGGACATTCAACTCTTCTCAAAGAGAGAATCCTTGGTTCAATTTCCATAAAAACACGGTCCTTGACTTATCCTTGAGATTAAAATCAATTATCTCACCCAAAAACAAAATTAAGTCAATGCTTAATTAAATACAAAGTATTTGACTTAAATGTCCATCATTTAAATTGGGCAAAATCATATTTGAGGATTTTAAATCTAAAACCTCAAATTAAGAACTAAGAATTGGCTTGATCCTCATCAAGGTTACATAGGCAACCTAAATAAATTATTAGGTGTAGCCACAAATAAATAAAAACACATATTCCCTTAAACATGAAAATAAATGAACTTATGTACAAAGACAATGTGGTTGGAATCAAAGGGTCTTCTTTTGAAACAAGAGATTGTAATTAAGAGATACGTTATCTTGAATGGGCACTACTCACAACACTAAAACTCATACGCCAAAAGGCTTATGGTTGAAATTATGTTTGATGAATTTGACTAATTTGACAATTCTTGTTAAACACAATTTGACAATGTTTGTTAAACATAATTTAACAATTCTTTTTAAACATAATTTGACAATGTTTGTTAAACATAATTCAACAACTATTGTTAAACATTGGTTAACAATTTTCGTCAACAGTTATAAAACATCGTATTTCATCCAATGACTTATTGGATAATTAGGACAATCAACCCGTAGATATATTATAGATTATAGATAGTTTTTTTAAGAACTCAATGTAGTACTTTAAAAAAAATGCCAATATTTTAGGATTTTGAAAATTAATAATTTTACTCATCTAATACCACTAATTGCTTCTTCTTTTTTTTAATTTGGAGTGTGGAGTAAGAAAAGTGGGAGAAGTGAGGTGAATAAACTAATTTCATTATATTGAGAAAGCTAATTCTGATTCGAGTTGTATTACAGATATCAGTCCAAAGTTAGGTCCAAGATATGATAAATATGGACTTGAAATTCATGAGATCACCTCATTTTACAACTCTGAGTTTGGTACATATTAGCTCCGGACATCAAAGAGATAATTTGAATGTTTTTATTTTTGAAATTAGTAATGAAACTAATAATGATATGGAATTTAAACAAGGGTATTTAAATATTTAAACAAGGGTATTAAAATTGATTGTGTTTATTCTTAAATATGTAATAAGATGATGTGACATATTGAAATTGAAAAGGTAAAATATGAGTTTTACACCACGTCCTTATAGAATTTAATCTCTATAAATTAAACCTAAAGTTCCAAATTTTCATATAAAACAAATATAGGTCAAGTGACCATTTTTTTTTTTAATTCTTTGGGTCAACTTTTAATTCTTAAAAAAAAAAAAAAAAAATTGGAAGGTCTAGTTTTTTTTTTTTTTTTGAAAGGAAGGTCTAGTTTTCAAAAAGAAACTTTTTGAAAGAGTAGTTTTCAATTTTGGGGGGCCAAAATATAGGAATTCTGTTTCTTTCTTTCTTTCTTTCTTTCCTTTTCTTTTAATCATAAACGGTAGAAATTTATTGCAATATAAAGTTAATGATAATGATACAAAAGAATAACAATTTTAGGATGTACATTCCCAGCTGTACAATTTCATAACAATAACCCAACAAACCATTCACACAAATAAGGCCACGTTACCCCCTTCATTTTATCCAGCACTTGACATGTGTTAGCTATCAATTTCTTGGCGCCTTTGGTGATAGCATCAAGTATCTTCCTTTCAATTATATATACTACGGTTTTTTTAAGAAATACCGCCAACAAATAGGTCCGTCATAGTATTATTATTATTATTATTTTTTTTTTTTTGATGTGAAGACTGAAAATTTTAATCATGAGAAGATAAATTCAATACATCTTCAACCAAGGAGGCCATAAGCATACAAGGTGAATCTTCTACCCAAACTGCAAGAGGGTTTTTTTTTTTTTTTTTGGTAAGAAGGAACTGCAAAAGTTGATAATATCCTTTTTCATGTTAATTAATCCAAGCTCCATCACTGTATTTTTTTTTTTTTTTTTTTTTTTTTTGAGAAACTAGATAGTTAAGCCTCGGCTTTTATTAAAGAGCAAAAACAAAGTTTAATGAACATCATACAACAGTAAAGGAACTATGTCCTCGGGTGGAAAATCAAGCCAAACCCAAGCACCCCTAAAGCCTTTTGCTTTTTTTCACTGTATTTGGTAATTAAGATTGTGATGATTAATTATGCTTGTGTTTAAATTCGAATTATATATTATAGTATACAATATACATTATTAAGTATCTATTACAATTTTGTTAAATATATATATATATATATAACTATCTATTTTAGGAGTGTCATTTAAAAGAAAATTTGTTAGCTCATGATTCAAATAAAGGGTTTAAATATGAAATAGAATTTTAATTCAAATTAAATAAATATATTTTAAAATAATGATGTATAAAATTATGAGGTTTTCAAAATTTGTATAATATGATATTATGAGATATCAAAAATTTATGTAACACCATATATAGGGGCAGAACTACTAAATGTGTTGTGGTGGCCATAGCCCCCCAAACTTTTCAATAATTAAAAAATTACCCTTAAATTTAGTTAAAATTTTCAAAAATATATGGATCCCCCCCCTAAATTTTCACATAATTCTCATGTAGCATTCTTAAATTGAATAAATTTTATTTTTGTTATTACTTTGGCCCCCTCACTCTTAAAGTTCTAGTTCCGCCCCTGACCATATATGAGGTCAATTGAAACTATTTTGATCTTCTGTCCAAAAAAAAAAAAAAAAAAAAAACTATTTTTATCTTATATATATATATATATATATTTTATATGATAGATACATAAAAAAAAAAAAATAATAATAATAAAATAAATTAAGCAAATAGTGATGTCTTTTTTTTTTAGTAAATCAAATAGTGATATGTCAATAGTTATATTTGATAATAAGCTGTGAATATAATCATGTTACCAAAAAGAACGGTTCTAGAACCAAAAATTATTTCACATTTTTTTGTCACAATACTTATATATAGTCATATAGATACACACTCTGTCACGATGCAATTGTGTCAAATAAGTTTCCTAATTTTCTATGGCACTAAATTTTCTCTGCTAAATATAAGTCAAAGAGTACACACCAGCAGTGATGTTCCGATTGCGTGCGCCTTCTCCTTAGCCGGCGAAGAAGAAAATAAAAATAATCAAAGCTTAACGAAGTTAGTTGTACGGCCCAAATTTCCGATATTCAGTTATGCTGATGCTCTACGTACAAAATGTAGTACAACAAGTTTCACACCACACCACTTTTAAGTTGTAAGTTTGTAGTCCAAGTTTCCTCCCCTAAATTCCGATTTCCACGTAGCTTCGTATTAATGCGAGTAATAGTTGGATACAACATTTTTTTAATAATTTTTGTCACTATTTGTTCACGTGACAAATCATAACTCACTTAACTAATCATGAGTGGTATAGTTATATACTCACAGCTTTTAATTTACCACTTATGACTTGCTACCTGGACAAATTACAACAAAAATTGTGAGAAAAATTATAGTCCTAAAATTTTTCTATTAATACCGCGATCCCTCTCCTCCACTACAAGCAGCGTACGCGTCATCGCTCATGGCTAAAAACGCTCTTTTTCTCTCCCACCTGTCTATTTGTTTTTGACCATTTCCACAACAGAATTCGCTAGTGACGGCTTCGCTTGCGTCACTCGTTAATTACTTCTCAAGTACCTCCGCATTTAAAGACCTAATGCACAACGCGTACTTTCCGTATTGTCTCATTTCTTCCCTTATTTCCTCTCTCTCTCTCTCTCAAAAAAACATTTTCGATATCTCGCTCTCGCTTGTTGTGTTTGTGTTTTGTTCTTCATTCACACACCAAAAAAAAAAAAAAAAAATTACTAATTTTATAACCTGGGTTGTTTATCGAAATGGGTGCTTGCTTCTCTTCAGTGAAGTCTTAGCCATCTGCTAAGGTAATCTCCACCAACGGTATTCTTCGCGAGTATCCTGTCCCTATAAACGTCTCTCAACTTCTTGAATCCGAGGATTGTTTGTGTTCATCGTACTTCGTTTGCAATTCCCACCATTTGTATTACGAAGATTACATTCCTGTCTTGGATTTGAATGTCGAACTTGAGGCCAACCAGATCTACTTTGTTCTTCCTATGTCTAAGCTTCAACAACGTTTGACTGCTTTTGATATGGTCGCCTTGGCTGTTAAAGCGTGGCTATACAAAACGCCTCGACCAAGGACGGTTATCGCCGCAAAAAGGCTTGCATATCTCCGGTCCTTTTGGTTAATGGATCAACTTCTTCTGAAAATTATAGCAAGATTAATGATGGGTTTGAGTATAATAGTAACATGAACAAGCCCCTTGTTGTTGATGCTAAGACTGTGGGTGTAGCTGGTGCTGGTAAATTATCTCGAGCTAGGTCAGTCAGAAAGTTGTAGAGATTTACTTCTAAAAGGGCTAAGTTGGCTATTCGATCGTTTAGACTCAGATTGAGCACAATTCATGAAGGCACAGATGTCCAGAATTTTTTTTTTCAAACTGTCCTGTAACATACTTTCCATGTAAACAGAACTAAAGGTCGGATTGAGGTCGGTTTAGAGGGCATGAATGGATTTCCATCAGAACTCTCTGAAGTGGGCTTAAACTTTAACACCTACCTTAGGTTGTTGAAATCTTACTTCTTATGGTCCAAATCTCAGTTGCAGCACTAGCATCATTCCTTAATGCCTGTCTTAACCTCATTGGCTGAACATAACCTCAGAGATCCAAGCATTTAATGCAAGATTATGCTGATTTTAACCATGTGTGACATTGCCCAAAGAGGCAAGATAGCCTAAAAGAGAATCCACCATTTATAGCCAAATCCTAGGATAATCAAGCTTGCCATTTTGCTTTTTGATCAAACCTATGTTTTGGACTTTTGCTAATTAATATCTACCTAAACACCACTATAAAAGGATAAGCACACCAGCCCACAAGACACACACCAACCCCTCCGCAATTTCTATTATTCTTGTCACTTTACTTGTGGTTTAACTCTCCCCAAGCTCATAAATCATTCACTTTAGCCCACACTCATTTAGCCTCCGACATTCCCTTTCCTTTTCTGCCTATTCTAAGCCCATAAATGCTTTCTAATCAGTCATAAACAACCCTTTACCCATTAAAGACTTAGCTTCAGCATTAACTCCATCATACCACTACAAACATAGATACCCACTCACTCAAAATAGCCTACACTACCCTACTCATGCCACATATATATATTTCCCAAGTGTAATTTCATCCTATCGCTGGAGAATTTATTTTTCTTGTATTATCAAAACAGGACTACTAATGTACTAATTAACTGTTGTGAAGTATTTTTATTGGACTTTTGTTGTTGTTTTGTCAAAGTGCAGCCTTTGTTTCTTGCTTGGATAGGCTTATCACCACACCAAAAGCCTTTAGGCATCATCTCAAAAGCCCATCATTGAGTTTCGGCTTGGCTTCCCCATATTTTATTTAAAGGCATAAATTTCCCCCTCAACACAAATCAAGCACTTTAAATTATGTTTTTGTATTTAAATTCCTTTAATATCAAGCTCTTTACATTATTGTCTTGTCTTTACATTCATTTATCCTCCAAGCACTTTACGTTATTGTCTTATATTTAAACTCTTTTATCTTCCAAGCACTTTACATTATTGTCTTGTCTTTAAATTCCATTATTTTCCAAGCACCTTACATTATTGTCTTGCCTTTAAATTCATTTACATTTCAAGCACTTTATTTTCTTGTCTTCCTTTACAAATCAAGCACTTTACATTATGGTCTTGTATTGAGATTCTTTTAATTTCAAGCTCTTTACATTATTGTCTTGTCTTTAAATTCCTTTAATTTCAAGTTCTTTACACTATTGCCTTGTCTTTAAATTCCTTTACATTCAAGTCTTTAAATACTGATGATGCAAAAAATCAACAATTGAGTTCCTCGTCGTAGCGGATGGATGAAGCTGTGATTACGAGTCGGCTTTGTTGGAGGAAAAACCTGCAAAAGGAACTATGTGGAAGAGTAACACACCTGTGTGGCGTTAGCCAAACCACCTCCAATGCTTAAGTCAACGATTTTTGAGAGAAACAGACTGGAGAGTGATTTTTGTAGAGTATTTATGTGTACCTTTCACTTATGTTGCTTTCTCTTTTATAGTTGTGTGCCTCATTAATGGGCAATGAATCGTTGTATTTATGCTCAACGGCAAGTGCCTTACGAAATCTTTGTCTGAAGTTCACAGCTCACTCTATGACCGTTGCTCCGCCCGTTACGCTTTGTCATTAATGAGCGTAATAAATGTGTAACATTGTCTCTTGGTTAATGACGGTTTCAGCTTAAAGACGATCGTAAATTTCTAACTCATCAAATACTATGCCCTTTATTTATGCACTTCTATTTTCCACCTTCCCTTTCTCATGAGTAATGGGATTTAAGGGTGCTAGTTCTTTAGCTAGTTCCAAAAACCCTAGATTACCATAGAGCAAAGAGTGTGGGTAAACAAACCTCTAGAAAATGTCTTTTATAAAAAGATAAAAATGGTTCCAATGGCCATCCCTTAAAAAAAATAATAAAATAAAATAAAAATAATAAAATATAAAAAAAAAAAATCAAAAGAAGTTTCTTCCTAAATCCTCAAAAGCCTTCCAAATGGGCATTTTTCAAGTCTTTTTCCAAAATCCCTTTTTCTTTTTCTTTCTTCCAATATAATTTTAAACACAAAAAGATTTGACATATTTTTCTTAAAACTCTTGGAAACCCCTTTTTGAATTTCTCTTAAATGGATTCCAAGCTTTGTTCTTAAGCATAGTGTTAGGTTCTAAAGACTTAGGATTTTATGTATTTAGAACTCTAATATGTCATGTTGGCAAACCATGATCAAAACAATATGTTTAGTCTTGTTTAGGCTTGCTCAAAGTTGTGTAATTCATGTAAAGTTGGAATCGAGAGGCTGCAAATGTATTAGTGCATTTCGGCCTGGCTCGATCGATCGAAGGATAGACTCGATCAATCGAAAGTCGGTCAAATTGCGTTTTCTGCAGAATTTCCAACTCAACCCTACCTCATTAAACGTTTAGGGTTTTATGTTTTTACCCTAGGTATATAAGGCAAAACCCTAGCCACGTTTTGTGAGTTGCTCCTGTTGTATTGTTACTCATACTTTTCTGTTTTGTGTAAATCTCTTATGAGATCTAGAGGAGTTTTCCTTTACACAAAGCTTAAGGTTTTCAAGGTAGAGATTACTTCAACATCTTGATGATCAACTCGGTTGTTGCCATTGAAGTTTAAAGAATAACAAGCGTGGGTGCTTGTAACTGATTGGAGAATCCAAGAAAGAAGGAATCCGTGGATTCAGAGTTTGCACGTGGTCGAGTCAGTAAGTTCTACTGGTGGGTAGCATTAGGAAGTCAAGCGGAGAGCTTGTAAGTCATTTTGTATGAACTTCGATTCTTTCATAGTGGATTCAGGTTTACCTTGAGGATAGCTAGGTCAATCCTCCCAGGTTTTTACCGTGTGGTTTTCTGAGTCATCATATCTTGTGTTCTTTATTTTTTCCGCTGCTTTATATATTCTTGATATGATTATGTGATTGTGATAGCTTAGAATTGCATAATTTGACTAAGTTAATCACTTAGCTAATTAACTAGGTTAATCCAATTGTTGTTTTAAAGGGGTCTAAAAACCAACAAGTGGTATCAGAACGGGTAGCTCTTTTTGTTGTAGATCTTTTGATCTCTGAGCTAATCCTTGACCCCTGTTGTCATGGAACACAGACACTTTCTTGTTGTTCTTCCTCACTTTGATGGGAATAACTATGCTTATTGGAAAGTAAGGATGAAAGTATTCCTAAAATCCATTGATGAGAGGGTTTGGAATTCCGTTGAGTACGGATGGGAGAAGCTCACTACTCCTGTGAGTGAATGGCAGACTTCTAAAAAAAAAACAGCTGCATTTAATAGCAAAACTATGAATGCCATCTTTAATGCTGTTTCAAGGGAGGAATTTAAGAGAATCTCAAATGTTGAGATTGCTCATACTGCTTGGAAAATCGTCCAAACTGTGCATGAAGGCACAAACGCTGTTAAAATAAATAAGTTGCAGTAATTAACTTCTAAGTTTGAGAGCATTAGGATGTCTGATGATGAATTCTTTGATGAATTTTATGCCAAACTTAATGACATTGTTAATTCTACATTTAATTTGGGTGAAATCTATGATCAACCTAAAATTGTTAGGAAGATTCTTAGATCCTTGACTGAGAATTTTAGACCCAAAGTAACTGCCATTACTAAAAGCAAGGATGTGGACTCCATCCTTGTAGATAAGTTTGTAGGATCTCTTCAGTCCTATAAGCTAGACCTGCCCAAAACTAACAAATCCAAGTCAATGGCTCTTAAGTCTGTTGATGATGTTGACGCTGGTGGATTTGATGATGAGCTCTCTGCTACAGAGATTGCTTACCTTGCCAAGAACTTTACAAACTTTCTTAGGAATACTAATAGAAGGGCAATGAATACAAACACTACTGAACCTAGAAATTTTAGGAAGAATGATCCCATTAAGGTTAACAACACTGAAAAACCTAGAGAAAGAATAGGTCAATCTTCCAACAATTCTTTGGGTTCTCAATGTTTTGGTTGTTAAGGGTATGGTCATGTTAAATCTGAATGTCCAACGTTCTTGAGGTCTAAGGGCAAGGCTATGGCTGTAACGCTTAGTGATAATGAGGTTTCTGATGATGAGTCTGGATGTGACGAGGATGGAAACTTCATTGTTTTTACTGCTACTGCTGTAGTCAATGAAAGCATATCTGTTGAAGTGAACCCTTCTGATGGGGAACTCTTTGAGGATGTAGATCTTCAAGAGGCCTATAATAAACTTTGTAAAGTTGCTACAAAGGATGCTATGAATGTTGAACTTGGCTTGAAGAAAATTGAATCTCTTGAGCTTGATAAGAAAAATTTGCTTGTTAAATTGTTTGATACTAATAATCTTTTGAACAATGTGAAAACTGAGAATATGCTGTTGATTGATAAAGTTAAGAAATTAGAACTTGATTTATCTGTTGCTAGATATGCTAGTTCTAAACTTGATCAAATGTTGAGTGTTCAAAAGTATCCTTCTGACAAATCTGGTTTAGATTTTGTTGAGAGCATCTCTGTGTCTGCACCCCATTCTACTATCTTTGTTCCTTCATCTTCTTCTGAACCTTCTGTGAGCGAGGGTGTGAGTGAAACTGTCAAACCTCCTGGGAGTGAGGTTGTTAAACCCGTAGAAGTTACACCACCTAAGAAGATTAGGGTTGATCTAAAAGAGTCTAAGCCTAAGGAGTCTACCCTATCTAAGGACAAGATGCATGGTAAACCTGCTTGGGTTTGTCATTTTTGTGGAAAGTCTGGACACATTTGTCCTAACTGTTACAAGCTTCAAGCTGCTAAGAGAGCGAATAAACCAAAAGTGTTTGTGCCTCAAGCACAAGATCCTATGGCACTTATTGGTGAATTGGTAAAGGTGTTAAATCTTTATTCCAATCCTAGAGTTGGGAATCACTCAAACGTGAATAAGAACTCCAATACTCGTGGTGCATCTAAAAAGTTTTGGATGCAAAAGACTCAATCTAATTGAGTCTTTCTGACATGGTCCTTGTGCTTCATTACTCTATTCTTTTTTGACTATTGTTCTTTGGTTTTTTGTGTTTTTTTTATTTTTTAGGATTTGCATTGCATAACATTCATGCATTTCATTCTATGATTTATTGTGTTTTATCTCTTTTAATATAAAAATTAAAAAAAAAAAAAAAAGATGAAGCAAATTGTGTTTGTTTTGTCATTATTTCTCTTGTTTTTGAAAACAAGGTTGGTCAAAATATTTTCACATAATGTCCTGTGTACTTTGTTTAGCTTTGATGAGTTTATTCATTGCACTTTACTAGTTGAAACTTTGTAGTGCATGTTGTGTGGGAAAGATGTTTGTGGTCATTAATCACTTTGTCTTGATCTTGAAGTCACATGTTATTTAACTGTCGGACTTGATCCTTTTGAGAAAAGCATAAATAACCATCTCACCACTGCTCACTAGCCAATCATAAACACCTTACTGCATATCATAAGATTTTGTGCTTGAAAAAGTGTAGCACTTGCACAAAAAGAACATAAGGTGTAGCCTCGACTTTAATTGCTTAATGCTTAAAATTGGTGTGTTCTATTAGGCTTGATGCCAAATCACATAATTAAAATTGGTGTGTATATTATGAGGCTAAATTCAAGAAACTTACATGATTGCAAGCCTTTGTTCTAGGAGATGTGAGAGTTATATGATGTAACTCTTTTAGTGATAGTCTTTTTCAAATTCTTTGTGATGAATTTTGTAGACTTTGTGTTTGATTTCTATTCACATATCACCTCACATGTATCTCAAACTTTTGCTAGTTGCACACACTACACCAATTACTCTTTGCTAAACTTTGTACATGTTATTGTGTGTGTTTGTGGTTTGACCAACCAAGTTTGAAAATATCTTGAGAATTATGCACAACATCTTTGTGTTTGAAGAATTCAAAGGGAGAATGTTTGAGATTGGGATTAAATCTTGGGCTTGTGAAAAAGTACTTCATCTCATACTCATGCATTATGTTCATCCATTTTAATGATTTGAGGAGGTTAGTGGTCAAAATGTGGTTGTTTTTTCAAAACTGTTTTTTTTTTAAATGTTGTGAACCGCTGCCTGTTTCGATCGATCCCATCTGTTTTTCGATCGATCGAAAATTACTTAAAATTCTTTTAGAATTCTCGGATTGATTCGATCGATTGAATGTAATTTTTGATCAATCGAATATCGTGAATCAAGTTTTTAAAAAAAACTCAGATCTGACTTTTTCAAAGTCATTTTTCAAAAAGTTTCAAACTTTTCTTTTCTCTCTCCGACTCGGCAAGACTCCACAACGATTTTTTTGTCATTTTCTCCCAAAATTTTTGCAAGGTTTCTCTCTCCTTGAGCCGGTATGTCTATCTTACCATTATTTTTCACTTTTCATGCATTTTTCACGCATTATAATTTGGGATTTTCGAACCTAAGGATTTTGGGGTTTTTGCCGATTCAATCCATTTTTTATAAAATTGATCAATGAGTTTTGTTCCTATGATGTTATTACATTGATCCTTGTTGGATAATTTGATCAATTTTGAGTTTTGTGCAAAATTGAAAATTCTAGGGCTTATATTGAATCCGATTTGGGGATTTTGTTCAATTAGGTTGAAATTGATGAAATTAGCTTGTTGTTTTGATGTAATTGAGCATTATACTCTGTGTGTTGTGTTATGTGATGCTTAATTCATCAATTTGTTTAAAAAAATTTCAACAAGTGGTTTTTTAATTTTGGTTTTTTTAGAAACCCTATGCTCAAGCAAATTTTGTTAATCTGAACTTTAATTGAACTTAATTTTTACAGCATTAGAACATGCATCATGACATTTTAATTGTTCATGCATCATATAGATTCTTTATTCTATTTTTTGTGCAAATTTGCAGTCTGCCCTTGGATTTTTGTTTTGTTTTTGTTCTTTTGGTTCTACTTTGTGTCTCTGTCCTTACCTTAGCATCATGCCTAGGAAGACTAGAGCTCGTAGGTCTGTTCCCTCACCTTCTCCTCCTCCACCTTCCTTTAACCGTGAGAGGTTTCTGAGTGAGAAAAACCAAGAGATTTTTGAGAAGCTAAACCTTTAGAGGAAAATTTGGGCTGAGCATTCTGTTGTCTTAGATGAGTTAAATCCTGCCATTAGGGAAAATTTTGAGCGTTGGGGCTGGTTACCTTTGTTGGATATTTCTGATCCTCCTCCTCCAGCTACCCTGATTAGAGAGTTCTTTTCGAACATCTCTATCCGCATCTATGATTCCAACACTTTGGTAAAGAGTTGGATACGAGGTGTAGAGTACGTCATTACTCCTACTGTAATGGCTGATGCTCTAGGGGTACCTTTGGTCCGACACCCTGTTTACCCGTATGATGTGTCTCCTTTGTTGAGTGATGTCATATCTTACATCACTGGGTCTTTTATCCAGTGGGGTTCTGATCCTCGGATCACCACTGCTGAGCTATCTGAGTTACATTATCTTTTTTTTAGGATAGCTTGTTATTCTTTTTGGCCCATTTCTCATCTTCACACCATTCCTCTCGAGCAGTGTGTATTTTTGTATGCTCTTGCCACTGATGCTCCTATCAGTTTTCCTCACTTGTTTCTTCGTTCTTTGAACGAAATTTATAGGAGTTCATCTTCATCTCATGCTCTTGTCCATCCTATCTTTATTCATAGGATTTTGCTTTATCTTGGTCTAGATGATTTCCTTTCTTCTAAGCCCGTTCATGTTATAGCTCCCATAGGTGCGTCTTTTCTTAGACAGGGGGCTGCTCATCTTCGAGCTGGCTCTAAACACCCTAGGTCTGAGCCTTTTGGTACTGTACCCCCTCCTTCTTCTTCTACAGGTCCTGCTGGTGAGGCTGTTCCTGATCCTGCTGCTGCTGCTGCTGTTCCTCCACCTCCTTTTGATGATGGCATGTGATTGTCCTTTGGCATTCCGTCACAAAAAGGGGGAGTAGAGTTTTGAAACTTGTAGATGAGTTTTTGTAGTTAGGGGGAGTTTTCTTTTGTTTTTACGGAGCTAGTGGAGACATTTGATATTAGATTGTATCTAGGTGCTTCACCGTGTATACTTTCTTTTGATTTTTGGGCTATTTATGTTGGGAAATACATTGTTTTTGATATATGATTCTTGTTTCATGTATTCACTGCTTATTGATTTATATTTATAAGTTATTCATTGATATATGTCTTTATTATGTGTTATGTGAACTTTAAAGAATGTTTTTATTTTTTGGTGTATCTAACTTAGGGGGAGAGTTAGTTTACATATCTCTTGATTTACTGTTTTTCTGTCACACATGCATTTATGCGTTTGTTGAGTGTTTCAAGAATATACAGGTTGATTCGATTTTGCTGCTGTCTACACTTGCAACTGATGGATAGTAGTTAGGATTAAATTTTATGTTTATGAGCATTACTTTTGTAAAGGGCTTTTTATTTGTAAACTTTGAGCTTTTAATTTGTGTTTTGTCATGGATTGCTAAAGAGAGAGTTTGTTAGGTTCTAAAGACTTAGGATTTTATGTATTTAGAACTCTAATATGTTATATTGGCAAACCATGATCAAAACAATATGTTTAGTCATGTTTAGGCTTGCTCAAAGTTGTGTAATTCATGTAAAGTTGGAATCGAGAGGCTGCAAATGTATTAGTGCATTTCGGTCTGGCTCGATCGATCGAAGGATAGACTTGATCGATCGAAAGTCAACCAGATTGCGTTTTCTGCAGAATTTCCAACTCAGCCCTACCTTATTAAACGTTTAGGGTTTTATGTTTTTGCCCTAGGTATATAAGGAAAAACCTTAGCCACGTTTTGTGAGTTGCTCCTGTTGTATTGTTGCTCATACTTTTCTGTTTTGTGTAAATCTCTTGTGAGATCTAGAGGAGCTTTTCTTTATACAAAGCTTAGGGTTTTCAAGGTAAAGATTACTTTAACATCTTGATGATCAACTCGATTGCTCCCATTGGAGCTTAAAGAATAACAAGCGTGGGGGCTTGTAGTTGATTGGAGAATCCAAGAAAGAAGAAGTCTGTGAATTCGGAGCTTACACGTGATCGTGTCAATAAATTCTACTGGTGGGTAGCATTAGGAAGTCAAGCGGGGAGCTTGTAAGTCCTTTTGTATGAACTTCGATTCTTTCATAGTGGATTCAGGTTTACCTTGAGGATAGCTAGGTCAAATC
The DNA here is from genome assembly GCA_023621385.1 of Quercus gilva. Taxonomy (NCBI): domain Eukaryota; kingdom Viridiplantae; phylum Streptophyta; class Magnoliopsida; order Fagales; family Fagaceae; genus Quercus; species Quercus gilva. The sequence continues at coordinate 17,575,803 of CM042474.1, forward strand.
CTCAGGTTTTTACCGTGTGGTTTCCTGGGTAACCATATCTTGTGTTCTTTATTTTTTTCGCTGCTTTATATATTCTTAATATGATTGTGTGATTGTGATAACCTAGAATTACATAATTTGACTAAGTTAATCACTTGGCTAATTAACTAGGTTAATCCAATTATTATTTTAAAGGGGTCTAAAAACCAACACATAGTATGCGTATGTTTCCTAAAGAATGGTAGAAGTTTTCAAGATTCCCATCTCTCCATAAGGAAAAGAACCCATAAATTGAGATGTGATGAGGCTTAGAATTTATTTAGGAGGAGTTCCTTAAAAAAAATAGAGAGAAAGCTCTTTTTACACTATGTTTTTCAAGAATGAATAAATACCATGGATTTTTTTAACTTAAAGCCTTTATTTCAAAAGAAAACTCATGAAAACCATTTTCTTTAAATCAAACCCTTTTTTTATGCTTCAAAAGTTTTTCCAAATAAGTTGTTGATTCCTTTGCTTTAGTTTTCAAGCCTAAACTTTGTTTTTTCATGAACTTTTTGTCATATTTTACAAAAAACCAAGTTCAACGCCTTTTGAAAATTAGATAAAAATCATGATTTTCAATAAACTATGGAAACCCTTTTCCTAAAATAAAATGGTTTTTAAATATTTCTTCAAATCATTTCTATCCTAAAAAATGGAGAAAAATCATGGAATCCCTTTTTTGAAAACACAACTCTTTTCTGAAAAAAAATTCTCTTACTTTCAAAGTCCTTTTCCTTAAAATCAAAACATCTTCCATAATTTTTACATCAAAGAAAACCTCTTTTTCATAAAAACCAAGAAAATCTCTCTTTAGGTCTTTCACCAAAAAATTTGCGAACCTTAGTTTTCAAACAACTTTTTTCCAAAAAGTCTTTTCTTTTCCCAAAATAATTGGTCACTTTTTTTAAGGTAAGTTTTTAATCTCTTTTTCATGTACATTATTTTGAGATCTTTTGGAATTGCATCTTTCTAGAGGTTTGTGCCTATGGTTCATTCCCATTGAACCAATAGCAATCAAGCTAACACATTCCCCCTCCCCTTGGCACTAATGTTTTGATTCATTATATTTATGCATGAGAATGAGAAAGTGGAAGATAAATTTGCTATAAGGTGCTATCTTTCCTACTCGCTTTGTTATTTTATGTTTTAAATATTCACATGCTAGTTATTTAATAAATATTATACCTACATGCTAGTTATGCATATTTAAATTTAGCTTTCAAGTACATGCATTTCACATGCTTTTGTTGTAAATAACTTGTTGAAATAAATATTCACATGCTACATTATAAATAAATAATGTCAGTCCACTCATAACCATGTTTAGTTGTGGTAATAAGTGGGCTGGGGCCTAAGAATTCAACAGTCCCAACCCACTTTATATTGGGCCCAAGGCCCACGCCGAGGAGGTAGAAACATCTGAGGATGAAAGTAGAGGGCCCAAGTTGCCAAGAGACATTGCCAAGGAGGTTCCTATCCTTGGCCAGCCAAGATTATAAGAGGGAAGGGCGGTACGCCATCAGGGGCAACCTCCCAGAGCATCCCAAGGAAAAGGACAAGTACAATGGGACAATCACAAGAGCATGGTGGAGGAGCAATTCAAGGAGAAGCTGTCACCTCCGCATTAAATGCCCACAGCTAACATTCTAGCCGCATTAATGGGGAAAAGACCCCTGAGCAAATGCGTGCGGGTGGAAGCAAAGATTGACCCTGCCCATCCCAAAGTGAACAATACTTTATTGGGGAAAGATTCGTTCCTCCCACAAAAAGGTGGCACAAATCAAAGGAAAATTTTCAGTTGCAAGAATAAACACAAACAAATGGGTAGAGAACATGTAAAAAAGAAGGGGTGATTTTTAAGTAATGAACCTAGACCTAAAACCCCACCTAGCTTCCCCTCTCTCATCGAGCAGGGGAGGCCATCGTGCCACTCCCTTGAAACGATCAAGAAATCCTTATTTATGCCTTTGTTGGATTCAAGGAGGCATGAGATGAGTCTGACGTCGGGGTGCCTAGTTTTTAGGTAATACCATTGCCCTTTTAAATGGTGAAGGTTATAGACCTAGTTGACATCATGATGAGTAAGACCTAAGCCAATTTTCTCATTAAGGGCATCAATGCTATCTAAAATTCTAAACATGTTTGGGGCACATTGGGTGGGAGCTAGTCTGTGAGCCCTAAGGTAATCCTTAGTAACGGTGCCCATAGGGATTCTTATCACTTCCTCTATAAAGGCAATCATCGGGATTACCACTTCTCCCTTTTGCCTCTTCTCGTGCCATTCCCTTTCCTTATAGTACCTAATGGAGACTCCTAGCGGGATTATATATTGAGCTTTAAAGCTCTCTATATTCTCCGCGGAGTCTACCAGGTAAGCAAACCTACCATTCCTAAGAAAGGATTAAAGGAACTAAGAGGGTACTAGGAAGATAAAGAGAAAATAGAACGGCCAAGGAGGAAAAAAGACATAGAGAAAAGAAAAGTAGATGGAAAGGTTTATAAAGACTAACACAAAAAAGAAATCTCCTCGGATGGGCTCTTGGAATTTGTGAGGGCACGAGTAAATTGAGTAGGTGCGCAAGTTTAGTGTATGAATGCTAAAATGAAGTTAATGGAATGTGTGCGTGGTGGGCTTTTGTGTTTCCTACTGTGGGTGGCCCTATGCTCGGCAGACCCAAATACAATTCTTTTTCCTCAAGCCTTTCTCTCTCCCTCACAGGATCATTCCTTTGCTCTCTTTGAGTGTTTACTCTCTTCTCTCAGTGTTCTTTACAGAAATACCAACCCCCAATTCCTTATCTTCTTCTCATATTTATAGGCCAAGATAAGTAGAGGTGTTATGATTACTCTAGGTCATTAGTGAGCATGAGGGTCCACTTCCATCGTTTCAAAGTAGGTGTTTAGGTGGGACTGGGAGGAGTGGCATCGGAATTGCTTCCCATCTCAGAGAAGCCACTCAGCGGCGATATTCTCTAAGGTACTATCGGGAAGCCAAGAGACGGTACCCCAAGCAATCGCTATCTTGTTTGGGATATAATTGACCAGGCAGGTCCCAGGTGATGAAACATGATGTGCACAAATTAAGGGTATTCGCCCAATAGGCTCTAGGCTGGCATAAGGCCTAAGCCTACGGCCCTAGAGGGGTTAGGGCCCGAAGTCAGATAAAGGGATTGGGGTTATGGGTTGTACCGTTAGGTCGAAGTTCAGGGCCCAAGTGGGTCTAGGGACCCTTATGCCGTACAGAATGTTTAGACGATATTTATATGAGAAAAAGGGGCAAGCGGGAAAATTCCCGCCCAAGTTCCAACAAAATTCTCAGCCGTTGGATCCACATCACGCTGTAGAACGTGGGGAACATAGAGCCTCAGAAATTCAATGAGTGTGTGTTTTGAATACCAAAGCGTCAGGAGCGTGAGTTAGGCAGTTAAAAAGGTACCTACAATGGCAGAGGTGATGTATGATAAGGACAGGGTACTTGTGGCGACATCGAAATCCTCCTTTCTTCCTGAGGAGCACAATAGGAGAATTTCGAGGGGTTATTGTAAGGTTCATGGGCCCAATAGCGTATATTGGGCCGGGGGCCCAATCCAAGGACATGCATTAGGTAGTCCAAATACAGGGAAACACTGTCAAAAGAGTCCGCGTTAGTGAATGAAGAGGTGAGGTATGGTTATAAGAGTCCAGGAAAGCAATATGAGGAGGGCTGCCACCTAAGCTGATCAAAGCTGAGGTCTAAAGCTGTGGTCTGCCATCTAGGGCAACATTCCAGGAAATCCTACTGGTAAGGATACACATCCAAAAGGTATGAGACAGATGAGGACAATGAAATATCTAAGAGAAAGCTGCTACCACCGCATTAAATGCTCTATAGCTAACTCTCTGGCCACATTAATGAGGAAGTGATACCTGAACAATAATTTTTGAATCTTACAGCTACTCCCAAAGACTTTAGGAAGGTGCTGATGGGACAAGTATCAACACTAGCAATCTAAATCTACATGTGGAAGGTGGAAATGAAAGGAAGAAGGGAGTATAAAATAGAGAGAAGTCCCTAAGGAAAAGGGATCGAGAAATTAAGAGAAAAACACTATAGCTATCAAGAGTTGAACTTGTAGCCAAACTTGAGAGAAATATATATAAAAACTGTTCTCCTCGGATTGTATAGAGAATGATATTCTTTAGATTAAACCAGTCTATCTTCATTTTCTTGTTATCTGAATCCACTTTACTTGTTGTTTAACTCATTAAAGCGCAATTTTCTAACCCACTCTCTACAAATTCATTGTATTGGGCTCTTTGGGCCTAAGTTCATTCATCCTTTGGGCTTGGGAGCCAAATTGGGTCCTTAAAAAACCTAAAGTTCCAAACTTTCATATAAAAAAAAATATAGGTCAAGTTATCATTTTCTTTTTTTAATTCTTCGAGTCAACTTTTAACTCTTAAAAAAAAAAGAAAAAAAAAACTTTAATTTGGAAGGTCTAGTTTTCAAAAAGAAACTTTTCGAAAGAGTACTTTTCAATTTTGGGGGGCCAAAATATAAGGATTCTGTATCGTTCTTTCTTTCTTTCCTTTTCTTTTAATTATAAACGGTAGAAATTTATTGCAAAATAAAGTTAATGATAATGATACAAAAGAATAACAATTTTAGGATGCACACCCCAGCTATACAATTTCATAACAATAACCCAACAAACCATTCACACGTTTCTTCAAAAAAAAAAAAAAAAAAAAAAAACCATTCACACAAATAAGGCCACGTTATCACCCTTCATTTTATCCAGTACATGACGTGTTAGCTATCAATTTCTTGGCTCCTTTGGTGATAGCATCAAGTATCTTCCTTTCAATTATATATACTAAGGTTTTTTTTAAGAAATTCTGCCAACAAATAGCTCTGTCACTGTATCATTATTATGATTATTATTGATGTGAAGACTGAAAATTTTAATTATGAAAAGATAAATTCAATACATCTTCAACCAAGGAGGCCATCATACAAGGTGAATCTTCTACTCCAACTGCAAATTTTTTTTTTTTTTTTTTTTTGGTAAGAAGGAACTACAAAAGTAAATAATCCTTTTTCATGTTTATTTATCCAAGCAGGGGCGGAGCTACTTAGCTCCTTGTGGCCGGGGGGGGGGGGGGGGGGGGGGGGGGGGGGGGGGGGGGCCAAAAAAAGACATGGGCCCCTCCAAGAATTAAATCCGGCCCCCCCTCCCCAAATTATTTTCAACCAGTTCAATACAACTTCAAATAAAACAAAAATATTTGTCCACATTCAGCCCAACCGGCCAGCCCAAAATCCTTAATCATACAAAATTATTCTCCTCTAAACTAAAGGCACTTCCAGCCCAGCCTAACCCCAAATCTGAAATCCTTAATCCTAATCAAACAAAACAAACTCTTCAGTCATCACCTCACGCTTCTGCCTAAATTCCTAGTCTTCACGCAGTCACGCCTCTATCCTCTGCTTGACGGCCTCAGTTCATGCTACCTGAATTCCCAATCCTCACATCATGCGGTCATGCCTCTCCGGCTCACCGTGACACTGTAGCTCCACTAGCCACTAACCTGACCTAGCCTTCATCGCTCAACCTCAAATCCTAAAGCCCTCACCTCAATTCCTCAAGGTATTTCATTCAGTCATTCTCATCTTAGTTCTCTCTCTTTTTCTCTAGAACTGAACTAAATACTAAATAGCATAATAGAAATATCAAGTACGTGTATGTGATATTTTTTGCCAGCAAAGCAATTTATATTTATTTGACTTTATCTTTTGTGTTTATTGTTATTGGATTCTTTATTCTTGACCCACTAACTCTATGAATCAACCTTTTTGCTTTTGTGTTGTTTGTCTCTTGAGTGGGTTCGGGTGGGGTGAGGGCCATGAGACTGTGTAAGAATGAATTTTATATGATAATTTATTATATCTCTCTTCCAAGTTAGTTTATCCTCATTTTTTGAATTGATTTTTTTTTTGGGGATTGAAATTAGGTGCCAAATAATGAGCAAATGACAAACAATTAATGTATTTTTTAAGAAAAAGTTGAATGTCATTCAAAACTTAGGTAATCTATAGAAACAAACGTTGACACTTCAATGTCTGATGAGCATCCCTCCAAATGTTCAAGAATTCAATCTAAAGGGATAAACCATGATTTAGGATCACGTAAATAAATATATGAACTCTCTATCAACAAATAAGATGAAATTCGACCTGCTTATCTCATAATAGGTCCATATCAACCTAGAAACATAGAGTATCCATACAAAGGACCGAAAAATTACCATCATAGTTTTCAATTTTCGTGGTTTGAATTACATGAAAATTGGTTGAATTATATTTTAGTATATCTCTACTACAACTCGGCCCCCCACGTAATTATTCCTGGCTACTCCCCTGAATCCAAGCTTCATCACTGTATTTGGTAATTAAGATTGTGATGATTAATTATGCTTGTGTTTAAATTCAAAATTATATATTCTAGTATAAATGATTAAGTATCTATTACAATTGTGTTATATATATATATATATGTAACTATCTATTTTAGGAGTGTCATTTAAAAGAAAGTATGTTGGCCCGTGATTCAAATAAAGGGTTTAAATATGAAATAGAATTTTAATTCAAATTAAATAAATATATTTTAAAATAATGATGTATAAAATTATGAGGTTTTAAAAATTTGTATAATATGATATTATGAGATATCAAAAATTTATGTAACATCATATACAGGGGCAGAACTACTTAATGTGTTGCGGGGGCCATGCCCCCCCCCCCCCCCCCCCAAACTTTTCAATAATTAAAAAATTACGCTTAAATTTAGTTAAAATTTTCAAAAATATATGAATGCCCCCCCCCCCTCCCCCAATTTTCACATAATTCTCATGTAGTATTCTTAAATTGAATAAATTTTATTTTTGTTATTACTTTGACCCCCTCACTCTTAAATTCTAGTTCCACCCCTAACCATATATGAGGTCAATTAAAACTATTTTGATCTTCTGTCAAAAAAAAAAAAAAACTATTTTGATCTTAAATATATTTTATATGATAGATACATAAAATAATAATAATAACTAGTCGCTAACCCGTGCGATACACGAGATAGTTAAATAAAATGACAATTAACCAACATCACGTTAAGGTGAAAGAATTAGTGAGAGACTGATTTGCCCACCAAGAATTTAAAAGAAAAAAAGATTGATGTAATAAAATCTAAGAAATTTAGAAATAGAAAATTGGATTAATAATATGCATATTATAGACATTTTGCTAGTTAGCGTTTAAAAAAAAAATGGATCTGTCATAATTAAATAAAATACAATGGGAATAAATATTTAACTTCTATACTTTTCATTAGTTTAGAAGTGTTGTCTAACGTAGAATGTTATTGGGTTGTAAGAAAGATTTTTATAGAATGTTAATACCATATATATATGCTTATATTGTCAATGTCTCACTGCAAGTACATAGTTACTGAAACCTATAAAGTAATTTACAATTCTTAAATTAATAAAGAAAAATTCCCAAAAGTTATATATATACACACACTCAAAACTGATATAAACTACAAAAATAAAAACAAATCTTATTTAGTCGTATTAATAACAATATAAACAATTCAAAATATGGAACATTATCAAATTTATAACACATAATTCCATTATCTTTTACGTTGAATCCAAACAAATAATTAATTAAAATTAATCCAAACAAATAATTAATCAACCAAAAATCAAAACTTTAATTAAGAAAACAAAAAATCACATGAACCCAAAATAAAAATTCTCAATAAAGAAAAAACATATAAGGTAAAGAATTAAGATCAACCTACTAAAACGCAAATACCAAAAACTCCAAAACTTAAACCTTCCAAATTTTATAGAATCCCCAAATTCTACTTCAAAACCAAACAAAACCCTTCAAATTCAAAAAATTCATATATAATATATCAAATAAAAATTTATCACACCTTGGGTTAGAAGACATAAGTTGCAATTTTGATTTTTCTCCAAAAAATAGAGATGCTTTATCTGCTGTATACAATATAAAATAATTATTAGAAATTTCAACCCAAAAACCAAGCCCACAAAAACACTATCAAAATATAGAGATTAACCCAAATACTTAGAAGAAAATAAATTCTAAACATAACAAAACAATAAGATAGAATGAAAATTTCAGGCACATATGAAAGCAAATAAAAAAGACAAAACCTAAGTTTTTTTTTTTTTTTTTTTAGTTGAGTCTCTCTCCTTCTTATTTTTTTAATTTTAAAGTGAAATTAAGTTTAGGGTTTTGAGATGGTAATTTCTAGGGTTTTAAGGAGAGAATAGAGAGTCCTAACAGAAGTCTAAATAATATAAACAATTCAAAATATGGAATATTATCAAATTTATAACACCTAATTCCATTATCTTTTACGTTGAATCCAAATAAATAACTAATTGAAATTGATCCAAACAAATAATTAATCAACCAAAAATCAAAGCTTTAATAAAATAAAAAAAAATCATATGAACCCAAATAAAAATTCTCAATAAAACAAGAACATATAAAAATTTACCATACCTTGGGCTGGAAGACATAGGTTGCAGTTTTGATTTTTCTCCAAAAAATAGAGATGCTTCATCTGCTATATACAATATAAAATAATTATTAGAATTTCAACCCAAAAACCAAACCCATAAAAACGCTATCAAAATATAGAGATTAACCCAAATACTTATAAGAAAATCAATTCTAAACATAATAAAACAATAAGATAGAATGAAAATTTTAGGCACATATGAAAGCAAATAAAAAAAGACAAAACTTACGTTTTTTTTTTTTTTTTTTTTACGTGAGTCTCTCTCCTTCTTATTTTTTTAATCTTAAAGTGAAATTGAGTTTAGGGTTTTGAGATGGTAATTGTTAGGGTTTTAAGGAGAGAAGAGATTTTGGTATTTTTATGCAAAAAACGTTATTTTAGGTCTAGGTGATTTATTTCCTTGTTTTTAGGCTCTTTTAATGTTTTTTTAGGTCAAATTTGGTTTATATTATGGTTAGGTATTAATTAGGGCTTATTTTAGAATATATTTTCTTGTCTATCAAGTTTTATGGAGTCCTTAAATAGGCCTCCAAGTTTGTATACGTTTTTCAATATTATTGTTATAAGATATAAAACTTAAAATAAAAAGAATCAAAAATAAAAAGAAAAAGAAAATTGTGATGATGTGGAAAATTGTGAGAGTTTCAAAAATTTCGGTTTTATATATATATATATATATAGATAATAATAATAATAATAATAATAATAAATAAATAAATAAATTACGCAAATGGTGATGTATTTTTTTTAGTAAATCAAATAGTGATATGTCAATAGTTATATTTGATAATAAGCTGTGAATATAATCATGTTACCAAAAAGAACGGTTCTAGAACCAAAAATTATTTCACATTGTTTTGTCACAATACTTATATATAGTCATATAGATACACACTCTGTCACGATGTAATTGTGTCAAATAAGTTTCCTAATTTTCTATGGCACTAAATTTTCTCTGCCGTATATAAGTCAAAAGTACACACCAGCAATGATGTTCCGGTTGCGTGCGCCTCCTCCTTAGCCGGCGAAGAAGAAAATAAAAATATTCAAAGCGTAACGAAGTTAGTTGTACGGCCCACAATTCCGATATTCAGTTATGCTGATGCTCTACGTACAAAACGTAGTACAACAACAAGTTTCACACCACACCACTTTTAAGTTGTAAGCTTGTAGTCCAAGTTTCCTCCCCTAAATTCCGGTTTCCACGTCGCTTCGTATTAATGCGAGTAAAACTTGCACACAACTTTTTTTTATCTTAATTTTTGTTACTATTTGTTCACGTGACAAATTGTAACTCACTTAACTACTCATGAGTAGTGCAATTATAAACTCACCGCTTTTAATTTATCATTTACAACTTGTCACATGGACAAATTATAACAAAAATTGTGATAAAAACTATAGTCCTAACATTTCTGTTTATCTATTAATACCGCGGTCCCTCTCCTCCACTACAAGCAGCGTACGCGTCATCGCTTATGGCGAAAAATGCTCTCTTTCTCTCTCACCTGTCTATTTGTTTTTGACAATTTCCACAACAGAATTCGCTGATGACGGCTTCGCTTGCGTCACTCGTTAATTGCTTCCCAAGTACATCCATATTTAAAGACCAACGCACAGCGCGTAATTTCCGTATTGTCTCATTTCCTCTCTCTCTCTAAAAAAACACATTTCCAGATCTCTCTCTCGCTCTCGCTCTTTGTGTTTGTGTTTTGTTCTTCATTCACACACTAAAAAAAAAAAAAAACATTACTAATTTTATAACCTGGGTTGTTTATCGAAATGGGTGCTTGCTTCTCTTCAGTTAAGTCTCAGCCATCTCAGCCATCTGCTAAGGTAATCTCCACCAACGGTATTCTTCGCGAGTATCCTGTCCCTATAAACGTCTCTCAACTTCTTGAATCCGAGGATTGTTTGTGTTCATCGTACTTCGTTTGCAATTCCGACCGTTTGTATTACGAAGATTTCATTCCTGTCTTGGATTTGAATGTCGAACTTGAGGCCGACCAGATCTACTTTGTTCTTCCTGTGTCTAAGCTTCAACAACGTTTGACTGCTTCTGATATGGCCGCCTTGGCTGTTAAAGCCAGCGTGGCTATACAAAACGCATCGACCAAGGACGGTTATCGCCGCAAAAAGGCTCGCATATCTCCGGTTCTTTTGGTTAATCGATCGGCTTCTTCTGAAAATTATAGCAAGATTAATGATGGGTTTGAGTATAATAGTAATATGAACAAGCCCCATGTTGTTGATGCCAAGACTGTGGGTGTAGCTGGTGCTGGTAAATTATCTCGAGCTCGGTCAGTCAGAAAGTTGCAGAGATTTACTTCTAAAAGGGCTAAGTTGGCTGTTCGATCGTTTAGACTCAGATTGAGCACAATTCATGAAGGCACAGATGTCTAGAATTTTTTTTTTTTTTTTTTTTAGACTGTCCTGTATGTAACACACTCTCCCTGTAAACAGGACCAGAGGTCGGATTGTGAGTGTGATTTTTGTAATTGTGTTTAAGGTTTGATTATTCATCTCGGAGATATTTAGTATTCAAATATGTCTCCTCAATGTAATTATTGAATTATTCAAATCTGAGTTTTCCTTTTGTAAATTTTCTTAACTTCTCAGCTGTTCTTTTTCTCTCTCTTTTTTTTTTTTTTTTTTTTTAATCATTATTATTCGCTGTACAATTAATACTTTGAACAATTTTTTCCCTTTTATTATTAATTTTGAAGAAAATAAGTTGTCTTCTAGTTTTTTAGATATGGTTCAGTACGTTGTATCCCGGTATTGATTGAGAAATGAGAAAACAAGCGAGCGCGTGTGGAAGCGCGGACTTTTATAGATTGTGCCAAATGTGAATCAATCTCAAACACTCCAAATTCCTGGAAATCGGAAAAGCATACAGATTTAGACTGTGAAAGCTATTTCACACGTATTGCTCTTCTAGAAAAACCGAAACAATGCATTACAACAAATATCACAACATTTTTTACTATAATTGAATTGAAGTGATAAGTTTTTACTAATTATCATTTTATAATTGAATTGAAGTGATAAGTTGGTCAATTATTTATAATTTGTACTTGTTATAAATGGGTCCATTTAATAGGTGCATTTTATTTATTGAAAAGAATTTTATTGTTAATAGATTATTTTAAGAAAATTTTAGTACTATTTTTATGAAAAAAAATAACAAAATTGTCAAAAAAATTAGTCTCCTTTTTATTTTTTCATACATTTTTTTTCAACAATTAATAATTTGTTATGTGATACGCGCCAACAATTGTGAAAATTTTTTATTACCACTATAGACTTTTTCATAAAACCGATCAAATTTGGTATTCCTTCTCATTTGGCAATTGGCTCGTCTCCTTTCTTGTATTGGGGCATACAGTTCATGTGTTCTGCAATCAAAGTCAAGAGTTGTTAAAAAAATTAGTCCCATTTTTATTTTTCCATACATTTTTTCTTTTTCAACTATTAATAATTTGTCACATGATATGCGTCAACAATTATGAAATTTTTTTGTTACAACTATTAACTTTTTCATAAAACCGATCAAATTTGGCAATCCTTCTCATTTGGCAATTGGCTCGTCTCCTTTCCTGAATTGGGCCATACAATTCATGTGTTCTGCAATCAAAGTTAGGAGTTGCAAATTGCAATTCCTTTGTTGACCATTTCCTCCTATCATTAGAGATATTATCTGTTTAGTCCAACAAAAATATAAAAGTTTAACAAATATAGTTAATAGCTAAATATTATTTTTGACTAATTGAATCAGACTCCCAAAAGGTTAAGAGTTGCAAATCCCTTCGTTGACTCTATCCCCCTATCATTGGAGCAATTATCTTAGGCCAATCAAAAAAATAGTAATAATTTAGCAAAGGTATCTCAAAATTATGTGACTAATTAAAACAAGACTTAGCCTAAAAGGCTTGTTATTTTAATCTTGTTTGATGTTTTCTTATCAATTTATATTCTCCTTAACGAGAAATGACCAAATGCATCTGTTTCAATATATAACGGGTGTCCCGTGACCTCTTTATTATAAGGTTTACTACATATTGCCTCCACTAGACAAGTTTTGACTTCCTTTTTTAAAGTGAGATTGGCATTTATTTAGTTATAGCTAGTTGCAATTTAATTAGTCGCTGCGTTGTGGTGGATTGCTTGGACCGTCATTTTTACATGTCCAAGTATATAATATTGGAATGGGAGTGTGATAAAAAGTGTATATAATTAAAGAATGAACACACATGTATCTTAAGGATTCTTCAAATTGACATACTAGATTACACGTGGTGTGACATTGTGCGTACGATTTACTTAGTCAAGCATGTCAAATTGTCACCATGGAACGGGCCACACAAGAAGATGATAACAGTACACTCTCGTACAGCTATGTGAAAGAGATAAGCATTTAAGATACACGTGATTCTACCTAGCCTATAACAAAATCAATGTCATTCCTTACTTGAGAAATGTTCGGGAGTATTTGGTAGAGTAGTTTGAGATGAGATTTTTGTAATTTTTTTAAATACGTTTGAGTGAAAAAATGTGTGAAAATATGTGTAATGTTGTTTAAAATATAAAAATATGAGTTTAAGAGAAGAAAACAAACAGGCCCGAAGCTTTTATGCTCTCTTAGAAATCAACGCTTTCACATGAACATGAAACAAGCATGTTTTCAAAACAAGAAATGTTATATAGAGACAGATGTCAAGTTGGGTTAGCGCGTTGGATTTGTGCCGTGTCGAGATAAGAGGATTTGACTAAATGACTCAACTCAAATTCAACTCATTTAATAATCGTGTTATGATCTTTCAATCATAACTCGACCTGTTAATAAGGTAGGTTGATCTGACCCAACCTACTTGACACGCTTAATAAACGAATCATGTTGGGTTGACACAAATATAACACAACTCATTTCAACTTGCATAATATTAAATATAACGTCTATCTAGAATTTTTTTTTTTTTTTTTTTTTACATCCTAATAGTAGTACATACACTTCAAGTCTTCAACCTATATTCAAAATAATATAGTTTAACAAAAATATAATATCTATCTAGAAATAAATTCTTTACACCCCAAAAGAAATGCATACACTTCAACCCAAATTCAAAATAACATAGTTCAACAAAAATATAATATCCTCAAGGTTTGTAAAGTTTCAATTTCCAATTATATCTATTATAAATTTTTGTAATTACTCACTTTTCTTTCTAAATTTAAAATATAGGTTGGATATGAAAGGTATTTGACAAATATAAAATAAAATGAATATTTATTTGTTATACTAGTTAAACAGGTTGTGTTATATGGGTCATTTCGAGTTGACTCAAATAAATTGGCATGTCAAACATGTTTATTGCAGGTTACACGAGTTGACCCGCTAATGACACGTTTCTTATCGTATCACTTTCGGGTTGACCCTTTTATGACCCAAACCTGCTAAGACCCAACTCTAACCCGTAAAAAACCCATGTTGGGTTTGTGTCATGTTAGCAAGTTGAGTCGAACATTGACACTCCTAATATAGACACACTTTCACAAATTTCAATAGTTAGATTATTATAAGGTGGGTAAAAAGATAATTTTAGTAGTGAGTTTAAATTATAACCAATAATAACTTACTATTTATTATTTGTTGTGAAAGTTTATGAGCATAAAACTTCTCTTCCAAAATTATAGTAAATGAGAGTGTATATATTGTTAGTGCAAACACAATAATAATGGAAATAATACAAAGAGAAACTGAATAATACTTCTGAATATTATTAATTTAAAAAGAAAAATTACACAACACTATTTGGACTGAGGCGCGGCACTCGCTCTTTTTAAGGAGATTCAAGCCCTTGGTTAACTAAACTTTCTAACCGATGCTGACTTGTCTCCCCTAGGATACAATAGCCCAACAAGTGTCGTATGGCTAGAACAACCTCTGCACAAAGTGTTCAAGCCCAAAACTCTACCAAAAAGAACACCCTTCCTTGCCAAGAACCTCTCTATTTTTTTAGTGTATATTACAGTCACTTGGATTAGATCTGAATGAGTCTATTTATAGGCTCAATAGGCCTCATGAAATTACTACCCAAATTAATATGATTAATTAGATCCATTATTTTGATGTAATGGGTGTTACAAGATTAATTGCTGAATATTAATCTGATGGGCTAATGAAAAGGCCCAAACGGATATGATAATTATTCTGAATGAGCTGTCAAGTAGGAGGATCCAAGAGGCTGATCCATGTCCATTTTTTATACCTCCACCCTTCACCTCCTCCTTGCGCACGTATCTAACCTAATATCTGATTCAATTCATATTAGCCCATTAATCAACACAATTAAAAGGAATAAAATAGTCTATCTCATTTTCAATGTAGGATTAAACATTTTTACTAATTCCCCATCTTTCATGTTCACTCCCACATCTTTACATTTATATTGTAATATTTATTCATTTTAATTAATTAATATTCAAATGCTCCAACATATATATAGACAAAGTTTAGTTACAAAATTGGTTGTAGTCTAAGGTTACAGTCTTGCTCATTATTTTTTTATTAGAAGTGAATTTTGACAAATCTATCATTAGATTACATCTTCTTCTTCTATTCTTCTTACTTACAAAATTTTTAGAAAATTAAAGATCAATAGCTATGTCATCAATAAATTGTTTAAATTGCAAGTTTTTGTAGTTTAAAATTATGTATTAAGTATAAGCTTATAGATTATATAGTAAATAATATCTAATTGACACAAAATTTAACATATGTATTAAAAGTGTAAAAAATATGCAATTCAATTGTTAGATTTTCAAAATATGTAGTAATGTTTATTTTATTGAATAAGGTTGTGGTCTTAGACTACAACTAATTTTGTAACTTGAATTTTACTTTTATATATATTGATGGGATAACAAAAAAGACCATCTCCTGTTCATCTAGAGGGATCGTCCAGAAGCACCATCTGGCCAAATGATCAACTGGCAATCTGGATAAAAGAATCGTCCATGTGCAAAGCACATGGACGACCACACAACTTAACAAAGGGTTATCCATGGGCAAAGTGCATGGACGACCACATAACATCAACTTGTGTACGAAGGGTCGTCCATGGGCAAAGCGCATGGACGACTACGTAACACTTGGGAATTTTTCATGTTAATTATTTCACATATGTGAAAGATTCAGAACCACAATACCTTGGAGCGGTTAACCAACCCATGATCATCGCCACCTACTTCTCCTAAGTGTTTAACTTCCATTAGCGGTTACAACTTATATAGCCGTAGAAGAAGTTATATCCGGAATCGCTAGTCTCCACGAATCTTGGGGAAGTTATTAAACAAATAACCGTTCCAAGGTTCTTTATATAAAGACCGGTCCGAATCGAACAAAGGTATGAGATTCTGAGATTTTTACTCCCAAAAAGTTGGAATTTCATTCTTGTGAAGGAACTAACTTAGCCATCGGAAGGTATTTGGCTGGTCCTCCCCGGTCATCCTTGATAGTGTTTTCATCTTAGCAGGCCTTTGTTGTCAGCCGTTAGCCCACCGAAACCAGAGCGTTCAACCTACTGATTCCGTACAAGATCATATATATATATATATATATAAAATAAAAGGTAAGCTAGGAAATTGATTTATTGACTTCTAAAAAAGATGAATATGATAAGAAATAAAAGAATAAGAAATTAAATTTAAAAAAATGTACCACCAATCAAGAATAAGAGATATAAGAATATTTAAAATTAAGTTTGCTTATAGGCTCTTTCATAATGTGTGTTTTTATTTTAATCAAAGTTTTTCCTTTAGACATCTTCAACGTTTATGCATTTGTGTATTCATTAAGTCCCAAAAGTAATTGTGGATTCCAGTTAACTCAACTGGTAAAGTCTTTGATGGTTGTATAAAAGATCTGGGGTTTAATCTCCGCCTACACTAAAAAATGATTGTTGTCTTAATCTGATGATAAAGAATATGAACTACACTTGATCTTAGCCAAAAGGCTGAGAAAGGTATCCTAACGCAGAGTTTCTCACAGAGATCATTGGCCACTCACAAGCAGCACTCCTCATGGAAAATGCTCCCATCACAAGTCTTTTGCAAAATTTAATAAATACTATTTTAAAAAAATTGATGATCCAATGTTTTTTAATTGCCTTTCTAATTGTTTTCCAGTAACATTTGGCATTAACTTGTTTTTTATTATTCTCAAAAAAAAAATTTAAAACTTGTTTTAAAAGTATGAAATTTAATAATATATAAAGTGTTGGTACAAATTCTTATGCGGTACATTTAGTGTCTCTAATTAAATTCAAACGCATGATTGCAATGATTAATGAAAAAAAAAAAAAAGCAATTTTAACTTTTTTTTTTAAGACAACTAAAAATCAAAGTAGCTATATAGTTGAATTTAATTTAATAACCGTTAGCATATTAGAGCATTCACATCAGTCCATATATAATAATAAAAATATGTAGAATTTACACAGTTTTGCCTAAAAATGACCCACATCAGTCTATGTATAGTTGTGTAAATTTACAAGTTTGCTACATCAGTCTATGTATAATTGTAAATTTACATTGATACTATTCCTTTTGTATTTATTCTTAATTTTTTTTTACGTATCTCGAGGATGAAAGAAGATAGTGAATGATGGTTGTTGTGTGTAAAGAAATAAAAGCAATTTTAAAAATTAAGAAAAATTGATATTTTAATAAAATATAGTATAAAATAGATAATTTGATGTAAGGTGTTTTGAAAAATGAATATATAAATAAAAAAATAAAAAATAAAAAGGTTCTTATACTAAAATATATAAGAATTTTTGTACCAACGTGTGAATGTTAAAAGTCATTGTATCTAAATTTTACCTTTTAATAATTGATCTCATTTCTAGATGAAAAGGCTTTCCACAACATTATTTTGATTCTGAAAATTGAAATACATTGATTCAAAGTCTAGAAAATTTCATCCGATTGGAATTCTTATATTTTATGGGCCTGTAGACCCAAAGAACCGTACTGGACTTTGGTTTGACATGAGACGAACCAATTTTTCTTCTGGTCTGAACATTTGGGATCTGAAATAAGTCAAATAACAACCACCCTCTGGGTGGTCCTTGTTTTGAAAAAACCATAAATTTTTGTCCACCAAATCTAGGCCCGAAATCAGTATTGGGATTTGGGAGGCCTGGACTAATTAACTGTACCATAAAATAATTTTGGTAGTCAAATTCAGTCGCCACTGCACCATTAATGAAATTTTCTGTGTTTGGTGATTAGGATAAACGAAAAAATCCAAAACCCACGTAATTTTTTATAACTTTTTGTCACAATTATGACATAGTAAAGTATGATTGGTAAAGAAAAATTGTAAGTTGATGTGTACTACTCATAATCTGTCACGTCAAAATTGTAGTAAAAAAGTTGTGAAATAATTTGTGGTCCTGAAATTACTCAAAATAAATGGGTCTAATTTAGCGTAGTGTCCAAGGATTTGGATCTGGTGCAAATAAATGCAATTACCACTTGGATGTGAGATGAAAAAGTTAACACAATAAAAAAAAGTAAAAATATAAAAGATTAATTTTATTTTGGGCAAAATTTGGCTACAAAATCAATTATAATTTAAGACTATAACCTTACTCAATAAAATAAACATTACTATATATTTTGAAAATCTAACCGTTGAATTGTATGTTTTTTATACTCTTAATACACATGTCAAATTTTGTGTCAATCGGATATAATTTACTATATAATTTATAAACTTATATTTTATGTACAATTTTAAACTACAAAAACTTACAATTTAAATAATTTATTAATGATATAGCTATTGATTTTTAATTTTCTTGAAATTTTTCAAGCATGGAGGATATAAGAATAAAATGTAATCCAATAGTGGATTTGTCAAAATTCATCTCTAATAAAAAGATATTGAGTAAAGTTGGCTACAACTAATTTTGTAGCAAAATGCTACAATCAATTTTGTAATTAAACTTTATCCTTTTATTTTTACTATGTTAACTTTTAAATCTCACATTCAAGTAGTAATAATTGTATGGTGCAATAACTAGATGGGATCCAAATCCAGTATCCAAATTAATTAGCTCCATATGTTTCTTATTGGTGTCAACATCATTTGAGTAAAAGTCTAGTTTTCAAACAATGAATCCAGATACTTTTAATAGGGAAGATAATGATAATATCACTAAAACATAATAATCTTATTGAAAAAAAAAAAAGAAACTACAATAGTCTTTAACAGTTTAACTCTGTCTCACTTCTTAAGAGAATATATTGTCATTCACATAATGATGGTAAGTCATGATAATGATAACACTGGTATTTTCAAAACATCAAAGAATTGTATTGAAATTTAAAACAATTGTTAATTCAAGAACAAAATTAGAATTTAACTTATTATTTGGGAGCTAAAATCGTATTTTGAGCAATAACTTATGAACAAAAATTTTGTCAAACCCGGTTTAAAATAATTTTCTCCACATATGATACCTCATGTGTATTTTAATCACATAACTTTTGTTAAATCATTTAAACAAGTTTTATGACTATTAAATGCATTATATGACTAAAATCACAAATCCAATCATCACATAATGAATTTAAGGAATTTTCAATTAAATGAGTTTAGAAAAAAATTTATCCATGACCTTTTATCATGAAAAAACCCAAAACTTCATTTTTACCAACCATAAAGATTTGAAACAAATCTTTTGTTCCACTTTAGGTTATACATTTTATACTCCACCATTCACAACTAATCATGTGTTCTTTCTTTCTTTCATTACAAAATATTTTGAGAGTGAAATGAAAAAAAAAAAAAAAAAATCAAATACATTAAAAACTATGAATATCCCTTGATGAGAACAAAGAGTTTTATAGGTTAAAAAATAAGTGACTTTCCTAGAACAAATTGCAAATTGACTCAATTTATTTTAGCACCTGAGAATGTTTTCCATGATTTGCATTATTAGGAGTGAATTTGATAGTAAATAAGAGTAAGAATCCGGTTAATGGATGCCCTTAAGTTATTTGTTAATGAATTATTTTAAGAAAGTTTTGATGTAACTTTTATGAGAAATATCAAAAAATTAATTATTTTTTTTCCTTTTCCTTAAAAAGTTTATACAAGTATTTTCTAAACAAATACTCTTAGAGTATTTGCAGCAGGCTCAACAAAGAGCTTGCTTAGCCAAAATTTTCCAAATTTCTTTTAAAACACCCATGCATCAGCCTTAACAAAACTTAAAGCCAAAGTAGTTTTTGAACAGTGGCTAGATACATGGGGAGTTTTTGAGTCTGATGCAATAAGCTGTAAATAAGTAGATTAATTAAAGTAACAAAAGTGGATTTTTTAGAAGTCAAAATAGCTATAAAAAAAAACCTATTGAAGCAGATGCTAATGTTTATATGTTTCAAGGTGTTCATAGTAGTCAGACGTAAAGTTTCAATCAATCTATATCTTTGGAGCTTTCAATCTTTTACATCTTTTAGCCATATACACTGGACGCCCACAGTACACATAACCCCACAGGTTTGCCACTAACTCGAACTTAATACGTGATATGTTTGTGAAGACTCCCACTTTCACAGCAGTAACTATTCTTGTTCCCTCATCATTGGCTGTATCAAAAAAGTACGTGTATCACTCTCAACATTACTATAATACCTAATTAAACGTTTTTCTGTGCGTGTGAGAGACGTTGTCATGACACCTTGCTCTCTTGTAGGCCATCCCATATTCGCTATCCACGTGCAACCACTCGCAATTGTCAATTTTGGTTTTATTGATTAATCCTTTCTTTACGAGACAAACAACAAAATAACCAGTCATATTATGCTTTGCCCTGTTAAACATAGTGATCAAACCATGTTTGATTTAGACATAATAGTTATGTAATTCATAATGGGGAACGTGTTTTCTCAAATGTGATTGATCCATCGGAAATTAATACCGTCCATTAGTATCAGTTTTGGTGGGTTTATGTCCTTTCTAGTCTCCTATTGTCCAGTCATCTTTAATTTTTAACAGCTCTTATTTTGTCAATTCAACTTAAACCAAATTTGTGGTCTTTGTTTATTAAAAATAAATAAAAAATATTTGTGGTCTTTCATTAACCATGTCATTCTCACTTACAAGAGTATTTTGGGTGTTTTTCACATTTTAATAAAGCTTGTAACGATGGATCCTTCTTGACTTGCATTATTTAACATAAACCAGAAAAGCCTAAGACCAATCGCCTATAATTGTCATAACCGCTAGGTAATTGCATCAAAACCTCTTTTTCTATGAATCAACCTGTGAGCATATGTTTCTTAGGCCTATCTATTTGCAGCATTAAAACTATGAAGTATGAACTAAAGATATATGACAAGAATTTTCTTGGATCAGTGTTATCAACTTTGAGAAGCTTGTGATTTCTGCATATTTCAGTTTCAGTAATGTAAATGATCAACTAGTTCTATTTGTCAAGATTGATTAGAATTTTAGTAGGAGACAGAGATAAGTGAAGAAGTTAGGATCAATTTGCCTAGAATGCAGTTGCATTCATTGTTAAAGTATTAAAATTGTATGGGAAAAGCTGAAGGAGTTTCTTGAGTTGAATTCCATGATGACAGTTCTTCCAATTTCAAAAAGTTAAGAAATGCTGACGTGGGTTGATGAAGACATTAAGCAATAATAGCATTTACTCAATAATACTGTAAATAAGATATTGGATTGACTTGTCATAATTCAAGAAAAATGCCTATTTATTCAAAGAATTCTGATGATGCACAAAAATCATCAATGAGTTAATAGTCCACGAGCGTTCTAATGGGGTGCTTGAGAAACAAGAAAACCAAGAAACTAACAGAAAGTACCAGTGGGGTGCCGACCAAAAACCCTCCAAATGTTAAGTAAATGAAAGAATAATCACCAAGAACTCAATAGTATGAGAGTTAGGGATTTTCTATGCACCTTAGAGAGAAGGAGGTCTGGTGCTTATATAGTGGTGTAGGGCCTGATCCGAATCCCTTATATGAAGGGCTTTTCCTTATGGGGAAGATCTTGGAGTTAAGGTTCCCCGATCTTAGGGCTCTTCTTACCATATAAAGAAGATAAAAACGTGTAGTAGGGTCTTTGGGCATGGGGTGCAAGTTATTTTCCATGTAGAGACTCATGAGTGAAGAACAAGCAAAGATTGGTGGGACCTACCATCTTCAACCATCAGCTTGGTCATTCGTTCGTCGGTATGAATATCTGTACATCGGCATGGTCACCCCGTCTGCTGCCATGTGAGTGAACATTACACAAGGGTCTTATGGGGCCCAACGTACTCCTTACTCCTCCATCGGCAAATGTAGTCCTTCGTCAGACGGTCTTTAAGCATGAGCCAACCATTGGTTTGACTAGGTGACACCTGGTAGGACCGCTTAGGAGGTGGACAGTTGCTACCTGAAGAACCGTGAGCAATGTTCGTTTGTCCCAACAGATGAGGAAGGTTTTACCGGACGAAAATTCCCTTATCAAATTCAATCAATACAATCCACACAATTTTGTGTATTTCGATTTCACTCACTTAAATTCCCTGTGTCCTATTAAAGTTTGAGTTGCAATACCATGCCCTCGAGTTATGTAGTATTATTAGGTTAACTCAGATACTATTTGTCACGACATAGGAAAGTTTTAGTGATATCTTCACCATAACACCAAAGGATTAATCACAAATAGAGTCCATCATAATCTGTTATATAACTCACAATGTACTCAATTAATTAGTAAACGTTACATGCATTTGTATGAAGGTTTTGATGGTAAAAATTTTTGTGAGAGTATCTACTGAGTTCTATATAGGGCATGTATTAAGTTAATATGAGTTATATAAATGATCACAAGAAGCTCTAAGTGTAACTAGTACTTTTTAGGAGTAGCATATATGTGGCTAATATATATTTGACTCAAATTGTGACATGACCCAAACATAGTGTAACTTATGTTTGCAATTTATGCTAACCTTTCATTAGATGGGGCAGAGGCAGCTCAACTCACTACAAAAAAGTTGCCTATAGTGGCGTTTATTTTAGTGGCATTCATAAAAACGCCACTTTAGGTACCCTATAATGGCGTTTTCTACAAACGCTGCTATAGGCTTATCTATAGTCGTGTTCTGAGGGTTCTATAGTAGCGTTTGCAATGGCCTATAGCAACGTTTTAAAAACTACTATAGGTCCTAAGTCTTACAAGGGCCTATAGTGGCGTTTTAAAATGCCACTATAGACCCATTTTTTTAAAATAAATAAATTCCAAAGCTAAAAATAATTGTTGTTGTAATTAAATTGATGACCTATGGTGGCGATTATAAACACCGCTATAGCCCAAAGGGACCTATAATATAATATATTATATCTCTGTCTTATAATATTACACACACAAAAATAAATAAATAAATAAGGTCTCTCACTTACGAAAAAGAAAAAAAAAAAAAAAAAAAAAAGAAATGTTTTATTAGTAGATAGAATGTCTTATCTATTTGTCTTACAATGTAAAAATTTTAATTAAGGACCAAAAAATTAATAAGTAAAAATAATTTTTTAGATAGTGTACAATCTTTTTAAATGTTCAACATTTTATTAATATATTTTACTATGTTTGATGTAGTTTAAGAATGTAAAAATTTTCAATTTTCCAAATATTTTACTCTTATTTTTATCTTTATCAAAATTAAAAATAGAATTAATAGTTTTCAAGACAAATTTATTACTGAAATCCATTGTTCAATAACCAAAATCTAACATTGCCAAGAGAAACAATGACCATCTAAAATGTGATATTTATTCTGATACTAATTGTTTAGATATTTTTAGAATTCAAAGTTTTAAAATACATTTTATAAATATATGAAAATAGCTAGTCCAATTAATGTATTAAATTAGTATATAAAAAAGTTATATTTTTAATATTAAAAAAAATTCATGCATCGCTTATAAAATACTAAGTAATAATACATTTTACATTTGTGTCTAACCCAAAAACAAGTTGAGTCGGCCTTAGACTAGGCCATACTTTTGCAAACTGTGAATTTGAATGAGGTTTGAAACGAATATGTTTGAAACTAAATTGAGTTATTCAATGGAAACGACACCGTTTAGAATTTACAGGTTTTTAGAACTTTTTATTTTATATTTAAAATACTCTATGCATATGAAAATTTTCATAGAAATGTGGTCATAGTGTGCATGAAAGGCATTTAACATGCCAATAACAAGGTTAATATTTCATGATTTTTGCATGATCATAGTGGTATTAGTACAAAGAAACCATCGAGGCAAAAGTTGTTTAAAAAAAAAAAAATCAAATTGATGGTTTTGTAAAGAAGTATTCAGCGAGTACCACCATTAGGATATGTGAAGAA
The DNA here is from genome assembly GCA_023621385.1 of Quercus gilva. Taxonomy (NCBI): domain Eukaryota; kingdom Viridiplantae; phylum Streptophyta; class Magnoliopsida; order Fagales; family Fagaceae; genus Quercus; species Quercus gilva. Next base: position 17,599,852 of record CM042474.1, read on the forward strand.
ACTAATAATTTTTCATGAAATGCTTCACTTTAAATTGTTCCATTAGGCTACAAAATGTGTTGGGCCTACATTAGAAGTTGTGCATTCCATATTCGCTCAAATTCTTTATTTACCTTATACATCTCACGGGCAATCCAATGAGACCTACTAGAAGGCATCACTAGTCGTCACTACAACAAACAAGACCTATAATGACAAAAAATTTCATCATGAAATGTCCTTATTTCGTCACTTAAGACAGATGGTGACGAAACATCATTCATCACATAATCTCGGTCACTGAATGTCCTGGTGATAAAAAATTTCATCACTAACATATCTAATTTTTTTAATAAAAAATAAAAATAAAAAAAATGATAGGCAACAAAATTTTTTCCGTCACCTAATCTTTTCTTCACTAAACATTATATTTAGAGACGAAATAAATTCATCAACAATGATTTTTAATTTATATATATATTTTTTTCGATATTAGGTGACAAAATATTTCGTCACTGATTGTTTTTTTTTTCTTTTTAATTTTAAATTTCAATAGATTAGACTATAAATTATTTCATCACAATTTCTACTTATATTCAATTATTCATAGTTCAACATATTAGTGACAAAAATTTTCATCACTATTTTTTAAAATTTATTAATGTTCTTTACATTAACTTGCCACTACATTACACTAACCTATTCATTTCCAACCAGGGGCATAGCTAGGATTTTTCACTTGGGAGGGCCAAATCATGTATTTATAGGTTAGTCATAACTCATAACTAATAACCATATTTTATTATTGAAATATAACTATAACTATGATGATAATGTGAGGAAAAAATATATATATATATATATATATATAACTACGAGGAAAAGAAATTGGTGATATGAGACAAAGATCAAATTTTGTGAAAAAAAATGAAGATTGTGGTGATAATGATGAGAGAAATAAATAAATTAAATTTGAAGACCAAGAATTAAAAAGAAAAACACACCTATTCAAGCAACGCACATTGCATTTCACAATTGTAAACAATTTGTATTCTTAGAAAAAATAAAAAGAAAGGCACCTGGAGGCTAGGGATTTATTTGGTTTTGGTAAAAGTGTGTGTTTTGTTTGGGTGTACACTTGAGAAACTAACTAAATATTGGAATTTTAGATAGCTAAATGCAGTTATTGCGAGATTTTAAAGAGAAAAAACAAAAAAACTAACACTGAAATTTGTGACATTTTTTAAGGAAAGTCATAAGTTTTCATTATTCAAAAACAAAGCAAAACAACAATAAAAAATGAGCATGAACTATGAAGATGATGAACATCCATAGCTAATTGGAACTCTAAAACCAAGGACTATCTTCTATCTAATAGTTTAGAAAACTTCAGTTTTTTTGGCATGTAATGCAAGTAGGTGGACCGCTTGGTTATCTTCTCTTTTAGTATGATATGATTTAAACTAAGTTAAGAGTAATTTTGTCTCTGTAAAAATATTTGGATGGGCCAATCATTACATTTTGTAGGGGCCCGATTTATTTTTATACAATACTACAAGAGGGTTTCAAAAATTTTGGGGGGGCCATCCATCTGTCCCTGTTTCCAACCACATCCATAAACAAATCTTCCATTCATTTCCAATCACATCCATAAACAAAATCATCCACACAATCTAAAAAGTAAATAAATAACCATTATAATGTAAAACCATTGAAGTAAGTTGTTCACAAAGCAATTATAACAATATATAGATGAAATATGTCTTCCATACATTACAAAAATGAAATTGAGTTCAAGTAGCGCCACAAGTAGAAAGAAATATACACCAATACCGTCGAGTAAAAACATTAATTATGTTAGTAATACAAGAAACACTTTTAGCAATGCGTTAAAAGTATTATGTCACCATTGCATTTAAATCACCACAACTCAAAAAAGCTAAATTGTATAAAGCAAAGATATATTTTCAAGTATTATGTAATAAAAACTTACATCTAACTCTCTAATAGTGAGTCCTATTAGTGTGCCTAAGTTTGTACATGTTATATTGGACCTGAAGGTGGTGTTGGTGTAGCTCACCTATGGCCCCTAGAGACCAAAGTCTCATTCCAACCCCAAATCGCCCCCCCCCCCCCCCCCCCCCCCCACCCCTCCCTTCTAAAAAAAGCTAACTTTGCATTGTTTATTCTTATGAATTGCTTCAATAAGCTTACAAGTTTCATATGTATTTAGATAAGTGTCACAGAAAGTTTCATTAATATATGTTACACATCATAATAATAAAATTTCTCATCAAACTAACCATCAATAGTTTCAAAGATTTCAAGCATGCTCCAACAATTTGATACACTAATGGCATCCAAAAAATAAATAAATTAAAGCTTAGGAAACTTTAGACTCTAGCACCATCAAGCTAATTAGTTTGAGAAAATTGAAGCATAAACAAGAAATGTGAAACTTACATTCTTCACATGTCTCTCTAAAGAAGATCAAGTGTTATATTTGTTATTTGTTCATCTTAGAGCACTAGCATTGGGGGTGCAAAAAGCTCCCAATTGTCAAGCACAACTTGTTTACATTATTTAATGTTGTAGTTTATATTATTTTAATAAGTTGTATGAAAAAAAAAAAACTAGATGTTGGTTGAGTTGTAAAATGAGATGATAAAATAGATAATTTAAGTTTTTAGGGTATAAAATAGAAACTCTTTTGCATCCCTAGATTCTAGTATTTTACATTCCTCAATAAATTTTTATTTGATTAATATTTTAAAATTTTACTTTTGAATCACAAGTTCTTATTCTCCTTAACACGTATGAAAAATCTTATGTTAATCGGATATTATTTATTATTATTCGATCTATAAACTTATATTTTATGTATAATTTTAAAATACAAACATATATATTATAGATGAAATAGCTATTGATCTCTAAATATATTAAAATTTCATAAATACAAATGGTGTAAGTGAAAAAATATAACCCAAGATGGAGTTTTTAAAATACACGCCTAATATAAAATAAAATAAAAATAAAAAAAATGAATAGTGCAATATTTTCAAAAGTAACCACACACAATTACCTAATAAGATTAAAGAGAAAATTTACATCTTAGAATAATTTATGCCTTTTAGACAACGCGGATTACATTTATTTAGGTATCCTTTCAAGTTTCAATTAAAAATGTCATCCATACTGAGAATCGGCCTCCATCCAGTACACACACACACACACATATATATATATATAAATAATATGTGAAAAAAAAAAATCAGTCTATGAAAACATGTCATCCGTTCAAATTGCTAACAAAAAAGAAATGTTATACAAAGTCGCCCTTGTACCATGGGGGGAATAGTAATATTAACATATATTTCCTCCGTCCTCCACTAATAATAGGACATTAGCACCTGCATTTTCTGTTAATCATATAGCTTTATAAACTATAAAAGGTGATCAAAGAAAAAAAAAAGGATAATCTGTAATGGAATAAAAGACACATAATGGAAAATACAAAAGCTATTCCATTATTATTTGCAAATACAAAAGAAGGTGGGGCATTATTTTATTTCTATAATATTATAAAGTACCTCTTCCAGTGAGTTTATGCTGTCTGTCTCCTCTACGGACTAAGGTCACTTTCCTAATACATAATACTATATACCCTCGAGTTGGTTATATTCCATACCAAAAACTATAGGATACACATTTTGGCATACATTTTGTCACAATGCTAGAGTGTTAATTAGGAATATTAGGAAAGTGGTCTTCAAATTGTGGCAAAGTATATGTCTCTAGAAAAGTAATCCAATTATCATCAGTTGATATATCCAAGTAAGTTGTGACAATGTATGTGTCGGACTCTAGAATATATACTTTGTGTGTTGGTAAAATACGCATCACTAGAAAAACTGAGGACTCTAGAGTATATGCATGCTTTGTGTGTTTTTGAAAGGGTGGTGATATTGAAACAAATATCAACTTGACTTGCAATATACTCCCAATCTCCCATGACCCCATGAATGTGTACATTGTCGTGCCCTCATATCAGGCACGCCACTTATCGTAGGGCATGACACGATTGCGACCCATTATTAAAAATCAAAGGGGAAGGCTTTGCTTTTGTATAAAGAAAAGAGGGATGTGGGAGATATCGATCCTAACATTTTGTTTGCTTCCTGGAATGAGTCGACAAAAAGGTGGAGATGGCTTTTCCTACAGAGAGCACAGAGTTCGGTCCAATTGGACAACCATATGGAAATATATGCATACATAGAATAAATAAATAAAATAAACACAAGCACAAGCTTTTGCAGCGGTGGTGGAAATAGTGCTATATAGGGAAGCATGAATGATTGAATCATAAGGTGGAAAAAAGCAGCAAAGCGTGCAAAAACCTAGTTCTCTTAATCACTAGTGTGGGCGGTGGGCCAATAGCTTTTGACATGAATGAAATAAAGGATGGATGGGTCAGCTATGAAGTTTTTATTTATTTATTTAATAACAGATAATTTGAGAGATAATGGAAAACTGAGGCCTTGTAAGGCGTTTTCCACTGTTCCCTTTCTTGATTTCACCCATACAAATTTAATCATGTTTTACTTTTGTTGGTCCTAGATAAGGACTGGTTTGGTGAGGGTGGTAATCACATTAGAAAGAAAGTTTGCAGTAAGATTAGAATGGCCTAGATGTATCTCCCTTAAGGGCCAAAACCCTTCACAAAATTAAACTCTATAACCAATATATGTGAAATAAACCATCATTTCGTGGATACAATTTAGTACATGAGGGTGCATCACATGATGGTGTGATTATTCCCATTTCCCTGTACACTTACAATTCCAACTTAAGTGCTCATTTTGTGTTGGCTATTCTGTGCAAATTTGTTTATAATTTATTTCAATAATTTTGTGGGTTATTTGTAATCGGGTAGAAGGTTTAGAGCTGAAGTTGGTGCTGCTGAGAAGAACATTTCTCTCCTACGAAATTCATCTTTCTCCTGCGAAATGGACACATGGTTTCAGTTTGAAATTCAGTTGAGGACCATCTCGTGAGACCTTCATGTTCATGGGACTTCAGCTCCTACTAAATAGTAGAACCTGAGAAAATTCAGTTAAGACTTCCTATGTTGTACCAACTCTATCCTACCATATATATTCATTGTTTTCCACAAAAAGATATCCTGTATGAGAGTGAGAGAACCATAATCATTTGTGAGAGCCAAACACATACCCATAACTGATAGCCATATCCTAGATTAGGTCCTTCACACCCATCATCACCTAAATGTTGTGACTTGTGAGTGTTGTTTGGAGCCTTGGGAATCATTGAAGCAATCTTATAATTAAATCCAATGAGACTTGGTTGCTTACAGTTGGCCACTCAACGTGCAAATCTGGTAGTTAGAGTCTGTTTGAATACTACTTATTGCTGAAAATTGAAAACTTATTGTTGAAAATACTGTAGCAAAATAATTTTTAGATGTGTGAATAGTGTCGTAAGATCCAGTTTTAAAGCAAAATTTACGTTTTTCGGTACTTGCGGGTCCTGTATGAGAGTGAGAGAACCATATTCATTTGTAAGAGCCAGACACATACCCATAAGGGCCATAACTGATAGCCAATCCTATGAGGGAGATTAGGTCCTTCACACCCATCATCACGTAAGTGTTGTGACTTGTGAGTGTTGTTTGGAGCCTTGGGAATCATTAAAGCAATCTTATAATTAAATTCAAGGAGACTTAGTTGCTTACAGTTGGTAGTCAACTTGTAAATCTAGTAGTTAAGATCTGTTTGAATACTGCTTATTGTAGAAAACTGAAAACTTATTGCTAAAAACACTGTAGCAAAATCATTTTTAAATGTGTGAATAATGCCGTGAAACCCAGTTTTAAAACAAAATTTACATTTTTCCGTACTTACGAGTCCTGTAAACAGTGCATGGGGTCCAGGGAAAAAACACCAAACGCAAACGTGAGTTGTTTTCAGTGCAATCCAAACTCAGCTTTAATTAAATTGAAAAAAGGTTTTGGTGAAGCCAATTGCTAGTAGAAGCCCAAAAGGCTTGAGTACACGTATAGTACTTGGCTTGGAGGGTTTTGTGTGTATCTTGTTTTGCAAATATTCATTCTAGTATATTGTTTTGGTTGTGGTGCCACAAAGAGATTTTTTTTTTTTACCTAGTTATTAGGTTTTCTTCTTTGATAACACATTATGTGTTATCGGTAATATTGTGTCCTTTACTTTTTGGGGGTTGCTCATAGTTTATGCTTTCCTTGTTTATTCATGCCTAATTTCATGTCCATGCATTCTTTAATCCGTTAATCACTTAAATTCCATGTTAATTGTTAGATTCCTTAAAAAGGGATTAAGCCGCCCATAATTAAAAATTTGATAATCTAAAGAACCATTTTATCATTTCTTTAATACCTGGCGAATTGGGCGGTCTTTCTCGATTGGTGAAGCTTGATCTTAGCAAGAGTCTTTGTCCGGATGATTGCCTGTGGATCGAGTTGAAAGGATTAATATATATATATATATATATATACATATAAATATATAAGGTGTTTCTTTTTTCTCACAATTTTTTTAATAGTTTTTTATTTTTAATAATTTATTTTTGAGTTACATATTTTAAATAAATTTTTTATTTTGAAAACACCAAAAAGCTTTCTTTTTTTTTTTTTTTTTTTTTTCAATTGTAAAACAATTTTTTTATAACACTTTTGAGGACACAAACCAATCGAGTTAGAGACTCGAGCACATTTAGGTATAAACTTATTTTTAATGGTTTATATTATTTAAAAAGATCAACTCTATAAAAATACAACTGTACCTTTAAAAAAAGACTTAATCAAGTAAACTGCAAAATATGCCTAACCAACCAAGCACACATATATAGGTCTTAGTTCCATCTAAAAAGAATATTCTGTCCACTATGTTGTGTATCATAGTTAATCACTCGCCTTTGGTGTATTTGCTTTCTCTCCTATCGCACCTCTGATCATGATTAGCTTTTCTAACCATTTGTTTAAGTCTGTCTATAATTAAGAATACTTTGTATCAAGTGTTTACGTACAACCATCAACAGAATTACTTCTTCAGTCATTACGAGGCCTTCAAATATGTTTGTACTTTACGCAAACAAGAAATTATAAAAAAAAAAAATTAAAAAGAGATTACACAATTATTGTACATTGACAAACCAAAAACCAAAATGGATAAGACATGATGGGTGCTATGAACAATAATTTAACCTCTATCATGGTCTTGTTTACTATTGTAATATTATGAGAATTTCAAATATTTTTGTTCTTTTATTGTGTTAATTTGTTGAGTCTCTATTAAAAAAAAAATTATCGAATTAAATAATAGAAATGAAAAAAATTTATGGAGTCTCCATCAGATTGATTAGAAATTTATTTTAACCTAAGACCCCTTAACCACCCTACTAGGCTACTACTACTGCTCTTTTTTTGTTTTTTGGGTAGGTTACTAATTTACTACTACCTTTCCGTTATAGTGAAAATTCTCAAAATATTGAGGCCAACTTTACTCCAAAATTTGGTTAGCTTTTTACTTATTTTATGGTGAGTAATTTTAGTATTATACAATTTTTATATTTGATGCAAAACGTCTTATTAATGGATATTTTTAGAGAAAATTTTAATAAATTATTTTAAGAAAATTTTAATATAATTTTTATAAGAAATATAAAAAATTATTAAAATAATTTTTTTCCTAATAAAAAATTTTTAAAAATAATTCATAAACTAACACTTTTAAATATCTATTAACTTTTTTTATATATATAAATTCATAATTTTTTTTTCAACTACTTACGATGTGTCACGGAAAACATTTACGAAAAATTAGAAGGTATTAGAATTATTATATATAAAAAAAAAAAAAAAAAATTATATCAAAGGATAAACATTTGGTGTTAGAATCCTGGGGTGGCAGACTGCGGGACAGACAGGACTAATTGGGTCTAATCATTGCCTCGGGCATGCTTCCTGCTCATACTCATGCATGCCATCCCATCCACTTTATTGAACCTTTGTTTCTTTTGTGTTTCTCTTTTGCTTTTCGCTTGGTAAAACTTCCAATCCAGTTTCGTGTTATTGTGCTCTTTTTCACCTTTCTTTTTCTCTCTATTTTTAATTGTTAATGGCATCGTTTCCAACTGCTAAGATATATTGGAAAAAAAAAGTTAATTTGGCGGAAAAGAGGTCAATTAGTTAAAAGTTGTTAAAACTTACACACTCAGTCTTGCACCCCTAAAAGATATGGCGTTTGTCCCAATACAACCTAAAGTCAATGCTGTAAGCCTGTAATATATGGTCGGGATATATGGTGGACATCAGTTTTGAACACGCATCAGTTTGCATTCATATTGACTACACATTAGCTTTATTTTGATCCTTATCATGACCTATAACTATAAGCTAATGGTGGATCTTTTCTTTCCTTGATTTTTGAAAAAATATTAAAGTAAAGGCTGCGACCTAAAACTATTAGCTAATGGTGCATCTTTTCTTTCCTTGATTTTTGAAAAAATATTAAAGTAAAGGCTAGTGTTCATGGACAATTAAGATGATAGTTAAAAAATAACTTATATGTTAAATTTTTTTGCTTTACATTAGATTTTTTATCACTTTTATAAGATATGGAGTTAATGGAATTAACTTTTTAAGTTCTACTTGTTAGTAGTATGTTCAATTCCTTCATCAATTCATACTAATTTTTTATTAACTAAATTTTACAATAACTCATCCTTATCGAATACTTTACTATGCCCATTAACATTTCCCTAAAGTTATTATCCTTTTATTATAAGAGAAAAGTGTACTTTCTAACATTTCTAATACAAAAGTTTAGGGTTTAAATTTTTCAACCTTAATTGTTTATATATTAAAAAATACATATATACAAATGTTCAAATTATCTATTTTTATCAATAACTATGTATTAATTTGTATGACCTAGACAATAGCATTTGTAATATATTTAGGCTTAAATTTGTTTCACACAAAACGTTTTGCACTCTAAAAAAATGCTAGTCTTAACCCTTTTAACTCAACAATATTATATTGGGTAATTATTCTCTCACACTTGTTGACATACTCTTTGCACACATTAATTATAATTCCACACATAATGTTCTTTCCTTTTCTTTTTTTTTTTTTTTTTTTTTGATATCCATATTTAAAACTTGAAATTGATGATTTGTAAGAAATAATTGCAATAATGAGTGTATAAGAATCAATGATGCAAAACTTGAAAGGTAAGTAATTTGTGCTAGCTAATTTGACATTGGCAATTTAGCTGAAAGAATCCGAAAGATGATATCAGTGTTGCAAAGCTTTCAGCATCAGGCATGCCACTCACCCAAGTACTTCCAAGATTGAGGCCCCCGCACGCCCTCGTGGGCATAATTATTGCCCACGATTCCTCGCCCCCACTCTCTCATTCATTCCCCAATGTCTTTCCGTCACTTTGCTCCTCTTTTTTGCTTATTTATTGGCTTTTTAGCTCTCACCACTCTCCTTATACTCTCTCATACCCTTCATTCCTTCTTCACCTACTTATAGCTCCACCTGGTTTACATATCTCCCACCTTCCATACTCTCTCTCTCTCTCTCTCTCTCTCTCTCTGTCTCTCTCTCTCCTCCTATACCTAGCTAGCTACCTTGTAAAACATATATACAAACATGAGGATGATAGACTTGGGAAGCCAAAGAGGCCCTTTACATATTATGGACACAGCAACCTCTGTAGACTGTGGCAGAGAAGTAAGGTTCAGAAGATCCTTTCGATCCATAGTCGAGTGCATGGTCCCATGCTGTGGGTTCCAACCTTCCGACTCACTCTCCAGCGACACCGAATCAACTCACGGTGGCTCCTCCTCTACAGTAACCGGAACTTTCTTCGGTTACAGAAAAGGCAGAGTCAGCTTCTGTCTCCAAGATGACACTCGAAGCTCCCCACTCCTCCTTCTCGAGTTTGCTGTCCCCACAGCTTACCTCGCTCGAGAGATGCAATACGGGTTGCTCAGAATCGCTCTCGAGTGTACCAGACAAAAGGAAATGAACATGGGCTCCAAATCCAGTACTGGTTGCTCGATCTTCAACGTGCCTGTTTGGTCCATGTACTGCAACGGAAGGAAGGTTGGGTTCGCCATAAGGCGTCAGATGACAGAGAGTGATTTGGCTGTGTTGAAGCAGATGCAGACAGTGTCTGTTGGAGCTGGTGTGCTGCCTGTTGCTCCAAAGTCTGAGGACGGTGACCTTATGTACCTTAGAGCTAGCTTTGACCGAGTCAGCTCGACTGACTCCGAGGCCTTTCACATGATTAACCCAGTTGGGAGTTCTGGTCAAGAGCTCAGCATATTTCTTTTCAGATCATGATAGGAGCCACAACCCCAGCACCAAATTGTTGTTGCTATTTGGACTAGTATTTATACTGTAGTTGTAGTACTAGTGAATTTCAATGTATTATGTGGTTTCCGATCTTCATGTCTTAATTAGGAAAATCTATTCTTACTGCTTGTATGTATTATAAATGATGAAAATATCTAAGTTCGGATGTGCAACGAAAAACTATAGTCTTATACTCTCTGATCTCTTCGAATATTTCATATCTTTTTTTATTATTATTTTTATTATTTATGATTTTATCTTGCACTGATAACAACAGGTTCTCTAAATACATCAAAAAAAAAAAAAACCAACAACAACACCAACAGGCTATCTCAGTCCTTATTAAAATCAATTAATAGATAATGTTGTGTAACTTATTTATTGTTTAAAAAGTATAATATAAAAAATAAAAAATAAAAATCCAATAATCATGGCAGGCATCTTTACCCTTAACGTTTCAAGAGCATTAACAATGGACTAAGTTAATTCAGTTAGCAAAGAGACAGGAGCCTTATAACTTAATTGATACTTGATATTTTCAACGGAGAAATGTATAATTCGAGTTCTCTCAATGAATCATTAAAAAAAAAAAAAAAAAAAAAAAGAAGAAGAAGAAGACTAATTAACTCTAAAAAAGAGGATCAACAACATTGGGATAGTTTACTTTGTAGTTGATGAAAATAATTGCTAGCCATAGTTAAATCTAAGTAGTAGTTTAGCAAAAAAAATTTCCTTTTAATAATAATAGTAATAATAATTCAACATCTCTCTCTCTCTCTCTCTCTCTCTCTCTCTCAATAGGAAAAAACTAGATCAGATCATATCTTAGAGGCAAGTCCATATCAATAAATCCCAATGAATTAATTGGGCTGCAATGCTATCAAGTTTTTCCACTCATTCATTTATGTCTCTACTTTTACTAAAACTAACATTATATATACTCTGTTCTAGTCATTCTTAAACAAAAACTTTTAGATTTTAGAGCGTCTTGCCAAATTTCTAACTTGGCATTAATTCAACCATTAGTTTTGATCTATTAAAATCATATTATCAGCAAAAAAGCATATACCAAGAGACTTCTTGGATCAGTTTTGTAAGCTCATCTATCACTATTGTAAAGAAGTATGGACTTGTGTTGATCCTTGATGCAAATCTATAGTGATAGGTAGCACACTTATTATTCATCCACTTATTCTCACATTAGTTATTGTTTTGCCATACATATCTGTGGGTGAGCAGGCCCAACGCCAAGTATTGGGCTCAGGGCCTAATTTGAATATTACCGCTTGTCCGAAGAGGTGAAAGAGATCAGCGTTTAGTCCGTTTGCTGGAAATGCAACCAAGGGACGAATGTTGCATCCGAAGACAACCTAGTTGGTCCGAAGAGGTTCAACTCATCGGACCGCAGGAAAACTTGATCAAGTTGACATACTGAAGACCCCAGCAAACCTCCCAGAAGATTTCACGATGAGGAATGAATTCTGGGCACACCTGGGGGTGTGAAGTACATAAAATATCTTAAGGGAAAAACTGCTACCATCGCATTTAATGCACTACAGCAACTTTTCTGGCCGCATTTATGTGGAGAAGACACTTGAACAGTGCAACCTCAACTACCACCACTCATGACAGACTAAAGCAAACTTCTGATGTGACTAGTACTCAAGTGGGCGCTTAGATGAAGAACAAGTGGACGATGAAGATGAGGAAGAAGGAGTATATATAAAGGGAATAGGCCTCACAGAGGAGGGAGAGAGAAATTTTAGTCATTTAAGTCTGTAAACTTTTAACCTCTTCGGATTCAAGAGGATCCCTACTGAATGCTAGTCTGAATACTATTTTGTTCCTTGTTTGTCTGTTTGAACCATTGTTGAATCCATTTTTAGCCCAGTTGTTCAACCCACTCTCTACAAATTATTGTTAAGGGTTTCATTAGGCTGAGTCTACAAAGTCCATACTTAGCCCATCAAAAATTGACCCTACAATATCCTTAATCAACTTAATATACTTTAGAGAAACTTATTTCTTTTTCAAAATTCACCAAATAATCTCTCCATGGATCTCGATCTAGATCAAGAAAACAATATAAGATCTTTATGTGCCTCTCTATATTTTTCCATTAGACATCTAGTAATTAAATAGCTACCACAATTATCAATTTTATATTCAAAATAAAAATAAAAGAAAAAAATATTTTGTTACTGGATAGTATTATATATTATATATCATAATTTGACATATGTCTTCTTTTTTTTTTCTATATATAAATAATTTTAGGTAAAGGGATTTATCAACACTTTCATTAGAAACACCAAGTTATGCTATTTAATTGCATGACTTTTAACTGTTTGTCTCACTATTACCATGTTTGTCTTATTGTATTTCCTATAGGAAAGCTTGTGAGTTGTGATGCATTGTCATTAATTATGATGGAGATTAGTAAGAGATTTAGCCAATTAGATATGTACACAATGGATATAGAGGTGGTTGTGTCCAAACCACACCAAAAAGTTTAGGTGTTTGGCCCACTCATACATTGAGAGTTTGAGCATATGCATGAGGGGCAGTAAATAAAAGTTTGGTTTAATTTTTAATCCAACCTTTTCTCTGTCGCTAAGTTTTGTGGATAAATTAATGATAGTTTATCAAACTTAAAAAGAAATCACCAAGATCCAGTGAAAAAAAAAAATCAGCAAAAATTTTTTTTTCTCTCAAAAATTAAAAAAAAAAAAAATTAATGTGACAGTAGAACTTTTGGGGTTTTTAAAGTATAAAATGTAAGATTATGTACTCTATTTTCATCATAGAATGACTATTAGAATCTTTTTACTCTATGGATCATATCAAGTAAAACTTCTCTACCTCCAAAAGCCCCGTTTTTTCTTTCTAAGTACAAATGTACTTTTAAATTGCTTATGTTTTAAAGGAGAATGTTAACCAGCACCAAGCACAATGCTGGTTAAGTACAGAAAAGACAAAAAAAAATTTTGTCAAAAAAAGTAAAAAAAAAATTTGAAATTGCACCTACAAAACTGAAAAAAGTGACATAAATTGGAAAAAAAAAAAAAAAAAAAAAGACAAAAATTGTGTCAAAAAAAAAAATGTGCTTAACGGGCACCGTGTGGTGCCCGTTAACGCAACCCTTTTTTAAATATAGACAATGAAAATAAACTTATCCAACCCACAACATTTTGTCTTTTCCGATTTCATAATTAATATTCTATTTTTTGTATATAACCGTGTAAATGATATATACCATGTCATTTTAAGTGAAAGAACCACATGCTTTCCATAACTCAAAGTTTTAAATATTAGCATTTTAGCTAGTTTGTGCTAATTACTTGCAATCATAGGTAGAGCCAAGGGGGAGGTGGGGGAGGGCAATTGCCCCGTCTTCAAATCCCAACTCCCCCCTTCCCCTACTACCTACGTACTTATCTAAACAAAATCCAATTATAATTATCATTAACTTGAGCACTATAGTTGCTAAAAATTTTGTAGTTCAATCGTTAGCTATTTCATGGTATTTTCAAGATATTTATATAGGGTACAAGTTTCTCTTCTCATTACAATTATCGAAAAATAAAAACTTGGGCAGTTAAGGAGTACTAATTTTGAAATAAGGGACCTTCCCCCCAGACTTTGCAAAGGTCCACAACCACAAGGTAAGAACCCAAATTTGATAATTTGCCATTTTAAGGGTGCAGATGTTCAAGTAAGAATGGCATTTGGAAGGGCGAGACAGGAATTGCAACGCGGGGATTAGTGATTAGTGATTACAAACGAATATTAAAGTCTATATATATAAGGAATTAGAGGATAATAAATTGGAATGGGAAGTGTCATATATAGCTGACAGGCAAATAGAATTAGTGAAGGGAGCTAGGGACAGCTTTTGTCTGCATTAAAATGTATCAATTTGTTGGCCTTGGCCTCTTACAACGATGCATCTAGCTTCATGTTGACTGTTCTTTTGCTGTTTAGTGTCATAATTATATTCCCCACGCTCAATTCCATAGAGTAGGAGAAACAGAAAGATCCAATAAAATCAATTTGAAAATTGACCCAACAAGCATTGTCTTTCATTAATTTTGTGGTCATCGCTAGCTCACGGGCAAGATGCTACAATATAATCAGCAAGAACTTTATGAAAATTAGTTAGAGAGGAACGCCATAAGTTGAGCTGTCCTATCATCTATGATACTATAGCTCTTGTTCTTGGCTTGTTCTTCTTCTTCTTCTTGTTGCCATGCATATCCATAAACTGAAGCATCGGAGTCCATGATTATGTGATTGACTGTTGACTCGACCTTTAATTATTGAATCTTTTTTTAAGGCCTGTTGTTGTTAGAACATGTATTTGGTGACTTCCAGCGGGGTGTGATTACTTTGTTTTGTGTCCCCTATAAGAGAGTCCCCAATATCTTTGTGTTTGCTTGAAAACAGCTTTCTTGTGAGAGGAAAAAAGAAAAGTTGGATAGGATACACAGATATGGACATGCACACGAGTTGCCTATTCACGCAGACAAGGGCTCCACCAACTCCACCTTTATAGTCCTTCCTTGTCTATTTCTCCTTCCCTTTAAGTTTTACCATTGCAAACCAGAAGATATGATCAGGGCTGTCAATGCTCGACCCAACCCGTGAACACAACACGAACTCGACACAGATTTTTTCGGGTTAGAGTTGAGTCTTAATGGGTTTGGATCATAAATAGGTCGACTCAAAAGTAACACGATAAGAAACGTGTCATAAGCGGGTCAACCCATGTAACCTGTAATAGACACGTTTGACACGTCAATTTATTTGAGTCAACCCAAAATGACCCACTTAACATAACCCGTTTAATTTGTATAACAAATAAATATTTATCATAAACAGGTCGACTCAAAAGTAATACGATAAGAAACGTGTCACAAGCAGGTCAACCCGTGTAACCTGTAATAGACACGTTTGACACGTCAATTTATTTGAGTCAACCCAAAATGACCCACTTAACATAACCCGTTTAATTTATATAACAAATAAATATTTATTTTATTTTAGATTTGTCAAATATCTTTTAAATCCAACATATATTTTAAATTTAAAAAGAAAAGTAAGTAATTACAAAAACTTCAAGAGATATAATTGGAAATTGAAACCTTACAAACCCTAGATCTCTAAACCCTAAAAACCCTAAATCTCTAAACCTTCTTATAATATCTTTTTTTTTTTTTTTTTTTTTTTTTTAATTTTAGCTGTACTACTCACTCTACTATCTTATAGTTTTACGCCCAATTCTCAAACTCAAAGTCTCAAATCGATTATTGCTCTCTCTCTCTCTCTCTCTCTCTCTCTCTCTCTCTCTCTCTCTCTCTCTCTCTCTCTCTCTCTCTCTCTCTCTCTCTCTCTCTCTCTCTCTCTCTCTCTCTCTCTCATGTGTTTATTTTTTCTGCATAATGCTTTTGCTCTATAAACTTTGAACCCATGTGCTTATTAATATATGAGATATATTAATTGTTGATTAAGGCCACGATTGTAGCTTCTGTCTTGTGCTGTGTGTTTTTTTTTTTTTTTTTTTTAATGTGTTTGTATTAGTGTTGGACACATCTGCATATCTTGCAAGTGAGTTTATTAAGATAGTTTATAAATTAGATCTAATAAGTATTGCTTTTAAAGATTACAAGAATGTGGGTTGAAAACTTGAAGTGTATGCATTGCTTTTGGGATGTAAAAAAAAATATTTCTAGATGGATATTATATTTAATATTATGCAAGTTAAAATGAGTTGTGTTACATTCATGTCAACCAAACACGATTCGTTTATTAAGTGTGTCAAATGGGTTGGGTCAGGTCAACCCGCCTTATTAACAAGTTGGGTTATAGTTGAAGGATCATGACACGATTATTAAATGGGTCGGGTTAGGGTTGAACCATTTAGTAGAATACCCCTACCTCGACATGACACGAACTCGACATACTAACCCGAATTGACATCCCTAGATATGACCTAATATCTTATACTTTTATCTCATCACCCCATAAGTGACACACTTAAGCTTTGACTTTAGGGGCAAAAATTTATAACTACCATCCATATTACAGAGGCACAACACACAGATATGTATACACACACTCATGTAAATACACTCATTATGTGAATAGTAAGCAGTTTTTTTTTTTTTTAATAAAAAAAATTTGAAAATTGGGGATAAAATTTGAACCCCATAGTCCCTACTAAAAATATTAGGAAATACTAGTTGAGTTATAAGACTATTAATAGTAAACAGTATTTTAATGTTTCAAAACCCATAAAAGATAACATATTTATTATATTATGTTTAATTGTTATAGATTTTTATATACGATAGACCGTGTTGTAGTTTTTCTCATAGTCAAAATTCAACCTATAATTCACATGGAATGATTTTTTAGTAATTACATAAAAGTCAAGTATAACTTACATCAATCATGTTAAACTCATAAAATGATTAAATTATAACAATTAACTTTAACTAGTCTAATAACCAAATTATGGAGTTTATCATATAATATAATTATTCACAAATTTTATTACTTGTACACTCATTGGTATGAAAGATGATAAATTTTTACATGAAAATTTTAACTCTTAACACTGCTGAAATAATTTTAATTTTTTTTAACTTCAATTAAAACTTTTGCTCCTTTATTTTTTCACATGAAGAATTAGAACTTTTAACCCTCTTGGAAGAAAACCCTTTTTGGTTTTTTTTTTTTTTTTTTTCCCCTCTTTAATTAAAACTTTTGCTTCTTTATTTTCTTTTCTTTTCTTTCAAAAAATTTTAATTTTAGAAAATATCAATAAAGTAAAAAAATAAAATAAAAGATTTTGTTTCATTTTTTAATGAAGTTTGACATATAAAAATGAAAACAAAAATAAAAGTTTAAAAAAAAAATGGTCTTTGTTTTTTAATTTTTTTAATTAAGGACAAAAGGAAATTATACTTATACCTCCTCTCCATGCTCCACCTTGCATCTTATCAAAAACGAGAGGGCTCATATATATAGCACCCCTCCTTGGTAGTAAAGGTTGGTGGTTAACTTTATTCCTTTGGTAATTGTTAACAATTTGGGCCAATGAAATTAGTGGGCCTGTGAGTCTCGGAAAAAATGAAATTGGATGAATGGAGTTACTTGGAGCCCCCAAAAAAAAGTTAATTGTGCAGAAAATAATTTCTCAGAAATGAGCTTTACTCACTATTTCGTGAATATCTCTTTTAGACCGCTTTAAATTTTTTCGTGAGATATTTGCATTGGAAAGTAGACATCCATGGCCGCAGATTGAGCACCCTCAATAGGCATCATAAATTCATATGTTCATGCATGTCTGCCTTTTCTGATCTCCCCGTTTCTATGCATACTAACTGTACAGCGTGTGCGCCAGCTGATTTCATTACACATATGGGCCACTAGTCACCGACCCATTCTAGGGGTTCCCTTTCGATGTAACAAAACATAATGCCTTGGTGGGCCGACCGTAATTAATGGGCCTACCGACCACAACTTGGTCCCCAGGACAAAAATCAACTTATTAGTCCCAAGACCTGATGGACCAAGAAAATAACAAAATTGTCCAATTTTTGACCCTGGACCATTTAAACAAACAAACTCACACACCCTGGACCATTTTTCTTTTTGTTTTTTTTTTCTTTTTTTTGTTTTTTTTAAAATAAAAAGATACTTTCTGTCTGACCTATCCATATTGTACACTAATCTGGTTGGTGTCCAAGAAAATACGTCCACTGAACCACCGCCAGCTGAGTAATGCTACGTCCACAATATTTTTAGAATAATTTCACAATATATCTTAAATAACAAGTTATCACTGATTTTAATCTAGATCTATTAATAAAATTATTTTTTGTCCACTAGTGACAGACTGCAATTTAGAGTTTATTGTGAAATTGTTGTGAGACGTAATAGAGCAAGACTAATCATATTTGAAAACAAAAGGATGTTATGACATAACAAATTCTCACAACATCTTAATTTTCTTTTATTTTCTTTCTTTTTTTAAGAAACCAGTTAGATCTTCTTATTAGAAGGGCAGAAAATTTCTTTCAAGAGTTACAAGATTGGTTACATCACATTTTCACGTAGTGGGAATGTAATAGCAGATAAATTAGTCAAATCTTCATTTTCGGTTGCAGTGAGTTTCGGTCTCATATTTTATTTATTTTTAAACCATAAAGGATTGACATATTAACAATTGTGAAATTGTTGTAACAAGTCATTGCATAACTCCTTTCAATAATGAGAAATTGAATGATCTACCGAGTACTACTTGATTCGTCATAGTAACAAGCTGTGTAACAATTTCAATTAATGATATCTTACCAACTGCGAAAGAAATTATGATTAAAATTGTGTTATTAGACTTTTTCTTTTTAGACATGATAGGTTTTTCTTTTTCCTTAAAAAAAATATGATAGTTTTTTTTCTTTTTTTTCCTGAATAGATATGATAGGGTTTAATCTCATTTCCAGAAGATTTTCCATCCTGTCCTACGGGCTACGGCCTTGCCGAAAGGCCCAAATTTTATGTTGTTCTTGGACCTGGGCCTAACAATAAAAATCTGAAGATCTGCTTGTGTTTAAAATAGCGTACATGATTTTTGCTGAATGAATTGATACAATGGGACAGATTGATTTATTTTGCGATGAAATTTTTTGTAAAACAATAGATAAAGAAATTGGTGCATATAAAGAAAAATACTACATCCACAATATTTTCACAATAAATTATAGTTGATTAATTATTATTGGTTATAATTTGAATCTATCTTTAAAATTACATTTTTGCCCCACTAATAACAAATTGTAACAAGCTGCCACTTAAAATTTATTGTGAAAATGTTGTGGACATAGCACTTCTTGTAAATAAATGAATTAATGAATGACATCACTTTTTTTCTAATTGCTAATTTGGGATTTGAATTTTTTATTGTATTGAGTTTTTATCCTTTCTATGGAATATTAAGATCCTCTCCATTTGAAATGAATCTATTTCATTGTTCAAATTAAATATTATAAATCTAAAATTTTAATGATTTGGCACTTTATACCCTATAAATTCAAAATATAAACTCTTTTTTTACTTGAAATGGAAAGCATTATCTTCCTTATATATACACCAACGTATTTAATGATAATAATATATATGAATGGTGCTTAGAGTACTACCAAGTTTGTTTCTTTTGTTTATATGTAAATAGATTTTATAATTTGACAAATTGGCTACCCATTCATTGAGGGTGGGGGGTGCCCTTTAACCCAAGGGCAAGGAGTATGCTGATTATTGACTCCATGGTGGACAAATCAACATTCTTGTCACATTCCCAAGTTGTAAAGAGCGAGAAAGACTGCCTAATTTCTTTTACAAACAAGTTCGTTTGTGGAAGAAGTTCTACAAAAGGATTATAGAGTTCTGTAATCACCATGATACGAAAGCAAATGTGTCTTTTGCTAATGTTGCATAGAGAGTTTAGGTTACAAAGGTTTAGTATGCTCTAACTATTGTAAATTGTAATTGTTTTGTCTATAGTGAATTTTCTACGAAGTTGGTTGGCCTTGAAGTAGTTTTTCCTTAGAAGAGTTCTTCATTAATTGTTCACTTCTTATCACTGAATCATGTCACTGAGTGTCTATTTAGCTAGCTTATTTTGCCAACTTATTTTACTATTTAGCTTATTTTTTCTACTATTTATGAGTCCCACTGCACTTTTTGGTACTATTCATAGATTTTACTGTACTATTTCAACTAACATTTATCTTTATTTACAGTACTTTCAGCCAAAAGTTTTCAATTTCAACAAAATAAGCGGATTCCAAACAGACCATGAATTTTATTTTTTACTATGCGGAATTGTATGTAACTAGGAATCGTGAGGGTGTCTTTAACTCTTTGTAAATAGTTTCTAAAAGGGAAAAAAAAATCTTTATAATTAACCATAAAAATGTAAATCTTTATCATTTATTTCAATGAACCTTAATTAATAATCAAATCAACTTCCTCCTGCCTTCCTTTATAGATGTAAGGACCAGATTTGGCTTCTTAACCTAAACTGTGTATAGACCTAGGCCCAAAAAGCCCAAAACAATGAATTTGTAGAGAATGGATTGGAATACTGGGCTTCAATGAATCAAACAAACACTCAGGCAGATTTAGAAGACAAGAGAATGTAAATAGACAAGGTTATACTGAAGAAAATCGTCCTCAGCAACGTCCGAGGAGATCTATTCTTATATAATTCTCTTAGATTTGATTACAAAGTCAATTCTTGATGTTACAGTGTTTATTTCTCAGTTTCTCGATGCTCTTCACCGTGGAGTGTTTCTTCCACTATATAGTTCTCTTCAGACAATCTTGGCCCTCCACTTGATGATCATCTAAGTTGATACTTGAGTGCTTGTCCCATTAGACACTCTTTCAGGTCCTCTGTGCGTTGGGGCAGCCAACACTGCACTGTTCAGAGGTCTTCTCCACATAAATGCAACCAGGAAGTTAGCTGCAGAGCAATTAATGCGGTGGTAGCAGCTTTCTCCTAAGATATTCCAAGACTTCTTCCTGTTCGATGTCTCTGTAATGCTCATTCGCACCAACAGAACTTCCTGGAACGTTACCTTGGTCGACAGACTACCTCTTCGGACCTCGGCTCTGGCAAGCCGAGAAGGCATCTATCCTCGGCCCATCCTGTTGAGCCATTATTACCAAAACTAATTTCTTCTATTTGCTAGCACAGTTTCTTTTGACAAAGATACCTCCTCCTCGGACAAACTCTCGTCCTCGGCTTAGGCCACAGACCCAATATATAAACAGATAAAGAACTTTTGGGCCCAATGTCTCTACAATAGAAAATCAAATAAACTTGGTCTTGGTCTCAATATTTTCACTTCACCAATTTTTTAGGGAGAAAACAAAATAATACTTCACCAATTGTCACTCTCGAGCCTACCTAGAGAATTGCATGGTTGTTTATTTCTTTTTTCCAATTTTGTCAGAAATGTGTTGAACTAGCTAACTGTATTAAATATTGTACTCAATATTTTATAAGAGTTATCATGAACATTGTACGTAATACCTTATGTAAATAAATGCCGTAGGCCTGTAGTCACAAACAAGTTTGCTATGGCCTAAACAGAAAAATGAAAAAGAAAGAAATTTGGTTGATAAATGATTACATGATAAAAGGTTAGAGACAAAAAAAAAAAACTCGAAAGACATTCATTTCCAAGTAAATATTAACAGAGAACTGTGGGCGTTTGGTAAGGGTATAATGTTCATATATTTCGTATAAAAATTTATGTTCACAAATTGTGACTCTTGAGACTACCTAGAGAATTGCATGGTTGTCTATTTCTTTTTTCCAGTTTTGTCAAAAATGTGTTGAACTAGCTATCTGTATTAAATATCGTACTCAATATTTTATAAGAGTTATCACGAACACTGTATGTAATACCTTATGTAAATAAATACTATAAGCCGTTGAAGAAGTGGTACAAGGATTGCTTTATAAAAAAAAAAACTCATTGTTCATGAAAAAAGAAAACTTGAGTCCATGGAAGCTGAATACTGTAATGAACCACCAAGATCGAGTGAGGAAGAAGATGAGTTGGGACGTAGTGTGAAGAAATTCAAAGAAAGTGCAGGTGCAAGGCAGTTTTCCCCTCCTCGTGCCCTGGTCAGTTACAAAGATAGTCTAATTGGTGATATTCCAAGTGCTTATGAGTAGGCTTTTAAGCTTGATAATGTATGGGATAATGGACAGGAGTCTAATACAGAAGTTGAACCACTCGTTGAAAGTATGGCTGAGATTAAGTTATCCAAAGAAACTAAGGCTCATATTAAAGCACCATGGGCTAAGGCTTTGATAGTGAAAGTGTTTGGTAGAACTGTGGGTTTCAGCTATCTCACTTTCAAAATCAATACCTTGTGGAGACCCTCTGCTAAGATTAAGATTGATTGTATCAATCTAGGAAAAGACTATTTTCTAATTAAGTTCTATAGTTCTGATGATTATGATAAGGTTCTTAGAGGAGGCCCTTGGTTTGTTGGAGAGCATTTTTTGGCCATTAAGCCTTGGGAGCCTTACTTTAGAGCTTCTGGAGACAATCTAACTTTAGTGGCAGTTTGGGTGAGATTTCCGAAGCTACCCATAGAATTTTATGACTTGTAAATGCTGAAGGAGATTGGCAATGCTATAGGGCCTATTCTTAGAATTGATTCATACACGGCCACTGGTTCAAGGGGAAGCTATGCAAGACTTTGCATTTAGGTAGATATTGATAAGCCTTTAATCAAGTTAATTCGTATAGGGAGGCCAGTACAACAAGTGTTGTATGAGGGAATCTCTTCATTATGTTTTTGCGGTGGACGTTTGGGACACAAGCAAGAAAATTGTTGTTATCAGATAAAGCAGCAGGAAAGGAGTAGTAGTAGTCTAGTGGCAAGCCCAGAACATGAGAAAGTAGAGGAGAACTCTTTAGACCCAAACTATGGGCCTTGGATGTTAGTAACTAAAAGGAAGAATTTAGTTCGGAATGGACGAGCCAAGTCAGTTTTTAAAGAAGCTTTTAAGGAAAGTCAAGAGAATGATGTAAGCTCTAAGGGTAAAATAGTCTTTAGGGAGGTTAATAGAGAAGGAAAAGAGATTGATGTGATTGTGAAATCTCCAAAAGTTGATTTTCCTCATAGCAAATTGGGCCACTCACGTGTGGGAATGGACATGTCTGACAAAGAAGTAGCCATTGAGGAGAATTGCCTCATGGATTCACGCCAAGAAGCTTCGAGCAGTGGCATGGAGTTAATGCGCTCTTAGAATGAGGGCATGAGGGGTAATTTTACACCGGGTGCCAATACCAAGAATAAAAGAAATTCGGGTATTAAGAGTACAAAATCTCTTAAAAGATAACATCCCTCAGCTAACTCAAAAACTCCATCTCACATTCTTTCTCAAACTTGTGAGCATGGAGACCAATTTTCAGGGAATGAGCGCTCTACCTCGGCCTGGGTGGGTGATTTGGTATCAAGGCAAACTGGTAATAGTGACCGATGAGATCATTCTTCAGATCAGGGTGGCACCGATGAAAAAGTTGGGGTGGTGCGAAGAGGGATTGGAGAAGGCGTGGAAGCTAATCTTTCCTATCACCCTTTCAAGCATCAGAATGGGATATTTGCCACTGGATCATCCTATGTGGGGTCAGACTCCCAACCCCTAGTGGAATTTCATCACAGACATGCCGACTCTGTCTTGGGAGGAGGCAAAGGAACTGAGCAAGCAAAGAAAGCCAGTTGTGGTACCACACTTTGACGAAACCGGGTGGATAATCCAGGAAAGGAAGTTGGTGGATTTCAAGGGAATGGCGACAGCCCATATGAGGAATCACCCAATGCTAAAGCTAGTTTAAATTCTAGCTCCTGTGAAGAAATGCGACATGCTAATTTATTGCAGGGAAAATGTAGTGGGAATTCTGAAGTATACGATGGTCTGGAAACCAGAATGGAAGAATTCCAAGGACTTATTGAGGAGGATAGGATGGAGTATGGTGGAAGCAGCCATAATGAATCCTAGTCAAATTGAAGTTCCTGTTGGTCAGTTTGTATAGATGAATATCTTAATGTGGAATTGCAGAGGCGCTTTGAACCTGGATTTTAAGAGGCGGATTTTTGAAATGGTTGTAAATCACCGCCCTTCAATCATGGTAATTACGAAGACTAGAGTAGGAGGAGATAGAGCTCAGAGAATTATAGATGGATTGCCCTTTGATGGTTTTATTACAATTGATATGATTGGGTATGCCGGTGGATTGTGGGTTCTATGGAACAAAGAGAAGGTTGATATTTCCCTTTTGGCTTCTTCGACGGAGCAGGTGATTCATGCCACTGTAAAGGTATGTGCCTCAAATCTTTCTTGGTTATTTTTCGCTATTTATGCTAGTTCTCGCATTGCTAAAAGGTGTATTTTGTGGTCTAATATGGAGGAGTTAGGCATTTGCACACACTACCTTGGCTTATGCTAGGTGATTTTAATGAAGTCCTTTGTAGTGAGGACAAGTTTGGGGGCAATCAAGTAAATATCAACAAGGCATTGGAGTTCAAAGCTGTTATGGACTCTTGTAATTTTATGGATTTGGTGTTTGCTAGACCCAAATATACGTGGACAAATAAAAGGCAACTTGCCGATTTAATTTTGGAGAGGATAGACCGATGTTTTGCTAACCCGTTGTGGAGAGTTCTCTATCCAAAAGCAGTGGTAACCCAATTACCAAGAATATATTCGGATCATCATCCGGTCCTAATTGAGTTATGCAAGCCCAATCCTGATAAGGCAAACAAACCATTTCGCTTTCAAAGCATATGGTTGTTACATCCGGATTTTTCTAGGGTGGTGAGAGAAGCTTGGCCTGAAGGAAGACCGTTGTATTTGGCCACAGAGGATTTCACTAGGAAGGTGAAGAAATGGAATTTTGAAGTCTTTAGGAATCTTTTTAATAGGAAGAGGAGGATTTTAGCTAGATTGAATAGGACTCAAAAAGCCTTAGCTAATAATCCTAGTGAGTCTCTTATTAGATTGGAGAAATACTTGATTGATGAATATTCCTCCATTCTTCTTCAGGAAGAGGAATACTGGGCTCTTAAGTTAAGAATTAATGCAACTGCTTTTAGGGACCGTAATACTTCCTATTTCCACGTTTCAACTGTGGTTAGGAGGCAGAGGAATAAGATTAGGTGCTTAAAGAATAGTGTGGGGGAGTGGATTGAAGATGTTGAGGCTGTCAAAAAACTTATTCTATTGGGGTTTGAAAAACTTATTCCTATTTTAGGGTTTTCTTGTTGTTTTCTGTTAGAGAAGGATAGTGCTTGGATAGGTAGAGGAGTAGTTGAGGAAGAGGTTAAAAGTGGGCTATGGAGTTTTAAGCCTTTCAAAGCACCAGGAGTTGATGGTTTAAATGCGAGGTTTTATCAGCAATTTTGGCATGAGGTTGGAAAATCTGTTAGTGAAGTGGTCATGGATGTTTTTGAGCATGGGGTTGTTCCTGAATATCTCAATGATACTCTAATTACCCTAATTCCAAAATGTCCAAGCCCAAAATCTTTGAATAATTATAGATCAATAAGCCTATGCAACTCGGTCTATAAGATTATTTCTAAGATTATAGTTAACAGGATCAGACCCTATATTGGAAAGCTAATTGCCCCTGTTCAAACTGCGTTTGTGCCTGGGAGAAAGGGTACTGACAATGTGTTGATTGCTCAAGGGCTCTTCTTTGCCTTAGACAGAAAGAAAGGTAAAAGAAAGGTAAGGAAGGCTACATGGCCATCAAAGCGGACTTGGAGAAAGCCTATGATAGATTAGAGTGGAGCTTCATTTATAAAGTTCTCCAAGCTTTTCACTTTTCTCAGAATATTATAAAGGTGATTATGAGTTGTGTAACATCCATTACGATCTTAATTTTGTTCAATGGAAGTGCCTTAGAACCTTTTACTCCTACAAGAGGGTTAAGGCAAGGGGATCCGATTTCTCCATATTTGTTTATTTTGTGTATGGAGTTTCTTGGCCATTTAATAGAACAAAAGTGTGTGGAAAATGGATACCTTTCAAAGCCTCCCGGGAGAATGTAGGTATTTCCCACTTGTTTTTTTGTGGACAATTTAATTCTGTTTGCAAAGGTGGAGAAGCAAGCTTGTAAGGCTATTTCAGAAGTTTTGAATAGATTTTGTGAGGAATCAGGGCAAAAGCTGAGCCGTGAGAAATTGAAGATTTATTTTTCTCCAAATGTTCAAGAGGGAGTCAAAGAGGAGATCTGTACTAAATTGGGAATCCAAGCTACAACAAACATTGGAAAATATCTTGAGTTTCCTATTAATCATAGAGGGGCAGCAAGGAATCAATTGAATTTCGTTGTAGAAAGGGTGATGAACAAACTTGCAGGTTGGAAAGCAAAGTTTCTATCCTTTGTTGGGAGGTCTGTTCTAGTGAAATCGGTTATGTCTGCAATACCGAACTATGTGATGCAAGGAGAGGCTTTACTAATGCATCTTTGTGAGAAGCTGGATAAAATTAACTGAGACTTTCTTTGGGGCTCAACAAGGGAAAAGAGAAAGTTGCATTTAGTTGGATGGAATAAAATTATCCAATCTAAGGAAAAGGGCGGCCTCAAGATTCAGGCTGCAAGGGCAAAGAATGTTGTGCTCCTTGCTAAGTTAAATTGGAGATTGAATCAAGAAAAGAAAGCTCTCTGGGCTAAAGTTATACTAAACAAATATTGCGCCTCGGATAGGAGAAGGTCTAGAGACCCTGATAAACTTCTAGCTTCTTCTAATTGGAAAGCTATAAAGGTTGGCTTTCAAACTTTTGAAAAAGGCATTGGCTGGAGCGTGGGTGATGGAAGGAAAATTAAGGCTTGGTCAGATTGCTGGATTAGAGACAAGTCGCTTAGAGATTTGATTGAAGGGCCACTAACTCAGCATAAGAGTGATTTGCTTATTTCTGATTTGTTACTCGGACAGGGGCAGGGGTGGAGATGGGATTTGTTAAAGATAAAATTAGGGCCATCCCACAGAACCAGATTGGGAGTAGGGAAGATTCAATCCTTTGGAAACTCTCCAAGGATGGGGATTTCTCTATGAAGTCGGCCTATGCTCTTGCTAACAACTCTAATATCCCGGGCATTCCTTTCCATGGGGTGTGGATTTGGAAGCTAGATATTTTGCCAAAGATCATTAATTTCCTTTGGCTATGTATGCACAAAAGTGTCTCGGTGAATAATACTCTATTTTTAAGGGGTATCATTGAGGAAAATTAGTGTCCATTATGCAAGAGAATGCCTGAAACAATTGGGCACCTATTAAGGGAATGTGTTTATGCATGTGATTTTTGGTATAAAGTTAAGATTCCCACTATGGTTGTTTCTTCGTTTCAAGCCACTGATGATATTATTGATTGGCTTCAGGTTAACTATTTGAGTAAAGCAATACATCACTCTTTGGTGCCGTGGTGATATGTTTTTCCCTTTGCTATATGGGAATTATGGCAGCATAGAAATAAGGTGGCTTTTGAGAATACCCCCCTGAACCTCAATTTGCATAGATTGTGTATAAGTCAGGCAATGGAATATTTTTACTATGTGGGGAAAATAAACAAACAAAGGACCATGGCTGTCATACCAGTGCGCTGGGAAAAGCCTCACTCTAACTGGTTTAAATTGAACACAGATAGGGCTTCGTGTGGTAATCCGGGGAGGGCTGGAGGTGGTGGAGTCTTACGGGACAGTGCAGGAGAGTGGGTTAGGGGGTTTGCAAGGAATATTGGGTTAACCACTAGCATTATAGCGGAGTTTTGGGCCCTAAAAGATGGTCTGTAAATGGCTATTCTTCTTGGTGTTCAAAATTTGGAGGTGGAACTTGATGCGAAAGTTGTTTTAGATTTAATTTGTTCCAAAAACTCTCCTAATGCAACTTACTCATCCTTGCTATTTAACTGCAGATTGTTGTTGGACAAAATTCCCCACACCACAGTGAAGCATGTATTTCGGGAAGCAAATAAATGTGCTAATGCACTTGCTAGGATAGGTTGTAATGTGCAGGAAGAACTTGTAATATTTTATTTTCCCCCAACTGATGTAATTGCTGCCTTAGTTAGTGCAAACAAAAATAGGGAAAGCTTTTGTAGGCATGTTGCCACAAACTTAGCCATTTTGGCTATCTAGTTTAATTATATTTCCTTTTAACAAAGAACTGTGGCCCGTTTGGTAAGGGTATAATGTTCATATATTTCGTATAAAAATTTCTGTTTATTTTAACATAAAAGCTTATATATATATATATATATATTTATTTATTTATTTTATAAAATACTTCATATCATATTATCTATTTATACTACATTTAAAATTAGGTTAATTATAACTTACCATCCTGAGATTTGGTTGAAATTTAAGTTGCATATCTGTGATTTAAAGTTTAGCACTTTACTCACCTGAGCTTTGCTCTGTTAGACTTCTATAACTCACCTTGGTCTTTTCCTTTAAAAACACATTTTAATTAAAAAAAACATTACATAAAACAAATCAAAAAGTTAGGGTTTGAAATTTTGCAAAAAATGGATGAACATTGCTGTGAACAATGATCTTGGGCATAGCCAAATTGCCATAGCACCCATTCTATTTCAAGCATAGAAGCCCAGCCAGAGAGACAAACATGTATGAGTGCCCAATGTTGTGCACGTGTGGAGACGTAAATTGATTACACTAGCCTATGTTCTGTAATTAAGAAAGACTTCAAACATGGCTTTATTGTTGTTGAGATTTATTGTTGTTACTGCTGTTGGGTGCTTTTGTTCTTTCTGCATTGTTGTTTGCGTTTCTACTACTTTTTTTTTTCTTTTTTCTAGATTGGTCTGTGGATAGTTTTACTGCTTTTTTTTTTGTTGGCCCTCTTTTACTGCCCACATTGCTCACGGCTAAGTTTGTAATTCGTATAGTTTACATCAACAAAGTTCTATCTATTATCTCAAAAAAGTTTCATACTCTTGGTCTTGGGGTTTTTTTTTTTTTTTTTTTTTTTTTTTTCTACATTTGATGAATTGCAGCGGATTAAATTTCATTTCCTTTTTGTTTGTTTGAAATTTGTATTTGTTTGAAATTTCATGTTAATGTTCATAGAGTTTCAAACCCTGTCTTTTTGATCCATTTTACGTTATGTTTTCAAATTAAAATGTGTTTTTTCTAATGGCAAATAGATAGGTGCGTTACTAAAGTCTAACGGAGCAAAACTTAGGTGGGTAAAGTATCAAATTTTAAACCATATGTAGATAACTTAAATTTCGACCAAATCACAGGTAGGTAAATTGTAATTAGCCCTTCAAAATAATAGAAAAACTAACCATACAGATCTCATAGTGTAAACAAGTGTGTTCGACACCATTTTTTTAAAAACAAAAAACACAAATATGTTCACTCTTTTCTTCCCATCTCCTTCTCTTTTATGAATCCAAAACCACCACAAACCAATTTAAAAAAGGGGGAAATTGCACTTAACCCATCTGTGGTTTGGCTCGTTTTAACAGTGTCCACCCGTGGTTTAAAAATTGTCACTTAACCCACCTGAGGTGGCCTCCGTTAAACCCCCGTTACCCACTTCTGTCCTTTCCGTTAGAAAATCCTCTTTACTATATAAGCCAAAATTAGAACCCAATTAGAACCCTAAAAAAAGGACTGAGCTCTCTCTCACCATCTTAGAAATCAAATCTTCAAACCCAAATTCCATTTCATGACCCGAATCTTGTTCAATCAACACAATAATGGTTCCCTCTTGATGTATATACTACCAACAATATATATCAAATCTTGCCGTAAAAATAAAAAAAAAAAAAAAAAAAAAAAAAATCAGTTTAAGTTACAAACCCAAATAACAAGGGAAAACAAAAAGGAACCCATAAATCCACTGTGCTTAGGATATTGCTGCTAGATTTGTTGGCTTTTGGTAGCTTTACAGCTAAGCACCTCCTATGTAGTGGGCATATATGGTTAGAATTGTGTGACTCTACTTGTGGTTCTTTCAGGAAGTCAAGCACAGGATTTTTTTTCTTGTGGAGATGCTAGAGCCTTTTCTTGATCCTGCTATAGCCACGTCAAAAAGCGCAATAGTTTTTGGAGATCTATCTTCCTCTTTTCCTGAAAAGCAGGAAACCACTTGTGTGACTGCCCTCAATGTCATCCATACAGCAGTAAGAAAGCCAGCTAGCCGTTCTTCCTTCTTTGGAATCTGAATGGAGGCATGGCTCAGTTGCTCCTAGGTAATACACGCCTGTATTGTTTGTTCAATGAGTTAGCTGTGGTGTTGGATTTGCTAGATTGCTGGGGGGGGTTTTTTGCAGATTTTTTTTTTTTTTACTTGCAAATCTGGGTTTTTTTTTTAGAGAACCCAGCAAAAGAGAGGGGTTAGAGTTTTAGAGAGAGAAAGCCTAGGGTAAAGATAGAATCCAGCAAACTAGTGGATACCATTTATTCTTAATTTTTGTATTTTATTTTGTGATTGTTTTAGGAAGAATTAAGTAGTCAATTTTTGGATTTAGCAGTGGAAGGCTAGCGAATCTATGGGTGTATGTTCACATGGATTTGTGGCTTTGTTTGTAACTGTAGGTGTATTGGTTTTCTTGTCATTGTAAAAGTATGTTTAGCAATTGCAGTGGGCATTGGGTAAGAACGTTAAACGCATCATTCCATATACATTTCTGGGTTTTGACTGTGAAGAAGAAGAAGAATGAGAGAAAAGAGGAGAGAGATATAAAATATAATTAAAAAGACACATTTACCCCTATTTTTAACGGTGAAAAGGGAGAGGTGGGTAACGGGGGTCTAACGGAGGTCACCTCAGGTGGGTTAAGTGATAACTTTTAAACCACGAGTAGGCACTGTTAAAAGAGGCCAAACCACAAATGGGTAAAGTGCAATTTTCCCTTAAAAAAATTTTGAGAAAATACAGTGTCACTTTTTTTTTTTTAGGGAAAGAAAATACAATTTCTAAATTACGAATCAAAAAAAGTCAACCTCCTTGAGTAAATATTAAATAATAAGTACATATGATGCAACTAAAATTTTAGGATAAAATATCATTTTCGTCCTTAAACTATCACAAAAGTTTGTTTTTCGTTCCTAAACTTTCAAAATTTCTATTTTCGCTCCTAAACTTTTTCAAACGTATTAATTTTCATCCTTCCATCTGTTTGGCCTGACAGAGTGCTGACGTGGCCTGATGGAGTGCTGATGTGGCATCCGACTTGGTCAGCACTCCGTCAGGCCACGTCAGCACTCCGTTAACGGAAACAAATGGAGGGACGAAAATCAATACGTTTGGAAAAGTTTAGGAATGAAAATAGAACTTTTAAAAATTTAAGGACGAAAAACAAACTTTTGTACTCCCTCCGTCCCATTTTTTTTGTCCTGTTTGAAAAGTCAAACTTTTTAAGGAAACATCATTTATTATCTTGTCTACCTTTTAAAAATGTATAAGTTTCCAAAATTACCTTTAAAAAAATTTATCAAAAAATTAAATTAATAAATTAATAGGGGTATAATAGGAATATTAGTAAATTAATTACTTATATTTTTAGAAACTAGACGATATTTTGAGACATCTCAAAATAGAATAAAGGACAAAAAAAAGTGAGACGAAAGGAGTAATAATTTAATGAAGAAAATGATATTTTATCCAAAATTTTATTTGTTTATTAAGAGTGACTGGCGTTTACTTTTGAAGAGGTTGGAGAATTGATGGATATGTGGGGACTGGGGATTAATCCGAAAGGCACGGTCTGGACTAAAAGAGAAGACCAATAAATGCTCTTTTGGATTGCTGGCTCCATGTTCAATAAATACTATATTAAATAATTAACCTTCCTGTTCACTTCTTCTTCCCTCTGTTAGGCTTTCCTTATGAATGAAAAACTTCGTTACTTTATTTGGTTGTAACTAGAGAAGGAAAGAAAAATGAAAAAATGACAAAGGGAACGAGAAATGAAAAGAGAAAAATATATTTCACCTTTCCTTTACTTGGTTTGTAAAGAGAGAGAAAAATGGAAGGAACTCTTTGGTGTTCAATTTTTCACGAATTTCGAAATTACACACTATTTACTATTTTGTTGAAAATTTCATATTGATTTTTTTTCCCAAAAATTTGCTGTTAAAAAAAATTAAGGACAAAAAAAAATTTAACAAATGTCATTAAAAGGAAAAATTGGAATAAAATACAAAAAATAAGGGTTAAAATAATCCAAGTGAAAAAACCTTTAATATATTCCTTAATTTTTTTTTTTTTTTTTTTTTTTTTACTTTGATAAATTTTCTATGTCTAAATGCAGTGTAAGACAAGGGAAGTGAGGGTACACTACTATGCAACCTTATATTATATGTAATCTAAACAAAATAATGGTAAGGACTCATACGAGATTCTTCGTAAGTTGTAACACTATGTTTGGACATTATAGAAAGTAGTCGGGAGTGGCATCCTACATAAAATCAGTGAGAGAGCTTAATATTTTAGGATGAGATCAAGAATAGTAAAATTCTACTTTTTATAACTTTAAGTAATGTTAAGCCACTTAATATTTTTTAATTGAATGCGAATTTTAACAAATTAGCCGTTAGATTATATTAGTTTTGTGCATTCTCTATGCTTGCAAAATTTCAAGATGATTAAATATCAATAGTCATGTCATCAATCAATTGTTTAAATTCAAGTTTTCGCAGTTTAAAATAATGCATAAAAGATGAGTTTATGAATTGAATGGTAAATTACAACTAATTGGCATGAATATTGGTATGCATATTAAGAACATACAAAACATGTAATCTAATGATGAAAATTTTAAAATATGAATTCAATAACGAATTATTGGATGGTGTAATATTGCTTAGAATTATATCATGTGTAATTTGAACCCTAAAGAATTATAAGAAAAAAAGAGTAAATGTCACACAAAATACTCATAAAAAATACTAACTATTTAGTACCAAATTATCAACACATGACAAACTTCAAATTTTAAACACCAAAAATATACATAAAGCTGCAAATTAACAAATTTTTTATTGGCTACAAGAAGAAAATCATCCCAATTCCAAGGTAACAAAGATTTTTTTGCAAAAAAATTCAATTGTATTAAGATAACGAAAAATGCCAAGCTCTTTGCAACCAAGGACAGAGCCACGGTTGGACTAGCCCCCTAATTTTTTTAAAAAATATTATTATTATTATTATTATTATTATTATTATTATTATTATATGTGTACTAATTTTATCAATTTTGTTTTATAAAATTACATTTTATTCCCCTTTAACAATATCATTGATTCTTTTAAGAGTAATGTTATATTCACAAACTTTTTTACAACATTTTTACAAACTGTTTTGGTAACAAATTTTAATTGGTTTGCTATGGACCTATCACTTACATTATTTTTTTACTTACTAATAAACGCTTATTACATCAATAATTTATTAAAAAAAAATTGTAGTTCTAACATTTTCCTCATTTTAATGGCCATAAAAAAATTTATAAATCTAAAACAAAATATACAAGCCAAAAAAAAAAAAAAAATTGTTCAATAACAAAAATTACTAATAGTAAAATTAAAAAAATTAAGCTCAACCAACCAATTTTATCAAAAATAAACAACCATACCCTTTAAAAAAATTATAAACAAAAATAATTTGTTCTTACCCACAAAAAAAAAAAAACCTCAGCGATTAAGTAGTAGCAGAGTTAGAGCAATAGCACTAGTCAGTGTAAAAATTTTCCATCTATTTTAGCATAAGAACCTATTTTTTCTATTTTACATTATTATTTTTCTTAAACACTCATATCAGTTTATTTATTGTACACCTTCTTTTATTTAAATAATATTTTGGTCATATTTTTTATTATATCACATCTATCCATATGGCCCCTCCCACCTTTAACACAAGCCAAAGGGGAAGAGTAAGGCCAAGGGGGAGAGAGAAAAAAAGAATTAAAAAGTCATTTACATATAACTGTTGATTACAAAAGAATTATAATAACTTAATAGACCTTAATTTTATTACCTAGAAGCTATAGGAAAGATTCTATACCAATCCAAATTGATTCTATGGGATAAAATCGTAAACATTCTATAAGAGTAGAATCATAAGATGTTACATTTGTTATTCATAAAAAAAAAGATGTTACATTTGTCCAAATCACGATCCCATCCCAATCATACCCCATGAAAGATTTTACACTGATTTTAATGGGGTTGGATGGTAAGATCTTCTAAGATTTTGACAAATCACACACAGGCCTAGAACCATTAAATTACTATTTAGTACCAACAACAAACCTAAAAAACAGTACTGTTAAAAGTACGAAACAGGAAGGAGAGGCAGGGTAGCTAGGTAATCGGATCTAATCGTATTTAACAATGGACCCCATGTAGTCATTACGCAAACAGCTGTAATGTCTATGCACTTCCGTTAATTCTTCCTTTTTTTTTTGTGTTCCTTCAAACTTCGGACACCTATAACATAATTACACTCTTTGTTCTGTCAACACACATTGATGTTTACATTCCTTGCAAGTCGCAACTAATATATGCAATGGCTCCACCACCTGTAATTACTACCAAGTAACTATTCTGGTAAGTAGTTAATCTCCAAACTCCATAATTTGATGGGTAGTTGAAGTACTGAATTAAAGTATTAATCAGTTCTGTACTACAATAGTACAATGCAGGAGATGGGGAGAGAGCTGGGAGCAATGTGTGTATATATTTATGTAGTGGCAAGCATGCGAGGATTTAATTAGTGCAGTGGGGATGGAGTTGGCAGAGCCAACCCGCTACTTTTATTTTTTTGGTGAAGATTTGTAATGATAGCTATTTACTTTCCTCCACCTAATCTAATCATCATTTCTGGGTTTTGTTTTTTGTTTTTTCCTTTCTTGGGTACTCTTTAGTTATGATTTGAAGGGACAATGACTCATAATTGCTGTTTTTAATGCACAATTCAACCCATCTTAATGGGTCGTCTCTCTTCTATATTCTCGTCCCACCTAGCAAAAGTTATTGTTTGATTGAAAGCTTTTTACTCATTTCTCGCACATATTTTTTATTTTTCTTTAAAGGGTCTTTCCTGGAAGGAAAGGAAATACTTTTAGAGTTTGGACTTTGGACCTACTCCATGTCCTATATTGTGTCATGTAATTTGACCCAATTAATAGTTTTTTTGCTGTACTAGAGTGGTTTCGTTGTTCCAGAAGCATTTGCTGGTGTTTTGTCCGATTGTTTTTGTAGGTAGTTTTTTCGTTTTTGTTTCTGTTTTTAATAATTTCCTTAACTGGCAATGTCAGCCTCTTGACTTCTTGTTTAATTGTTCTCCATCTTTCTTACTCGGTATTAGGCAGTAGTAGCTGATGATATATGCATTAGTTATGACAAAAAGGTGGTGGAGCTTTGATATGTATCCAACATTTGACTAGGTAACACTGTTTCCCTTTTCATGGTTCAGCCTCCATTTTGTGATCTCATATTATTCACTTTGCCTCTATCTCTGTCTCTATGTTGCCTACTATTTTTGCCTTTTGTTTTGTAATGCTAACTGTTGATAGTGAATGATCTACCAGAATTATCCAAGGTTTGTGTGTAAAACAAGAGGATGTTGAGGGTGAATTGCCGCTCTTCCTCCTCCTCTTACCTCTCTCCTCCTCACCTGAATTTCACAAGGTAGCTTTCTAGTCAAACAGTTTTTTTTTTTTTTGCCTGTACAGTTGTTCCAGTTTTATTGCTTCAATTTATTCAAGTAACTTCTTCTCCACTGTTTTTATCATTTTGGTGTTTTTGTAGTACTCCTGAGAATGGACAATCCGGTAGTATTCTAAATATGTCACCCAGATTATCATCCTATTTTAATCCTGTAAGTACTTTTAACATTTTTCGCCTGCTTAATTCTTGCTCATCAAATGCTTGCAAAATATTATTCCCGTTTGTTTCTTGAGTTCTTCATTTCCTTAACATTGCTTAACAAGTTAACATGCTAGTGGGAGTGTTGAGGCGTTCAAGTGTGTTCCCCTCCTTCAGCTCAGGCTGTGTTTGTGGGTATGTCTAGATTCTGGAATTTTAGACCAGGCTTCTGATAAACTTTTGACTTTCAACTAAAAAGCGCCAACTCTTGGTTATATTTCTTGGTGGAAGTATCCCTGATCTCATTGAAGACGACGGGACCATATACTTCAATTGAAACGTTGTTCCAGTAAAAACCATGCCCAATATCCCTATTGCAATATGATAAGAGGCTACTCCTCCCAGAACAAAAGGATGAACATCTTCCACATACCCTTCTGTTTAGTCCATGGGGATTAGACACCATATTCTAGGACCATACAACCCGGTTACATCAAATGAGTCAAACACAAAAAAAAAAGCCTCTTTCTGTTTGTGGAGGATTGGTGAACTGAATATGTCGCTGCAATCCACCAAATTAAGGAAATCAGCTTTTTTTTTTTTTTTTGTGCGTGTGTCCACACATACACATACACAAGCATAATTTGTCGAATAGCAACAACAAACTTTTTTTTTGGCTTACTTAGCATAAATAAATAACACACTATGTTTCCCAAACTCATGTATTTTTTGTTTGAACTTCCAAATTCATAGCCAGGTGTTTGGATCAAATTTAGCCCCAGATCTTTAGCCAAGCACCTGGTCCATCTTTGAATCAGGCTATCTGTCAACTAGTTGATGAAAGATGAAAATCTTCATTATCTGTTGAAACAAACCAGGCCTAAGATACCATGTTTTATGAAATCTTGACTAGAAAAATCATGAGCTTGCACTTCAGAATGACTCGTTCACATAAATGCCTTGACTAGTACCACTTTTCATGTTTTTTTTTCTTTTCCATTTCTTTTTATCTTCATGCAATTATATTCTGTATCTTTGGAAACAGATTGTACGGACAGAGAGAACATTACCTGGCCAGGCTTCCCTATGTTGGGACTCCAGGAAGGCAGTGGGTTGTTCCATCAACTCTATTCCTTCAGATGGCACTCCAACTCCAAAGGTTTGTATATTATACATACCTTTATTGCCATTAATGGTAGTAACTTTATGAATTGTCGAGTACTTCCTATGCCTGTCTGGGGCCCTGGGCTGCAAATATCTGATGTTGTTGAACTAATTTTGCATTCATAATCTAAACTCTACTCAAACTTCAGATGATTTATTACCATCTTCAAGAATCATGTTCATGCACCAAATGAGGCCATTATCTAACATTCTGTTTTATATTGTTTTAATATTCTTTTTTCTTTTCTTTTTTGAATATAAAAATGCAGTCAACTGTGGAATTGAAAGAGGAGATTGCTACACTTGAGGTTGAAATTATGCATTTGGAACGTTATCTTCTTTCACTCTACCGGACAGTTTTTGATGGGAATCAATCCACCTTATCAAATACTCCTGAACCCTATCCACAATACAAGACAAGATCATCACAGAAAATTTTATCAAATCAATTACATTACAAAATGGAGCCACATGTGGGCAAAGGTGATTTAGTCCATCATGATGAAGTCCTCCCTGCACATGGTTGGCCCAGTTCAGATAATCAGAGTTTTGCTGCAAGTCTAAAATCAACATCTAGTAGGGTAAACACCCCTCCTTGTCCCTTTTCTTTTTCATACAGGCTTACAATTCTTTATAAATTTGTGATGTGTGCTCTGGGATATTCCATCTTTGATACATTTTGAGATGCACATCTGCTATGTAAATGTCTATTTTTACAAATTTTTCTGTGGTGAGAATTTGCAGGACCGAAAAAATGGTGATTCTGGTCATCGCAGCCTAGCAGATCACCTTGCTGTGTCTTGCAGTGATAACACCCTTAATACTCCAGATAGACTTTCTGAAGACATTGTGAGATGCATATCTTCCATATACTGCAAACTTGCAAACCACCCTCAGACACATTCAGGCTTGTCAGCTTCTCCTACTACGTCCTTTAGCTCCTCAAGTATATTTTCTTCTAAGAATCGATGTGATAGTTGGAGTCCACATTGCATTGAGGACGCAGCAGTGTGCCCTCAACTTGAAGGATTAAAAGAAGATAGTGGACCATATGCTGCAATGATAGAAGTTCTGAAGATATCATTGGACGATGATAGTTTCAATTTTGCTGCTAAAATGCTACAAAATTTCAGGTGGTCCACACATACTTCATAATCAGTTATCATGATTAGGCAATATATTAGATAAATATTATAGCCCCAATCTTTGTTCTGTTTTAGTCTTATCCTTCTAATATCCAGAAAAAGGGACACTGATGGAGATTTCAGCACCCTGTTAAAGGAATTTGTGGTATCCTTTCAAAAGTTTTCTCATTTCTCTTAATGCTGTGTAGGTCATTGGTTCGAATCCTGGAGAAGGTTGATCCTAGAAAGATGAAACGTGAGGAGAAGCTTGCTTTCTGGATCAATATTCATAATGCCTTGGTCATGCATGTATGACCCTCAGTTAAAGTTCTTTAGCTTTTGCTTATAATAAATGCTGCTGCTCAGAAACAAAAATGTTTTATAGACTGAAAATTATGTCATGAGGTGGAAATGCTAAGAACGTTGCTAATAAGGAATCCCTCTTAAATGATATACATCAGTGTCAACCCAATTGTATGATTTTTGGTTTTCTTGTCCAAAAGGGTTATTAAGGAAAGCTAAAAACAACTGTGGATAATCTTTAGCACTAATTCAGAGTAGATGGTATCCTTTATGTTTAAGTAGACTTTAGTGCCTGTTTGTTACAGCTTATTTTCCCCATCTTATTTAGTTAAACTTTTTAAAGCCTTTCTATTTTCTAGGTACAACTTATCAAAAGCCTCACTTAATAAAACGGGCCCCACTTAAAAATAAGCTGTCCAAAATAAGATGCCCCAAATGATCAGCCCTCTAGCAATTGTGCATGCTGATTCTACTACTGTGCTAACAATAATATAGAATGGTTTTTTTGATAAGTGATTCTTTGTCTCAGTTGATCTAACTGGTTTTATTTTTTTATTTTTTATTTTTTTAACTATTAAAAACTCATGTGCAATTGGCTATGGTAGTAATATGCATATGGTAAGGCTTATGAGTTTCTCCTTGCAGGCATATTTGGCATATGGAATTCATAATCGACTAAAAAGTACCTCCATATTTAAGGTAGAAAATTTACCATGAATTGATTGTTAACATGTTCACAGTATATTATCAGTAAATGTAATTACTGTTATTTTAATCTGCAGGCAGCATACAATGTGGGTGGTCATTGTATTAATGCCCATGACATACAAGTCTCCATTCTAGGAATCCGATCACACTATGCAACACCGGTATGCGTTTTACTTTAAAATCCGACAAATATCCTGCATATGAAACATATAGATCCTTTGACTTATGTTCGCTATGTATAGCATGAAGGCATATATGACTTCCTTCCCAAACTGTGAAAATTTCCTAGTTTGTCTCTTAACTGTCTTCAAGTGCTTGTGGGGTTGTACAAGTTGGTAAA
Source organism: Quercus gilva (assembly GCA_023621385.1). NCBI lineage: Eukaryota > Viridiplantae > Streptophyta > Magnoliopsida > Fagales > Fagaceae > Quercus > Quercus gilva. The sequence continues at coordinate 17,639,332 of CM042474.1, forward strand.
AACACCCGAAATTATAAGGATGGTTGGGGGCCTTGGCTTGATTGGATGAGTAAGACATCTAGGGAGAAAAAATGAGTAGGGATCTCGCACTATTGGAAGCCTTCGTAAACTCATTGTCAGGTTCTATCGATGTTAAAGTAATGCTACAACATGGGGTAACAAGTCCCAAGAGGTTAACATGTCCTCCCATTGTGGTAATTTGGAGTAGCAGGTTCCATTTTGGTGGATGGTGAATTTAGTTCTCTAGTTCACATGCACCATGCGAGTTTAAAAGTTATTGGCCCTTGCTATTGACCTAAGCAGACCTGTATTAGCATAATGCCATTTATTGCTTTGAGGATTGGTATCCCTAGAGATTCCAAGTAGCCTGGCCTTCAACCTAAGCAATGGGCAGTACTCTATGTTCTATGTGGGAATATCATTGTGAATTTTTGCGTTAAGAAAACAATAATGGCTTAAGTGTTCTTAAGGGAATTCAAGTAGAATCTTGAATAGAAACAATGAGGGATTTGGGTTTCTTGTATCTTTATGTGGGATTTTGGTTGAATGCAGAAGTGTGGATGTAGGTACTTGTTGATGTGAGGACTAGAATGAGAGGTTTAGATGATGGGGATAATTGGCCAAGGCTAGGGCAGCAAGTGTGTTAAGGGTTTGAGATAGTTTCTTGAAGGTAAAAGGCTTAGAATGTATAGTGATGCAACTAGGGTTTTGGGATTGTAAGATGAGAATGGAGGTTGATGGATTAAAGATGGGAGCTTGAATGTAATAGACGATGGAAATGAAAGTGTGTGACTTCTTTGAGAGAGTCACCTTCTCCAATTGAGATCTCTTCTTGGGAGTCTCTTCCTCCAAGGCAAGACAATCAAGTCTAAGCAACACAAATTGGCAATTTCATTCAATCCCCAAGGAGTGATTACAATTTACTATTTATAGTACCATAATCCTCATCTTATTGGCCCACGTGGCTCCATAGGGTTGGTCCTCTATTTCCCACATGTTCTATTTTTATGAAAAGCAGCATGTCAACTACGGTACAGATGATAAGTAGCCTTCGGCCATCTGCACTTACACTGGTGCCTCAAATATTTCAATTGGGGTTTGAGTCATACTATACAGTAGACTGATTTAACATAATTTCAAGCTAAGTATAAGCTCATTCTGCATAAAGCAAGATATAATTATTTCAAGCATAGTTAACATACATATAATCTCTTCTTTAACAAAATGTGAACGCAGTGGCTGGCTACACTGTTTTATCCGGGAAGGAAGTTCAAGACAGGGAGCATCAGACATGTATATGCCTTAGAATACCCTGAGCCACTGGTTCATTTTGCGCTATGCTCAGGGGCATACTCTGACCCTCCGGTATGCATTTTTTTTCCCTTAACTTTGTGATTGGTAACATTATCTAATTCCACAATCTAGTTTGAAACCATACTTTTGGATTTATATTTAAAGTATGTGCATTTGGTATAGTCTGATGTGGTCACACATTTCTTATTGGATCTAGGTTCGAGCCTACACAGCGAAGAATATATTTCAGGATCTCAGACTTGCTAAAGAAGAATTCATTCAAACCAGTGTCCACATCAACAAGGAAACAAAGGTTTATCTGCCAAAAATCCTATACTACTATTCAAAGGATATGTCACTAAGCATGCATGGGCTCTTGGAGGTTATACATGAGAATCTATCAGAAGTTCAACAGAAGGCTATCAAAAAATGCATTAAGGGAAGGGTCGATAAGTGCATCCATTGGTTACCACCGAGTTTAACATTTCGATATGTGATCCATGCAGAATTAGCCAAAGGGAGAACAACAGTGTGATTGACTGTTACTCTGTATGTACGAGGGATCGTAAAGAGTTTGTTTTTTCTTAACCAAATAAGGGATAAATGTCAAGCTGTACAGGGGTAATTAGAGTGAAAAAACTACAGGATTATCCACATCCACTCTCTTTGTACATACATTTAGGTTGTTTGAGAAAGTCTATTGTTTCCACAGTTGAGTGTTGTCCATTATCATCTTACATTAACTTGCTTACAAAGTAAACCATTTGGAAGGCTTGAAACAATGAGACTGAGAACAAAGGGATAATATCACTGTTTATTGGTTGTAAAATAGATAAGAAAATAAGTTATATCATAGCTAAAGATACGTTCAATGAGGAATCAGCTATTTCAAAAAGCACTACTTGATAAATAAGTTTGGATCAATATTTTTCCAAAAAAAAAAAGGGAAAAAGAGAGAACACAATTCTATCAACTCGAACAATGAAAAATAGAACAATTCCTTAAGAATCACGTCTCATGAAATGGAGGACATTAATTTATGAAACAGATGTCACTAGTTCAAATCCGTCATTCCTCTTCCCTTGGGATCACAAAAATCACTCGTATGAATTTTATAGAAGAACATGATATTGCTTATTCTAGGCTCTAGCATTGTCTCTCGGTGCTAAATTGCCTTGTAAGTTGTAATTCATGATCCCAATCCCATAGCTGGCTCCTGAAATGCAGTAAATTACAAGTGAATCAATGAAGTGGCTTCAATTCAAGAATATATATATATATATATATAGAGAGAGAGAGAGAGAGAGAGAGATAGAGGTTGTCTTTTTTAAAGCTTTATCTCAATTTTTTTTTTCAGTTTATAAGTATGGTTTGGTGTCTTTTTTGACTTTTTATTCTGATATATTTTTTTTGTCTTTGCACCTTAACAAGCAGTGGTCAGTGCTTGTTAACATATATATATATATATATATATACATGAGCTAGTATTTTATATGCCAGGTGCCGGAGACCAGCCTCTTATAAACAGCTCGGCTTCACACATGCTTGTGAGAGGCAGGTTTCATGCGCTTGGCACATGAGAGATTTTTCCATAGGATTGTGTTAACGGACCTGTTGACTTTTTTTGGTACAATTTTGTCTTTTTTTATAATTTTATGTCGTATTTCTTATTGTGGGTCAACCTTATAGAGGAAAAAAATATTAAAATAATCAAAATGATTAGTTTTATCATATATGTGCTTTTCATTTATTTATTTATTTTATTAAATATGACTCACTTTTGTACAGGACTTATGCTGGACTTGTTAACATTTGCCTCTCTATATATAAAAGTCCGCTTGCTTTTTTGTCAAACTTTTTTTTTCCCTTACAATCCCCCAGGGCTGGAACTGGAAAAAATAAAATTAGAGAGTGTGCCAGACAACATGTCGACGTGTCATTAGTGCTGTGAATGAGAGTTGAAACGCACCGTTTTGTTTTGCAATTGCAAGAGTAGAGAACTCTCCCAAAAACGGAAACAGTTTACAGATACAGAGCCCAAAAAAAGGGGATCGTTTTGTTAACACCCGCTTGCCTAGTACGAACTACGAACAAATAGAGTCTTGAAATAAAATAAAATAAATAGGCATATGAAATGAAATCGTGAATGATTGAACCGCCGTGGCTTAAGGAGCTGCCCAAATCTTAATGGATGAGCTCTCACTCTTTTCTCACTCTTTCTATTTACTAATAATACCATTTATTTTAGTATTTTCAGGCCAAGCTGCAGAAACAAATCTAATCTGATCAAAAGAAAAAGCCTCGTTTCGCCATCACCGCAATCACAATGGTACGATTTATAATTTTAACTTTATATCATGTAATGTAATGTAACAAACTTCCTATTTTTTTTTATTAACGAATAATTGGTTTCTTCCATTTCATTCAAGCCAAAATTTATGGAATTCTTTTACCTGATAAATTAAGGAATTATAACTTATAAGCTTGGTCTCAAAGAATTGGGCTTGTAGCCCTTTGATAAGTGTTACTACTTAATGAATCTATGTAACGTTTCGCATTTGTTTTGTGCTGTGTTGTTGTTGTTGGTGTAATTGGCTTGTTTGTTTGTGCTTCTTTCAATTGATGCATTGCAGATTCACTTTGTCATTCTCAATAATAGGCAAGGAAAGGTGAGGCTGACGAAATGGTATTCAACTTATTCTCAAAAGGAAAGATCCAAGGTATTTTCTACTTTTTAACTGCATTGTCTGGAATTGAATTTCCTTTCAACAATGTAAGCCAAACAGCTCCACATTTCTACTTGGGTCCTTGAAAGGACCATCCTAATGAAACTTTCCTGCAAAGGAAGTACGGACACTTTATTTGGGGTGACGTCCCTGTGTTGTATCAATGTCGTACCTGCTGTGTCATGTTATAATTTTTCAAAAATTGCTCGTATTGTTATGTCGTACCCACGTCCGTGTTTGTGTCCCTATTCCTACTCAGTTAATGATACCAGAGAGATAAAACCCTTAATTTTTGCTTCTTTCAGAATCTTGGTCTTACAGATAATGAGTACATTGCTTGACAAATATCATAAATTTCTTGTAAAGAATTGGAGAACCAACCAACTTTTCTTCTATATGAATTTCTATTTCCCTTTGTTAATTAATAAAATTGTTGTCTTGTGTTTGGAACATGCTGCTATGAGCTATCTCTTTTTCAAATTTTGTTTGTTTCCACATAACAAAGCCTTTTGGATTTATATTTATGACTATTGAAATTTCGTGAAAGTGATATGCAGTTATTAAATTCTTAAAATGTTACAATCTATGGGTGCACACTTTGTAAAGGTAATTCGAGAACTCACTGGCATTATACTAAGTCGGGGCCCCAAGCTTTGTAACTTTGTGGAGTGGAGGGGACTTAAAGTTGTCTATAAACGGTATGGTGTGATTGTTAATCTCTTTGTTCCAACTTCCTGTCTGCGCTCTTATAGTGTCACTGCTCTATATTTTTACATATCTTGAGAGGCATAACTGGTTCACTTCACATGTTATCATGTCCAGTTACGCCGGCCTCTATTTCAGTATGTGCATTGACCAGGATGACAATGAATTGGAGACCCTTGATATAATTCACCATTATGTTGAGATGCTGGACCGCTATTTTCTCAATGTAAGCATGTTAGACCCTCACCCGAAAATAGACTGCTGATAACTGTAATATCGGAAACTGAGTTTTGGGCATTTCCTTCTGCATTCTTATTAGGTCTGTGAGCTGGACTTGATTTATAATTTTCACAAGGTATCTCTTTTTGTTATTCCAGTCTGTGTTTGAGATCTTATTTTATATTTACTCATTTTACTTCCCAAAGTATATTTTAGTATGTAACAAGAGTAGCTAGAGATATGGCGTTTCATATAATGGTGGAAGAGGACATGTGCTGCTGGTCCTAAGTATACGTATAACAGCATAAATTTTTTTGGAGTTATAACTTTCGATGTTTATATAATTCAGTGAACGCCTGACAGAAAATATTTTTAATTGAATTACAACAGTTTTTCTTTTTTTGTCTATTTCTTCTGTGTTAAATAAACCAATTATACGAGATATCTGTTTGAGTATGCAGAGACTAAAATGGGAAATTAAAGGTAAAGAACAAATCAAAGGTGCTTGAAAAACCAGATTTGAGACCATTTATCAAAGGGGAAGAATGCGATTTTACTTGCACTTTTGGGGAGGAGGGAGTTGCTTCTCTTTTCTTAATTTTGGATGAATGATTGATGTAAAACCTCGGAATTGGCAGGCTTATTATATACTGGATGAGCTCTTGCTTGCTGGGGAGCTTCAAGAGTCAAGCAGGAGAACAATTGCAAGGCTGGTAGCTGCACAGGTATGGTTTGTTACCAATTGTAATGCAATTTTTTCACAAGATTCCAATTTGATAGATGGCTTGGGTATATTAATTTATTGTAGGATTCATTAGTAGAGACTGCTCGAGAGCAGGCCAGTTTACTAGGGGATTTGGTCAAGCAGGCCATGTGATCAGGCAGGCCACCAAATCTACAAATGGTTTTATATCTACACTTGTGGAAAATAATCAAAATATACAATCTCGAGCAACCTCTTATGGTAACTCTTACTCTTTTCAGTGACTGATGAACACAAGTTTCCTAAATGATAGTGGCACTGTGAATATGATTTCTGCATTCGAATGTTACTTGGTGCATGCTCCCCTCCTTCCCCCGCCAAAATCAAACAGCGTGAGGGAAAGTGTGCCGGCATTTAGCACAACAGAGTACTGTACTTTTTTCCTTTTTATCTATTGAATAATCTAGATGCTTCTACTTCATGCTGCGATTTGCAGCTAACAATGGGTCACCATGAAAAGGGGATGACTAGTGTTATATGTATCCTTAGCCATTTAAGCATTGTCTCATGGAATAATGCTACCGACAATAATTTTCACAACATTTAGTTAATAAGTTTTTACTGGTTCTTATTTGAGCCCACTTACTTTTATATCTACCTATAACAAATTGTCATCTCGATAGTTGTAAATTTTTTTTGTAAACTTATTTGTGCATCTAGACCTATCATTGTCTTATGTCCATGAATATGATCTAGACCTATCATTGTCTTATGTCCATGAATATGATAGGGTGAGGACATGAAACTAGTTGACCTTTTCCCAATTTGGCCACAGGCAAACCCCAGGCCTCCCACCCTACCCTGTGCTAACCCTCCTTTAAACCATACATAATAAAATAAATGTATAAAAAATATGTCAATAGTCATGTAGCTCAAATCACACTTCCTTATATTTTTAACTGGGACGTCTAGAGTTTAAATCTCCTTCTCTTAACTATGGAATTATCAAAATAAATGGGTAAATAATATGTCAAAAATAAAAATATGACTAGAATTGCTTCAACATCAATGTCATTGGAGTCATGGATGGTTGGCAAAAATCCAAAGTCATCAAGGATTGTTAATGGAGTCATGGATAGTTGGCTAAAATCTAAAATCATCTGGGATTTTATTATTATTATTATTATTATTATTTGGCGGAAGGTGGGGAACCGGGTAGTTGCTAAAAAAAATACATATAAACTGATCTAGCATAGCAATGGGGTAACATTATAAATGTATAATCACCAAGTTGATACAAGGATTGTTAATCAAAGAAAAACTCATGATGAAAATCATATTGGTCATTAGTGGCTATAATTAAGAAGCAATATTCGTCACCATCAAGCCCATAAATTCATGGTTTCTTCACCGGAATGAGATATGAGCAATCAATACACTAAAATAAATTTACTCAAAAAAAAAAAAAACTAAAATATAGTGTTACATCCCCGAAAATGTCACTAAATTAAGCTTTGGAGACCATAGGTTGTGCCTCTAAGGTTGATTTTCTGCCTTACATGTGCTCCATTGCCAAGTCAATCACGTAATCATTGTATCATTAATACTAATGTTTTGAAAAGATTATTAGTATACATTAAGAGGATTCAGAAAGTTAGTTATTGCTTTTTTTCCTGTCAAAAATACCCCTAAATTAATTAACCAACAACTTAAAAATGGGGTTAAAATAGTAAATTGGAAAAAGAAAGTTAGTTATTGTTTTTTTTACTGTAAAAAATACCGCTACCTAAAACTTAAAAATTTGGTTAAAATAGTAAATTGACAAAAATAATAAATTCCTACTTTCATGTTAAAATGTCTTCCTGCTTCTAATAAACTCCTACTTTTATATTGATTTAAATTCCTACTTCTACTCAATAACTCTCTACAAAATATGATTACTTTTTTGTTAGTTTTAAAACTTCTCAAATCTACAAAACTCACCCCACATATATATTTTTTTTTTTTTACGATGTATTTGTTTCTTCTGTCCTCTTTTTTTTTTTTCAATTTTTTTTTTTAAATTTCATTACAGCCTTAGGTTTTTTTTTTAATTATTGGAAGAAGTAGAAATCCCAAATTATAATAAATGTTGTAGGGTCACAATTTGGAGCCCAGGCCCAACAAAGGGTTGAATCAAGGTCCAAAGAACCCGATCCAATAAATTTTTAGAGAGTGGATTGAAGAGCTAAATTTAGGCTAGATTGTTAATGGCTAAATTGGCATTACCATTAAGAGCATACAAAAACGCTACACATCAAAAATGGATTAATGCCAATCCGAGAAGTCTCTTTTTGGTTCCTGTCTCTTTTTTCAAGTCCAAAAATCCCCTCTTACCTGGCGGGGAGAGTCCTTACATTTTATATTCACCCCTATATCATCTTGATCGCCCACTTGTCAACCATTTGGGTCACTACTTGAGTACCTGTCCCATCAGCCACCTTCCCTGGCCTTTTGTGAGTCGCTATTGCCAATGTAACACTATTCAGGGGTCTCCTCTACATAAATGCGGTCAGAAAAGTGGTTGATGGGCATTTAATGTGGAGGCAGTAGCTTTTCTGTTAGACACTTCTAGGTTAATATCTTTTCTACACGTGTGGGGATCTTCCTCGTCAGAAGAATCTTCTAGAGGATCATCTGAACTGCGAGGCATAAGGCCGACCTATATCTGACAAGATCCGAGGGTGAGTTCCCCTCGGACCATCTCAATTCGCTCTATCCCATGCAGTCTTGGGCCTGGGACTTCCCCCAGTTGCTCACCCCTCCTCGAATACTCCAGGCTTAAGATAGGGCCCAAGGCCCGGCTTGCATCAGGGCTTTTTACCCCTTACAAATGCAAATTATTAATCTTTACCCAAAAAATAAAAGAGCCTCTGAGGAATATATTCAATTAGTTTTTATGTGTATCTTATACGTAGAGTACACATACGTGCGTAAGATTGAGAATTATGCGTGTTTTCCTTTTGGTTTCTAAATGTACGGAAATAATCGCGTTCTTTTGTGTTAAAACAATCATTCATGTAATTTATTGAAGACATAATTTACGTGTGCGTTTGGATAGCAAACGCGTCTGTCCAAGCCTGGGTCTCGTGCATTGTTCATAAGGCCCACAAACCTTTTTTTCAACAAAAATATTCATTAAAAATTGGTCCCACGGCATTATTCACACATTTAAAAATTATTTGGCTACAGTATTTTTAGTTTTCAGCAATAAGCGATATCCAAACAGACTGACGGCTAAAGTACACATTTTATGGATAAAAATTTTAAACAAAGATTATACTTGTTGCTGTCAAAAATGGGCAACAAATGATTGAGCCATCTAATTGATAGACATCTATTAAGTATTGAAGTAATGCTAATGACTGAAAGTAAGTGGTAAAATATATATCTTTATGCGTATGAGATTTATCATAACTAAAAAAAAGGTCCAAATTTTCTGGTAGGGTAGCTATTTGTGAGGGTCCTTTTTTTGGACAGTATCCAGGCCTATGTAGAAACAAGGATCCTGGGCTCTTTGCTTATTGTTTGGTGGACTGGGCTTGGTTCACCGCAGCTAAATGAGGCTGATTACAAACCAAGTTATGCGCAAGTCACATAAAGCTCCTCAAGGAGAAAATGTGATTCCTCCTAAACAATAAAATACCATTATAAGTGTTTTAGTGTCATAAAATGACTCTTTACTCTTATGAAACAAGTAAAATAATTATTCATAATATTCACAACGAGAAAGAGATTAAAATAGAATACTTAAGGCTTATCTTTTGTTGTATAAACATTTAAAAGAGTTCCTTTACTTGGTGCCCTAGGCGTATTGTCGTGGTACCTCGGACGTACTAGGCCTGTAATCCCAAAATGCTAATTCTCTAAACTATACGATCTTTCTCCATGCTTATTATGCAATGGAGTTTTGTCATTTTCCTTTACCTCTATAGGTCCTACATAAGAACACATTATACAATACACATCTTCAAATAACTGTTAGTTTCTTAGATTAGGATATACATTTTAATACATATACATATATGTAAATAAATTTCATGAAAATGAGTCAGCCACGAGGATCCTAGCCCCAATTCTCAGACTTAGTGCTTTTACACAAGACTTGTGGGATTTGGAACTCAAGTCCAAGTGGCTTTGCTTGGGCATTGCCTTCCAAGATAGTTAGGTGAGAAGGATTTTGTGGGAGAGAATGATATTTGATGTGTGCATGTTTTTGGCATATGTTTCTTTGGAGGCTAAATGATATTTCAAATAATCTCAAGGATATGGGACGAATTCCTACTCCTTAGCTCTCTCTTGTTTTGTCCCTCTTTTCTTTCCCCTCTCTTGCTGGGCTTTTAAAGCTCTAAGAATATATATTTTGAACCTCTGAACTCTTCCCCTGAATCCCCCTTTTTCTCTCCTCTTCTCCTTGCTATGCCTTAGTGTTCCTTTTGTAGTGGACATGGTCTGGTACCTCGGGCGAGGACGCCCTTGGTCTGTTGGATAAAACCATGTCCTCTGGAATCTGAAAAGGTGCATTGGATAGAGGTTTAACTTATTTAGGCAATTTAACTCAAAAATGGCATTTGGCTTTAGCTATAAATGAAAGATTCCTTCTTGAAAAGTCAAATGAGTGGATGAGCTGCTCAATGCAATGTTTGGCAGCTTTAATTGAAAGTGACAATTAAGAGGAACTTATGGGGATGTGTCATGCACATGGGGGAATTGAGTTTTACATTGGTTCATGCATTCCAAGAAAATATATGAACCAAGGGAAATCTTCGGGATCCTTCTTTCACCAGAAATCACTCTCCTACCGATCAAACCATTTCTCCCTTACTATCCACTCGGGATCCTACGGGCTTGGACCATGGGTTATAAAGATAATACCTGGTTTTTTGCTAGATTTTTAATAGCTTTTTGCATACATCTTGGTTTTCCTATGTGTTAGCCAAGGTTCTCTTCTCAAGGCTTCAAAAAGACACATCAAGGTCCTAGGGCCTTGATGCTCTTCTTGTTGCACATCCTCTGACTGGGATCCTTACTGCACGTCCTCTGACTTGACCAAGATCCTCTTTTTTTTTCTTTATTATTATTATTTATTTCTTTTTGGGACTTTGGGCCTTCATGGTTTTTCTTAACTTCATGAATTAGGCATTCTTTTGTTAAAACCCATGGTCTTTCTTTACTTTTCATAGAATGGGCTTTCTTGTGAAATTTTGGTTCTCAACACTTTTTATTTATTTATTTATTGAACAAAATTTAGTTACAAAATTGGTTGTAGTTTAAGACTATAAACTCACTCAATAAAATAAATATTACAACATATTTTCAAAACCTAATTGGTGAATTGCATGTTCTTTATGCTCTTAATACACATGTCAAATTTTGTGTTAATCGGATATTATTTACTATATGATCTAGGCCTGTTCACGGGTCGGGCCAGGTTGATTTTGGACCCAACCTGGACTCGACCAGCCGGCGTCGGGTGGAGGAACTTGAAACTGACCGCCGGAATCAATCAATTCAATTTTGGGTGAGGGTGAGCGTCAGTCGATTCTGTCGGTCGCCAGAAACTAAAAAAAGTCATTGAAATCTGCAAAAAAGTTGCCGAAATTTGAAAAAAGTCGCCGAAATCTGCATTTTTTTTTATTATAAAAATTGCTGAAATTTAGTTAGATCTAGCTAAATCTAGTGTCCCACTAGATTTAGCCAGATCTGGTCGAGATCTCGCTAGATCTAGTCGAAATCTTGCTGGATTTAGCTTTTTTTTTGCAGATTTGGCCAGATTTTTTATATGGCTCTAGTCGGGTTCGAGTTGCTGGGGTTTTGGAGAAACAAACCAACCACTCCACTCGCCGGTGTCGGTTCTTGAAAATGGAAACCCGCCGCTGACTGACTGGACCTTCGGTTCGAGCCAGAATCGGGTCAGTATCGAGTGGTTTGGCCGAGTTGTCGGGCTCTGGTTAGGTCTAGACAGCCCTAATATGATTTATAAACTTATATTTTGTACATAATTTTAAATTACAAAAACTTGCAATTTAAAAAATTTATTGATGACATAGCTATTAATCTTTAATTTTCTTGAAATTTTACAAGCATGGAGGATATAAGAAGAAAGTATAATTCAAAGGTGGATTTGTCAAAATTCATCTCTAATAAAAAGATATTTAGGCTGTGTTTGGTTCATGTAAAATATTTTCCGAAAATGCTATTTTTGGAAAAGGAAAATATATTTAGGCTGTTTGGCTGCCTTAGAATTCATTTTACGGAAAATTAATTAGGTGTTTGGTTCGTTCAAACAATTCTACAGTGTTTTACGGAAATCCACCAGCACCTACACACCATCACCCACAGAGAATCCACCACCACCCACACACCAACGCCACACAACACAAAACACCACCAAAACACCACCACCACAACAACAACAACAAAAAAATCAGAGATCAAAGAGAGAAAGGTTGAGAGATAGATCGGGAAAGAGAGAGATCCGATTTGGCTTGGAGGACGGTGGCGTCCAAATCGGTAACGACGGTTTGAGCTTGGGGCTTTAGGCGACGAGATCAGTGGTTTAATCTAGAGGCGGTAGCGACGACGGGGGTGGGTGGTGGGTTGTAGATCGATGGGTGGTGGTTCGATCTAGAGGTGGTAGCGATCTCGCAGCTCGATCTCGTCGGCGCGAGCTTAATGGCGCGTCTGGGCTTGGGGCGGTGGTCTGAGCTCGATGGCGTGAGCTCGATCTCACTCTCTCTACTCTCTCTTCGTGCTCTTTCTCTCGGTTTGTGGTGGATTGGAGGCTCGATCTGTGGTGGATCAGAGCTCGGTTTATGGTTGGACTGGAGCTCGGTCTGTGGTGGTGGATCGGAGCTTGGTCTGTGGTTCGTTCACCGTTTCTCTCTCTCTCTCTCTCTTTCTCTCTCTCTCTCTGCGCGTATAAGGCTCGGTCCGGAAATGATTTGAAGTGAAAATAGAAATGTAAAATCATTTCTGAGTCAAAGCCATCTTTTACGGTCAAAGGAAATAGTTTTTCAAAAAATGCAATTTTTCATGCATAACCAAACACATGGTTTTACGGAAAATGATTTTCTGAAATGGTTTGAAGCCAAAACAAACAGACCCTTAGTGAGTTTGTAGCCTTAAGTTACAAACAATTTTGTAGCTAAACTTTATCCTTATTTATTTATTTATAATTATAATGAGGTGAAGGAATTTGAATATTGAAATGCCCCTTTTGGAAACACTAGGAGGTTCTAGTTGAGTTACCAGACTCTTGGCTTAAGGTAACTCTTAAAAGTCTTAGTGCGCTACTTTACCACCTTACCATCCAAGCTATGAAATTATGATTTTCTCAACACATTATTCTACAGACACATCACTCACAACATACAAAATCTTTAGGAATTTATAAGATTCACCATTTTTTCCACAAAATGGATTTATATATATTCTAAAAAAAAATTCACAAATAATAATTTGATATCTTATAAACTTATTTACAAACATGCACAATCCAATCTAATCCAATTATAAGTTATAATTGATTTCCTTTAATGAAAGTTCGTGATATTTCTTCTTAAAAAAAAAAGAAAAAAAAAATACCAAACTTATGGCATGTTTGGATGTTTAAAAAAGGAGGGGGAGTAGAGTAGAGGGAGGGAGAGTAATCCAATTACCTTATTTGGAAGTTTTTTAAAGAAGGAGGGGGATGAATTTGGAGGAGTTTGGAGGGGTTTCAACTCCCTCTAACCCCTCATTTTTAATTCCCCCAAATTGGAGAGATTTGGAGGGAGAGTAGAGTAGATAAATTATTATTCAAGTAAATTCCCTAATTTACCCTTTCTAACAAATTAATTATTGACTAATGTTGCAAGTCCATTTTTAAATAAGAGTAAATTTGTCTATTTTAATCATTTCCTCTCTTCTCCATCCTAATTTTGAAAATATCCAAACAAAGGGAATGACTAATTTCTCCCTTCCCCCTTACTAATTTTAAAAACATTCAAATAAGGTGGAGGGGAACCATTCCCCTTTACTCTACTCTCCATTACTCTCCTCCCCTCTACTCTCCTCCCTCTCTAAACTTCCAAACAGGCCATTAGTCTTGATTAATTTAGATCACTTGCTAAATAAACACATAAAAAAAAAGCATCAATTTCAATAAACTTGATCTAAAATGAGTTAAAAAAAAAAAAACTGAAATCTGAAATAATTCCCGCCAAGCCGTTAATCCTCTAAGGTTGTGCCATGTCATGTGGTGGGTCCAGACACTAACGCATAAAGTAACGTCCGTCAACTGAGTGGAGCCTACATTACATTATTACTCTATTCGGTTCAGTTTATCCTTTCCTTTGTTTCAAATCAAGAACTAAAACAAAGCTAAGTAAAGCAAAGCAAAGCAAGCGCGGTTTAGGGTTTTAGCACCAAAAAAAAAAATCCCAAATGGAAAAAACGGTCTCTTTTTCTCTTTTCTTCTCTTCTAAATTTTGAACAAATGAAGATCTCTCTGTGAGTTACGTTTTAATTTTGATTGGATTTCAGGAAGAAGAAGAAGAAAGCAAAGAAGTTGTTCTGAGACGGTTAGAGGAGTCAGTGAATGCACATCCTGATGATCCTTCTCTTCACTTTGATCTCGTATTTTCCTTTTTTTTTTTTTTTTTTTTTTTTTTATAACTTGATTGGACTCTCTAATTCTTTGTTTAACTTCTCTTTTCTTTCTTTGTGTACTAATTTTTCTTAAAAAAAAAATAGGGAGTGAGGTTGTGGGAGAATGGAGGAGAAGAATCGAACAATAAGGAAAAGGCGGCGGAGCACTTTGTAATATCGGCGAAACTAAACCCTCAAAACGGTGCCGCATTTAGATATTTAGGGCATTATTACTCAGGAGTTTCCCTTGATACCCAACGGGGTCTCAAGTGTTATCAGAGAGCTGTTTCACTCAATCCTGATGATCTCCAATCCGGGGTAATTTTTTTTTTTTAATTTAAATTCCGTCATCATTATTCAATGTGGAACTTCACTGCTTAACTAGCGCGAATATTTACAATTTTGTGGAATAATAACAAATTGTGGCGAAATTGAAAAAAAAAAAAAAAAAAACAGGAAGCATTGTGTGATTTGTTGGATAGAGATGGGAAGGAGAGTTTGGAGGTGGCAGTGTGCAGAGAAGCTTCGGAAAAGTCACCGAGAGCTTTTTGGGCATTTCGGAGATTGGGTTACTTGCAGGTCCTTATTTATCTACGTATCTATCTCTTTCTGTTTTCTGTTTTATGTTGATATTAATCGATTAATTGATTTGTTATTACTGTCCATCAGGCACATCAAAAGAAATGGCCTGAAGCTGTACAAAGTCTTCAACATGCCATTCGGGGCTATCCTGCCTGCCCTGAGTTATGGCAAGTATGTCTTCTATGGATTATATATTTGCTCTTGTTATTTATTTATTTATTTTTTAAATCTTCATTGTTATTGGTTTTGTGTATTATTAATAAATTATGCTTTCTTTGTGTTAGGCTTTGGGTCTTGCTTATCAGCGTTTGGGCAGGTTCACTGCTGCTCTTAAGGTACTTAATGTTTCTTGATTTATTTATTTTTTTTAAAATGTAGTTGAATCGAAAAAACTTGTGGAATAGGTAACTTAATGATTCAATGTTGGTGAAGTGTGATTTTTTATGGTTAAGTATGTTGGTCATACTTTTCCAATGCTTTTGTTTTTCTTTCACTCGCTGTTATTCAATTCTTCCATGACCAACTTCCTATGCGTTCGAACAGTCTTTTGGGCGAGCCATCGAATTGGACAATACAAATGTATTTGCTATGATTGAAAGTGGAAACATCTTTTTGATGCTTGGCTCCTTTAAAGAGGTATGATTTGTTCTTGTGTTTGTTCATAGTAATTACGTGAGGTTTTGCTTGTCATTGTACTTGGTTATGGGCATCCATTTACACAGTTTTTTATTCTTTACATCTGTCTTGGCAATTTACGTTGTGCTTGACAAACTATCTGTTCTGTCATATGATCACATTTATCTCTTCTGAAATGAAATTTTACTAGATGCTAGAAACTGAACCACATGCTTTTCAGAAATCAGCATGGTTTGATAATTTACCAAGCACAAGATATGATCTTGTTAGTCTTTAAATTGTATCATTACTACATAACTGGCCTAATGATGTACAATTCAAATTGCTAGTCAACTCTCATGACATAGGGTATAGCATGAAAGTATATAGATGTTTTCCCTTAATGTTTAACTGCTTACTTGCAGCCTATTGTATAAAATTTCATATGTGTTCTTTCTGCATTAAGGGAGTTGAGCGGTTTAAGCAAGCTCTAGAGATTTCACCTGAAAGTGTGTCTGCACGGTATGGGCTTGCTTCTGGGCTACTTGGTTTGGCAAAGGCATGGATTAACTTGGGAGCATTCAGATGGGGAGCTTCATTATTAGAGGTTAGTTGTTTTCTAAAGCTTTTAAAAATTTATCTGCCTTACAATATTAAAAGACGAACACTTCAAATCGGTTGCAGGAAGCATCTGAGGTTGCAAAAGCAAGTACACATTTGGCTGAGAATATGTCATGTATTTGGAAGTTACATGGTGATATTCAGGTAAAATTAAATCTAGTTTTGACCACCCTCGGATATTAATTTCAAGCCTTTGGCACCATTTGTGGAAGATTGCTGTATTCTTCTATGCAGGATGTTTACCAATTTGTCTAATAAAAAACCCCGGGGGGGGGGGGGGGGGGGGGGGGGGGGGGGGGGGGTGTGTGGGGATATTTATCAATTTATGCAGGGTTTTTTTTGCTTGACTTATTTAGTAATTAGCTTTTTGACAGCTTGCATATGCAAAGTGTTTTCCATGGATGGAGGAAGGCCAGGGTTTAGAATTTGATGTGGAAACTTTTAATGCTTCTATTCTTTCTTGGAAGAAAACCTGCATTTTAGCTGCCATATCTGCCAAATGTTCTTATCAGCGAGCTTTGCACTTGGCCCCATGGGAAGCTAATATCTATACTGACATTGCAATAACTGCAGATCTTATATCCTCCCTAACCATGAGTGATGGAAACGACTTCAAAGATTGGTATGATCTTTCTGTATTTTCCACTTATATAGATCATTTCATTTTGCTGTATATTTGCTCTGTTAACTTACTATCCTTTTTACCAGGCAGCTATCAGAGAAGATGGCTTTGGGGGCTTTGTTACTTGAGGGTGACAATTATGAGTTTTGGGTAGCATTGGGATGCTTGTCTGACCATAATGCATTGAAACAACATGCCTTAATCAGGGGATTGCAATTGGACGTATCTCTAGCTGTTGGTTGGGCATACCTTGGGAAGGTATTGTCTCTTACATTATTCAATTGTTCTTTTCATATACTTTAGTTTTTGTTCTAGTTTGCCGATGAGCTCTAGCTCAATTGGCACGTGCTCCCCTTATAAGTTCTAGGTAGAGGATGAGGTCATGGGATCAAGTACCATTGGGTGTGTGTAACTTACCAATAATTTTTTTTTTGGTTCTAGTTTGTCTGTGTGAATGTGTGCGCGTGTGTGTGCGTGTTATCTTGTTGCTCTATCTGAAAAAGGAAAAAGAAGAAGCAAAGAAGACATAAGAATAGTTAAATATTTGAAAGCTATGTAATCAAAGGAATTCTTTTATTGATGTCAAGACTTTCATTCACCTAAGAAGAATATGTGCTGTTATGCATATGGCATCTTTCTGATGTTATATCCACTTGGATGCCATGTGAGCACCCTTGAACCCTACAGCAGGGCCCAATCTACAACTGTTATAAATTCTGAAAAAGCTAACTAATCATATAAAAACCTGAAGCCAAATGGGATGGGGTTCAATATTTCACCTTAATACCAAATAATTTGTTTGTCTACTTCCCCCCCCCCCCCCCCCCCCCCCTTTTTTTTTTTCTTTTTTTGGGGGTTGGGGGGGGGGGGGGGGGTGTGGGGTGGTATCAATAACCAAACCCACAGCCATCCTTACAGAGAGTAATGTTTATGTATTCCTTAAACAAGCCTCAATTATATGTAGATGCAATTTATTCTGGATATGTGGCAGATGAGTGATCAATGTAGTCATACTTGTAAGGAAAGAATCTATGCATTGCCTCTAACCATCTATTTGGCCTTTTATGTGAGGTAGGTGATTGCTTTGTAAAATCTACGTAAATATATGGTTAGAGGCAAGAAGGTTGCAAGATCTTATTTAGGAGTGCAATTAATTTCTTGATCACTATTTTTGGTTAATATGCTGTCAAAACCAATGGTATTGAATTTTTTTTTGATAAGTAATACGACTTTTATTCAACAAGAAAAACGCAAACAGCCATTACAAGTGTTCATGATGGTGAACCCAAAAAACAACAAACAAAAACAACTGAAAACAGAATAAAAGAAGCAACTCAAGTGGCTCTACTAAAGGTAGAAAAGAACTCCAAAGCAGAAGAACAGTTTAAATAACCCCAGCACTTAGCCCATTCAAAAAGAGTATTTCGGCTGAGCGCTTGTAACTGATCAAGCGTTCTCTCTAGACCCTCAAAAGAGCGCCGGTTTCTTTCCAACCAAACAACCCACATCAAACAAACAGGAACCATATTCCATACGTCTGAAGCATATTTTCCCAATCAATTACTCCAACAAGACACCAAACTCACCACAGAACCTGGCATGACCCATTGAATCCCAAAAGCTTGTAACATTTGCACCCACAAAGCATAAGATATCGGACAATGAATGAGGAGATGGTCCACAAATTTCGCAGAACAGCAGCACATACAGCACCTATTCGCCAAAGGAAGGCCCCAGAGATTATCCAAAGGTAAGGATCTAGCCATGTGTTGCGGTCCACAAGAAGAAAGCCACCCTCTTAGGCACCTTGACTTTCCAAATCCCCTTCCACGGGAAGTAAGGAGTTGTACCCCTGATCTTAGTATAGAAGGACCGAGTATCAAACTTACCATTCCTATTAAGACACCAAAAGGGTCTATCCCACCCAATACCTCGAGGGATCCGACACTGAATGAGTTCTAGGAAAGAGAAGGCAGCCTCAAATTCCCTCTCATGAAAATTCCTAAAAAATCTCACATTCCAACATCTACTACTCCCATCCTCCTAGTGATCCAACAAGTTAGAAATACAGGCTTCCTTGTCACTAGAACACGCAAATAATCGAGGATAGAGCATTTTAAGAGAGAAATCCTCAACCCACCTATCATGCCAAAAACGAATACGGGAAGCAACATATTCATAAAATGAGTGTAGCTGAAATGAGAATGTTGTGATGGATAAGTGAAAATACATAGAAAGATAGGATCTGAAATGAGGAAATCTGCTTAAAGATAGGGGTAGCTCCAATTGATGAAAAGATGAGAGAGTCACTTGAGATGTTTTGGTCATGTTCAGAGGAGAGCGATTAATGCACTAGTAAGAAAGAAAAGTTGATCCAAGTTGAGGGAAATAAAAAAGGTAGAGGAAGACTCAAGATAACATTATTAGAATTAATTAAAAAAAAGGACTTATCAATTTATGAAGGAACAAAGATATTACTTTAGATGAATAGAATGGAGGAAAAACATGTGGCCGACCTAACTAAATTTTAAGGATCCATGGCCAACTCCAAAAATTAGGCTTGTGTTGTTGTTTGTATGCTGTCTAAACCAAGCAGGTCCAACTTGCGTTGAAGTTTGTCCATAGAGTGGGCAAAGCACTTCCTGAGGGTTTATGAACTAAAGATCATGTCGATAGAGCTTGGATTAAGGGCTTTTATGAACTGAGGTTTTTGACTGTGACTTGGCTTTCACTTTTGGCGTTGTAGCCTACTAGTAATGTTGACTATTTATATCAAAAAAGAGGAAAATGTGTAGCTAATGTAAACTTATTTTCATGAAATCTAAACATTGTAAGAGTGCCATTTCTTGGTGCATCATACGTTATAAAATGTCCTAGATGCAGCTTTGGAAGTTCTATATTTTCCTATAGGTGTGGTAAATTTGTACTTTTTACAGCTCTATCGGGAAGAGGGTGAAAACCAATTGGCTAGGAAAGCATTTGATTGTGCCAGAAGTATAGATCCTTCACTTTCATTACCATGGGCAGGCATGTCAGCAGATTTTAATGCTAGGTAAATTCTTATTTTTGTGGTGTGTGTGTGTGTATCTCAATTATTTTCTTTTTGTTGGAATTAGTGATCACTGTTATGTGAATCATTGTTTTATGTAAATTTATTTGCTAATTAGTTTCTACTAACAATGAGACCTACACCATTCTTAAGGGATCCTTCACCAGATGAAGCTTTTGAAAGCTGCTTGCGAGCTGTGCAGATATCACCTGTAATTATTCTTTCCTTTATATGTTTTTTTGAATAAGATGGAATTTTGAATCATTGCAAGTATTGTACTTTGCCACACTTAAAATTTGACTCTTGTGCAGCTTGCAGAATTCCAAATTGGTCTTGCAAAGCTTGCTCTGATTTCAGGGCATCTCTCATCTTCACAGGTTTTACCATCTCTAATTAATCAGCTTTAGGAGTAGCATATGTTTTTCTTTGTTGTAAAATAAGAGCTAATATGGTACATGCTGCAAAAGGTGTTAGTTTAATACTTCTGTCAATCACCATTACAGGTTTTTGGAGCTATCCAGCAGGCCGTCCAACATGCGCCTCAATATCCTGAATCCCATAATTTATATGGGCTGGTTTGTGAGGCAAGATTTGATTATCAATCTGCTGCTGCTGCTTATCGGCTAGCACGCTGTGCAATCTGCAGTTTTCCAGACAGTGTCCCAAAATCTCATACCAGAGATATATCATTAAATTTGGCAAGATCTCTTTGTAAGGTAAACATATTGGACCTTGTTTTTTTGGCACTTCTTCTGTCTGGTCTGTAGGAATGGACATTTCTAAATCAAAATCTGATCTTGCCACAAATTGTATTAGCAATACATCTGTAGTTTCCATCTTGTTCCTTTCTTTAGCAAACAGTTTCACATGGTGCAGGCAGGGAATGCTATAGATGCTTTGCAGGAATGCGAAGATTTGAAGAAAGAAGGTTTGGACAGATTTGTTAGATTGTATGTTGGAACATCTACTATTTGTTTCACTTTGCTGATATGTCATATTGCATTATTGATATTTAAGGTATGCTTGACGTGGAAGGCCTTCAAGTATATGCTTTCTCTTTATGGAAACTTGATAAACGTGACTTAGCTCTTTCTGTGTTGAGAAATCTGGCTGCGAGTGTTTCTGCAATGGAACAGACATCTGTGGCCGCCCCTGTTAGTTTCATCTGTAGAATGCTGTATTTCATGTCTGGACTAGATTCAGCAATTAGAAGTATACTGAAAATGCCAAATGAACTCTTTCAGAATTCAGGAATTAGTTTTATAGTGTCTGCCATTCATACTCTTGATACATGTAATCGGCTTGAGCCAGTTGTTTCAAGCAGCAGGCGCTTTCTTACATCTCATGAAGAGATCACTGAAATGCACTTTTTGATAGCACTTGGTAAACTGGTAAGCTTCTTATTCCAGCTGTTGGAATTTGAGCCTCTCAAACCAACTTGGGTTTATTACTTTAATTTATGGGATGTGATTATTAATTGGATTTGATTTTGCGATGTTTCTGGGTTATGCAGGTCAAACATGGAACAGAATTTTGCCTTGGATTTCAGTCTGGAGTGGCTCATCTTAGAAAAGCTCTTCACATGTACCCTAACAGTAGTTTGATAAGGTACATTTAATATCCAATGAAACGAGGGCATTGGTTTCTAAGCTATCCTGAATTTTGTGACTCTCATCTGAGTCTGGTTTTCTTTCCTTGCTGGGCATCTGCCATCTTGGTCTAGTTCTTATCAAATCTACTTCCATAGTGTCTACCTTCATTTTTTATTTTTATTTTTTTCAGATGGTCTGACAACTTGTTTAAAATTAGTTTATTGATGTCACTGCTTATCCAGAAGAGCTAGTGGCAACTCGGAGATTAAATTTTATAGAATAATTATGTTCATGAATCATGATTTGAATACAAAAGCAGCTTCTTGGACTAAGTTAGTGTAATACATACATACAAATGTATTATATATATTTTATTTGTTCATATGTTGAAATAAAATAGACCTAATCTAGCATTAATTGCTTGGTATTACTGCTACTTATAAAAAGGGGGAAAAATTGTTGGAACATTATTGTAAGATATAAAAGATGAAACAAGAAATAAAGTGCATCACAAAACAAAATGGAGAATTATAAAAGATAACTTAGTTTTCAAAGTCTTTCTCAGTACATGTTTTTATCCCTTCTTTCCATGACTTGTTTTCCCTTTAAGTTTGTTGTTCCCTTTTGTGTTCTTTGTTCTAGGCAGCTTCTGTTGACATTATTATATCGACTATTCTTAATTTAGTGTTGTACAACATATCTTTTAACTGTCTATTATTTTGTGTTCTGATGCATTATATTCATTTTGAAAACCGTATTATTGTCTTTAATTATGATCCCCTCATTTTGGAGGATCTTCTGATAAACTTTGCTGGAACAGGAACCTACTTGGCTATCTTTTGCTATCTAGCAAGGAATGGAATGATACTCACGTTGCAACTAGGTGCTGCAATGTAGACAGCACTGACTATCAAAATAAAGGAGGTTTGAAATCAGCAAGCGAAATCCTTGGTGCTGGAGCAGTTGCTTGTTATGCCATTGGCAATAGCAATCCCAAGTTTTCTTTCCCATCATGTACATACCAGTGCCTGAATGGACATGGAGCTATCCAGCAGTTGCAGAAGTACTGTAACTTTCTGTTATTCATCTAAATATGAATTTTCTGTTGCAATTTGTCTCTCTGCATTACGAATCATTGAAGTAAAGCTACAAACTTTTATATTTTTCAAAATCAGTTTCTTGTGGTTACAGCATGGAAGATGCTGTGCTGTTTTGGAAATTTGTGGATATAATGTCATCAATGAGTGACTGGCTTCACAATTCTTTAGTAGATTCCTTCCTTTCTCCTAAAATATTGATTTGCAACCTAAATTTCTCTTATTATTTTATTAATTGAGATTTTTCCAAGAGTTCTTTGCTAAGAAATCTTCATAATTTTATTTTTTCAAGAGTTTCTTTCTCCACGTCTTAATTGAAGAAACTGTTACTCTTCCCAAGGAAAATAACATTTACACATATATTGCTCTTGTTTTCATATGCAGATGCCTGCGTCGAGAACCATGGAATCATAATATCTGTTACTTGCTTATACTTAATTTACTACAAAAGGCTCGTGAAGAGAGATTTCCTCATCATCTCTGTATTATACTCAAGCGGTTAATGTCTGTGGCCCTTTCTAGTGAAGTTTACTCTAAGACAGACAAGTGTTATCAAAAGTTTCAGCTTTTACTTTGTGCTTCTGAGATCAGCTTGCATAGTGGGAATAAAATTGGCTGCATCGACCATGCCAAAAATGCTTCAAAGCTTTTGCTTCCTGATGCTTATCTCTTCTTTTCACACTTACAATTATGTCGTGCATATGCTGTAGAAGGTGATATTATAAATCTTCAGAAAGAGTACATAAGATGCTTGGAGCTCAAGACAGATTATCATATTGGTTGGATATGTCTTAAATTTGTGGAATCTCAATATCATGTGCAAACTGATTTGAACATCTTAGATTTGTGCTTTAAAGAATGCTCAACAGAGAGGGATTATTCATGGAATATGTGGATGGCTATATTTAATCTGGTGTTTGGTTTGATTTCTATATGGAACCAGGATTTCCTTTCTGCAGAAGAGTTTCTTGCACAAGCTTGTTCTTTGGCTGGTGTTGAGAGCTGCCTCTTTCTCTGTCATGGTATTTATCCGTATCAGATTGGGTTCTTTGAGTACTTTTTTACAGTAATTTGTTCTACTGAAGATTACTTGTCATATTTACTGCTTTGTTTTATATTCAGATAAGATTCTCTGACTGGAAAGATGACTTGACCATGAATATATATCCAATGAAAATTTAACATATGTAATGGTGTTGTAATACATTTGGTCTAATTGGACGGTAGTAGACATTTTTCCAGTCGTTGTCTCTTAATGATGATTGGGACTCTTTTCTTTTCCCCCTCTCTAAGGATTAAAGAATTCGTTTATCATCTCTTGAAACTCTTGGTGTAGGTGCCATCTGCATGGAGCTTGCTAGGCAGTCACGTGGTTCACAGTTCTTATCACTTGCTGTAAAGAGTCTCACTGAAGCTCAAAAAACTTCTCTAATTCCCTTACCTGTTGTCTCGGTGTTGCTGGCTCAGGCCGAGGGAAGCCTCAGTTCTAAAGAGAAGTGGGAGAGAAACCTCCGTCTTGAATGGTTTGCTTGGCCACCAGGTATGATATCTGTGTGAAGTATGTCTGAGTGTGATACAGTTGTTTATAATGATCAGGTAGACCCTTTCAAGATGTAGGCACATTAGCAATACTTTATGGAAGATTTTATAATTTCTTTTCAA
This sequence comes from Quercus gilva, assembly GCA_023621385.1. NCBI lineage: Eukaryota > Viridiplantae > Streptophyta > Magnoliopsida > Fagales > Fagaceae > Quercus > Quercus gilva. The sequence goes on from CM042474.1 coordinate 17,663,488, forward strand.
TGCTTTAGCTAGGGATTTGGCCGTTGATATTTAATTGTACTCTCACTTGGCTTTCCTAGTACTCCCATTAAATGTTTTTATTTGAAGATGCATATATTCCAAAGTTGGAAGACATTGCTCTCTCTCTAGAAGAGTTCAGGGGTGTTTGCCACACTTGTGTCCTGGTACACCATTTATTGGTCCTTTTGATGTTTGTGTTTTGGGCTTATCTTTTTATCTCAGCTGAAAAAGAGAAGTACAATTCTTTCTTAAAAAGGGCCAGTAGGTTACACAGGCATCTACAGCTAGGTGCTGCCCATGGTATTATTTGAATTCAGACTTTTGATGATAACATGGATGGTGAAAGTGTTGCAGAAACTTTGAAAAGGTGTAAAAACTAAGAAGTTAATGAACAAAGTTTGTAATAGAACTTAAGGAAACGCTGAAAGAGAAAAATAAAGAAAAAATTACAGAGCCTATGTAATAAAGGAAAATATAGTTTTCTAAATAGAGGTAGCAACATTCAATATATTGATGGTTATATTGGCAAAATAATCAAGAGTACATTTGATAGATATTTTGTATTCTGATGTGCTTTCTGTTTTTGACAGAGATAAGGCCTGCAGAACTCTTCTTTCAAATGCATTTGCTTGCAAGACAATCAAAATCAGATCCCAAATCTCCATCCAATGTGGAGTTCTGTCAGAGTCCGGAGAAATGGGTTCTTCGGGCGATCCATACAAACCCTTCCTGTATTAGATATTGGAAGGTTTTGCAGAAGCTTATGACATGATTCGGAGTAGGATATGGCATACCTCCAAATTTAGCACCTGGCTGTTCAAAATCTCTTACTTGATTGACTTATTTGAATATGCAACTGTGCCACATTTGCTTAGAAAATAAGCATGAGCTGCACAAAAGGTTGCAGTCTGGGGCTTACTGATCTGTCTGGGAAATAAATCCCTCTGTTGCTCTCTCAGGCTCTGGTGCTGCTGGAGGGCCTCATGTTTAATTGTATGCCCATTATGTCATGATGTTACTCCCCACTGTATGTAAATTATGTAATGTTATTTTTTACTGTAACATGCTTCTGTAGATTAGGTTTTAGTCATTGCAGAAACATTTATCCATTTGTAACATTTACACAGGTGCTTCTAATCTTATTGATCGTTATTTAGATTTTCTGTGCCAAGTTTACTGTATTTGATTAATTTGGTTTTTGTCTTGTATTTAGATGCTGCTATAATCTTTATTTATTTATTATCATAACTTATTCTTTGCAAATGATCATTTATTTTTCTGGTCATGCTTATGAGGATTTTTATTAGTTCATGAAATTCCCATATAAATGTAAGTCTTGTCTTCTTCTTCTTTGTTTTTTTTTTTTGTTTTTTTCAACAAGACATTGTTTGGCAATGAGTCTACATGCAAAATTTTCACAACTATTGAGGTGGAAATTTGTCAATGATAGACAACAAAATGATTTAGTAGTGGGCTCATGTGAAAATCAATTATAATTTGTCATCTTAATGAAAAAAAATGTTTGTTGTGTCTGTAGCATTACTCTATGAAAATTGAAGCTTCTTGTTCCGCAAATGCAAGGCAGGATGTATATGGATATAACAGATGCATCAAAATGGAAAAATACCTGTGCAGAATGTTAATGCAAGTAATTGAATCTCATATTTGGAATGAAAGATTTGACACTTTATAACTTAATAATAATTTGATTGGACATTTTTGAAGTGTAAAACATGATACTGATATTGAACTTGATTTGAACTGCAAAATGCTGGATACACTCAGCGAGAGAACAAACACATGATAGGATCATATTGTGGAGCTTGAGTCCAACCACAATAATGATTATTGTTGCTAATACTATTACTACAGAAGTCTATTATTCATTTCATAATCTCTAGTAGCAAACATCTTATATATGTTGTACCATCTTATCTGGCATGAGTAAGTGAGCTGGAACGTTGAAGCTCATCGGATGGATCCCAGTCCAATGAGGAAGAGAAAATCTTGGACAGAGTCATGAAAACTTCAGGTATGGCCGGGCGGGAGTTGATATCATGAGCAACACAGTTTTTAGCCAGCTGAGCCATGGAAAATGCTAAATCCAGAGGATACTCATGCCTAAGAGAAGGATCAATAAAGCCACGCAGTTTCTCTCTGACATTGTCTCCTTCAAGCACCACTCTTATTGATGCAGATAGCAATTCCTCTCCTCCACCATCCCTGTCACCAGCGGTGGCTTCCTTTCCAGATAAGAGCTCTAACATAACAACCCCAAATGCAAAAACATCAAGTTTTGGAGTAATCACTCCATTCTCAATGTACTCAGGTGCCATGTAACCATGAGTACCCACCACATGTCTTGTCAATTGGAACCCTCCTTCATCCTCATTCTCCAGCGTTCTCGCCAACCCGAAATTCGATACCTTGCCTCTCAAGTTTCCATCCAGAAGAATGTTGCTTGTCTTCAAGTTCTTGTGGACATAAGGTGGGTTTGTATAGTTGTGAAGGTAGTTAAGCGCATCAGCCACATCATAAGCAATCTGAACCCTCTGTTTCCACGTCAAAGTAGAACTAGTTTCATACTTGTTAGAGTGAAGCCAATCAGTAACAGAACCATTCTCAGCATACTCATAAACAAGGTAAGTGTTCCCCTCATGCACACAGAAACCAGAGAGCCTTATAATGTTGCTGTGATTGATTCGCTTCAACAAGTTGATCTCATTCGACACATCACCTCTCATGACCTTAACAGCCGCATCATCACCCTTAAAAGTACCTCGGTAGACAGAGCCTTTGATTTTATTAGCTTCTCCGAAGAACCCCGTGGCTTTTTCAATGTCATCGAATTTGTACACCGTCAAGGATTCAATGGCATAACGAACACCTTCAGTTGAAACAGACCAAGATTTCTCGTCAGAGTAGGAGTGTGATTGTGGGGGTGGCTTCTTAATAGGTGGGACTGGAATTGGTTGTGGCTTAGCCTTTCGAGACCCACAAAAGAACCAAATCAGAAAAGCTGAGAGAAGAATCAACACACCAGCTCCAATTCCAACACCAACAAATACCCATTTCTTTGTAGAAGATTTGTGTTCAATGGGAGTAGTTGGTAATTGTGGAGGCGAGTCTGGAGCAGGTGTGGGCTGTGAGACCTGAATTTTACTTGGCTTGTTTTTCAATGGAATAAGAAGAGGTGTGAAAGGAAATATAATGCTATCCGCTTTTAGCTCATTTGCATCCAATATGCTCTGAACATCCGCACCAAATAATTTGGCAATTGCAGAGTAGTCATCACCCCATGTGATCATATAACTGAGCAAGTAATTGAACCCACTTGCTCTTTGTTCACTTGTGGGACAAGCACACCTAAGTGGTACCTTTAGATCCAACCCCACCGATAAATTCTTATCACCATATGGGTTCTGATTCATCATGGCTTGACAAGTGGTCAGGCCTTGGTATGTGTTGTTGGACACGATAAAATAAGTCTCTGTGGCGTCCTGTAACTTGTAGGTGCTGTTGTGTTGGTAATACTTACCTGAACATGAACAATTGACTGGGATTATGATCTGGGTGTTGGTGGGGATGGTTTGGAAATTGGTGTAGTTGTTGATTTCTGAGATGAGTGAGGGATCAGCGCCTAGGAGTAAGCCTATGGAGGGTGCAGAATTGTAAGGTGGGTTGGATCGGAAGGTGAGGTAGGATTGGCAACTTGATTGGACGCCGTTGCACTCAAATCCATCTGTGATGTTCAAGTCTGCGTAGCAGTTGAGCTGTTTGTTATTCACATAAGCTTGTTGGGCATTTGATGGGTTTTGTTTCAACATCAATACCAAGAAGAAAAGGGAGCAAATGTAGTAGAATTTAGACCTCTTCATTTTGATCTCCATGAAAATGGAGATGAAGATGGATAGAGGAGATAAGAGGTAATTAAAGAGAAGTGAAGTGGGGAAGCTTGAGCCTCCCCAACTTGGACTTTTTGATGTTTAGTGATAACTATGAGCTGTCTCTAGTCTTAGATTTATAAGTGTATTTTTTTAAACACCATTAAAAAAAAAAAAAAAAAAAAACAAAGAAGGTGTATTTTTTTAAAAGAGACTGATGAGAAGAATTCAACGAGCCTTTTGTATTTTGTCCATACTATAGTCCTGTCCCGTCCTGTTATGTCACACTCGTTTAATCAGATTTGCACACATACAATCTGTATAATACAGTGCACATTTGGAGCAGAAGTCAAGCTCGTCAAACGCGTAACGTGGGTAAGGGCCAAGGGGTATTCTAGTCTAAACCGACATACCGTATACCGGTATACCACCATTTTGTTTCTAGTCTTGGCAGCCCATTCAACATTTGACTACTTCCTGGACCTAGACCAACTGCATTCACGTTAACCTTTTAAGCTTTTACCTAAATTCTAGTTCTAGTTAAAAGCCATCACTTTTTCTCTTCTAATTAACCCAATAGTTCTTCTCTAAAAAAATAAAAAGTTAACCCTACAGTCTAATACATTATTAGAGCATTCACACTAGAAATGTTATATGCCATATGTAGGGAAAATTTAGCATGAAAGTCCAAAACCTCCTACACATCCGGACTTGTAAAAACCAACTATTGCAAAAAAAATTGCAATTGTGCTACAGTATAATTCTAAAGAAAGAATTGCACTGTAACTCAATTGTAAAAAAAAAAAAAAAAAAAATTCCAATATTTTATTCACTTTCATTGTTTACTTTATCAATTCCTCTCTCTCTCTCTCTTTTTTTTTTTTTCATACAATCCCTCCCCCTTTCTCGTCCCTCTCTTCCCTTTCATTTTTTTTTCCTCTCTATTTTCCCTTGAATCAAGGGTTTGATGTGGTGGCAGATGGGTTTGATGTGGGTTTGATGTGGTGGAGGGTTTCCGTGGTGGTGGGGATGGGTGATTAAGGGTTTTAGTATCTCTTCTTAGTCTTTGCCCTCCCTCTCTCCACAACAATCCAATCCAAACTCCTTTCTCTCATCACATCTCTCTTTAGCTCACGGTGGCGGGTATTATCTGGCATGGGTCCTGTGACAGTGTGGGTCGTGGGTTTGGTGGCGTGGAGGTGGGTCGTGGTGAGTTGGGTCATGGACTCACGGTGTGGATTCCGACAAGGTGGGCCACGGACTCATGGCAGAAGTGAGTGGGTTTTGATTTTGGTGGTCGGTGTGGATGGTGCGTGGTTGATGGGTCTCTCTCACGGTGGTTGATGGGTCTCACGGCGATCGGCCTGGGGTGGAGGTTTGTTGATGGGTTTAGCTAGGTTTCGGGTTTGATGGGTCGTGGGTTGTGCATGGGTGCAATGGTGGAGATCGGCGAGGTCGTGCGTGGTGGTCAGCGTGAATCGTGGCGAGATCGTGTGTGGTGGTTCCGATGGGGTTCGTGCAGCAGTGGAGATTCGTGGTTTGCTGTGAGTTGTGGTTGATCAGTGGGTTACTGTGAGATATGGTTATCAGTGGGTTTGCTTGTGGTTGAATAAGCGTGGTTTTTGTGCGAGAGAAGTGAGAATATTTTTATATTATTTTAATGTGTAGTATGGTAAAATAAAAATTGGGATATTAGGTGTGTTGAAAAATGGTATGATATAAATGATGAAGTAGCTTTTGAGATGGTAAAATAGAATTTTTGGTAAATTCCGGATGTGAATGCTCTTAGAACTAAAGTTCATCGAAAACATTATTAGAACTAAATTAAGATTTTGATAATTTTTGGAGTTCAAAAATGGTGAAAATAACACCCAGTCTCACGCAATGTACAAACACAATTGAGATGTGGGCTGATGGCAAGAAAGCCTCATTACTCTTAACCTAACTTGCCCCTCCCCGTCCTATGCAGATTTTCCTTACCCCAAGGAAGTGATGAAGTGAGGACGAGTTTTGCTCACCCTGACTATATATAATTTAATCATTTATATAGATATCTTAATTATTATTTATTTGTTTTAAACATATTTTATTACCATTTTCAAAATACCGGTCTCTCTTTCTTTCTTAGTACTGTTATAACTGTTATTTCTCTTTATATTTCATCTTTTTCTCATTACTCTCATTAAAATTAGTAAAACATCTTTAACTTGCTCCAAACTTGACCTGTCCCGCTCCTACCCCAAAGAGGAGACACAACAAGGATAGGTTATCCATAATTCGAACTTGTCCTATCCATTGCCATCCCTAAGACACAAGCATAGATTGACTTTTTTTTAGAGCACCTTGATCCAATTTATAATTTTTGAGTGGACTTACTTATTTTGAGTTTAAATTATAAAATCTTTTACGTGCATGTATACTATTTGAATTTATTTAAAAAAGGGGGGTGTGGGGGGGGGGGGGCATGAACCCCTTAGTCTCTTGCCAGGCTTGTCTCTACATACATAGTTGTGCAAATGTGCCAAACTCTTTATTCTTTCTCCATTCCATGTATGTACTTTTAAAATTTTTATTATGTTATAACATAAAAGAAATAGCAAGGGGGAATGTAGGAGGAGAAAATATATAGAGCCTTATTATTTAAGTGGTTAGCCACACTTTACACAAAGCCAACTGATACTTTTCACGCATGAGAATTCAACTTCACCAACGCATATATATATATATATATATATATACACACTTCCAAGATCAGTAGAAGCTTCAATAGAAAAAGGAAGTGTTGCATTAGATTGGTCATAAGATCATTCACCAAACAAAGGCTGAAGGCTACTGCTACGAGGCAATTTTATTGCGGTGTAATACCTGCTGCCCATTAAGGTAATGCTACATGGTAACTAGTATGAATTTGAGACAAATGTAAGTTTTTTATTTGAGTACAACCATTTTCTAGATACACATATTGTGATATTGTATTTCACAATTATTTCACATTTGAATCAAGACCTAAATTTAACGATTTTTTAAGCAGGTAGGAGAATATTGCTCTAATACTCAACCAAAAAGCTACTGCTGTACCAATCAAAAGGATGGTTATTGCTGCTTATGCTAATTTGGACTTTTTAGCATTAAAATAAGAAAAAATTTAGTACCACAAACTATTTCACTTCTTCTTTGCCACAATTGTGAGGTAGGGTGTAAGAGATGGGGAAAAAAAAATCTGAGAGTCCATGAATAAATGGTAAGTAATCACTTACAATTTGTCACAGTAAAGTTGTAAAGAAATTATAAAATAGTTTGTAACAACTCTTAAAATGACCCTCCATTGATTCTTTGAATTTTTGAGGAGACAGTGACAGTGAATCAACAAAGACTTTAGTTTGGTTGACCCCTTTTATCCAGCTTCCAACTCTGCCACTCTCGTCTTCCATTTGCAAGAATTGCATATAATTGCTTATTGACACAAAGCACGAATGAGTCAAACATTGAACAGAAAAATGGAGTATCCTGTATCCTCCTCTATACCATAGTCTTGTCAGCCCATTAAAGATGAAGTACTTGCTGGTCCTGGACCAAACCTTCTAGTTCTTCAACATACTATTGAGAACCGTCACTGTGACATTCCCAAAACTCAGAATCAGAAGTCAGACTCAGACCCCATCCTCAAACCAGATATGTGAGAATGGTAGCATACAAAGAAGACCCTCCTCTTGTCATTTTGAATTTCAAATCTCAAAATCATTTTGCTTTCAATGGGTAAAATGCGTTACATGATGCTAGCACCATTGTCTGCTTCAAATATGCACTTCTCCTACGTAACTGGCAGTTGAAAATTCTGATTCTACGTTAGAATTTAGAACATCTAGTACCAACAAACACAATCTCACATCAACGTAGTTGCCATGCAAAACATATGACTACATTTTGGATGAACGTTTTGTAGAAATATTAATTCATTTAGGGAAAAAAAAGAAGATAAAAACTTATGAAGACTAAAATGACCACACACACTTAACTTTTCCTTCATAACTAGCGTTATACACAAAATAGAAAGACCAAACATGCATCTATACTTTTAGCAAAAAATAAAATGAAATAAGCATCGACACAAATGATAATGTAGACGGCTGATGAGCAAGTCATTATATCTGGCTTGCTCATGCACAAGTCACATAAATTTCACCGAGCAACTATTCTCATTACCATGGAATAAATCAATTGAAGATTCGTAGCAGAATTTAATGAGTTGTTGCAACTGTACATATTGTGTTTACCATGGTACCTGAAGGCTTTTCTTAAAAATGATTTCAATAAATCTGACTAAGACAATGCATCAATAAAACAGGATTCTACATCTAACAGAAAAGCCTCCCTAGACCTTTGATATAAATACATTCTATAAATAATTGACCCCAAAGTTAGTTTCTGGGTAGTGGAATATGTGTTCACCAAATCATTAAAGTAGCACAAATAGTGGTCAATCACACTTGTATTTGTGAAGTAATCGTCTGCTGATTGATATAGCCCCAGAAGTGATTCCTATCAAAGCCAGAAGCAACACTGCAACAATAAATGAAAATTTTGCAATCAGGATAGGAATTAGAATGAAGATATTAATGAATATTATTGCAATCGATTGACATCAACTACCCCCACCCCCTAAAACAAATTCTAATAACCACTGGCCAGAGAATAAACAAACTGATTTCTCTATCACATGATGTTGCTCTGAATGTCTCTCTAAACTTGCAATAAAGCCCCATACAACATCTCATAAGCTGATCAATCAGTGGCAGATAAGGGAAACTTTGGCTATTTATCTAGATTTAATTAAAATGAGCAAGGTTGTGCACTACTAGATGACACCAGCATTTTGGTGTTTTGTATGTCTTTAGTACTTTTGCATCATCTATTGTGTGCTATATAGTCCTTCCTTTTCATTATTTAACAAAATACTTGGCAAAAACAAATTAGGGCCGTTGCATCATCTTCATACCATAAAACACACCCATGTAAAAAGCACTGAATGGTTTTAATGCAGCAATGAAATAGATGTTAGTGTGCATTTTTTATGCAAAAGGCATTGAGCAAAGATGATGCAAGTATCAAAATGAAGATACCAGCAACAGCGCCATAGAATAAAATAGCCAGGCGATATCTGACAAGCCACGGTAGAGTAACTTCAAGAGAACAGTGCCTTCGATATTCTCCTGCTTTGATGGCAGCAACAGGGTCTACACTTCCTGCTTGTAGTTCCAATAATGGAACCTTAACACCAGTCACAGGAAACCCATTGATATCCCTGACTTCAATTTTCAAGGTCACTGGAGTTGCATCCCAGTCTATCTCAATTGCACCAAAATTTGGTTGACCTAAAAAAATCCCATGACTTAGAGATTAAACAATTGAAGAGCTAACCGTATTTCCTCAGCAAATGCAAATTCATATACTAGGAAAGTGCAGATAACACACACAATTGCATACCGTACGTGCATGAGCTGTCTCTGCAGTTTCTGTCCATGACTCTCATTGTAGTAGGTGTCAACCATGCCACAAACTTTAATATGAGATGTAATGGTGGTGGGACTGCCTTCTCTACTGCCTTTGTAAGACCACTTGACGTTATATCATATAGTGGATATCCAGTAGCACAGTCATAACGAGCAATTTCTCCAAAATGAACATCACCACTTATGAAGAAGATTCCATCTCTCTACACAAGAAGAAAGGATTTGTAAAGTGGAAGATTTTTCTTTTTTTGCTAGGTAAAGTGTCTAAGGGGATTTGAACCCCCCATTCTAGGCCTCCACCCCATACTAGTGGGGGGTGCATTTGCCATTTGGCCCAAAGACCATTGGCAAGTGGAAGATTATTATATCAATGTCATTAAGCATCCTCCACCAACAGACCAGATAGGAAGGGTGAAAAGAAAAGGCATGTAAAGATTTGAATTAAAAAAAAAAAAAAAAAAAACCCTGGCAAACACACCAGCTGTTTTTTTCAAGAACATGAAAACTGAATGTAGTACAGAGAATGGATGAGAATAGAGCAGAAATTATCACCTTGCTATCTGCAATCAATTTGAAAAGGCGGCCTCTCTCCTTAGGGAAACGTCCCCAACACTCAAAAAAAAATAAAGGGCCAGTTGCTCCCGAATGATTTGAAATAACCTGAGTTATATAGAAACAATAATGCTAAGTAACAGAAAAACAGAACTTGTTAACAGAAATGTGGCTGAAAAATCCAAATAGCAGACTGATTTGTCCAGGAAGAGCATTGTAAAAATAGTATCAGCAGGCACCATTTACTTAGGGTCATTACATCATTGCTACATCAAATAAATTAAAAATGCAATAGAATTTTACACCAAACATGGTGCCAAAGGGGGTGAAGCATATAACAAAAGAGCAAGGTTCATTAACATACTCATTACTTGTACAAAACCGGAAGGAAAAAATTAAGAAGAAAAATGCACAAAACCATTTCACCATTTTAAGCGAGAAATGGAGTCATGACAACGTGAAGCAGAAAGTAATAATAGCTTATTAATCTTCAGAGAATAGAGTGCTAGACGAAACCATCACCATGGTGCATTACACTTTAAAACCTTCCTTTGAGTGATCACTTATTGCACAATTGAATAAGATCTTGCTGAATTACAACAACAACAAAACCTTAGTCCTATAAAGCTTTTGGCATTGGCTATAGATTCTCAATAGACTAATTGGGGGTGACCACGTGCATTTTTCTCTTTCATTCTATCCTATCCAAAATCATACTCTCTATCGCCTTCTTAATTAAGGTGTCTTTTTTTATTTCCAATTTTAGTAGTGTTATTTAGGTCTTCCTTTATCTCTTTTCATTCCCTTGACTTGTATCAAATCACTTTCTTTATTGGTCAATTAATTGCTCTCATATGCATATGACCAAATCATCTCAAGTGACTCTCCCTCATCTTTTCATTAAAAGGAGCCACATCTATCTTTAAATGAAAATTTCCATTTTGTATCTTACCTTTCCTTGTATTTCCACTAATCTATCTTAACATTTTCATTTTAGCCATGCTCTTTTTATGAAGATGTAGCTTCTAAATAGCCCAACATTTAGTAGCATATAACATGTCTGGTCTTATAGCACATTCTAGTCTTGTAAAACTTTCTCTTTGATTTAATAGGTATTCTACAATCACATGATACTCTTGATGCACTTTTCTACTTCATTCACTTCGCTCTTCTTCTATGATTTAAATATTCTCCAATTATGAATTATTAGTTCAAGATATCAAAAGCACTCATTCTTCGGTATCTCACAACCATCAAGTTTTACAATGCCATCTTTAATTCACCTTTACAAAACTTGGACTCGATGTACTTTGTTTTAGACCTACTTAACCTAAAGCCTTTATATTCTAATGCAAGTTTCTACATTTTCCAGCTTGGTATTGACTCTAGTTTCATCCACTAAAACCATATCATCTGCAAACAGCATACACAAAGGTACTTTGTCTTGAATTTTTCTAATAAGTTTATCCATTGTTAATGCAAAGAGATATGGTCTTAATTTTGATCCTTGATGCAAAACTATTGTGATAGTAAATCAATTTTGAGGTATCCACTTGTTATCACATTAGCTAAAGCTACATCATGCATATCCTTAATCACCCTAATATACTTTAGAGGAAAACCTTTATTTTTTAATATCCATGACATAATCTCTTTAGGTATTCTATCATGTGCTTTCTCTAGGTCAATAAAAATCATATGAAGATGTTAAAACTATATTTCTCCTTTAGACGTCTAACTAAAAAAGTTGCTTCCATGGTAGATCACCCTAGCATAAAACCAAATTTATTATCCAATTTTGTTGTTTCTTGTCTTAACCTATGTTCAATCAACTCTCTCCCAAAGTTTCATAACATGACCCATAAGCTTAATCCACAATAATTTGTATTAACATGCTTTTCCTCTCTCACAAGGCATTTTGTTAACACAAATATGTTTGAAAATGTTTTTCAACCATCCTACACCTACGTCACCCAAGCACTTCCAAACTTCAATAAGGATTTCATGAGGTCGCACGGCTTTCCCATATTAAAACCTCCTCAATGCGTATTTTACCTCAATCATTCTAATTCTTTGAATAAATGATAAACCTAAAGTTTCCATTCTCAATTGGATTAGTTAGTTTGCTACAATTTCTTCTATGGCTTCCATTAAAAAGTTTCTCAAAATAACTCTTCCATCTTTCTTTAATCTTCTCGTCCTTTACTACCACTTGACACACTTCAAGTCTCTTTGTTTTCATTTCCCTTGCTTAGCATGTTTATAAATATTATTTTCTCTATCCTTCATCCCCAACTTACTATATGCCTCATCAGAAGCCTTAAATCTAGTCTCCTAGTTAGCCTTTTTTGCTTCATTGTTTGCCACATTTATACTTTTCATAAGCTGCATTTTCTCTACATCTAGGTAGGCTTCTATATTTCTCTCATTAATCTAACTGCTACTTGAACCTTCTCATTCCACAACCAAGTCTCCTTAGTTGGTGCTACTCTGCATCATTTAGATCCTCAAAATAATTCTTTATCCACTCTTTTTTTTTTTTTTTCCTTTTTTATTTATTTATTTTATTTTATTTTATTATAACTAGCCATTGCATTCTACATCTTATTGACATCTTCATCTAAGATCCATGTACCTTCTTTGATGAATCTATCTTTGCTCAAATCAATACCAAAAATTAAAATCATGGTTCCAGAAGCCAAGAGACTGCTGGACTTAGACTAAAATATCAATTCTGCCTTAGTGACCATCAAAAATTGGGGAGGAGGAAAAACGAAGTGGTCAGAATATATTTGATGCACACAATTTACCAATACTTCAGAGAGTGTGTGAGAACTGAGAACTAAGAAGAGAAAAAAGTGTCCAATGCAAGTGGATTAGGACCTAATTTTCCTTTTGACTTCTGGATTCAAAGGAATGAACGCAGAAAAATATCCCATAAATAACATAAAATTTTCATATTCTTATTGTTACACACATATTTTTAACCCATCTTAATAATTCCCAAACAAATCTAAACATTGAGAAAAAGAAAACACACGTCATATGATTTAATAACAAACTACTAAGCATGCATCAATAAATATACAATATCTAACCATTCAAACACGTGTCCTCATGATAGATAGGAAATATATTACAGATCTACCTGAACAGAAGATCCAATTATGGTAATGGCTGATGCAGGACCATTCAGCTCTTTTTCTAACCATGCCCATTGAGACTTCCCTAAGAAAGTTCCATCGCTTAACAGAGGATCTCTGTGGTATCTGGTATCTAAAAGGATAACCTGACAAGTTATTAATGCAGAATGAGTACAAGATATACTGGAAAAAAATCAGTTAAGAAGCAAGCTGGTTGTTGGCTTATTGATGGATATGGTGAGTAAATAAAGGCAAACAGAACTATGTAGATTGTTGCATTATATCAGAAAGTATAACAATTATATTATCTTACCTCATCCAGCAGAGACTATCCAAATTCTATGAAAAAGAAAGTAGCAAAGAAGTAATTGAAAGCATTCGCTTTGATACCTTGATTTGTCTACTCACAGGACCAAATGTATACGATGCATAGACACCTTCTTGCTTGCGCCTGTAATACTAAAGCAATTGTAAGTTTTCTTAATAGCACCATTCCTTCAACCAATGTAATTAAATTGTCCATTCAAATCATTTATATAACTAACGCTTAGAATTTGATGTATTCTAATTTGATAAACTTTCATTAAGCAAAGAGGAGACAGCAAAAATTTTCATGTGGAGAACCGAAATTTCATGATAGATGAATACAAATATTCCTTACCTTGGACTATCCAGAGGTTCATCTAGAAAATCAAGGAGAAGCCCTTGGTTGGTGATTTTCTCACTAAATTCTTTTCCTGCATCATTCAATCCATAATCATGGTCATCCCATGTGCCAATTACCTACAGCACCCACATATTACGACTTAGACAGAATATTAAAATTATCAATTAGAATAACTAAAATCACCAGTTCTGCAAGATTCATCCAGAAACTTGTGAGGATATAATCTCTTCAAAACTCACAACAATTATTATACTGAAAGAAGGTTTTGAGTGAAGCACCTTAGCGTTCTCCCTAAGACGAGAATAACCAGGATTAGACTTAGCTTTCTTGTACTTGGCCTCCATTTCCTGTTTGGAGGAAGGAGTGAACCTTGGAATGTTCTTCCAGGGTCCGAGTGTTCTCTCCTTTCCAAATAGCTTAAAAGGATGCTTGATGTCTCCATAAATATTATCACCAAGCCAAATAAAAACTTGGGGATCAAAGTTGTTTATTGCGTTCCATATGTGCTGCATTCAAACACAAGTTGAATAATCACTGATTTGAAACATAAATTTTGTAATCATGTGCCATCTATGAAACTATATCCCTAAACCAAAAAGCACACATATGGGGTTAGGTTCAAGTTACACCTGCCTTGTTATACTTTCCATGCTGAAAATTATTAACCATTTCATCATAACATGTTTAATTTTCAATTATTTTTAACTTCAATATTATACGCAAAACATGAGTTTATAGATCAGACGGTAAATAACTTTGATTAGAATTACACCAAGTCGAGTGTAACTTGACCCTTGCGTTTGATACATACATAATGGCACTTCCAGAGAAAGTTAACAATGTCAAAAATATTCCGACAAAAATCTTGGAGGATGCTTATGAACTAAGTAGAAAAACAATTAGAGTAGGCCTTTATGTTACTATTAAATTAGATTTAGCATATACAACACAGAATGATTGTATTATTAACAATAGAACATGATTAAAAATAATCCACTACGATGAAACAATATAATATTAGCCATAATGATTATAGGTTTGAGTGTGGATAGGAAAGTGGAAGGAGAAGAAATAAAAAGAAAGAGAACGAGAAGGAGAACCTGAGGGTCGGATTGGTCGGAGCATGACCCAAAAGCAATTCGAGAAACCAGGTGGTCTTGTTTGCTTTGAGAAGCGGTGCTTGCAACCACCGCCACCGCCACCACTAAGACCAAACCCCACCACCGCCACCACCGCCCGCGGCCCATTTAAATTAATGTATGCTCTTATATTATTGAGACATACGGCAGTTATGTTTTGCCTAATGGTTTATGTTGTTGTTGTCTCTGTTCTTAACTAAAACAAATGTACGTCTATATAGTTAATTTGTTTGAAAGACCAATTGTTGTCGTGTTTGGAAGATCGATGGAACTGTCAGTGATCAAGAAAAATTGAAAAGGAATATTCTTTTTTTATCTTCTTATTAATTATTATAAAGGAATGGGGAAAGAGAAAGAGAGCTCGAAAAGTTCAACACGAAAAGGAGGGTCGGGTAGAGAGAAACACGAATCAAGCTGTTAGTATTTAAGAAGAAGCTAACCGACCCAGCCTTCTGATTGGAGTTTTTGGACCCAGCTTTTAAAGCATATATTCTCTTTTTCTTTTCTTTTCTTTTATTTTATTTGTGCTCAGCGGACCTGCATTTCAGCTGCTATCACTTTTTTTTTTTTAATAAGATAGTTTAGGGCGTAACAGCATTCGTAACAGTCTCAACAAACTAATTTGTGGCTAAAAATGTAGCTAAAAACTCATGCACCAGTTTCAACAAACCACCAAAAATATTTAACATTCAATTTTACATCACTACAACCAGCGAGACACTATGCTAAAAAAAAACCAGCGAGACACTGTTCCTTGCTATTACTATACTAATAAAGAGCCTAGTTGACTCATTCACCATTTTATAATAAAGAGCCTGGTTGTACTAAAGTTTTGTAGGTAGACTATTATTGTGATGCATAGGTCCTATGTACCCATATGGGTCACAACAAATTTTTCTTAGTAGAGGAGAGGCAAAGAGAAAAAGAAGAAAGAGTGAAAAAAAAAAATGCAAAGAGAAGGAACCATATAACATTTTGGACATGAGAAAAAAATATTTAAACCCTAAATATTTAAATTAAGTTGCATTAAGGTAGTGCCATGTCAATAACAATAAACAATCAAAGTTGTATGGCCCATAAAAATAAAAATAAAAAATAAAACAACAACAACAACAACAGCAATATTATTTAAGATAGATAATTAGAGCATATGTAGAAGATGAGGAAGATGTTAACTCTTACCTAATCTTTTAGAACAGTGCAGTGATCCATCCTCTTAGGCAGAGACAATAATTTTGGGCAGTTCAAAATGTCAAGTTTTGGAAGTGAACTGAGATTTGGGGGCCACTCCGGCAATTTCGCCAAGTTCCCACAATGATAAATAGCTAAGAACTGTAAAGTATTAGTAGATGGTATAAGCCCTTGGGGTAGAGACACTAGTTTTGGCAAGAAACCGATTGTGAGTCTTCGAAGCCTAATTGGGTAGTCATCCCCTTCCATCAAAACAAGCTTTTCACAATCCCAAATTCCCAAAATTTCCAATGCAGTTAGATGTTTCATACCACGTGGCAAAGACGTCAAGCTTTCACAATATGTAAACTCCAATCTGTGAAGGGCAGTGAGGCGTTGGATCCCTTGAGGAAAATGCAATAGTTTGGGACATCCTATAAAGACCAAATTTCGAAGTGAACACATGTACTCAATTCCATTGGCAGGCAAATGCATTTGTTTTGTGGTTATCCACAAATATCTGAGGCTGATCATCTTTCTTATATCTCTTGGCAATTCTTCAAGGTCTTCACAGCCAGCAAGCATCAAAGTTTCCAAGTTTTGCAGGTTGCAAATGGAGTTAGGCAATCTCTTGATTTTCTTATTCCCTCGTAAGTTAAGATATCTCAAATGCTTCAAAGTACTAATTAAGCTTGGTACAACCTCCAACCTTGAAAACTTTAGATCTAGCACCCGCAAGTACTTAAACCTTGAAATGCATGTTTCCATCAAGGATTCATTAATATTAATAAAATCGTGTTCATCATATGTGCATTCTTTACATGAGAAAATAATAGTCCGCAAGTTATTACTTAACTTGTGTAAAAAATCTCTCATTGCATCAACACCCAAATTATAGTCCAAAATTGACACGTGCCTAGCCTTTTCAAAATTGCTAGTGACATGAGTGTTTTCAATTAAGCAATAATCATTTTGTCCAACATATAATGAAAGATCATGCAACAAATCATGCATTTTAAATGTCAAAAAAACACCATGGTCCTGAACTTCTTGAAAGAAAGATCTTGTTAATAACTCTTTTATATACTGTAATCCAATATCTTCCAACTCTTGATTACTTTTGTTGGACTTTTGGAGAAGCCCATTTGCCATCCACGACTGAATTAAGTAGGAGCTATTATATCTAAAATCTTTTGGATACAGTAAGCAATAAACAAAACATTGCTTCAAGTACGATGGCAATTGATCATAACTCAATCTTAATGCAGGTAAAATGTCTTCTTCTTGTTGCTCTAGTTTCCATATCTCACTATCCCTTATTGAGATCCAATCACTTTCCTCTGTTTTAGAATAAAGTAAGCTCCCTAAAGTCCTTACGGCCAAAGGAACACCTTTGCATTTTTTCACAATTTGTTCTCCAATTTCTACTAGTTTTGGATATTGTTGCTCCTCTCCTCTATTGAAGGCCCACCTTAAGAACAACGACAAACAAAGATCCTTTGAAATACCTTTTAAGCGGTGGAAGGGCCCAGAAGCCATCATCGAGGCAACTTTTTGACTACGTGTGGTGACAAGAATTTTACTTCCTTGACCACCTTCTATTAACAAATTCTTCATTGCAATCCATTTGTTACGGTCCTCATTCCAAACATCATCCAAAACGATAAAAAACCTATTTTTCTCTAAAATACTTTGTAAACTAGCTTGCACTTCATTCATACTCATACTTTCACTAATAACACCACCTGCAGACTTAAGGATTTCTTTTGCCAACTTCTTAACATTAAAGTCCACTGACACACATACCCACACTCTGGGAAAAAACCTTTTTTTTACCATTTTATCATTATACACTGACTGAGCAAGTGTAGTCTTGCCCATACCTCCGATTCCAACTATTGGAATCACAGAAACATTACCATCATCACCTGGTTGCATCAAAAGGTCTATTATCTTTTGCTTGTCATAAGCCCTCCCAATAACATCAGAATCACAAACAAATGAGTGGGTCTCCCTGTGCACAATATGCTTCTCATCGTGTCGCACCTTAAGATGAAATTGATCTCTATCCTTTGCTATCAAATCTAACCTCTCTCTGATCTTCTTGACTCTATGACCCATTTTAATACCGAAGGCAAGCGGGTTAGAAAATGAAAAGAAACGGCATACCTTTCTACCAGTGCTTCCATATGTTTTCACAACTTGCCTCCGTAGATCTTCACATTCAAATTCATCCACCACATCTACGGCATCATGAAAGACAGCTTTGAGTCGCTCCAGCCAAACTCTGAGCTGGTGGTTTTCTGCTTGCTTCTCCTCAGCATCGAGCAGCACGGCTTGGATGGTGGACATGGTGTGCTCAAGCTTTTTCAGATCGCTTGCAATGCCCCATGCCAAGGAAATCTCTTGGTAAGCAAGGGACCCTAGCTTCTCAATGACATTTGCTGCAATGAAAGAGACCAACTCAGTCATGTTTTTTGAGGTTGGAGGAAGGGAGGAGCTAAGAATGTTGGTTTTGAAGTGTGGTAGTGGTGTGAATGTGAACAAATATTTTGTTTCAAAAGAAAACTTATCAACCGTTCGTGGGCCATGCGGATTGACAAATCTCAGTGCTAATTTCAAAAATGTCACTCTTTGGTTATCGGCTTTCTAATGGACTTCAATGTGCATTTGACGTGCAAGAAAGTGGTTGACAAAAGTCAAAATCAAAAGAGAAATTTTATGATCAGAATTAATTTCACGTCAATTTTTACTTGACTATTCAATGTATCTGATTGGGAATGGTGAAAAAAAAAATATAAACCTATATAAAAAATAATAAATAATTAATTATACTGTGACATTCAAACTCTAGTGGCAGTATGGATTACGGGTCTGTTTGGATTGAATTTATTGTTGCTAAAACTGAAAACTGAAAACTGAAAATAATGTAGTAAAATAATTTTTAAATGTGTAAATAGTACCGTAGAACTCATTTTTAATATTTTTTATTGCGTAAACAGTATATAAACAGTACGTAAACAGTGCACACACTGTTTATGCACAGTGTTTTTTTCTCTCAGAGTCAACATAAGCGGCTGAAGAAAGAAAAAAAAAAAAAAAAAAGAAGAAGAAGGAACCAATACGCCAACGCCAAACGCAGATGCGGAATCCAAATGGGCACGACATCCATGTCCATACGTTTTGCCTTTCAATTTTTTTTTTTTTTCTTTTTGTGACCAACGCCTAGTGAACTGTTTATATGATATGATCTGTGCAAATAGGTAAATAGACAATATTTTTTAGTGTAAATAGTAATTAAAAATTATTTTTTTATTATTTTTAAATTTTAATTTTTAACAAAATAAGCGGTATTTAAATGCATTCATAATATAGTTATGAAAATAAAATAACTCCTTTACCAAAAAAAATTTTTTTTTTTTAAAATAAAATGATCCAAACCCATATTTTGAACTTATCCACGTCTGACTTTCATTTCTCACAAGTGGCGTAACAACCAAACCACTTGAATTGTTTGCCTTTCATTTCATTTTATTGGCTACTGTTCATCTTGATTAGCCCCCTACGACAGGGAACAAAATACTGAATGAGCTAGTGGGGAAAGGACCCATGGCCAACCAAATGGTTGGTTGAAATCACGAGTCTCATGAGTTGTCGGTTCTACGGGTTGAAGTCGTCAGGTAGTTGGGTCTAGGGTACAATTTGGGCTAGCTTTTATTTCCATAATAAAATTAATTAAAAAAACATAAATTAATAACTCAAACCACAAAATTAAATCAATGGGAGAAATTACACTAAACCCACTTATTATTTGGCTCGAAATCATTTTACTTATTCGTGATTTAAAAAGTGTCACTTTACTCACTTAAGGTATGTTCCGTTTATTTTTCGTAACCCACCTCTGTTAAAATTAAGATGTAAATAGGTATTTTTGTTCAAATTTTATGTCTCTCTCTTCTCTCAAAACAAAAAATAGCGCAAAAATGCAAGAGAGAGGATATTAAAAAGTGGTATTTGTCTCCCTCTCCATTCACACAAATCTTAAACATGAAGAACATATCCAAAAAAAAAAAAAAAAACCCAAATCAACCTACACAAGATCACTGACTTAATGACCCAGATTATCCAATTTCTAAGCAAGAATAATGCACCTTTCACAGTTAACATTTACCCTTTCCTAAGTCTTTATGGTAATGACAATTTCCCAATTGACTATGCCTTCTTTGATGGAGTAAGCCAACCCGTCGTTGATATTAATGCTATCCAATACACCAATGTGTTTGATGCAAACTTTGATACCTTGGTTTCTGCTCTGAAAGCTGTTGGAATTTCTAACATGACCATTATTGTAGGGGAGGTTGGGTGGCCTACAGATGGGGACAAGAATGCTATTATGCTAATGTAGGTAACGCTTATAGATTTTGCAGGGGGCTTATAGAAAAACTTGCAGGCGATACGGGTGCCCCACTACACCCTGGATATATAGAAGTTACTTGTTTGGTCTTATAGATGAGGATGCAAAGAGAGTTGCTCCGGGAAATTTTGAATGTCATTGGGGAATTTATAGGTATGATGGGCAGCCAAAATATGCGACAGATGTTTCTGGTTAGAGTCAAAATAAATTTCTTGTGCCTGCACAAAATATGGAATACCTTCCCAACAAATGGTGTGTGCTCAACCCAAATGCCAAAGATCTGAGCAAACTAGAAGACAACATAAATTTTGCTTGCACCTTCGCAGATTGCACCACACTTGGATATGGGTCCTCTTGTAATAATTTGGATGCTAATGGGAATGCCTCGTATGCATTTAATATGTATTTCCAGATACAGAATTAGGATACAATGCCTGTAATTTTCAAGTGTTGGCCCAAGTGACAATTTTTTTGGGTATATTCTTCATGTTCAAAATTTGTGTGAATAGACAGAGAAACAAATACAACTTTTTGATCTTGTTTCTCTTGCATTTTTATGCTATTTTTTGTTTTGAGAGGAGGACATAAAATTTGAGCAAAAATATCTATTTACCCCTGATTTTAACAAAGGTGGGTTAAGGAAAACAAACAGAATATACCTCAGGTGGGTAAAGTAATACTTTTTAAACCACAAGTAGGTAAAGTAATTTCAAGCCAAACCACAGATGGGTTTAGTGTAATTACCCCTTAAATCAAAATAAACAAAAAAAATATATATTGTTTTGATTGTGAAAAAAATATATTAATCCTTGTAAAAAAAATTATTTGACAAATTGTGAAAACTTCTATATCATTTTGATTGCATCTTTTCACAGATGTTTATACTTCCGCTCTAACACAAACTTTGACCCAAAATTTTATAAATATTTTTGCATTGGAAAAATGATCTTATGCAAAAACATTCTTAATTTGATCCAAAATTAAGATGTTATGGTTAAGGATCTCATTTTTCCAATGCATAAACATTCATAACATTTTGGGTTAGAGTTTGTGTTAGAGTGGGAGTATACATCAAACATATGTGAACAGATGCCGTCAAAATGATGTAGAAGTTTTCACTATTTGTCTGAGAGTTTTTCTTATAAGGGCTGATATATCATGTTATGATTGGTACAAAATAAAAGTAAAATATTAATAATTGACTTATATAAAGAGTTATATAACTCTTTTTTTTTAAAGAGAGTTTTAACTTATGGCGTTCGTTCCTAATGATAGCTCTTTATCATCAAACCAAGACACCAATTAGTTTTTTTTTTGTGTAGGATGAGATTGAACCCCAAATCTCTCATACAACCATCAGAGACTTTACTAGTTGAGTTAACTGGAACCCACAAGAATCGTATAACTCCATGTGGCATGTAACCCACACTGTACGACTACAATTCCACCTATACTAAGATTTGTAGGTCATAAGTTTAGTTATAGTATTTTAATATTTTTAATTAGATCATATTTTTTTTAAAGTTTCTTTTAACTGTAGTTTATATTTAACTTAAACCATAATAATTTCATGTAATTTTTTGTTAGTACTTATCTTAAATATTCTATCATATAGTTTTACGGAAATGTTTTCATCCTAATTAACCTGTATATACTTACAATTTGGTCAATAATAAATATTTATAATTTTTTTGGGTACTAAAATGAAACATATTACTTGCCCACATATGGTTTCTAGCATGTTACATAGTCCATAAAATGCCACATGTTATCCCAAGTCAACCTTAAGGTGGTTTAGATCTTAGGTATTTGTAGCAAAAAAAAAAAAAAATGATTAGATTAAGTGTATGATTGGTTTTTTTTTTTTTTTTTTTTTTTTTTTTTTTTTTTTTTTTAATAATGTTCATTTTAATATTGGACTCTTTTTTTTTTTTTTTTTTTTTATGAATAATTAACTTGGCAAAAATATTTAAAATCTTCAATTGGACACATGGCTCAAAATTAGAGCTCAATTGAAGTCTAATTTAGAATTTAATTGGATTTTCTCTCAATTTTGGTTTTACATATATACTAGTGTTTAACATCGTGCATATGTATAGGTACAATTAAAAACAATCATAATTATATTTTTTTTCTTCAAAAGAAGCTTAAATTATACCCGGTATTAGCTTACACTTTTTTTTAAACCATACATTGTTAAAATATGTAATGGTTTCTCATTTTATATATATATATATATATGATTTAGAATTTAATTGAATGTAGACTCTTCGTTTTTTGCACCCAATAATTCATTTGTCACAAAAATTAAATAAAATAGATGGACAAGTGGCACAAAATTAGACTTCAATTGAAATCCAATTTAGAATCTTATTACATTTGAACACTTTGATTTTTATATTCAATAATTCATTTGACACAAAAATTAAAAATTAAGGAAAATCCAATTGAAATCTAATTGGATTTTCTTTGAATTTTGGCTTTTAATATATATATATATATAGACTAGTGTATACCCTTGCATATGCAAGGTACAATTAAAAACAATCACAATTATACACATATATGGGTTTAAATTATACCTGGTGTAAGGGTTATAGATTTTTTAAGTGATAGATGAGTTTTACTTTCTCTCTCTCTCTCTCTCTCTCTCTCTCTCTCTCTCTCTCTTTATTTTTTTATTATAGATTTTTTGGATATGCAAATGAGTTTACTCTTCCTTCTTTTTTTTTGTTTATTGAGTTTTTATATTGTTTATTTATATTAGACTCTTCATCTTTTGCACAACATTAACTCATGCAGAGCAAAAATTAAAAAAAAAAAAAAAACTTAAATAAGACACGTGACGCAAAATTAGATTACAATTAAAATCCAATTTATAATCTAATTGGATATTATCTTAGTTTTGGCTTTAATTATATATATATATATATAGAATATCTAGTCACTAACATGTGCGATACACCGAATAGTTAACTATTGTTAAATATCTTCACTATTCAATATTTATAATAGTGAAACAATGATATACATATTTTGAAAAAAATAAAGAAATAAAACACACTACTTATGTTTTCACCATGTTTGAACTTTTATAAACCATGGAACAACAAAATACAACAACTTAGTGACAAAATAAAATTTCCAAGTTCCACCGAGGCTTTCAGGGGCAGAAAAAAGAAGCAAATAGAGTGATGCAAAAATAACATTCTATGAAACAAATTATTTATCCAATAAAATTAAGATGTCAAATATGAGAATTAAAAAAATCAATATACTTTGGTGGCCCATTACCTCTAGCTTTCTTTTAGTATTTACTCCATCTATAAAAACTTTAGAATCAAACATGGTGTCTAGAAGTTTGGCTCTTAATAAAATATTAAACAAACACACGGGTAATGAAAGTAAAAATACAAAAAAGAAAAGAAAAGAAAAAAGATACACAAACACAAAATATTAAAGAAAAAAAATGAAAAATAAAAGTAACTACGAAGAAAAATTCATGTAAAAGATACCTTGAGGCTTAAGGACATAGAATTTGTAAAAACAAAAGAGTCGAAACGGCATAGAGAAGGTAAACAAAATAAGAGTTTTGGTGTGGTGCTGTATATATATATATATATATTGTAGGGACACGTTTTTAGGAAGGCCTAAGTCCAATAATTCGGTTGTGGGTTAGTGAGTCTAATACAATGAATTTGTAGAGAGTGGGTTAAAAAGTTGAGCTCTAGTCAGTATTACAACGGCTAAGTTGGATTTATCAAACGACCATGCAAGAAAAATACGTGAAAGGTTCGGTTTACGTGTTGTTCGAGGAGATCAACGTTCTTATGAACTGAGAAAAATGATTGCAAAAGCTCTTCTCAATCTCCCAGTCTTCTCCCTTCATTTTTCCGACCCCTTCCAATGGAGGGTCTTTCTCCTTATATAGGTCTTTTCTGATGATCCGAGTCTTACACCTATTGGTCATCCGGGCCTCTACTTAAGTGCTTGTTCTATCAGACACCCCTTCTGGCCCTTCGTGAGTTGTGGCGGCTAAGAAAACTTTGTTCAGAGGTCTTTTCCACATAAATGCGGTCAGAAAAGTAGCTGCAATGCATTTAATGCAGAGGTAACAACCTTTCCTTTAGATATTTTTGCGTTGCCTTCCATCTTATGAGTTCAGGTGGCATGCTCCTGAAGCTGACGCCCCCATCGAGCCCAGTCTTGTTGTTGGAATGTGCAATAGAACGGTGCTAGTCTCGTCCGAGGAGATCTTTCTCCTCAAACTGTTCATTTTTCCTTTCATCTTCATGAAGCGCTGGGCTGGAGTACCTTTCTACCATTTCGTCTCTCCTTAGTCTTTCCAACGTTCTAGGGTGAGGCCCGAGACCCAGTGTATAATCTTTAGGCCTCGTCCCTACAATAGCCCCTCAAAATCTCGGTTTTTCCCTCTCATCCGAGGAGAAAAAGTGGGGTTTTGATTTGTAAGAGACAAGATCATTTATCTCTTTGGTTTACACGTGTCAGAGTGCCACTTTCCCTGCTTCATAACTGCTTCTGGCACTTCGGGGTGGGCGAATTGTCATTTATTGCTCCAAGCGGCGCCTTGTCCCCCCTATCCAATTGTGAGGCACACATACTACAATGAATATTTTTCTCTTAGAATTCTGAGAGGGGTTATTCCCGCCCCTTTTCCCCCTCTATATAAAGCCTTGATGGGGCTCATTTCTCTCTTTACTTCGTGAAATTTCAGACACTCCAGAGAACTCAGGGCTTCATCCTACAACATATCCTAGGTTCCTAAGCTTCCACAACTCCTCCTCTAAGAAAGTTTCAAGGGGTCTTTTTTATAGGATCAGTGTTGGCTTTCTTGTTCTTGTAAGTCTCTGCCTTTCTGAACTTCCTTTCCTTATCGCCCGTCTTCCAACGCAGATCACAACTCGGGTTGATTCGAGCCCCGAGGAAGGAATAATGGGGCAACAAAAGAAAAGATCGGATCTGAGAGGTTTGATGGTGAACAGAGGTAAGGGGGTGACTCTGACAAACACTCTCAAGGCCTCAGTACCCGCCAATTTTCCTCCTCTTCCTCCTGCTAACCTTGGACTGCGCGTAGATCTCGATCCGAAGAGAAAGAGGCCCGTGTAGGAAATGGAAGAGGGAGAGCTGCCCTTTAAAAGGGGTACGAAGCAGCAAAAGACTAAGGACCTGAGAGACAAAGGGTCTCAGTCTTTAGATAGTAGGGATGACGCAGAGGTGCATCGTCAACAACGCACGTGGGCCCCCGTGATGGAGATGGATGGGGCCCCCATCCCTTATGACTCTTCCATAAGGGAGTCTAGTAGGGGGCATGCTACTTATCTGTCCCAAGCACTGGAGCAGCCTTTTCTCCTCCCCAGGGATATGGACGTTCTCAGGTGAACAAGGCAACTGAATCTTTTTATGTCCTTAAAGAAAGACCTCGCCGTGGTAAGTGGGTTTCTAATTCGTACATGCACTTTCCCATCTCATATAAGTATTAACTGCTCTGCCACTTTTATGCAGGTAATTCGGCAGGTCTACGTTACCGAGGAATGGGTACGAGGTGCCCACCACAAGCTTGAAGCCGAGCTCCAATCTTAGCACGAAGTCAAGAAGGCGTTTGGGGAGGAGAAGGAAGAGAGGGCTCGACTGGCCGAAAAGCTGAAGGACGCTGAGCGCGAGCGTTCTAATGCTCTGGCAGGGTTGAAGACCGCTGAAGCCTAAGCCGAGGATCAGCAGAAGCAGTTGTACACGACTGAAATCAACTTGGCCACCCAAAAGCAGTTGGTCGAGGACCTCAGGGCTGAACTACAGAGGGTTAGGAATGCGGCAAAGGAGGCAACCTGGGTGGCCAAGGAAGATGCTGAAGCCACTGCGAATGCTGCCTACGAATGAGGGGTGGATGAGACGGAGAAAAGGTTGGTCGAGGAGGTGGCAGAAGTGTGCAGGGACTACTGCACTATGTCTTGGACACAGGCGCTCAACAGTGTAGGGGTCCTTGCTGACTTTGACCTGAGAAAGGTTGAGAACATGTACTTCCCTGAGCACATTCGAGAAGTTCCAACCGATTTCCCTCCGACCACAGATCCTTCCCTTCAAATTCCTGGACAAGGCCTTGTTGCCCCAACCCCTGCTGAGGGTACTGAGGTCTCTTTAGTGGAGGCAGGGGTGGGCAAGGAGCCCCTCCCCTTGGTCAGTAGCACCTCTTCTGAAGACAACATCCCTATCAAGGACATGGTCATTCAAGCCAAAGCAGCTAAGTCCAAGGCGCCTGATTCCAAGAAGGGGGCCCTTCCTTAGTTGAAGTAGTGTTTGTTTTTCTTTTTGTTTCATTTTGTTGTGTATGTTTTGAGTGGTGGTGTCATATTTATTAATTCTATAGTGTTTCCCACCACTGTATGTAACGATACAACTTTTTGAATGGAACTCCTTCTTAATTTCTTATGTTTTTGTTTTTCATACTCTTGGAATCATTGTTGTCTTGAACAATTTTATTCTGTGACTAGTATGGCCATATTAACAGCAATTCGTCCTCGAGCGAGTAATATAAGAATTCATATTTGGATAAATAATGCAAGGGTTTCCAATTTGAGGGTTTGGCTGTTATTTAGTAAAAAATGAACAAGTATCATGAATTGCTTGAATGCTTAGGAAAGATGCTGAATTGATAGAGTTTCGGTCAAAGCATTTTATAGAGAATTTGCAACTTACAAATATTTGAAACTTAGTGTTAACATTCCCACATCAGCTGGTCCGAGGACTACAGGCCTAATAGAGTTTTAGTTTAAACACTTATAAAAAATTTGAAACTTAATGTTAACCTTCCCACATCAGCTGTTCCGAGGACTACAAGCTTGATAGAGTTTTAGTTTAAATACTTGTAAAAAATTTGGAACTTAGTGTTAACCTTCCTACATCAGTTGTTCCGAGGACTACAGGCCTGATAGAGTTTTAGTTTAAACACTTGTAAAAAATTTGGAACTTAGTGTTAACCTTCTCACATCAGCTGGTTCGAGAACTACAGGCCTAATAGAGTTTTAGTTTAAACACTTATAAAAAATTTGGAACTTAGTGTTAACCTTTCCACATCAGCTGTTCTGAGGACTATAGGCCTGATAGAGTTTTAGTTTAAACACTTGTAAAAAATTTGGAACTTAATGTTAACCTTCCCACATCAGCTGGTCCGAGGACTACAGACCTGATAGAGTTTTAGTTTAAACACTTACAAACAATTTGGAACTTAGTGTTAACTTTTTCACATCAGCTGGTCTGAGGACTACAGGCCTAATAGAGTTTTAGTTTAAACACTTATAAAAAATTTGGAACTTGGTGTTAACCTTCCCACATCAGCTAGTTCGAGAACTACAGGCCTGATAGAGTTTTAGTTTAAACACTTTATAAAAGAATGTTAACATGAAATGCAATATCCTTAAATGGCAAATGAGCATTTTTGACAAAAGAAAACTTTCATTGACTAGTAGTAATACCTTTTCAAGTTATTTACATTCCACGGGTGCTGTATTATATGTTTGTCTAAGTCCTCAAAAAAATACGCACCTACGCCAGCCACCGAAGTGATGCGGTATGGTCCTTCCCAAATAGGCCCAAGCTTTCCCCATACTGGGTTCTTTGCAGTACCTAGGACCTTTCTCAACACAAGATCACCAGGTGCCAATGGTTTCAGCTTCACATTAGCGTCATAACCTTACTTAAGCTTGTGCTGGTAGTATGCCAATTGGACTATTGCATTTTCCCTTCTTTCCTCGATCAAGTTTAGGCCTTTTTCCAACAGCTCATTGTTTGCGGCCGGATCGAATGAGCTGGTTCTTAACGTTGGAAAATCAGTCTCCAAGGGGATGACAACTTCGGCTTCGTACGTCATTGAGAAACGGGTCTCCCCGGTTGATCGGCGAGGCATGGTTTGGTAAGTCCACAAGACATGAGGCAATTCTTCCACCCATTTTTCCTTTGCGTCATCAAATCTCTTCTTGAGTCCGCTCACAATGACTTTGTTAACGGCCTTAGCTTGTTCGTTTTTCTTGAGGGTAGGCTGGGGTAGAATACCTATTGGTAATTCCCAAGTCACATCAGTACCTCCTAAAAGATTTGCTATCGAATTGAAGACTGTTGTTCGAAATGAGGGTACGAGGGACTCCAAAGCGTGTAACGATATTCTTCCATACAAATTTCTTGGCATCCGCATCCCTAATGTTTGCTAGGGGTTCGACCTCAACCCACTTAGTAAAGTAGTCTGTGCCGACTAGCAGATACCTTTTGTTCCCCGTTGCCTTGGGGAAAGGGCCCACGATGTCTAAGCCCCATTAAGCAAGCTGGACAACGGATTAAGTACTCCCCTT
Organism: Quercus gilva; assembly: GCA_023621385.1. Classification (NCBI taxonomy): domain Eukaryota; kingdom Viridiplantae; phylum Streptophyta; class Magnoliopsida; order Fagales; family Fagaceae; genus Quercus; species Quercus gilva. The sequence goes on from CM042474.1 coordinate 17,692,324, forward strand.
GGTTGGTGTATATTTGGCGCGAATCTTTGGTATTGGTCGCATTTCTTTACATATTTTTGTACTTCTCTTTACATATTGGGCCACCAATAGCCTTGAGTGATGGCTCTGTGCGCCAATGATCTACCTCCCGTGTGGCTCCCGTAGATCCCTTCATGTAACTCCTCAAGGAGCAATTCTGTCGCCTCGGGGTGTACGCATAGCAGGTACGGCCCAGAATAAGAGCATTTGTACAACTTCTGGTCCTCAAATAGCCAAAACCGAGAGCTTTCCTACGTATTTTCTTAGCTTCTGATTTTTCCTCGAGAAGGGTGTTATTCTTTAGGAATAGTGTTATGGGGTCCATCCAGCTAGGTCCTACCCTGACATGATGGACATGAGTCGCTCCCCCATTTATTCCTGCAGGCTTGTATAAATCCTCCACGAGGATGACCCGAGGTAGGCTCTGCACCGAGGATGTTGTGAGCGTAGCCACAGAGTCTGCATGGCTATTTCCGCTTCTAGGGATATGCGATAGGTTAAAAAATTTAAACTCAGCTTGTATGTGCCTAACCTGGCCTAGATACTCCTACATTCTTTCATCCCTAACCGCAAACTCTCCTTTCACTTGGCCAACGACTAACCTCGAGTCATAGAACACTTCTATTTCCTTTCCACCCATTTTTCGAACCATGGTCATTCCCATTAGCAGGGCCTCGTACTCGGCTTCGTTGTTGATGGCCGAGAAACCCAACCTAAGTGACTTCTCAATAATAAAGCCTTTAGGGGAAATTAGCACTAACCCCATTCTGGATCCTTTTTAGTTTGTTGCGTCATTAACGTGAACTTTCCAAGATATGGGGCCCTGCTAGATGATCGCACCAACTGACTTTCCATCCATGTGCTATACCTTTGTTTTTGCTTCTGATGGGGATTCGGCGAACTCGGCCACTAGATCCGCTAGAACTTGGCCCTTGATGAAGGTGCGGGGCATGTACTTGATATCAAAAGCCCCCAGGATTGTGGCCCATTTGGCGATCTTCCTAGTATAATTAGCGTTTCGGAGCAGGGCTCGAAGCGGAAGCTGTGTCAAGACGACCACTGTGTGCGCCTGAAAGTAATGAAGGAGTTTACGCGTAGCGTGTACCACTGCAAAGACAACCTTTTCCAGCAATAGGTAATGGACCTCAGCTTCATGTAGCAATCTGCTAACGTAGTAAACTGGCTTCTGTATGCCGCCATCAACTCGTATTAGGAATAGGTTGATAGCATGAAGGGCCACAGCGATATAAGCAAACAAGACTTCGTCCTCTTCAGGTCTGGACATTATAGGAGGCCAAGAAAGGTAATCTTTAAGCTGCTGGAAGGCTGAAGCGCACTCTTCGGTCCACTCAAACCCCTTCCACTTGTTCAGCAATTGGAAGAAGGGTCGGCATCTCTCCGCTGACCGCGAGATAAACCGGTTCAGGGCTGCGGTCATTCCAGTTAGTTTCTGGACCTCTTTAGGATTCCGAGGGGGTTACAAGTTATTGATTGCTTTAATTTGGTCTGAGTTGACTTCAATTCCCCTGTGAGTTACCATGTAGCCTAGAAATTTGTTTGATCCCACTCCGAAGGAACATTTGGAGGCGTTAAGGCGCAACTTGTATTTTCTCAGAACTTCAAATATGCTTCCGAGGTCTTTCAAGTGTTTGGACATTATCTTGCTTTTGACCATCTTGTTTTCTATATAGACTTCGATGCTCTTCCCCATTTGTGATTCGAACATCTTGGTCATCATCCTTTGATAGGTGGCCCCCGCATTTTTTAGACCAAACTTGTAGTGGTAGTTTTCGGTAGGGGTGACGAAAGCAGTTTTTTCTTGGACTTCCAGGGCGAGGGGTATTTGGTGGTATCCTTGAAAGGCATCCAGGAAGCTCATTCGAGGATGGCCTACGGTTGCGTCCACCAACTAGTCTATTTTGGGCATGGGGAATGGATCCTTGGGGCAAGCCCTATTTAGGTCTGTGAAGTCCACACACACTCACCATTTCCCACTTTTCTTTTTTACCACGACCGTATTTGCTAGCCATTCGGGGTATCCCTGATAGTTTGAGCTTTTTCACCTTCTTCTGACAGCATTAGAATGGTCTCTAGATGAACGCCGAGGAGGTTGCTTTTTGGGAATGGCGGAGGGATTAACGTTTAGATGATGGAAAATGAAACTTGGATCTACAACTGGGGTTTCGTAGGCATCCCAGGCAAACATGTCGACATTTCCTCTAAGAAATTCCACCAGCTCTTCCTTCTCTTAAGTGGGTAATTGAGCCCCTATTTGAAAGAATTTCTCCGGGTCATCCCCTATAACAACCTTCACCAGATTCTCACACTTTGTCTCCTTGGCCAATCCATCAGTGGACGATGCCGCACCCGTTAATTGCTATAAGTCCCCTTCGGTGGGGGCCGAGGGCTCAGCTTCGGCCTGGCGCCTGATGGGGACACCAAGCATTGCCTGGCCATAGACTGGTTCCTTAGAATTTCTTCAACCCACCCCTCGGATGGGTACTTCACTTTCTGGTGGAGGGTAGAGGAAACAACACTTAGGGTATGAAGCCAGGGTCTTCCAACAATTGTTGTATATGGAGAATATGTGTCCACCACCATGAAATCCACCTCCACCACTTCTAAGCCGGTCTGTATGGGCAGCCTGATCTGCCCTTTTGGGATAACGATCTTCCCATCAAAGCTCACTAGGGGCGAGCTGTAGGGCGTCAAGTCCTCCGGTTTCAAGTTCAGCCCCTGATATAGGTCGGGGTACATTATCTCGGCTCCACTACCTTGGTTTACCATCACCCTCTTCACGTTATATCCCCCAATCCTGAGGGTGACTACCAATGGATCGTCATGGGGTTGGATGGTTCCGATCTTATCCTTGTCTGAGAAGCCCAAGATCAACTAGACATCTAGTCTTGCCCTCTTTGCTTCTTGCTTCACCTTCTTGGACCCAACCAAGCTACGGACAATATCCTGGAAGGACGAGAACCAGTTCTCCCCAGAGTAGCAAAGATGACATTGATCGTCCCTAGGGGAGGTCTCGATGATTCATTTCCTCAGAATCCCGAGTTTGTCTGGCCTTCTTGACCACTAGTGTGGTACAAGAGTTGTTTTAATTTTCCTTCACGGATGAGCTGATCTAAGTGGTTCCACAGGCTTCTACAATCCTTGGTGGTATACTCGTGGTCTTGGTGGTACTGGTAATAGAGGTTGTGGTTGCGTTTTACGGGGTTCCCCACCATTTTATTTGGCCATTTGAAGAACGGCTCTTTCCTAATTTTTTTCAGAACTTAATGCACTGGTTCTCAGAACATGGCGTTAACTGCCTGCGAATGAGCAGACCCTGGTCGCCTGATGAAGTCCCTACGAGGTCGGTCATTGTTATGTCGGTCCGACCTGAAATCCCTCCTCTCCTGAAGGATAACCTTCTCCTTTCTTTTCCCTTACTGTTGGTCCTCCTCGACCCTTTTATACTTGTCAATTCGGTCCATGAGCTGGCGTACACTAGTAACTGGTTTTCCAGTTAGAGATTTCCTCAAACCGTGATCAGTAGGGAGGCCGAGCTTGAAGGTGCTGATGGCCACATTATCGAAGTCACTGTCTATCTCGTTGAACGTTTCCCAATATCTATCTGAGTAGGCTTTCAACGTCTCTCCCTCTCGCATGCTTTGGGATAATAGGGAGGTCAGAGACCAAGGGACCTTATATTGCAGGTGATGAAACGGGAGAAGAATGTCTAGGTAAGCTTTTTGAAAGAGCTTACAGAATTTGTTTTCAGGTCGTCAAATCATCTCATTGCGATGAGCCCCAAGCTGGATGGGAAAACCTTGCATATCAGGGCTACATCCCTGCAAGGGGTCTGTCTTGCCGTTGTACACTGTGAAAGTTGGTTAGGTGAACCGTAGTGGAAGTCGAGTCCCCTCAATTTTGCGCGTGAAGGGTGACCTGGAGATTTGGTCCAATGCTCTGATTACTGCGTTGTTCCCCGCTCCTTGGTGAGGTAGGCTTTCGATCTTTCGTTCACGGCGGCGTTTCTTTTCGTAAGAGAAAGACTCGCTGGGCGGGGTTCAAGACCTTTGCCTATAGCTGACGTCCTTTTCATCGTTAGAGGAAGCATCTAAGCTAAAGGGAGTTTGTCTTCGTCTTGCATGGCGCAATACCCTCTTTAAACGGTCAATTTCCAACTACATGTGTCACGCCCCAAACCCGATACCCGGATTTGTGACCATGACCGGCATGCTAATACCAAGCCTAAGCCTGATATTAACACGAACCAACTTAAACTTTTACAAAAACTTTCCTCTTTCTTTACATTCTTGTTTCTTTACTTAAAAGATATAACTTTTCCTGTGACATTCAGAGCATCTACACTGTATTAAAAAATAATATAATCCACCAATCATTCCATTTCTAAATCTCATTCCATTTCTAAATCTCATATAATACATCTCTTATTGCTTTAAGGTACACAACCTTCATTAGATCCTAAAATCCACAATATTACAGACTAACATCAAATTGCTAATTTAGGATCTATACATATAAAACTAAAGCTAGCTCCTTCCAAACCTTGACTAAGGCTCCCTCTGCTCCAAAATAACCTGTTGACTGAAAAATGATAGGGTGAGCTGCGAAGCCCAGTAAAGGTAAGATATATGAGAATTCAATAAGGATGCATGTAAATCCATTCATTTCATCTTATAATTGTTCAGATAGGAGAACATCTTTTCATGCATAGTATTTTATACTATTCATAATAATAACTTATACGCTATTCATAGGAAAATAATTGTTCTCCTTTTTCTTATTAGAATAACATTATCCAAACCTTCGAATTGGATTCCTTTCATTCCTTACAAAGCTACCATATATATATATATACTATTCATAATAATATATATATTTTATACTATTCATAATAATAACTTATACGCTATTCATAGGAAAATAATTGTTCTCCTTTTTCTTATTAGAATAACATTATCCAAACCTTCGAATTGGATTCCTTTCATTCCTTACAAAGTTACCATATATATATATATATATATATATATATATTCACATTGCAAAATAATCATTTTAACTTAAATTAGATAATCGGTAACTTTGTCTTAAACTTGAAACATCTTAACGAATAATAAAACTTTCCTTCATAAACTTCTTCTCGTAAAATACTATAACTTTCATAATTATAAAACTTAACGTTTCATAAAGAAAAACAGATATCTGATAACTTCTTAACATAACCTTGTACTTTCTTCAGAAATTTTATCTTTATAGCATAACAGAATTTCAGAAACTTTTATCTTTAATGAACAGCTTTCTTTTCATCAGAAACTTCTTCTTTTCATGAGAGCTTTTAATTTTCTACAATGCATTTAACAAAATAATTCTCTCATGATTAATAACATAATATAGCTGTTCATACATAACTTATTGGTTAGTCCATATCTGATAAGTCTGTACTTATTTGGGAGGCTTCTAGCACCACAGTGCTAGGCATCTAGCATTCCCCACAATGCCAGGTATTCCCGGGATTACATCATAATACATATCTTCCAACCATGGGGGTAGGTTGGCTTCCCCCAAGTTGGCCGTAACCAACAAGGGCGGGTACAGCAGAGCCAGTCCCACTTAATGGCCAATCATATAACGTTTTCCATGGAAAGCCAGTAATTAACCCCTACTGGCAGAGTTCAGATCACCAGAGAACATAACCCGAAAACATTTCATACTTATACATCATATTGAATTTTCTTATTTTGCATAACGTTTCAGAATAAAAGCATTTCCATTGTTTTCTTCATCATGTTCGTGGAATTAATAATAGTATCAATATGCTTGAATCATATACATAAGGTTTCGAAAAAGCTCACGAACATATCTTTGTCTGATAATGCTTACATGCCATATTTCTAATCAAAAACATTTTAATGCATAATATACTTTAAAATAACCTCATGACTTACCAAATGCCCATATAACTTATCCCTTACCTGAAAGCAGAGGAACCGAGAGCCTAAAGTCGAAGGAGCTTAGACCTGACGACTGGTAACACCTAAACCAAAATCAAAACTTATTACTATCCATTATTCCTTATCATAAACTTACACATTCATCTCAAAGCCTATCTCTTAGAATCAAGGACATCCTAATCCCTCCTCAATGAGGTTCCCACAAACATATCATGCATACATAAACAAATGATGTAACAAACTTAAGAAAACCATCATTCTCATATTTATATCATATCTCCATAGGAGCAAACTTCATTTCAAAAGGTGCTTTGAGCTTAGGACAACAATGCATGCATAAAACATGAACTCTTTTAAGCATTGTCATGTAACCATAAACACTCTTAAGGAGACATACAGCATGTTCAACAAAACAGCTTCATAAATACAACCGTTGAATGGTTTAGAAACCCTCCTTTAGGGTACTAAACCTTGAACCAAGTCATACAAAAATTAATCTATAATCTAGACATATCATATGATGAGCATAATAATTTATAGCTCAAATCATTCACCCTAGCTTTAGAATTAAATCCTCAAAGTTAGGTATGTCCCTTACTGTTCACTGTTTTATTCCAGCGGCGTATGCCTCATTTGTAAAATACAAATGAACTATCTAAACACATCCAATTATCATGAAATTTTACAGAACAAGTCCCCTGTATGCCCAGTATATACCATAAAATTTTCGTGGTCAAAGCATAAAATCATGATTTATTAAAAATCATACAATCCAACGTGTTCCAATCTGTCCTGGCAGAAACTCATGCAAATTAGAAATTAAATCATTATTTTTCTATTCATCCAAATGCTGTGAAACCACTTCCATAACAACCCTACGTGTCTTAGGGTTCATACAAACTATCCGTAGCATCCTAATTCACAAAATATGATTTAATACATATTTTTCTTGTTGTAAACCTCAAATCTGTCACAGGGACAGCTTCAGTGCATGTTCTTTCTAAAATCATCAATAAATAGCAATAGGTCTTCATATCACTTGAGTATTTTTATACCTATCCTAAACATATTGAAATACCTTAATAAGCATCCAAATGACCATAATCATCAAAATTTCAATTTACTAAAACAGATTTACCAGTTCAGCTTCTAAAATCAAAACAGAGGATAAAGAACTGAAACTCAAGCAAATCATCACACCATTAAAATACCCAAACAGAAGGTAAACATATATACTTACCCACAACTTTGAAGCTGAAATCTTAGGGCTAAACTTTTAATTTCTTCCTTAGAGTGAGGTATATGATTTCAATGAGAGAGGGAGGGAAAAGTTGAGAGTTTTCTTTCTTTGAGGTTGGACCCGTGGGTGTGAGAGATAGAGCTTGAGAGAGTTTTGAGTCTTCTAGTTTCTTGAGAGAGTATGAAGAAGAAATGGGATGAAGCTTAATCATTTTGAGGTGCTGACCCGTGCGTTTGGAAGAAAGACTCAAGGGAGTTTCCTAGCACCTTCCTTAAGAGAAAAGAGAGAAAAGTGAGTTGATAATTTCAGATTTTTCTTGGACCCGTGGGAATAGAGTGGGAGATAGTTTCTTGATAGTTGTAATTGCTTTGAAAGAGTCAAAGATGAGATAAGATAAGACTTATATTTCTTTTGGTGTGTGAACCCTTGGACTCAAGAGAAGACTTAAGAGAGTTTCTAGCTCTTTCCTTAAGAGAAAAGAGAGAAAAGTGGGGTGAAACTTCAGATTTGTGTGACCCGTGGGAAATGAGAGGAAGTGAGTTTCTTGCATGTCCTAATTACATTGAAAAGTCAAGGAAAAATGAGGTGGAACTTGGTGATTGCATGGCCACCAAGTCTTGGTCTTTGGCTTGTAAGATGCATGAAACTTTGGCTTTACTTGTGTTGAATTCTCATTGGTTGCATGTGAGTGAAATATCTACTATCACAATTCATGCATCATATGCCTATTTACAACACCAACCATGCATCATACTAAATATATATATATATATATATCTCACAACTTAATCACTTAATATAGTTTTGCACATACTTGATATACATACATAATACAATTAGCCATTTCACTTATTTATAATATTTACAATTCTTATTCAAAAGTATTATAAAATAATACTTTTATTAAATACTCTTGAAAGTGGCTTAAAATAATAATTTATCACTTAAACACATAGTAAGTGACTTAAAATAATAATTACCTATTTAAACACATGGTTTAACTATTAATTTGGGGTTGGGGTGTTACATCCTTCCCTCCTTAAAAAAATTTTCGTCCTCGAAAATTATAACAGTAAATATCTTTTGTATTTACAACAATGAGAATTGATAAGTTGAGAAAATCACAAAACATAGTAGAATTACATGTCAAGTCATTTATATACCTTACAACTCTTTATCTCATTATAAAATTTTCCTTAAGTTAAGATACATGCTTTCAACAATTGTCATGCCCTATTAAATGATACAACACTATATACACATGCAGACAAGTACTAAGAGCACATGTCACTAACATATATTCAATCTAAGAATACAATTAAGAAATTCTTTCATGCACCGATCAAAATTTATAATATCAATACTTATAATATCAATATACTTAGTAGATTTAATAAGAAAAGATCTTAATTGTGACAAACGAATATTAAAATTATTCACTTGTAGAAATTTTAGTAACTTGGGAAATAGATTATACTTCAAGAGGTACAAAGGAATGAATCAATCAAATAAGATCAATTCCACAAACTCAATTAATTTCTTAGAAAGCCTCGATTTAGCATATACCTCTCCTCTATTAAAACAAAGAGATATAACGTTATACATTATCAACAACCAAAAACTTATCAAAATTCACTTTGACAACATTTTTTTTTTCTTTCAAAATAAACTTTATCAAATAATATCATCACAAGTGATATTATGTTATATTAAAATCATACGTTGTCAATAACTTGTTTAACCACACGTGAGCTCAACTGCGGTTAACAAATTACTTAACCAAGGTATAGGCAAAATAATCAATTCTTTGTCACCCCACATAAGGTTAGTTGGCAAATGACTTAGCAGATCACACGTGGCCAGCGGTGTTCAACTAAATCAGTCCATACCAACATTAGGAAGGCTGACTATAATAAAATAAGACAGAAAAATTTTCAAAACATTTAATAACTCACTCTCAAAACTTCTTTCTTTCTTAAAAAGTTCAATAAGCAATTCCAAGTAAACAACATAATCATTGTTTTTACATTTCAAAAATCAAAATAATCATTGTTTTACATTTCATAAATCAAAATGGAACCCTCATCATAAAGCATAAATATATTATCACTACATTATAGTTTACTTGAGGTATCTCATAAGTTCACTTGTACTAGAAAAGAGAGAGGGCATATTTATAGTCTTCATAATAATCATAGCTTACCAAAACCCTTCTTTCTAAAGTTCTAATCCCTTAATCTGCAAATTATCCTATTCCTGAGAGTATCATAAGCACTCATAGATAGCTTTTCAACCTGCCCAAAGCCACTGTCAGTATAATTACCAGGGTGGCCACAATTCCTGCATACTACCAAAATTCTTTAGAGCCAAAAGAATCATGTTAGCTTCAAGAAGATTACTAACTCAAAATATGCAAGGTCAAGTTGCTTTTTAGATGCCAACATTCGCTTATTTCTAATACTTCTGTTTGTTTAGGTTTTTCATTTGAACATTTTCTTTTCACTTGAGTTTTCTGCCTTAAAGTTCACAAAAAGGAAAGAAAAATCATACAAGGATTGAAACAACATAAGACCATAGGCAACACGTGATCCTAGAAGCTCAAACCTTGCAGAATAGGCATTAAAGTGAATTGCAGAACAAATTTCACAGCCAATCTTAATAGTGTTCAAATAAGGCCATAGAAGCACAATGTCCATGGCAATAATGATGATTTAATGTTTAACAAAGTAAATTCCTATGTAGCATTTACAAAGCATCATATTAAAGTAATAAAGAAGAAAGGAAATGCAAAGGAGATAACCACATCTTTAGATAGCACTAGCAATCAGCAAACAAAATATTCTACAACCTTATTTTCCCTCATTTCACTGTTCAAACAATATTACAATTCGTAATGGGAAATTTGTTTCAACTCTGTATGAAAACTCAAAAATGTAGTACCTTAGTTGACACATGCAATTGTTATGCAAGAACAGATGCATGCTAGCAAGCACAATTTATTTATTTATTTATTTTTTTTTCTGAATATACTATGAATATATATATACTTTCTAGGATCCTGGACCAATTTCTTAGCATGTCCACCATGCACATCCAAAGTAAACTAGTTAAAAATTAATGCATTAGAATAATGCCAAAAAATGCTATTATAAAAAAATAGCTTTGTCAAGGACATTTAAAAACTTTACAAATTTGAGTCCATTTAAGAAAACTAAATAACCCCAAGTTATCAATTTTGAATCATAGAGTACCAAACAATGGTAATTGCATATCATACTTGAACAAGTGAAAATACTCATTCTGACAGATTCATGTGTCATACAACTGCTTAAAACTTCCAATACCTTAGAATTATCTGTTGCACTGAATTTATGAAATTAGTAGCAATTGTAATAAACAAAATCTTTGGTGAAAAAGAATTCCTAGGCTAAAAGTGTAACAAACTTGCTCTACCATGTATGCTTCCCTTCTTGAATGTCACAGTAATACAAAGAGTCAGATCACAAAATAATTAAAAAGACTGAAGTACTGTAGTATTTTTTTTTTCTTTTATTTTATTAAGGGCTTTAAGATTTGGCTTCCATTTAGGCGGCCAATTCTACTATTTAATAAAGATACATCACACATTTTGTCTGTGCTCCATTTTCATTTTTTTCTAGCCAAATAGAGAAGCCAATCACAATTTCTTTCTTTAGAGAAATACAAAATGTATCAAACCTAGAGTTAGCCTACTATGATTCCATAGTACTCTAACAAAGATGATTCCAAAGGTTTCTATGGAACAAGAATGATGAAAGTGATCTTCTTTGACTTGTATGAAACAAGACAGACCACAAAACACCAATGTAGCAAGCATCATAGGATTAATAACAAAAGAGCTAAAACCATAGCAATACTGAGCATGCTCTCATAATTCAAAATATCCAAATATGCTAGTAGACATCAAATAATAAGCCAATGATCAAACAATTCAAACATCTCAGAAGAGATGTATCTTACTTGTCTACCCTTAACTACCCAATCTTAATCTCTTACTCTGAAAATTGATACTTAGAGTCTACAGAATCATAACCTTTGCTCTGATACCACAACTGTCACGCCCCAAACCCGATACCCGGATTTGTGACCATGACCGGCATGCTAATACCAAGCCTAAGCCTGATATTAACACGAACCAACTTAAACTTTTACAAAAACTTTCCTCTTTCTTTACATTCTTGTTTCTTTACTTAAAAGATATAACTTTTCCTGTGACATTCAGAGCATCTACACTGTATTAAAAAATAATATAATCCACCAATCATTCCATTTCTAAATCTCATTCCATTTCTAAATCTCACATAATACATCTCTTATTGCTTTAAGGTACACAACCTTCATTAGATCCTAAAATCCACAATATTACAGACTAACATCAAATTGCTAATTTAGGATCTATACATATAAAACTAAAGCTAGCTCCTTCCAAACCTTGACTAAGGCTCCCTCTGCTCCAAAATAACCTGTTGACTGAAAAATGATAGGGTGAGCTGCGAAGCCCAGTAAAGGTAAGATATATGAGAATTCAATAAGGATGCATGTAAATCCATTCATTTCATCTTATAATTGTTCAGATAGGAGAACATCTTTTCATGCATAGTATTTTATACTATTCATAATAATAACTTATACGCTATTCATAGGAAAATAATTGTTCTCCTTTTTCTTATTAGAATAACATTATCCAAACCTTCGAATTGGATTCCTTTCATTCCTTACAAAGTTACCATATATATATATATATATATTCACATTGCAAAATAATCATTTTAACTTAAATTAGATAATCGGTAACTTTGTCTTAAACTTGAAACATCTTAACGAATAATAAAACTTTCCTTCATAAACTTCTTCTCGTAAAATACTATAACTTTCATAATTATAAAACTTAACGTTTCATAAAGAAAAACAGATATCTGATAACTTCTTAACATAACCTTGTACTTTCTTCAGAAATTTTATCTTTATAGCATAACAGAATTTCAGAAACTTTTATCTTTAATGAACAGCTTTCTTTTCATCAGAAACTTCTTCTTTTCATGAGAGCTTTTAATTTTCTACAATGCATTTAACAAAATAATTCTCTCATGATTAATAACATAATATAGCTGTTCATACATAACTTATTGGTTAGTCCATATCTGATAAGTCTGTACTTATTTGGGAGGCTTCTAGCACCACAGTGCTAGGCATCTAGCATTCCCCACAATGCCAGGTATTCCCGGGATTACATCATAATACATATCTTCCAACCATGGGGGTAGGTTGGCTTCCCCCAAGTTGGCCGTAACCAACAAGGGCGGGTACAGCAGAGCCAGTCCCACTTAATGGCCAATCATATAACGTTTTCCATGGAAAGCCAGTAATTAACCCCTACTGGCAGAGTTCAGATCACCAGAGAACATAACCCGAAAACATTTCATACTTATACATCATATTGAATTTTCTTATTTTGCATAACGTTTCAGAATAAAAGCATTTCCATTGTTTTCTTCATCATGTTCGTGGAATTAATAATAGTATCAATATGCTTGAATCATATACATAAGGTTTCGAAAAAGCTCACGAACATATCTTTGTCTGATAATGCTTACATGCCATATTTCTAATCAAAAACATTTTAATGCATAATATACTTTAAAATAACCTCATGACTTACCAAATGCCCATATAACTTATCCCTTACCTGAAAGCAGAGGAACCGAGAGCCTAAAGTCGAAGGAGCTTAGACCTGACGACTGGTAACACCTAAACCAAAATCAAAACTTATTACTATCCATTATTCCTTATCATAAACTTACACATTCATCTCAAAGCCTATCTCTTAGAATCAAGGACATCCTAATCCCTCCTCAATGAGGTTCCCACAAACATATCATGCATACATAAACAAATGATGTAACAAACTTAAGAAAACCATCATTCTCATATTTATATCATATCTCCATAGGAGCAAACTTCATTTCAAAAGGTGCTTTGAGCTTAGGACAACAATGCATGCATAAAACATGAACTCTTTTAAGCATTGTCATGTAACCATAAACACTCTTAAGGAGACATACAGCATGTTCAACAAAACAGCTTCATAAATACAACCGTTGAATGGTTTAGAAACCCTCCTTTAGGGTACTAAACCTTGAACCAAGTCATACAAAAATTAATCTATAATCTAGACATATCATATGATGAGCATAATAATTTATAGCTCAAATCATTCACCCTAGCTTTAGAATTAAATCCTCAAAGTTAGGTATGTCCCTTACTGTTCACTGTTTTATTCCAGCGGCGTATGCCTCATTTGTAAAATACAAATGAACTATCTAAACACATCCAATTATCATGAAATTTTACAGAACAAGTCCCCTGTATGCCCAGTATATACCATAAAATTTTCGTGGTCAAAGCATAAAATCATGATTTATTAAAAATCATACAATCCAACGTGTTCCAATCTGTCCTGGCAGAAACTCATGCAAATTAGAAATTAAATCATTATTTTTCTATTCATCCAAATGCTGTGAAACCACTTCCATAACAACCCTACGTGTCTTAGGGTTCATACAAACTATCCGTAGCATCCTAATTCACAAAATATGATTTAATACATATTTTTCTTGTTGTAAACCTCAAATCTGTCACAGGGACAGCTTCAGTGCATGTTCTTTCTAAAATCATCAATAAATAGCAATAGGTCTTCATATCACTTGAGTATTTTTATACCTATCCTAAACATATTGAAATACCTTAATAAGCATCCAAATGACCATAATCATCAAAATTTCAATTTACTAAAACAGATTTACCAGTTCAGCTTCTAAAATCAAAACAGAGGATAAAGAACTGAAACTCAAGCAAATCATCACACCATTAAAATACCCAAACAGAAGGTAAACATATATACTTACCCACAACTTTGAAGCTGAAATCTTAGGGCTAAACTTTTAATTTCTTCCTTAGAGTGAGGTATATGATTTCAATGAGAGAGGGAGGGAAAAGTTGAGAGTTTTCTTTCTTTGAGGTTGGACCCGTGGGTGTGAGAGATAGAGCTTGAGAGAGTTTTGAGTCTTCTAGTTTCTTGAGAGAGTATGAAGAAGAAATGGGATGAAGCTTAATCATTTTGAGGTGCTGACCCGTGCGTTTGGAAGAAAGACTCAAGGGAGTTTCCTAGCACCTTCCTTAAGAGAAAAGAGAGAAAAGTGAGTTGATAATTTCAGATTTTTCTTGGACCCGTGGGAATAGAGTGGGAGATAGTTTCTTGATAGTTGTAATTGCTTTGAAAGAGTCAAAGATGAGATAAGATAAGACTTATATTTCTTTTGGTGTGTGAACCCTTGGACTCAAGAGAAGACTTAAGAGAGTTTCTAGCTCTTTCCTTAAGAGAAAAGAGAGAAAAGTGGGGTGAAACTTCAGATTTGTGTGACCCGTGGGAAATGAGAGGAAGTGAGTTTCTTGCATGTCCTAATTACATTGAAAAGTCAAGGAAAAATGAGGTGGAACTTGGTGATTGCATGGCCACCAAGTCTTGGTCTTTGGCTTGTAAGATGCATGAAACTTTGGCTTTACTTGTGTTGAATTCTCATTGGTTGCATGTGAGTGAAATATCTACTATCACAATTCATGCATCATATGCCTATTTACAACACCAACCATGCATCATACTAAATATATATATATATATATATATCTCACAACTTAATCACTTAATATAGTTTTGCACATACTTGATATACATACATAATACAATTAGCCATTTCACTTATTTATAATATTTACAATTCTTATTCAAAAGTATTATAAAATAATACTTTTATTAAATACTCTTGAAAGTGGCTTAAAATAATAATTTATCACTTAAACACATAGTAAGTGACTTAAAATAATAATTACCTATTTAAACACATGGTTTAACTATTAATTTGGGGTTGGGGTGTTACAACATGGCTCTGTTAGGCTGGTCTTGGGATGCGTGACTTTTGACTTGTGCTTGACTTTTGCTCGTATGCGTAGTATGCACACTACCTTCTCGATTTTCCTTTCGCTCGTGGTCGCGATGTGGTTTTCGTGCGGGGGTGACATGGATTCTGCTTGGTGTGGGCCTGATCTTACCATCGTCCACTATTGTGCTCACTATTACACAAGCTCTTCCCACAGACGGCGCCAATTGTAGAGACACGTTTTTAGGAAGGCCCAAGCCCAATAATTGGGTTGTGGGTTAGTGAGTCCAATACAATGAATTTGTAGAGAGTGGGTTAAAGAGTTGGGCTCTAGTCAATATTACAACAGCTAAGTTGGATTTATCAAACGACCATGCAAGAAAAATACATGAAAGGTTCGGTTTACGTGTTGTTTGAGGAAATCAACGTTCTTATGAACTGAGAAAAATGATTGCAAGAGCTTTTCTCAATCTCCTAGTCTTCTCCCTTAATTTTTTTCGACCCCTTCTAATGGAGGGTCTTTCTCCTTATATAGGTATTTTCTGATGATCCCAGCCTTACACCTGTTGGTCATCCGGGCCTCTACTTGAGTGTTTATCCCATCAGACACCCCTTTTGGCCCTTCGTGAGTTGCGGTGGCCAAGAAAACACTGTTCAAAGGTCTTTTTCACATAAATGCAGCCAGAAAAGCAGCTACAATGCATTTAATGCAGAGGTAATAGCCTTTCCTTTAGATATTTTTGCATTGCCTTCCATCTCGTGAGTTCAGGTGGCATGCTCCTAAAGCCAACGCCCCCATCAAGCCCAGTCTTGTTGCTGGAACGTGCAATAGAACAGTGCTAGTCTAGTCCGAGGAGATCTTTCTCCTCGGATTGTTCATTTTTCCTTTCATCTTCATAGGGCGTTGGGCTGGAGTACCTTTCTACCATTTTGTCTCTCCTCAGTCTTTCCAACGTTCTAGGGTGGGGCCCAAGGCCCAGTGTACAATCTTTAGGCTTTGTCCCTACATATATATATATATATATATATATATAGTAGTAGGTTGGTTATGTTTAAAAATCCATTTTGCTTAGGAGTAATTGGTTTAAAACTCTCTAGTTTGTTGAGTAGTAGTCTGTTTAGAACTCTCATTTTGACATAATACATAAATTAATGAAAAAGTGATGTGTAAAATTTTAGGACCGAGGTTTATGTAGCAAAATATTAGAAGGTCAACTAATAGGCAAAAGTATTCGGTTTGGTTTAAAACTTGTAGTAGTTGGTTTAAAACTCTTCAATTTGCTAAGTAGTAGGCAATACTAGGTTTAAAACTCTCCTTTTGATTGGGGATGACAATTTTGCCCCGTCCTGCTTAACTTGCCCCTCCCTGCTTCACCTTGCGTGGGTTTTCCCCACCCCTCAAAGGTGGTGGGCCTTGATAGGGTGAGATTTTAGTTTCACACCATGGAACGGGGCGGGGATGGGTTTAGATTTTTTAAACCCACCATGACTAATCCTGCGTTGATAAGGATTAAATTGTAAATTTTTTATACCCTAAAATTCTACATATTGTTAGGGTACATTTTTTTTACACCTAATATTATTTAAAGTATCACCTATTTATTTTCAAATACCATTAAGACGTTATTGGGCTTTCACAAAATATTTTTTGTCCTATTATTATGTTAACCACGAATATTTCATTATCTAAATTGGATCATGATATAACTATCACAAAAAGTCCAAAAAACTCTTATTTTTTCTAATTTTATTATCATTATTTAGTTGAGCCCAATACTGGCCCTACGAGCCCAATTCACACATCACATTCTTTTTTAAAGCCCAAGGCTATTTATGCTTGGCTATATTTCAAAAGCCCAATTTTCATTGGCAATATCAAAAGCCCAATTTAAGTTGACATTAAAAGCCCAAGCTAGTAAAAAACTCAAAATTATCAATACTTGGCAAAATACTATATCATAAGGATTTCACTTAAAGTACAATGATTAACAATGTTTTAAGTTCTTAAACCTATTACTATAATTCTAAAAGCCTATGAAATCTATCTTATAAAACCCATGGTAACCATTTATGTTACATGACACTATTCATTTTTTCAAAACTCATGGCAAACATATATCAAGCCCATGGAGAAGAATTTGTGTTACTAATATAAAAACCCATGGAAAGTTATGATTTATCTTAAACTCATAATATTTATTTATTTCATACCATATTATAAATCCATGGTAACTATTTATGTTACGTAACACTATTCATTTTTCCAAAACCCATGGTAAACATATATCAAGCTCATGGAGAATTATGAATTTGTGTTACTAATATAAAAGCCCATGGAATGTTATGATTATTTATTTTAGACCTATGACATTTATTTATTTCAACCATAATATAAACTCATTGAATTTATATAAGAACCCATGGCCACTATTTATCTTATACATTCTTAATATCTATTTCCAAAACTCACGATAATTATTCACCTTATTATAATTATTTATAGAAAAACCCATGAGAATATCACATTATTCCACTATAGTGGTTGTTACCATATTTATTTGAAACCCATGGATATGGCCTCTACTTAAAACCCATGGTAAATATTCTTCTCAAGAAATATTGGAGGTCATTATTTAAAAGCCCCAAAGAAAATATCATTTACAAAATAATCCATGAAAAAGGTTATGAGAAACTATATAAGTTGTTATTTAAAGCCCATGGAAATTAATACCCAAAACCTGTTATAAATATTTATTATAACTCATGGATTCATTTTATTTCTACTAACAACTAGAGCCCATGTGAAATAAAAATCAATGGCAATATATGGTAGCTTTGTCTATTTTGTAGGGCTCACAAAGAGAAAGCAAAAGGATAGGCCCAAGTGGAGAGAACCACCAAGTCAGAGACCCATCAAAATACTCAGCCCTCATGGCTAAGCCCAATATGAAATCTCAGCCAAAATAGCCCATGTGTGCAAACTGACCCAGCTAGAGAACTTCATTCAATTCTACCTTTCATGGGAGATTACTTCAAGAAGCAACTAAGCTCTCAAACCAAATTAGGAACTTGCCACCTGTCCCACTGCCACCTTTGACGTGAACAGTACCAGAGGCTGACATCTAAAAGCTAATGGGCAATAAATACCCTTCCTCTCTAAGTTTTGGTCACAACTCAAGGAAGCCATAACCAAGACCTCCAAGCTCATGAAATCCTCAACTAAATAGTTTATTTTCTTACAAAAATGTATGTAATTGATTCATGAACCAAGCCCATGAATCCTAAAGGGGAAAATTTGGGAACATGTGGTTTGGATGGCATAAAGGGATCTCTAGCGGAACTCTCTGAAGTGGACTTAAACTTTGACAACTGGATTAGGGTGTTGAATCCTACTTCCTAGGGTCCAAATCTCAGTTGCAGTATTAGAATTCCTCCTTAATACTTGCCTTAATCCCATTGGCTGAACACAATCTCAGAATTCTTAGCATTTAATGCAAGATTATGCTGATTTTTACCCATGTGTGACATTACCCAAAGAAGCAAAATAGTCCCAAAGGCAAATTCCCCATTTTTGGCCAAATCCTAAGATAATTATATCAGCTATTCTACCCTTGAATCAATCCTACGTTTTAAACTTTTGCTAATTAATGCTCCCTTAAACTCCCCTATAAAGCCTAAGCATACTGGCCCACAAGACAACAAGCCCTCTGAAGTTTCTGATTTTCTTGTCACTTTGCTTGTGGTTTAACTCTCCCCAAGCTCATAAATCATTCCCCTTAGCGTACACTCACTTAGCCTCAGACATTCTCTTTCTTTTTCTACATATTCACAGCCCATAAATGCTTTCTAATTAGTCATAAACAACCCTTTACCCATTAAAGACTTAGTTTCAACATTAACTCTATCATACATTCATACCATCACAAGCTTACATACCCACTGACTCAAAACAGTCTATACTACCCTATTCATGCAGCAGATATATATATTCCCTGAAAATCTTAGTTCAATATATGCTGCGCTAAGCTAGAATCTCTCTCTCCCTTCATTCCATCCTATTTTCCTCTTTTATTTGTAATTATGAAGCCTTTAATCCTCATTTATTGTTATTATGATGAAAGCCATAATGTCTTGGATACTATGGAAGTTCTCCCTTATGTTGACTTGATAATAATAAAGAAACTATATGATTTTTTATCATGTAAATACATTTATTGACTAATCAGACGTTATCACTAGAGGTCTCTCACTTTTACTGCTGGACCATGTTTTCCTTTTGTGTACTTGTTATAATGGGCCCACTTTTATATTAACCAACTATGGAGGAAATGCATAATTTTTACCATGCAAATACATTTATTAGTTTTCCAAACATCTACCATTAGATGTTTCTCTTACTTACCGCTAGACTATTATTTAAGCATTTGTTGTGGTGGGCCATCCTTTGTACTAGCTTATCTTTACAGGAGGTATTTTTAGGGCCTTATTATAATCTTTGTTGGATGCAACCTAGACCTTGAGCAAAATGGGTATTTCACACTTCACTAATAGCCTTTGAGCCATGTTCCAAGCCTAAAGTCGAGTCTCGGTCTTGACTGCCCGAACATCATATGGGCGATGAAAAACGCACCCCAACATATATTATCAACTTATTTTATTCTACCTAATGTGGTTCTCTATCTCCTTTTTTTTTTTTTTTTCCTCTCTAACAAGGTTAGAAATAAGGTACCAATTTTAATGTTTTCTCTTATCTTTATTATAAACAAATTTATATTTTATTGAATCATTGATTTTGTATTATGAGATTTTTGTTTTTATTGTGATATTGTTTTGTTCAACACTTGGATAATATTATTCAGTTTTTGCTAAAAATTAGTTTGATTTTATGGGATAAATTTATCTGTAATTTCAAATATAATTATATTAATGAAACAGGTTTTATTAAAAAAATTGTAATAATTATAGGTGAATCAACAAGAAGTAAAGTTTTACGGGATGGGACGGGGCTTCGCGGGCCTCAAGGGGCATAGATGGGGTAAGACGAAACTATGCGAGGCAAGGGCAAAGACTCCATCCTTTAGCCCCGCCCCATTGCCATCCTTACTTTTGACATAATAAATAATTTAATAAAAAATTATGGGTAAAATTGTGGGATTAAAAATGGCAAAATATTTGAAGTTGGATTAATACCAACTTAACCAATTGTAAAAAAAATTGTGTCCAAAATTGCTCTTATTTCAAACCACACACAGCACAAAAGGCCCCAATTGAATGGAATGGAAAAATGTGCGGAGCGAAGTGGGCGTTAGCATTCATCAAATACATTGTTGTGCCACTTATAACCCTGACCATCGCACCCTACGTCTGGAACATTGTTGGGCTTAGTTGGAATAAGGTGGGCTCGGATTTGGAACCCACCATGCAAAGCTCCTCAGTATTCTTAGCTGCCAGGCCTCCTGCTGCTGCCTGGGCTCCCCTTCGCGTGAACTCGCTGTACACAAGTCGACCACCGACTCCGACCACCACCACCAACGATCCCAATTCAATGGCGGCAGCTGGTCCTAAGTGGGCTCAGAAGACCATAACTCTTCCTCCCCAGAGAAGGGGTTGTCATCTCATCACCCCTAAGGTACCAAATCACCAATTCCATTTCCAAACCCTAGAGACAGCATCAACTCCTTGTTCTTGGCTAGACTAGATTAATGTTTTTTTTTTTTGGTCTTTCGATAACATATTATGATATGTTTGAATTGTTTGGGACTTGACTCCTGTTGTATCATATGAACTAAAGTCTAAATGACTTGAATAGAGCAGAAATGTTTTTTTTTTTTTTTTTTTTGATTGTTGAAATTTGTAATAGCTTTGAGCTTTATTAATGTAATGGATTTGAAATGACTGGGTATAAGATGTCATTTAAAATCCTTAATAGATTAATATCACAAGTATTTTTGTTTGAGCAAAATATCCAGAACTCAACTCATCATGTATTGCTAAATTTATATCTAGCTATTAATACTAGCAATTGTTCTTTAAATCCCTTGTTTTTGAATCGTTGAATCCCAACACAAGTAGGAATCAAACATGCTTGTCACCAGCTTCATCCTAGTTGAATTGAACAATATTAACCTTTCATTGTTTTAGTCCCCTTCATCGGCTCACTATTGTATTTGTTTACTTGTGTATTCATAGAAAGGAAACTTCACTGGTAGATGTTGTGGCAATTGTCAGCTCATTCTAGCTTTTCAAGTGAGAATGGGTTCTGGTCTTGAATTTATTCGACAAAGTATCTTCAACTCTGAATTTGATTATCTCTATAGTAGTGTGGTTATTTTATGTTCACAGCTCACAGTAGTGACTCATACAATGAAAAATAGAAGCACCTACAGTTGCTACCAGCATATCTTAAAGACCATCTTTTATATTACTTACATTATTGATAAGAATTGTTTCTAAAATATCAGATTGTGAAGGAAATTGGACAAGATCTGTCAGAATTCAAGTGTGGCCTTGCTCATCTCTTCTGTGAGTGATATGTTATCAGTCAAGTGATTTTACCTTCACATTCATTGTGGTTTATTTGACGGAATTTCATCTTTTATTTTAAACATTTTAGTGCAGCACACAAGTGCTTCTCTTACTATCAATGAGAACTATGACTCTGATGTCCGGGAAGATACTGAGACATTCCTCAACAGGATAGTTCCAGAGGTTTGTTTGCCTTCTTTCATATAGTAAGTAGTAACTAGAAATCTATAGTCTACATCATCTGACAAAAAATCTTTACGGGTTTTTGGAAATCTATTTTCAGGGACGGTCTGCTCCTTGGAAGCATACAATGGAAGGTAAGTATGTATTTTTTTTAACCTGAATTAGGCTAGGGGCTGATTTCTAATTCTTTATATGCTCTGTATTTTCTCATATCTGTGTTGGTTCTTAGTTGTGTAACCTTTGCAGGCCCAGATGACATGCCAGCACATATCAAATCTTCAATGTTTGGCTGCACACTCACGTAAGATGATCTTATACTTGCTGTTATGATTGTGTATTTACTCTGAGTTGTATCATCTGTTTTCCAATTGACCAGTCTTCATTCTTGTACAGGGTTCCAATTACAAATGGACAGCTTAACATGGGAACCTGGCAGGTATTTGACAGCATTTTTAATTTTCAAAATTCTCTAAAAATATCTAACGATCAGAAGATCATTTTCATATGGATTTTTTCCATGATTAATCTAACAATGTGTTTCAGAAAATTAATTACTATAGGACTAGCAATTGGATTTGTATGTGGCAAATACGAATGTGTCATGGACTTACTAAAAATAATAATAATAATAATAATGTGTCATGGTTGGGGAAGCAGTTCCTATCCTCTTTTCTTTTGGCTATTGATAAAGATGTTTAGGAAGAGAATAGCATAGTGATGCATATCATTCTCTTTTACGAGCCAGTTAAAATCCTATTGATCTAGGTAAACTCCTATAACTGTAATACTTGGTGTAAGATACAGATGAAACTGAAAATATGTCCTTTAGGACACATCAAAGATATTTATCAACAAAAAAAATCATCAAGTGTGGGGCATTTTTCTAATGGAACTGAAAATATGTCCTTTAGGACGCATCAGGATAGGTGGTTCTAATGGAATGGCAGAGGCATTTTTCTGGACCTACCTGTGTAGGGCTTAAAATCATCAAGTGTAAGAATTTTTTTGTAATTCATTAAAGATGATGAAAATGTTGGCGAGGATAAAATGTTGACAAAACATTGTAGATCATGCCAATCTTTGGCCCACACGGCATATCTCTCTGCCCCCCCCCCCCCCCCCCCCTCCCTCCCCCCCCAATTTTTTTTTCTCCTCTCCTTACCAGGTAAACAAGAGGTTTAGGTGAGATCATGTTTCATTCCCGCATATGCTTCACATAAATCAATTATAGCACACATGCTTTAGGTGATACAGGTCACATCTAAATTGTCTCTAGTGATTAGTTGTATAAGCTGCTTGACCTTTGCCTGCCTGGTAATTACTATCTCAGAATGTGTTATAAGTTCCTTCTGCCGTTATGCCTCAGGGGATATGGCTGTGTGAGCACCGTGACCAAGCGACTCCTCGCAAAGTTGTGGTTACTCTCAATGGAATATGAGGTTCGAAAAATTCGGAGATTTCTGTTTCTTTTCTCATCTGTGTATGTAAGCAATAATATACTTTTTTTTAGTATTTCCATGACTTGATGTGTTAGTAATGAAATGTCAGTGTTGTGCTGCATTGTCACTTGGTTTTAAAAGGATAAAGCTTCGTGAAGATGGCATCTAAGAGTTCAGGCAATTATGAGAAATTTAGATTCATTAGTTTGATCAATTCATGATAATGCCAACCTGTCTTCAAGGAAGTTCAAAATTATCAAGGACAATATCAATAGATTGATTTTAAACAGATTAATGAACCAATATGTGTTGCCAGTAAAGTTGGTATTCTACCTAGTAGTTGTTGTCTATTGTCTGTCGTGCCCTTGTTGAATCAGGTGATGTCAATGGATTGCAAGCCTTCAACATCTACTGCGCCTTTTAGTACACTTGTTAACAAAAGCTAATAATGAAAGTTAGATCTTTAACGGCAGCAAGTAGTTGGGACTTGAGATGTTGCCAAACTTTATCCCTTCCCACCACCAGATAATCAAATGCCTATAATCTAAGAATCCGATCTCATCTCCCCAGAGAGCAACCAATGGAACTGAGAGCTTCTTCATAGAACCTTTGACCTCCGTACAACTAGCATCATACAATTTCTTAATCTTAAACTAAAGATTGTCGTTGTTTGCGTAACAGAAGTGGGATTTTTCTACCAAATTGGCTGGCTTGGTCGACCAAGGTTTTAGAATCCGTGACTGTGGCCTTCTGAACCCTTTTGAATGGAAAAAGCTATGGATCCTAAAACTTAATAAACGACTCTTTATATATTTTGGAGAATTGCCTGGGATATGATTCCTACTAGGGCTCATTGAATCCAAATTTGTGATATAAGCTACCCCCAGTTGCCACAATCATTCCGAATCTCTGGTACATATTTTATTTTAGTGCCCTTTTGCCCCGATTGTATGGAGACATACCAAGTTCCCCGCTCACCTCACATCTCTTCCTAACAAAGTCATTATCTAATTGGATTCGCTACATCCTTGACCCCACAAAGATCCTTAGTTTAAACAGAACAGAGGCAAAGCCTTCCACCCGATTAGCATATCTTGCATGTGGCTGAATTTGGCGGCACCAAAACAAGTTCAATTTTACAATTTTTCCATAATACGCCCCATCAACTTAGCAATTGAAATCAATAAAACATTCAATTCCCGTACTGAAGCTTGGGCTTCCACCATCCCTAAGCAGCCTTCTACATAGTATGCCCAAGCTAAAAAGCCTTCTACATGGTATATCGTGGCAAGGAAAGATCTTAGGATTCTTAGCTGGTCCAAATTCAACTTTGATGCCTCCGTAACCAATACAGGATCTCTCCTTGCCTCAATATGCTAAGATTTTCAAGGCTCTTTTTTATTTGATAATATTGAAATGGCTTCCTCTTGCACTCTTACGTGTGCGGAAGCAAAAGCTGCTCTTCTTTGCAATCTCTTTTGCCATCAATCAAGGTTGCAAAATTTTCCACTTTGAAGGAGACGCCCAAAATAATTATCGACTCTGTAAATCCTGACTTGCAACTCAAATGGAATTCCAATCTATTGTAAAAGATATTAGAGCCTATGTGTAACTGCACTGTTATCTCCTTGTCCTTTTGTCCCAAGTCTCTTAATTGTTTAATCCATAATTCGGCCTATTGGTCCTCCTTTTATAAGACTTGGGAATCCCAACCCATCAAATGACAGGAATGCAAAAAGCAATAGCAAAGACTAAATGACTATTAACTCTGCCCCAGTCAAGATTTCAGCAAGAAATGTAAAAGCAAATGAGAAGAAGTTTGAGTCTTCGAGGGATGACAATGGAGGGACATGCATTGCTCGTCCCTTTAAGAATGCAAACAAAAGGTCTTGCGAAATCTTTCCAACGGATTTTTGGCTACAGGTCTTTCGTACTTCTCTTTCCTTTTATGTGGATTGCAGGCGTTTAACTGTTTATGAACCATGCGTCATTAAAGTTTCATTCAATAACGTACGGTCTCATGCCTCATTTTAAGCTTGCAATTGTTGTGACTAAACTCAGTAAAAAATACCAAGTCGTCAACGTACTCCCAAGAGAAATCAAATCATTACATGGTTCAATTTTGTTTTGATGTTATTTTTTTATTTGCACCATATCCCCCTTTTGGGTCTTTGCTGATGCAGGGTAGGTTCTCTCTCCATTTTTTGCCTTTTCTTAATAAAACTAATCATTGTTTATCCAATAAAAAAAAAAAAAAAAAAAGTAGTTTTGATGTTGTTACTCTATTATCTAAGTATTTCCAACTTCCTTTTTGGCGGACATAAACATAGATTATTTTAGGAATTAACGAGTGAAAATTATTTTCTCTTGCCTTCATGCTCTAGAACAAGAAAGTAGAAGGTTTCCCTCCACCCTCTGCTACTTCTGCTCTAAAAGTTTTACTAAATAATAAAGGGGAGAAAAGGGGGAGGGGGAAAGTCAAAAGTGTAATTCCTAGTAAAAGATGATAGAAAATAAGCTATGTAGTCTCCAAGATTATGGGAAATTATTTACTTTACAGTGTGTAACAAACAGATTAAAGTAAGAACAAAAACCATTCATTGAAGGAATCAGACAAACATTCTCAGTAAACAGCAATGGATAAGACTTAGCGCATCATAATTCGGAACTCATCAAAGCTTAAGACGCCATCTCCATTGAGATCAAACATTCGAATCATGGCCTTACAATCCTCAGTGGACTTGGACTCACCGAGTCGATTGAGCATCCTTTTCAAGCTTGTAGGGGTGATACAACCTGACCCCTCCATCTCATACATTCCAAAAGCCTCTCTCAGCTCCTCATTCTTGTCTTCCTCTCCCCCTGTGTCCATTAGTTTCAGGAATTCCTCGAAGTCGAGCTGCCCATCTCCGTTCAAATCAGAGGTCCTCACAGCTGCTTCTGCCTCATCAATTGACAGCTCGCCCCCAACAGTCCTCACACAGCTTTGTAACTCAGAAGGAGATATTTTACCATCTCCATCCTCGTCAAAGTAATTGAACACCCTTTGGAGCTCGCTGCTGTAGTTTCTGCTTGCATTGGAACCAGTTAGGGAAAGAGAACACTTGTCTGCCTTTCTGCTTGGTGACAATTTACGACGCAATCTTCCCAAAGCTGATTTTTTTGGTGAAGTTGAACTAGGCTTTTCTTCCAATATTGTAATTGGAGAAGAGGAGGAAGAAGAAGAAGAAGAAGAAGCTATATCGTGTGTGGTCTTCATGATGAAAACTGGATTAATTGAAACCAGTTTGCTAAATCAAAGAACTTTGAACTGGGTATATACCTGAACTAGAAACTAGTTTGAATGAGTATATGTAACAAGAAGCTAGCTGTTATCAGTTATGGCCTTTAATGGGATATATCACGGCCCGAAGGATATGGATAGAAATTATGCAGAGAACACGGTTTTGAGCTGTTAGTATGATGATGATTTTGGGTTTTGCCGACAGCCAATTGTTTTTTCTATGAGTCTAGGGCTAACGATGACAATTATGATTGTTGATAAGATATATATAAGGATTCAGTGGCAAAGCGAGTGAGCTTCTCGGGACATTTCTGGAATTTTCTATTACTGTTGTTTCTTTTGTACTGCTCTTTTCCTTGACTTCTTTCCTTTGACTAGGGGGACCTAAACACAATCTGATTGTACATCTGTAATCGCAATATGGACGTGGAGGCAGATGTGCTATTGTCGTACAATAATGGTAACTCATAGTACCTGTTGTTGGTGACCGTCATTTGAATTCTTTATTACAATTGAGCCCACTCCTGTGAAAAAAAAAAAAAAAAAAAAACCGATATTTGCTTCTTCTGGCCCTTTTTGGGCTTTGGGAAAAGATATTTAATATTTAACGATTATAACTATCATACCTGTCTAAAAAAAGCGTGTTTTTTAGTGGCAAACAAAAACACAAACGAATAGAATATTTTAGTAATTTTAAGTAGCAGTTTGTTTCAGCAAGTTGAAATGTGTTTTTTGAAATTAAAAAAATAAAATGTATATTTGGTAAGATTTTATAAGTTTTTTTTTTTCTACAAAACTGTGTTTTTATTTGTGAAGGAAAAGTCCAAATCGCGAAAGCAGTAAAGAGCTCTGTTGTAAAAAAGCGCTAATGTGTGTTTTATGTTACCGTTGTAAATTGTGCAAATTTCCCACTAGTTATTCTTAAAAACTCAATTTTATCCATTTGCTTATAACACAATTTTACAAAGGAACCCAAGAATAAAATCAGAACAAAAAAAAAAAAAAAAAAAAACCGATATGACCCATTTCTACTGCATGTTGTTGGCAGCGGGGAAGAGATCAAGCAGAGGAGGGGAGGAAGACAGGCGACGGTGAAGGCAGAGCAGATTAGCAAATGACGGAGACAATTTTCCTCCCTTGGCGATTTCTCCCTCTCTTTATCTTCGTTTGATGAGAATCAAATTGTGTGGTTGTGTGTAACCTTTAAGTTTGTGTGTTTTGATGGGATAGAGGGAAAGACACTTGTAGACGAAGTGGGGTAAGAGAAAAGAGAGAAAGGAAGAAAGAAAAAAAAAAAGAAAGAGAAAGAAAGAGAGCTCTATGGAATGTTCTAGAGTTTGGAAGAAGTGGTAGGGAAAAAAGAGGAAAGAAGAAAAAAAAAGAAAAGAGTAAGGGTACGTGTGTGGAAAAGAAAAAAAAAGAGGTGAAAAAAAGAAGGAAAAAAAAAAAAGGAAATATGGATGAAAAAAAAAAAGAAATAAGGGAAAAATAAAATAAAGAATAAGAAATTAAAATTGAGAAATACTATCATAATATTTTCACAATAAATTTTAAATGTTAGGTTATTATTAGTTAATATTGGTGAAAAAAAATAATTTTTTTAGAAAGAGAAAAAAATAATTTTAATAGTACGTTCAAATTAAAATCAGTATCAATTTATCACAAATGATTTTTTTGTGAAAGTGTTGTAAAAATATTATGAATGTAATTTTTAGAAATGAATGAAGAAAAATTGATTTAAATATTATGAAGTAGTTGATTTAAATATGAAATAAACTCTTTTATATATACATTGTCATTTTTTGTAATTTACCACTCAAACCGCTACTTTTATAAGTGTTAGTTAAACACTCAGCTTAAAAAAAAAAAAAAAAAATTTAACAGTTTTTATCAAACACTTAACTTTTTCAAAAAATCCAGTTTCATACTGCACTTTTTAAAACCTCCACTTTTTCAAAAAACACAATATCAAAAAGATGATCCAACCTTTCTTTACAACTTTGTTGTTTAACACGTTAACTGAGAATTAATGGTTCTGGTTTTGAAATTATTCTACAAATTATGAGACGGCCGGCTTAAAGCTAAGGTAGTTAGGCCTAAGACCCACTTGTCCCAAAAAAAATTTAAACGGTCTCAAAGCCCACTATTGTATAAGTAAAAGGTCCCTAAAATTGTATACAAATTATCTTAAAATTATACAATGATAATTATTATTTTTTAAATAAAAATATATAGTTGAATTTTGCATTTTTTTTCCCCACTTCCAAAAAGGCTCCCAAAATATTGAGCCAGTAAAACTCCAACTAAATTGATTATAAACTATTTTACCAAAAAAAAAATTATAAATATGTCAAATAATCATTGACAAAATTTTTCCTAACAATTTGTGAAAGAGAAGTAAATAAAATTGTAATACAAAACTTAATAAACAATTTTACATCTAGAAAAAAAAAAACAGTTTTAAAGCGTAAAAATGTATATAAAATAGAAAGTCAAATAAATAGCATTTAATTGATATTTTAAAGTCATGAAATAATCGTATTTCTAAGATGATATTTAAATGAGATTTGGCTTGTAGGAAAATTGTTATATATATATATATATATGAGATGGGTTCAAGTCTTCATAAGAGTTACACATTTTTTGGACTATTGATTTGTATTAAATCTAAGGGTGAAAAAAAAGTCATGATCATGTCATTATTATTCCCTAGAAATTAGTAATTAAGTTATTAACTCATCTTATTAAAAATAGAAAAATAAAAAACAGCATTAACGCTCTACTCTCCATCATCAGCTTCATCTTCTCTCCATCTCTCACGTAGTCTTTGTGTAATAATTCTTTATGATGAATTAACACAAAGACAATTGAAAGTTTCCCAACTGCTAGGAATCATTCCTCATTCTCCAGCAACATCTTCTTGATTAGCATACAATCTGAGTACGCACCACCACATGTAGCTCAATAGAAAACATTTTATGTTGCTAATGGAAAACAAGTCCAATAGAGTGGAAAGCGTATTCAATTTTTAGATGCTAACCCTCTCTCTCTCTACCCACTATTTTTCTCACCACGGATTAATTGTTTATCGGCTATTGACGAGTATTGATTGGCCATTGATTTTTCTTTTTGTTCAAATTATTATTTTTACTTAAACCGATTTTTTTTTTTACTTAATTTCTTGCACAAATTTTGAATAGAAACGAAATAAGCTAAAATTAGACTTATATTCTATAAATTAAACCAAGAAAACAAGTACTTCTTCTAATCAGAACAAACTTAGGTCAAAACGGATGATGATCGTACCCAACACAAGAAATGCATGTCCCTTGTTTTTATTTGTGCTAAAGAGGAACAATCATTGTGGCTGTACTAGATATAGACCATGTGAGAGAGGGAGAAAAGATGATAATGATGGATAGAGAGTTAATGCTTCTTTTTTTTTCCTATTTTTTATAAGAAGAGTTAATGACTTATTTACTAATTTCTAGCTAGGGAACAATAATGACATGATAATGACTTTTTTTTCACCCTTAGATCTAATACAAATCAATGGTCTAAAAAATGTGTAACTCTTATGAAGTTACACCAAGTGTAACTTGAACCTCTCTCTCTCTCTTTATATATATATATATAGAGTTGGGTTCAAGTTACACCTTGTGTAACTCTAAGCAATGTTATACCACCCAATAACTTGTTATTGAATTAATGTTTTGAAAATTTAACCGTTGAATTAAATGTTCTATATGTTCTTAACATGCTTGCCAATTTTCATATCAATGGGATACTATTTACTATTTGATCTATAAACTCATCTTTTATGCATTATTTTAAACTATAAAAATTTGAATTTTAACAATTGATCGATGACATGGCTATTAATCTTTGATTACCTCAAAATTTTGCAAGCATGAAGAATATACAAAGATAATGTAATTTAACGATGGATTTGTCAATATTCGCATCTAATTAGAGTTACACCAGGTGTAACTTGAACCCAACTTATATATATATATATATATATTTATAAAACTAATATTGTTGTTTATTTATAAATGATGAAGAGTTGCTAATAAGAACATTTGAAAGGTCACTTATATTGAAAACACTCTAGAATGTTGTCAAGGAGGCTATTCC
Source organism: Quercus gilva (assembly GCA_023621385.1). Taxonomy (NCBI): domain Eukaryota; kingdom Viridiplantae; phylum Streptophyta; class Magnoliopsida; order Fagales; family Fagaceae; genus Quercus; species Quercus gilva. The sequence goes on from CM042474.1 coordinate 17,723,088, forward strand.
TAGTAATTAGGATCTTTAAAAAAAAAAAATCATTTCTTTATTTTTTTGTTTGGATTTTTTTTTGTGTGCAAAATTCTACAAAAACATACTTTCCAATACAATTTCATTTGAGTGAGAATGCACCTTGCTCAAGTGAGATATCTTCTTGCTCAAGCAAAAATTTCTTAATCGAGCTCGTTCTTTAGTAATCATTTATAAAAATACCAAATAAGAAATTTTCATTCGTCCCTCACTTGTAGCAAGATCTATATAAAAACTTTGGCCAGTGCCTCCCTTGTCCATAACTCAAATGAAACAGAAACGCACTTTTAGAGAATTCTTAAACTTCATTTTATTACCTTAAAATACTCTTTATTCTTCTATTGTTCAGGTATCACTCATTATATATTACAATTACATGTATATAACCATCTACACAACACAAACACCAGATTTTTAATTTAAACGTTTCATTCATGATCTAAGGAATAAGATTATTTCAATTATAAACTAGATACTTCAAATGAATGTCTCATTATTCATTATTCAATGTGAAGCCCTACACTTACTTCACCTTGTTATGGAATGTTTGCAATGAAAATGCATCACGTTGGGCACGTATCATTCAGAGGCTACACGAATGACTTGCTTACCAACATTTTTTCCAGAAAATAGCCCAACAAAGGCAGCAGGAGCGCTTTCCAAACCTTCATTCATGTCTTCAATGTAAACAATTTTGCCTTGCCTGTAATAACCAATAACATGTTCCAAGAAGCGTGGATACAGGTGCAAGTAATTGTGTTGCACGAATCCCTCCATTTTGACGGCCTTGGTTATGAGATTGATCAAGTTGTGAATCCCTTGTGGCTTAGAGAGGCCAAATTGAGACGCTGCCCCACAAAGTGCAATTCGGCCATGAATCCTCATATTAGGAAGTGCTGCATCGAGCATATCCCCTCCCACATTATCAAAGCAGATGTCAACGCCTTGTGAAAAGTACCTATTTAGTTTAGTCATCCATTTGAAACCAAATTGTATCAAGGATAAACATAAAAGAAAATGGGGTTATTAATTCACATAACAAGTTCTTTATCATACTTCATTCTCAAAAACTAATCATAAACCTTTTCAATGCAGCATCAAGGTTTGGTTCTTCCTTGTAGTTAAAAGCTTCATCGAATCCAAGCTTATTCTTCAAAAGATCAACCTAAAATAGCTCATTTAAGTTATCTCCGTGTTGATTGATCATACAAAGAAGAGACTATTGCTATGCAAAAAAAGCCTTATATATTGTGTTCAGGAAGTGTCTACAAAGATAAAGATGGCGTATAAATCCTTCAAAAGATAAAAGAAAAAGACAAAATCCTGTTATAGACTTAAAGTTACGTTTTCAGCTATGAAATACAATGTTTGTATAACAAACACAACCCAAAGAAATATATCAATAACAAGAACAAAAAAGAAAAAGAGAGATTATTACCTTTTGGCTTGTGCCAGCACTTCCAACAACGTAGCAACCATGCAACTTAGCAAGTTGGCCAACAAGCTGACCAACGGCTCCAGAAGCTGCAGAGATAAAGACATATTCCCCTTTCTTAGGGGAGCAAATCTCAAAGAATCCAGCATAAGCAGTAAAACCTGGCATACCTGTGTTGAAAAGAAGAAGAAGAAGAAGAAGAAGAAAACCTTCTGCTTAGGGACTGCTTTAGATGACACTACGTATCTTATTGAAAAATGATTAAGATTAAATTTAATAAATTAAATTTTAATTTGCATTAGCCATACACAAATACAACTTTTTAATTTACAAAAAGTACAAAGTTAGACACAGCAAACCTGAGAATTTTCTAATCAATGAATGGAGGTGGGGTTTTTACAGCGTCAATATATAAGTGACCAAGTTACTTCTTCCATGCATGAACAACAATATTTTGACCCATGTTAGTCTAATAGTTAAATAATTAAAATTTTCATTTTTCATAAAATTAATATTTAAAAATTATTCATAATAATAAATTACGTATCATAACAATTTATTTAATTATGAACTTGTCTCCACTCTATATCTTGGACCGTATGGATATAGCTTGTGGTCTAAGTTGACAACTTAAATGAGGACATTTTATATTTTAATATCACTTAAATAATATTTATTTAAAATTATATAATATAGTTTTTATAAAAAAATCCATTATTCTTTCTTTTTAAGATACATTAAGATTTTGTATTGAAGTTTGCTTACATCTTTTTTACCAATTGATATTACGACTAATTCTCTTTGTCTTATTATAGTATATCGACTTTATGTAGGATTTTGATAATTTCAATTTTGAAATTTTCTTTTCTTAAAAATCAATTGATATTACGACTAATTTTCTTTTCCTAAAAATCAATTTTGATTATTTGTAAAATTCTGTAAGTAATATATTCTGTAAGTTATCATACCAAGGAGGCCGACATGGTATGAGAGTGGAATATCCTCTGCCTGAATTTTTCTCAACTGCTCAGTTTTGTGAATCAAGCTGTACTCTTCCCAGCCAGTAAATCCGGAAACTAAATCACCAGGCTTGAAATCTGGATCATCAGAATCTATAACTTTGGATACACCAAATCCTTCCAAGGCCTTCATCAAAACACGCCATTGTTGAGAATTTGTAAAAATGACTTTTATATTGAAAATTACAATAGGTGAAAAACTAAATTATGGAACCTCTTGTCTTTGTATAATTGATAGCTACGATACTCAAAAGAGGAAGTCTATGAATACAACTTTTGTTAGAGCATTAGTATTGGGAAATTCCAATTTTACACTATTTTATCATTCCAAAAAGCCACTTTATCATTATACCATACCATTTTACAATATCTCTAGCATCCCAAAACTCTATTTTTATTAAAATATTATTTTTTTAATCTTTCTTTCTAACCGTTCTTCAGTCACATTTTCCTGGCTTTCTAACAGTATTTTTTTTCCTCTCTTTCTCCCTCAACCTCTAGCACCGGTTCAACACACAAAGCCCTACACACACACAGACCCATGATACACTGATCAACCTATCCAAACCCATCACCACACACATAGAGCCACACACACACAAACACAAACCATCAATAAAGCCACACACACAAACACAAACCATCAAACCAGTTGAAGCCAACAACGGCCACCACGCCCACCACCCGAGCCACCAATCAAAAAACCACGCCGCCGATTTGAAATCCGGGCCATAGATCAAAAAAATCATCACTGGAGCAAACCCATTCAAAAAAAAATCATCATCGGAGCAAACTCATTAAAAAAAAAATCATCACCGGAGCAAACCCATTCAAAAAAAATCATCACCTCTGCAAACATCAACAACAATTCTTTGATCAAAACCCAAACACAAACACAAGCTAAATCCCTCTTTTTCTTGCAGAGAGAGAAAAGAAACACAAACACAAAAACTCTAATACATTGATCAAAACCCACCTTACAGTTAGCACCAACACCGACAGAGCTTCGTTTTTGCAAAATCTTAACCCAAACCCAAAAACCCTTGAGAATGGGTGAGGGTGAATTGGTTAGGGTGAATGGGTGAGGGTGAATCGGTGAATGAGTAAGGACGAATTGGTGAATGGGTGAGGGTGAATTGGGTGAGAAATTTCGAAGATGGCGATGAAGCTTCAGAGATGAGAAAGCAAATGGAGAAACAGAGAAGGAAGATAGAGAAGAGACCGTGCAGAATGTGTTGATGAGAGAGAAGTTTTGGGGGAAAACATCATAAAATATATATATATATATATATTACAATACATGCTACAGTGCAATTTTATATTTAGAATTGCACTATAGCAGTATTGCAACAAAATTTGCAATACTGCTGTTTACAATTCTCTGATGCAATAGTTTTTTGGAGCTGCAAATACCAAATAACCCTTACATTTGGCATTAGCATTCCCCAATGCTAATACTCTTACTACTTAACGTAGTCAATTATAAATAATAGAGAAAAAATGATAGATTCATCCAAAAATGATAGGAAGTCATCCACATTTGAGCTGACCACGTCAATGTTATGGTAAAACTTGTCTGGTCTTAGAAAAGTAAAAAACTATACTCAAACAATATTAGCAAGAACCACACCAAACTCACAACAAGAGTGAATCAAGTGAAGTAAGAGTGGAAGAGATGATGATGGATTTACCTGACCAGGAACAAAGGGAGGAAATAAGTAATTGGCGGCTTGGATCTTACGCATACGGCCTCTCATGTAAGGGTCACAAGACAAGTAGAGATTCTTGACAAGAAAAGCTCCTGACCCTTTTGGAGCCTTGAGCTTAATCTTACTAACCTTCATTTCCATGTCTGACTCATTTGGAAGTATGTCTACGTACCCTTTCAATATAACTTGCTTGTTCTCCACTTCCTCCATATGGAATTAAGCGAACAAACTGGGTTTTGTTTATACTCTCAGCTTGTGAGAGTAACCTGCAAGTGTAGACAGCAGCCAGCAGGCACTATTACTGGAAATTACTTATACTTCCTGGCTCCTGCAAGTGTTGGCAACATTCAATTAATTATCAAATTAATTGCAAGCTGGAAACCACTCATACTTCTTTTTTGGTTAGCTAAACCACTTATACTTACTGCATAGTCTGCTACTGCTCTTTTTTTTTTTTTTGAAACAAACCCTCACATAAAGGAGAGAAAAAGAGGTTCTATTATAAAGACATATCACAAAAGAAATGATATTAATATAAGAACAAAAGTCACCTAAATATATAAACTTTTTCTTCCAAAAAAATAAAAAAATAAAATAACACAAGAATATATTATTATTAGGAAATTAAAAATATCACTCAACCTACCATTGAAATTACTTTTTTAACTGTTAGTATTAACCTGTCACTTAAAATTTGTCGTGAAAGTGTTGGAAAAATGTTATGAACATAGTAAATATATTAAAGATATTTTTCTTTTTGGCGGGCGGGTGGGTGGGGAGTCTTGATTTTAAGAGAAGTCGTAATTTAGAAGAAATTCAGTTTTTTTTTTTTTTTTTTGGGTGATCTTGGGAATTTGTTAAAATTATTTTGTTGGATGTATTTGGGGATTTATGGGTCAAAGAAATAGACAAGATACTTTTTTTTTTTTTTTAATTCTTTTTTTCAAAATGCTTCTTTTTGGGTTTATCTGAACCAATTTTAACATTTGAGAGGCTAAAATGATATTTAAGAGAGATTGAAACTGATATATTTTTCTCAAAATCTTAGAGAGTAAATTTTACGTTCAATAGTTTTAGCACTGGCAAATTATGACAAGTTGTAAGAGCATCAGCAAGGGAATGGGTAAATGCCAAATTTAAGCTTATTTTACCATTTAGTCCAGAATGCTCACTCCATTAGATGTTGTAAAATGTAACTATTGTAAAAAAAAAAAAAAAAAAAAAAAATACAATTGTGCTACAGTGTGATTCTAAATTTAGAATCACACTGTAGCTCAATTGTAAATAATTTAGAATCGCACTGTAGCTCAATGGTAAAACAAAAATATATTATTTTATTCTTTTTTACTTTTCTTTCTCTCATTAGTCTCAGCGTTTCTCATTGACTCTCTCTCTCTCTCAGAGCTCGTCCCTCACACAATCCTCACTCTTTCTCTCATCTCACATCTCCCTTTCTCGTTCAAGGCTTGTACTGGAGCTGGGTTTGGTTCATGGTCATAGCATGGAGATCGGCGTGGATTTTGGATTTTGGATCGATGTGGATCGACGAAGATTGGTGAGTTTCTCGATGGAGATTGGTGGGTTGCCAATGTCGCCGATGATGGGTCGCTCAAGATTGTTGATGATGGGCTGGATGTGGTGTGATGTTGGTGGCGTTGGTGGCGACATTGATCTGGTGGCGCTGTGGGTCAAATGGTTTCGCCGATCTGGGTTTTGTGGTTTCGCCAATCTGGGTTTTGTGTGGGGTTTGTGTGTGTTTTGTAGTGAGGCATGAATTGATTTTTATCTTTTGGGTTCAGATGGGTTGGATGTGGCAATGATCTGGTGGTTTTTTTTTTTTTTTTTTTCCCTTAGTTTGGGTTTTTGGTTTCGGTGAGATTTTGGTAGGCAGTGGGCATGGTGCCATGGTAGGCATGTTAGTGGTGGTGTGGTGATGATTGGGTTGTTTGGTTGTTGAGAGAAGGACAGAGACTTAAAGAGGCAGGGACAGGGATGAAGGGAGAGGAGTGATAGATAACCTTTAAATATTATTTTAGTGTGTAGTATTGTAAAATAAAAGTTAAGAGGTTAGAAGTATTAAAAAATAGTATAGTATAATTGATAAAATAATTTTTTGAAATGGTAAAATAAGATAAGATTGAAAAAATCATTGTGTATGCTCTAAGTCTTATTAAGTAAGAATGTGTGTAATATAGTGTGTAACAGTTTTTTCCCAAGAAAATCACTTTTTGACATGCGGCTTCACCACATATCCCACTCAAAAGTGGGTTTTGTTCCATCTATGGGCCAAGACCTACGGAATAAGAATTGAGCATTTTTCTCAATGACAAATTTTTGACAAACTTCTGAGAGAAATGAATATTACAAAGTAAAAATAATACATGTATAGAATACGACATTGGTCATACAATAAATTGGAGATGATTTTGCAGATACTCTTTTTCCTAACACAAGTAGTGATATTGCTGTAATAGATATTGACAACAACAATTATATAATTATATAGCTAGATACAAATTTTGAGGGTCTATTTGATTAGAGAGGGGAAAAAATAGGAAGATAGAAATTGGGAAGATGATAGAAAAATTGGAGAATAAAAAAACTTTTAGTTTTCTCTCGTAATGGTGTTTGGTTTGGGAATAAAAAAGTGAGAGATAGAAAATATAGATTGTATAAATTTATTTTTATTTTCTTTCTTAATAAAAAAAATAAAAAAACATAACAAATTAAAAAAAAAAAAAGATGAAGCAAAAAAACAAAACAAAATAGATGAAACACAACCAAAAAAATAAAAAATAAAAAAACAACAGCTGATTAAAAAAAAAAAAAAACCAACTGAATGAAAAGTGTAGAAAAGAACAAAAAAACTAAAGAGGGAAATTTAAAAAATATATATAAAAAAAAAAACGAAAAGTAAAAAGGAACAGCTGAGAAACAAAAAAGACAAAACAGAAAAAGAAAGCGAAGGAAAAAAAAAAGAAAAAAAAAAAAAGGAAAAGCTGAGTATACAAAAAGACAAAAACTAAAGAAGGAAATTAAAATAAAAATTAAAAAAAAATAAAAAAAATAAAGAAGAAGAAGAAGGAAGATTTGAGTTCAAAAAACAAAATGCAAACCAAGAAAACCTAGCACGTTGTAGGACATAGTGTTTTCAAATTTTTTGGATGTTTGATAAAAGTATTTAAAAATTGAAAATATATGTAAAATTACTTGTGGGTGAAAAATGTATAAAAATATGTATAATATTATTTAAAAATTAAAAAAAATATATTCTCTTTCTCTTTCCCTTAATTTAAAAACAAAAAATTTTGATAATTAGTTGCAAGAGAGTCAATGTGGTACTGTACCAGCAGGTATAACCGGAATATTTCGTGTTGGTCAGTGCCCCGGTACAAAAATCCTCTCATATCATAACACTCCACATACCAATTGGTACCGGACATACCAGGAGATTTTGGTCATTTTAGCCAGAAAACAAAAATCGTCCAGTACAAAAATTAAAATTTAAAAGTAAAAAAAGAAGAAAGAAGTCAGAAATGGTCACCACGTCACCGATGGTCGCCACCACGAGGTCCACAACCCACAATTCACCGATCGCTGAGACTCTTCTTCTTCTTCTTCTTCTTCTTTTTTCTCTCCTCTTTATTTCTTTTCTTTGTGTTTTGTACGTTTCTTGGTTCTTGTTATTTTTTTTTACTAGCATTAACTATTTGTCTGTACTCTGTGTGCCAGGTGATTCCATGCTTTCAAATTTGAAAAAGTCAGAGACCAATAAGATTTTTACAGCTTTTAGTTTCTATTGTTAGGTGACAAACTGTGACGAATGAAGAAAAAATGATAAATTTATGTATAATTAATGGTTAATTCCTATATTTGTAATAAAAAAAAAGTTGTAAAATAATTTATAATTCTAAAATTACTCTTCAAATTTGAATGGTTCAAGTTGTTTTTTTTTTTTTTTTTTAAAGAATCATGCTAATTTTTTTAAAGAAAATTTTGATATTATTTTTATAGGAGATGAAAAAAGCTGTCAAAATATTAATTATTTTATTTTTTTCATAAAAACTTTCTTTAAATAGATTATTAACTAGTGCCCTAAGAGCACTCGTTAACATTTAAAAAAAAAAAAAAAGCTTTTGGGCTTCTTTTTTTATTTATTTATTTTTAATTTAAATAGAGATATTTATATGGAATAATTACACTTTACCTACCTGAGGTTATTTTCGTTTATATTCCGTAACCCACCTCTGTTAAAAAAGAAGGGTAAATAAGTATTTTTACGCCCATTTTATATCTCTCTCCTCCTAAAACAAGAAAAAAAAAAAAAAAGATTAAAATGTAGTATTAGTTTCTCACCATTCACAAACACGAAGAACACACACAAACATGAAGAACATGCATCCAGAAAACTAATACAAATCAAATCAAGTAATACCATCAAACATAAATCTATCAAAATACAACCTCAAAATATAGCACAACATTTGATCCCAGGAACTTAAGAACAAATGAATTCAAATCAAGCATATATACAATCCCAAGAACTTAAGAACAAATAAATTCAAACCCAGACATATATTTGAAACCCCAGTTTCAAATCCAAACATATATTTCAGGACTTCTCAAACCCAGAAAAATTACACTCAAATCAACCACTCCACAGATCTAAATCCCAAGACCCACGGCGAGCTGCTACCCACGCCCCCACGAACCCAGGTCCACCCACAGTACCACGACCCCACACGAGTGGTCAAGCTTAACAGTAGGTTCGTCTTTCACCAAAGGCCATTGGATCTCATCAGCAACACGGGCGAGGACGACGACGATGTCGTCGCCCTGGCGGAGACGGACGACTGTGAGATCGCCGCAAGCGAGCTCGACGCTGTAGTGCTTGTTGATGAGGTTGAGAATGGCGCCGGGGATCTTGATGAGGACCTCTTCGATGGCCTTTAGCGGAGCCGTGGGTGAAGTTTGGTGGTCGACTGTGGGTTCCAGGAAGAGGTTACCGGCGAGATCAGTTTGGATATTTGGAATTTTGGACAACAGGTTTAGATTAGCTTGATTTTTTTAGTCTTTATTATTATGTATCACGGTGTTGAATTGTAACAATTTGGTTAAACCAATTAAATATTGTTTATTTTTCTCAAAAAAAAAATTTGAATATTATTTTAACAGATAGTAGATAGAATTGTATCAATTTGGTAAATTCATAAAAATCTAAAACCAATTTCAGATTTTTGGATATGTTCTTCATGTTCAAGATTTGAGTGAGAGTGTTTTGATCTGTTTTGGGGTTTGTTTTTTACTTATTCTGTGTTAGAGTAACGGAAAGTGGAGAGGTGGGTTACGGCACACTCACGGTGAGAATCACAGGTGGGCAAATTGTCAAAATTGAAACTACGAGTAGGGACATAGAATTAGAGGCAAACCACAGATGGGCAAAGTGTAATTATCTCTATTTATATTTATTACTTATTTGAATTGGGCCAGAAATTAGCATGTTAGGTTAACTCTTAACTGTTCTTCTTTTACTCTGTTTTTGTTTGTCTCTTTCTCTCCCCTCTTTATTTCTTTTCTTTGTATTTTGTGTGTTTCTTGGTTTTTGTTATTTTGTGTACTAGTGTCGACTATATGTGTTTGTACTCTGTAGGCCACATTATGAATCCCTTGTGGCTTAGAGAGGAAGTTGTATTGTGTGTGGTCTTCATGATGAAACCTGGATTAACTGAAGTTAGTTTGCTTAAAAAAAGAGCATAGAACTGGGTATATATAGTTTAATTTGAAATTAGTTTGAATGAACTTATTATGAATGTGTTGAATAATCATTGACAAAAATTTTTCGAACAATTTGTGAAAGTGAAATAAATAAAACCGTGATAAAAAAAATTTTAATTAAGAATTTTACATCTAAAAAAAATAGTTTTAAAACATAAAATGTATATAAAATAAAAAGTCAAATAAATAGGAATATTTGATATTTTAAAGGTGTGAAATAATCGTATTTCTAAGATGATATTTGTTCCACTTGAATGTGTGTGTGTGTGTGTGTGTATGTCTCTCTCTCTCTCTCTCTCTCTATATATATATATATATATAAAACTGATATTATTGTTTATTTATAAACCATGAAGAGTTGCTAATAAGAACATTTAGTGATTGTTTGGATAGCACGTTTACTGTGTCTGCGTTTTCCTCTTTTTTTTTTTTTTTTTTTTTTTTCACTAGTTTCAAGGAGACAAATTTCATTGTTCACACATTGTTCACAGGACCCACAGTCACTTTATTCAAAAAATAAATAAAAATGGGTCCCACGGTACTATTCATACATTTAAAAATTATTTTACTACAGTATTTTTAGTTTTTAGTTTTTAGCAAAAACAAGTTGTATCCAAATGGACCCTTAAAAGGCCATTTATCTTGAGGCAAACACTCTAAAATGCTGTCAAGGCTATTCCAAAGAATCAGACGAATTGTTTGATTCGAGGATTCTGAATAATTCTTTTTGATCATTATTATCAATTTTCAACATGTTAAACTTGTTTTTTAACTTACCAGGCTTTTGTTTACAATCTTTACTAAAATGACCAGGTTTTCCACAGTTGAAACATTTACTTTTACCTGACCGTTGGTTAACATATTTTTTAGAAACATTGTTCTTTTTATAAAAATCATCAAAATTAGTTCTGTATTTTTTATGTTTAATCTGTTTACCAAAATCAATTGAGAGTGTTGACTGTTTTGAATGAAAATTTTAAAGTTGATATGGTTCCATTGTTTGATGAATTTATACTTTCTAAGAACAGACCTAAAAGAAAATATTTCCAAAATAATTTTGCTTAGTCTGAAAAAGACCGTATTAAAAGAAAATGGAGAGAAAAAATGCACCAATTGAAAAGACATATTTTGTTCTTTGATTTTCTTGAAAATTATTATGTTTCAAAAGATGAAGTTTCAAAAAATCATTTGAATGTGATAAAGAAATCTAATTTTGTTAAAAATGACAAAACCATTGTTAGATTTAGTCATCCACCTCTTGAGACTATTTTGGTCACTACTGACAAAATTGATGTTAAAGCTACTCCTTTCAAAATAGCTGATGATCAAACTCCTGTTGTGAGCCTTATTGAACAAAACAATTTTACTAATGAATCTTTGCATATTATTGGTCAAAAGCTTGACCGTATTGAAGAAAAAATTGTTGAAAAAACTGTTGAAAAATCTGTTTCTGTTCAAAAACCTGTTTCTATCAAAACTGAGGAACTTTTGATTAATTTACCCAGTCATGATAACAAATTCAAGTTTAAAACTTCTCAGTCTAAAATTCTTGAAACTGTTGACAAAATGCTTGCTGATTTAAAAGTTAAAACTGAAGGTACTTCTACAAGTACTCCTGCTGCTCGAACTATTTCAAAAAATGAAATTGTTTTTTATGAAAATACAGATTCTGATGATGTTTCTTCTGTTTCTTCTGTTCCTGCCAAAAAGGCTTTTGATGATGGTTTACCAGAAATTAAAAGATTTGTTGGAAATTCCAAGCCCATGTTTCTTACAAAAAATTGGTATTCAAAACCTACTCCTCCTGATATGCAGTTTGAAGAAAGAGCTTTTCAAACTCAGTTTTCTATTTCTGCTGATAAGATTTATGAATGGAATATTGATGGCTTTTCTGAACAAGAAATTATTAACAAAATGGGACATATGTCCATGGTTGGCATTGCTTATCAAAATAATCATGATTTTGACTAACCTGAAATTGTTGATTTACTTGCTACTGGTTTTTCTGGTACTCTTAGTGGATGGTGGGATTCATATCTCACAGAAGAATCCAGAGATTCTATTAAACATGCTGTTAAAAAGAATGATGAAGGCTTGCCTATTTTTGGTGATCGTATTGGTCGAGGTGTTCCTGATGGTGTTAATACCTTGATTTATACCATTATCAAACATTTTGTTGGTACTCCATATAATATTTCATCTTGAATTTCTAATTTATTAAATAATTTGAGATGCCCTACTATGTTTGATTACAGATGGTATCAAGATGTTTTTCTTTCCAGAGTAATGCAAAGGAAAGACTGTTTCAAGCCTTATTAGAAAGAAAAGTTTATTGACGGTCTGCCTCCTATCTTTGCTCATAAGATAAAACAAGAATTAATTGGTAAAAATGATTCTATTGATTATGATAATTTAACCTATGGTGATATTTTAAACACAATTAAAAAACTTGGAATTAATATGTGCAATGATGAAAAACTGTTAAAACACCAATTAAAAAATAAAAGAAAAACTAAATATGAAATGGGTAATTTTTGTGAACAATATGGTTTACCTCCTATTACTCCTTCTAGGCAACTAGGTAAAAAACATGATAAAAGTCACAAAAATTATAGCCATAAAAAACATAAAAAATACAAAACTAATTTTGATGATTTTTATAAAAAGAAAAATGTTTCTAAAAAATATGTTAACCAACGGTCAAGTAAAGGTAAATGTTTCAACTGTGGAAAACCTGGTCATTTTAGTAAAGATTGTAAACAAAAGCCTGGTAAGTTAAAAAACAAGTTTAACATGTTGAAAATTGATAATAATGATCAAGAAGAATTATTCAGAATCCTCAAATCAAACAATTCGTCCGATTCTTTGGAAGATGATTTTTCTTCCTTAACTGATTCCTGCTATCATTCTGCTGATGATTCATCTGATTCTCCTAATATTAAAATTGGTTGTAGAGATTCATGTTGTAATGTTATTAAATCTATTAATGTTCTCACTAAAGGTGAAGAAAATGAAAACTTGTTGAAAGATGAAACTAGTAAAAAACTCAAATCAACGATAAGCTTTGAAGAAACTTTGGAAAGATTCAATAAAGAGAAATCCAAAGATTTAACTATTAATGATTTGCAACATGAAATTAATATTGTTAAACAAGAGATAAGTGAGTTAAAACATGAATTTAAAAATATTAAAAGTAATAATCATAATCTTAATTAAGAAATGTTAATGTTTAAAATTGATAAAAAACTTGACAAAACTGATAATGAACAAGATGAGCTCAAAGATGAAGGAGAATCTAGTCAACAGGCTCTTCTTTCTAATAAAGGTATTGTTGATAATTCTCAACTTGCTCTTGTTAATAAAATACTTCCTCCAAAATGGTTTACAAAAGTTAAAATTGTTGTTTCTTATGATTACCATTTCACTGTGATTGCTATGATTGATTCTGGTGCAGATATGAATTGTATCCAAGAAGGATTGATCCCTTCGAAATATTTTGAAAAATCAACTGAACGATTAGTTTCTGCTAATGGTTCCCGAATGAAGATTAAATACAAATTGAATAATGCTCATGTTTGTTATGATAGCATATGTTTCAAGATTCCTTCTATTTTAGTCAAAAATATGACTGATAAAGTAATTCTTGGCTTGCCTTTCATAAATGCTTTGTATCCTTTTCTTGTTGAACATGATGGTATTACTACTGATCCTTTTGGTCAAAAAGTAAAATTCAAATTTGCTTTAAATCATGAGATTGATATTGATAATGCTTCCAATCTGATTCATGCAAAAATCAAACATCTTAGCTTTCTTCAGCAAGAAGTTAGATACAAGAAAATTGCTGAACAGCTTTCTGATAAATTGTTGCTATCAAAAATTGACAATTTTCAAAAAATGTTAATTGATGATGTTTGCTCTGATGTTCCTAATGCTTTTTGGCATAGGAAGAAACATATTGTTGACTTGCCTTATGTTAAAGATTTTGATGAGAAAAACATTCCCACTAAAGCTCGTCCTATTCAGATGAATGCTGAAACTGTTGAATTTTGCAAAAAAGAAATCCATGATTTGCTAGAGAAAAAACTGATTAGGAATAGCAAGTCCCCTTGGTCTTGCTCTGCTTTCTATGTTCAAAAGAATGCTGAAATTGAGAGAGGAACTCCTCGCCTGGTTATCAACTATAAACCTTTGCATAAGGTTTTGGAATGGATTAGGTACCCTATTCCCAATAAGAATGACCTAGTCCATAGGCTGAGTGAGGCTGTAGTGTTTTCTAAGTTCGATATGAAATCTGGGTTCTGGCAAATCCAGATTAATGAGAAGGATAGGTACAAAACTGCTTTTACCACTCCTTTTGGTCATTACGAGTGGAATGTGATGCCTTTTGGTCTTAAAAATGCTACTAGTGAATTCCAAAATATCATGAATGATATTTTCAACTGCTTCAGTCACTTCACCATTGTTTATATTGATGATGTTCTTGTTTACTCCAGCTCCATTGATGAACACTGGAAACATTGGTATTCGTTTCTAGAAACTATCAAAAGAAATGGTCTTGTTGTTTCTGCTAAGAAAATTAAACTGTTTCAAACAAAAGTTCGTTTCCTTGGCTATGACATCTCAGAAGGACAAATTCGTCCTATTGATAGAGCCATTCAATTTGCTGATAAATTTCCTGATGTTATCACTGATAAAACTCAGCTCCAAAGATTTCTTGGGTCATTGAATTATGTTGCTGATTTCTACAAAGATTTGAGAAAACAATGTAAACCTCTTTTTGATCGGTTAAAGAGTAATCCTCCATCTTGGACCGATGTTCATACATCCCTTGTTAAACAAATCAAGTCTCATGTTAAGACATTGCCCTGTCTTGGTATTCCCACTGTTGATGCGTTCAAAATCGTTGAAACCGATGCCTCTGACATTGGTTATGATGGTATTCTGAAACAAAGAGTTTCTCCTGAGTCATCTGAACAAATTGTCCGTTTCTATTCTGGAATTTGGAATAATGCACAGTTAAACTATAGCACTATTAAAAAGGAGATTTTATCTATAGTACTATGCATTTCAAAATTTCAAAGTGATTTGTTAAACAAAAAGTTTTTATTACGTATTGATTGCAAAAGTGCTAAATATGTTATTGAAAAAGATGTTGAAAATGTTGCTTCAAAACATATTTTTGCCAGATGGCAAGCTATTTTAAGTGTTTTTGATTTTGATATTGAATATATTAAAGGATCTCAAAACTCCATCTCTGATTTCCTTAACTGTGAATTTTTGCAGTGTTCCAATGGCAAGTAGAAGGTCGAAAGACAAGACACCTGCCACTGATAACCCAATTGTTAAACCTGTTTCCTCTATAGACCCAATTATTAAACCTGTTTCCTCTATGGACATTGTTAACCGATTCACCCCACTAGGTACTATTCCCAAACCTAATTATTCTTCTGTTCTTGCTTCGACCTATGATCCTTATGCTATAATCCCTATTAACCGACCTATTAGAACTGTTTTTCCCAAAAACCCTAGTATTCCCCAATACGTCAAGAAACAATATTTCCAAAGCTTGTTTTATATTGAACCTAACAGAATCTCAATTTCTGATCCTCTCAAACTTGCTAAAAGCTATTTCCCTCCAAGATTTCATTGGATTCCTAAGCATAGAGAAAAGAACTTCCATTATTATTCTGCTCTCTTGCGTCATGAAAAATCTATTATTATTAAAACCATAACTGACAGAAATGATACCTCCAAAATTATCTACCATGGTGTTTACATGGTCAAGGTTATTTCTGAAGAAAAATGGGGTCCCTCCCCTAGTTTTACCAAAATAATGCCTGATTCCCCCATCCCCTATTCTTACTATGATTACATCACTGCTTGGACAAGGTTTATGCTTCACCAAAATGAAACCATGTCTCATTCTTGGTTTGTTAACTTTGATATTAAGTTCCATGGTACCCTGCCTCTTTGGTTCAACCGTTGGTGGACTCAATTTGGCCCTATTAAGGACATATTTCCTGAACCATTGCTTGAGGCTTTTGAATGTTTCCAGAAGTCCTATAAAGTTGATGCTTATGATGCCAAGTTCCCTGCTTTACTCCACGTTGTTAAACAATACAAAATATCTTGGATTTTAAAATGGTAGTATGAAAAGGAAGGTGATGTGCTCTCTCGACATTGGTATGTAAAATGGTGGGGTAAATTCCCTCATACTCAGAAAATTATTGCTAGTGTTTCTAGGGAATCTTCACCCACTGCTACTCTCCCCCTTACTAAGAATTGTTCACTTGGTCAATCCCCTGTTATTACTAATACATCTGCTTCCTCTTCCAAATCTGTTAAGCCATCTGTTAAAAAAGAGAGTTCTCCTTTGGATGAAATCCATAAGGACCCCGAAACACTAAATGCTCTCATTGAAATGTTAAAAAGAGAAAAGGCTGATTTAGAAGATGAACGATCCTCTGAAGCCTCTGTTACAAAGGATCCTTACTACCCCTACAATGAGGAGTGGTTTGGACATGATGATGATGAAGCTGATGATTTGGCAAAAGATTGAATGATTCACCCTATTTGCCTGGCCAGCACAAACGGCCAAAATGTTATGCTATTGATGCTACTGTATTGTTCTATGCTATTAATGCTACTGTTCTTGCTTATGCTACTGTTCTTGCTCATGCTACTGAAAAGAAGATTCCTTATGTTTTCAAGACTATTGATGCTACTGTTCTTGCCTATGCTACTGAAAAGAAGATTCCTTATGTTTCCAAGACTGCTTTCAACTATTCCAAGACCACTTTCTGTATGCTTTGGTCAAAGAATATTTTGAACACTATTTGCTTTTACTATTCATGTGTTACTATTCATTCCGAATTTTACCTATTTAAGGGGGGTTGTCTCTTATGTTTAAGGCAGGAGTTTTTAGTGAGAATTAGAAGTTTTTTGTTAGAATTCTTTCTAGAGAGATTTTTCTTCCCTAGAAGCCTTCTTTGAAAGAATTCTCTTGTATTCACTATTACCCTATTCACTATTACCTTGTTCACTACTACCTTGTTCTTACAAACCTTGTAACTAGGACTAGTTCAAGCTTTGTAACTATTAACCTCTACTGTTGAGATCTTGTATTGACTACTACTACTGTAAGTGTTTACCTACTTTCAATAAACAAGTATTTTCAGTTTATGTTCATTATACTACTTGTTGCTACCGCCACCTTGGACGGATTACCGCCATACCGGACGGTTTTAAATTGCTTTCATTAATTGCTTTTAATTACTTTGAATTATTTTGATATATACTGCTTGGCTGGTTCTACCGCCTTATTATTGTTCTAACTTTGCTATTTACATTTACTTTCACTATATTATTACTGTGCTTCCGTCTCTCCCCTTCCTCTGTGTGTCCCCTTCCCCCTTTATGGTATCAGAGCCACTCTTTTCTAGCCGATGATAGTGTGGTTGTGTTCTTTGTGCCTTGTCCGTGTTTGTCCGAACCTTTGGTGCTCCGTTGTTGTGTCCCCTTCTTACTGTCGTTGGCGCCACCCTAGGTGTAAAGTGAATTCCCAGAACCTGACTGTAAGGCCCGTTTAAGTCAGGAGGCCGTGTAGGGCATGTGTGTGGTATAGGGTTGCTTAGGGTATGTGTTACGAAATGCAACGGTTGTGAGAAAAACATGATAATTGAGTGTTAAAACTAGGATAATATGGATAAGTTGTGGAGATTCAACTCCTCTGTCAGCTCCAGGACTGGTTGTCCTTCTGATATTGTGAATGATGAAGATCACACTGTTGAACAAACATTTCTACAGTTTACTCTTGCTTGTTTTCTAAAAATGTTAATGAAGAAAAAGATGACACTAAATCTGTTTGTCCTTCTGATTCTCCTTTTACTAAAAAATCTGTTTACCAAAATCAATTGAGAGTGTTGACTGTTTTGAATGAAAATTTTGAAGTTGATATGGTTCCATTGTTTGATGAATTTATACTTTCTAAGAACAGACCTAAAAGAAAATATTTCCAAAATAATTTTGCTCAGTCTGAAAAAGACCGTATTAAAAGAAAATGGAGAGAAAAAATGCATCAATTGAAAAGACATATTTTGTTCTTTGATTTTCTTGAAAATTATTATGTTTCAAAAGATGAAGTTTCAAAAAATCATTTGAATTTCTTAATTGAGCAAGCTCTTTAGTAATCGTTTATAAAAATACCAAACGTGAAACTTTCATCATCCTTAAGGGTGTAAAAATAACCAACCAACCAAATAGACCGACCAAAATCGATTGAAATTTCAAGTTTCGAGTGATTTTCTCTGATTTCAATTCGGTTTTAAATTTTCAAATATTTTAGTTCTTGGTTCAGTGGCAATGCTAGAATTTTGTACCTTGAAATTGACCGAACCAAACCGTTATATATATATATATATAACTTTGAAACATAATTGATTCAATAGCTTAATGGTATGCTATGTTTTGGCCTAGTGATCTCTAGTTTGATCCTTCACCTCGTTTTTGAGTTATTTAAATTTTATAACCCTATTAGCATCATATAAGTTCCGCTTTTCATTCTTTTCTTTTCTTCTAGCCACCCCCCCCCTCTCTCTCTCTCCTTCTCTCTCTCTTTTCCTTCAGCATTGTTGTCCTCCCTAAATTTTTTTACTCTATCTCTCTCTCTCTAAGAGATGCTACTGTCAGTCGTGGTTTATCTATGGGTATGTCTTCTTCTCTCATCCTAAACCACCATCTTATTCTCTTTTTCTTTTTGATTTTTTTTCTCACATCCCAAACACCGAAATCGACCGGATAGAACTGGAACCAACTATAGTCAGGTTGGTTCGACGTTACTTCCTTACAAATTGGTGTCGGTTTCAAATATGGCAAAACTGAAAATGCTCGGTACAATATAAAAACTTCCTTCAAAACTGACCGACCCGAACCGATTACACCCCTATTCATCCCTCACTTGTGTCTCTCTCAAGCAAGATTCATATGGAAACTTTAGCCAGTACCTCACTTGTCCCAAACTTAAACAAAACAGAATCTCACTTTCAAGCGAATTCTTAAACTTTGTTTTATTACTTTAAAATACTTTTTATTCTTCTACTGTTCAAGTATGATTACTCATTATATATTACAACTATATGTTGTTAGGTTCTATACTTGTATAGTTTTGTTGGCAAACACATGAACACAAAATTGTCTAGATATAGTTCATAGAGTATATAGAATTGATTAAACAATGCTCAAGATGCTAGTATTCAGTGTGAAAGAATAGGAAAGAAGTTGATTCAAGGATCTAGATTTTTCACAATTTTGATCAATCAAAACTGAAGTTCGATCGATCGAGAGTCGCGGATCAACAAACGTAAAAAGTCCATAACTTATTCGTTTCAAGCCCAAATCATGATCTGTTTGTTACAGTATTTAAAGGACATTATAAGCTAACCTTAGAGAGTTTTTAAATAGAGAGAGAAGAGTGTCTCTTGTGCCTTCTATTTTAGATCTGGGGTTTCTATACCTAAAGCTCTCTCAAATCTTCTACTGGCAATATTCTTTGAAGAAACTCAAGATCCGATGTTATAGAAGTTGCTGCCATCATTCTAGTAATCAAGGGTGCTAGAAATTTAAACCTTCAAATGTGATCTTGGAGTCTTAGACTGTAGGTCTACGCAAACTTTCAAGGATGGTCTTGGAGTACTTATGGACTGGAGGTTCATGTTGAAACAGATCCATATCAGAGAAGTCCATGGGATTCAGAGCTCAATTTGTTAACTTTAGTTAGGTTTACTATGAATTAAATATTTTGATTGTAAACTTCCATCTGATAGTGGATTTTTCTTCTTGAGATTAGTCCCCCCAAGTTTTTCCTATAGAACAGGTTGTTTCATAAAGTTTCCTAAGTCATCATATTATTGTGTTATTTACTTTTCCGTTTTGCATGATATGTTTGATTATTTGTTTAACTTAAAGCTTGCATAATTAATCTAAATAACAACTTGGCCTTAAACTTGGTTAAACCTTGTTTGTTCAAGGGTCTAAAACTAACACATGTATATAACTATGTACACAACACGAACCACATATTTTTATTTCAAACGTTTCATTCATGATCTAAGGATTAAGAGTATTTCAATTATAAACTAGATACTTTGAATGAATGTCTCATTATTCATGATTCATCATGAAGCCCTAAACTCACTTCACCTTCTTACGGAATGTTTTCAATGAAAATGCATCACATCGAGCACGAATCATTCAGAGGCTACACGAATGACCTGCTTACCAACATTTTTTTCCAGAAAATAGCCCAACAAAGGCAGCAGGAGCACTTTCCAAACCTTCATTCATGTCTTCAATGTAAACAATTTTCCCTTGCTTATAATAACCAATAACATGTTCCAAGAAGCGTGGATATAGGTGCAAGCAGTAATTGTGTTGCTCAAAACCCTCCATTTTGGCGGACTTGATTATGAGATTGAACAAATTATGGATCCCTTGTGGGCTGTGGCTTAGAGAGGCCAAATTGAGACACTGCCCCCACAAAGTGCAATTCGGCCATGAATCCTCATGTTAGGAAGTGCTGCATCAAGCATATCCCCTCCCACATTATCAAAGTAGATGTCAATGCCTTGTGGAAAGTACCTATTTAGTTAAGTCATTCATTCGAATCCAAATTATTTCAAGGATAAACATAAATTAATTCACATAACAAGTTCTTTATCATACTTCATTCTCAAAAACTAATCATTAACCTCTTCAATGCTGCATCAAGGTCTGGTCCTTCCTTGTAGTTAAAAGCTTCATCGAATCCAAGCTTATTCTTCAAAAGATCAACCTAAAATCACTCATTTAAGTTATCTTGCTTGTCGGAGTTGATTGATCATACAAAGAAGAGTCTATTGCTCATAAGCAGAAAAGCTTTATAAGATATATATAGTGGTTAGAAAGTGTCTGCAAAGATAAAGATAGCTTATAAAATCCTTAAAGAGATAAAAGAAAAAGAGAAAAACTTACCTTTTGGTTTGTGCCAGCACTTCCAACAACGTAGCAACGATGCAATTTAGCAAGCTGGCCAACAAGTTGACCAACGGCTCCAGAAGCTGCAGAGACAAAGATATATTCCCCTTTCTTAGGGGAGCAGATCTCAAAGAATCCTGCATAAGCAGTAAAACCTGGCATACCTGTGTTGAAAAAATAGAAGAAGAAGAAGAAGAAAACCTTCTGCTTAGGGACTGCTTTAGATGACTAAACCACAATCTTACTGGAAAATTATTCAAATTAAATTTAAGAAATTAAATTTTAATTTAAATCAGCCATACAACAACACAACTTTTTTATTGACAAAAAGTACAGAGTTTTTTTTTTTTATGGGAGAAAAGGGGAGCGGGGGCTACCATATGTGACTTACCTCCCAGGGCGTGACCTAATAAGGGCACCCCCCCGTTAGGGAATATTGGATTGAGCCATAGCTACTGTGACCAGGGCGCCACAGACCTCACCCTAGCACCCCAATAGAGCCAGAGTGTGGGGCGCAATGCATGCCATAAATCCCCCCCCCCCCCACATGGTACCTGCCACGACTCGAACATGGGACCATGAGCATGCACGCGGGATCCCACACCACTGGGCCACCCTTCCTGGGGCAAAAGTACAGAGTTGGACACAGCAGACTTGAGAATTTTCTAATTAATGAATGAAGGTGGCTTTTACAGCATCAACAAGTAACTTCTTCTTTGAACAACCATTTTTTGACCCATGTTAGAGCATTTCCAGCATCCTCTCTAAATTTTTGCACTGTTTGGAGAATGAACAGTAATATTTAGATTTTATCTACCAACTTTTTCAAATACACTTTTTAACAGATTCTCTATCTCATTTAAATATTATTTTTTCATTCATTCTTTATTCTTTTTTTATCATCATTTATTCTTCTTATATTCATCCCAATAATTATATTTTTCAATGAAAATTGTTATGTCCACAACATTTTTCGCAATACTTTTACAACAAAACTTATGTAAAAAATTGTTACTAGTTTTAATTTGAACCCACCATTGAAATTGTTTTTTTACTCACTAATGTTAACTAATAATAATCTATTATTTAAAATTTATAATAAAAATATTGTGGTAGCATTTGTCAATTAAATTTTTTTTTTTTATTTTTATATTATTTTTCCTTTCTTTCAATTCATTCTCATCCATACGTTCATTTCTTTTTTTTCTTTTTCCTTTTTCTTGTTTTTATCCTCCACACACGTGTCCACCTATACCTATCCCCCCACCCCCTTCTTTTATTTTCTTTTTCTTCCTCACATTCAAGAACACTCTGGACTCTCTTTCATTCTCTAGCTCTCTCTCTCTTTTTTTCTTTTTTTTTTTTTACTTTTTCTATTTCTACTTGATTCTAGAACACTCTCTAGCATGATCTTATGATTTCTATTTTACTTCTATTTTCTTTCCTCTTCAGCTCACTTCACACACACACAGCCGACCATACCTTCGTCTATCTTTTTTTTTTTTTTTTTCTTCCTTCTTTTCTTGTTCTGGTTCACTTTGTTCTTACAATGGAGCTTAGATAGGCTTTCATGCTCTTGATCTGTTGTTTTTGTTTTGATTTTAGATTTGTTGTTCTAATTAAATTTGCATTTTTTCCTGTTCTTAATCTGTTGTTTCTATTCTGATTTTAGATTGTGTTTGTGTTTTGATTGTGTTTTACCGTTGGAGAGAGAGAGACAGATGAATAAAGAACAGAGGAGGAAAGAGAAAGATTTTTTTTTTTTTTTATTCAGCCAGGTATTTTTTTTTTAAGATAAAATAAGGGAATGGAGTTGCTACAGTGTTCTATAAATTAAGAGAAATACTGTAGCAACTTCAAAAAAAAATTTACAAAAGTTGTGTGTTTACCGAACCTGTTGGAACGTGATCAATAACCTAAATTCTCCTAATTTCTCTGATACATCATATGTTGGAGATGCTTTTAGAATAATTGTTAAAATAATGAAATATTTCCTTTTTCATAAACTTAATATTTTAAGATTATTGATAATAATAAAGATGAACATTTTCTGACACAATCCCGTGGGCTTTGCTTTTGACAAGAAAGAGAGAGTCCGGGCTAAAAAACTGAACCATTTTCTTGCTTCTCTCTTCTCCTCTACCCATCTCCCTCTCTTTTCCGGAAGCGTTGAAGCAAGGTTGAAGCAGCCACAATTTCTCTTTTCTTTCATATCTCCCTCTCTTTTGCGAAACACTCTAAAAAACCCGCAAATTTTACAAAGAAATCCCAGAAAAGGTGCTGTTCACATACCCAAACCAACCACCAATGGAACTCATGACACAAAATGGTGACAAACCTATGCCACAAGCTCAGATCCACCCCAAAAAATAAATCAACCAAACAATTTCAACCATCAATTTCACTTCAATCTTGTAACACCCAAGCCACAGAGAACACCATAAAACAACAATATTACTATTAAAAAAAAAAACTCAAAACCACCATATAAAGCAATTTTACTCCACAGGCCTTGCAACGGAAAACCTTCAAATGCATATTTGTATAAAGATTATAAAAAAAAAAAAAAAAAAAAAACACATTTTCGTCCCTACATTTTCAGGCAATTTTCACTTTGATTTCTAGATTTTATTTTTATTGCATTTAGTCCCTATTTAGAAAAACGCCATCAATTTTAGTCCTTTCCGTCAGTACCTTAACAATAAAATCCTAGGTGGCAAACGGAACTATTAAAATAATAATAATAAATTTTATTTTGGCATTAAAAAATACCATGTCAGCATCTAAATAAAAAAAAATTAATTTATTAATTTTAACTAAATAAAAAAATTAAAAACAAAATTAAAAATAAGATTTGTGGTGTATCTAGGTTTCTAGGTTTGTGGTCTATGCTGATCTAGGTTTGTGGGTTTGTGGTGTCTGTTGTATTCCAATCTGGGATTATGGAGTATTGGTTTTATGGCATATCTGGTGGTTGAAATTCAGACTGGGTTAGCCTATGAGATGAATCATTGAACGATTCTATTGCATTTAACAAATGGTAGCTACTGTTTGAGTTTTATGAGTGGCTTCTATTATATTTGTTGTGAGGCTTCGGCTTCTTGAAGATTTGGAGAAGAAATGGAATTAAACCTTCCATGATTTCTTCTTCTTGATGGCTAGGTTTCAATTTCTTGTTCAAATTTTTTGGGTTTCAAATTTTGTGTTCATGTTTAATCTGATGTGGATTTGAAGTTTAATTTTGTGTTCTTATTTTTTGGGTTTGTGATTTTGGTTTTTAATTTTGTGTTCTTAAATTAAAATTTTGTGTTAAAATTTTGTTGTTTGTGTTCTTTTTTTGGTTTTTAATTCTATTTTTAATTTTTTTATTTAGTTAAAATTAATAAATTAATTTTTTTAATTTAGATGCTGACGTGATATTTTTTAATGTCAAATTAAAAAATTTTATTATTATTTTATAGTTCCGTTTGCCACCTAGGATTTTGCCATTAGGACCAAGAAAGTCAATACCGTAC
The DNA here is from genome assembly GCA_023621385.1 of Quercus gilva. Lineage (NCBI taxonomy): Eukaryota > Viridiplantae > Streptophyta > Magnoliopsida > Fagales > Fagaceae > Quercus > Quercus gilva. The sequence continues at coordinate 17,747,572 of CM042474.1, forward strand.
CGAAGGTTGTACCGGTCTGTCCAGCGATACGATATATTTCGGGTACCGATTAATACCGATGTACCGTTTTAGAATTACCGCTAAATATATATATTCTCTTAAAAATTTTATATATTCTCATAAAAATATAAAATAATTTAAAGTCTAACCAATAATAATAATTTTTTTAAATATTATTAATTATGGTTGTAGTATAACTTTTTATTTTAAGAAGAGCTGTAGTTTAATAATAATACTAAGTACTAAATGCAGTAATGAAAAAACAAAAGTAATAAAAATCAATGTGCAAAAATTAAAACTAGGACACGTGGGTGCTTGATAAGTTTGAAAATTTTGATTGAAAACCTTTGACTCATTTAATGGCTTCAGTATATTCACGTGGGATTATATATATATATATATATATATATTGTCAATATGTTATATAATAATATAATTAATTTGGCTTCAAAAAAAATATATATATATAATTAATTTAATAAAAATCAAGAAAAGAAGGATCAAGAAAAGTCATACCTATCCCAGTATACCATACACGTGTGTGGTGGTAAAGTAAAAGAAAAACAAAAGAAGAAAAAGAGAGAGCAAACAATTGGAACTAAAACACGTGGACCATGGTTGTAAATCTAAACCATACACGTGGATTATGGTTGTAATTCCTGGAGCAATCTAATCAGTAAATAAAGAAGAAAACAAGCGAGAGCAAACAGACCAAACTTACCGAGTTAGGACGGTGGGAGTGGGACTCTAGACTCTAGCGTTCAAAACAAAATATTATATACCAAGCGTTCAAAACTAGAAAAACCAAAGAACAGAGAAGCTGAAAACTTGAAGAAAAACAAAGAACGTAGAAGTGAAGAGGTGAGGAAGAAGAAGCTGAAGCAGGTGGGGAGACTGTGAGTCTATGATTGACAAAATGGAAGTGGCTAGAGACATGGGAGTGATCCGCGACGTGATGGTGAGTGGCTGTGATGACAAAAACAAATGATTTTTGGGTTTTTTTTTGTACCGGTCCGGTTTAGATTTACCAACCGAAACATCTAATTTTCGTCGGTAAGGCCAAAACAATATGGTATGGGCCAGTACTCAAAGCGGTACGAATCAAGGGGGTTTTGGTACCGGTCAGTTCACCAGTACAAAAAATACCGACTGTACCGACCGGTACGGTACGGTATTAACTTCATTAGTTAAGGCAAAGGACTAATATGGATGGCGTTTTTCTAAATAAGGATTAAAAGCGGTAAAAATAAAATCTAGGTACTAAAGTGAGAATCGCTTGAAAATGTAGGGGCAAAAATGTGATTTCAGCCCAAAAAAAAAAAAAAAAAAAACAACTAAGATAAAAGGGCCCTTGGGATCTTGAACTTAAAGAAAAAAAAGGGACCTAAGGAAAAAAACGAAAAAGAAAAAAGTGTTGTTGAAAGGTGTGAGAGATGAACTTCAGAGTAAAGAGAGAAAGGGGAAGGAAAATTTATTCAATACTCTGGAGTAATGCTCCCTCCTCTCACATGAAAAGTGAGTCCCAGCGTTACTCTGAGAGTACATCATAACTTCTTAGGAGAGAGAAATGAGCTGTAGAGTTGTGAAAGGGAGAAAAAAGCACCGTTAAGTGTCTTTGTCAAATCAGATTTATAACCATTAAACAAATATTACCTGAAAGCTGAGAGCACCTAAAATCAACTACTATTATATGTTATAGTGTACTTAGGTGAAAATAGGTTTTTTTTTTTTTTTTTTTTTAGTTTCCCACAGTGTTTTCTCAAAATTTTCAATTAAAGACTAATTACTGTTTGCGATGGGTGGGCCTATAGCAAAGTAAATTGCTGACCCAAGGTCATACTGAAAGAGTACATAGTGGCCTAGGGTGGGCCCATAACAGGATAAATCGTTGGCCATTGACAAGAGTACATACTTCCAAAAGGGTCACACGGACTCTTTTGGAAGTGTCTATGTACGCTTTCAATAAGACTTGTTTGTTCTCCACTTCCTCCATATGGAATTGAGCGAACAGACTGGGTTTTGTTTATACTCAGCTTGTTAGAGCAACCTGCAAGTGAATGCAGCAGGCACTATTACTGGAATTTACTTATACTTCCTGGCTCCTGCAAGTGTAGGCAACTTTCAATGATCAAATTAGTTGCAAGCTGGAAACCACTCGTACTTACTGCGTGGTCTACTGCTTCTTTTTATTTATTTATTTTTTTAAAATATTATAATTAAGATGAGTTTGGTTTTTTTTTTTTTTTTTTTTAATGAAAACAAGTAAGGTGAGTTGGCTGATAGTACAATAATAATATGATTCCCAAACAACATAAAGAATTATATTAATATAACAAGAGAAATGATATATCCACAACATTTTCATAATATTTTTACAATAAATCTTAAATGCCAGGTTATTACTAGTTGTTATTAGTGAGGCAAAAAGATAATCTTAGTATTAAGTTCAAATTTGAACTAATAACAACTAACCACTTATGATTTGTTGTGAAAATATTATGCACGTAACACCTCTCATATAATAATAACAAACCACAACCACTCACTTTTTTTTTTTTTTTTAACCACCACAACCAATCATTTAAATAATATATACTTTAACACAAGAATATATTATTATTCTGAAATTAAAACTATCACTTAATCCACAATTGGTTCAAAAAAAAAATTTCACAATTGAAATTATTTTTTTAAACCATCAATAACAATTTGTCGCTTAAAAGTTTTTGCAAAAATATTGTAAAAATGTTATGAACAGAACATTTATCTTATTTTATATATTAAATATGTTTTTCTTTTTGACGGGTGAGGTCCATGAGGAGTCTTTATTTTAAGAGAAGTCATAATTTAAGGAATTTGGTTTTTTTTTTGGTGATCTTGGTAACTTGTTAAAATTATTTTTTGGATGTATTTGGAGAATTTATGGGTCAAAGAAATGGACAAGATACTCTTTTTTTTTTTTTTTTGGTTCTTTTTATCAAAATTTTTCTTTTTGGGTTTATCTGCACCAATTTTAATATTTGCGAGGCTAAAATGATATTCAAGAGAGAGATTGAAACTGATATTTTTCTCAAAATCTTAACGTGGCAGTAAGTAAATTTTAGGTTTAATAGGTTTAGCATTGGCAAATTATGACAAATTGTATGTTTTGTTAAGTAAGAATGTATGTAATAAGGGGTGTGCACGTAACAATATTTTCCTTAAAAAAACACTTTTTGACACACACTTCACCACATATCCCACTCAAGAGTGGGTATTATTTTACCCATGGGGAAGATCTATTATCAGGAGCAGACGCCATATGTTAAAATTCTCACAAAAAAAAAAAAAAAAAGCATTTTTCACAATACAAATTTTTGACAGTCATGAGAGAAATGAATATTACGAAGTAAAAATAAAGTAAAAATAATATATTTATAGAATACGATATTGGTCATATAATAAATTGGAGATGATTTTGCTTATACTCTTTTTCCTAAAACAAGTAGCTAGTGATATTTGCCGTAATAGACATTGACAACAACAAATTTTCGCCTTAGCCCCATAATGTAGTACTGACCTGGCCTTGGCTGAACACTCATGTACAAATGATCTCATACTAGTAGTTAGGGCTGTGTAATCTACTCTAAGTGTGCGTTTCAGCTGTTTTTTTTTTTTTTTTTTAGCCGAAATGTTTGACTTTTTTTGCGAACAATGTGTACATTGTTTACGCACCCACAAATTTCACTTTTCAACCAATTTTTTATTAAAAATAGATCCTACAGTACTATCCACACATTTAAAAAGTTGTATCTAATTATTTCAGCGTCAACGTTTTCCTCTTTTGCGTTTTCCTTTTTTTTCTTTTTTCTTCTTTTGGCAAGCGTTTCAAGAGACAAAGGCTACTGTTCATGCACTTTACATAAACAATAGCCATGCTATTGGACTTTTTAGCCAATTTTTAGCACATCAGTGGGTCCCGTGCACTGTTTACGAGACCCATAAATTTCACTTTTCAGTAATTTTTTCATTAAAAATGAGTCCCACGGCACTATTCATATATTTAAAAATTAATTTGCTACAGTATTTTCAGTTTTTAGTTTTCAATTTTAGCAAAATAAGTTTTTATCAAAATAAGTCTGAATTTTTTATTGATTTAAAAACTGGTTTGTCTTTGGAGGCAACAAAAATAATAAATACTAACAAAGTAAGACCTAAAGATGATTAAGATATGTCTAAAACCCTAATTCGTACTAATTATGAGATTAGGTGGCAAAATACTAAATTTTACCAAAAATGTTAAAATTGAGATAAATGCAAGATCATAAACTATTGATCTTAAGGTTGCCCCAAAACTGTGCCGCCCCAAAAATCAAGGTGGGGTTACAAAGGGGAGCAGCAGAAAATCCATTGGGTGAGTTGGGAGAAGATGTGCCGCCCCAAGAATGAAGGTGGTTTGGGTTTTCATGACTTATCCATTTTCAATGATTCCCTCTTAGCGAAGCAGGTCTGGTGGCTTCAGACTTGTGAGAATTCTCTATTTTATAAAGTATTCAAAGCTAAGTTCTTACTGAATTGTTCCATCATGGAATGTGCCTCCTTTAATAAGGGCTCATATGCTTGGAAAAGTATTCTTAAATCTCGTCATGTTATCAATGTGGGCACGGTTTGGAGAATAGGTGATGGTTGTTCGGTCCAGATTAAAGAAGATAAATGGATTCCCTATCTGCCTACTGCGAAAATTATCTCTCCACCTGTTGTTCTCCCTCTGACATCAATGGTGAGCTCCCACATTGATACCGATACTCACTCATGGAAAGTAGATTTAATAAGGCATGATTTTCTTCCTCATGAGGCAAATCTAATTTTGTGTATTCCTCTTAGTGACCGTATCATCCCAGATTAGTTGATATGGCTCCCATCCACAAATGGTAGTTACACAACTCGTAGTGCCTATAGACTAGTAGTTAGAGTGGCTAGGAATCTGCATCCCAGCTGCTCATCACAGGACAAAAACCATGTCTTGTGGACTGGTATTTGGAAGTTGCAAGTCCCACATCGAGTTAAACATTTTCTTTGGCGGGCATCGCATAATGCTTTACCTACCTTGTGTAATTTGTGGAGGCATTCGGTGATTTCTTTTTTTACCTGCTTTGGTTGTCTAAGCAAAAATGAGGACACAATGCACGCACTTTGGTACTGTAGCTCTCTGTTGGTTATATGGAAGGATGATGCCATGTTGATGAAGTTGTTTCAGTATAAATTTCATGGTTTTAATGCCTTGTTGGGTCTGTTGTTTACCATGAGGGATCAGATCAATATGGACTAGTTAGCAATGATTTTTTGGTTGATTTGGCGTGATAGGAATTATGTTAGACTTAAAGAACAAGGGGTGGGGCTGTATCGGATCAGGGAGAAAGCTAAGGACTTGCTCGCGGACTTCCTAGAAGCCTAAGTAACTCAAGCCTGATCTGCTATGCCCAGAAATAATGTTGTGTGTTGGTCTCCACCTATTCGGCCTCTTATCAAAACTAATTTTGATACAGCTCTTTTCAAGGATATGTATTCTACAGGCTTTGGCATTGTGATCCGAAACTCTTTGGGTTCAGTCAGAGCTACTTTGTCTCAACGAGTCCCAATCCCTTTCTCTGCAGCTACAGTTGAAGCCTTAGCTTGTCGAAGGGCTTTGGTGTTCGCTAAAGAAGTTTCTGCACTGGATTGTATCTTTGAAGGTGAGGCCGAGGTCCTTATAAAAGCCATTTGTATGGAAGATGTCAGCAACCCCAAATATGGTCATGTCATTGAGGATATTCTTGTGTTAGTTAGGGACTTTCACTTTAGTGCTTTCAATCATGTTAAAAGATCAGGCAATCAAGTTGTCCATCATCTAGCTAGACGCTCTAAGTCCAACTGTGAGCTACAGGTCTGGTTTGACACCATTCCTGAAGATAATGCTCCTCTAGTTGTTTATGATGCTATGTTCTCTCTTTAGTTTTTTTGAATAAAGTTTTTGCCTTAAGGGTGGTTATCTCAAAAAAAAAAAAAGTTTGCCCCAAAACAAGCGGGACTTTATTTTGACTTGCAAAAAATTATTAAGCAAAAAAAATTACTAAAAGCGACAAAATCACTGTTTTCAGGGGCTAAATGAAGGAATTTACCAAAATCAAGGTGCACCTCATGGCAAAGTGACAACTATTGATCAGAAAACCGTTTCCCTTTAGTTTACCAAATTTCATGCAATTCTGACTCCACCGCCTAAATGATTTCTGATGGTGTATTGTGACGCACCAACTCCAAACTCGTCCATTGAGGTCGACCAAAGGGAAGAAGGACAAACAGAACAAATGGACATTATGGTATGCTCATCCACAATGAGGTCGTCCATGAAAAGAAAGACTAGGACGATCTTCTTGCATTCTAGACATCTCTCCCCATATTTGCTTAGGATGAGCTTCTCACTTAGCACGAAGCGCTAAGGTCAAGGTTCATTACCATAGTCAGTTTCCAATGGTGGTTATGGGGAACAAGCCCAAGTAAGGTAACTTCCATGGCAATTATGGAAGTTATCTCTGAGTCTTCCGAGTTCCTCAATAATAGGGGCAGTTACTAAACGAGTAACTGTCCGAAAGTGTGTGCTATATAAGCATTCATCCGTGAGAAAGTAATTCATTCAGACACTTCCACACAAATTGGAATTCCAAAAATACTGACTTTATCATTGGAGGATTCTTGGCCAGTCTTCCCCCATCTCTTCTGATTTTGTGTTTACTTTTTTAGGACATTCTAAGTAACCTTGAGATCATCAACGTTCGAAACATTCAGCCTACTGATTTCCTTGTGTATATCAATATCTACTAGTGCTTTTTTTGTCTTGCGTGATTTTAGGTGCCCTTGAAAGTCCAAGAAGGTCATGGTGGTCTGTTCCACATCACAATTCCAATTTTCTTTTCTTTTGGGTACATAGCACAGCAATAAAGATGTTTAGAAAGAGAATTATTGCAACCAGACACTATGTACCCGTTTGGATTGAGCTTAATCCTACGTTTTCTATTCTGCGTTTGCATTTTGCTGGGACCCATGCGCACGCTGCAAGCTGAGGAAACGCAAGTTGAAACACAAGTTTTCTCCTATTTACGCACCGTTTCATTTACGCATGTTTCACTGTTCATGGACACCGTTTCATTTAATCTCTACGCACCGTTTCAATCCAAGAGCTGAAACAATAAACGCAGAAGCCTCTTGCGCGTACTGTTCATGGCTTTGGGAGTTTGCTAAAACGGTGCGCTCAACTCTAGTGAAAACGTTGCACCTGCTGTTCATCGCAGAAGAAGCTTGGAGAATCAGATCATTAAAACGGTGTGCAGTTCAATCCAAACGGCTATTTCCATTCTCTTCACATTTCTGCTTTTTCTCTCAACTACCGGTGGCAGAATGCTGTCAATCCCCTTCAATGCTCTGTCCAAATCCTCTCCAATGTCTTTCACCTACCCACCAACCACAAAGCTATCAAAACAGAGCACACCGGTTGATGAAAGCAAACCCAGTACGCAGAACCAAAAGAAAAGATCCCCTCTATTCAACAAATGCTCGAGCTCACCTTCTCTCCGCTTTGGACATCGTTGCCACCACTGTGGGTCTCTGCATTCACGGGTAAGTTGTGTCTAATTTCTCATGCTCTCTGATCTGTGTTTTTCCATGAGGCTTCATCAATCTGTGGTTTTTTGTGTTCAACATTTGTGTGTGGTTTTTGTGTTCAACGTCTGTGCGTGGTTCTCTGTTGTGTTTGATGTTAACACTAGTATGTGGGTTTCTTAATCCTTCGTGTAATTCCATTGTTACTCTTACTACCTTTGTTGTATTTGGATATATGTGAGTTTACTTTTTGCATTTTTCATGTGGGCATACCTAAATGATTATGATATATGCACCCGAACTATTTGTTGAAATGCCTGAATGAATATAGAAGGAAGTTGTAGCAAAAATGGTTAAGCAAAAGAAATCGAAGGTCTGCGGTAGTAATGATGAAAGAGCTGACTGGAAAGACCCCAAGGAACTAGAAGCGTTTTGTCAGTTGTGTGCTGCTCAAGTCATGGAGGGCCAGAGGAAGTCCACCAGATTTTTGATCGACATTGGGGTTGATGAAGTGATTCAGCAGTTGGGTGAGAGGGGAAAAGTGGTGAGTTGGCTGCAGATTAAAAATAAATGGGATCATATGAGAAAAAGGTGGAAGACTTATACCCAGTGTTTGGAGAATGAGACTGGGTTGGGTTATGATGCTGCAACTGAGATGTTTGACGCACCTGAGGAGTGGTGGGACCAAAAGATTACGGTTAGTTCTAATCAATACATAATTGTGAAAAACTTTACTGTCTAAAACTATGTTTGTATTCTAACTACTGGTTGTCCACATGTAGGCATGTTCCGATGCAAAAACCTTGAAAACGAATGGTTTGCCGAATCATGAACTCTTGAACATCATGTTTCGAGACATGGTTACAACGGGAAAAAATGCATTCTGCACAAGTGGTCCAATACCAACAGAAACCACCGAAGGGTCTGGGGACTCCGCTAATAGCATAGAATTTGTTGACCCCCAATGTGAACCCGTTGTGAATGTTGACGCAATGGAGGTTGAAGGTCCATCATCGTCGAAGGCAGGACCGGCAGTGGATAAGGGGAAAGGCTTGGCAAGCAGTGTCCACATCTTCAAGCCAATTTACAAGAAACAAAAAAAAAAAACGTTTAGCTGTGCAAGAGATGTCCGACTCTTTGAAGAGCATCTCAAATGTTCTTGTTGAAAGATCTAGTCTAAGTGCCCGTACACCATCTGCTCCCACAACAACTGCTCAAGTTAGAGCAATTCTGGACATGGTGTTGAGTCTTCCCGGGGTGTACCCGGGTCATGAGCTTCATATGTTCAGCACCATCTACTTCATGGAAAAAGAGAAGAGTAGGCCATGTTTGAAGCATTTTCCGATAACAAGGACGTCCAGTTGAAGTGGTTAGAAAAAGAGTACCACAGGCACCCTGAATATCAATGATGTAGTGAAGGAACAATAGATTGTCTCCATAGGGTTGTGTAGGCTTGGTGTAGTAATCAAACTATCAGTGTTGTACCTGTTGCACTATTATTTTTCTTTTCTTTTTTATTGGAGGAAACTAATGCTTGTTATGGGTGTGTATGTAAGACAATGCTCATCACTCCTATGTGTTTGAGCTATATTTATATATGTTTGTCCAATGCTTCTTTTATCTGACTTTTTTGTATTTTTGATGGTTATGCACTGTTATGATGGTTGTTTATCTGACTTTTTTATATATTTTTTTAGTTTCTGGGTTTTTCTTTTTTAACCAAGCTAGAGTATTATGTTATGTAATTTTTATTATTTTAAAAAAAATTTCAGTTTTGTAATGCTGGGATTGAGTATGGTGAATCGTCATGTAGGGTTTCGTCTTCATCGTTGAAGATATTGATTAAAGGGGGAACTATTGTGAATGCTCATAGAGAGGAGGTTGATGATGTTTATGTGAAGGATGGGATCATTGTTGCTGTGAAGCCTAATATCAAGGTACTATCTTCCTATTTTTTTAAATTGTTGTAGTTATGTAACTAGTCTTCTTAACTAGTTAAATTGCTCTGCCCTGGAATATCAAGGTACTTTTTTAAATTGCTCTGCCCTGGAATAAAAGGGGCAAGTTGCATCAATAACAAGTCTTCTAACCTTGAAAGGCATATTTAATTTCCAGTTTGAGTTCCAATGATCATGCCTGAGAGGGATTGATGAACCATTCCAACTAACCAAGTTGAATATGTTAATACAGATCATCTACTTGCCATATTACTATTTCCAAAAAAATATATATATACATGCCATAATACTTCTCCAGCCCATGTTGCATTGGTTGCTACCTTACAAAGTTACAAACTTACAATTGAACAGTGAGGGTCATTGCTAGCTATTAATGAATTTGGTATGTGTTGTAGGTGCCAAAACTGTTTAGGTCCCATGGTTTGGGTAAAAAAGAGTTTCAGTTTTTCTCAATCCCAATCTGCCCTGATATTTTGGCAGACAAAGGTTATCCCAGAGTGTCTGCTAGATGTTTGCTAGATGGTAGTAAGCAAACAAGTCAAGAATGTTTGCTAGATGTTTTATCCTCACATTGTATATATTCCAAGTCCACTTCTCAACCTAATTAAAAGGACCATATGAAATGAAACTTTACGTGAGCTTGCTACGTACAAAGGAGAAGTATGAATTTGAATTAAAAGAGAGCAAAGACTTACAATCTCTTAAGATAGATGAACTTGTAGGGTCTTTGCAAACCTATGAAAAATAAGAAAAATAAGAACATGAAAAAAAAAGTCTTTATTATGAAGCAACTATAATAAAAAATAAAAAAAAATAAAAAAAACAAAGTGAGGCCATCTGCCCTGACATTCAACTCCAGCTCCTCTTCAACACCAGAGTAGAACAAAAGGCTTGAAAAAGCACTAGCATTGTATGATAAGGAGACCCTTCACCGGTGGCAGAATGTAGCCAAGGCTGTGGGTGGGAATAAAACAGCTGAGGAAGTGAAAAGACACTATGAAATCCTTTTAGAGGATCTCAGGCATATTGAGTCTGGTCTTGTTCCTATTCCCAAGTACAGGTCCAATGGAAGCAGTGCCTTCCAAGATGAAGAAGAGAGGTAAAGACTTCATGAATTTTATATGAGTACCTAGATTCTTGTTAACTTTTCTTAGAAGCCAACCCTTTTCCACACTTTCATAAACAACTTGTTTACTCCACCAAAAGAATCTACATTTCCTTTAGCTTCTTATCCTATCCCTGATTAGAAGAAAGCCCCACATGAGATATATTCCAATTTGATATGTATTAAAAAGTAATGGTTCGTACACAGGGAGCATCAAAGGAATACATATTTACAAGTCAATAAGAACATATTACACAGGGAGTATGATTTGAAGTTTTGTGGATTCTGTCATTATTGTCTTTCTTTGTTGTTATCTTAGGTTTCTCTATAGAATCTTTTTCAATGGTTGCAGGAAATTCAAACATTGAATGGTCTTCAGACTTATTTGCTATATGTGAGCTTGTTTAGTGGACTTCATAACTATTTGCTATCTGCTACAACTAATGTTGCACATGCAGAAGATGTGTTGCTTTTTCTATTATTACCTTTGAAGTCCATTTTCCTGGATTGCAGGAATTGGCATTTGATTTAGTGACCCTTTAAGCTCTGTTTGTTGGGTCTTTTCAAAGGAAGCTTCAACTTTTAAAAAGCGGAAGCTGCCTGCATCTTTTTTTTTTTTTTTTTTTAAATCAAAGATTATTTATTGGTCTTCTATGTGTCTTGGTTCTTTCTGTCATGTTGCTTGCACTTTTTTGGATTCTACAAATCCTGATTTTGAAAATGTGGTTCATAAGCCACGCAAGCCCTTTAATTGGCTGGTTGTGTAATCACTTTTGTTGGTGCTGTAGATTCAACTGGTTGAGCTGAATGTTTTTTTATGTTGAATTTGTATATATGGATATGGAAGCTCATTTCCACTACTAGTAGTTTTAGAGAGAGCCATTTGGGTTCTTTTTTTTTATGGGACTCACTGTAAAGTTCTCCTAGACAGTGAAATGCATGGTTAACCATAATTTAAATCTGCTAATATATAGGAAATTGGAATGCTTTACCATGACTATTGTGTTCATTTATGTCTATAGCTATTTTAGATGCCTAGTGTTCTCCAATACCCAGCTCAAATTTGTGAGTAATTCTAAATTGTTTCAATTAGCCAAGGAAAGTAGGGAAAGAAATAATATTTGCTTAACTGTCAAAGAAACCAAATAGCGAAATTTTTTTGTTATAAAAGAATTTACAATAGAAATTTATATCGATGTCTACCCTGAATGTTTTATTGTTATTGCTTATACTATTTTCTGATTATTATTTTTTCTTGGTTGTGTAGCATTAGATATCATCTGTATTTCAAGGCTCTGAATTTTAAGCTCAATATCTTTTAAATCATTGTTCAATAGCTATAAAGCAGTCTCAACGTATACAGAAGGATGGATTCGCTAAACGACTCATCTGAATCCCAGCACCAGTGAGTTTCTATACTTTCCCCTCTAGATGTGAATCTACAATTTTTGACAAATATTGGATGAAATTGTGAAAGCATATGCTTAAGATTGTTAATTTATTGGTACGACCATTGTTTGAGCCTAGTACCAGTTTGAGTTCCAATAAAATTTAACAACTTGTTTTTAGCCTACATATTATAGTATCACATGAATAAATGTACATGCAATTAAAGTTGGTAACATATGCAGGACGCAGACTTCGACCTGAGCGACGACATTGTACTCGCAGCATATCTAGCCGGGTGTGCATGTCTAGCTTACGTGGATACCTATATGACCAAAGAACCATTGCATACGAATACACAAACAGGCTTAGAATGGGTACAGTATATTTTAACTGGACATGAGAAGAAATGTCGAAGAAATTTTAGAATGTTAAGCTATGTGTTTAGACAATTGTGTAATACATTGCGCTAGTATTGATATTACGGTACCAGAAGTGTTTGTGTGGAAGAGTCTCTAGCAATGACATTGATGGTACTTGGTCATGCTCACAGTAACAGAATGGTGCAGGAAAGATTTCAGCACTCGGGTGAGACAGTGCATCGACACGTGGCCATAGTAGTTACATTGTAAGCCGCCGTTATGGCACTGGACATTATCCAACCTGCTGATCGTACATTTCGGGACGTGCCAGAACATATTCAACATTCAGATCGATATTGGCCACATTTCAAGGTACTTTGTGAATTTGGTATCTTGACTTGATTTAAGTTAAATTATCTTTATGGTCATACCATTTATTTTATTTCACATGGTATTTTTGTGCCAACAGTTAGGGTTGCATTGGTGCAATTGATGGGGTCCACGTCCCCGTGGTCGTTGCAGAAGATGAGCAGCTCCCATACTATGGCAGGAAGGGGATCATCACAACAAATTGCATGTGCGCATGTGACTTTGACATGAAGTTCACATTCGCATGTGTTGGATGGGAAGGGTCAGCGCATGACACGAGGATTTTATTAAGCTGCCTCAATAATGAGATTTACAACTTCCCAAAAGCTCCAGCTAGTTTGTAAATATGCAGTTTAATTACAGTATTAAAGTATGTACTAATATAGTGAAAATGCTAATGTAATAAACGTGTTCATTTGCAGGAAAGTATTATCTGGTTGATTCAGGATACCCTATGAGGAAAGGGTTCCTTGCACCATATAAGGGGGAGAGGTACCACATTGGAGAATTTCGGCCTTCTGAAGTGCTGCATCGTCCAGAGGAGAGGTTTAATTATCTCCATTCATCACTCCGTTCGGTTATAGAACGAACTTTTGGAGTTTGGAAGAATAAGTGGAAAATTTTGAGACATATGCCACCCTTTAAGATACACACTCAAAACTTGATCATTGTTGCTACAATGGTTCTTCACAATTTCGTTAGAGCACATGAGATAAACAGTGACTCTGAATGTTCAGGATCTACAGGGGGCACATCGTTTGGTAGTGAGAGAGGTCATTACGATGCCATGGTAGAAGCAATCTCAATGTTGGACGAACTTGAGATGAAACAAGTTCGTATTGATATCACAACATCAATATGTGCGGACGATAACTAATTTTTGTGGGGACCATAACTGATGGTTCACAAACTTCGTGGATTTGTTCTGTTGTGAAGCATAAGGATCAAGTGTTAAATCTATAAATCTTGGATCATGGGATACAATTTCTTTACACTTGTATCAACTGCTTCAAACTCTTTCGAAACTGTAAATCTTCCAGTTGAATATAAATTTCTAATTTCGCTATTAATGCTAGTTTGCAACACTTACAACTTGTGACCTGAAACTCCAAAACAGATACCATCAATCCCTACAATTGCTTCAATGTAAGTTGTTAAAAGTTTAACAGAATGCAGTGATATACATTTACAACCAAGTGAGAATGCCAAAACTCAAACTCGTTATAAGACTAAATGATCATTAGCCATTGTTGTTTTCTGACACATCTTCACTATAATACAACAAATTGAAATACATCTACCATTTCCCTTGGACCTTGTCCATCTATTTTCAGGGTGCACGGGGTAGGACCAGCAGGCCACCCAATCCATTGACACCCCAGCATCTTCACAGATAGATCATAAAGTAAGAGGATGCGGAGTGGCATTATGCATAACAAAGAAAGAATTTTACGCTACAATTTCTCCAACAATAGACTGCTCTGTCGATTGCAGGTTTAAGGGGAAAAATGGATATAGCCCAATACAATATATCACCTATAAACCCAGCAGAAATGTCAACGAAAAGGATCTTTAAAGTGAGAACATTAGGAGGCAGCATTATCATAGCAAACAAATTAATTTTTAGCAAAAGTTGACACCACCTTCTCTGAGGATCCCCTAAACATATTAATAGATATATATGAACCAAAAGAGTGTCCAACCTTCACAAAGAAACTAAATGTCAGCTACTACAAATTTCAGGACAAAAACAAGAAATCAAGTCACACAATATTATACGCTTTCCTAGGATCACAGGAAATAACACAAATAATTTAAGTGGTTATCTCTAAGCTAGAGGAGTCAACTGACTTATTACAACAATAATAGAGATCACTGCCTGAAAATGACATGTGGACACAAAGCAATGAAACTACACAAATCATTGTAGTTCAAGGACTGGAATTCAATGACAGTTTCCATTGCCAAGTCACTCAACAAAGTCGAGCAATACTCTGTTACTTGGAAAGTGGAATTTTATCAAAGTGCAAAACTCTTCTTCATTTGAAGCACAGAATGAAGAACACCACAATTGAAAATCAGATAAAGAGAGGGCATTCACAATTCTAACATCTTTGTTGAGAATATTTGGGATCACAGTATATGTCAAAAATAAAATTAAAAGAAAAACCTAAAACAAGGACAACTTTAGACAAAAACTCTTGAGATTTCATGATTAGTCTTGATTTGCAATTGTTGAGGGCTGAGGCCAATTATGAATCAGTGTGATATATGTAATTCCATCTAAAGATACTCCTCCATTGGACATTTCATTGCACACTTCAAAACCCATTTGCTTGCTTCTTTTGTTTTGCCCAATTTACAATACCCATCAAATGTAATTGTAAGAGAAGAATATTGAGTACAGATATATACTAAAATCAGGCATTAAGCATACACAACATTCTAACCAAAATCAGCCAAATCCACAAACCGAAAAAATCCACAAACGACCAAATAAGACATAACACATCAAAATTATAATAAGCAAAATCCAACAATTCAACGAAAACCCAGATGCCATAATTATCCAAACATCAACAAAAACCATACAAAACTTCCAAAAAAAAAAGAAAAAAAAAGTCAAAACAGATATAGACTCCACTAATTGAATCACAAACTCAGAACCTAAGCTTGGTGAAGAACCACCTATTCTTCCCAGTCTTGAAACACTCCTCGAGCCTCTTATTGGTCTCTTTGGCCGCAGTGACTTTCTTGTCCTTGGACTGAAGCGAGTCCACGGTGACCACGTCTTTCAAATCCACATCCAAGGTGTAGCGCGTGGGCATCAGGTGCTGGAAGTTGACAAGCTTGACGAAGGCCTTGACGCGGGACTTCTTGGCCGTCTTCTTTGCCGAGTCCTTGCGGATCACTTTGCTCGGGTGCTTCTTTATCCCCGCAACCAAACAGTGCCCGTCCGGCCTGTCGCGGCTGCCTTCGTCGAAGGATCGAACAATCATGGCCTTGCGACCTGCGTACCATCCCTGCAGGAGTATCACTGCTTTGTTTGGCTTCAAAAACTTCACCATTTCCCTCTCGCTCTCTCTCTCTCTGGATTGAGAGAGATAGAGAGAGAGAGGTGTCATGGGTCGAAGCTCGAGGGACAGTAGGGAAGAGGGTGAAATGGGTTTCTGGAAGGAAGAGAAGACGCCGACGTCGGACTGGGGTTGACGGGACTACAAGCTAGAGACGAGACCATCCCTCATGGACGATCCCATCGAGACGGACGGGTCCAACCTTAGCACAGGTAAGCCAATTACATGCCTTACTGACAGATAAATCCGGACCATTCAATGCAGGCAATTAAACCCAAAACGGTTACAAGGACAACTGTACAAGCCGTTGAGTGACATTGATGATATATTATTCAGCCCCAAACGTTACCAAAAGGAGCATTGAAGACCTCCATAACCACTCCAACGGCTAGAGACCATAAGACCATATATAAGCCCCACACATTGACAAGAAGAAGGGACGCATACAGATACGAATAGTGAGAGATTTCTTTTCATTCCAATTACTCTATATTTCTCTACTTTGAAGAAAGATTTATACACTGACTTTGGCATCGGAGGTGTTGTGGCAGGCACCCAGCCGGTGATCATCTTTGAAAGCTGAAGATTCTTCTCTGTCTGACAAACTTGACTGACGATCTCACGCATCATCAGTTTGGCGCCGTCTGTGGGGAACGACATTTTCGTATTCACATTCGAGATTGTAGTTTCCGATCAATTATTTTTCTCAGATGGAGTCTAACCAAGATTCTGCAGCCTTAGCTCAGCAAATCCAAGCTCTTACAGCCACGGTAGAAGAATTGACCAGACAAAACCAAGAGATGAAATTACGACTTCAACAAGAGGAGAACAGGTCCAAGGGAAATCCGGAAGACGAAGGAGACAGTCATAGAAGAAGTGATCCTCGAAGACCTTCCACTCCGACCGAGCAAAACTCAGATATGTTGCGAGAGATGAGGAGGGAAATGAACGAGCTTCGGAATGCCATCAAGGAGAAGACGGAACGAAGTGTGGATCGAATGGTCCGAGCGACGGATTCACCGTTCACAACAACAGTCCTCGATTGTCCAGTACCGTCCAAATTCCGGTTACCTCAACTCGAACCTTTCGATGGGCTGAAGGATCCTCAAGACCATCTGAATACCTTCAAAACAACCCTAGGACTTCAGCAGCCCCCAGATGAAATATTATGTCGTTCCTTCCCAACCACTCTCAGGGGAGCCGCCCGAGAATGGTTCACAAAGTTGCCAACATCGTCCATCGATACATTCGAGCAGTTGAGCAGTGCTTTCCTGCATCACTTTATTGGGGGACAACGACCAAAGAGGACCGCAGATCACTTGCTCACCATCAGGCAAGGAGAAAAGGAAACTTTGAGGTCGTATGTAAAACGATTCACAAGAGAAACATTGGAGGTAGACGAAGCCGACGATAAGGTACAGCTGACGACCTTCAAGGCAGGGTTGAGAACCAGGGAACTCGTTACTTCACTCGCGAAGAATCCCCCAAAGACGATGGTTGAAATGCTCCTTAAGGCGCAGAAATATATGAATGCTGAAGATGCGCTAGCTGCCATCAGGGACGGAGACAAACCCGGGGACAGAGGAAGAAGAGAGGATGACCGCAGAGGACAAAAGAGAGAGAGACAGGATCGTCAAACTAATGACAGAGTCCGAAGGAAAGACGATAAGAATCCACGAACAGTAAAATTCACTCCTCTCATTATGCCTGTTGACAAAATTTTAACGCAGATCAAGGACGAACACTACCTTAAGTGGCCGCGACCGCTGCACTCTCGTCCCCAAACGTCTGTGACAAGAGTAAGTATTGCCGATTCCATAAAGATCATGGCCATTACACAGAAGATTGTAGGGATCTCAAAGAACAAATAGAAGAGTTGATTCGAAAGGGAAAGTTGCAGAAATTTGTGAAGAAGGGAGATCACAATAAGTTCCGGGATGAAAACAAAGGCCAACATGAGTCCTCGTCTAGGAGCAACGGTCGTCAATCACAGCCTCCTCAAAATGTGATCGGGGAGATACAGACGATTGCAGGGGGGCCCACTACAGGGGGCTCATTCAAGTCACTCAAGAAAACACACCAACGGCAAATAAACAGCGTCCACATGACATCCCAGCCAAAATACAGACGAATTGACCAGGACATGACCTTCAACGAGAATGACGCTAGAGGAGTAAAGCAACCACATAATGACCCTTTGGTCATAATGCTCACCATAGAAGGATTCAACACCAAAAGGATTCTCGTGGACAACGGTAGCTCTGCCGATATCATCTATTTTCCTGCATTCCAGCAATTGAAAATAGATCCCGAAAGACTTCGTCCATTCGATTCCCCCCTCATCAGTTTCAGCGGCGATAGGGTTTATCCCAGAGGCATAGTGACGCTGACAGTAACAGTGGGAACATACCCGAAGTAACTGACTCGTCAGATAGACTTCTTGGTAGTAGACTGTCCCTCGTCCTATAATGTCATCATCGGAAGGCCAGCACTCAACAAGTGGAAGGCGTCCACATCCACTTATTGCCTCAAGGTGAAATTTCCAACGGAAAATGGAGTTGGTGAAGTCAAAGGAGATCAAGTTCTAGCTCGAGAATGTTACCAAGCTGTTTTAGCAGCTAAAGAGAACCATACATGGATGATAGAAGAGAAAGAAGGAGAAAAGATGGAAGCTCTGGAAGAGGTAGAGCTGATCGAAGGGGAAGTGGCAAAGACGACCAGAATGGGGACGACCTTGAGTCCTGAAATGAGAACGAAGCTCATTCAGTTTCTTAGGGACAACTTAGACGTCTTTGCCTGGAGTCATGACGACATGCCGGGCATATCCCCAGGAGTCATCCAACACAGGCTAAATATAGACCTAGAGAGAAAGCCCATCAAGCAGAGACGAAGAACCTTTGCACCCGAAAGGGACCAAGCAATCGCTAACGAAGTAAGTAAACTCTTGACTGCAGGTTTCATCAGGGAAGTGTACTACCCGGAATGGCTCGCCAACATCGTCTTAGTAAAGAAAGCAAGCGGGAAATGGAGAATGTGCGTGGATTTCACAGATTTGAACAAGGCCTGCCCAAAGGATAGCTTTCCCCTTCCAAGGATAGACCAGCTCGTAGATTCTACCGCCGGTCACAAGCTATTAACATTTATGGATGCTTTCTCAGGGTACAACCAGATAAAGATGGCTGACGAGGATCAGGAGAAAACTGCCTTCATTACCAGTCAAGGGCTCTACTGTTATGAGGTGATGCCCTTTGGGCTGAAGAACGCAGGAGCAACCTACCAGAGGTTGGTGAATAGAATGTTCGCCAAGCAGATAGGAAAGAATGTGGAAGTATACGTCGACGATATGCTCGTCAAGAGCAGGGAAGAGCTGGCACACCTGGACAACCTTAAAGAGACATTCGATACCCTCAAGCAATACCAAATGAAGCTGAATCTTGGTAAGTGTGTCTTTGGTGTTGCCTCAAGAAAATTCCTGGGATTCATGGTATCCCAAAGGGGAATAGAAGCAAATCCTGAGAAGGTGCAAGCCATAATCAACATGACATCACCTAAAACCGTCAAGGAAGTTCAGAAGCTCACAGGCCGGATCGCAGCCCTTAATAGGTTCATGTCTAGAGCAACTGACAAGTGCTTGCCGTTCTTCAAGACCTTGAAGCGAGCATTTGAATGGACCGACGAATGTGAAGCGGCATTTCAAGAGCTTAAGCGTTACCTTAGCAATCCACCCCTCCTGAGCCCGTCCAAAGGAGGTGAAAACTTGTACTTATATTTAGCAGTCTCATCTACAGCCGTCAGTGCCGCCTTGATCCGAGAAGAAGACGGGAAACAGCTTCCGGTCTACTATGTCAGTCAAGCTTTCCAAGGAGCTGAATCCAGATACCCAAAGATCGAGAAGATCACGTTTGCATTGATAGTAGCCTCGCGCAAGCTCAGGAAATACTTCCAGGCACACCCAATCTTAGTGATGACGGATCAACCCATCAAGAAGTCTATGAGCAAACCCGATGCTGCAGGCAGGATGGTCCAGTGGGCAATGGAACTCAACCAATTTGACGTGGAATACCTTCCAAGGACGGCCATCAAAGCACAAGCCCTGGCCGATTTCATCGCCGAGTTCACTCATCCAGATGAGCCAAGCCTTGCCAGCATGAATGAGATATGGGTGATGAAGACTGACGGCTCATCAACAAAGAAAAAAGGGGGAGTAGGGGTCGTCATAACCACTCCTGACGGAGAAATATTGAGATATGGAGTTCAACTAAAATTCCCAGCCACCAACAACGAGGCCGAGTACGAAGGAATCTTGACAGGCTTAAGGCTCGGAAAAGAGCTGGGGGCCAGGAACCTGCTAGTCCAGAACGACTCAAAGTTAGTAATTGGGCAAATCAAAAGAGAGTACGAAGCAAAAGAAGAAAGAATGCAGAAATACCTCAGGTTGACGAAACACCTGACCCAAGAGTTCAAAAAAGTGGAGTTCATGCAAATCCCAAGGAGCCAGAACGTGGCCGCCGACGAAGTCTCAAAGCTAGCCTCGTCAGAAGAAGAAGAACCAGTAGCAGACCTGATGATGGAGATACAGAAAAGTCCCAGCATAGAAGAAGCTCTAACATTCGCAATCCAGGACACAAGCAGCTGGATGACGCCCATCATGTCCTACCTCCAGGATGGGCACTTACCTCAGGACTCGGGTGAAGCCAGGAAGATCAAAAAGAGATCCACCAGGTTCACTATTCTCAATGATGCTTTATACAAAAGAGGTTTTTCCATGCCCTACCTGAGGTGCGTCGACGAAGAAGAAGCTGGATACATCCTTAGAGAAGTCCATGAAGGGATTTGCGGAGATCATGCAGGCCCAAGGTCCTTGGTTAGAAAGATTATGCGAGCAGGCTACTTCTGGCCAACAATGCAGGATGACGCAGCAATGTTCGTCAAGAAATGTGATAAATGTCAGAGGTTCGGGAACATCCAACGACTCCCATTAGAAAAGCTGACGGCGATAACTTCTCCATGGCTGTTTGCACAATGGGGAATCGACATCGTCGGCCCACTGCCTCAAGGCAAAGGTCAGGTAAAATTCTTACTCGTTGCTATTGATTATTTTACTAAATGGGTTGAAGCAGAGGCATTGGCGACCATCACTGAAGCCAGAATCCAGGGGTTCGTATGGAAGAATATAGTCTGCAGATTCGGGATCCCGCGAACGATCATATCAGATAACGGACGACAGTTCGACAGCCAGGCTTTCAAGGATTTCTGTTCGGGCTTGGGCATCAAAAACCAGTTCTCATCACCAGGCCATCCACAGGCGAACGGACAAACAGAAGTGACGAACCGCACATTACTCAAGATCATAAAAACCAGATTGAGTGACGCGAAGGGTGCATGGCCGGACGAACTACCCAACGTCTTGTGGGCTTACAGGACCACGGCTAGAACCCCAACAGGAGAGACCCCCTTCAAACTTACCTACGGCACAGAGGCGGTGATCCCAGTCGAGGTGGGAATAACCAGCACCAGGCGGGAAGCTTTTAATCAAAGATACAATGACGACCTTCTACGAGTAGATCTGGATTGCCTTGACGAAGTTAGAGACAAGGCCTTCAACAAGATGTCCGAATATCAGAAGAAAATGACAGACTACTACAACAGAAGGGTGAAACTCAGGCGACTCAATATAGGAGATCTCGTCCTGCGTAAAGTGACCCAGGCAACCAAGGACCCAACTCAAGGAAAACTCGGCCCCACGTGGGAAGGGCCGTACAAAGTCATTCACTACTCCAGACAAGGAAGTTATCATCCGGAGACCCTAGACGGAGAAAAACTCCCAAGACCATGGCACATTGAACATTTGAAGAAATACCATCAATAATTGTAATAGAAATGTATGTGTGTCATTATCAATGAATGAATGAATTATTCAGCTAATCTTTTTGTGCAAGCAGGCTTGATCCAGAACAAATCCGCAAAAAGCCAAAACTAGCTAAGTAACAAGATTCCGCTCTGACGGATGTAAGTTACTGACGAAGAAAAATAACCAAAGCCAAAATTGGCTAAGTAACAAGATTCCGCTCTGACGGATGTAAGTTACTGACGAAGAAATTTAACCAAAGCCAAAATTGGCTAAGTAACAAGATTCCGCTCTGACGGATGTAAGTTACTGACGAAGAAATTTAACCAAAGCCAAAATTGGCTAAGTAACAAGATTCCGCCTCGACGGATGTACGTTACTGACGAAGATAAAATCACCAAAAGTGATTAAAAAGCCAAAAAAATGGCTAGGTAACAAGATTCCGCCGTGACGGATGTACGTTACCGACAAGAACGATACCCCTAAAAAGGCTAAAAAGTCAAAAGATGCTAAAACCATGCACTGGGACAAATGCAAGTTAACAACGAAGCAAGATGCTGCAAAGGTGCCAATCATGGAATGCACGACAAACATGCATCAAACCGAAGCATGTACAAATTTCGCAATACAAGTAAGTATAGAAGAAGTAAGTTAAATCAAATAGAATATGAAATATCATTTCCAAATAAAAGCCCATAAACACTGGGCCAAAAATATTGTTTCTAAATAAAAACCCATAAAACTTTGGGCTGAAAGGCATTGTTCCCAAAATAGATAGAATATAAAAGATTTATATAACCAAGCCCAAAACATAAAGGGCTTCTCCAAAAAAAAAAAAAAAAAAAAAGAGAAAAATTTTCTAAGTGACAGGATCGTCAAGCAGTACTTTCACTTGGAGCGTCATCAGGAGGGGCAACACCAGCAGAAGCGTCATTAGGGGCGCCAGGCTCAGCAGCTGATGGTTGGGCAGCCTCGTCCGCAGCCATCTCTTGATCTACTTCTTCCAGATCTAGCTCTTCCATGTTTACTCCAGAGGGGTGCTTTATGAGATATCTCCTTAAGAGCTCGAAACCCTTGAAGTACCAGCTGAAGAGCACAGTGTTATACTCTTCAGTGGTTTGGAAGGCCTCCACGGATCTGGCAGCGATGGTCTTGAGGCTCTCCTTAGCTGAAGCGATCTGCTCATCCTTCTCAAGCGTAAGCTGACGCTCTACCCTGAGATCGTCCGTCAGCGTCTTTACCTTTTCTTTCAGTGACGTCGCCACTCCCATGGATTCTATCAAGTTTTTCTTCAGGGCAGAATTCTCTGCTTCCAAGGCTTCCATCCTGGAGGTAATAGACGTGACCTTGGCCTCCTGCGTGAGATATTCCGAAGCAATGTGCATACTCTCTCCCAGCACCTAAAAAAAAAAAAAAAAAAAAAAAAAAAAAAAAAAAAAAGGAAGAGAAGAAGGAAGAAGACCTTGAGTTAAAAAAAAAAAAAAAAAATCTGTAGCGTAGACGAACATACCTGCATCAGCTTGTGGACATGCCTAGCAGCCACTTCATTGAACGGGACCCCTGAAAGAACCTTTAAATCCACGGCACTCACGGCCTCATGTGCCCAATCCACTGCCAGTCTTTCATCGCTCCAGATCGTGGATGGACGAGGATCCCCTTTTTCTTTTTCTTTCTCCGTCAGCCTTGGTCTTTTGGAAACCGGAGTGCCCTCGATTTCCTCCACCGAAGTTGTGGGGGAAGCAACCCGGGTAACCAAAGCCCCAGATGTAATTGGGCTGACGGAAGAAACCACAGGTACGGGGCCACCCCTCTCAGTTACACGAACATTCTTTTTCCCCAAGTTCGATAGGGGCTCGTCCTTTTTGGACCTCATCTTTGCGTACATACCCTTGTTGAATTTAGTCGTCATCTCTGCAAGAAGAAAACACTTAGAAAAAAGAAAGAGAGAAAAGAGGTGAAAATGTGCAATGACGAACCCATCACTTACTTTTCTTTCCCTCGATCTCAAGAGTGCGCAGAACGAAGCTAGAAGGTTCTGGGCCGAGACAGTAGAAGGCAAGGGTCCGAGGGTCAACCAGATCGTCCCAGCTCTCGATCGTTTGCGCGTATTCAATCGCCTTCTCCACTCGCTTCTTATACCTACTCTTTAGCTTCGGTCGTCTCTTAGCTGCAGAAAGAGAAGAAATGAGGAGATCCACCGACAGAGACGAACGTAAAATATATATATATATATATATCAAGAAGGTTACTGACGCACCTAAAGTTGGGGTCCCCCACCGACGACGCAACCTCGGGACATCACCCCAAACCTCGCCCGAAGAAGTCTCAAAGTCGTCCCCAGACACAAAAAAGAATCTGGATTTCCAGTACCTGAACGACGAGGGTAATTTCTTGACGATCCTAGTTCTCCTTTCCCATGGGACCAGTTCATAGTACCCATGCTCCTTGGACGCTTTTAAACGGTATAAATAGACAAGCTCGTCAACTCTGAGCATATCCCCGTCAGTGGCAGCCAGCCAAATTCCCATACAGCTAATTAAAATCCTCCACGAATTGGGCATGAGTTGCCCAGGAGCAATGCCAAAGTATTCCAACAACTCCATCAAGAAGGGATGGACGGGAAACCTCAAACCACAAGTGAAAGCAGCCTCGTAAAAGCATACTTCACCTGGGAAGAAATGACATGCCCGGTCCTCCGCATTGGGTAGACGAACCCTAACCCTATCCGAAAACTGAAACCTATCTCTAAATCTCCCCAACGTGTCAGCATCCAGGCCGCACTCCTCTTCCTGAGCATAAAAAGCCCTAACCTCCCGAGGGCTAGAGACGGCTGTATCCTCCCCAGCAGGGCCGCCGTCGTTGGACGACAGCCCAGTTTCCAACTCACTCGATCTAACCTCGGACATACCTACTCGCTTTCCAACTTCGTTCTCAAACCAATCTAAGGAGTGACGAAGCAAAGGCAATAAATCTGCCAATGCGACACTTAAACAGTTACCCTCAAAAACAAAATCCCCAATATTGGAGGGAACACCCAAAAAACCTCCCAAACGAGCAAAGAGAAATGAAATTGATGGACAGGCTATCCTAACCTCAGAGCTATGTACCATGAGAAACAAGAAGAAAGCGCAATGGCAAACTAAACTAAACCCCCAGGAAATTAGAAACAAGCAAAAAGTGGAAAAGAAGAAAAGAAATCAGAGGCAAAATCGCAGGCAAAGCAGGAACAACGACATAAAGAAGAGAGAAAAGAAAAGAAGGGCGTACCGCTAAAAGCGACGGACAAGGAAGACACCACCACGCCGTACAATCGAAAAAGTACAGAAAGAAGTTGCAGAGAAGGTTCGCCGGAGAAAATGGCCAGAGCAATGATTGAAGTATTTTTGAAAAAGAGAAAAATTAACGGGTTTAAACTAAAGTTTTGGGAAACTGAAAATCCAGCGGGAAGCCCAATAGTCCCACCAAACGGAGCATTAAGTTCACCCACCCACTGGCGCGTGCCACGTGTGCCACGATTTGCGAAACGCCGCCACTTCGCATTTAATACGGAGCGAAATCCCAAACGACACTCGAAAACTGTAAACTTATCACATTCTATGATCGTCAATTAAACGACGAACACAGAATCGGGGGGTAACTGACGGGACTACAAGCTAGAGACGAGACCATCCCTCATGGACGATCCCATCGAGACGGACGGGTCCAACCTCAGCACAGGTAAGCCAATTACATGCCTTACTGACGGATAAATCCGGACCATTCAATGCAGGCAATTAAACCCAAAACGGTTACAAGGACAACTGTACAAGCCGTTGAGTGACATTGATGATATATTATTCAGCCCCAGACATTACCAAAAGGAGCATTGAAGACCTCCATAACCACTCCAACGGCTAGAGACCATAAGACCATATATAAGCCCCACACATTGACAAGAAGAAGGGACGCATACAGATACGAATAGTAAGAGATTTCTTTTCATTCCAATTACTCTATATTTCTCTACTTTGAAGAAAGATTTATACACTGACTTTGGCATCGGAGGTGTTGTGGCAGGCACCCAGCCGATGATCATCTTTGAAAGCTGAAGATTCTTCTCTGTCTGACGAACTTGACTAACGATCTCACGCATCATCAGGGGTTGTCTTCCAAAAGATGGATTTCTCACCTGGGCTCTTCGCTGGCGTTGGACCGATGTAGGTCTTCCTTCATCAATCTCTGGTGGGCGTGGATCTCTTCGAAGGCACAGGCTAAGCTAGGGTACGGTAAGGAGTGGAAAAGAAAATCAGAGTAAAGTTTTGGTATTTATTTGCTACAGTACTTTCAGCTGAGCTACGGTGCTTTCAGCCAAAATAATCACTCACGTTCTTTACTTATTTGCTACAGTGTTTTCAGTTTTCAGTTTCAACAAAAATAAGCTCAATCCAAACGGACCCTATATATACATGTTACATGTTACTTATTAGGAGAATACAAACTGTATATAATACCATTCATTTTCTTTTACAACCCAGTTAAAATCCTATTAATCTAGGTGAACTCATAGAAACGTGATACTTGGTGTAAGATATATATATATATATATAGATGAAACTGAAAATATATCCTTATAGAAGATTGGTGATTCTAATGGAACGGCAGAGCTAGGCATTTTTAGGGCTTAACTTCATCAAGTGTAAGCATTTGAATTTTGTAATTCCCCAATTAAACGAGGCAATATGCTAGATAACGTTTCAATTCTGTATAATGTACGCATATGCTTCTGGTGATATATGTCATGTCTAAATTGTCGATTAGTTGTATAAGCTGTTTGACCTTTTCCCACTTGGTAATTACTATATCAGAATATGTGTAATAGTTCCTTCTCCTATTATGCCTTAGGAGGATCTGGCTATGTAAGCACTGCGACAACGCTACACCTCGCAAAGTTGTGGTTACCCTCAATGGAATTTGAGTCTCTATTGTTTAAGAGATTTTTGTTTTTTTCTTTTTTGTATCTAAGCAATAATATATTTATTTGTGTGTTCATGACTTGATGTGTAAGTAATTAAATGTTAGTGATGTGCTACCTCGTCACTTGGTTTTAGAAGGACGCATTTAAATGTTTTTTTTTTTTTGGGGGGTGGGGGGGGGGGGGGGTTAAGAGAGAAAGAGTATACTCTTGGACTATGGGTGAAAGCAGTAGCGGCGCCACGTCTAAGTCAGGGTGTTCCCAGGAACACCCTGACTTGAAAAAAATCAAAAAAAAAAAAAATTTATACTTAATCTTAATTAGGAACACCCTGATCACAAAATTAGGAACACCCTCAGTAACAAAATTAGGAACACCCTCAAATTAAAAAAAAAAAAAAAAAAAAGTTATGTTCTACTTCCAAGCAAAAAAAAAAAAAAGCCCAAAAAAAATTTGAACTAAAATCTGAAAAATAAAAAATAAAAAATAAAAATAAAAAAAATAAAAAATAAAAAAATAAAAAAATAAAATAAAAAAAGTTAATAGAGCCAAGCCCACGGCGAGCCCAATAGATTTCGCAGGAAGCTCGTAGCCCACCGATTCTCCAAAAAAAAACAAAAAAAAAAAAACAAACAGAGAACAGAAATCAACCCACGCCACGGTCACGTCGCTGGCAGGGAAATCAGAAACCAAACCCCAAACCCCAATACAGCCAGTCCATCAGCAAAGCAAAACAAACCCCAACTAAGTTAGTGTTTATCTAAAAAAAAAAAAAAAAAAAATCTCCCAATACAGAGAAAACAAAAACAAACCCCAGCATACACTAATGCACTGCCCACGGATCGTCGCTGTCGTCGCAGATACACTGCCCACAAACCCCAGCATACACTGATACAAACCCCAGCAGAGAAAACCGCTCGTCGTCGCCGTCGTAGTCTCGCAGATCCGTGCTCGGTGCTCGCCGCTCGCCGCCTCGCCCTCATCGCAGTCTCGCAGTGGTCGCCGTCACAGATCGCAGTCATCGCCGTCGCAGATCGCAGATCGCAGTCTCGCTGCTGGCCCGCTCGGACCTCGTGCTGGGTATTTCTCTCTCTTTACTCTTTTTCTCTCTTTTTCTCTAAGTCTCTCAGTTTCTCTCTTTACCTATGAAATGCAAAACTGAAATGAAATTTCTCTCTCTTTATTCTTAACTTTAATACCGGTTACTCTCTCTCTCTCTCTCTCTCTCTCTCTCTCTCTACATAATTATATAATTTATATGCTTTTGCCTTTTCTTTTCTTTTTTGTTTTTTTGAATTTGTCCTTATCTATCCTATTGGTCAGTGCGTTGGTGTAATGGTGTTGAAGTGTTCAACACCATTACACCAACACTACACCAACACACTGACCAATAGGATTAGGACAAATTCAAAAAGACAAGAAAAAAAAAAAAGCAAAAGCAAGCAATTGGTCAAATTGGCTGGTCGAATTGCTTGCTTTTGCCTCTTTCTTCTTCTTCTTCTTCTTCTTCTTTTTTTTTTTTTTTTTTTTGAATTTGGCCTTATCTTCCCTGTTGGCTGTTGGTGTTGGTTCTTGTGTAACGTGTGTTGGTGTTGGTCAATGTGTTAGTAATATATTGATTGTCTTTTAGTGTGATGTAAATTGCCTATTGTGATTGTGAAATTTTCTGATTGACAGGTTATTGTTTGTGATTGTTGATTAGCAGTGTAATGTGCTACACATTACACTGTTTTAATTATTGTGATGCACATAGAATGTGTAACGTGCATAAGACAAATAAAAGACAAACAAATATAATAAATTAAAGTAGTATAATTAATGACAAACAAATTAAAGCAATATAGTTTATTGTTACGCTAAATAACAATAATTAAAACTATATAATTAAATTAACTAATACATTATAAAGGACAAATAAATTAAATTATATTAGGCTAAATAACAATTAATAATTTTATAATTAATGCAACAACAATATAACAAATTATAATTTATAAAAGAAAAACAAATTAATGAAAAGTTAGTGAACTTGCTGAAAAGTTAGTGAGCACAAGGAAGCACGAGACTTATCCATTAGTCTATTTGCTTGTGAAGCTAGGTTTGACCCTTCCAGTTGCTACTGCAACAGTAGAAAGAAGTTTTTCAGCAATGAAATATATAAAGAATGAACTACGTAATCGAATGGGAGATCAATTGATGAATGATTGCTTAGTTGTATATATTGAAAAAGATGTAGCTTGTAGCATTGACAATGAGACTATTATGCAACGATTTCAAAAGATGAAAACTCATAGAAGACAATTGTAAATTTTATGTATTTGCGTATTTTTTTATTATTATTGTTGTCAATATATAAATTTTTTTTTTATTAGATTGTGTAATTTATGCTTATTGAGGAACACCCTAAAAAAATTTTCTGGAACCGCCACTAGGTGAAAGCATTGAATGATGTTTAGAAATCAAACTATTATGAGAAATATTAGATTCATTAGTTTAATTAATTAATGATAATCCCAACTGACGCTCAAGGGAGTTCTAAATTATCAAGGACAATGTACTAGCTAAATTGATTTTAGAGAGACTAATGAAGCAAATGTGTTGCCCCTAAGGTAGGTATTTCGTTTATTTTTAGACAGGATATTTCATGGGATATTTTCACGAGACTATCCTCTCATAGTACATGGCATCTATATGTGCTATATGAGACAAGTCTTGTAAGGCCATCTTTTAAGATAACTTTTTTCTAGGTTTGGGTGTCGATTATCGTTTTGCTTTTGTTGGATGAAGGGATCGATGTAGATATAAATAATGAAAGTTTGTTTTATAATGGCACCAGCCGTCAGGTAGTTGGGGTACGTGTTGTTACTTTACTATCTAGTTAATTATTTTAAACTTCCTTTTTGGCTGGTCTAAAGACTTTAAACATAGACTATTATAGGATTCCACGATTTTATTTTTATTTTTCTCTTGTCTTTTATGGTTTATAAGTTTTATTTTGCTGCATAATTGTATAAAGTATAAACAATAAGAGAGGAAAAAAAAAAAAAAAAGCAAGTCGAGGGGGGGCCAGAGGAAGTGGAAAGAAAAAAAAATCGGAGTGATATAAGCTGATTATTCTACAAGATTATGGAAATCTTTTCTTTACCGATCGATGTGTAATAAGCAAAATTAAGAATGAACTAATTAACAAGTAACAAAGACCAATCATTGAAGGAAACGGACAAATATCCTCAGTGAACAGCAATAATACTGTTAGATATGAATTAGCGCATCATAATTCGGAACTCATCAAAGCTCAGGACACCGTCTCCATTGAGATCAAACATTCGAATCATGGCTTTGCAATCCTGAGTAGACTTGGACTCGCCGAGTCGACTCAGCATCCTCTTCAAGCTTGTGGGGGTGATACAACCTGACCCCTCCATTTCATACATACCAAAAGCCTCTCTCAGCTCCTCATTCTTGTCTTCCTCTCCCCCTGCGTCCATTAGCTTCTGGAATTCCTCAAAATCGAGCTGCCCATCTCCATTCAAATCAGATGTTTTCACGGCTGCTTCTGCCTCATCCATTGACAGCTCGCCCCCAACAGTTCTCACACAGCTTTGTAATTCAGAAGGAGATATTTTACCATCTCCATCCTCGTCAAAGTAATCAAACACCCTTCGAAGCTCGCTGCAGTGGTTTTTGCTTGCATTGGAAGCAGTTGGTGAAAGAGAACGCTTATCCGCCTTTCTCTTTGGAGACAATTTACTACGTAATCTTCCCAAAGTAGATTTTTTCGGTGAACTTGAACTAGGCTTTTCTTCCATTGAAATTGGAGAAGAGGAGGAAGAAGAAGCTGCATCGTGTGTGTTCTTCATGATGAAACCGGGATTAATTGAAGGCAGTTTGCTAAATCAAAGAACTTTGAACTGGGTATATACTTGAACTTAGAAATTAGTTTGAATGCATGTAACAACCAGCAAGGTTGGCTCTTTATATAGAGGGAGATATCAAGTTAGAAATAGAATGATGAGTTTGAAACACGCGGAAAAAGGAATCCCAAAAGCGGAAAGGAGAATAAAGGTCCGTATGACGATATAATGAAATAACTGATGATGTTGTGGAACGCGATGACAGACTCGTGGAAAAGCTTTTATATATGTTGTACATGCCCTTTCCTTTTAATGGGGATATGGTTGGATGTTATGCAGAACACGGTTTTGAGGTGTCACACCGAGTAACATATTTAAAGTATGATGTTTTGCCAGTTGTTTTTTTATAAGGGGGGATTACGACGACCATGACGTTGATAAGATATATCTAATATGAGTAGGATTCAGCGGCAGTAGCGAGTGAAGGGATGAGAGTGTGAGACTATATATTGACTTTTGACTTTTCTGGACACTTTGGGAAAAATTTTTTTTTTTTTTTTTTTTTCCCTCTGTACTGTTCTTTCCTTTGTACATTTGTAGTCGTAATTGTGGACGTGGAGGCACTCAGGTCGTACAATAAGTAACTCATAGTATCTGTTATAGTTGGTCACCACCATTGGAATTATTTACGACAATCGAATAGAGAAAAACAGGTATTAACGGTCAGCACTGTCTAAAGAAAGCGTGTTTTCTAGCAACAAACGAAATGAATTGGGATTAGTAATTTAGTATATCTTAAACTTTATTGTTTAACTGAGAATGGTTCTGGTTTAATGGTTTTGAAATTATTTTACAAAGTATCTCTAACTATGAATATGATTATCTTTACAATAGTATGGTTTTATTTATGCTATGTTCACAGTTCACAATAGTGACTCATACACTGAAAAACAGTACGTACATGCAGTTCCAGTTGGTACCAGCATATTTTAGTTTTTTAAAGACCGTCTTTTTCTTCTCTTTTTTTCAAGGGTTGTGTTAAAGGCCACAATAGTTTTTTTTTTTACTTTTTTTTGGTACAATTTTTTATCATCTTTTGTAACTTTTTGCAACTTTATACTATTTTTTACATATTTTTACAACTTTTTACAACTTTTTGAATGAACAGTACATCCTTAACCAGCACCACACCTGTGCTAGTTAACATTTGCCTTTTTTCAATATAATCACAGACCATCTTTTATATAACTTACATTTGCTTTTAAAGTGTCAGATCGTGAAGGAAATTGGGCAAGACCTGTCACAATTCAAGTGTGGCCTTGCTCATCTCTTATGTAAAGTGATACGAATATACGATATCCATCAAGTATTTTCCCCTTCAAGTTCATCGTGGTTTAGTTTGACAGAATTTCATCTTTTATTTTAAACATTTTAGAGCAGCACACAAGTGCTACTGCATCCCTTCTTACTATCAATGAGAATTACGACCCTGATGTTAGGGATGATCCTGAGTCATTCCTCAACAAGATAGATCTAGAGGTTTGTTTGCAGGGGCATAACTAGGAATTTATACATGGGGGGGCCGACCACTTGTGCATGGAGGTGTTGAGCTACATGGACCCACCACTTTTTCCTCACCTCTCACAACTCGCCGCATGGTGAGTTGTGGCAAAAATTGTGTAAGTTTTTGTGGTTCTTGCATTTTTCAATAACTTAAGCCCAACCCTATTTTCTTGTCTACCTCCCTCCTACTACACACCTTAAGTCAAATGACTGCTAGGTTTCTTTAACGGCTTCTAGGGTTGGATTGGAAGTCTTTGATACCAAGTTGGAGTTGAGTTGTAAAGTGTGGAAGATGAGAGAGAGAGAGAGAGAGAGAGAGAGAGAGAGAGAGAGAGAGAGAGAGAGAGAGAGAGAGAGAGAGAGAGAGAGAGAGAGAGAGAGAGAGAGAGAGGTTAGTTTTGATATATAACCTAAGCAGTTTAAGTCTTTTTTTTCTTCTTGGGTACTAATTCTGCATTTGGCTAATTATGACATTGTCAACATTTAACAAACATATTAATTTCATCATTTCTCAATACTCAATTAAGTCAGAGATATCTAAAAAAAAAAGTAGCACAAAAATATAATCCAATGCGCAAATTAATGGTAAGGAAGAATTCAACGGAGAAAAGGAGACTGAGATAAGAGGAAGTAATATTGTGAGACAACGCCTAATTACCTATAAGCTTGCCATTAATGAAAACACGCAACGCATCACGCATGCTATCAATTATCAGTGTTGGTCTAACTTCCTTTTCCTCCCACAAGTGTCCTAATTTCTGAATTGTTAACATCTTTTTTCTTAAAGAGTGCATCAATTGTTTTTCGTCTGCTCATAATTCTTTTAGCTTTAAGAATATGACTCAAAAATTAACCTGAAAGAATTTTAAAAAATAAAATTTTAATTATAAATTTTTACTTAGTTATATGAATGTTATTCATACTCAAGAAAAAAACAAAATTTCCACTATAATTTAAACAGTCAACCCATTTTGAATACAATTTTAATTAATAATAACCCTTCAAACAAAAACAAAAATAATTTAATTAATTTGTCTTTTATAATGTATTGGTTAATTTAATTATATAGCTTTAATTATTGTTGTTTAGCGTGACAATAAACTATATTACTTTAATTTGTTTGTCATTAATTATATTGCTTTAATTTGTTATATTATTTAGTTCCTTCTACACATTACTCTAAAATAGCCAAACATTATACATCCTATGTTCAGCATAATAATTTACTACCCGGCCCATGTGCCCATTAGCCCATCTACCCCCACCCCACTCAACAAACAAGCGCAAGTCGTCCATCAATCACAAGCTGACAATCAGAAAATTTCACAATCACAGTACACATTACACATTTACACTAAAAGACAATCAATATCACCTACACCAACACACATTGACCAACAGCAAGTCAGCAATGGATAAGACAAAGGCAAAAAGAAAAATAAATTTAAAGAGTAAAGCTGTAAAGATTGGTTCTCAAAAAAAAAAAAAAGAGTAAAGAAACTAAAGATTCGGCAGCCAATCAGAGTCTTACGGTTCAAAAGGGAGAGACATACTGAGTTAGACAACTAAGACTAGAATAAAAAGAGAGAGACATCAAATATTCATTTTCATTTCATATTTTTCATCTCAGTGAGATAGAGAGAGAGAGAGAGTGTGTGTGAGAGAGACAGAAAGAGAGTCAGAGAGAAAAAAAGAGAGAAATACCTTGACGCCGAGCACCGGAGCAGCCGAGACGACGAGACGAGACCGATCTGCGACGAGATCACGAGGGGCAAGCGATGAGCGACGGCTAGACGAGGACGACGAGCGACGGAGCGAGCTGCGCCTGCGAGCAACAGCCGACGTGACCGTCTCATCGTGGGTAACTGGGTTTGGTTTGCTCTGTATTGGTTTTTTTTTTTTTTTTTTTTTTTTTTGATAAACACCTCTGTATTGCAGTATTTAGTAATGGGGTTTGGTTTAATTTTGCTCTGTATAGGCTGTATTGGGGATTGGTTTTCTCTGCAATGACGTGACCGTGGTTTGATTTCTGATTTACTCTGTACTTTTTTTTTTTTTTTTTTTTTCAGATTTTAGTTCAAAATTTTTTTTTGGGTTTTTTTTTTTTTTTTTTTGGGCTTGAAAGTAGAACAGATAATTTTTTTTTTTTTTAATTTGAGGGTGTTCCTAATTTTTTATTGAGGGCTAGGAGAATAGGTGAGAAATGGGTAGGGGGGCTGGTTGTCTCATGTTGGGGGGGCCTAATTATTTTTTCTTCATAGTCTAATGGGAAATTTTTTTTTTTTTTGTAGGGGCCACGGCCCCCCCAAGCCACTATGTGGCTCCGCCCCTGTTTGTTTGCCTTTTTTTAGTATGTCATCTAGTAGCCTACATCATCTCTACTCATATTAACAAAGATCTTCTATGGTTTTTGGATTTCTATTTTCTAGGAAGGTCTACTCCTTGGAAGCATACGATTGAAGGTAAGAATGCTTTTTTTTTTTTTTTTTAAATATTTTATATAGGCTTAATTTACCTTAGGCCAACAGCAAATGAGTTTGTATTTGAAATAATTATAGTATCACACACTTTCATACACTTTGTCATAATTGTCTTATATGATTGACTATGATTAGTTGTATGTCACTATTACAGGGACTCACAATTTTTCTCTATTAATCCTTTTTTTTTTTCTCTATTACTCACAACTTGAATTATTCTTGTATTTAATAAAGACGAGGGAAAAGAAGAAAAGTAAAGCAAAAAATACTAATGTGTCATTGGTTGGAGAAGTAGTTCCTATCCTCTTTTCTTTTGGCTAGTGATAAAGATCTTTAGAAAGAGAATTGCAGCTAGGTTCTGTATATACATGTTACTTGTCAAACCAAAAAGAAAAAAAAAATGTATATACGTCTCATGTTCTTTTACAACCCAGCTAAAATCCTATTGATCTTATTACTGTAATACTTGGTGTTAAATACAGATGAAATTGAAAATATATCCTTTAGAACACATATAGAAGATAGGTGATTCTAATGGAATGTCAAAGCTAGGCATTTCTGGGGCTTAACTTCATCTAGCGTAAGCATTTGAATTTTGTGATTCCCCAGTATACAAGAGGAATATCCTTAACCATGTAAATCACGGGTACGTTCTTTGGGTGATATACGTCAACCATGTGTATAAACTGTTTGACCTTTTCCTACATGCTAATTACTAAATCTAACAGTATCCGCACCAGATCTTGTATAATATAAAAAAAGATGAATTTTTCATATTTAAATCACAAAACTTTTCACATCAATCCTTTTAAAACAATGTATATTTACACATTAGCTATAGTAATCGTGTATACGTTTACTGTAGTTGTGTATACTATTATTTTATTACTTTCACAATTTTGCACCTTTTTTTTTCTCTCTCTTCTTTGTGTGCAAAATGAACTTAGTCTCAGACTTCTCCTCTCCTCATTTTCTTTTTCCTCAAATACACACAAACATACCCACACAAACACATCTACACAGACAAATCAATACAAGGATATGCAAACACACCGGACAAACCAATAGAGAGAAAGGGATCGGTGTTAGTGTTGGTTGCTTGTGGATCAGTGGATCGGTGCTGGTGGCGAAGATCAAAGTTTGTAGGTTGACAGAAATGGTTCTGGATGCTTTTGGATCGGTGCTTCTAGGTCGAGCGTAATGGGTTTCGATGCTTCTGGATTGATGCTGGCAGCGGAGATCGGTGCTTGTGGTGGAGAGGTGATCTAATTGTGAGAGAAAAAGAAGAAAAAGAAGATGCTTGTGGAGGGGGGGGGGGGGGATTTGACCGTGACTGTGAAAGGAAGAAGAAGAAGAAAAAGCAAAAGAGGGACAAGAGATTGATCTGAGAGATGAGAAGAGGACAAATGAAAAAGATAAAGAGATAGGGACAAAAGAAAAGATAAAGAGATAGAGACAAAAGAAAAATATAAAATAATAATATAAAACTAAAAAAATACTATTATTTAAATAAAATAAATTGTAAAATAAATAAACTGATGTGGGTGCTTTTGAAAAGTGATAGTGTAAGATAGAAAAAATAGGTTCTTAATGTAAAATAAACGAAAAATTTAGCCAGAATGATGCAATTGCTCTAAATGTATAAAAGTTCCTTATGCTATTATGCCTCAACGGATCCTGCTGTGTGAGCAATGTGACAACGCTACTTCTCACAAAGTTGTGGTTACCCTCAATGGAATATGAAACCCTAAATTTTAGAGAGTTCTGTTTCTCTTTTTTTTATGTATGTAAGGAATAATATACTTATTTGTGTGTCCATGACTTAATGTGTTAGTAAATGACTAAATGCGAATGCTTGTCACTTGGTTTTAGAAGGATAAAGCTTTGTGAAGATGGCATCTAAATGATTTTTGTGTTGTTGTTGTTGTGAAGGCATCTGAATGATGTTAAGTACTCATACTATTATGAGAAAATTAGATTCATTAGTTTAATCAACTGGCGTTAAAGGGAGTTCTAACCTATCACGGACGGTATAATAGACTGATTTTAGAATGATTAATGAAGCAAAATGTGTTATTTCTTTAGTTAAGAACTCAGACTTGATGTTAAGAACTCAAGGAAGATAGTATCTAAGTGATGTTAAGAACCCAAGCTATATATTATGAGAAATTTATATTCATTAATTAGTTTGATCAATTAATGATAGTGTTCAAGGGAGTTCTTAATTATCTAGGACAATATCAATAGATTGATTTTAGAATAACTAATGAAGAAATTGTGTTGCCACTAAAGTAGGTATTCTAAACCACCACCCCCCCCCCTCCCCCTCCCCCTCCCACCATTGGTGTGGATGGTGTATGAGCTCATTAGTATGAGTTCGTGATGCAAATTTGGAGGTCTAAATTTCAATCCACCACATCAACAATTCAAAAGGTTTCCAAGTTGTTTTAACAACGGGCTGTAGAATAATTTGTCAGAGATTAGGGAACCACTTCAATATATATAGAATCAAGGGATATCAATATAAATAATGAAAGTTTCCTTGTAATGGCATCAGGTTGTTGGAATGTTGTTACTTTGGTTGAGTTTGGATTGCGCCTGGCGTCTTTGTGTCTGGCGTTTAAACATTGGGTCCTGTGCATTGTTCACAGGACTTGCAAATACTTTTTTCAGCAAAAACAACTTTAAAACTGGGTCTCATGGCATTATTCACACATTTAAAAATTATTTTACTACAGTGTTTTCTGTTTTCTGTTTTCAACAATAAGCGGTATCCAAATAGACCCTTTATTATCTCTAGTTAGTTCAAACTTTCTTTTTGGTGGGTTTAGGCCTAAACGTAGAATATTGTAGGATTCAACAATGGATTTTTTTTATTCAGAAGTTTTATTTTGCTAAAAAAATGGTCTTTTATAATGCCGTGGAAGCCTGAAAAAAGCATACACGATACTCTCTTGATAGAATAAAAACTAAACTATTAGCTTTTGGTAGTAAACCTCAAATCTAAGAGGGTTTCCCTAAATTTACAAAGAGATAATCTAGAATCCATCAGAAAAAAAAAATAAAAAAATAAAAAAATAAAAATTGATAAAAAGTCTGTATTTTTATTAATCTAAAAATTGAATTGCCTTTAAAGGTTACAATGCATTTAAATAATAAAAAGAAAATCTAGGGTAGTTAAAAATCCTAAGGTGGCTATGAAAGCATATAAAACTCTTATTTGACTAGAAAACATTAAAAACATCTAAAATAAATAAATAAATCACCAAGACCTAAAATAACAAAAATTATATAAAAATACTAAAATTAAATATTAAAATGTGTCATACATATTCTAATTGATTGGTAGTAAAGGATATCAGTATAGGCAAAGTGCTGATTAGTGGAATCTTTTCTTTACAAATGTGTAATTGATAAAAGAGTCGAAAAGAATGAAGTGAAGAACAATACATCATTGAAGGAAACGGACAAATAATCTCGGTAAGCAGCAACGGATTATGAATTAGCGCATCATAGTTCGGAACTCATCAAAGCTCAGGACACCGTCTCCGTTGAGATCAAACCTTCCAATCATGGCTTGGCAATCCTCAGTAGACTTGGACTCACCAAGTCGACTCAGCATTCTTTTCAAGCTTGTGGGGGTGATGCAGCCTGACCCGTCCATCTCATACATCCCAAAAGCCTCTTTGAGCTCCACATTCTTGTCTTCCTCTCCCCCTGCGTCCATTAGCTTCTTGAATTCCTCGAAATCGATCTGCCCATCTCCATTCAAATCACATGTTTTCACCGCTGCTTCTGCCTCATCCATCGACATCTCGCTCCCAACAGTGACCACACAGCTTCGTAATTCAGAAGGAGATATTTTACCATCTCCATCCTCGTCAAAGTAATCAAACACCCTTTGAAGCTCGCTGCAGTTGTTTTTGCTTGCATTGGAACCAGTTTGTGAAAGTGAATTCTTATCCGCCTTTCTGCTTGGAGATAA
Source organism: Quercus gilva (assembly GCA_023621385.1). Taxonomy (NCBI): domain Eukaryota; kingdom Viridiplantae; phylum Streptophyta; class Magnoliopsida; order Fagales; family Fagaceae; genus Quercus; species Quercus gilva. Next base: position 17,786,118 of record CM042474.1, read on the forward strand.
TTTAAGACGTAATCTTCCCAAAGCTAATTTTTTCGGTGAACTTGAACGGGGCTTTTCTTCCAATATTGTAATTGGAGTAGAGGAAGCAGAAGCTGCATCGTGTGTGATCTTCATGATAAAACCTGGATTAATTGAAGGCAGTGGGGTATATAGTTGAACTTGAAATTAGTTTGAAAGAAATGTAACAACTAACAAGTTTGGCTCTTTATATAGAGAGATATATAACACATGCGGAAAAGGAGAATAAAGGTACCTGGTGATGGTACGGTCGGAACACGGTTTTGACGTGTCACATCACACGGGGTACGTATTTATGGTATGATGTTCTTTTATTTTTCTGGACCGCCAGTTGTTTTCTAGAAGATGAGATTACGACGACCATGACAATTGTTGATAAGATAAGATGTATAATACTATAATATGAGTTGGATTCCGTGGCAGTAGCGAGTGAAGGGATGAGGATATATTTAGATTTTTTGTCTATCGAGACACTTCAGGGACTTTCTAGTTTATTTTTTAATCTCTGAATTGTTCTTTTCTTTGACTATAGGGAAACCTTAACTGCAATTGATCGTACATTTGTAATTGCAATTTTAAACGGGGAGGCACTCAGCAGTGTCGTACAATAACTAACTCATAGTACCGGTTATCGCTCACCACCATTGGAATTATTTACTACAATCAAATAGAGAAAAACAGGAATTTGCATCTCTCTATCCTACCTTTCTAAGATATTTATTATTTTTTTAACAATTAACGGTCAAAACTGTCTAAAGAAAGCGTGTTTTCTAGCAACAAACGAAATAGATAGGGATTAATATATCCTAAACTTTCTTGTTTAACTGAGAATGGCTCTGCTCATCAAAACAAAAAAAAAAAAAACTGAGAATGGCTCTGGTGGTTTAATGGTTTGAAATTATGTCTCATGGCTAAAAAAATTCTCATTTTTTTCTTTACTCTCATACACACTAATTATTTATTTCTATCTTTCTTCTTTCTCTTTTCCACATAACTCTCCTGGGCTATCTCTCTCTGTGCAGCACCTCTTTCTTTGGCACTTTGCAACATCAAACAAAATTTACAAATTTCCCTTGATCTGTGTGCTTTACAGAAAATGTTGCTGACAAAACCCAAACCTGCTTGTTATCTCTCTTTTTGCGTTACCTCCCAAGCGAAAACCCTTTTTTTTCTCTCTCTTGATTTCATGCTCTATTTTCCCTCTTCCCTTAGAGAGAACCCTTGAGCTGAAGCTATCAAATTCTTTATAGCATTTTCTATTTATAAAACTCTTTTTCAATTATCTCTAGAACAAGAAATACATTACTTTTTAACAAATAATAAACTTTCATTTCACACTAAGGAATAATCTTTCATTTCACACCAAAAAAACCCAAATTAATTTTTTCTTCTTCAACAATGAAACTCCATTGATTTTCCAAATCACAATTGGAATTTGAGGCAATTTTTCAACATTAACAAATGCCTTAAGAGCATCTGTTAACAAGATCATTGGAATAATTCTATTACCATACAGTTTCACACACTCTGCCACAATTGTTTTATGTGGCTAACTGTGATTAGATGTTTATCACTATTATATGAATTCACAATTTTTTTTCTATAACTCACAATCTACCGCGTAGAATAGTTATGACAAAGTATGTGAAAACGCTACTTGAACTATGCTTATACTTGATAAAACCAAGAGAAAAGAAGAAAAGTAAAGTAAAATATACTAATGTGTCATTGGTTGGAGAAGCAATTCCAATCCTCTTTTCTTTTGGCCAATGATAAAGATATTTAGATAATTGCGGCTAGCTAGGCACTATATATATATATATATATATATGTATATATAAGCAAGGGATGTCGATATAAATAATGAAAGTTTCTTTATAATGGCATCAGCCATCAGGTTGTTGGGATGTGGTTACTATATTATCTCTAGTTAGTTCAAACCTCCCTTTTTGGCGGACCCAAACATAGAATATTGTAAGATTCAACGATTTTTTTTTTTTTTTTTTTTCAGAAGTTTTATTTTGCTGAAAAAAGTTTTCCGAGTAATTGTTGGTAAAGGATTTCAGTATAGGCAAACGTCAAAAAATATAAGTTGATTGGTGGAATCTGAATTTCTTTACAAATATGTAACTGACAAAAGATGAAAAGAATGAAGTGAAGAACAATGCATAATTGAAGGAAACGGACAAATAATCTCGATTAGCAGCAATGGAATATGAATTAGCGCATCATAGTTTGGAACTCATCAAAGCTCAGGACGCCATCTCCATTGAGATCAAACATTCGAATCATGGCTTCGCAATCCTCAGTAGACTTGGACTCACCGAGTCGACTCAGCATCCTCTTCAAGCTTGTGGGGGTTATACAACCTGACCCCTCCATCTCATACTTTCCAAAAGCCTCTCTCAGCTCCTCATTCTTCTCCTCCTCTCCTCCTGCTTCCATTAGCTTCTGGAATTCCTCGAAATCCAGCTGCCCATCTCCATTCAAATCACATGTTTTCACGGCTGCTTCTGCCTCATCCATTGACAGCTCGCCGCCAACAGTCCTCACACAGCTTTGTAATTCAGAAGGAGATATTTTACCATCTCCATCCTCGTCAAAGTAATCGAACACCCTTTGAAGCTCGCTGCAGTAGTTTTTGCTTGCATTGGAAGCAGTTGGTGAAAGAGAACGCTTGTCCTCCTTTCTCCTTGGAGACAATTTACTACGTAATCTTCCTAAAGCTGATTTTTTTGGTGAAGTTGAACTAGGCTTTTCTTCCGATACTGTAATTGGAGAAGAGGAAGAAGAAGAAGCTGCATCGTACGTGGTCTTCATGATGAAACCTGGATTAATTGAAGGCAGTTTGCTAAATCAAAGAACTTTGAACTGGGTATATACTTGAACTTAGAAATTAGTTTGAATGAATGTAACAACCAACAAGGTTGGCTTTTTATATAGAGAGAGATATCAAGTTATGTAGAAATAGAATGATGAGTTCGAAACTCCGAAACACAAGTGGAAAAGGAATCCCAAAAGGGAAAGCAGAATAACCGTATGATGATATAATGATATAAGTGATGACGTTGTGGAACGTGACTACAGACTTGTGGTGGAAAGATTTTATGGCCTTAATGGGATACCCAGAGGGATATGGAATTGGAAGTTTTTGCAGAACACAGTTTTGAGACCAATATTTTTTCAGTTGTGTTTTTTCCGTATAATGGTTTTGACTTTTGACTTTTGCAGACCGTCAATTGTTTTTTTTATTTATGAGAGGCGTAACGATGACCATGACGATTGTTGATAAGAAATTGCATACGACTTTGTGACTGTTTAGCCTGCTTAATTTTATCCATTTATTTTATTATTTATCTTATTTTTATTATTATTTATAATCTCATTTCATTTTTTTAGTATTATTTATGAGTTCTATTATACTATTTTAACTAATCTTTTACTTTTATTTACAAAATATTCAGCAAAAAAATTTTAATTTTAGCAAAATAAGCGAATTCCAAACAGACCTTTAGTCGCAATTTTTTTTTTTTTTTTTTTCATTTGCAAGGCTGGCTCTATGATTAAATGACAGTAGTGCCCTAAGTTCCTAACTTGCAAAAAAAAAAAAAAAAAAAAAAAAAAAAAAAACACTAACTTGCAAAAAAAAAATTATCGACTAAATTAATCTATTATAACTACCTTAATAAAAATGTTAAACACTCTGATTTGAAAATTACAATAATTTGAATTCAACAAAAAATAAGACTAATGTTAGGACAAAATTTAGTTACAAAATTAGTTATAACCTAAAATTACAACCTTATTCAATATCTTTTTATAGGAGATGAATTTTGACAAATTCACCATTAGATTACATCTTCTTCTTATATCTACCATGTTTGCAAAATTTCTAGAAAATTAAAGATCAATAGCTATGTCACCAATATATTTTTTAAATTGTAAGTTTTGTAGTATAAAATTATGCATAAAATATAAGTTTATAGATCATATAATAAATAATATCTAATTGACACAAAATTTGATATGTGCATTAAGAACATAAAGAACATGCAATTTAACGATTAGATTTTCAAAATATGTAGTAATATTTATTTTATTGAGTAAGGTTGTAACCTTAGGCTACAACCAATTTTGTAGTAAACTTTGTCCCTAATGTTATATTCATAACATTTTAAGAATAATTTTACAAAAAATTCTATGTGGTAAACTATTAATGATTCTAATTTAGACCCAATATTGACATTAATTTTTTATACACCAATAATAGCTTTTTGCATAAGATTTATTATAAAAATATTGTAAATATAGCATTACTCCAAAAATAATTCTAGCCCCCTAAACATAATCCTTAACCTTTTTTTTAAAGCTTAACAACATCAGTAAAAATTAGCTCAAATATCAACAAAATAACCAAAAAAAAAAAAAAAAATACTAGACCAAATAACAACAATAATAAGTGAGCAAATTATTCAACAAAAAACCTATTCTAAAATAAAAAGATAAAAATCTCTAATAATTTAAATTTGTAACTCGTTCACTCATTCAATAAAAATAATCTATAATTTTATTTTTCCTTAAAAAACAGTACCCATAAAAATATTGTGGTTGTGAGTTTTTTTTTTTTTTTGATAAACTTGTGAGTTCTTCTTGGTGTGACGGCAATTACGCTCTCATTGGTTTTGCACGCAATTGCAACAATTTTGCTTTCCTTAGCGATTTGGTTTTCAGTTATAGCAAATAACTCCATTTTTTTCTTCTCTATTATCATTTTAGACTCTCACTCACTTTATCACTCTCATTTCAACATTTTCAATTCCTACTTTATTGTTATCAGTCTATTTTCTCCTTTTCTCTTTATTAATAGAAAGAAATTGTAATACTTTGTATATTTGCGCGTTCTTTTTTTTGTGACGTTAATATATTCAAATAATCTCTTTATTAAATTTTTTATAATTTAAATTTCTTAATGATCATCCTAAAAATATTCTTAAAACCATCATTGTCCGTTTGAGAATAATATATTTTTAGTAGTTTACTTGCAAAGATTCTATCAACAAATATAGTTTTTTATAATTTTTACATCAAATATTTTACAACAAATTAAAAACTAATTTATTTTTAAAAAGTAATAAAAATTAGATTATTTAAAATTATAAATAAAATAAAAAAAACAAACAAACAAACGCAAGACAAAAGGTGAAAAAACAAAACAAAACTTTTTCAATAATTTCCAAACACAAACTATATTAGAGACTTTTTGGGACACTTTGGGAATTTTTAAATTTTTCCCCTAATACCGTTCTTTCCTTTGACCGTAGGGAGACCTTAACTGCAATTGATTGCATATTTGTAATCGTAATTCGTAAATGTAGAAGTGGAGGCACTCTGCAGTGACGTAGAGTAGCGGTCAATTATTTACGACAATCAAATAAAGAAAAACAGATATTTTACTTTGCTTCTCTCTGCCTATCCTTTTTTTTTTTGGGTGGATTCTCTCTGCCTTTCCTTTATAAGATATTTAATATTTAACAATTGACGGTCAAAACTGTCTAAAGAAAGCGTGTTTTCTAGCAACAGAAGAAAAGAAAAAGATTATTATTATTATTATTTTTTTTTTGATGTGAAGATTATTATATTTTAAACTTGTACGAAACATGGAAGCTTGGATACATCATACAGGTAGCTAGGCCTAGCTAGGAGACTCGGGTCAGGCCTGACTTATACTTTTTCTTCCCCACTTTTAAGTAAACTTAAAAAAATTTTCGATGATATAAGAGCACTTGCAACGGTGAAATTAAAATAGCCAAAACACCAAAGTCACCAATCTCTCAAAACTCTCTCAAGCAAACTTTCTCAATGTCGCACTCTCAAGCTCCCTCATTCACCGCTATAGGCTCGACTCATCCTCAACATCACCGCCACTGAAGCTCAACGTCACTGACCCATTAGCCGTCCCAAGCCACCGATCAACCTCAGACCTACGCCGCCATCTACCTCAAACTCACGCCGCCGATCACCTCAGACCCACTTCTCTTTCATTTTTTCTCTCTCTCTCTCTCTCTCTCTCTCTCTCTCTCCTTTTTTAGCTTCAATCGGGTCCCACATTACCCGACTCACCTCAAATCAGAGCATTCTGTTTCCCTTTGCACTCATTATCACTATTTATGATCACTGATCGATGATCGGCGTAGGTCTCGTCGGCCGATACCAAATCAGATAGAGTATCAGGCATGGGTTTCGGTTTGGTTGTGTTGATTTTTCTGTGTTTTTGTTTTGTTCTTCTTTACTGGTTTGGCTATGTTGATTTTTCTGGGTTTTTGTTTTGTTCTCCTTCACAGGTTTTGATGGCACGGTGGGGTTATGCTTGTGCAGTGATTTTTATGGGTTTGATGGTGGTTGTGATGGTGTGTTGGTGGTTGAATGAAATATTATTTTATTGTAGTGTTTATATTATTTTATTGTAGTGTCTATATTATTTTATTGTGTTAAAAGGTAAAATAGCTCCACTGCTATAGGGTGTGAGAAGGTAAAATAGATAAAGTGAATTTTTGTGCATCTAAAAATCTAAAAATTTAGATCCATTGCTGTGAATGCTCTAACATAGTTTATCTAAATTTTTATTCTGCTTGAACAATAAATAATAATATTTAATTTTTACTTATTTACTTTTTTAAATACAATTTTCAATAGATTCTCGATCATTTTTTCCATATCATTTAAATATTATTTTTTTATTCATTATTTATTTATTTTTAATCATCATTTATTCTTCTTATGTTCATTTTCAACAACTATATTTTTCAATAAGAAGTGTAATATCCACTACATTTTTTGCAATACTCTCACAAGAATCACAACAAAATCTTATGTGGAAAGTTGTTACTCGTTCTAATTTGAACCCACCACTGAAATTATTTTTTTGCTCACCAATATTAGCTAATAACAATCTGTTACTTAAAATTTATAGTAAAAATATTGTGGTAGCATTTCTTAATTGTCATTTCTTATTCTTTATATTATTTTTCCTTTCAATTTCATCTATACGTTTCTTTTCTTTTTCTCTTTTTTTTTTTTTTTTTCTCTTGTTTTTTCTCCACCACACACGTATTCCTACCCTAGCTCCCTTCTTTTTCTTTTTCTACTTGATTCCAGATCACTTTCTTTAGCTCTCTCTCTCTCTCTCTCTCTCTCTCTCTCTCTCTCTCTCTCTACTTTTTCTTTTTCTACTTGATTCTAGAACATTCTCTAGCTCTCTATGTGATAAGAAACAGAGAAAGAACAAGCGAGAGATATCTTGCTTGCTCCACCGTTGATCAAAAGACACAGGCAAGCACAGAATCTTGCTTGCTTCACCGTTGCTAGCTCTCTGTCTTTTTTTTTTCTTTTTTCTTTTTTCTTTTTTTTCTTTTTTTTCTTTTATTGTTATGATTTGATTAATTTTAAGATTATGTTTTTGAGTTTGTATTTTGATTATACTTGAGTTTAGAGATGTTTAAGAGAAAAGATTGTTGTAGCTCTCTATGTGATAAGAAATAGAGAAAGAACAAGCGAGAGATATCTTGCTTGCTCCACCGTTGATCGAAAGACATAGGTTAGCACAGAATCTTGCTTGCTTCACCGTTGCTAGTTCTCTGTCTTTTTTTTTTTTTTTTTCTTTTTTTTTGCTTTTATTGTTATGATTTGATTAATTTTAAGATTGTGTTTTTGAGTTTGTATTTTGATTATACTTGAGTTTAGAGATGTTTAAGAGAAAAGATTGTTGTGTTTGTAGCCGTTGTGAGAGGAGAGAGAAAGAATTAATTTTTATTGAGTTGTCTGATTTTTTTAAGTAGAAAAATTCATTTGGAGTTGCTAAAATGATTTTTATATCTAGAGAAGCATTGTAGCAACCTCAAAAAAAAAATTTGGAAAAGTTTTGCATTTAGAGAATGTGTTGGAACTGATTTTTGGGGTTTGTCCTCCAAAAAATAGATTTAGCTAATATATTGGAGATGCTCTAAATTTATAAATTTAATTGTTTAGGTTGTGCAAATTGTTGTTACCAATCATAAGAAAAATATAATTCATATTCATTTGTTATTGTTTTGAAGTACCACCAATTGCATTATTTTTTTCATTATTTTGTAAGTTTTTTGTAGTAAAATTTGGACCAATTTTAGCATTTTTCACAAAAAAGAATTATAAATTAATAGAAATTCAATCCAATCACCATTAAGTAAATGAAAAATGCTAAAGTTACTACAAAATACTTAGAAACTGATGTGGCAATGATAGACCAAAACATAATAAATTAATGTTTAAATCAATTTTTTTTTATTGACAACGCGTCAGTTTTGTAAGGCTTATCCCTAGCATCACTCAAATTGTATTGAGCTAGCCCTATGCCCAACGAACCCAAACTACACGGGCATGCTCTAGTTCCAGGACCAGAGCATGGGATTGATAAAGAATCGTTGTAGAAGACCAAAAGCTCTAGCGCTAGCTAAGAATGTTTAACAATATTCAAATCAAGCAAACACCCAATGTTACTGCAAGCAAGACCTCAACTTGGTAGTAAAGGTAATCAAGTAAAGCAAGCGAATTGGCAATAATTTTTCCAATCGTAGCAGGAAAACTGAGTTCCTCATGCATTGCCTCTGTACCTAAAGATAAGGTTTGGGTGGATCGGGCCGTGTCAGAGAATAATCACAACAACGCTATTCCTTGCAAAGTTGTGGTTAACCTCAATAGAATAGACACTTTAAATTTCAGAGATTTCTGTTTCTTTCCTTTTATGTATGTAAGCAATAATATACTTATTTATGTGTCCATAACATGTCTTAGTAAATGTCAGTGTTGTGTTTCCTTGTCACTTGGTTTCAAAAGGATATTGCTTTGTGAAGATGGCAATTTTTTTTTTTTTTTTTTTTTTTTTTTTTGTGAAGGTATCTAAATATGTTTAGAACTCATACTAATATGAAAAATTTAGATTCATTAAGCATTCACATCTGCCTAAATGAATTTTTAGCTAAATTTAGTCTAAAATTTTCACTTTTATTAATTTAGCTAATCTATTGTTTACAAACAGTTACATCAATTTCAATACTCTATCACAATTTCATTTAAAACTTATTTCATATCTTCTTAAATATTTTTTTTCACCTCATCCTTCTCCAATTTCACTTTTTTTTTTTTCTCAAATCACCACCTACAAACATCCATCAGTGTTGCCGACCCACCATCAAACTAGATAAAAATAAAACACAACCATATCAAAACTAAATTAACCCAACCAGATTCAACATCAAATTAATCACCAGTGTGACATCGTTGTTTTAAGCGTCGGTCTAGTCTCACACCGCTGCAAATCTATTAAATCGCAACATCATTGTTCTCAGTGTCGGCCCAACCTCGCACCACTACTAGAGGATTCATTGTTCCCCATTGAAGATCACAAGATCTTTTAGACCAATTTGGTGGCAGAGAGAGAGAGAAGCTATGGTCTGTTGATGAGCAGCGAGAACATGAGAAAGAGTGTGTGCGCTAACTAAAAAATGATGCATTGAGTGAACAATGCTCATCAATAAGTGTATTGAATCCACTATCCATTGTTAATCTCAATGGATGTCAATTTAAACACAACTCTTTTTGGATCACACACTTTCCCACACATTTTACCACAATTTTTACTTTTGCCAATTTAAAATTGGATTACATCACTTACATACGAGACCATCATTAAGGCTTAGTGAAAAACAATCTAATTATCACTTGAACACAAGGACAAGTTGTTGTAATATGTGTGGTTAAGTATATAAAATTTTATATAAATACTTTCAGAACCTGATTAGCCATCAGGTAGTTGGAGTGTTATTAATTTACTAACTAGTTATTTCAAACTTCCTTTTTGGCGGGCCTAAACATATATAGAATATTGTAGGATTGAACGAGTGAATATTGTATAATACATCAGTATGAACAAAGGTCGAAAAATATAAGCTGATTATTCTACAAGATTATGGAAATATTTTCCTTACAAATGTGTAACAAGCAAACGAATGAAGTGATAACAACACAAAAACCAATCACCAAAGGAATCGTACAAATATTTACAGCGAACAGTAATGGATATGAATTAATCAACGCATCATAGATTGGAACTCATCAAAGCTTAGGACGCCGTCTCCATTGAGATCAAACATTCGAATCATAGCTTTACAATCCTCAATGGACTTGGACTCACCAAGTCGACTGAGCATCCTCTTCAAGCTTGTGGGAGTGATGCAACCCGACCCTTCCATCTCATACATACCAAAAGCCTCTTTGAGCTCCTCATTCTTGTCTTCCTCTCCCCCTGCGTCCATTAGCTTCTGGAATTCCTCAAAGTCGAGCAGCCCATCTCCGTTCAAATCAGATGCTCTCACAGCTGCTTCTGCCTCATCCATTGACAGCTCGCCCCCCACAGTTCTCACGCAGCTCTGTAATTCAGAAGGAGATATTTTACTATCCCCATCCTCATCAAAGTAATCGAACACCTTTTGGAGCTCATTGGTGTAGTTTTTGCTTGATGAAAGAGGGAGCTTATTTGCCTTTCCTCTTGAAGACAATTTACAACTTAAACTTCTTAAAACTGATTTTTTTGGTGAAGTTGAAGTACGCCTTTCTTCCAATATTATAGTTGGAGAAGAGAAAGAAGGAGAAGACGACGAAGAAGCTGCATCGTGTGTGTGTGTGGTCTTCATGATGAAACCTGAGATTATTTGAAGGAAGTTTGCTAAATCAAAGAACTCTGAATTTTGTGTATGAACCTGAACTTGAAATTAGTTTGAATGAATGGAACAAGGTTGGCTCTTCCTCTTTGCAATATATATAAGAGAGAAATTTGCTATAAATGATTATTTGAAAGCGAAACAGACGTGGAAAATTGAATCCTAAAAAGGAAAGGAGAAATAAAGCATGAAATAACTGATGATGTTTTGGAGCACACGACAAGAAATTCGTGCAAACTTTTATAAGTTATGGTCTTTCTTTTTTTTTGAAAGAATAAGTTATGGTCTTTCAGTAGGTATATATATAGAGTCCATGATATTGATATTAGCCGACTTTCAATTGTTGATAAGACAAATGAGTTGGATATAGCTTTACGGCAGCGCGTGAAGGCAGTTTCCTGCTGCCTGCGGAGGAAATTGACTAATGAAAGTTCGAGACTTTTTTGGGACATTTCGGGGATTTTATTTTTTGTTTTTGTTTTTGGTATTCTATTCTTTCCTTTGTCGACGGGGAAAGCTTAGACGCAATCAATAGTAGACACGCGGGGGCCAACAGTGTCGTTTAATCTTGTGGTAAGTAACTAAAGCTACAAGTCGGTCACCGAATTTTTTATGCAAAAAATCTAGAATCACAAAAATGTACCATTTTTGCCACAATTCTTTTCGTGGCTAACTGTGAAAGTTTGAGAAAAAAATGACGTGTTCATGGATCATGTGAAAGTAATAATAATATGCAATTAATTATAGTTGGCTATGTGACAACAATTGTGAGTTTATTTTTGGTGCTGAAACAACCTTGTTCACAACAATGAATTTAAGGAAAAACAGATATTTGCTTCTCTCACCGAAAGTTTACAAAAATGAATTCAAGAAAAACAGATATTTGCTTCTCCCTCCTCTTTCAGTAGATACTTTTCATGTATTATGTAACGAATAACGGTTAAAACTGTTATAGAATGCGTTTTCTCTAGAGTCTGGAGTGAAAAAAAAAGTGAATATTCTATGAAAAATGTGGAGAAAGTGTGAAAGTGTACATTGTGTGTGCGGGGTGAGAAATAATATTTTTTTAAAAATTTAATTATCGCTAGGATAAAGAGAATACTCAACACTATCTTATCTTGTATTCATATTGAATTGGTCAATTCAATCATATTTTGAATTTAATTAAAAATTCAAAATAATGCGCCTGAAAATTATATGCAAGTATATTTAATTTGTTACTTTTTTTGATTTACGTGTATATACAAGGGATAAGTGACACGCGTGATAAGCTCATACAGGGGTATTGACAGAAGGGCAAAATTTAGATACAGTAGCTTACATACTGTTCTTTAGATATCCCTTTTAATTTTTTGACATCTGTCTAATTAAATAAGTAAACTAACAGACGTTAACACCATCTCTTTTCTATTTTTTAATTTTTTTTTCACCGTCTCCTTCAACAAGAAACCTAATAGCTTCATAACTCTTAGACTAGACTTCTCACGCACAATCTCAGAAGAACCCAAGTGGCTATTAGGATTCTCACACCCAAACTCTTAAGTTCTAATCAAAATCAAGCAAAGAAGGACAAAGGGGCTGGTTTGTGCACTTCATATCATCAACAAAACTCTTGGATTTCTAATGCACAATCTCAGAAGATCTCACACTTAAGCGAGAAACCTTCAACAATAGCAGGATTCTCACACTCAAACTCTGGAATTTCTTATTGAAATCAAGCAAAGAAGGATAAAGGGGCGATTTTCTCCATTAATCCCATTATTTTCATTATAAAACAAGTCGATTTGTTCCTATGCTTGGTTCACACAAGATCAATGAATGATTGGCCTTGGTTCGTAAGGTTCAGTTCTTCTCCATCATATTCTTTATTTACATTTGAACTCATCCTGTGTCTTTAGCCCAAAAAAAAAAAAAAAAAAACTCAACCTGTGTATAAAAATCAGTTTTGCCCTTTGTAGAATTCTAGGTTCCAAATGATCTGCTCTTTGAAACCTTTATTGAAGCTAGATCTCATCTTGTTTGAATGTAAAACGTAGAAGAAGTTGGGGTTCAAGGGTTTTCTTGTGGGTTTTATAAATGGGTTTTAACGCATTTGTGAGAAGTTTGATAGATCTGAAAGAGATAATGAACCAGAAAAAGAAAAAAAAGAAAAAAGAAAAGAGACAGCGTTAACACTGTTAGTTGACTTATTTAATTAGACAGATGTCAAAAAATTAAAAGGGGTACCTAAAGTACTGTACCTAAGTTTTGCCCCTGACAGAAAACCGGGTGAAAGCTACTGTAACTTTGTTTCCAATCCGAATGTAGCTTGACACTCTTGAACTGCTTGGGCTTGAGCTGTTGGCTGGTGCATCTTGGATTTTACAACACTTTGAGAACACTTGAATCAGCTAGAGTTTCTTTTGTACGTAGAACTGCCAAATTGCAGCACATTCATTACTCATTAGCACAGTATCCAGTTCAAGTGGAACTGTAGAAAGACAAGGAATGTTGGTTTGGCCACAATCAGTTTTTTCTTCTACCATTCTGCAAGTATTTGAATAAAATGACTTGGTTTTCTACGTTGAATATTGACCCACAAAATATGATGATGTGTATCAAACTTTAGGGTGGATTGACGGGTTCCTGCCCTAATAAATTAGGCAGCCAGGCCCATTTCTAAGTTATCCAATGTAAAATAGGTCCGGTTCGGTTAGATTGGGCTAAATCATCCAAACCGGGGTCCACGATTATAATTATCTTTGAGCTAGAAGTGTAAGGGTTTGTTTAGAATCTGCTTATTTGGTTAAAATTGAAAATTTTTTATTGAAAGTATTGTAGATAAATGTTAGTTAAAATAGTATAGTGGAATCCATGAATAATACCAAAAAGTGCAGTGAAACCTATAAATAGTAGTAAAAATAAGCTGAATAGTAAAATAAATTGGAAAAAAAATAAGCTAGCGAAACAGACACTAAATACTAAGGGGCTATTTGGTAGACATGTTTAAACACATGTTTTCAGTTTTTAAACAATATTACATACTTTTTTACACACTTTTTCACGAACACATATTTTTACACATGTTTTCAAACAACAAAACACATATTTTCAAACACATATACCAAACACCCCCTAAATTGTGAAACACTAAGTGGATTTTTCTAGATGATATGTTTGAAAACAACTTATTTAGCTGAAACTAAAAACTTTTCGCTAAAAGTATTATAGATATGAAATTGAAAACTTTTCGCTGAAAGTATTATAAATAAAGTTAAAAGGTAGCTAAAAAAGTATAGTAGGATTCATGAATAGTACAAAAAAGAGTAATGGAACTCATGAATAGTAGCAAAAATAAATTAAATAGTAACAAAAATAAGCTAAGTGTGTGTTTGGCTCTAAATTAAAAAGCCAGCTTATTTTACTATTCAGCTTATTTTTGCTATTATTCATGGATCCTATTGCACTTTTTGGTACTATTAATGGGTCTCACTATACTATTTCAACTAACTTTTGCATTTATCTACAATACTTTCAGTAAAAAAATTTCAATTTTAGTAAAAAAACTGACCTTTTAAGCCAATACCAAATACAACTATCATATGGGTCATGTTTTATTTTATTTATTTTTTATTTTTTATTTTTAAGAAAGTTGAATATTTGTTGGCTAGGAAAGATAATTAGATAACATGAGAACCTTTGTAACAGGGCGAGAGAAAAATCTAGACAGTGCTATACAATTCAAGATGGATCCACGAGCCACGATTATAACTATCTTTGGGTTAGACGTGTAAAAAGTTTTCTCAACCTTAGCTTTTGTGGCTGGATTTTTCTACAGATTCTAGACGTGGGCTCATCACGTCCGAATAGTTGGAGAAATTACAGTTCTCTGGTGAATAAGTGATAGGGTTCATTATTACACAAAAAAACTTTTATTTATTTAAAATTACTGAATCAGTAATTAATTTTTGTTTAAAAAAAATTTATAACTAACAATTTTAAACAAATAGAAATTTTTTAGTGAAATGGTGGACTACATCACTTATCCACCATATGAATCTTATAATTTCTCGAACAGTTGACTCTTCATATTTGATACTATTTTACATTAATCTTGCCATTCATTTTCTCTAGTAATTTGATTGTCCATAAAATATTTTTTTCCTACAACAATGAAATTCCTACGTTTTACAACATTTCAAAGTTAGGATTTCATAAAATAGTTAAACATGATGGGCACTTAACAATCATATTACTAACGAAAATGGATGACATGGTTAATATGAAAACAAAATGAAAATATAGGATCAAATTGAAAATTTTAAAATATAAATGGCCAAAATGAAAATTAATCTCAAACTTTAAAGGTCATAAGTGTACCTTAGTATAAAAAAAAAATTAAAAATTTTTTTTTTAAAAAAAAGATGACATTATTTTTGATAATTCATGGTTACAACAATGTGGAAGGAGAAGAAAGATAACATTGTGAGAGCACATATACAAAAAATATTTAGGACTTAGAGTGTCCAACAAACTCTTTTATATTTCACTTTCTCCAATTTTTACAAAACCAAACTCAAAATGTTTTAACAAACTCTCTTAAGTCAAGAACTTTATAACTTAATTGACACTTTCTTATATACAAAGTGCTTGGGATCCAGAGGAAAATGGTTTAAGTTGCGAGATTAGCAAAACAAACTATAACTATCTATTAAAAAAAAATTCTTAAATCTTAATTATTTGCTCTTTAACATTTATTACGGTGGCTTTCCACTCCTAGTGAGCCATTGTAACTCTCTAAGCCAATCACTTATTTTTTTAACAAAAGGTGATGGGTTTTAGTTCACAATATGAAAAGAAATATAAAAAATGAATTTTGAATGGATATTTAGATGGAATAGAGAAAACATAAAGAGTATTTTGAAAATGATTTAAACTAGGTAGGTAAAATAAAAATGTAGATTTAAAAAAAAAAAATTAAGTCAAATTTGAGTGAGAATTTGAAAATACTGTTAGAAACTATCTTAGAATAGATGACAAATCTCCATTTTGTATTTTCAATGGATCGTTTTAGGTTTTAGGTCAAGGCCCAGTAATTTTGTGTCTGTTTAGAAATAATTTATCTAGCTTTTTACTTAAAGTATATATGCACTTTAAAAAATTGAGGGAAATTTTAAAAAACTATATATAAAAACTAAAAATTGAACTTATAAGCTTAAGTCAAACAAAGACTTTAAATCATTTTTTTTAAATGGGTTGAAATGAGCATATTTTGTATCAACCTAACACAACCAATTTTATTCTATTTTTGAATAATTTAATAAGTGTTCGCAAAATTAAGTATATTAC
The DNA here is from genome assembly GCA_023621385.1 of Quercus gilva. Taxonomy (NCBI): domain Eukaryota; kingdom Viridiplantae; phylum Streptophyta; class Magnoliopsida; order Fagales; family Fagaceae; genus Quercus; species Quercus gilva. The sequence continues at coordinate 17,802,215 of CM042474.1, forward strand.
CCAAAAAAAAAAAAAAAAAAACAAAAGATAAAATAAAAGTATGGATTTTTTTTTGAGAAACAAAGTATGGATCTTGACGTGCCCCAAAGATCAACCTAACCAATATCACTAACACCTCACTTGTTCATTTCCATAAGCTGCATTGGCGGTGTATGGGAACCTTACTCTCTTGAAGGAAAAACAAAAAATCAATCGAAAGGATCCGTTTGTGAGGCAAGCCTGCTCTCCCCGGCTTCCCAAGCCCACCCTCAGACAAAAGTATCAAGTTCTCTCTCTCTCTCTCTCTCTCTGTGTTTTCTCAATCTTGCAAAAATGGCTGCGTTAAGCTCCGTGGTTGGAAGCAGCAGCGTCCCTCAAATCCAGTCTTTAAAACAGAGAGACACTCATCCCAGAAGACGCCTTAATTCGCTCCTCTCTCTGCCTCCTCGCTCTCACCCTTTGACCCGACTCAATCTCAACCATCTTTCCACCAGAACCAGGTTTTTTTTTTTTTTTTTTTTTTTTTTTTTAATTTGATTTTCTGGCTTTATTAATTAGGTTATTGTTAATTCTCAATTACACAAACTTGTTTTCATAGCCTTGGAATTGACATGAATATTACAATAGCATAAGTTTGTTTGTGCTTCTTGTCCCTATGTTCTTCAAAACAATAAACAAAAAAGTGAAATTAATCAGTCTGCGTGCTTGGTAGTGTTGCGTCTTTCGTTATTTAATGCTTTATATCAGTGTCCACAAAAAACGGGGAGTAATTACACTCACTAACTAGTACTAATAATGACCAATTCAGCTGAGAGCACTTTATAGCTCAACTGGTTGGCACTTCCTAGTTTTCAATGAAGACATCCGGGTTCAAATTCCCCACCCCCAACTATCAAATTATCAAAAAAAAAAAATCAATTTCGAGAACAAAATAATTAGTGGAATAACAAATGGCTTGGCATGTTTTTTTAATTATTTTTTTAATAGTTTGATAGTTACAATGGGGAAGAGGGGGTTGGTTTGAACTCTAGATGTCTCGGTCAGAGATATTAGAAGGTGCTAGTTGAGCTATAAAGCTTTTGGCGTGTTTTTATTGAATGTTCTATTTTCTTGTAACAATCACATACTTACATTTCTTAAGCTTTAGGACATGTTTCTTTAAGCAATTCTTGTCTCAAAAAACCAGTTAAAAAAAAAAAAAAAGTTCTTGCCAATATCTGTTGTACCTTTATAATTGCCTTTTGTAGGGCCAATGAGCTCTGCCTCAAATGGCACTTCCAAGGATGAGGCCTTAGTTTAAAACCTGTTTAAAAAAATTGCCTTTAGTATGCCATATACTTGTGTATTTACAGTTTCAGTATGACTACTCTATTGCCATTTATAGTAATGGGTAGAACTAATAATCCTTTTTAAATTTTTTTTCCATGTTATTGCGGATGATAGGTACCCACTTGAACTTGGTCATGGCAGATTAGCGAATCACAGAAAGAAGAATAATGCTTGGAAACATTATTCTTCCATGCTTGGTGAACCAGTGACTGAAGCACCTTTTTTAGGACAGACTGCCTGCTTTAGTTGCTCCCTCAACCGCAGAATAACTCGTCCCACTTTCAAAAGATCTATACCACGGGCCTTTCATGACAAATCTACTTTTCATCTCTCCAAGCATGGTCTTGGCAATACTTCTGTAAGTATACCAGATCAAATTCCTTCTGTTAGATTACATCGAATTTGCTCTTCTCGGCTGATTTTTATGTGTGTGTGTCTATGTGCACGCAATTAAGTGTTTTTTTTTTCTCTCTCCTCTCCTCTGCTCTCCTCTCCCCCCCCCCCCCCCCCCCCCCCCAAAAAAAAAAATCTTGGAGGTGTCTATGAACTTCCATATGTAATTGAGCGATTGCTTCTAATTTTTATGATGTTGCACCACATAATATGAAGAGAAAATAATTATTTTATTAGCATGGATTTTATGGAACAGATATTGGGTTACCATTTTGATAGTTCATTGATGACCATATACGTTTTTTTTTTCAAACCTTTAGAACAATCACTTAAAAAGTTTTTTTTTTTTTTTTTTTTGTGGGTTCTTCTAATCTGAACCCAATGAAGGTAGGACCTTTTTGTTGACTAGGATTGCACCTGAGTTGTTTCAGACAATGAATTATTGAAATTGATTTCATTACCTTTAAAAAAATTAGAATAAGTTACTTCTAGTAAAAAAAGTTACTTGAAGTGATTTGTTTCTAACTTCCTAGTTCAGGTCAGAAAGTTGCACAGTCATCTCATTTTTTTGCCCAGCTTGTTATCTGAATGGTATGGCATATGCTTTTACTCAGTCTTAGGCTGATTATTACTGTTATATTTGTTGTTTGTTGTTATCAAGCAACTAATTAAGAGCTATCTTAAGCCTGAAACAGCATTTTTTCAGCTCACTGTGATATCTGTATGAATTGCAAAACAATGTTTGGCTTTTATCTTCTTCTTCTTTTTTTTGTTGGGGGGGGGGGGGGGGGGGGGGGGGAGCTTCTAGAAACAGTTTAGTCAGATACTGATTCTAGAAACAGCTCACTGTGATATCTGTACTGTTTCATGTTTAGTCAGATACTGATTCTTTTGTCTGTTGTATATTAAGATGGCTTTTATAAGGTAAGGTCTGGTTCAAATGGTACCTCCTCTATAACAGAGCAGAGGGTGAGGTTGTGGTTATGATCCACTTGATATGTGTGTACTTCACTAATTGAAATTGAAGAGAAGGCATGTATGAGATGATTTGTTTTAATTTAATTTACTCCAATTTCCCTTCTCGTTACTCCCAAGACAATATTTGTCAACTTTTTTGTACTCTTTATATTCTTCAGGTGAAGTTTGATCATATTCCGCGAGCAACTGTTGGTCCAGATGAGCCACATGCAGCAAATACAGCCTGGCCAGATGGTGTTCTTGAAAAACAAGATTTAGATATATCTTTGCCTGAGAGAGAACAACTAAATTTGGATGGGTTCTTAAGTTCTGAACTCCCGTCTCACCCAAAGTTGTATCGAGGACAACTGAAAAATGGATTGCGATATCTTATTTTACCAAATAAAGTACCTCCAAATAGGTATGGTTCATCCACAACTGTCCATTTGGTACCCTTTTTTTTTATTTTTTTTTTATTTTTATAGCTTTTTAAGAATGAAGTGTTCTAATAAGTTGTACCTTGGGGGGGGGGGGGGGGGGTGTTGAAAAGTTTTACTTTGAAAAAGTGTGGTTTTAAAAAGGCATATTGAATGGTTTATACATGGATTATGCATGATAATGACAAGCCACAAGTTTAATGTGCAACTAATTAAAACACGTATCACTTACAAAACATGGAAGTATTGCTCATATATTTGTAAAATTTTATGCAAATTTCATTGAAATTTAATGTTTCATATCTCTTCACACAAATATCATACATTGCACTGCAATTTTATTGCTAGACTCATTGTCAATGCAAGGTTATAGGTTAATTCTTTTTATTTGGTAATCTTCCTTTTAAATAATTGGTTTACTCCAAGGGGTTGCTTCTCTTTTCATGCTTTTAAATGCATTTATTTACTCATAAAAAAAATTGTTTACTCCAGGTATGCTTGTCTAAAGTGAGTGCTAATTGAGGATTGATCTCCAACCTAAATTTAGGGGTTGGTATTATTTAATTTTGACATGCGTTTGGATTAGTTTTTTTTCTGTTAGCTTATTAGATTAAATGTAGCTTTTTAATACTCCCTCTTTCTAGGTATAGCTGTAGTTTTACCAACTTTTCAGCAAATAAGCTTTTTAACAAAAAGTTAACCCTAATGCACACTTAATTTTTTTTATAGATGATGTTGATTGGAACTAATCCTAATGTTCAAGTTTTGTCATTTTTCCGTTTGTGATTCCATATGTGATTAGCACTTGGTTTTATATTTAATGTAGAGTTATAGATGAAATGTTTCAAGTACTATGGCGGTATGGCGACTAACCTCCTTTGCCAATTCACCATTGATGTAGCACAAATATAAAATGATGATGGAAGACAAAGAATCTAGTTCAATTTGATTTTTATGTTCAGTGAACTATAATTAGTACCTAATAGTTGTATTTGTTGAACTAGCGTTGATTTTGTTAAACTAGCCTCTAGCAAGTTTTGTTCTCTGAACTTGGATTTGTTGAAATATTTCTCTATTTCATTGAAAGAGTTGTGACTGGGCATGGCTCCTCATTCACCCTTCTCCAACTGTTCTTTGTGATTGTTGTTCTATCACCTTTCTTCTTCATCATCAACAATTTTAGGCATACACCTGAAGCAAAACTTTGATTTATTTTATCTTTTTTGTTATAAATAAATAAAAAATGACAATTAGTAGCTATATAGTGGGGCTAGCCTACCTACTGCAATACCCTCCCCACCCACAGGTTGAAGACTTGACATGTCCCTTATGACTTGAAAGTAAAGAAATTTTAAAGAATTAATGGTAGATGTTACAGAAATATGTGATATGTCAGAGGATTAAACATCAAGTGTCTGGACAAAAGTACTGAATATGCATGTGATAATCTATCATATGTAAACAACTAATATAATGCCTTTAGCTTTAATAGTATGAAAAGTTTTGGTTAAAAAAAGAAAATTGTAGAAGCTTGATAATAGGCATAACTTAGAATGTTTTTTCTCAAAGTGCAATGATTAATGAATAAGTTTTCCTCTTCATGTATCAGAAGGGCATAATGGAAAGAATTGCCTATTTGTTTTCTTTGTATTGATTGTCACTTTTGCTAAAAAAATACTATGCAGATGAGATGATCTCTGCCCTCCTCTTGCTTGCTCTTATGTAAAAATGATTTGCCTCTTTGATTTTAGGTTTGAAGCACATATGGAAGTTCATGCTGGATCAATTGATGAGGAGGATGATGAACAAGGAATTGCCCATATGATTGAACATGTTGCTTTCCTTGGAAGTAAGAAGCGTGAGAAACTTCTTGGAACAGGAGCCCGATCTAATGCTTATACTGATTTCCACCATACAGTGTTCCACATCCATTCTCCAACTAGCACAAAGGTTTTTTTTTCCTATAGCCCTAATGAATTAATTGATTGTAATTTCTGAAAGGATGCCCTATAATCATCTTGTGTAGTGATTCTTCTATTCTTTAATAAAAAATTTATTACTTATAGAAAAGGTTTCTTCTTTTAGTTTTTTAATTAATATTTTCTACTAGGTATAGACCTTTTTATTTTTATTTTTATGATTACAAGGTTTGGACATTGGATACTGATTTAATTGGGCTGTTTGATTTGTTTACTTACCAACTTAAGTTATGCTCCATTGGTAGGTGTTCCTTTTTTCTTGATGCACATGCGCATGTATTGCATTTTCTTTTATACAGAATTTATTAAACTTAGTAGTCGTTAAAAAAGTACTTATTGTAAAGGAACACAAATTTGTGAAGTCAAGTTAGTGACATGCAGAATTTTGTGTTTACTTATGAAGGATAAATAATTCGTATCTCATTTTGTTTTCTTTAAATAAAGAATACGAGTTACAATCAATGTCTCATTCATTTACTGACTGTAGTTGGGTGGTGCTTGCAGGACTCTGATGGAGATCTGCTTCCATCGGTGCTGGATGCTCTGAATGAGGTAAGTTTTAATTGGATTCTGCCATAAGCTTTTTGTGTGTGCCTTGTTGTAGAAAGATAATTCATTAGTAAGCTGAGTGTTTGCTACTTAGTGTTTATGTCATATTAGCATGGAAATTATCTTTTAATTTCTTTCAATTTGTTCCCTTTTTTCAAAAAAGCTTTTCTTAGCTGAAGTACAGCATCTTATGTAATGAGTTTTGTAATGCTCTGCCTGACGAAATCTATTTCATTCATGCATAAAGATAGCGTTCCACCCAAAATTTCTTTCTTCTAGAGTTGAAAAGGAACGTCGTGCTATACTTTCGGAACTCCAGATGATGAATACAATAGAGTATCGTGTTGATTGTCAGGTATGGACTAAAGATATTTTTGGGTTTTAGCTGGTTGATATTTGCACATTGGTGGCCAAATGTCATACTTTTCTTGCCTTCTTTTGAACTCAGTTGTTACAACACCTGCATTCTGAAAATAAGCTGAGCAAAAGGTTCCCAATCGGATTAGAAGAGCAGATTAAGAAATGGGATGCAGATAAAATAAGAAAATTTCATGAGCGTTGGTACTTCCCTGCAAATGCAACCTTATACATAGTGGGGGATATTGATAACATCTCAAAGACAGTTGACCAGATTGAAGTATGTCGTAAATCTTGTTATTTATCATTTGTAACATCAGAGTCCAGATGAGAAATATTTTAACTTTTGAATTTGACAATAGTTAGTTTTTTCCATGCAGGCTATCTTTGGGCAGACTGGCCTAGAAAATGAGCCAGTTTCTGCACCTGGTCCTAGTGCATTTGGTGCCATGGCGAGTTTTCTTGTTCCTAAGCTCTCAGCTGGGCTTGCTGGAAGTTTATCTAATGAAAAATCATCTAGTTCTTTAGATCAATCTAAAATTTTAAAGAAAGAGAGGCATGCAGTTCGTCCTCCAGTGAAGCATAATTGGTCTCTCCCTGGAAGCAGCATCGATGTGAAGCTTCCACAGATATTCCAGCATGAGCTGCTACAAAACTTCTCAATCAATTTCTTCTGCAAGGTATGGTGATTTTTTTAATAAATAAATTTACTTGTCATGTTTCATTAATATAGGGCTTCATGGGAAGATGTCTTTGTTTTGTTGATAAATACTGTGGTTTGGTCACTAGCTTGTGCCTTTACAACTTTCTACTTAAAGAATAACTTAATTTAAAGGGTAAACTTGAAGAGATAATAAAGGGAATATAGAGAAAACTTTGGAGGGATGCTTTACTGAGAAGTAGTAGATTGCTTCATATTACAATGCTAAAGGAGAATAAATGGAAAATCGGTTTCTTGTTTTCTTTACAAATAGGAGACAAGTGAAAGAAATAGTACCCTATATTTGTCTACATTGGGCTAACAAAAGGATTCCCCCCTTTTTGATAAGTAAAAAATATGTTTAAGAGCCCAAAAAAGGGTCTCACCTATTACATGGGGAGTGTATAAGAGCAACACCAAAAAATACAACTCAAGCTAATATCAAAGTTTAAAATTTGGTTAACTTGGTCACTTATCAAAAAACAATTTGGTTAACTTGGTGGTCTTCAGTTTTTTATGATTCATATTTAATGTTTGTAGCCTTCAACGAGTGTATATGATTACCATTATTCTCTCTCTTTTTTATCTTTTATTTTTAATATGGATTTTTTTTTTGGTGGGGGGGGGATTTAATTTTGTGCAGATTCCAGTGAACAAGGTTCAAACATACAGTGATTTGCGAAATGTTTTGATGAAGAGAATATTTCTATCTGCCTTACATTTCCGAATCAATACAAGATACAAGGTGGGTTGCAATTATTTTTGTACCATTTCCTACCACTATTATAAATTAGTTGATTGCAATTCAGGTAATTATTGTTTTGTATGAGTTCCCCCCCCCCCTAAAAATTGTTCCGTCTGAGTTGATTGCAAATTACTCTTATAATCAAAGTATGATTTCATCATGTTCCTTTCCTTTTTTGTTTGAGTGGGTTTTGTCTCATCTTCTTCGTTGTGCAAGTGAAGATTGTTCCTTAAGCTATGTGTAAATGATAAAAGTATAAAAAGGTCGTACCTAGTTCAGAAAGCTTCTACTTTTGCAAGGTCTAGAAAAATGATGAAAGTATCTAGTACTACTAAAAATGGACAAACAGGGGGTGGGTCCAAATGGACCTACCTTGGTGAGGTTCCACATCATAAAATATAAAAAAAGGGGCAAACAATGGAATTTTACTTATTGGTAGTAAATGGTTCAATTTCAATTCCTTACCTGTGTTAACTATTTGCATATTAAAAGGGAAAAAAAGATATAACCAGGTAATGAAATTGCAATAACACATTTGAGAGATATAACCAGTTAATGAAATTGCAATAATTCATTTGAAACTTTCAATAAGGTTGATAATGGGTATGATAGAGGCTGATTAAATCATTTTGTCTGTGTGCTGAATCCCTGTTTGGTGCTGGGAAAAACCCTTTTTTCCTGTCCAAAAGTGTAGCTAACCTACATAAATTTTCAGAGTTCAAATCCGCCCTTCACTTCAATTGAATTGGACCATAGTGATTCTGGAAGGGAAGGATGCACTGTCACTACTCTTACAGTAAGTGCCGAACCGAAGAATTGGCAGAGTGCAATTAAGGTGGCTGTCCAAGAGGTTTGTACTCTACCATTCCATAAATACAATCTTCATGCATTGATTTTGGTGTAGTAGCTATGTTATGTTCTTTAGTATCTTTTTTGGTTGTCATCATTGAACCTGATAATGGACTGGCACTCAGCTGGACATGCTTGGCTTGCATTTGGGCATGCTTGGGCGGTTGTTTGAGGCCCATGGGGCCAGGATGGTACAAAATTCAAGGCCCAATTATTTTTGATGGTGGGAATGGGCTTAATTGGAAATTTCATAATAGAGCAGCCTGTCTTGGGCTGCAAATTTGTGTGTTTTTTTTAATTTATTATATAAAATGATTTGACCTAGTAATATATAACACGTGTACCCCCAAACCCGATCCTCTATCATTTGGGCATGGCTGATGCCATAATATATTGGCTGGACAGGCTTGGGCAGATTTTTGGGGCCTCATTGGCCTGGCTGGCACAAAATTCAAGACCCAACTATTGTTCAGGGTGGGACTTGGCTTAATTGGAAATTTCTTTGCAGAGCAGCCTGTCCTGTAATGCAAAATTAAAATATGATCCAGCAACGACCACTATGAGATTTATATTTTATTGTAGTGGCCAATGCATTCCATTTCTATTTGAAAGAAATTTTGTGGCTGTCTTGATGCCATTGAAGTACTAAGATGATTGTCTTAATTTTCTGCATAATTCTTTTCTTCTAGTATCTAATAAGTTTTGTGTGATGCAGGTTCGAAGGCTGAAAGAGTTTGGTGTCACCAAGGGTGAATTGACACGCTATATGGATGCACTGTTAAAAGATAGTGAACACCTAGCAGCTATGATAGATAATGTGTCATCTGTAGATAATTTGGATTTTATTATGGAGAGTGATGCACTGGGCCATACAGTGATGGATCAGATACAAGGACATGAGAGCTTGGTAGCTGTTGCTGGAACAGTTACACTTGAAGAGGTAATTTCGTTTATGATGATCCTACTTGTTATCAGCTACTGCATTGATAAATCAAGTTTTATTCTTCTTCCTTTCTTTCCATATTAGGTCCGCAAAAATTTAAGTTCCGCTTTTGTTTCATCAACTTTTTTACTAAATATGCAATGACATTGTGAAGCATCACCTTATACTAATTACTTCTTTGCATTTGTAACTTTGTATTACGATTCTTTTGAAAATTTATACTAGTATCATAATATGTAATATATTACAGACAGAAATGTGGTTTCCAAATAGTCTTTTCGTTTGTTCCTGTTAGTATTTATTAGTTAGTTGAAGTTTGAATTCCCATGTTTTTGTGTTATATTCTTTAAAATTGTTTTCCTAATCCTAATGCCTTTCTGCGTCCAAGTTGAAAGAAAGTATAAGGTTCATTGTAAGTTTTGGTTACCTCAGTCTTATAGTAAGTTCCTTTTATCGTCTTGGACTTGTAGTTGATCAACAAGTATCTTTGTTTGGTAATTATCAACAAATTTTGTATCTTAAACTTGTATGATTGTACTAGCCAAAAAAAATCTCTTATGATTCTGGCAGTGTTTACAATTTTCAAATTTACCTGGTACCAAATGCCTTGATTTCCAAGAAAAATATATGATGGGAGAATAAATTATTGGCAAGCTTAATGTGGACATGTTTTCAAGTTCGTTTTGGTGCATGTGGGCTCATTTACTCTTGAAATGTTTCAGTTTGCCATCGGAGCTATATCTGATCACTTTTATTTCTTCTGTTTTTTATCTGCATTGCTGTCTTGCATTTTATGTTTTCAATTTCTAAATAAATTTTGCGGTGTAGGTAAATTCTGTTGGTGCTAAGGTGTTGGAGTATATTGCTGATTTTGGAAAAGCCACGGCACCCCTTCCAGCAGCGATTGTAGCATGTGTTCCCAAGAAAGTGCATGTTGAAGGAATGGGTGAAACCGAGTTCAAGATATCCCCAAATGAGATTACAGATGCTATGAAAGCTGGATTAGAGGAACCCATTGAGGCTGAGCCTGAGGTTTTTTTTATCATCAATTTTACTTCCTTCCCACTTAAATTTTTTTGTATGGTAAAAGCTTCTTGCAAAGTAGATTTTATTGCTGATTTCACTTTCCATATTTGAGCAGCTTGAGGTGCCAAAAGAGTTGATTACTTCATCACAGTTACAGGAGTTAAGGCTCCAACGAAGACCATCATTTATTCCTTTAAGTCAAGAAACGAATGCCACAAAAGTGCATGACAAGGAAACGGGGATCACTCAATGCCGTCTTTCAAACGGAATTCCCATTAATTACAAGGTATTTTCGGAGATGTTTGTATTCAATTGCTTATGAAGCAATTACAATGAATGGACATTCACTATTTCAATATTTTTGAAATGTGATTGGATCTGGTCTACTGTATCTGCATGTATGTGCTTAGATATGGTTCTAGAAGAATGGAACCTTGGTTTAAGATGCAGTTTTTCTTTTGAGACATGTTTGTATATCTCTTATATTAATATAATTTGATTTTTACCTTTAAGCTTCTCTGTCTCTCTAATGTTCATCATTCACTATTCACATCTTTCTATACACAGATTTCTAGTACTGAAGCCCAAGGAGGTGTAATGAGGCTTATAGTTGGTGGGGGGCGAGCGGCTGAAAGCTCTGAGTCAAAAGGAGCTGTTGTTGTGGGTGTTCGAACTCTTAGTGAAGGAGGTCGTGTTGGCAACTTTTCAAGGGAGCAGGTATTAACACTTTATTTTTCCAATTTAACAGAATGAAAGCAATCCTTAATTGTACATTCCATATGGCCAGAACCATAATATTAATTTTGCATCCCAGTTTCAAGATGGGGAGATACAACTTTGCCACAAGGCTATCGTAAGGATTTAAAGCTAAATGAAATTTTCTAAAAAATGTTAGATAATGTTTGTCACTTATGGGTTTTTCCATTAAAAAAAAAAATTAGATGAGGGTTTTGGTATTCTGTTTGTTTGTTTTTTTTTTTTTTTACTATCACTAATCATTGGCAGAGAGAAGATTCTTATTGGTTGATTATATTTCAGGCATCGTTCAATAGTTTCTGAATTAATTTTGTGAGAGCTTTTTTTTTTTTTTTTTTAAAGTATCTGAAACTATTTGAATTTAGATATTTTGAATGATAGCTAAAAAATAAGGAGCAACTCATGTTTGTTATTACTATATATATAGCTGCCGTTCCCTTTCCCTGCTGGTGTATTTGATTTGAACCATGGGACAGAGTGATTAGTCAGTTGTTATTTGATGAGACCCACATTCATTTGCTCTTATCACAAATAATGTGCTTGTTCTACTTGTATTCTTTTAGGATAGATTGACCTCCTCCTGTTATGCTAATTGTGTGCCATATGCTTAATGTGCTTCTGCAGGTAGAACTTTTCTGTGTGAATCATCTGATAAATTGCTCTTTGGAGTCTACAGAGGAGTTTATTTGTATGGAGTTCCGTTTTACATTAAGAGATAATGGGATGCGTGCAGCTTTCCAGTTACTTCATATGGTGCTGGAGGTAAGCCCATTGTCAACAGTACTTGTAGTTTCAGTCAGTAATGTTTTTGAAGTTTTGGGCTTCACTTTTTTGTCCCAAGCAGAATAAGAATTAGAACCCTAATTAATCTCCATAAATTCATGTGAGTGACTGTTTTTTAATATTCACTTCTGTGTGAATATGAGGTCCCATCCTATGACCAACAGATATTTGAGGAGATTGAGGTAGGTGATTTGGGTTTCAGTTCTTCTGTCACTTGGCCAGAAACCAAAAGTTACTACAAAATGAAAGGAGTTTTATCGTTTATCATTTTTTAAATGAATTAAAAAAAGAAAAAAAGAAAAAAAAAAGAGTTCTATCAATTGTGAAGTCATAATCATTATTATCTTAATTTAAAACATTGATTTATTTGTAACATAGAAATGAACCAAAAAGGAAAAACGAAGCATGCGCTTTCATCAATGTTTCCTGAAATTACAGCTTGCACATTCCATTTTATTTTGCCCAAACCGGTTAGGTTTACATCAAAATGACTGCCATTAAAAGTTGAGGGACAATGCATTTCTATGACCCAAAAGAACTTGTATGTATTACACACTCCAGGGGTTGCAATGGGTGGGGAGATTGTTTCCTGAGCCCTCCTCCCTGTTCCCTGTGCCCTTGCTAGGGATATTAATGTTTTTGTTCATTCAAATACCTAATGGTGGGTTTCTGGGTTTGCAGCATAGTGTCTGGCTCGAAGACGCATTTGATAGAGCGAGACAGTTATATTTGTCATATTACCGGTCCATTCCGAAAAGCTTGGAGCGGTCAACTGCTCACAAACTCATGTTAGCAATGTTGGGTGGAGATGAGCGTTTTGTTGAGCCTACACCAAATTCTCTACAAAATTTGACATTGCAATCTGTGAAGGATGCAGTGATGAATCAGTTTGTTGGCAATAACATGGAGGTGCATAGTTACCTACTTCTAGATCTTTTTTGTGAACATCACTGGATGACGTATTGCTTTTGAACACTGCATTTCTTATCATGAAAAGCTTGTATGTATTCAATGGACAGGTGAGTATTGTTGGGGACTTCTCGGAGGAGGAGATTGAGTCTTGTATTCTTGATTACCTGGGTACAGTTGGAGCACCAAGAAATTCTGAGAGTACACATGAATTCAGGCCAATCCTCTTTCAACCATCTCCATCTGATTTGCAGTTTCAGCAAGTGAGAAACAAAGCTGGTTTAGTTGAATACTTCCATTTGTTGATGCTTTGGACATTATTAATTCTGTGATGCATCTGAAGTACTTTTTGATTGAGTTGTGCCTAGTTTAAGTTTTTTTCTTCTTTGGGAACTTTTGAATTCTGAGTTGCTGTAGTTTATACATCAACCATGTGAGTACTTATTTTTTATTTGTTCAGGTATTCTTGAAAGACACCGATGAGAGAGCATGTGCATATATTGCCGGCCCAGCACCAAACCGTTGGGGTCTTACAGTAGATGGCAAAGACCTGTTAACGTCAATTAGTAATATTTCAACAGCTGAAGGTGAGTTGGTGCATCATATCTAGAACTAGGTATAAAATGTGATTGGGAATTGGCTATTCATATATCATTGCTGGGCAATGCCCTTTGCAGTTGCACAGTCAAAATCTGAAGAACTGCACTTGGAGGGGACAAATTTGGAGAAAGAAATGCAAAGAAAACTTCGTGGTCATCCACTTTTCTTTGGCATCACTATGGGGTTGCTGGCCGAGGTCATAAATTCTAGGTAGCTCTTCCTGCACAACTGTACATTTCTCTTGAAACTTATGTTTATGTATCAGAATAACATCAGATTAGAATATGGTTTCTGAAACTTTTGTTTTCCTTTGGATTTCTTGTCATCATTGATTTACATAAATGTGATAATATAGCTTCAGAATTGCATAGCAGGAGTATTAGCTGTGATGGCTGTAGATATTTCTCAAGCACCTTCTGTTTGTCTGGATTTTCTAGTTTCCATTACTGGAAAGGTGAAGTGTTCCATGCAAAGTTATGAATTTTGTGTCATACCAGATGGTATGGCTGAAAGATATCCTACTAGTCACCAAACCAGTATAATAACTCCCTAGAAACTTACGGGTCAAATACTGGGACATTTCAACTAGTTCCGGTCTTTTTGGCCAATTTCAGTAGTCTTGAGCTGATACGAGACAGTTTTTTTGGAGTTTTTTGAAATTTTCTATAACTTGGAGACAGTTGAAACTTCTTCTTTGATCTTTCTGTGGTCTTTGCTATTTGTTCTCCTCCACTAACTTTGGTTTCTCTGTTTGATCGCATCACCCTAAGTTCAATATCTTGCATAATGTGGCTTCATAGAATGAGTGGTGTTTTAGAATTTAGAGTCTTGAGACACACAAATAGACATTCAGTCTTAGACACAGAGATAGAGAGTTCCAAGCCTACCACAGTGGGACTTCTAGAGCAAAAACAACACCATTAATATATATATACATATGATAGTTTTTTTCTTTTAAGTTTGAAATTTGAGACAGTGTCATTAAATGGAAAATCTATTCTACGTAATGGTTGTAATTGTGAACTCTAAGTTGTGTTTGTGTTTTTTTGACATTTGGTGTATAGCCTAGCATGTAGTTTAAGTTGTATTAATTTGTAATTATGATATTTTATACTCTGGGTTATTGTATATAATGTTTAAGTAATTTTTTAAATTGTCAAATTAGTTTCACATTTATGAATATGTATAAAGTGGTAAAGCCAAAACAATAATCTGGTATTAACCAGTACTGAAATATTTTGACCAAACCGAAAGTCTCCAATATGGTATTGACAACTTCCTTCCATGTGTTTTGTACAGGCTTTTTACATCCGTCCGGGATTCTCTTGGGCTGACATATGATGTATCATTCGAATTAAACCTATTTGATAGGCTTAAGCTTGGATGGTATGTAATATCAGTAACGTCAACTCCGGGGAAGGTGCGGGTTCAATTTCAAGTAGTCTTATAAAATTGCTTTCCTGTCATTTCAACCTCTTTCATCAGTTTGGATTTACTAAATATTCAGGTACATAAAGCTGTTGAGGCATGCAAGAGTGTTCTCAGAGGTTTGCATAGCAACCAGATTACTCCAAGGGAGTTGGATAGGGTTAGTTACTACCCAAACTGTTCGTGTTGCTTCTCATGATAGCATTATTATCTAAAAAAACTTCCAATTAAGCAAGCACGACAAGTGCCAGATATGTGAAATGAACTTTTTCAGAAGTTTAGGTGCTCCAAGTCTTCCTAAACTTGGCATGGTGGTTCAACATCTGCCCACCCCCCCTCCCCCTTGCTCCCCCATGTTCCTTGGTGTAAGACCAAGAGTTTGTCTTTGTAATAATAAAATATATTAGTATTTTTTCTTAAAGTTTGTCCATTCCTTGCACCTATTGCATTTGCAGGCTAAACGGACCCTTCTCATGAGACATGAAGCTGAAATCAAGTCAAATGCCTATTGGCTTGGATTGTTAGCCCACTTGCAAGCTTCTTCTGTTCCAAGGAAGGTAAAATGGGAACATCTCCTTGAGAGAAAATAATTTATAGATATCAAGTAGAAATTTTGCTGTTGGAAGCAAAAATAGAGTCTAGTTGCCTATGTTGCATGGAATCTTGACATTTCCCTATAATTTCTTATGTTCATTGTTTTGTATTAACATATGCCCCTTGTGATGTTGTTGGCTCAGGACATATCATGCATCAAAGATCTTACATCACTATATGAAGCTGCCAGTATCGAGGACATATACCTTGCTTATGACCAGTTGAAAGTAGATGAGAATTCTTTGTATTCGTGTATTGGGGTTGCTGGGGCTCAGGCTGGTGAGGAAATTACTAGTGAGGATGGATCAGGTGAAGGTTTTCCTGGAGTTCTTCCTGTGGGACGTGGTTTATCGACAATGACACGGCCTACAACATGACCTTGGAAATTACTCTGTTGTCTTGTATTGGATTGCTATTGAGGCTAGAAGGTATGTTTCTTGGTAGCATGAAATTGTGTTTAAAATGCATTCCGATAAATTTATGTGTGTGTGTAATTTTTCTTTTGTTTGAGGTTAACTTTTCACAAGCTTGGGTCTTTTACTAGCATGCAAGCTAGACCCGCATATACAAACCTACTATCACACACAAAAACATACTATTATGGGATTGAAGCTATTATGCTTGGAGCTTTGAAAACGTTGTGCTCTAGAATTGTCAGTAGTATTAGGGGTGATCTCTTGGGAAGTCCTTGTGTTGCATTTCTTTCTTTTATTTATAAAAAGAAACAAAAGAGGGGATTACCATATAAAGGAGAGAGAGAGAGAGAATGAATGTATGTTGAGTCCAACTTCCAGACTTCCTACTCTCTACCTAATGGTGCATATTACTATCATGTAGGCAATAATATTAGCATTACATTTTCAAGGCACTAATTGCTCTTGTGATGTAGGATCTTTAGGAATTCAGCACTAAATTTGATTTCTTGATGAGATCTTGAAGGGTTCTTGAATAAGGATTGATTTTTAAGGGCTCAGGTATAGAAAATATTGAGTCTTAAATACTTTGATGGCTGTTTGGTGTTAAACACTGAATAGTCCATAGAACAAGAAATAAAGAAATGTAAACACTAGGCAAACACACCTAGGTTTTCTTAAGCAATCACACTTAGGTAGGAGAAGGCAATCACACCCTCAAAGATTAAATAAGCTGCTGAAATTTTATTAAAATCAATCTAACTATGAGTATTATTGATTACAATAAAGACTTCATATAAGCTGTCATTAAATCTTTTCCTAGAAGGATTAGGACTCTAAATAATCCATTCCTAGAATGACTAGGATTACTGAGAACAAACAAACTAACAAAGTACTTAAGAACTTCTAAACTAAATAGGAAAAGTAATCAAAACATAAAAGACTCATGGGCCTTTGGACCTTTGGTACAGCCGAGGACAGCCCATTCCATGAATTTGGAAATTACCAAGTTGCCCATATTCTAGTAAAACTTAATAAAGCTGGTAAGCAGCAAATATACAAGGAAAAAAACAATAAAATAAGACTCGATTCAACTTTAGACTCACTAAGTGAGGTCCCAAGAGAACTCTCCATCATTGAAAACATCCCAAATTAATGCTTGAGCACTAGAACCAGCTTTCTCTTGCCTCTTATAAATCTTCAAAGGAAGCTTCCAGTTACTTCCCCATTATCTTGTAGGTCATCAGGCAGGGTATACTCTGATTTTTTTGGATTCCAAAACCTGACATTCCACCAGTTTCTTGCCCTAATGGCATCTTGTGACATGGGGCAGAAGATGACTGTGATAAGCAGTGGAGATCATTTGTTTAAATGTTTTGTTGTGAAAGAGCTCCCAAGTTGTCTTTTGCTTCTTAAATTGAGATGCTCTGTGAAAGGTCTCAGAAACGAATGAGATTATTATAGAAACCTGTGCTTATCCCTTCAGCAGCAACCTCAATTGTAAACTAACATTCACAGCACTAAATAACTAACCTGAGTGCAGCAATGTTAAACAATCAAAACTTCACCACATTTTTTGAAATTTATTTAGGTTTAGTTTATAGTTTACATGAGAGAGCATGCTATGTCCTGTCTGCCCAATAGATGTGAATGCTTTGTCTACAATCCTTGTTATGTTATAAGTTATGTGTCGAAGACTTGATTGTTAGTTGCAATTGCTTGTATATGTGTGGCACTAGGGATATCATTGTTGCTTTCCCTTTTGTGTGTGTGGCTGTGGGTATTAATAGTGAACTCATTTTTGCATGTCAGATTTGCCTGCCAAAAAAACGAGTGTCCATCAGATTGGCATAGACGCATAGTGAAAAGCTCACATTGCTTGATGCCTTGATGTGAAGACCCTTTACTGAAGTTGTCGGTGGAATTTGCTCATTGCCTTGGGCCTTGGACGTTCAAACAGTCCAAAGTAGTAAGCCTATACATCAAGTTGATTGATCGTTACATGCGTAATAAAATCTTGTCCTAATCAATTTTGCTTTTTATTTTTATCAGTAGTTGAAAAGCATTGGTACTGATTATTTATTGATACAATGTAATTATTGGATGAGGAAACAAAAAATGTATAGCTTTTATAGTATACAGAAGCCAGCAGCTGGTTTTTTGGCTTGATCAAGAGCATAGACGCTGGAGTCAACTCTCTCTCTCTCTCTCTCTCTTTTTAAATTTTAGTTTCACACTTGCAGGGACCATAAGTGGTTCACCAACCTTCCGCCCAACTTGCCGTCGTTAATCTTTTTGAACAAGCACTTGTTTATTTTTCCCCGTCATTTTGATTTTTCCTGTACAATTTATTTATGCTTGATTTTCTTCTTGGTGCTTTTGTTTCATTGACTTTGCAAGCAGTAATATCTGGTATCACATTATTTAGAATTCTAAATGACATATATATATATATATATATATTTTTTTTTTTGTTAGATATAAGAAATAAACTCTTTACTGTGAAAACTACCACGTACTATTGGCGTGATGGTCACTCTACAAGTATAAATATTTGTGGGGTGGAGGGCAAGGGTCGGGATTCAAGTTTTTAGGAGGGAGTTTTACAAACTTTTTACTTATTTTTGCTATTATTTATGAGCCTTATTGTAATTTTTTGTACTATTCATAAATCTTATTATATTATTTCAACTATATTTTAACTTTATTTACAGTCTTTTCAACACGAAATTTTTAATTTTAGCTGAATAAGCTGTTTCCAAACAGATTCTTAACTACTAATTAAAAGGATAACGGTAAACAGGAATCTTCTCATTAACTATTTCAATCATTGTAAGGTTTTAAATTGTTTGTTATATTGCTGTGTCAAAATAAATTGTTGTATGAGAAGTGTTTCATTTAATTTTAGTTTGTATTAAGTATGCATTTGGCATTGATAAAATTTGTCAATTTATTTTACTATTCAGCATATTTTTGCTACTATTCATAGGCTTCACTGTACTTTTTGGTACTATTTATGGGTTTCACTGTACTATTTCACTTAACTTTTATTTTTATTTACAGTACTTTTAACAAAAAATTTTCAGTTTCAACAAAATAAATAAATCCCAAACAAACCTTAAGTCAAGTTAAGTAATATAAATTCAAAACTCAAGCTACGGAAGACTTGAGTAAAAATTTTCTTGCTTGTGCGAATATTGAACGGAATGTTCATGAGACTTACTCAACTGAAACTTTAATTGAAAGTTCGCAAGACCGTTACTTGACAGTTGCTCGATTGAGATTGCATGAACAGTGAATTGACTTTGTTTTGTTGCTTGCTTAACCTCATTCTGTATATAAACTATCCTATTATAAAGAGCAAGAGGGGGCTATCTATTTCATAATTAAAATTTTATTTTTTTGGATTTTAAAGTGTATAAATTGACGTGTTTATTTAAAATTTAAATGATGTGATTGTACATCTGAAATATGAAACTGGGCATTTCAAATAAAGAGGATCTTGTCTAAAGTACCACATCGGTTAGTTAGTGAGTTTTCGGTTTACAAGCCTCGCTAGTATTTATAAATGTTACATCTCTTATCTTCCCACTCTCTCCTTCCTCATTCCCAATCTTCTGTCTATATTATCTCAAAAAAAAAAAAAATTCCTTTAGTGTAGAGCAACAACACCAATCCATTCCAAAATTGGTGGTTAAACTCTACTGTAGTGATGATATTGTAGGTGAGATTTTAAGGAAAAATAACTTGAGGCCACAATACTAAGATGATAGAGAGTTCAAAACTTCTTATTCTTAACACCTCTCAATCACCAAGTTGCTTATTCATTACCCTAAATGTGTACGTTAACTTCCCATTATAGCTCAAATTATATATATATATATATATATATAATTTACATTTACATTTACATCCTATAAGATTTGGAATAGCTAAAAGATTGAATCTCCGTTTTTTTTTTTGGTTAACAATTGAATCTCCGTTTATGTAAACAAATTTAGTATGCAACGCAAAAAATAATGCTTGCCAACTTATTTGATTTTTTTTTATTTGTACACGTAAAGCCAAGCCATAGATTTTTATTTTTATTTTCTTAAAAAGTGAATTTGCCTTTTTTTACTTATTTATTTATTTATGGTAAAATTTTTAAAGTTTTATTTTTTCTAATTACAATAGTATTTTTGTTTTTTTTCTAAAAGGAAAATAAACTAACAAAAATAAGGAGCTTGTCATCAAATTATAAAGCACATGTACTGATGTTTTATTCTACTTTGGGTTTGTAGTGCAAAGCGATGAAGGAAATTCAACTTAAACCTAAAAATAAAATAATGGTTTTTGTTTTTGTTTTTTTTTGGATTTTGTAAGTCGGTCTCTAATAATATATAAAAAATTAACAACGTAAAAAAGGAAAACAAAAAGTACAGAACAAAAATAATAATCTCATCTGTCCAAAAAAAAAAAATCTCAGAGACACAGTAATAGCAGAAATTAGAAAAGAAAGAGAAAGAAAAGAGAGAAAGAGAGAGAGAGAAAGCAAAAGAGGCGGTCGAGGTCTAATTCCTCTGGACTCTTCAACTCTTCTTGTTTCTGGTGTCTCCGCGGCACTAAGGTACTCTCTCTCTCTCTCTCTCTCTCTCTCTCTTTCTAGTTCGTTGTAAGTTTCTTTATAGAGTCTTGATTTTGCTTGTTAGCTTTCACATCTTCTTGTTATTATTGC
Organism: Quercus gilva; assembly: GCA_023621385.1. Lineage (NCBI taxonomy): Eukaryota > Viridiplantae > Streptophyta > Magnoliopsida > Fagales > Fagaceae > Quercus > Quercus gilva. The sequence continues at coordinate 17,822,658 of CM042474.1, forward strand.
TTTTAGTTATAGCAGTTCTTGGAATATATTCACTGATTAGATTTGTCCTTGTGTGCCACACTTTTTTTTATCTTTTTTTTTTTTGGGTTTTTTTTTTTTTTTTTTTTGTTTTTTCTTTAGATATATTATTAAAGATTATTGTGCCAAATTAATATTTTTATTTTCTTAATACACTTCTTCTGTGTTTTCTTTATGTATCAAATTAATTTTTTTTATTTTGTTAGTACACTTTTTTCTGTGTTTTCTTTATGTATCGTCATGCCTGTGTTGCCCAAACTTGTTAATTTGGAATGAAAGAAGTCTGCTATCTCATACTTAATCCAAAGAAAGAAAAGGGTCTCTCTTATGTGCTTTGACTAAGTAATTTCTAACCTTTTTATGTGAAATATATATATGGGTGTTTTACTTTCGAAATCAATTTGTTTATTTGTTTTTCAATCTGACTTCAAATCCACATTAGGTTCTTTGTGGAACCAATTGTAGTTAATTTGCTTTAGGTGGAGAGCTGGAAACTCTGTTAAATTTTTTTATTTATTTGGAAACTCTGTTGTTTTTAATCTTGATTAGCTTTAAATTCACCTCTTCTCAGATCACATTATGGAAACGGGAGGCAATTCCCTTCTGTCCGGCCCTGATGGGGTGAAGAGGAAAGTGTCATATTTCTATGACCCAGAAGTTGGAAATTATTATTATGGACAAGGTCACGCGATGAAGCCTCATAGGATTCGAATGACACATGCTCTTTTAGCCCACTATGGATTGCTTCAGCATATGCAGGTCTTGAAGCCCACTCCTGCTAGAGATAGGGATCTTTGCAAGTTCCACGCTGATGATTATGTGAATTTTCTTAGAGCCATCACCCCGGAGACGCAGCAGGATCAGCTGAGGCTGCTAAAGAGGTTTAATGTTGGTGAAGACTGCCCGGTATTTGATGGTCTTTACGCATTCTGTCAGACTTATGCTGGGGGTTCAGTTGGTGGTGCTCTTAAATTGAATCAAGGAGGCTGTGATATTGCGATAAACTGGGCTGGTGGGTTGCATCATGCCAAAAAGTGTGAGGCTTCTGGATTCTGCTATGTGAATGATATTGTCTTGGGAATTCTGGAGCTGCTCAAAGTACATGAGGTTTGTCAAATTTTCTTATCTTGTATTTGTTTATTTTCATGCATGAGATCGGGACCAATTCTGGAATGTATGTTTCTTTTTGGTGTGTTACACACCCACACACACCCAATGTGGCCTTGAAAAATGACCTCACCCCCACCCCATTCTTGCGGGAGTAGAAAATGCCATTTGAACTATAGCTTATTGGCAGTTCGCACTAATTCTTGAATGAATTGAACTGAATAAATCATCAAGGAAAAGTCCATGTAATTTTTATTGTTGTTGTTTGTTTTTTGATGAATTGGTGAATTGGAGGAATCAGCTTTTTGCATTGTTAGGTTTTGAGATGTGTTGTCTGCACCTCAGATGATAAAACACCATACAGTTACATATATATTATAGACCCTCTCTCTCTCTCTCTCTCTCTCTCTCTCTCTCTCTCTCAAGTTCATCACTAAAAAAGTCCGTTTGGTTGCCAATCCTTGTCTATTTTGTTATTCATGTTGAAGGCACTATTATTCTACTAATTTCAGAAGGGCTGCAGATGCCTTTTTTTCTGGTTGATTTTTTTCCTGTCGTACTCTCTAGTTCTTTGTTTTTCTATTTTGAGATGAGCAAGAAATTTTATTTTCTTTTTCTTTTTGAGGTCTAGTTAGAAGCTACTCATCAAGCTTGAGTTAAGTGATATAAAGTGCAACACACATATCATGCAACTGATAGTGGTATTATGTTGATCTATTCATTGCCTTTTCAGCTACTTTTGCCTTCGGTATAAATGTTTGATAAACATTTAGCTCTTTCTAGGAATTTACCATCAAGTCCTGCATTTGCATAAATACAAGTGATTAACAAAAATGGCTGCATTGTCTGTCAGTCATTTTAAATAGGAGTTTCCCTGCAAAAAGTTCCGTTCATTAATGAGTGCACTCTACATAGTGTTACCATTGTTTGTATCAATCAATCCCCTAGGATGCCTTCAAAAATAATTGTTTTATTGGTAATTGCTCATTATTGTTCTTTCTTTCTTGCCAATGAGGTCTAACTCAAATGACACCTCCACGGCTCTACCCCTTGTAAGAGCAAGGTGGAGGGTGGGGAAGTTCATTACTCATCGGGGTGTCTGCATAGCTTACCAATAAAAAAAAATATATTCTTCTTTATACCAGGATGCCTTCTGAAATGAAAAAATCCAAAACTTTAAAGTCTGATGGTTGTTTTTTAATTTGGGTGTTGGGGTGTGATAACAGTTCTTGGACTGACCAACATCATGAGGTATGTTTTTGCATTTGTGTTTCCAGTCATTCTCAGTGCAAAATTTCGCTTTGAGCTATGCTTGAGTTCAAACAATTCTTGAAATAATTTGATGAATGACAAGTTGTTTCATGGAATTTGGCACAAATTGTTGCTAAGCTTTTGTGAATGTCATGGATTAATGACAAATTGACACCAATCCTTTTAATTATCATGATCATCATTAGTTTTATTGTTTTCAGATGGCAACTTGAATTCAGCTCTAAGATTTTGGCTGGCTGAAAAAGAGATGTAGCAAATGATGTATCAATTTGGCTCTAAGATATAGCAAATGACAAACTTTTATTTTTCTATTAGCATGTGTTACTATCTACTGTTTGCTGTAAATGGTCATCAATATAACTCTTGTGTTCTCATATCAATGCAGCGTGTTTTGTATGTGGACATTGATATCCACCATGGTGATGGTGTAGAGGAGGCTTTTTACACAACTGATAGAGTCATGACTGTTTCATTTCATAAATTTGGAGACTATTTCCCTGGTACAGGCGATATTCGTGATATTGGATATGGAAAAGGGAAATATTATTCTCTTAATGTACCCCTGGATGATGGTATTGATGATGAGAGCTACCAGTCATTGTTTAAGCCAATAATAGGTAAAGTGATGGAAGTTTACAGGCCTGGTGCTGTGGTCCTACAGTGTGGTGCAGACTCTTTGTCTGGTGACAGATTAGGGTGTTTCAATCTATCGATTAAAGGCCATGCAGAGTGTGTTAGGTTTATCAGATCTTTCAATGTTCCGCTTCTATTGGTGGGTGGAGGTGGTTATACAATACGAAATGTCGCTCGTTGCTGGTGTTATGAGGTATTCTATATTTTTGCAATGCAATTATTGAGTTTCCTTCAGATAAACCTATATAATTTATTGATTTAAGAAGCTTAATGTTATATGTTGGTTTTGGTTGTTGTATAATGACCATTCTTAACAAAAACTTTAGAAAATGCCACTGGATGGCATGGAATTTGGGTGACATTTGGAAAATTTAATAAATATATAGCAAGAAATCAATATGTGCAGTGTAATTTACAATTATCCTAAAATTCAGGAGCTTACTAGAAAGTTCAATGAAAATTACAAAAAGCTATGAGCCTAAGCTATGTGTCCTTATTTTGTATAAAAGCCCTCATTTAATTTTAAAATGTTGAAACCCTGATTTTTTAAGTATTGCATTTCCTAAGACTCATTATCATGTTATTTGTTGAGCAGACGGGTGTTGCACTTGGTATTGAAGTTGATGATAAGATGCCACAACATGAGTATTATGAGTACTTTGGTCCAGACTATAATCTTCATGTAGCTCCAAGTAACATGGAAAACAAGAACTCCCGTCATTTATTGGATGAGATAAGAGAAAGACTCCTTGATTATCTATCTAAGCTGCAACATGCACCAAGTGCCCAGTTCCAAGAGCGCCCTCCTGATACACAGCTTCTTGAGGTTTGTTTTTGCATCTCTTATTATCATTTTATTGCCATGGTATATGTTGTCCTCGTTTCTTCTCTGCCTAACATTTTCAAGTAAGTTCTATTATGAGCACTAAACTGATAAATCCTTGTTCATTTATGCTACATTCTTTAAAATAAATAAATAAATCTTAGTGTCTCTCTCTCTCTCTCTCTCTCTCTCTGAAATAGTGATTAAAAAAAAGGAATGAATGAAAAATTAAAACCACTTTATAGAGCTTAAATCTCAGAATTAATAATTATGTAACTCTATGTTCTTCCAACTGCGTATTCTACCATTGTGGATGTTAGATCAGAATAAGTGTAATTATTCAAGTTTTCTGTCTTTTATGATGATATATTATGATTCTAAACTGTGGATGTTGGATTTGCAATTTATTATTTGTGGAGTGATACATATAGCTTTTTTTTTTCTTTTTTTCTTTTTTTGAGAATCAATACATATAGCTTAATCTGAAGGCTTTGGTGTTAATGAGGAAAGGAGTAGAAATTAGTTGAAAATATGTGTGGAAACTGGTACAGAGTGCTTTGAAACTTTTGTTTAATATTTGGTGCAGGAAATTTTGCTGCATAATTGAGAAATTCTTATTTGTTAGCACAAATATACATAAAAGATACGGAAGTCCCAAAATATCCTCATGGTAGGAACCAAAACACTATTTGATTGACTTGACCCATCTAGAATGTACTTCATTATGGCTACTCATTTCAAAATATTTTTGTTCCTTTTTGTTTGTTGCTTAGAGTGCTTACTTTGTGCCACTCTCATTTTATGGCTTAGCATGCAATGGGAAGGAATTTGGACGTCAATTCTTTCTTCTTCTTCTTTTTTTTTTTTTTTTTTTTAATTTCAAACAATCACGTGCATTGGATGCTGCTATATTAAAACCTGCTATAGTCATACTTGGCTAATCCAAGCTTAGGAGAAGTAAAGAGTATGCAAATATGTGGAATGTTAGTGTTATGCATGTGCACGCTAGATTAGTGTGAGTTTCTAGAAAAGTAAAGCAGAACATCTAACTGTTATTCATGTGCTCTTTTGGGTGTGAGTTAGCACTATGCAGTCTTGTTTCAAACCCCATTTCCCTTCCCGATCTCATGTTTGTTGTCATTCTTTTTGTCACCATTATTTTGGTCTGGTATTAGATTGCTTATAATACTCTGATGTCATTGCCCAAATTCCAATATATAGGTGGAATTTGTCTAAGTTAAAGATTAAAAATGTTTTTGTCTTCAGGATGATGAAGATCAAGATGATGGAGATGATAGATGGGATCCTGATTCTGACATGGATTCTGATGATGACCGGTATGCAAAGTACCCCTCCCCTCCTCCTTATGTGTGTGTGCCCACACAGGTGCACGTTTTTCTGTTTCTTGAGGTTGCTAACTATTTTGTCTCTTTCTATTGTGCAGTAAACCTTTGCCAGGTCGAGTAAAGAGAGAATACATCGAATCTGAACCTAAAAATTTGGTATGTTCTAATCTGTTATCTGTTTCTCTCTGTAATTACCAAAATTAGTATCGCACGTCTTAACTTAGTTACACAGCTAGAGATTAACTTGTCTTTTCTGGCTTGATTTTTATTTAGTTTCAAGTGGTAATTTATCTCTCTTCTGTTATACTTGAAAGTAAAGAAGTGAGGTCAATGTTTCTATTCCTGACCAAGAAAAGGAATTCTGGTTATAAAGCATTGAATCTGTTCTTCAATGTAATGTCTCCACTGTTGGTCATTCACAGGAGTCTTGTCTAGATTAGGCAAGTGGCAGTTATATTGGTCTTCTTTTACCCTTTTATTTTTCCTTTTTGTCTTTTATTGGGGACTCGTGAAATGTTATTTTAAGTTCTCCCAATTGGGTTTTGAAGTTTACAAAAGACGCGTCTTTTCTTTTCTTTTTGCCCCCTCTTTAAACTATATAAAAGTTATGGCTTATAGTCTTCTGCTTCTTCTGTTGTGTTAAAAATGTGTAATATTCTGTTTACAAGTGTTGTATAGTTCAACTTTAGCTGTTGAAAGTGAAGTTTATTACATAGAAAGAGTCATTTGAGTTAACACCTCCCTTGTCTATTATGCCACTATTGAAGGCATTAATTAATTATTTTTGTAAATTTCAGGCACCAACTATGATGGCAATAGATGAGCCATCCGTCAAAGTGGAGCAGGATAACTCGAACAAATCATCGGATCAACACACTGATAAGAACTCATGACCAAAGATCGATAGAGTGCCTCAATAGCATGCAATATTTGTACACTTGTATTTATTGTGGCTTCAATCACAGCATTCTCACATTGTTCAACAAGATTGTTTCAAACGCTTTATTGAATGGGCGTGAAAATTAAAAAAATGTGATCCTTATGTGCCCTTTGTTCTTCCCCTCTGTGCATATTTCAACGATACCGTTGGTGTTATTAGTCGCATTTTCAATTATCATCCACAATCAATTATTTTAGAGTTCTCTTTACTTGGTTGGTGGAAGATATTCTTGTAGTTTGTAATTGTAAAACTGTTGTAGTACCTTGAGATACTTTCTGCATATTGGCTGGCCAAACGACATACTTATCTGAGCCATGAGGCAACTTTTTTTTTTTTTTTCTTTTGATAGTGATGGCATTTTCTAAACTTGAATTTATATGTAATGATTCATGCCTAAGCTATTATCTTATGAGCTCTTTGATAAATTATTTAAAAAATACCCCTTACGAGGGAAAATTTTGGGGGCCTAGATAATGTCCTAATTCTAGTTTTAATCAAGCCATGAGAATTATTGATTTACCAAGTTTTACCTTCTTCTTTTTTTCTCCTTTTGATAATAGTAAACCCCATAAGGTTTAGTTTTTATTGAATTTAATATCCCCTCGACATCCAGACTCCCAAGAAAGTAGAGCCCGAAAGCCGGGCCAAAATAGCTAACTAATTTTTTTTCTCTAACTATCTAGTTAGTAGTTTCAGTTTTGAAACTATAGTTATTTTTAGCATCTCGAGTTTAAGAAGGTCGAGTTAGGTCCATAAATCGAGTTTTTGAGACTCGATTTTCATGAGTTGTTCACGTCTGATGTGGCATTTTATCCACGTGGCAACTTCATAGAAATCGAGTCTCTAAGACTCGATTTACAAAGCAAAACAAAAAAAAAATTTAAGTCTTAAATCTCACACAGCCATTCCCAGAAATACAAAAAAAAAAAAAAAAAAAAAAAAAGTCTCCAAGAACTGCACCATCAAATCAGCCACTACAAATCATCCAACCAAATCTACCCAACAACCACCTAAAATCCAGATTAAAAAAAAAAAAAAAAAAAAAAAAAAAAAAAAAAAAAAAAAAAAAAACCCCAAAAACCCATCAGATCAAAGAGAAAAAAACCCAGATCTGCCTGGGCGAGCACGGCCTGGGCGCGGGCGGCCTGGGCTAGCGCGGCCTGGGCCAGCGAGGCCTCGGCGCGCGCGGCCTGGGCGAGCACGGCCTGGGCCAGCGAGGCCTGGGCATGCGCGGCTGGGCAGCGCTGATCTCGTCTTCTTCTTCTTCTTCTTCTTCTTCTTCTCTCTCTCTTTCTTTCTTTTTGCATTTCTGTATTTTGGATTTTGGGTTTATATTTTGTAACTATTTTTGTTGTAAATCGAGTCTTAGAGACTCGATTTCCATGTAGCCACCACGTGGATAAGATGCCACATCAGATGTGAACAATTCATGAAAATCGAGTCTCAAAAACTCGATTTATAGTCCCTAACTCGACCCTCTTAAACTCGAGATGCTAAAAAAAAATATAGTTTCAAAACTGAAACTACTAACTAGATAGTTAGAGAAAAAAAATTAGTTAGCTATTTTGGCCCGAAAGCCAAGATGCCTTAAAATGCAACTATGCTTGCATTGGATTTAATTAAGAATCTCAAAAGACTATTATTTATGGAGGATGTAACAGTTTATTTGGTACATTCCTAGAAATCCTATAGAAATTACTACTCCCACCGTTCCCCTCTTTTTGTCCTCTATTCTATTTTGAGATGTCCCAAAATATTGTTCTGTTTCTAAAAATAAAAGTCATTAATTTACTAATGTTCTTATTATACCCCTATTAATTTATTAATTCAATTTTTTGATAAATTTTTTTAAGGATGGTTTTGGAAACTTATACATTTTTAAAAGGTAGACAAGATAATAAATGATGTTCTCTTAAAAAGTTTGACTTTTCAAACAGGACAAAAAGTGGGATGGAGGGAGTATTAATTTTCTCAAAATATCATTAACATTTCTAGAAATTATTTATTTTTCTCAAAATACCATTAACTTAATAAGAAAATTAATATGAACCGCAACTTAAGTCAATTATCCTAAAATATATAGTCTAATAATTTCAAATAACACATGCAAATAAAAAATAATCATTTCAAATTCTTTTTTACAATGGTTTATGAAATCATCTTGTTTTGTCAACTAAAATTTAAAAGACAAACAATTCCAAATAAAAGAGAGAAAAATCAAAGCAAAAACTAAAATTTTCCAATAACGTGTATAAAAATAATAATTATCTCAAATTCTTATTTTCAATGAACATGGTTTTAAAAAACCAAACCGGGGTAAAGACCCTTTTTGCCTTTGATTCCCAATTCAATCCGGTTTTTGACCGGTTTTTAAAACCATGTTATGAACACACCATGCTTTGTAAAAAATTAATCCTTAAAAGGTGATGAATATAACCGGTACACTTTTTTTTAAAAAAAATTGTTAAATGCATTACATAAGCACTTACCAATGTAAAGACATTTTATAAGAAATTAGATGTATAACTATTACTATCAAAAGTTTTTATAACTTAATTGGCACCTCTGAGATGTTCAATATTCAAATATCTCAATTCCCATTTTAATTATTGAATTTTAAAATTATAAAAATAAGAATTTTAAAATTATAAAAGTAAAAATTTTAAAAAAACATTTATACGAAACTTCTACCCCAGCCCCAGCACATGCAATGGAGCCGCCGGATCATGAAATAGTAACTGCATCTCCAAAAAATAATCCCAAGAGTTGTATAATTATTACTTTAAAAATAAAAAATAGAACTTTTCCAAACCAAACCAAACCAAACCATGGTAATGTATATACCCATCATTCTAAAAAGAGAACCCACCTTCCAATAAAAGTAAAGTTAGGTCCCTTGAGCTACTATATGCTTGGAAATCCTCTTAATCCTAAAAAGACTACCCAATCCCCCACACACAACGCCTGAGGTTCAACTCTGGCCCATTCTCCAACCTTACCTTGCCTAGATTTAATATCTGCCAATGAGCTCAACCAACACTTCCTAGTATTTTAGTTCATATCCGCCCCATTAAATTTTTTTTTTTTTTTTTTTTAAAAGACTCCCATTTGATAAAAAGATTTTTCGCAATTAGGACCGTCACGGCCCCCAAAGATAGTACAGAATATACTCAAGAACATCAGCTAAACCGATGTTGCAATAGTTGTTCCATAGTATAAATGATTTAAACCAGTCGCATTCACCAAATACATATGATTAGATGCACCACCTATGTAACTTAACAGGAAATAGGAACATAGAGATACATTCATCAATCAGAAAGATCACGTCACACACCTGAGAGAGAGAGAGAGAGAGAGAACAGGTTAGATCATAGGTTAGACCATTCCATCTATCACAGAGAACCCCAAACAAAAGTGTATGACCAAAGAAACCTGCAAACTAATTCACATCGGAAACAACTGACAACCTATTTTGAACTGATTCTTAGTCAATGCCAGGCAAAGTCTCCTCTGCCTTCTCTTACGCTTCTTCCTCGCCTATAGTCAACTTCTGCATCAGAGCAAGACAAACCCAGCGGGTATTTTCTGCTACCCTTTTTGGATAACTCCATCTTCGAATATATGTCCTCTTCATCAGTCAGAGTACCGGGCGTACTTGATCCAGAGAGATTGCTAGGTTGTCTCCGTGATTTATTATCTGGGGTACACATGAAATGAACATTATTGCCAGCAAATATGCAGAAAGGAGGAGGAATCTTATGATAAGATAAAGCACAGATGCATCCTAATAAGCTAAAGACCCCTTACAAGGAGACAGACTTACATGCAGAATAAGCGCAATGAAAGAATTATAGAATATACATTGCCTCAATATAGTTCAAGGCAAGGTACAGCTCCCTCCATGACAAGAACTGTCCTCCAATCCAACCTCCTAGAGGTCCCCACACACAAAGCCTTGACAATTTTCTCTCAATTACAGAAACTCTCCTTTAATTTAATAATTTCAGCTGCTTTTTAACCCCCAACCCCCCCCCCCCCTCCCTCTGGTGCAGATCTAGTTAAAATGATTGGAAATCAGAAATCAAATGGGAAAAAAACTAGGACAAATTCGGCATTAATTGCTGTCTATTCAGAATTTCAACTCCTTCAAAGAGGTCAATGATTTGATGGAGTATAATTAAGTTTATAATTTAAAGATAACATGAATCAATATGCTATATGTGCTCCTTGCATGAATTCCAACTCATGAGAAATAAAGACATGTAAACATGATAACAACATAAAACAGGTATGCTCCCATTGATATTTGAGAAACCATAGAATTGAAAGCTTATGTCAGATTATGGTTGATCAGCTGTTCTAAAAGTCCCTCAACATCCCACCCCCCCACCCCCTTAATTTATTTTCCCCTTTACCATGATTTCTTGACAACCAATGGAGCAATGTGTAGTTTTAAATCAAGTAATGACAACTCACCTTCATGGCCATTGCATAACACTGGCACATCACAGTATACACCCTCATCAAGGCTTTTTTGACTCCACAAGTTTGTTTGTGTTTTCTGAGCTTTCAGTCCTTCAATCACTGATGCATGTTCTGTATTTTCTTCCATGGGTAGTTTATTAGAGGTAAAAGGGGTCATGGTAAATGAATCCTCTATTACATCATCAGAAATCTCCACATATTGGCTGGTAGTAATAATTTCATCTGCACTGAACCCAAAGGATGCTCTGTAAGCTTCTATTTCTTCGACATCTTGCTTGGGGCTCTTATTGTGCCTGTTCTGATGTCCACTTCCACCAGAAGGATAAACATCTGAATCCTTGGACACACTTAACCTCCCGCCAGTATGAGGAAATGGTGGATTATGATCCAGATAGAATTGAGCAAATGTAGCAGGGCAGAAGAAATTAGAATCTTGAGACACCATGGAGGCACTGGTCGTGTCATGCCCAAATAGCCTGCCAGAACCACTCCTTGGATATTTTCCATTTTGGGGAGAAATTGAAGGATCCCATTGTGTGGTAAACTCCCGATCAGGAAACGAGGATCCCATTGGTGATCTGAGACTACTAGCTGGACTTCCTGGATAAAGTGAATATGTTGCTTGAAGATCGTTTGCACCCATGTAATTGGTCTTATTAGTGCCTTTGAGTTCCACTGAAGACGAGAGGAACTGAGCAAAAGGCACATCTGGAGAAGAGGGTGTAGTAAGGTGAGCCAACTCTGGTGGGGGAGTGAGAGGAGCAGTAGATGGCTCAGTTGTAAAGGTTGAAAAAACAGGAGGAGAAACGAGCTGTGTTTCATGGGCATATGGCCCAGTGGCATACATTGTGGATGAAGGACCTCCAGGTGAATTGGCAGATAATGACAAGAAACTGCTGGGTGATTGAGCTGTTGAAGGGAGTGCAGAATTCGTAAAGGATGCTGGTGATGATGGTGGGGCAAGTAGAGATGGAGCTAGTGCGGTAGCCTGATTGGTCAACCCAGCCGCTTGAGGTCCATTTGGCTGAGTTGCGGCTGCATTTCCCTCAGGAATACGAGATGCAGGTACAATACGCCTTCCACCTTTCTGCGTACCAAAACAAGACAATGCACTCCAACATCCTGCCCATCTCTTTCGCTGTCAAGACAGTTAAGCATCATATTTCATTTAACATTTCTAAGTCAACAAAGCCTTTTGTCTTATTGTGTGTTTCTGCACGAATTGAATTTACACAAGAAGATACTCATACTACATTTTCAACAAAACAGTTCATAGTTGGCCTAAAATCCGCCCAAGTAGCTCAATGCATTAATTAAATCTTTGTTCATTCTGACCGTCCACCCAGTTCCTTTGTTTTGCATGCATGATCGTGTATATGAAGCCATATAATAAAAATCTAGAAAATTAAACTGACTGAACAATTTTCACTTCTCAATAGTCTGCTACAATGCAAAACGTCATCAAGCTAAAGGGGATATTGAAACTACAATTAGCAGTTAAAAAAAACTTAGAAAAGGGTATTATTTAAAAGAATATCATATTTATTAATGCTTAATATCATATTAATGCAAAGATTTTAAGGGGAAAAATGAGGAGATACGCTATAAAATAGTTAATAATGAGCTAAAATGAAGTGGGACAATGGTGTTTTCACAATTGAATCAGTTAGGATTAGTCCCTCTTGAAGTATATGTTTTGGAGATCTAACTCAAAGAAAAGCCTAAAAATAATGTTGACGTTGACAAGCAAAATTTAACTAGGATGGCGTGATCTTCACTCTGAGTAAGTGGGTCAAAGCCAAAGACAGTTTCCATCAGATCTGACAGCTAATTCTGTGAAACTGATGCATTCATTTTCTGGTAAAATAAATTACCAAAGGCAAACCCTTTTCTAAGTGTAATCCAGGGCCTGAAAGTCTCTCTGAGTAAACAACAATTTTTTTTTCTGTCTTTAACTTAGAGAATTACTCCAGTAGTTAATGGAGTTAGTTGTTGTTGTTGGTCCTTCCTTTTTTGGGCTAATTAATCAAATGGGTACCAGTGCCAGCCCAGATCTGGGCAACAAACTACATGCGAATGCTTAAACACGGGTTTTGAGTTGAAAACCAAAACCCAAATAGAAAATGCAAAAATCCAAAACAAAAACCCAGATCTGACATCAAATCAAAGCCCCCAAAAGATAAACAAGAATGAACAAAGAACCTAAAGAAATCAAGACAGAGAGAGAAGCAGTACCCGTTCTTGCTGAGGGAATCTATTTTGCTCCGAACCCATGTATTATACAGAGCTGAGACACTGAATGAGGGAGTTAGTGAGCTATCTTCAGCTTCTTGTTGTTGTTCTGTTAATATTAGTTAATAGTGGGTTTGAATTTTTTTGTTGTTGTTGTTGTTAGTTAGAGAGTGCAGTAACTAACACACCCCAAAGAAACCATTCTCACATTTCTTAAGCAGAAGCTGACACAATTTAGATTTTGCTCCAAAGAAAGAGAAAGGAAAAAAGAAAAGTTTGGGAGAGAAAGATCGATCAAAATAAATTTAATGATAGTACTACGAATAAAAATAAATAAAAACAAAAGAAAAAGGATATTGATATATTAATTAATTATTGATTAGAGGACAAGGAAAGACAAAAGCGAAAAAAGATTCAAGTGATAGAGATGGAGAGATTGAAAAGAAAGTGACCCACCAGTGTGTTGTTGTGTGTGAGAGTGTTAAAGAGAGAGAGAGAGAGACTATAATAGTTTTTTTTTCTTTTTTAAGTTTTTTATTTATTTAAAGAATTATTGCAGTGTGTGATTCGACTCTGAATAACTTTATTTTGTTTAAAAATAAATTGTGTACAAATGTAATTGTATTTTGAAAAAAAATAAGTTTTACAAAGTTATACATAATAATAAATTGGAATTTTAAGTTACAAGAAAGTTAATGAATAACAGCTATAATCTATAATTCATAATATATATATATATATATATATAAAATTAAAGATATTTTTTTTTGAGAACATAAAATTAAAAGAGGTACTACGTCTACAATATTTTCATAACAAATCATAGGTGGTTAGTTGTTATTTGTTCAAATTTGAACATAATATTAAGATTACATTTTTGCCCCCACAATAACAACCAGTAATAACCTGTCACTTAAGATTTGTTGTAAAAATATTATGGACATATCATTTCTATAAAATTAAAGATATTTGACTTTTGATTAACTATATAATATTTTGCCAGGTAAACTTTAATGTCCTCACAATCTTACGTGTAAATTTTTTAATATATATTTTTTATTGGACTTAAATTTTATTATATATTTAAACCCCCTGTTAAATTATATAATAGTTTCTTAAAAAATTGATATAATAGATAATTCAATATACCAACACAATCATAATAATAATAATAATAATAATAATAATAATTATTATTATTATTATTATTATATATAATCAAAGATATTTGACTTTTGGCTAACCATATAATATTTTGCCATGTAAGTTTTTTTGTCCTCACAATCTTAAATGTCAATTTCTAATATAATTTTTTTTATTTCTAATATAATTTTTTATTGAATTTGAATTGTATTGTATAGCTAAACCCTCAATTAAATTATATAATACTTCTTTAAAAATTTTGATATAATAGAAGAAAAAAATGTATATAATATTTCAATAAACAAACATAATCCTACTAAATATATATATTAATAATTATTTTATATATATAATAGTTTCATATAAAAACATCATCATCATAAATACTTATTAATAAATATCATAATTTCTTTATTGAAAAAAATGTCATATCCACAACACTTTCACAACAAATTATAAGTGACAGATTGTTATGAGTTGTTATTAATAAGCAAATAAGTGATTTCAATAGTAGATTTAAATTAGAATCAATAACAACTTAGCACATATGATTTATTGTGAAAACACGGTAAACATTGCACTTCTCTTAAAAAATCATAATTATCAAATTTCATATATAAACACTATCAAAATAAATATTTATTATTAATTCTCATAATTTTTTTCATACTCTACAAACACTTATATTTGTGAAGTGATTATCGTATTAAGGATGTTTTGTGGTATTACATTTAGTTAATAAAACCACATTATTAAATTTAATTGAAGAATTTAAGATACAACGGTAAGTAATTATACTCAAGTTTTATCCCTTTCTCCTTTTATTATTGTTTTAATGCATTTATTATGTAAAGAATAAATTTGATATTTATAGGGTTTGGGGAAAAGGTCATTGAATTATTAGCTTTTTTTAGTGGATAAGCTAGAACTTTTTTTTTTTGGGGGGAGTTGAGAGTGAAGCGAAGCAAGAGTTTAGAGTAGAGAGCAGAGCAAATAGGAAAAGAGACGGCATTACATTAAAGTTAGAGCTTTTAAGGAGGTGGTGGTGGGCTGGGCCCGGTAAGGGTTTTTGGAGTGGGGCCCGTAAAAGATGATGATGCTCCTTTAGTTTTATATAATACATTACATTACATGTGCTGCCCCTCCTTCCTTGCATTTCCCCTACCAACATTATTCACACATAAAGACAGGAATAACGAGTGTGTATTTACTGTCATTTTCCCCTATCCAAGTCTCCATGCCTATCTAAACGCGTATCCAACACGTTTAATACATTGAATAAGAATTACTTTCATTAATATTAATTATTAGTAAGAATAGAAGATATTATAATTAAATAATTATTCTTATTCGTAAGTTTGGTTTTTTAAATTATTATTATTTGTAAGAATAAAATATATTTTTATTAAATAATTATTTTTTATTCTTAAGTTCGGTTATTAAATTAATTGTTATATACAAAAAGTTTGTAATAGATGCTAAATGAATAATTGTTTCATATTGCTTAGAAAAGAGTATGGTGTGTGTGTGACTATATATATATATATATATTTTTTTTTTTTTTTGAAAAGAAAGAGTATTGTATATAGTATAATTTGTCACATATTTCCATAAAAGTTATCGTAAATTTTTAATGAAGTTTGTGACGTGCTTTTATTTTAGAACCACATTCTCTCTCTCTTGTGTGCGTTTGTTTCTATAAAAAAAAATTGTTACACTTAATAATAAATAACTGTTATAAGTTACAACCATTTTAGAAAAAAATAATTATTTCTTAATTTTAGTGGAGTTTGTGATGTGCTTTTATTTTAGAACTACATTCTCTCTCTTGTGTGTATTTGTTTATATTAAAAAATTTTAAAAATTATTACACTTATTGAGAAATAACTATTATAAGATACTTCAATTTAAGGTATAACTATTCCCAATGATAAAAATGTAACAAAATAACCAAATATCCGATACACATGAATAATCCGCCCAATGTGTGCTCATTTGCTAGATCTTTCATTAAAGCATTATCCAAAATTTAAGAGCTAGTCATACTTCTTTATAGTTTGGAGATAAATAGACATGATACATCTTAAATTCAATGTTTTCTGTTTACTCCACAATACATTTATGTACAATAATATCTCTGGGGACAAAATTTAATAAAATTAAATATAAGACCTCGAAGATATCTTAATTTCAGATCATCATCTTAACCAACTATTCGACGTATTTGTGTTTACACGCTACTGAAATCCTTGTGTTTAGGTGGAAAAGGAAAAGCTAAAGAAAAATTCCTAAAGGGTTGTGAAAAGAAAAGCCTTAAAGGGGACATGTTGAGGGAAAGAAATGGTTCTTAATGTTGTATCACCCATTAAATTTTAATCATATAGTTATGTTAGGTTGAAATTTAACTATAGTTAGAGAAAGATAATAGTGTTTGTAGTTTGTACTATATGGTCAATGTGACCGCATGCTTAAATTTAATTTAAAGATTATAAATTACAGACCTAAATAATTGTAATTGAATTATTTTCTTTAAAAAAATGTTATGTGCACAACATTTTTACAATAAACTATAAATGGAAAGTTGTTATTGGTGAGTAAAAAATTGACACCAATAGTGGGCCTAAATTAAAACTAATAAGTAGTAACAGCTTACTACTTAAAATTTGTTGTAAAAATATTATGGACACAATATTACTCTAAAAAATATTTATCAAAAAATGATATAATAGAAATAGAAATACTATGTCCATAACATTTTTTACAATAAATTATAAGTGGTAAATTGTTACTAGTGGGCAAAATAATAAGTTCAGTGGAGGGTTTAAATTAAAATTAGTAGTAACTTACCACCTAAAATTTATTATAAAAATGTTGTGAATATAGCACTTTTCTTCAAAATGATGAAATCAGGCCGGTCAAAACGGGCACAAATTTTACAAATTTACAGTCAATTCCGAAGGACAAGGCACGTGCCCGACTTAAACTAGGCCCGTTACGTTATACATGGCCCGTCTAGAACAGCCGGCATTTGTTTTATAAGGCCGCATTGGGCCCACTTAGAGTTACATATGCATAGTGGTGGGCCTCATGCATTCCCCAAACAAAACACAATCAAGAAAAAAATAAAAATTAAGAAAAAAATCATGAAGGAAGATTTTTTTTTCTTTTTCCCTTTTTTGTGGATCAGATTGCATATCCTCATGCATGATGACATGCAATCTGATCGGGCTAATTTTCTAATAATACAAATAAAGACACGATCAAAAAGAAAGAACGAGAAACGATTTTTATACTTTGCTTTTTAAAATTTGTCTCTTATATCAATTATTTCTTGAATTTTCAAATTAAACTATTATACTAATAGTATTAATGTTTCTGACAATGTGTTGCATTCACCTTTGATTTTGAAAATCAAGTATAAATTTGACAAATGAATGTGAAAGGAAAAAAGGAAATATAAAACATTGTGAAAGAAATTTTGGAAAAATAGGTTGGCTGCTAAACTCTATTTTGAAATTATGTCCTCTGTCAATCTAGGATTCCATCAATTATCAACAGAATGGATAAGAGTGATGCACCAGAGAATTGAAAACTTCGACTTTGTTAAATACTAAACATAAAATTGAAATCGATTTGAACTTACACTGCTTCGAAGAAAATTTATGTGCACCTAGCGAGCATGAAAGTGATCTTGAATATACTAGGGACTGGAAGCAGCTATTCAAGCCGTCAAATTTTGCACATAAAGTGAGCTTACGTGACAACATTTTGGAAGGAGATACAACCACTTTCATGATTATACCTCTTTGAATATAAACCCAATTGACTTAGGCTCATAGTGCAAGCCCAATGGACTTAGGCACATAGTGTAAGTTAGCTGTATAACACATATTGCCTACATATACAAGGCAGACCCTTGTACTCGATAACTTACAGTTTTATACATAGTTTTTCAGACTTTAACATGCTTTGCTGATCTTTACTAAGCCTCCTCCACCAAGATACTTCGGTGCTTTGACTTCCAAACTCAAGTTTTATTTTTGGAGAATGAACTTCCAAACTCAAGTTGACATCACTTCATCCAACATGAGTTTGAGAGGGGCTGTGAGAATAGAAGCTCAATGGACTTAGGCCCATAGTGTATTTTACTTGTACAATATATATTGTCTACCTATATAAAAGTATAGAATAGACTCTTGTACTCTATTACTTACAGTTTTATACATAGTTTTTAGAATTTTACAATACTGGGGGCGGACAAGGAAGATGATTCATTGCTGAGTACATTAGCTACTAAAGCAAAGCTTAGGCTGCACAGGTTTCGGAATTGGGAGATTAGACATACAAGAAGGGGTGCCAACAAAGTGGCTCATACATTATCAAGATACTCGCATGTAGTTTTCACTTTTATGAGTTATTTTAGAACCATAATTTTTATCATATTTTTTCTCACAACTATTTTATGTGCTAGATTGTGATTGGTTGCTTATCACTTTCACATACACTTATCAGGCCACCACTCACAATCACCCACATACTAAGATAATTATAGTAAAAAGTGTAGTAAAGTTTGTACTCCTAGAATTTTTGCACTTTTATAACTTGGATGGAGGGCCCTTCAAATTTTCCATTGGAACACTTAAATAATGATGTAATCCATTTGAGTCGAGTGAAATGAAGTTAAGCTGGTTTTCATCAACAACAACAAAAAAACGTGAAAGTAGATACACACAAATAGGTTCAAATTTATTAGTTAATGGAGTACAAGTTTTTTATATACATATAGCCATATATACACACAAATATGTTCAAAATTATTAGTTAATGGAATACAAGCTTTTTATATACATATAGCCATATCGGAGTTATTAAAACTAGTATTTTTGTGGAAAATAATAGAGTCAATGCATATATTAATTAGAAACTAAAATTTTATGAATGGGAGCCGAAATATTAATAAATATAGTATTGAATGAATTCAAAAGTGTTATACAAGAAATATGAAGAGCTCGGGGGCCAATCAAGAAATAAATATAGTATTGAATCAATTCTAAGTGATTCCACACTTATATGAATTTTATATAAGAAAATATTTTTTTAAATAATAATATAACAATTTTCCTCATGTTTAGTTTCTTTGAAAGCAATTTACATAAAAATCATCAAAACAAATTAAATATTTGAGAATTCACTAAAATTAATCTTAACCATTTAGATTTCATAACTTCTCTTAGTGGCATGTAAATAAATATATATATATATATATATATATATATTCACACACACACTAGCCTCATCACACGTGCTTCACGCTTGCGATGAGCCTTTTTTTTAGCAAAATTAAATAATAAAAAAACCCGTGTTTTTATTATATATATATATATATATAAATGATTTTATTTTGAGAATCTAATTTATAAGTAGATAAAAAAAAATTGAAAATCAATAAAAGAATGACCTTATTTTTCAAAAAAAGTTTTAGTGGGAGTTAGAGTTGTATTTTTACCGGATTGTCCTTTAGTTTTGTCTTTACTCAAACATAGAGGTGTAGGAGTATTTTTGAACAAAAAAAATGAAAATCCCAAATAGAGGAAATCCCTTAAATAGTAGTAGTAGTAGTAGTATATATATATATATATATATATTGTAGGGGTGATTGGCCCAGAAGTACATGTCTATGTATATATTGGGCTAGGGGTCCAATTCGAGGACATTAAGTAGTCCGAGGACGGGTAAACATCTTTCTAAAAATCCGTGTTGGTAAGTAAAGAGGTGAAATCTGATCATGATCATCCAAGAAGGTGGTCCGAGGAGGAATGCTTCCTCGGCTAAACAAAGCTGAGGTCAGAAAGTGTGGTTTGATATCAAGAGCAACGTTCTGAACAATTCCACTGGTGAAGATAAGTATCAAGAAGGAACAGGACATAGGGAAGCCATGAAATATCTAAAGGGAAAACTGCTACCACTACATTAGATTCTCTGCAGCTAACTCTCTGGCCGCATTAATGAAGAAGTGATACCTGAACAGTATCTTTCAGCCTTACAGCCACTCCCCAAAAACTTCAAGAAAGTGCTGATGGGATAAGGATCAACACCAGCAATCTAGTCTACACGTGGAGGGTAGAGATGAAGGGGGAGGACAGTATAAAATAGAAAGAATACCCTAAGGGGAGGGGATCAAGAAATTAAGAGAGAAACACTGTAGCAATCAAAAGTGGAATTTGTAATCAAACTAGAGAGAAATATATAGGAACTGATCACCTTAGATTGTGAAGAGGACGATTTTCTTTAGATTAAACCAGTCTATCTTCATTTTCTTGTCATCTGGATCCACTTTACTTATTGTCTAACTCATTAAAGCCTATTTTTCCAATCCACTTTCTACAAATTCATTGTATTGGGCTTTTTGGGCCTAGATCCTTATAACTTTTGGGCTTAGGACTTAAATCTGGTCCTTACAATTGGTGCCGTCTGTGGGAAATTCTGGTGTTGTCTAACATTCAACTACAGTAGGTTCAAGTCCGAACCAGGCAGAATCTACGGGGTCTCAACGTTAAAATCACTTCCGTAATCTTGAACCAAGAAGGGACTGGGAAGGGAGTGTGCATACTACCTATGCTAGTAGGAGCCAGTCTCGAGGTGGGAGCCACATCTCTCATGAAGAGAATGCTAGAAACATGCAGTAAGAGATTGATCACTTGTGGAGGAAGTTGTGTCATGAACGACAAAGGAGAACTCCATCAGTTTCTGCTTCCTCTTTTGATGGGGAGGGAGATGGCAGTTACAGGTCCAGGTCGAGGAATCCCCCCAGTGAATCTTTCTCATGTGATGAGGTCTACCACCGTAGGCGCAGAGGTGAAGATGCATCCTGCAAAGTCCTGGGAAACAACGCTATGAGTAGAGCATTGAACCAAATTTCCAGATCACCTTTCACATGCAGGATTGAGAGAGGAAAACTTCATTGGCACTTCACTTAGCCAACATTTACCATGTACAATGGTCATACAGACCCTGTGAAACATGTAAGCCACTTCCACCAAAGGATGGCAGTGTATTCCAAGAACGAGGCTCTGATGTGCAAAATATTCCCATCTAGTCTGGGGCCTGTGGCAATGAGGTGGTTTGATGGCCTGGAAGCAAGTTCTATTGATTCCTTCAAAGAACTCACTCGGGCGTTTGGATCTCGCTTTATTACGTGCAGTAGGGTTCCTCGGCCCTTACATTCCTCGTTGTCTATGTCCATGAGAGAAGAGGAAACCCTGAAAACGTACTCAGACAGATACTAGAAAATATTCAATGAGATAGATGGTGATTTTAATGATGTGGCCATAAAAACTTTCAAGGTCGGCTTACCTACCGAGCATGGTTTGAGGAAGTCCTTGACTGGGAAACCTGCTGGTAATGTACGTCAACTTATGGACGGAATTGATAAATATAAGCAGGTCGAGGAAGACCAACAATAAGGCAAGGGAAAGGTTAAGGTTATCTCTCAGGAGATGAGGGATTTCAGGTCTGACCGCTACAACAATAACAGAACCCGAAGGGATTTTGCTAGGCAATCTGGGTCTACGGCTCCTCAGGCGGTCAACACGGTGTTCTGAGAGCCAATACTTCAAGTCTTGAAGAAGATCAAGAATGAGCCATACTTCAAGTGGCCAAACAAGATGGGAAGAGACCCCATAAGACGCAACTAGAGTCTTTATTGCCTATACCACCAGGACCGGGGGCACACCACGGAGGACTATAGGACTTTGAGGAGTCATTTGGAGTAACTGGTCAGAGAGGGGAGGCTAAAACAATTTCTACATCAGCCCAATGGACTAGAAGGTTAGGAAAGATCAGGATTTCAGGGAAATGCTTTCTCCAGAGCCCTTTGGGCACAAATAATGTCATCTTTGCTGCTCTGGGGAGAACTAGTTCTCATCCCTCCAGGGTGATGTCTGTAACTCGGCTACCCGCCTAGGACTCTAATTCTGAGCCGAAGAGGGCTAGAGTCGAGATTCGACCGACGTTGAGTTTTTTGAATAAGGACAAAATTGGAACCATACAGCCACATGATGATGCTTTAGTGGTCACCCTTAGGATAGGAGAGTATGATGTAAAGAGGGTGTTGATAGACCAGGGCAGCGATGCAAAAATCATGTACCCTAATCTATATAAGGGGCTGGGATTGAAGCCTGAAGATTTGACGGCCTATGATTCACCTTTGGTAAGCTTTGATGGGAAAGTAGTCATTCCAAGAGGCTAGATCAAATTACAGATACAAGTAGGGTCTGAAGTGGTGGAGGTAAACTTCATTATGGTGGATGCTTATTCTCCCTATACGGCTATTATGGCAAGACCCTGGCTCTATGCCCTGGGGGCCGTTTCTTCCACCCTACATTTGAAGGTAAAATATCCGTCCGGGGACTAGATTGAAGATCTTGTTGGGAGCCAATCTATGGGTAGGCAGTGCCTAGTGGCTGCAATTATGCACCAGCCTGAAACTGAGTCCTCGGCCTCTACTGAGGGGGGCTCATAGCAATCAAGGATTTCAGTCCTATCTATGGATGTGGTGTCGGAAGAGGGAAAGTGTGAGAGGTTGGAGGAAATTGTTATAGATGGTGATCCGAGAAAGTTTTTTCAGATCGGAACTCAGCTGCCTCCTTGGGAGAATGAAGGGTTATTAGCATTTTTAAGGAAGAATATTGATGTGATCGTATGGAATACTTATGAGGCCCTTAGGGTGGATCCAGACTTCATTTGCCATCATCTGAATGTCAACCTAGCTGTCCTCCCTAGAAAGCAACCACCTCGGCGTTCATCTAAAGAGCATTTTGATGCTGTCAAGGAAGAGGTGAACAAGTTTAAGCAGGCTGGGGTTATTAAGGAAGTGTTCTACCCTGAATAGTTGGCTAATACAGTGGCAGTGAAGAAGAAGAATGAGAAGTGGCGGGTATGTGTAGACTTCATAGACTTAAACAAAGCCTGTCCAAAGGACCCATTCCCTATGCTTCGGATTGATCAGCTAGTGGACGCAACTGTAGACCATCCTCGAATGAGCTTTTTGGATGCCTTTCAAGGGTACCATCAGATACCTTTAGCTTTGGATGATCAGGAGAAGACAACTTTTGTCACTCCTACTAAGAATTACTACTACAAGGTGATGCTCTTTGGTCTAAAGAATGCAGGGTTTACTTATTAGAGGATGATGACCAGGATGTTTGAGCCACAGCTAGGGAAAAACATTGAGATTTATATAGACGACATGGTGGTCAAGAGTAGGTTGGAATTTGAGCGTGTTAACGACTTCGGGAATATCTTTGAGATCTTAAGGAGACACAAGTTGCGACTTAATGCTTCTAAGTGCTCTTTTGGTGTTGGATCATGGAATTTCTTAGGGTACATGGTTACTCACCGTGGAATTGAAGTCAATCATGACCAAATTAGGGCAATTAACAATTTACAGCCACCTTGGAACCCCAAAGAGGTCCAAAAATTGACAGGAATGACTACTGCCTTAAACTGATTCATCTCTCGATTAGCAGACAAGTGTAGGCCTTTCTTTCAGTTGTTAAATAAGTGGAAGGGATTTGAATTGACTGAGGAGTACGTCCTGGCCTTCCAACAGTTGAAGGAATACCTTTCTCAGCCACCCATTATGTCCAGATCTGAGGTGGATGAGGTTTTGTTTGCTTATATTGCAGTGGCCTCCCATGCGGTGAGCTTGGTGCTGGTACGGGTTGATAGTGGAGTGCAGAGACCAATTTACTATGTGAGCAAGTCACTACATAAGGTCAAAGTCCGTTACCGACCACTGGAGAAAGCCATTTTGGCAGTGATGCATGCTATGCGTAAGCTCCCCTACTACTTTCAATCACACACAGTTGTTGTCCTAACCCAACTTTCACTCAGATCTCTACTCCGAAGTGCTGATTATATAGGGAGGATTGCCAAGTAGGGTACGATCCTAGGAGCTTTTGATATCAAGTACATGCCTCGCACCTTTGTCAAGGGTCAAGTTCTTACTAATTTGGTGGCCGAGTTTACTGAATCCTCATTAGAGGAGAGAATGGAGAAGCAGGACATAGATGAAAAATCAATTGGGGTAGTCTCCTTACAAGAACCTTTGTCCTGGAGGGTATACATTGATGGTGCAGTGAATCATAGAGGATTTGGAGTGGGGCTAGTTCTGATATCTCCTAAGAGGATCATAATTGAGAAATCCTTGAGATTGGGCTTCTCAGCCACAAACAATGAAACTGAGTATGAAGCTCTGTTAGTAGGAATGACTATGGTTCAGAAAATGGGTGGAAAAGCAGTGGAGATATTCTCAGATTCAAGGCTGGTTATGGGCCATGTTCAGGGGGAGTTGGAGGTCAGGGATGTGAGAATGCAAGAATACTTAAGTCAGGTTAGGCATTTACAATCAGGGTTTGAGTCTTTCAACTTATAGCACATTCCTAGAAGTGGAAACACCCATGTTGATTCTCTGGCCACGCTTGCAACCTCCTCGGCACAGAGCTTGCCTCAAGTTATCCTTGTTGAAGATTTGTGTAAGCCTACTGAAATGAAGAATGAGGTGGTTCATATCCATCAAATTAGGGTGGGACCTAACTGGATGGACTCCATAATACTGTTCCTTAAGGAGGATATCTTACCCGAAGAGAAGTCAGAGGCTGACAAACTGCGAAGAAAGGCTCCTCGGTTTTGGCTGTCCGAGGACCAAAAGTTGTATAAGCGCTCTTTTTCTGGGCCATATTTGCTGTGCATACACCCTGAGGCATCAGAGCTACTTCGAGGGGAGTTACATGAAGAGATTTGTGGAAGCCACACAAGAAGCAGATCCTTGTCACACAGAGCCCTTACACAGGGATATTGGTGGCCGAACATGCAGAAGGAAGTACAAGAATATGTGAAAAAATGTGACCAGTGCCAAAGATTTACCCCAAACATTCATCAACCAGGAGGAGTCCTTAATCCTCTATCCAACCATTGGCCCATTACTCAATGAGGATTAGATATTGTTGGACCTTTCCCTAAGGTAGCAGGGAATAAGATATGGTTGCTGGTCAGCACAGATTACTTTATCAAGTGGGTTGAAACTAAACCATTGGCAAATATCAAGGACGTGAATGCCAAGAGGTTTATTTGGAAAAATATTGTCACTTAGTTTGGGATCCCCCACACCCTCATCTCTGATAACGGTCTTCAATTTGATAGTAAAACTTTCAAGAGGTACTGTTGTGACCTAGGAATTATGAATAGGTATTTAACTCCAGCTTATCCTCAGGAGAATAGGCAAGTCGAGGTTGTTAATAAGGTCATAGTGAGTGGATTCAAGAAGAGGTTGCATGATGCGAAGGGAAAATGGGTGAAAGAGCTGTCACACGTCCTTTGGACATATCGAACCACACCTCGCAGATCAACAAGATAGACACTATTTTCAATGACTTATGTAGCAGAGGTTGTTATTCATCTGGAGACTAGATTCCCAATATTGAGAACGAGTTCTTTCACTCCGAGCAACAATGATGGATTGTTAAGAAAGAGCCTAGACTTAATTGAAGAGCGAAGAGAAAATGTCATGGTCCAACTGGCGTATTATCAGCATAAGCTCAAGTAAGGATATAACGCCAACATAAAGTTAAGGCCATTAGTGCCTGGAGACCTGGTATTAAGAAAGGTATTGGGTACTACAAAGAACCCAACATGAGGGAAGTTAGGGCCAAACTGGGAAGGGCCATATCGCATTACCTCGGTGGCCAGAATAGGTGCGTTTTATCTTAAAGATCTAGATGAAAAAGTTGTATCATGCCCTTGGAATGTAAACAACCTGAGAATGTATTATTATTAATGAAAGTATACACACTCTACCCTCCTAAGTGCAGAAGAGGCCTCAACCCCAGCTTAGTTAAGGGCCTCATTCCACACCTGGAGGCAGTAGTTTCTACATACCCCCGAGACCTCAGAGACCTCAGCCCTGAGAGTTTCCTCGGTCTCTGCCACCCCCACATCGTAGCTCTCCTACTCGGCTTGATCTCTGGCCTTCTCAGCCTCCCCCGATTTCTTCTTTAGGGCAATAATTTGCTCTTTGGAGGCGGCCAGCTGGTCCTTGGCATGGCAAAGGAACTTTCATTGACCTTCAACCTACCTCTCAGCACTGTCCAAGGCAGCTTCGGCACTTTTTCTGTCCTTCTCCGCCTCTGTCAGCTTACTCTTAAGCTCTTGATTACTTTTCTCGGCCATGTGGAAGGCGTCTATAACCGCAACACATTTCTTCTTCCTCCTTCATTTACCGATGAGAGTAGTTTACCATCTCCTTGGCCCTATACGTGGCTTGAACAGCCTGCCAAGGAGAGAAGCATATAATAAAGGACGAAAAAGAAGTAATAAAAAATAAAAATGTAATAAGTAAAAAAGAGAGGGGGTTAAAGGACTTACCATTGCGAGGTCTCTTTTTAGACCGAGGAACTCCTCATGTTTCCTCATGAATCTAAGGTCGGCCATATCCTTGGGAAGCAACAGAGCCTGTTCTACTGAGTTAGCCACATAGCCCGCCTTGCCCCCCTAGAAGTCTCTTATAGAAGCATCACTTGGTAAAGGAGCACCACCCAGCACCAAGGATGGGGCCTAGGCTGGTGTTGCAACTTACTGGTCACCCATTCTCTTACCCTCACTGGATGACCTCGTCTATATACCTCTGGCCTGTTTAGCCCCCCTCTAGGGCTCGTCCTCCTAAGAGGGGTGGGTTCTTCCTGTTTCCACCACCTCCTTACCCTTCTGATCCATCTTCCTTCTGTGGTTGACGGGATCAACTTGGAGGGGTTGTGTGGGTGGAGGGGTGGGAAGCCTGGTTTGGGCTAAGTTCCCTGGCGCATTCCCCCCAGGTTGGGACTCCAGCAACTCTTGGAGGGTTGACCTTGGCTTGCACTGTATTCCCATGGCGTCCGGTATGTTAGTAACTTCTTGATTATGGCTGGCTTGGGCTGGGAAAAGATGGTCGAGGTCACCAGTTGGGAGTTCTGGGGACAAAGGCTAGTTAAAGATGTCGAAATCGTCTTCCGAGTCAAAAACTTCAACAACCTCTTCCTCTTCCCTGGTCGTGGGCTGGGATGGGGTTGCCTCTTCCTCGGTAGTGCGTTGGAATGGCAATGCTACCTTTGGTATGCATTCGAGGATAGGATAGGTGGTGAGAATGCCTTTTGAAATAGGATCGGTGATAAGAAAACCCAGAGCAGCAAGACTTATTTGGTGTAGGCACAGATCTTTTGCTCTGATTACAAACTTCGGCGCCTAGTAGCTTTTGGAGATGGGGGTGTAGCCGAGAATTATATATGCCGCTCTCAGCTGACCGTCACTATGGACGAACACCTCGACCTTCAGTATCTTGTCTAAACTTGGCTGGTTGACAAGACTGAAGTTGGGAACAGTAGCGTTCTTATCTATAAAACCATTAGGAAAAACAAAAAACATCGTTAGCATAAAATAGCGCGAATCAAAGGAAAACTCATATACAAACACAAACCAAAGAAAAAGAAAAGGGGATGACTTTGAAATAATCAACCTAGACCTAGAGCCCCACCTGGTGTCCCCTCTCTCGTCGGGCAGGGGAGGCTATCGTGCCACTCGCCTGATACGATCAAGAAGTCCTTATTTAGGCCTTTGTTGGAATCGAGGAGGTATTGGATGAGCCTAACCTCAGGGTACCTAGATTTTAGGTAATACCCCTGCCCTTTTAGGCGGTGGAGGTTGTAAACCCAGTTGACATCATAGTGGGTAAGCCCTAAGCCCATTTTCTCATTAAGGGCGTCTACACTCCCTAAAATCCTAAACATGTTTGGGGCACATTATGTGGGAGCTAGTCTGTGAGCCCTAAAGTAATCCCTAGTGACGGTGCCCATAAGGATTCTCATCCCTCCCTCTATAAAGGCAGTCATCGGGATTACCACCTCTCCCTCTTGCCTTTTCTCGTGCCATTTTTCTTCCTTACAATACCTAATTGATACTCCTAGCGGAATCCTATATTGAGTTCTAAAATTCTCTATATTCTCTACGGAGTCTACCAAGTAAGCAAATCTACCCATATTTTAAAGGAGGGTTGGAGGTGCTAAGATAGTAAAGGAGAAAATAAGAAGGTCGAGGAGAAATAGACACGGAGAAAAGAAAAGTAGAAGGAAAAATAAATGGAAAGATTTGTAAAAACTTACGTAAAGAAGAAAAGTCTCCTCAGACAGGCTTTTAAAATTTGTGAGGGCATGAGTAGATTGAATAAGTTTGCAGGTTCAGTGTATGAGAGCTAAAGTGTGAAGAATGATTGATTCAAGTAGTATTTATATCAAAAAGATAGTTACAAGTGGGAAAATTCTCGCCTGGGTTCTAGCAAAATCATCAGTTGTTGGATTCGCATCACGCCGTAGAACGTGAGAAACATGGAGTTGTAAGAATTTAATGAAGGCACGTCTCGTATGCCGAAGTGTCAAGAGCGTGCCTTAGGTAGTTAAAAAGGCATCTGCGCAGTCAGAGATGATGTATGATGGGCATGGAGTAACTATAGCGATATTGAAATCCTTATTTCTTCCCGAGAAGCCAAAAAGAAGAATCTCGAGGGGCTATTGTAGGGGTGATAGGCCCAGAGTACATGTCTATGTATCTATTGGGCCAGGGGCCCAATCCGAGGACATTAAGTAGTCTGAAGACGGGTAAATATCTTCCTAAGAATCCGTGTTGGTAAGTAAAGAGGTGAAGTCTGATCATGATCATCCAAGAAGGTGGTCCGAGGAGGAATGCTTCCTCGGCTAAGCAAAGCCGAGGTCAGAAAGTGCGGTCTGACATCAAGAGCAACGTTCTGGACGATTCCACTGGTGAGGATAAGTATTAAGAAGGAACAGGACAGAGGAAGGCCATGAAATATCTAAAGGGAAAGCTGCTACCACCGTATTAAATACTCTACAGCTAACTCTCTAGCTGCATTGATAAAAAAGTGATACCTGAACAGTATCTTTCAGCCTTACGACTACTCCCCAAAGACTTCAAGAATGTGCTGATGGGACAAGGATCAACACTAGCAATCTAGTTTACACATAAAGGGTAGAGATGAAGGGGGAGGACAGTATAAAATAGAAAGAAGACCTTAAGGGGAGGGGATCAAGAAATTAAGAGAGAAACACTATAGCAATCAAAAGTGGAATTTGTAATCAAACTTGAGAGAAATATATAAGAACTGATCTTCTCGGATTGTGCCGAGGACGATTTTCTTTGGATTAAATCAGTCTATCTTCATTTTCTTATCATTTAGATCCACTTTACTTGTTGTCTAACTCATTAAAACCCAGTTTTCCAACCCACTCTCTACAAATTTATTGTATTAGGCTCTTTAGGCCTAGATCCTCATAACTTTTGGGCTTAGGACTCAAATCCGGTCCTTACATATATATATATATATATAACCAACATTGTAGTATTTATTCTATGTAATCTAAAAGATTACTAATAGGATAAATACATTTATTTTTTTTTGTTAATTATTTTTAAAGTGGTGCATTAATTATTTAAGTATAATAAAATTTTTATATCATTTTTCTAAGATTTATAGAAGAAATATATAATTTATTTGAAATATGTTATTCTTCCTCAAATTTAGTTACTTTTACCGCAATTGAA
The DNA here is from genome assembly GCA_023621385.1 of Quercus gilva. Classification (NCBI taxonomy): domain Eukaryota; kingdom Viridiplantae; phylum Streptophyta; class Magnoliopsida; order Fagales; family Fagaceae; genus Quercus; species Quercus gilva. The sequence continues at coordinate 17,852,302 of CM042474.1, forward strand.
TAAAAAAGCCCAATAAAAGAAAAAAGAATTAATGACACACAATCAAGAACGTAAAAAAAATAAAAAATAAAATAAAAAACCCAAATAATTGAAGAATATTTGAATTTTTAATTTATCAAAATGATATTTGCATTTTTGAGTAGCCATAAGCATGACTATATCATGCAATTATTAAATTTGAAAACACATCTAGTATGATCAAATCACTAAAACCCTACTGTCTTTCTATTTTGTAAAACACTTAAGATTACAATATTTTACTAGAAAAATTATTGAAATATTGGAGTAAACTAATGACAAATGCATCACATAATATGTGATAACTCGGCTAATTATATGAAATTGTCGTTAACCTACTCACAAAAGAAAACTAGAAAGTATATTGAAAATTTTACTTAAAAAAGTCAAAGTTTTTAACTATCAATATATCATTTCATTTTAATTGCAAAAATACGGTGTAAAAGAAAGTTAAAATACGCTTGATGAAAAGCATACAAATCAAATGAATCAGCTTTTTATTTATAAAAAAGAAAGACGTTTCCTATTTAAGTAAGGTTGGGATTTCGAACCCTAGTCATTTTCAAGAGAGATCTGGTACAAGATTTTCTTTTTACTGAATAAAAATTCTGGTACAAGTTCGTGGAGTGGTGGGTGTTTCTTGTTATAAAATAAGAATTCTGGTACAAGTTTGTGGAGTGGTGGTGTTGTTAGGGATTACTGTAGTAAGTGGTTATGGTTTTTCATAACATATTGATGTGATCACAAGTGTGATGACAGAGCCTAGATACAAAGGGATATTGAATTGGATGTTCTTGTTATTGGTTTCCTTTTATCTCTACTAGCTAAAATTCATGTATTTAATGAAGTGAATAAATGTGCAAACACCTTGGCTACTTTTGGGAGAATATAAATTGAGGATTTTATTATTTTTGAAACTCCCCTGCTATTATTTTAGTATTTAGTCTCTAACTTATTCATGTTAGTGAGATATGTATTTCTTAACTACTAAAAAAATTGTAATATTAATATCAATAAAATTTGTTTCAAGTTTCAATATTAGTATGAACTATCAAGTATCATACCACATCCTACAAGAGTAAACCACCAATTAACCAAATACAAAATAGAACCCAATATGGCGGGCATGTGTCCAAAACTTGCCACATTTTCGCATCCTATTGGATCTAGTGCACTTGTGACCCAAAAGTACTAGAGTCAAGTTTTGCTTTACATAAAAATATATTTATAATAAAAAGATAAATCTATGATTTGTGTTCAAAGTTTTATTAATATCCCTTCGCTTTAATTTTCTTCCAATTATTTTCACCTATTTATTTCCTTTTACTTATAAAAAAATTTATTTTCACCCACAACTAGACAGATAAGTTAACTTCTCTACCATTATTACTATCATCAAATAACCACCTTTTTAGTTCCGATGGATGAGTTGATACTCAATTAGAGGGATTAAGCTTTGTCTAACCTTCACAGCAAGGTAAGGAACAACTCCATTAACTCATCGATCACTGCTAGCCAATTTGATAAAGACATTAATTCTTAAAATATTAATTTAATTTATTGACAAATCAATCCATTATTCCATGGAGAAGAAGGATTTTGAAAAGTTGGAGGAATTTCTAGAGCTCCCGCAACCAACACTGGCCAGATTGAAATTCGGTAGGCATTTACCTCAACCAACTTGCCCATACGAACCCTTTACACAAATGCTAAGACTCAAATTTTTTGTTTAAAGTTAAAAGCTGCATTAGTATTTTTTATAAAAATAAAAACATAACTCTGATATTATATCAGAATATCATATCAGAAAAAGACAAAAAGTAAGAACTATTATATCATGATAAAATATAGAGAAGACAATAAATAAGACCGAAAGAGAGAGAGAAAGAAAACGTAGAGAATTAATTTTTAAATGTTAAAAGCCTGCATCCATAATGGAAAGTCACTGACAAGTTCTGCATTGCAATGGATCTATTGAAGGGCATTTATAGTATGTTAAATCCTAAAATAACTCATGATTACAATACTTGCACAATAAGCATAATTATAATTATGAATACTTTGCTTGCATTCTAAAATGATTAAATACAATGAGCATGGACTAGAGTTATAACTTACATCCCCCTCAAAAAAAAGAGTTACAACTTACATAATCTATATGTGCTTTGATGGATGAGATCTTAATATCTCTAACATCCCCCTCAAACTGAAGGAGGAAACTTGAGGACAACTTGAGTTTGGAAAGAATGTGAAACATTGAAAGAAAGCATAACCAAATTGAATGTAAAGTGGATCAGGTTGGACAGAATTAAATGAAGCATAGATGATAGGCTGAAACAAAGGTGAGATGTGTGCAATGATTTTTGAGGCATCAATGCTTAGCACAATGTATCATTCGTGTGAAGGCCATTAATTAGAAGTGTTGGCTAAAAAACTGTCTAAAATTGATAGAGCCACGTTTTTTGAATAACGCGACATGAACATGATAAAGACAAAAAACCAAAAAGAAAGATTTAGCCAATATGGTTGAGAACACATGATCAAAAATATATCCAAAATCTAGATGCAAAAGAAAAATGCACGTGCCTATTGAATGTAGTTGAAACTTGAAATCACTAAAATTTTCTTATTGGAAAATATCAGTTCTAAAGTTGTCAACATTATCATTATGGAGTAGATTAGGACGAGCCCGAGAATGACTAGAAGTAGTGATAAGAGGACTTTGGATAAAAATAAAAAAAGAATGAATTGTTTGACCCCAAGGAGAGGTTGTCTATAGCAAGCACACTTTGTCGTAACTAGTGGATTCACATGTCTACTAAACTCTATATTATAATGAACTCATTAAAGAATATTTATAGTAGGCTAAATCCTAAACTAACCATAAACTAATTTAGTATTACTACAATACTTACATTACAAATAGAATTATGATTGCTTGTACTTCAAGAAAGATTATGATTCCTTCACTTGCACTCCAAGTATGATTAGATATTAATCTATTTGAGATGTGATGTAAGTTTCAGCTTATTTGAGTTTTTAGCTTCTTTTGGTACTATTCATTGGTCATATTGCACTTTTTGGTACTATATATGAGTTCCATTATACTATTCAGCTAGCTTTTAACTTTTTTTTTTCTACACATTTTGCAAAAAGTTTTCAATTTCAGCTAAATAAGTTATTCCCAAACAGATCATGACTAAGTCTAGAGTTATATAATATACTTAGGCCTCAATTAGGACTAAGTCTTGATATCTCTAAAATTGTTAACCTTGATCATTAGATGGAAGAGGTTGTATTATAATTATTTATTGCATTGAGAAAGTAGGAGAGTGGAAGCAAAAGATTGACGTAGTTCGCATTGGATGGCTTGAATCCATACAAGCTTTACGAGGCTACATCTATACTAAATGCACTTGTTGTGTTACAATTGAGCCTACTAAAGGCAATATATAAAAGAAAACAAACCCTAAACTATCCATAGACTAATCTTAGGATTTTTTTGTTGTTGTTAAACTTAGGATGTAGTACAAGCTATGATGTGCAGTATAAATATTGTAGTAGTACAAACTACAAAGTGCACAAGTACATTGACTCTAGAATGATATCCCTAATATCCTTTCTCAAAATAAATGTGAAAGCTTGAAGACACCTTAAGTTTGAAATGCAAGATATACCAACGGCCGAGATGTTATTGGTTGGCGGACAATTGGTCTGAGGGACACATCTACCCCTAAGAGGACTAGCTTGGTCGACAAGAAGTTTAAACCTTGAGGGGCGTATCCTTATGAGAACTAACTCTCATATTATGCAAAAATCATTTGTTGGATTGAGAAAGTGGGAGAAATAAGAGACAAAAATCGAAATGTAGAAGCAAAGATTAATGTAATCAACTTGACAATCTATATCTACAACAAAAAACCTAAATAGAAGCAAAGATTAATGTAATCAACTTGACAACCTATATCTACAACAAAAAACCTTACGATAATGGTTGACCTTTTAAGATTCCTGTGAATATCAAAAGATTTCTTAGTATTCTCATATTTGGTTGCAAATTATACAAGAGAATCCATATGCTTGAGGGCATATGAATTCCCACTCAATCCTACTTTTGTAGGAATGTGAGTTGCCTTTTAAAATGTGGCAATACACATTCTCATCCCTAGAAAAAGTTTTATTTTATATAAACTGACAATTTTACCTTATTCATCTTTAATCTTTAATCAATAAAAATAAAACTACTCTAACTTAGCAACAATAAAATAAAATAAAAAATAGAAATAAGAAATATGAAATCTGATATTTTCTTGATTTGCATCTCTCATTTGGAATTGAGTTAAATGCTAGAAGAAAATAAATTATTTTATTGACAAAACGTGATGTCGTTATATGTGATGAATAACATAAATTTAAAATTATTATTTTTGTATTATAGGAAATGTTAGACTATTGTTTTATTAAATTTGACTTGATTTATAGTTTATATTATTTTTCTCATTATTTATTTGCAGGAAAAAAAAAAACCCCAAAAAAGTATTTTGTTTATAAATCTAAAGATATTTTGAGAATAATAAATAATTATTATAAGATTCCAAAGAATAAACAAATATATGAATCTCATATTCCATTGAATCATAGTAGATTCTTAACCAAACCAAACATAGGAATAATTCCATTCCCAAACGCTATCTCTACCGTATCGAATTGTTGAGTTACAATAAACCTATGGGATTTCAATATAAGAAGACTACCTTTAAACTAACTATAGACTAATTCTAGATGTAGGACAAATTCTGATGTGCAATACAAGTACTATAGGATTACAAATTATGTGTGTATATTAAATCTCTATTGCAATCTCTAACAAACATGGTTTAGCACCAGAATCCTACATAGGATCGTTGAGATGTCTCAGGGATCAGATCATAAGATTGATCTAATGATCATAAGATTTTACTTTTTATTAGAAGAAAAGGGGAAAAATCACTAATAATGATGATAACAAATCATTGATTAATTTTATACAAATTAATTATAAGAGACTATAATTACGTATCATATTACAAATACATGAACAAATGAAAAACTTTATTCTTCAAATTTATAACTTGATAGCAACCACGTCATCCATGGGAAAGAGAATACTTATCAAATAAATAAATAAATAATCCATGAAAAAGAGAAGTAGCAAGTTTAAGACTTATTAAAGAGAAAATGAAATAGAACAGCAAGTAAAAAGGATTAGCAATAAATTGATAAACCAAAACAGGATTGACAACCTCGTCTTATTTATGCTACGCTGTCTAAGCTAAATTTCATTAAGTTTTCATATGTACTCAAAATAAAGTCACAGTCAGACTCATAACAACAAAATAGCTTGGATAAAAATTAAAGCACATCTACTTGAGTGAGTTTTTCTTTCTTTTTTGATATGTAATTTGCATACCCATCAACACAGAGCTAATATATGGCAACAACAATTCTCAATACGGCAAGCATCTCAAATGAGGAATTTTAGGGTTCTAGCTAAAAAGAAAATGACAAATTGGAATTGAAGGAAATAGAGTTTTCTTTTAAAGCTTTTCATTTCATTTTATGGACTTTAGGCTAAGTGGCTAACTGAAGGTTGCTTTTGGACCAAGTAGCAAATTCCTTTCATTTTGCGCACGCGATCCCATATTTTTTCTACTTAATTCAACATAGCCATGCCTCCTATTATCTAGAAATTAGTTGCAAGACAACACTAATCTAGCAAGTAGCACCACATGAAGATGACACCAACGCTCCATATATAACAAATTTCATTATTTTTTTTCACATACTAAGTGACAGATAGTGATTAATGTAACATCACTTAGCATGAGACTATTATTAACGTCATTTTTATTGTATACTAATCACAATTTACAACCGAAAAACGTTGAGAAATTCATTGTCATTAGAGTTGTTGCTTGCATGAAGACGAAGATCTAAAGCAAGCCGATAACCCCAAGTAACCTAGGAGTGGGAACAGGGACGAGATAGCAATGACCAAATTTGAAGACACTAACCAACGTATATCTTGGAAATGGAGCGTTCAAGATATTGACAGGTTGCGGTCTCAATTCCTATAAATTTTAGTTGAACCATGAAATTCCACCTTTGACCATACAAATCTTCTCTAACCAGCTTTATGTTGTTTGCTCCCACATGTCGAAAATAGTCCTCCATGCAAATGATGGCTATGTAACACTTTTGGGCACGTGCAGTTCTCCTTAACGATCTCATTTTTGTCTTGGACAAACTATCTAGGGTTACTTCAAGTTTATATACAACTAATGAAGCCTTAAACCAAACCTCATTGAGTCAACTGTATAATACCTATTTGACATAAGCTCCATAATCTATTTTTCTAAATAAAACACGAACCCTCCTCCTTCATCCGGGCTTGGGACCGGCTGTGTCAAATACAAGAGAATGAATAAAATAAACACAGGCGGAGTTACTTCTTTCATACACCAGAAAAAATGGGAAGGATCTTCAGTTTTCATATGCCCAATTTAAACAAGGAACATTTGAATGCAAGGACTTGTGGGAGAGGAAAGGAGAGTCGAAGGTGGTCGGACATTCTTTAAAAAATTAAAGAGTCTCAAGATTAAGGACTGTAACCATTTTACTCAAATCAACTGAGCTAATGACCATCATGTGTCAAGCAATACGCACATAAGAACCATGAAGCACATGCGCTCCTTGAATAACATTTATGCTTGGGGGTAAGACTAGCAAAGTACAACAACACTTCCAGCACACAACATGATATTATATTTGGGCTTGTCAACTTATCCGACTTTTGACTCAACCCACATTTAAGGAAAGTCAAGACTGCCTCCAATTATTGAACCTCAATCCCCCAAGTTTTTGAGTTTCTCAATTCTAGCATACAAGACCAAGTTTATTTCCAACATTTCCATTAGCACACCCTAATTAATCACTAAACGAAATTATACAATTCCTTTTGCAGGTCCTACGTCTTGTACACAACTTGAATAAGACAAGTGATGTCTAATGTGGTTCGGAAAGGAAGGTGTAAAACAAATTGTGTGAGAATAGCAAAAGCTCTTGACGCCCTAATGCAGGAAATTGCTCATAGGGACTAAGAACCTTCGCCATCATTGCATATTATTTAATTGTTTGGTCAATTTTTCAATATCCAATTGCTAGTCATCGTGCCCAGGTAATAGTACCAGTTCAACCAATTGAACCGAGAAAGAGAATATTGGAGATCTATTACAAACTAGTTCAAATATGAATTCTCCACTCATAAAAATTGAGGTGGAAGATAATATTTTGTATTATAGACCACCATATGAATTCTCCAATTCCTGCTTATAGAAATTTGTTGCATTTAGAAGTTGGAAAGTGCTATAATTGGATTTTCCACGAGGGCCCCAAATCTATAAACATGAATTGGATCACATCAATTTTTTATTTTGAGCTTCATTTCAATTTTCTGGATCCTGTATGGCCAAGTTGGCCAACCAACTCAATTAGTTGAACTGATTTTTATAGCTTTTTATTTTTTTAATGGTTCTCGTAACTAGTTACCAGATTGTTGCGAAGTTATGTTTCTCAGTTCAGTTAGACTGGAATTCGAGCCGAAATTATTCACATGCATTCTTCTTTGCGGGTCCAATGCCTCTTCAAAATGGCCTTTTTTTTTTTTTTTTTTTTTGGTTTAATTTAGGCTTTCATCGACCATCAGTATCTGTGGGTGGGCCCAATACCTTTCAAAAGATTTAGGAGTCGCAAGAATTGTAAAGTACCAGAAATGATAAAAAGAAGGAAAGAAAAACGTACCAAGAGGACACAAATAGACCTCCACCCAGCAGCTAAGGTGGTGTTCCTAGTCGATCTACTCCTGCAACCAAAAGATTTAATGAAAAGAGAAACAAAATAAATAAAATAAAGGAAGAACTCTCACAGAATTTTATAGATTTTTCTGAGAAAGAAAATATTTCCCATTTGGCTTCTCCTGAAAAAAACTTAAAACCCAGCTAACGGTTTAGAGTTTGCATAACTAAGTTGACCACACTAACACCTCTGGCGAATTGGAGTTTACAAAATTGCCTTCAAATGATTGTAATCAACAATCCACTAGAGTAAATACTCTAGCAAGTAATGAATCGTTTTTGCAAGCAAGCTAAATGAGCAAACCATCTCTTCCCACTTCATTTGTTGCAACTTTCATTTATCCTTTAAAACCATAAAATTATCTGGTATAGAATATGAGCATAGTCCAAGAAACTAGCAAAACAACTAAAAAAAAAAATATTTTTCTTTTTCTTTTTTCACTTTATCCTTTTTACTTACAAGCATACCCAGATAAAATGAGATCCACAGAGCTACCAGCATGAATCAAACGTCCCCTTTTTTTTTGGGGTCAAATTCACACCATTTTTTCATAAACCATAATGGATTGAAGGGCTTTCATTATTAGGAAGTCACATCAACAAGAGCAAGACTTGAATCAGATCCACCATACAGATTGTGACTAATTCCAGCAATCAAAATAGCTGCTCAAAATGCAAACCCAACCATCAGACACATTAAGTAATTGGTGGCTTGCCCAAGCTTTTCCAGTAATTAATATTAGCTATTGAGCATTGGGGAAACGTATTCAGTTATCCGCTCTCTCTTTTTATTTATTTATTTATTTCTCATCATATAACATGAGCAAAGTTAAGACAGTTTTGAGTAGAAGGGAAATGCCAGTTTTTACTAGTAACTACAAATTACCAACAGAAACCTTGTAATCATTCAAGCATTCGCAACATAAAACTTATTTTTTGTATATAAAAATAAAGAATAATGCATGTTCGTACAAAAAATTGATATTCCAATTTGTCATGTAAGCAAAGAAACAATAAACTGATTTACAGTTTCTAAGGGGAGAAACTCATCTGCAACACAGGTATCTACAAGAATGCACATGGGACAGTATTTCATCTTTGACAAGTAGGCAGAAGTCTAAACCATGACGCTCATCATAATCACATCATCCAGCTTCTCTTGATGCCTATTAGCTGTGCAGTCTGAAAAAGCATAACACTCGCATCAATGCCAACAACTCAGGCAAGAGATGGTTCATTATTTTTCGCTAATTGGCAAGCTCAATAGAAATAAAAAACCCAATTTCTGTCACCAAAAGATGAGTTCATCCATGGGTAAAAGATGGAAGTCATATTGAATTATAGGATTAAGTATTAACATGGTAACACCATTGGCTTGCTGGCTCAATTTGATTTATGAGGGATTTCATTCAAGTATAATGTCAAGGAAGAATTAATTTTAGTTTTTTATATATAAAAAATGCTAACACTATAGATTAGGCAGGATATATAATCGCAAAATGCTACTAGTTGATACTACAAACCCAATGGCTTCTAGTGAACATGTTTGATATTGTTGGCAAGTTGGCTGCTCAAGATGCAAACCACTAGGTATTTACTTGGTGGGACACTTTCATCAGTGTCACTCTTACTGCAAGATGATGTGGTTCTGTTGCAATAGCAGGACAAGTGGCAAGGCTTTACTGTTACATACATCATATAGACACATTGCACTGTGTTGGATACAACCCAGTAATAAGTCCAGAATTTGATAAAAACTACCCCCTCCATCCCATTTTCAATATTGCCCTTATAAACACTTGAGAATTTAAATCTGAATAAAATAAAGGGCAGGGATATAAATAATGACCACTTTACTTTAAGACTGGGCAAGCATTTTGGGACAATCAAAATTGGAATAGCGGACAAACAAAATGGAAGAGGAGTATAATCCATTGTGGACAGATGATAGCGTGCCGACATTGATCAAACATAAGTATTTTTAAAAAGGAACTGGGAATTTTTTTTTTTTTTTAAATGGAGTAATGGAGGACTGATATAGCAAGAGGTATATATATAGTCCTAAATTTGAATAGGTTGATTCCAGAACTCGAACTTGTTACCCATCACTTGGGTAAAGGGCACTTGCCATTGCACCAAGGTTTGACCTCTTAGTAGAAGGTAAATGAACAACTTTACATGCAAAATATAACCCCATATTTAAAAGATGGTACTGACTGTTCATTATAATATAAATTGGAAGTTGAAGAAGAATGGTTTTTTTGACATCCACTCGCATTATAATGCTTTACAAGGTTCCTCTTCTGTCACCTTTCCTTGGAAATGCATTTGGGGGAGTAAAGGCACCTAGGCGAGTTTCTTTTTTTGTTTGGACCACAGCTTGGGGCAAGATACTCGCTGGTGACATTTTGAGGAGCAGGGATCTTGCTTTTGTTGACAGGTGCTGCATGTGTCACTAAGGTGGGGAGACAGTGGATCATTTACTGCTTCATTGTGAGAAGACTCATCAGTTATGGTGTTTTGTCTTTCAATCTTTTGGGGTTTCTTGGGTCCTACCAAGAATGGTACTAGATCTTCTTTTTGACTGGAGGAATTGGTCGGGGAAGCATTCGTCAAACATTTAAATTTTAGTTCCATTGTGCCGACGTGATGTACGTGGAGGAAATGTAATAGACGAACATTTGAGAACATGGATAGTTCAGGGGACCAATTGCTTGCTTCCTTTAGTGGTTTTTTGTTAGATTGGTCTCGGCTTGGAGACTCACATCTAGTGATTCTCTCCCTTTGTTCACTAGTTCTTTCCTCTCTTGTAATTAGTTTTCTCTTTTTTTGTTCTTTTCTCTTCCATGTACTCTTTGACTACTTTTTGCTCTTTTTGCATATGGTAGTTTTTTAATATAGACTTTTCTTACTTATAAAAAATAAAAAGATCATAAAATTCCAATTGCAATTAACCAGTGGTGATTGGAAACATACAACTGATAATCAGCTCTGCCAAAGGTCTCAGCTGCAACTCATTCATCTTTTATTCTAAAACTCCAACTGCAGGCCAATACCAAAAGTCTTCCCAAGAGTGCCAACCTACAGTAATGAAAAAATGTTCATGTCCATTAAAATGCACATTTACTTGAACAACTGTGAGAGTAACCACCAAAAAACATTCATTGCACATCAACACAATTGAAAACAATAAAATGTCAGCAATCTATTCGGAAGCCAGAATATTTTTCAGGCCAGTATATAAAAGATCCCTCTAACTCACAAAAGATTATAACAAGGACTTCCTAGACATGCATCGGCAAAGTTGAATCCCGAAGGTTCAAGAAGATGTAACTTTGCACACAAACCAACTAGAACAGATAATTTCAATTTTCAACCACTGCTTCAACCATTACTCCCAACAGACCCAATCATAAAACAAGTACAAATTTCACAATGATGTAACAATCTGGTTCATCCAAGGTCCAAAGTAGCCACTTTGGTTATTGTACTGAACAATTAGCCCGAATGAGTAATTTTCCTATCTCTTACTTTCAGATCATTCTTCACTGCTAAATTTTAAGTTAGAATACTTTCCCTATCAACTCAAATAAATATAACAGAGAACTTGGGCCATGGGTTAGCTCACCCAGATTTTTAGCCCAAGCAACTTGTCAACATCACTAGCACTTTCTCTGACTGAAAATAGAGTATATGTCATGATGCCTACATGACCAGCAGCAATTTCTGTGCACCCATTAAAGCAATAAAATTCCAGCCGACACTGTAAAGTATTAGCCATGATACATAACATGCAACCAAGATGCAAATTCTCAGTAGTAGGGAATTTTTGTGATCATGCATTCAGCCACCAATCAGCACATGGCCAGATTGCTTCAAATATCAAGATCGCAATTTAAATTTGGGAGCATTTTAAAAAGAGGAAAAAATTATACAGATTGAATTCCCCAAAGGCCTAAACACAATTCACATCAAAAGACTCAAACATGGGGGGAATAAAATTAGTGTCTACACTACTAAGCAAAGTTTTCTCAACTGAACCTTTCCAACATATGGGCCTAACATTAGAGTGGCATGCAGCAGCACAGACCGAAGTAAGATGCAATTCAAAAGATTAAAAATTGAGGAACACCATAGCATACCTATGGCAAAAATCATAGCCCACTATGAGAAGCAAAACCCAAGAGAATGCCCTACACAAGCACTGAACAACAGATAAGAGTTAAAATATGAATCTTAGCACAAAGCTCACTTTAAGAAACTAATATGTACAGAACGTACCAGGCTTGGCAAGTCCAACAACTTCCTAATTCATTGATCCACGACACCTGGACAAAAGAGAGCATTTTTACAAACAGTACAGCAAAATTGTTCAAACTATGGGTTGTAAGCCTAAGTAACTAAAACTTTTAGATTCTCTTTTTATTATCAGTAGGTTACACACACACCCATTGGGTCTTGAACGCATAATCTCACCCTCCACCTTGCTATTACTAGGAGTGTGAATACCATTTGAGATAGAGCTCATTAGTAACTACAACTTTTAGATTCTTTGAAGCCTCATACAATCAGTATCTATGGCCTTGTAAGATTCCTACTGTGAATAAATATACATTACAGTAACTCTTGCTTAATGGCAACCAAAGCCATCAAGAACAACACAAAGTATGCTAATGAGCACCAAGTCAAATGGCACACCTCCCCCTTGTCAGATGGGGGAAGAGGGTGAGGTTTTGGGGGTAAAACCCTTTCGGAGCGTGCAACTTATCAATAAAAAAAAGATGCGAAGTAAAAAACACAAAAAGTAAAAAAATAATAATACATACTTTCTAGAACCGCAGTTGCAGGGAATTTTTTTCTCCTCCAAAGGGAACTTGTAATTGTAAGTAATTTCTTCACCAGAAGCTATATGCCGTTTTGCATAAATGAAAATCTTTTTTTGTCCTTCAACACTAATAACCTTGGTGTAGCAATTAGGCTGAAAAGCATATAAATTGAACATGAGGACAAAGAAATCATGTTTCTATTTGATAAACAAATTCATATTAATATTTTATATAGTTACCTCACAAGAATGGTTTATAAATCTAGCAATTCCACCACGCTTCGTAGCATCAACCTACACGTATTTCGAAGAGAAATTATTCCACAAAGTGTACTGACCCACCAGCCCATTACAATAACATCAAATAATAGAAGAGAATATTACATATACAATATGAAAATCATCTCTGCTAATAATAAACAAAGAAGGGAAGTTAAAATTTATATTCATAATTAGAAAATTACTTTAATGTAAAAAATAGAATTTAAACAGGTTCAGGGCCAACAATTTTGATAATTTGAACCCTAGATGTCTCCATTGGAACCACCAAGGGGTGCCAACCAGTTGAGCTAGAAGGCTCTTGGCCAAAGCCAACAATTAAAAAGCTTAGACATAAACTGGCTAATTACAGATACCACATGATATATGAAGTACCCAAAAGATGGAGATAAATATTAATGCAGAGCTTGCCAAATCTCAACACAATCATTGTTGCTATACTAACCACATAACCATCGTCAAGTCTAAAAAGATAACTGCTGCCAATCCCCATCTTCTCATAATGACGTTCACGTATATCAGATATCTGAAAAATCCAGAAAGTCAAGTTAACCATTGACTAATTTAAGAATTATTTAAGCTCTTCTGAAAAAAAAAGGTAACTGAAAATATTGAGTCAACTATACCCTGGGACGAATTAGTTCTCCAACATATTCAATGACAAAGTCATCTGCCTCAATTGGCTCCAGGGCAACAAGACCCCAATCATGTATCTTGCTCCGCTGGAATCGTAGGCGCTTCTTCCTTGCCTGGCAAGTAACAATAGACATGTTACAATGATCAAAGTCAGCAAAATAAAATTCCAAGACAATTAATTCTTCACCTTTAATTGAGTGGCTTTCAAAAGGTCAGCACCCTCCGCAGCAGCGAGAAGATTGCGTAGCTTCACCCTGTTTGTTCTTGCTGATAGACCCTTACCATTTGACCACTGAGAAGCATTTACCTCAGTACCACAATACATTGTATGAACATACCGAACTCCCCTCACACGAGCTCTTTCAGCAGGGCTAGCACTTAGTGACCATCTATGCCATTCCCAGCCGTTAATTGATGACCGAGCACAACCATCAGATCTAGGGCAGGGATTTAAGGTCCTGGATTTACTGGACTTCTTTTGTACACCAACCTGTCCACATGCTGCTTGTTTGGCAGCACTATTAGCTACTTTTGAAACCTTAGCCGGACGTGACAGTATCACACTGTCCATTATATGCTTTCTTTTTAACTTTGACACTTTCGTTGCTGTAAACACAAACAGGCAATCCATAAAATGTCCTTAAAACATTCTAAATATAATAATAAATAGCACAAATGTCAATAAAAAACAAAAATAAAATACAAGTCAGGTGAGATAACAACAACAACATTTTAGCACATTTATTTTTTAAGCAATTACCAGTAAACTCTCCCTGCATTGCAACATCATGGCCATTGCTATCAACAACCTTCTCAACATCATTAAGATTCTTAGGTAAGTTCAAAACTCTATCCCTGCCAGATTTGACAGCATCTTTTGGAACCTTAGGTTTAACAGCATCCTTTGGAACCTTAGGTTTAACAGCATCCTTTGGAACCTTAGGTTTAACAACATCTTTTGTAACCTTAGGTTTAACAGAATCCTTTGCAACCTTAGGTTTAACAGAATCCTTTGCAACCTTAGGTTTAACATCTTTTGCAAGCTCATCATCTGAAGAAATAATCAATAGTGCTAATATTAGAAGGATATAATCTTCAAAAACTTTAGACTACCAAAACAAATAATAAATAAAGTGACATACTTTGAACTGTATGAGCAACTTTCATTCCTTTTTGACCACTTGCATTTTTGGCTGATGACCGGTCACCAGGCAAACAACTCTTAATAATGTCTTGGGAAGGCCTAGCTTTAACAAATGATTCAGCCCGGCTTTTATTTGATTTTGACCCCAGTATTTTAGTCCTCACAACAGTAGTTTCAACTTCTGCAGTCTCAGACAGTTTACACGCAACATGTTTCCTAGACTTTTCTGCAGATTGACTCCTTACTCCAGCATCAACCGGAATCAAACACTGAGGGGTAGGTCCCAACTTTTTCCGTGACAATTTTTTCTTGCGGTAATACATATATTTACCAATCACCTGGGACTCTTTTGAAGAGCCAAGATCATGAATGTGCTTGCTCAGTGAAGTCAGAGAATTGCCAGAATGTTCTTCACTTGCATCAAATTCTCCTTCCTGAAACAAGTATAAACATCAATTCAAAGTTCCAAAACACTGGTTACTTCCGACAAACACACACACGGAGGGGAAAAATAATAGTCAAACCAAATTTAAATTATTGGTTTTGTAGGAGAATTTATTGAAAGTTTAGATTACAAATTTTTTACCTCAATGCCATCAGGTAGACGGGGTTTCTTAGGAGTGCACCATGATACAAGAAATTGGTGAAGATAAGCATCCATAAAAAAAGATTTCCATTCCCTAAGAACATCGTCATGCAACTTTTGCCGGCACATTGCCATTGCAACAAATTCTCCAATCTTAGGGATACACTCATCTGACCTTGAGGGTCGAAACTTAGAAATATGCAATGGAAAAATAGTTTTAGGATTGTCTTCAAATCCAGGAGGCAGTGGCTCATTAATTTCTTCATTTTCACCCATATCATCATTTGCGCAGATATTCTTAAACGCATTTGCCAACAAATTAGACACACCATTTTCAGATAGAGACTGACTAATGGGTTTTGCTGCTTGTAACAGGTAATCATCAGATGTTTTGTTTGCACCAGTCCTTAATTCATCCTGTTTCAGAAGAAACATCAATACTATGAGGGCACAGAATGAGAGAATCAACAGTGTGTGTGTTTGTACCACTACCTAAAATTGTAACTGGGGGAGTGGGTTCAAATGATAAAAGGAAAAACAATATTTCTAAGTTACCTCATTCAATTTTTCATCATCTATAGAGTTAAATAATTTCCTCACTTCCACCTCAACAAAACTTTCTAGATACTCCTCCAAAGATGCCCTCGCAGAAAAATGAAGTTGGTTTTCTACACATTCTAAAATACATGTCATGTCTGCATATCTATGATCGGTGGATGACAAGCTTTTCTCTGCAGATGGATATACTCCAGGGGCCAATGAAGACGTGATAGATGATGACTGGGCATGATCATCTGTAACCATTGCCATTGGTTCAAAACCAGGAGGGCAATCAACAACACACATAGATTCTTTTTGCCTAGACTGTAAAACCAATAAAAAAAAATTGTGATACATACAACAAAAGCAGTGAAAAATAAGAAAAGGAACCTCAAGTTTGCTAACAACTTACATCATCAGGTACTGTTTCAGGCTTTTGGTCACAGTTCCTAAATTCACCAGCAGGTATCTCAAATTTTGGATGACCAGACCAAAGTTTTCTCTTTCTCCAGGCAGACAAATATTCTGCTACAGTATCATAAAAGACAGCATTCCACATCACTTGCATGCAATAATCAAAAAGCATTCGACAAACAACTGCATTAGATCCCCAAAAGTTTTCAATGCTTCCAACAGATTTAGTGACTGCAGGAGACTCTGTTGAGATTTTATTTATACAAGCGTGATCAACTACAGAGATGGAGGATGCAACCTCACATGCAGGAGCAGCAAAATCCTTCCTTTCCCCTGCGATTTTAGACTGTCAAAGGAAAATATATTAATTTATCAGGCAAGGCATATATTGCACAATCAGTATTTTCTTCAGCAATCAGATGCATTACCGTTTTTCCATTTAAAGAGCTATTTTGGGCAGCATGATTTACTGATTCAAGTTTAAGATGTTTTTTATCTTTCTTTGTAGTAATAAAGTCTCCAATAACGTTTCCAATGATTTCATCCAGCACAGCTCT
This sequence comes from Quercus gilva, assembly GCA_023621385.1. Lineage (NCBI taxonomy): Eukaryota > Viridiplantae > Streptophyta > Magnoliopsida > Fagales > Fagaceae > Quercus > Quercus gilva. Next base: position 17,869,193 of record CM042474.1, read on the forward strand.
ACGAGCTGCTTTCATAATGCTGGAGTGCAGTTGGGAAGAAACTCCTTCAGAAATTTCAGAAATGAAGCTTAGCAAAGAGCCAGTCTCTTTGCTTTTGGCAACAGATGTGGCGACAGTTTCAGGTCCATCTCTTTTCCATGCATTCATAATAGATAGCAAAGTAAAGGGTCCATATTTATTTTCAATATGATATATCTGCAGAATGAAAACACCAGATTACCACAGTGAGAAGCAATAATGATAACTTGTAACACAAAACAGATAGCAAAATATAAGTCCAAGCAATAAAAATTGTCACCCAATAACTCACTACAAAATATTATCCTGAAAAATCCCCTGCCCTCCTCTCTTTTTCAGTAGAACTTTTCTACTAGTAAAGCTGAGCAGGGGAAAAAAAATAGCCCCTCTTTTAGTAGAACTATATTATTATTTATGCTGAGCACAAACTTTTTGTTAAAAGGAAAGGATGTTTGTTGCCCAAATTGGGCAGGAATGTCTAATATTTGCTCTTTACCCCAATAGAATGGGCAATCACAGAACAATCTTCTATAACAAAATTTCCCCCTTCTTTTACTTTTTCCATATGAATCTCCAACCTTTCAACAAGGTTGAACCTTCAAAGGAATTGCAGTGGTGCAGGACTCAAAAAGGAAATCTATCTGGCAACTGCCAAGTGATAGAGCTGTTCTTTAGAAGATAATCCATGCATTAGCAAATTGCAACAGTTTCGAAGCATTCAATTGCAATAAACCACTTCATCAACAATTGGAAGTTTTTTTACTCTCAATAACATATAACTAGAATACTGATTTCACTTTTCTAGTATTCATATACATAAACGAGTATAATTACATCGATTAACCATTCAACAGGAAATAGTACTACGTGTTAAAAAAAACCCAACGGCCTCTGCGCTGAACTCATTCCACTTCTATCATAATACCGTGATTTCATAGTTTACCATTAATACGTCCTGGAGATAGCCGTAGCTATGCCAAGCATTTAGTTCTGAAAGAGAATTTGGCCCATGTTTCCTCCCCTGGTCATCCTCATACAACCAACAAGATTCCTCACCTGACTGGAGGTAAAAGATAAATATATCAGACTGACAACTTTTTAGTACATATGGAAAAACACAAATCAAAATGCCTTTCTTGGAAAACAAATCAGAATGGCTCAAACAACCAAGAAAAGGAAAAAATAATAATAATACCGGTAGTTGACATGAAGTAATAGAATTAACTGCATCAAGGTTTAACATTGGCTGATTCAAGCCATAACTGCTGTTGACAGGTAATTGGGAAATTGGCTGTGAACCTGAATAAGAGCTTGGGCAAGAGTTGCCAACACTTAGATATGCAAAACCAGTGGCAACATGATCGGGAAACTGCCTGAAGTACTTCAATGGTACAGGATTTATTAATGCCCCATTTACCACAGGATACACAGGAAGCTCATCAGGCAGAAAACCAGTAGACAAACCCTCATACAACTGTTCCTGAATATAAGGACCACACATTTGTCCTTGTTCATTAATATACATCCAGCCACTCGCAAAAGCAGGCGGAGGTACATACACAGCATAACTCTTATCCGGGTATGAAGTCCCCCCGGTATTACAGGACTGTGGAACATCACTGCCATTGCCGTTCAACTGGCAGCTCATCTCCATCGCAGAACTCGAATCATATTTTTCATCAAAATTGCAGCAAGAAGAAGAAACAATAACGAGATCCGCACACCTGAAGAACCTTAGTCAGAATGATAAAAACAATAATAATAAATTGAACAAACGAAAACAGATGCATAACGGAATTCATATAATACCATTGAGAAGAGCACCCTTCCTCAGTAGACTGCGCGGATGAGGAAGTATCAACATGATTGCCTATACCTACACGTGAGTCTTGATCTTGGCCCTCAAAATCCGAAACCTTCCGCCTTTTTCTGGAGACAAAAGACGGGACTTGTTCCCGAATAAGGCCTGTAGAGGACACCATGCGCCCTAGAAATACCCTGCAACAAGGGAGAGAGCATATAAATTGATCGACTCAAGAAGTAGAAAACCAATATGCAAAAGTTATGCGAGATAAAACTACTTTCAAAGTAACAATAGATCATCATCAAGGCCATGATCTTCTGGAAAAGAAACTGTTATATTTGGAATATATATATATATATATATTGGCACATATGTGATCAATGAGACGATGGACGAGCTGAGAGGATGAGTTACAAAGCTAATTCTGATAATAATCTGATTCTATTGTTAAAGGTCGAACACTGATGATCTTGATTATAGAATTTAAGGAACAATTGAAGAATATGGATCTCTTATTATATCCATTAATCGTTGAGTTCGATTAACGAGAAGACAATAAAAAGAGAAGGTCAATTAGGGTTAGGGTTAGGGTTAGAATTTGGAACAGTTTAATACCTGTTGTGGTAGACGAGTGGATGAAACGACGTCGGTTGGTTTCTTCTCCTCCTACTTCGCCGGTCCTCCTCTAGCCCTCGCCCCCCCTTCTCTCTTTATTCTATATCTCTCGTGAGCACTGAGCAGTAACAAGTCAATCAGGATCGCCTGACTCACGAAAGCCTTTTGTGCTCGGTTTTTTTTTTTTTTTTTTTAATTAATTAATTAATTAATTTTATATTCTATAGGTACAATGAGAGATGAATTTAAGTCGTGAAAAAGTTCAAGAGATGTCAACCAGTATTCGATCGTAAACCATTAAATTGCATGTTATTTAGAATAACTATATTAGATCGTGCATAATCTGGCAAAATATAAAAGGTAGTCCAGTTTACACATTTTGAACAAAAAGAAGCCCTTATCGGTGTAAAATTGTGCGTAAATACACAAGTGTTACAGTTACCATGTATATATGCACGGTTACTATAACTCGTATATTTAATATTTTAGTATTTTTTGATAGTGTTGGGGTATGTGAGAGAGAGGGGTAGTGAGTGAGAAAATGATAAAAAAAATTGTAAAATAATGAATATTTTATTAAATAGATAGGCTGATGTGGGTGTTTTGTAAAAATTGGCGTATAAAATAAAAAAAGTAGTTTTTTGTGCAAAATAGACAGAAAGTTTGCATGAACTAATGGGGTTGCTCTTATATTCTTAATATGCATGTCATATTTCGTTACAATTAGATGCTATTTGATCCATAAACTAATTTTTTATACATAATTTTAAATTAAAAAACTTAAAATTTAAATATTTGATTAATAACATAACTATTGGTTTTTGATATTCTATAAAATTTGCAAGGATAAAAGATATTATAAAAAAAATGTAATCCTAGTGTATTTCTCAAAATTTACATCCAATAAAAAAAAAAATTTAAGTAAGATTGTAGTTGTAAGGACTCAATTTGTAATGAACCCCTAACAATAAAATTTGTAGAGATGTGGGTATAAGGATTTGGTATCATCGAAATAAACAACGGTTGATATGTTGTTTATCACAAATAATAGATAATACGGAGTTCATCAGGATCTCCTTCAAGAAATTGGGCTAAGTGTTTTTATAGGGAATGGCCGTCACTTTGGTTATGTGTTTACGAAGCATGTTGATCCTCGGCCCAGGCCGAGAATCTATTTTTCTTAGAGTTGATAGATATTCTGTCCTTTTTCTTTTGGACTGATTTTCTTCCCCCCCCCCCTTCTTTGTTGGGAATCCTCTTGATTATATAGTATTGTTTTAGTTAATCTCAGCCGTCCACCTGTCGGTTATTCGGTCACTGTGGATAAGAGTTTGTCCCATCATCTGATTTTGTAGGCTTTATGTTAGTTCTCAGCCGTCCTTACAGGCTTTCTATTAGTTGGAGTAACCGAGGCAACTAGGTTCGTTGGTCACATCACCATTAAAGTAGTTAGAATGTTGGTGAGATATATTCAACGAATGAGGGATATTTTCTCTTTAACGAAGTCGGTGTGCCGAGGACGTGTCATCCTCGGCGAGGCCTTTGGGTGACCTGAGCCATTTTCACTATCCTCGGCCTTTACAATATCCTCGGTGTGGGCCTTAAGCCGGGCATAGAGTGGGCCGGGGTGGTTTTAACATATGGGGCCCCACAGTAGTCATTGCTATAACCAAGTTTGTAATCCAAACTTTTTTTTTTCTATAATTAGTTAAGGATAAAAAAGTCATCTACTTCTTGCAAACAACTTGTCTTGACTGCATAATATTAAGTGACTTTTGTGCTGAAGAAACAAATTAGATATTTTTTATTAAAAAAAAAATTTGATAGTAGGTGACATTAGCCCAAACAAAGGTAGTTTGTGTATTTTAAATGTTTTTAAAGTAGAATTAAACTAAGAATAAAATTTGGCTATAAATTTTATTGTAACCGATTACTATAACTCTCATCAAAAAACTTAACATAATTACATATTTTGAAAATCTAATAGTTAGATTCCATTCTTTATATTCTTAACACGCATATCAAATTTCGTGTCAATCAGATATTATTTAACATTTGATCCATAAACTTATTTTTATGCATAATTTTATACTACAAAAATCTGAAATTTAAACATTTGATTGATAAAATAACTATTAATCTTTGATTTTCTAGAAATTTTGCAAGCATGGCAAATATAAGAATAAAATGTTATCCAATAGTGAATTTATTAAAATTCACATCCAATTAAAAGATATTGAATGGAGTTATATCAGTTGATTTACTATAATCAAGTTTATAGTCAACTTTGTTTTTAAACCAAATCACACATTTTTTAAACACCTACATGAAACATCAATACCTAGGTGGCCTCCTCTTTGGTTTAGGAATCGATTCCTTGCATTTAGCACAAATAAATGAGCACGTATTTACTAAGAAAATCTCTTCTTCTCTTTTTGGGTTAAATTACTAATGGTAAATTGGAATTCCCACTACATCGAAAAGTTATGAAAAACATAAAATTTAACTAATAAATGAGAATATTACAAACTGATTTGAAAATAAAACAAAATTACTAGGTTTTCCTTAATCTTAAGGATAACAATTGCATGACAATTGCATGGTTATTTGAAGACAAAGTTTAGAGAAAATTGAATTAGATTTAAAATTAGATTTTAATTGTAAGTTAATTTTGCGCAATGTGTATCATTTTTTTTTCTTTCAATTTTGGTGCCAAAGGTGGATCCACACAATAAATATCCAGGTCTAATTTGATCTCCTTAATTTTACTGCCAAAAAAACCGTATTTACAATATTGGCGCTAAAGTCAAGGGAACTAGAATAGTAGAATGTAAACCAAGCAATTTACTTCAGAATTCCCTGGCTCTCTTGCCTCTTCCAAATGCCAAACGTCTTTCTCTCTAACACTAAATTTCACTTCCAAAGACATTACGAATGACTTGACTAACTATCCTTTGGCAAAATTCAGAATAAAAGAGAGATATATCCTCAAACAACCTTTGGAGGTCCATCATGTTAGTGTAAGTGTAATACAACCCCAAACAACCTTTGGAGGTCCACCTTGCAAGTGTAAGTGTAACCCCTCTCTCTTCTTCTCTTTTTTTTTTTTTTTTTGGTTAAGTTCTCTCTTCTTTTCATTACCCTTATTAGCCATACATATTCAAAGGAGTGTTGTGAACCGTCGTACAATTACAAACTTAGAGGCTTTTATTTATTTATTTTTTTTTTCCTATGAAAATTATAGGCCCCGAATAAAGATTGGAGATTCAAAAGCATGAATGGATCTTCTCTCTCTCTCTCTCTCTCTCTCTCTCTCTCTCTCTCTCTCTCATTTAGTTTTGATTGCCCTATTCGCAATAGTGATGGGTTTGTATCAATTAATGATCTTTGCAACTTTAATGGTTTTGTTTTATTTATTTTGAGTTAATATATTTTTTGTGCGTGGGATTTGGTACTGAAGTGGTAAAATGGTGGTGGGCAATTCAAATTATTGATGTCATAGTATTGGAGCTACTAGAAATACTACACTAACTAAGTTATTGGAGTGTTAGAAGCATATATATGGGCAAAATTTGCTCTGCAGCACAATTTTAGAAAAATATTATGAGAATAGCACACGGACAAAGTTATTTAGTTATGCAGCACACTTTTGGAATTAGAGTTTGTGCTAAATAATGTGCTATATAACTAAATAACTTTGGTTGTGTGCTATTCTCCTTTTCTATTCTTTTTTTTCTAAAAACATGCTATTTGGTAAATTTTGCCTGATATGTGTGTTTTGTAATTTTAGAGAAGCAAGTGGTGTTGTGTACCTCCTAAGGATGATACAGACATTTTTTTTTTAACCTTCTGCGACCCCAATGCTTTGAAGGTGAAATTTTCATATCTATGTAGGGTTACTTTGATTTGTTTGTTGTTTATAAGTGAATTTATACATTAATCACCTATTACTTAGAAAATGTTATTAGTTTTTTCATTTTATTCATAAATATCCTAACAAGAATGTTTTACAGAAGATGACTTCAGAACATTCTCTAGAGTCACTATAGAGGAGTGGTAAAGAAGGGGTAGTAGCTAATATGCTAAGAATTACTTCTTGGTGTTTGCTAGATTCTTACTTGGGGTATCCTCCTTAATAACTAGATATATACAGATCGAAAAACAACAGATTTCTAGGAATAGAAACCTCAAAGATCCTACAAGAAGAAACTTAGGCAAGATAATAAGTTGCACAAGATATAGCCCTTGGCTTGAGAAGAGTACTTAAGAAGTAATTCCTGCAATATACTAAGATAAAGTACTACTTTTGTTCCAGTCATTTAATTTGGGTCTCCTTTTATTTTCAATCGGGATCGATCTAGCTATAGAAAATTGCCATATGCTCACTTCTGTTAATTGATCCCCATCAGGCATGCTAAAGCTGAACTTCTCGGATTTAAAGTTGGCATGAGTTAAGAAGAATAAGAAGCATGTCAATGTGAGTACTAATAGAAGGACATATAGGGTTGCTCAAAGTAATGTGATTTAAGTCTCTGTCTCTCTGATTCCAAAGGAGAACATGATAATAAGTAATCTATGTCAACCGAATGAGTGGGCTAAAAGAATGAGGGGGCTAAAAGTGAAGGTAAAAGGTTTCTCTCCAAATTAGTTTTTTTTTTTTTTAATTATTTAAATCTTTCTTATTAAGGAGTAAGGACACGTTGTACATTTAGGTGATTATGCTGAGGTGTGAGAATTCTCATATTAAAGATCTGTTTGGATACTGTTTATTAGTGAAAACTGAAAACACTGAAACAAAATAATTTTTAAATGTGTGAATAATATCGTGGGACCCAATTTTAATTTAACATTTGTGTTTTTCCATACTTATGAGTTCCGTGAACAATGCACAATACATGGGACCCACAGAAAAAAGGTCAAATGCTCCAAGTTTCATTTTTTAGTACAATCCAAACTCAACCTAAAGTTGATGAGGAAGACATAGAGGCAGATGTGTAAGAACTAAGAAGACGAAGCTGTTAATATGATATCACATCCAGTGAACATTTTCTTTTTATTTTCTACTTATTGTTGTATAGAAACATAAGTTCAAACTATTTGATTACATTTTACCATGTTAAGAAAGATCCAGTTAGAAACTTATTTGATTACATAAGTTAGAAAGATCCTCTCTTTGGTGCCTTAGAAGTTTAATATTCATTCATTAATGTTTTTTTTTTTTTTTCTTTTAATAAAAAAAATGAGTGTTCCTTATGTCCAGAAGTTCTATATGTTTTTCCCTAAAAAACTATAAACCTGTGCGTAAACGGCACATATGAAGAATACTTAACAAACGAGGAGTAAACAACTATATACACCAATGAATTATACATTAATGATCTGGGTATGTACCTTTCATTTGTTTTCTTTGAGTACACATGGAGTATACTATTGGTTATTTTATTAGACCTGATGTATAAACTTGGCCTCTATAGTGAAAATGGTCTTGGCAAATTTAGGGATGCATACGAACACATCCTTTTAGTTATCAAATTTGCTTAGACCATACAAGTTTCTAAGTTTCATTTTTTCTTTGGCTGAGAATATGAGTTCTTTTTCAAAGTAATATCGTACATTGAAAAGTTTAATCATTCCTTTTCTTTTCGTCCAAAAAAAAAAAATCATGCTTAATGTGTTGTAAGTTATAACCAACATCATATTAACACAAATACAAGCTTTCTCAGCCTTTGCTATTTCGGCTAGTGAATTATTAACATTCTATTGTAAGTTCAAGCAGTTGGCCATCTACTTAAGTGGTTTCAAAGTTTTTTTTTCTTTTTCTTTTTTTTTTAAGTTGGTTTTAGAGTTTTAGCAAACAGCAACCTTATATGTTGCATCCCTTAATGATCATGTGAAGTAAATAACCATTTGAATTTTCTCAATAGTCAGAGGAATATTACAGGTTAAATAGAATTAGATTGTGAGGAGCTTAATTCATATTACTCCCTTTTTTTTATGTGATTATTACTTTTTTTCAATAGAGGGCTCTATTGAAAAGTAAAACATCGTGATTGTGTAGTGGACATTGGCAATGGGTGGCAAGAGGGCAACGTGTTAATTGTGATTTAATGTTGAATGTTAGATTTGATATACCATGTTGAATATGCTATAATAGATTTGATAGTCTAACAGCCTACGTCTACAGAGGAAATTCTTAAGGGTTATATCTTTATTATATAAGAGTGTAATACAAATTATGTGTTACAATGAACTCTAACATTAATATATATATATATATATATAGTAGACTAAACCTTAGACTAATAGACTTCTAGTACAAGTAAGAGACTTGACTTGCATACTAAGTAGAATTAGGCTTGGGCTTATGGGAATGAGTTAATATATCTCTTATACCCCCTCTCAAACTTAAGGGGAAAACTTGATGCAACCTTGAGGTTAGATAAGCTTGAGAAGATCCATTGAATAAAGTTTGACTTTGTGATGGTGGTTTGTGAAAGACAGTGGTATTGCAATGTTGATGCGACTTTTAATGATGACATGACAATACCGGAGAGTTTTGATACTCTTAAACACACCATAAGGATATAAAATCATGACCACAAGAATGTAGATTTGATACCATGTTGAATATGCTAGAATAGATACGAAATCAGAAAACATAAAGTAGAGAACACGAGGGTTATGTAATTCAACCCAACAGTGTTACAAGTAGGAGACTTAACTTACACACAAAGTAGAATTAAAGACCAATGCTAATGGGCTAATATATCTCTAACATTTAAAATTTTTGTTTTTACCATTAATAGATGTAATAAGTTGTGGAAACGTTAATATGTCTGCATGACTCCGAGTAACTCATAAAAGCACACTTTAATATACTAAAAAACTGTTACTCCAAAATTGTTTGGACCCTCGAAAGAAACGATTTCCTAGAATCCATTATAATTATTTAAATTAATAAGTCATAAATTATGATTTTATTGTTAAATATAGGGAGCATTAGAGCATTGAATTACGGAGTCAATAAGCATTAGTATCCTCTTTCTAAAAAATTATCTCATTTTACTATCTCACAAGCTATTTTATTTATTATACCATACCATTTTATAATAAACCCAACATTCCACTTTTATTTTACCATATAACACATTAAAATAATATAAACAATAATATAAAAATATATCTCACTTCTCTCTCTAATCTCTGTTTCTTTTACTCTCTCTCAACCACCCACCACCATCGTCGCCGAGCTTCCCAGTTACACCACCCACCATTAAAAGCACCACAAAGAGCTAACCTTTGGTTATCTTGCCCAAGAAAGCAAAGAATGAGAAACCAATAACAGAAGGCATGCACTTGATAACCTCACCACGACCCATAGCAACCCACCGATCAACCATAACTCAACAAACCCAACCCAGCAAAACTCACTGCTCATTCAAACTCAAATCCACGGCAACCCACCAATCAACAACCCATAACCATTGATCCCAAAACCCATTAAACCCAAAACCTAGCTAAACCCACAAACAATCCATAACCAAACCCATCAACAAACCCATCAACCACCAATCAACCCATCAACAACCCAGAACAACCCAATCCCGAAACCTATCATAGGACCAACCACCAGACCATGCCGCGCCACCAGACCCATGCCAAAAAAAAAAAAAAAAACCACCACTGTGAGAGAGAGATGTAAGAGAGAGAGAGAGAGAGAGAGAGAGAGAGAGGAGATGAGAGATTGATGAAGAGAGAGAAATAGGCAAACATTTAAAGGTATGGAATAAAAAATATTATATCGATTTAAAACGTTGCTACAGTACCATCATAAATTTATGATGGTACTATAGCACCATTGTAAATTTTTTTAGAATTGCAAGTCCAAGTATGTAACACGAGTTTTAAGGGGTTTGATGCTAAATTTTAGCATATTCAGAGTTTTACAACTCTAGATACTGATGCTCTAAGGTACAAAAATCTTTACTCCAAAACTACTTGGGCACTTTAACAAGAAGAAGTAATAGTCAATCCGTTTACTCCTAGAAGAAGCATGGATGGGTCCTGAACAAGATTTAGATTTTAGGTATTTTGATAGTCCGCCTATGGACATTTTTAATGTTTTTGAGCAAGATCTTAATGGCTTGTACTTTAACAGGCTTTGTCCTGAACCCGCTATAGTTTCTTAGTTTTAATGAATTGTATATTTCAACCAAAAAAAAAATCCATTTACTCCAAAAACAAAATGCATTGACCCATACCACTACCATCCCATCAGTTTTTGTATGTTTACTCAATAAAAATAGAAAAAATAAAAGATCACTTGGACTACCCAGTCTCCTATAAAAATTAAAAAAACAATATCCTCCTAATTTCAATTTTATTTCTCCAACTTAATAAAAATTTCTTCTAAAAAAAACTTAATAAAAATTATATCAATCTTTTTTTATAAGTATTTGCTTTATTATTTGTTCTATTGAATTGCAAAAAATACTTTTAAAAAAGTAATCATTTAAGCTATACAAACAATAATTTTAATGTGATTCAAGCACTAACAAAACCTAAGTTACTAATTCTAAATGTAGATTTCAAATATTTTTTTTAAATCCTTATTAATAAACAAACAACTTAATTACTTCAATTTATTTTTAAAAGGATTTTTATCAACTTTAGTGTTTCATACTATCAAATTTATTATACAACATTCATAATAATATGATTATTTTTTGCATGTATAGTAATAATAATTTAAAATTTATAAAATTCAAATAAGTATTGACAAAATTCTTCAATTTTTTTCTTCCTTTTTGATCAATATTGTTTAATATTTTCGGGCGTCTGCACACGTTATAAGCTAGAATTTTATGCCCAAAGAATACTCCAACTCCTAGTAATGCATGAACATCCTATGTATGAAAATGCATTATCATGTTAAATTGTTAAGATGAAATCATAAATATGAGTCATATGTGACGCATCCGATAATTTCCATGGGTATTTTCTCAAGAAAATAATTTTTACATTCATTTTAGCTCATTTACCCAAACTCGCTGCCTTTTGACCTTTTAGTTAAACATCATTATTTTATGTGAGTTATTTTTAATTTCATGCTTATAAAATACGTGATTCTAATATACATGACATATGGATGATGTCTAAGAATGATTTTTTTTTTTTTTTTTTTTTTAAATATCCTTTCATTATTCTCATTATTTTATGTAAAGCAAGCTAAAATTATTAGGGAGTAGGGACAAATGTGTCCTGTGTTGGCAAACCAATTTCCAAAACTTAGTTGGAATGTAATTGAGTTGTAATTTTTAGTGTTTGGGATACTAGTTGAAAATATTGTGAGAGACCGCACCCTTGGCTCAAAATCTCTTTCAGATTGAAAATGTGAGGTTTTTGTCATAACCCACGTGAATGAGCAAAGTCGAGTTAGTGCCTCTTAAGAGAGAGTGGAGGTTTTATTGTTGTTATCATCTCTCATAGGTAAGGGTTTTATAATAGAGTCGTCACTTATTTCAATGAAGAAAATAAGAAACTAAAATTGAAAAAGTACATCACTTTTATTGATGAATTGAAAAAGTACATCACTTTTATTGATGAATTGAAAATTGTATATGATTGCACCTATTGAAACAAGTAAGAGCATGATAAAACCCTATTCTAGGCATGCAAATAAATGATATTGAAAAAATTGAAAGTCATGGTGAATATGCGTGTGATGTGATAATTCATAATCTAAAAGCATGTGAACATAGGCCCTTTTGTAGTGGTACTTTCGGTTAAGTAATGTGTTTGAGCTTGGTGAGAGAGTATAACTAAGTGTGTGTGTGTTTAACAGTTAATTTGTTTCTTAAAAAAAAAAAAATTAAATAAACGCATGTGAACATGTTATTTTAATTGAAAAACAATAAATAATACAAAACTAAGAACAACCTAGATCTAACATGCTAGCAAACAAATAACACGTGAAGAACTTGAAAAAAAAAACACGCTTGAATCTAAAGAACTAGGGCATAATTAAAACAGGGGTTTAGAAACCTTACCTGCATACATCATCACTCTTGAGCACTTTAAGCAATAAAGCTTCTCTAGAGGGAGATTCGTGAAAAGGAAGTTGGTAGTTTGAGACTAGGAGATCCAAACTATCCCTTCCAATGAATTGAGACCAAAAGGTCCAAGACACCAAAATCGTCTTCCTACTATTAACTCTAGAGAATAGGGACAAAGGAAGAGAGAGAAGAAATCTCAGTTTCCTTTGAAGTGCTAAGGATTTCTGGAGTGCTTTAAACTGTTGATAAATAGAGGTATTTATATTAGATACTAGGGGGTTAGGGATAAATCTTTAGGCAATGTGGGACTTAGGAAAATTAGAATTTCTAGCAGAAAAACGTGGGAATCAAAGTCAACTTGAGTAAGGAGCAAGTTGCACTGAAAAAAGGAAGAGATTTTGGGGGATCTAGTCCAAGTGTCGATTGGCACTTGGTCCAGATCCCCCTAGATTTTTTCCGTTTTGGTTCTATTTGTATCCGTTTTCAATTAAAATATGATTTCCTTCGAATTTTGACCTTTTTTTTTATGATTTACTTGGTCCTTAAGGTAAGAAAATTAATTCAAAAAAAGTTTAATTAATTAATTAGTCAAATTTTGCCAATTATGTTAGGAATTATAAATGCTTTGTCTTCAAATTCAATTGGGTACATGCAACCTTACCATAAACTCTATCCTCAACCAATAATGTTATGACACATCATTTAATTTAAATTTGACTAAAATTAGACAAATTGGAATTTAGAGTTCATAATCACGTGCGGTTAAGACTTAATTCATGCACGTGCATTTTACCATTAAAACTTGTTTCTTTGGTATCTTTCAATCCATTTGTCTGATTAAGGCTCATGAATTGTCATTTTGATCCTTATGACTTCGAGATTCATTTCATGAAATGAGTTTGGAGATTAAACAGTCAAAATTACAGTTTTAACCTTGTGACATGATATGGTGATGATATGCAATGCAATGTAAGTGAGATGCAATGATACACAAATATAGTTAAATGTGAGTTGCAAAATGTGGTGTCTACAAATATACATTGAAGACTATTAGGGTACATTTTTTTTACACCTAATTTTATTTAAGTACCATCTATTTATTTTCAAACACCACTAATAAGTTATTGGGCTTTCACAAATATTTTTTGCCCTATTATTATGTTAATCACATATATTTCATATCCTATTATTTAAATTGGGTCATGATATAAATTATCACAAAAAGCCCAAGAAACTCATATCTTATCAAATTTTATTATTATTATTTAGTTAAGCCCAAAACCAGCCTTATGACCTCAATACACACATCTCATTCTATTTAAAGCCCAAGAATACTTATGCTAGACAATATTTGAAAAACTCATGATTCAAGTCCATGGCAAAACATTTTTATCAATGGAATTCAAATCTTATAAGCAAAGCCCATGGTTTAAACCCATGACAATTTATTTATCAAAAGCTCAATTCACATTGGCAACATCAAAGGCCCAATTCTCATTGGCAACATCAAAAACTCAATTCTTCTCATTGGCAACACCAAAAACTCAATTCTTATTAGCAACATCAAAAGCCCAATTCACATTGGCAACATCATCAAAAGCCCAATTCTTATTCGCAATATTAAAAACCTAATTCTCATTGGCAATATCAAAATGCCAATTCTCATTAACAACATTAAAAGCCCAATTCTCATTGACAATATAAAAGCCCAATTCTCATTGGCAATATTTAAAACCCAATTCTCATTGGCAATATCAAAAACCCAATTTACGTTAGAACTATTAAAAGCTCAAGCTAACTACTTGGCACTATTTTATCAAAAGCCCAAGGTTATTAATATTTGGCAAAATATTATATCATAATTATTTCACTTAAAAGTCCAAAAATGAACAATATTTTAAGTTCTTAAACCTATTACTATAATATTACAAGCTCATGGAATTTATGGCAATTATCTATTCTCGACTCATGGCAGTCATCTTATAAAAGCCCAAGGAAAGTTATGATTATCTTAAATCCTTGACATTTGTTTGTTTATACCATATTATAAACCCATAGAATTTATATAAGAACCCATGGTCATTATTTATCTTATACATTCTTAATATCTATTTTCAAAACTCATGATAATTATTCACCTTATTATGATTATCTATAGAAAAAACCCATGAGAATATCACATTATTCCACTATAGTGATTGTTGCCATATTTTATTTGAAACCCGTGGATATTGCCTCTATTTAAAACCCATGGTGAATATTATTCTTAAGAAATATTGGAGGTCATTATTTAAAAGCCCCAAAGAAAATATCATTTACAAAATTATCCATGGCAAAAATTATGAGAAACCATTCAAATTGTTATTTAAAGCCCATTGAAATTAATACCCAAAACCTATCATAAATATTTATTAAAGCTCATGAATACATTTCAATTTTACTAACAACTAATGCCCATGTGGAATAAAAATTCATGACAATATATAGTAGCTTTGTCCATTTTGTAGGGCTCACAAAGAGAAAGTAAAAAGATAGGCTCAAGTGGAGAGAACCACCAAGTCAAAAGCCCACGAAAATACTTAGCCTTCATGGCCAAGTCCAACATGAAATCTCAGCCAAAACAGCCCATGTGTGCAAACTAACCCAGATGGAGAACTCCCTTCAGTTTTGCCTTCCGCTGGAGAGCATCTTAAGAAGCAACCAATCTCTCAAACCAAATTAGGAGCTGGCCACCTGCCCCATCAGCCTCTCTGCCACTACCAACTTTAACGTGAATAGTACCAGAGGTTGAGCTGACACCTAAAAGCTAATGGGCAATAAATACCTTTCTTCCCTAAGTTTTGGTCACAACTCAAAGAATCCATAACCAAGACCTCCAAGTTCATGAAATTCTCAACTAAATAGTTTATTTTATCACTAAAAATGTATGTAATTGATTAATGAACCAAGCCCATGAATCACAAAAGGGGAAAATTAGGGAAAAGTGGTTTAGAGGGCATAATGGGGTGTCCAGCAGAAGCTTCTAGTATAGGCATCAATGGTTGACACCTAGCTTAGAGTGTCAATCAACCCTCTTGAGCTCTAATCCTAGTGCCAGCAAGCCAGATCTCTAGTCATCATACTTGCTCTAATCCTATTGGATGAAATTAATCTCCAAATCCTAGCATTTAATGCCTAAATTAAGAGCATCTCAGCCTCCAGCTGCATTACCCAAATAAGCAAAACACCCAAAAAGTAAGTCTCGCCATTTTTGGGCCAAATCTCAGAAAAGATATTCTAGGATTTTGCTGCTGTCAGACTTAGTTCTTTCTATATTTTGCTAATAAATCCCTTAAGCTTCACTATAAAAGGGAACTATCATCAACTCATGGAAAACAACAATCTTATTATAAAATTCCTCACCCATCATGCTATTTTCAACCCATAAGTTAGTCTCTTAGTTCAGAAAGTAGCATTTAGTCCATAAATGCTCATAAACACTTACCCATAAACAGCACATTCCATCTTCTCAGAAAATCCCAACGCCTTAAAATAGTCATAAACAGTCCCTCTTTACACCATACCCAAAAATGGCTAAACACCACTTCATCACTCTTCCATATTTCTATATATTCACTCATACTTTCCATAAAGTCATTCACATCATTTACTATACACATATATTAATCATTATAGGCATGATATGGCACATAGAGATCTTGTTTAAACGTCTGCTGCACTAAATGGACACTTTCTCTCCCTTCATTCCATCCTATTTTTTCCTCTTTTACTTGTAATATGAAGCCTTTAAAATCCTTGTTTATTATTATTATAATGAAAGCCATAATGTCTTGGATACTATAAAAGTGTTCCTTCATGTTGACTTGATAATAATAAAGAAACTATTTGATTTGTTATCATGTAAACACATTTATTGACTAATCAGACATTACCGCTGGAGCTCTGTCATATTCATTACTGGACTATTTTTTCCTCTTGTGTACTTGTTATAACGGGCCCACTTTTATACAAACCGACTATGGAGGAAATGCATAATTTTTACTATGCAAATACATTTATTAATTTTCCAAACATTTACTGCTAGACATTTCTCTTATTTACTACTAGACTGTTATTTAAGCACTCATTGTGGTGGGCCATCTTTTGTATTAGCTTATCTTTGTAGGAGGCATTTTTGGAGCCTTATTATAATACTTGTTAGATGCAACCTAGACCTTGAGCAAAATGGGCATTTCACACTTCACTGATAGCCTTTGGACCATATTCCAAGCCTAAAGTCGAGTCTCGATCTTGACTCCTCAAATATCATATGGGCAACAAAAAAAAAAAAAAAAAACACCCCTGACAAAGACACAATAAACAACTCAAGAAACTACTCGGAATGTATAGGTTATGTTGCCTAAAATACATGCTTGATTGCGGTTCAATCAGTAAAGATTCATTAAATCTCAACTCCAAGCTTGACTTCAGTCAACCGATTGAGCATTAAGAAAACTAATTTCTCAGTTTATGGCCTGTTGATGGTTATTTTGGAAGTTAAAAGGAAAGAAGAAGCCCAGCAACAAGGGCAGAAAGGAGTTGGTAAATAGATAGAAAAACCATTAAGTCCACGCGGCAGGAATAACGGATCACAGACCCATGAGATAAACGAATGAGCTTTGAGGAAGCAAACGGGCTTAATGAAGCCCGGAAAGAGAGAAGTAGCAAACCCATAGGCAGTATATGATGAAGAAAAGTGAGAATGGGCCACGGCAGGCCCAAAGTAATGCAAGCAAAGAAAATAAGGGGTTGATGGCAAGCCCATGAACCCCAAGGATAAGAATAAGGTAATTGAGCCGAGGAAGCCCAATGAAATTAGTAAAAACTCATGGGAATACAGAGTTAGGAAAAGGGCTAAGGAAGCCCAAGGAAAGAAAATGGGCTCCAAGAGAAAACAAATGGGACACAGGAGCCCGCAAATGATGCAATAAAAAACCAATGGCCATAGTGAGCCACTAGGGGAAGAATAAACGGCAGGCCCAAAGAAGGGCCCAGTAGGACTGGGTCAAGTAAACGTCACAACAGGAATGACAAAATGATATGGCAGGAAATGACAGCAGCTAAGGAATAGGCTGAAAGAAGGCAAAGCTCAACATCAAATAAAGCCCAGCCCCTAAGGGGAGCGGGAAATCAGAAAACAGCTCGCATAAGAAGTCAAGAATTGACAACAGGATATGTAGGCAAGCCTCTAGACCACGGCGAATGTATGAGCAGCAGGCAGATTTTGGACATACATGGAAGGGAGGCACATGCAAGGCCCAAACATCACCAGCCTGTACTCACCAATATAGGACACGATGAGGTTATGGGTCAGAGGTAAGAGGGCATGGTTTGGGGTGGGGAGAGGGGAAAAAACTATTCTGAGGTTCTTGCTTAGATTCTTTTGGGGGAAGTGTCCTGCTGGGATGACATCCCACCCAAAAGAAGTAAAGCTAAGTTGGAACCACTAAGTGCATGCCATGAGGGATAAGGAGAGAGAGCACCCACACCATAGCAGGAAAGGGTGCCACGACAGACAAACAAACAAAAAAGTCCTCTTTGTCTAGTAATGGGGAGTGGAACCTCTTAAAAAAAACCAGGAACCTATAAAGAAGGCCCTTGCCGTGTACAAAGGGAGAGGAACAACAACCACGGTAACAGGAACCTCTAAAAAAAAACAAGGAAATAGAAAACAGATAAGGTGGAAAGAAAGAAAAAAAAGGAAAGATAAGAGGAAAAACTAAAAGGAAGAAAAGAAAAACAGAGAGAGTTAGATCGGCAGGTATGCATCGATAAGTTGATTCCCTCTCTCCCTTTCAAAGTCCTGCTCTATGTCAAAAGCAAAAGGATTCTTTTGGGTACCAACCATTTAGGTCCATTTCCCTCAAAGTAATTAATTTCCATGGTAGGATTTCCCCGGGAGGTTATTCACGTTGAGAAGAAACGTTCTTCCCTCTCTAGTCTTGCTCCTGTGGATCAGATTTAATTTGATTTCTTTCTTTTTTGATTAACCCATACATTACCACTTATTCCCTTCGTTTTCTTTGTAAAAGTGATTGTTATTATTGTGATTATCTTTCTTAATTAGGGATTATTTGGTCATTTTTTATTAAGTAGTCAAAGTACTTTCTTTTGCTATTATTATTATTATATCTGCCACGACTCATCTAAAATAGTTCTGCCTACCGTAAGTGTGCTCTTGGCAAACGAGGCATAGTTTACTCACAAGCCAGACCAAATTGAGTTATAGTTGGACCAGTCTCAACTCCCTTACTCAGAACACTTGAGCCTAATATCGTAGGAGGCAGCCCAACCCCAATATAACAAAAAGGCCCGCAACATAGCCTATGATGACTAAAAGGCCTAAGCATCTATGCACTAAGGTTCCATGACGTACCTAAAGTCAGATTAGGTCATCATAACAATAAAGAGAACATTGCGTAAAGAAAATATTGTGTTGGTAGTGATTGTGTGCCAAGAGTTTTGTACGAGCATCTTCTCCAACATTCTTTAATGATCAAGGAGTGTTCCATAGAAGACTTTGCATCATGATCTACTGCAATCAAGCTGTTGTTATGAAGAGTTAGACATAAATTGGGTATATGTGCATTTAAGAGAAATTCATGATGTAAAAGAGTATGATTGTGTTGGAGCTACGTGTCGTTATGTCAATAAGTCTTACTGTTAGGTCTTTGGTGAAATGGATATGATAAATTCAATTCAAATTCTCAAATCGGTAAAATGGATTTGGACCTTTGTTGTTGGTGGGTGGAAATAGGTGAAGCAAAGTGATGGATCTTTATCAACAATGCTTTCAGCCTTCTCAAGCAAACTAGTTTGATTTTTTTTTTTTTTACTCAATATTTTACTAGACATTAAGCAAAAATATGACATAGAATTTTATATCATTTTTTTCCTTTGTTTAAATGATGATATGACATTGTTTTGTTAAATTTTTGTTTGATCCAGCATAGATGATGATATGGCACATTTTGACATGAAAGATTAACATGTGTCACTTGGTGAGTCCTATGTAGTACTTAACAGGACAATGGTAACAAAGCACTTTTGAAACTGGAACCAAATTTTATAGCGCTAAAATGAAACTTTGAAAATGTTAGGGTCTAAAATGAAAACAACCCCAAAATTAGGAGTCAGAGTGATTTTTTTTTTTTTTTTTTAATGTTTGGTAATTCAATAATTGGAAAAGGGGATTTGAATCCAAAATGTCTCTTCTGAAAAACAAGAAAGTGTCAGCCAACTGAGCTACAAGGCTCTCGGCCAAAAGCGAACTCTAGTCAAACATACTATATGTATAAACATATCATATTATATTTGTATAAACATATATTATTTGATATGTACAATAATGTAATAGTTGCACAAAAATAGATACACATTGTAGATTCATTGAAATATATTTATTAAATTCATGAACATAGATTAAAAAGAATGATAATAATTATTATATTATCTAATGAAATAAAAATTTTAATCTACACTATAAAATTGTATTGCAAAAAAATAATAATAATAAAAAGGTGCAAATCATATATTTAAATATTGTGGTGTAGGGAATGGGTTTGAGCACTTCTCTTATCGGGTAAGTGCACTCAGACCCAACTAGCCCAATATAATGAATTTGTAGAGAGTGAGTTTAAGAACTAAGCCCTAATGAGGATTACAACAACTAAACGTGGTTGCGTGTGGATTGGATAACAAGAAAATGGACTAAAGTGTGAAATTCTGCTCCTCGGACCTCTTTTTAGGGGTTGATAATTCTTATTACTTCTTTAATGAATGGTTACAAAGGTTTTAGCCGCTATAGTATTCGATACTTTTTTATCTTCCACCCTCATTCCTGAAGGATCTCCTACATTATATACCCCCTTTCAGTTGATCTTGGCCCTCTATTTGTTGATCATGCAGGTCACTACTTGAGTGCCTGTCCCATCAGCCGCCTTCACCAACTTTTGTGGGTTGCAGCAACCAAGACAGCACTGTTCAAGGGTCATTTCCTCATTAATGCGGCCAGAATGTTAGCTGTGGGTATTTAATGTGGAGGTGACAAGGTTGCCTTCTATGATCTTCCTTTCTATGACCTTGATTGGCCGAGGACAGGGTTGTCCTCGGCGATGCTTCTTGTTAACATGGACTCCCTTCGTTTGTCCTTGGGCGTTTTTTCCTCCTCGGCGTAGGCCTTGGGCCCAGTACAAAATGGGCCTGGGTTACCAATTTCTTTGACCCCACAATAGTCCCTCAAAATCCTGTTGTCCGAATTCTCGGACGGAGAGGAGGATTTTGTTATTCTCGGGCTTTTGTCATGGCTTGTCAAGGCTTGTCCTTCGTCAATGCCTGAGTCTTTTCACCTGTCCAAGGCACGTTACGGGCGCTTCGATACACGGAACGAGCCCTCATTAAATTCTGGTTGCTCTGTGCTCCCTACGTTCAATGATGCGATGGTAATCTAACGGTGGGGATTTCCTTACATTTATGGGCGGGAAAACCCGCACGTTTACCTTTAACTGGGGGTATAAATACGCATTCGAACTGATTTGCCTCTTTACCTTTACAATCAAGAGTTCTTGTGCACATATCCTAAGTTCAGCCAAATCTTCAACTACACTCACGCCTCTTTTCAGCATAAAAGCCTGTCCGATGAGTTTTTCCTCATTTCTGTAAGTCTTCTTTTCTCTTTAGCTCAAGTTTTCTCTCCAATTTCTCCCTTTCTTTCGTCCTTTCTTTCGTCCTTTAGCCGTTCCTAGGGATGGGTAGGTTTAAGAAGTTGGTTGAGTCTGAGGAGGCAATAGAAAAATTTATCGCTGATTATAAGATACCCAGTAATGTGGGTCTGAGGTATTATGAAGAAGGGGAGTGGCTTATCAGGAGGAAGGAGGGTGAAGTAGTGGTTCACATAATTGCCTTCCTTGAAGGCGGTACGAGAATTCCTATGGGGCCAGTGATGAGGGACTATCTTAGGCACTTTAGATTAGCTCCTATCCAGTGCGCCACCAACGTGTTCAGGATCCTAGGTTGTGTGGATACATTGAACGAGAAGATGGGGCTGAGGTTAACCCACCACGATGTAAACTGGTGCTACAACCTTCAACACTTTAAGGGTAATCCTACTATATGAAGACGAGGAATAATAAGGTTCGGTTTATTCAGTACCTCCCTGAGTCTAGTAAGGGGTTAAATAAGGATTTTTTCATCGTGTCCGGGGAGTGGCACGACAGCCTTCATTGTCTGACCGAGGAGGGGGCACCAAGTATATTTAAAGTAGGAAAGGGGCTGATTCTTTTTTTTTATTTTTTTTTATTTTTTATGTTATCGCAGTTTGCGTTATTTGGTTGCTAATACGAATATGCTTTCCTTTTTCGCAAATCCACACACCTTTGAACGACACTTCCACTTGGTCAACAAGGAAAACTTGGAAACCGTACTCAGGGCGGAGATCTTTGTGAACGAAGCTGACAACTAAGTTAGAGCCGCTCACAAGATCCTCGGGTATAATCCGATCCAAAAGTTGTTCTCGGTTCCGAGGTACGTGATCAGAGACAAGGATCCTAGGCTTCATAGGATCACCGTAGCAGAACAAGGGTTCTTGCTTCCTAAAGGGTCTCCCGTTCTGGTAGGTATTCCATTGGCGGGCCCTTCTTCATTCCACCAAGCTACAGAGGCTGAGGGAGGAAGTCCAAAAAGAGGAGAAGAAGAAGTTGCTGATCTAGGCCTATCCGAGGACGAATTTGGTGCGTTCAACCAAGTCTATCTATCCGAGGATCCTTCTAGTGACTTAGGTGACCCCCATTTGGCTGAAGCAGACCTCTTATCAGTAGGGACTTCTTCTCGAGTTGAGATGGGCTTTAAGAGAAAACCCCAAACCAGCCTATTCGACCTACTGGAGGGCCAATCGGGGAAGGATGCGCCGAGGAAGCAACAATCCAAACTTCCTCCTCTTCCTCCTAAACTTCCGCCGGTTCAGACCAGGTCGTCTTCCACCCAGTCAAAGCTTCCACCTCTTCCTCCTCCTCCTCAGCCAAATCTGCCACTAAGGCCCGAGCCCACTGATCCCAAACATAAGAAGGATAGAGGCAAGAGACCCATGGAGGCTGATAAGTCTCGCTCCTCCTAGGAGGAAAATGAAGCCCAATGGGTTTCCAAGTAACAAAAGACTGGGCACCAGGGCCAAGAGGTCGCCACACTGTCCGAGCCCCAAGCGTGGCTTCTTGCCCCAATGCTCCATGGGGAGCCTCTGATGGACAACACCTCCCTCAGGGAGTTTCGAGGAGGTGAAGGTGCTTACGTGGCTGACGTGCTAGAAAGGGCCTTGCTACTCCCCGGCGATATAGCCGAGTTGGGGAACTTGAGGAGGCAGGAGGTCTTCCTTAGCCTAAAAAGGTATTTGGGCATGGTAAGACATCTAACACTTGTGACTCTACTAACTTTTGTTCTTTGGTTTCCAACTAATTGCATGCTTGTTTCAATTGGCAGGCTGTCTAGGCCACTTACAGACTGGAAGAGGCAGCCCATGAGCAGAGCAAGGCCCTGGACCTCGAGCATGATAAGCGCCTGGACGCCACAAGGCCCTCAAACAATCCGAGGCCGATCTCTAGAAAGCAAGGGAAGATCTAAAAGACATGACCAGGGCCAGCGATAGTGCCGAAGCAGGCCTAGCTGGCACTCAGAAACAGGTCGAGGACCAAACGAAGTACCTACAAGAGGCCGAGGACCAGTTGTAGATTGCCAAAAAGCAAATCGCTAATCTGAAGGAGAAGCTAGCCGAGGCAGAGAGGGCCAGGAAAGTCGCAGAGTTTGCCAAGGATGAAGCCTTGAGGGTTAAGGTAGAGGCAGAGTTTGCTCGAACTGAGGCTGAGAGCTCCAAGGAAAAAGCCGAGAAGGAGGCCTTTGACATGGGAGTTGCGGAGACCCAGGCCACTCTCAAAACTCAGATACTTGGGGTGTGCAGACTCTACTGCTTCCAGGTCTGGAATGAAGCCTTTCAACGAGCTAGAGTTGAGGTTTCTTCTAAACTTTGGAAGGTAGAGAATATCTACTACCTTCCTGCCATCCGAGAGTCAAGCCCTCCTAGCTCCAAGGCTGGTACTTCCCTCAAGGTAGTTGAAGCTAGACATCCTGACGCTGCTCCTGCTTCAACTACTCCTGATGATCCTGCCAATGAAGTTGAGCCTCTTAAGGTAACTGAATCAGACAAAGGCCCTAACCAGGAGGCGCCCCAGGATGCTGCAGAGCCTTTTGCTGATGCCCAGGCCCCCCAAGCTAAAGAGACAGCTCTCTTGGGGCGCCTGGGACCACTTCAGACCGACCTCCCAGGTGGAAGTTCCGAGGACCCTAGAACCACTTCAGACCAGCCTCCCAAAGAGGGAATGAAGATCAAATTGAAGAAATAGGTCGTCTCTGCTGTACTTTTGTCTTATGTTTTTTTTTTTTTTTTTGTTCTTTTTGTTCTTTTTTTTTTTTTTTTTTTTTTTAAACATTGTAATGTTACTTTTAAATTGAATGTATGAGATCTCTTTTTTATATTATGTGTTTATTGTTATTGTGATGAGTTCTACTACTTATATAACTTGGGCTTTAATTATTAGCTAAACAATCTCAACAGTGTGACTTGCCATCCATTTTGAATCAGCAGCCACAAAATATAAAGTCCATAGTGATAACTTCCACTTAGACCCTAGTTAGTAATTGAGTTATCTTATTACTATGATTTGCCTTCGTTGAATGGGCTATAAAGGGAATGACTTAATAATATGCATCATGTACCTCACGGATTGGTTATCATGAATGGTAGAAAATGCTAAGCATGCAGCATTCGTAAAGATAAGCTTTTAAATCCTAAGATCAAATGCCATAGCGCAGTGTGTAAAGGTACTCATAAATATGTTCTAAAAATTTACTAACCTTAAGAAAACAGTTAGCTGCTGATTATGCAGGGAAGTTAAGTTCAACGTGCCCTAGAATGCCTTAAGTGATGCTCATGAGATTGTGTTTGTTCACATCTTTGTTAAAAGTAGTTAGTTTCCCTATAAGTTTGAGTCCGAGGACCATGCAAGACCGTGATTCCGTCTAACACTTAGATTCTTCTTGAAGTAGTTAGTTTCTCCATAGGTTTAAGTCTGAGGACTATGCAAGACTTTAGTTCTATCTAACACTTAGATTCTTCTTAAAGTAACTAGTTTCCCCATAGGTTTGAGTCCGAAGACCATGTAAGACCTTGATTCTGTCTAACACTTAGATTTTCTTGAAGTAGTTAGTTTCCCCATAAGTTTGAGTCCGAGGACCATGCAAGACCTTGGTTCTGTCTAACACTTAGGTAGTTAGTTTCCCCATAGGTTTGAGTCCGAGGACCATGCAAGATCTTGGTTCTGTCTAACACTTAGATTTTCTTGAAGTAGTTAGTTTCCCCATAGGTTTGAGTTCGAAGACCATGCAAGACCTTGATTCTGTCTAACACTTAGATTCTTCTTGAAGTAGTTAATTTCTCCATAGGTTTGAGTCTGAGGACCATGCAAGACCTTGGTTCTGTCTAACACTTAAATTCTTCTTGAAGTAGTTAGTTTCCCCTTAGGTTTGAGTCCGAGGACCATACAAGACCTTGATTTTGTCTAACACTTAGATTCCTTTTGAAATAGTTAGTTTCCCCATAGGTTTGAGTCCGAGGACCATGCAAGACCTTGGTTCTGTCTAACACTTAGACTCTTCTTGAAGTAGTTAGTTTCCCCATAGGTTTGAGTCTGAGGACTGTGCAAGATCTTAGTTCTGTCTAACACTTAGATTCTTCTTGAAGTAGTTAGTTTCCCCATAGGTTTGAGTCTGAGGATCATACAAAACCTTGGTTCTGTCTAACACTTAGATTCCTCTTGAAGTAGTTAGTTTTCCCATAGGTTTGAGTCCGAGGACCATGCAAGACCTTGGTTCTATCTAACATTTAAATTTTTCTTGAAGTAACTAGTTTCCTCATTGGTTTGAGTCCGAGGACCATGCAAGACCTTGGTTCTGTCTAGTACTTAGGTTCTTGTTGTCAAAACACAAGGCATACAATCATAATAGACTTAGAATTTGAAATAGAGAAATGCTTTCATTAATAATAATACCTTCTTAGGTTATTTACATTCCACGGACGTGGTACAGCTTTTTCATCTAAGTCTTCTAAATAGTACGCACCTACCCCTACTACTGAAGTAATTCGGTATGGCCCTTCCCAATTGGGTCCTAGCTTTCCCTAGGAAGCATTCTTGGCAGCCCCCACAACTTTCCTCAACACTAGGTCCCCCGGTGCTAGTGGTCTTAGCTTCATATTGGCATCATATCTCTGCTTAAGCTTCTAGTGGTAATAGGCTAACTGGATCATTGTCATTTCCCTTCGTTCATCAATCACATCTAAGCTCTTCCTTAGTAGTTCATCATTACTGCTTAGGGTGAAGGAGCTCGTCCTCAGTGTTGGGAAGTTTGCCTCTAGAGGGATAACAGCCTCAGCCTCATAGGTCATGGAAAAAGGTGTCTCCCTTGTGGATCGCTATGGTGTGGTCCAATAAGTCCATAAGACATGTGGCAGCTCTTCTACCCATCTTCCCTTAGCGTCATCCAGTCTCTTCTTAAGCCCATTGACTATGACCTTGTTGACAGCCTCAGCCTGCCCATTTCCCTAAGGGTAAGCTGGAGTTGAGTACCTATTTGTGACTCCCAGTTTACAACAGTATCTTCTAAAGGCTTTGCTATCAAATTGAAACCCACTATCTGAAATGATGGTATAAAGGACCCCAAACTGTGTAACAATGTTCCTCCAGACGAATTTCTTAGCATCGACATCTCTAATGTTGGCCAAGGGTTCAGTTTCGACCCATTTGGTGAAATAATCTGTGCCGACCAACATATATTTCTTATTTCTTGGCGCCTTAGGGAAAGGGTCTACAATATCCAAGCCCCACTGAGCGAACGGCCAAAAGCTGGACAAAGGGTTGAGGACCCCTCTAGGCTGATGAATGTTCGGGGCAAACCTTTGGTACTGGTCATACTTCTTAATATACTCAAGGGCTTCCTTCTGCATCCCCGACCACTAATATCCTTGGGTAATGGCTCGGTACGACAGAGATCTTCCCCCTGTATGGCTCCCACAAATCCCCTCATGCAGCTCCTCAAGCAGTAATTCTAATACCTCAGGGTGAATACACAATAAATATAGCCCGGAATAGGAGTGCCTATACAATTTGTGGTCCTCGGACAACCAAAACCGAGGAGCGTTCCTTCGTACCTTCTCAGCCTTTTACTTCTCCTAGGGCAAAACATCATTCTTGAAGAATCTCACTATAGGGTCCATCCAGCTGGGACCCACTCCAACTTGATGGATATGAACTGTGCCTGTTGCCACCCCATTTGCTCTTTCCAGATGCTCAACAAGAATAACCCGAGGTAGATCTCCTACCGAAGACATAACAAGTGTGGTCAATGAATCCGCATGGGTGTTTCCACTTCTGGAAACATGCGACAAGCTGAAAAGATCGAAGTCTGACTGCAAGCGCTTGACCTGGCTTAAGTACTCTTGCATCCTCGCATCTCTGGCTTACAACTCTCCCTTTACTTGGCCTACTACCAATTGCGAGTTCGAGAACATCTCTACTGCTTTTCCTCCCATTTTCTGCACCATGACCATCTCTTGTAACAATGCCTCATACTCGGTTTCATTATTTGTGACCGAGAACCCAAGCCTTAGGGATTTCTCTATGATAGTCTTCTCAGGGGACATTAGGACTAGCCCCGCTCCAGAACCCCTTTAATTTGCTGCGCCATAAACTTACACCTTCCAACATAGGGGTCTTGGAATAGAGATTGCCCCAACTAATTTTCTGTTTATATTTCACTTCTCTGCTATTGCTTCTACTAGCAGTTCAGCAAACTCAGCCACCAAATCAGCCAGGATCTGGCCTTTTATAGAGGTCCGAGGCATATACTTGACGTCAAAAGCCTCCAGAATTATGTTCTATTCGGCGATCCTTCTAATGTAATCAGCAGTCCAAAGTACAGACTTCAAGGGTAGTTGGGTTAGAACGACTATTGTGTGGGCCTGGAAATAGTGGGGAAGCTTTCGGGTAGCGTGGACCACAGCTAGTATGGCTTTCTCCAAGGGTAGGTACTTGACCTCAGCTTCATGTAGTGACTTGCTCATGTAATAAACTGGCTTTTGAATGCCATTGTCGTCCCGTATTAGCACCAAGCTTACGACATGAAGGTGTTGGGTTACACGTGTGAGTGAAGTCCCACATTAAATAAAAATGAGAACAATGAGTAGTTAATATAACATAATTGAGCACATACTCATTGGGCTTAGGCCTTTTGGGTAAAAGTGTGTTTCTATATGTTATATTAATTACTCAAGGAAGCTCCCCAAGGTGTTTATCTCATCGATAAGTGGTATCAGAGCTCATGGTGGTGTGCGGTGAAGGTGGTGAGGTATTTATGGTCCCTACCCAACGGGGACAGAGAAAGCCTAAACGGCCCACACACAAAGATCCTGGAATATTGCTAATGGTGTTAAATAATGGTGTGATGCGAGGTTCCCATGGATATGGACATGCAGAGTTCCTATGGATGTGCGTGCGGGGTTGACACGTGGTTTCCATGGATGGCGTACGAGAGACCCATGGATGACGCATTGATGAAGTGAAAAGCCCATTAGTCAAGGGGGAGTGAGTACGACTTGTTCGTGGCCCACAGAGAGGTCTTGAAGCCTATAGAGAGGCAGACTCACACGTGAGGGGGAGATTGTTGGGTTACACGTGTGAGTGAAGTCCCACATTGAATAAAGATAAGAACAATGAGTAGTTAATATAACATAATTGAGTACATACCTATTGGGCTTAGGCCTTTTGGGTAAAAGTGTGTTTCTATATGTTATATTAATTACTCAAGGAAGCTCCCCAAAGTGTTTATCTCCCCGACAAAAGGGCCACAACAATATATGTGTATAGGACTTCATCGGCCTCAGGACTGGACATGATAGGTGGCCGAGATAGGTATTCCTTGAGCTGCTGGAAGGCTACGATACAATCATCGGACCACTCAAACCCCTTCCACTTGTTAATCAAGAGGTAGAATGGTCTGCACTTCTCCACCGACTTGGAAATGAATCGATTCAAAGCTGCGATTATTCCAGTAAGCTTTTGGACCTCCTTCAGGTTTTGCGGTGGTTTCAGATCATTATTAGCCTTGATCTGATCAGGGTTAACCTCAATTCCCCTATGAGTAACCATGTAGCTCAAGAACTTGCCTGATCCCACGCCAAATGAACATTTGGAAGCATTTAGGCGTAGCTTGTGCTTCCTTAAGACATCAAAGGTGCTGCCAAGGTCCCCTAGGTGCTCGGACACCACTTTACTCTTCACCACCATATCATCAATATAGATTTCGATGCACTTACCCAGCTGCAGCTCGAACATCCTCGTCATCATCCTTTAATACGTAGACCTCGCATTCTTCAGACCGAACGACATTACCTTGTAGTGGTAGTTCCCAACAAGTATCACGAAGGCTGTCTTCTCCTGGTCTTCTAGGGCAAGTGGTATTTGATGATAGCCTTGAAAAGCATCTAAAAAGCTCATCTGAGGATGGCCCACAATTGCATCTACCAGCTGGTCTATCCAAGGCATAGGGAACGGGTCTTTTGGGCACGCCCTATTTAGGTCCGTGAAGTCTACACAAACCCGCCATTTACCATTTTTCTTCTTGACCACCATGATGTTGGCCAACCATTCGGGGTAAAAAACCTCTTTGATAGCCCCCGCACGCTTAAGCTTGTTCACTTCGTCCCTAATCGCATCGGCGTGCTCCCTCGATGGGCGCTAGGGTGGCTGCTTCTTGGGAGTGATGGACAGGTTGACATTGAAGTGGTGACAGATAAAGGCTGGATCAATCCCTGGGACATCGTAGGCATCCCATGCAAACACGTCAATATTTCTTTTGAGAAACTCGATCAACTCCTCTTTCTCCTGAAGGGGCAGCTGAACCCTGACCTGAAAAAATTTCTCCCAGTCATCACCAATGACCACCTTCTCTAGATCTTCGCACTTTGCCTCCTCGGCCGCAGCATCGAGTGGAGCTATCGAGGTCTTTAATTGCTATAAGTTCTTTTCGGCAAAGGCCGAGGACTCTGCATCAAACCAATGTGAAATGGCGGCCACCATATACTGCCTTGCTGTGATTGGTAACCACGGATTTCGAGAACCTGGTCCCTTGATGGGAATTTCACCTTCTGATGCAAGAAGGAGGCAACAGCCCCCAAAACATGGAGCCAAGGCCTGCCGACGATGGCTGTGTATGGGGAGTAGGTGTCCACCATGATAAAGTTCACCTCCACTATCTCTGGGTCAGTCTGGATGGGTAACCTAATCATGCCTTTTGGAATAACAAGCTTCCCGTCGAAGCTCATTAAATGAGAGTTATAGGGCATTAGGTCTTCCGGTTTTAGCCTCAGCCCTTCGTAAAGGTCGGGGTACATCACCTCGGCTGCACTGCCATCGTCTGTCATCACTCTTTTCACATCATAGTCCCCGATTCTGAGAGTAATCACTAGAGCGTCACCATGGGGCTAGGTGGTTCTAAGCTTATCTTCTTCTGAAAAACTCGAGGTCGGGTGGAAATTCAATCTAGCCCTCTTAGGTTGTAGTTAGAACTCCTCGGCGGGCAGCTGAGCCACAGATAATACTCGTGAAGGGCGCGTGCCTATTCTTCCTAGAACAGCCAAAATTACATTGATCGTCCCCACGGGTGGCCTCAGGGCAGTATCTCTCTGGGACTCTTGATGGATCTGGCCTTGATGACCACTGGAATGATGCAGAAGATGTTTTATCTTTTCTTCTCGGACTAATTGGTCTAGATAGTTCTAGAGGTTCCTGCAGTCCTCCATGGTATGTCGTGGTTCTGGTGGTATTGGCAATAAAAGTCGTGGTTGTGCCTCGTGGACTCTCCCACCATCTTATTCGGCCACTTAAAGTATGGCTCGTTCTTGATCTTCTTTAACACTCAATGTACTGGTTCTCGAAATACAGTATTGACAGTCTGTGTGTTGGATGCTCCAGATTGCCCTACGAAATCTCTCCTTAGGCAATTGTTGTTATATTGGTCCGACCTAAAATCCCTCCTCTCTTGAAGGATAACCTTCTCTTTTCCCTTGCCTTGTAGCTGGTCTTCTTCTACTCGTTTATACTTATCGATCCGATCTATCAGTTGGCACACGCTGGTGGCAGGCTTGCCCGTCAGAGACTTCCTCAAGCCTCGGCAGGAAGACTATTTTTGAAGGTGTTAATAGCAACATCATCTAAATTGCCGTCCATTTCATTATACATCTCCCAATATCTGTCCGAGTAGGCCTTTAGAGTTTCTTCATTGTGCATGGATAAAGACAGTAACGCACTCAAGGGCCGAAGAGCTCTGCTCGTTGTAATGAAACAAGGGCCAAAGGCTTGCGTTAACTGCCTATACGAATCTATGGAATTCGTCTTCAGGCCATTGAACCACCTCATTGCCACTGGTCCTAAGCTAGATGGGAAAACCTTACACATCAACGCCTTGTTTTTAGAATGGACAACTATTCTTTGGTTAAACTGGCTCACATGTTCTATGGGATTTGTAGCCCCTTCTATGTGGCGCATGAAATGTGATTTGGAGAGTTAATCCAGTGCCCCGCGCATTGCATCGTTTCCCAAACCCCTTAGGGATGGGCTTTTGCATTTACGCCTCCTGTAGTGCTATTCTTCGTGAGAGAAGGTCTTGCTTGGGGGGATCCTCGATCTTCGCCTGTAGTCATCATCGCTTTCACCATCGAAGGGCATGTCAGGGCTAGAATGAGACCGCCTTCGCTGTGCATGGCGCAGCTTTCTCTTCAAGTCGTCTATCTCTCACTACATAGCCTGCTTATCATCCTGCCTTTGGGTCACGTGACTCCTAACTTCTTCTTGCTGAATGGCCTGATTGTTATTTTGTCTCTAGAGCACGTGATTGCCCACATGAGAGTGACTTCTGCTGGTTTGAGTGGTGTGCACACTTCCCTCTCGAAACCTTCCATTCTCTTCATTTCGATCACGCTCTGGGTTGGCGAAGTTTCCTTGTTGTTGGGGTCTAGTCGGTTCAGGCTGATAGGAGCCTGCTTGATGAGGGCCCGATCCTACCATGCTTGATTGTTGCCCTTACTAACACACAAGTTCTTCCCACAGACAGCGCCAATTGTAGGGTCTGGGTTTGAGCACTTCTCCTATTGGGTGAGTGGACCCAGACCCAACTGGCCCAATACAATGAATTTGTAGAGAGTGGGTTTAAGAACTAGGCCCTAGTGAGGATTACAACAACTAAACGTGGTTGCATGTGGATTGGATAACAAGAACATGGACTAAAGCATGAAATTCTACTCCTCGGACCTCTTTTTAGGGGTTGATAATTCTTATTACTTCTTCAATGAATGGTTACAAAGGTTTTAGCTGCTACAGTATTCGATATTTTTTTATCTTCCACCCTCATTCTTGGAGGATTTCCTACATTATATACTCCATTTCAGTTGATCTTGGCCCTCCATTTGTTGATCATGCAAGTTACTACTTGAGTGTCTGTTCCATCAGCCGCCTTCACCAACTTTTGTGGGTTACAGCAACCAAGGCAACACTGTTCAGGGGTCATTTCCTCATTAATGCGGCTAGAATGTTAGCTGTGGGTATTTAATGTGGAGGTGACAAGGTTGCCTTCTATGATCTTCCCTTCTATGACCTTAGTTGGCCGCTTCTTGGCAACATGGACTCCCTTCGTTCGTTCTTGGGCATTTTTTCCTCCTCGGCGTGGGCCTTAGACTCGGTACAAAATGGGCCGGGACTGCCAGTTTCTTTGACCCCACATGTGGCATCCGTTGCAATTCATAAGATATAAATTTAGATTTGACTTCAAATAATTTCAAATTTTGATTATGAATGACTTGAATTAAGATGAAATTTATTTTGTAATATTTTGTATATGATATTGTAACTTGAATTTTTTTTTTAAATTTACACTATAAAATTGTATTGCAAAATAATATAAAAAAAGGGGGTACAATCATAATTAAAATATTGTGACAAGAATTTCAATTCATGTAAATTTAGATTTGACTTCAAATAATTTCAAATTTTGATTATGAATTTATGACATGAGTTAATATGAAATTTATTGTGTAGTATTCTATATATGAAATTTAAATTAACATGAATCTTCCTTTAGGTTTGTGATGACTTTGTCGAATGTCAGCAATGTGCTTCCCAAGCATTTGGATGTCGATTTTCTTCCCACCGGAGTTGCCAACCATGGCGAGCGTGATGTTTTATTTATGCCAAATTTTAAGTAGAAAATATGAAAATTATATTTATATAATCTCTTGTTTTTATGCAAAAATCTAATATGAAAATTCCAAAATTATTACAAACTTTTACCACAAAAGGCTTAATAAATTTACGTGACAACAAATGTGATTAGTAACAACTCCAAAAAAATAAACTAACAATTAAAGCATCATTTGTTTTCCCTTCAAAACAAATAGATACGTATATTATACATAAACTAAGATGTAATTTGATATTTTTGTTTGTTTTTGTGATTAGAATCTTTAATAAAAATGTAAAAATAAGATTAAAATAATTAAAAGTCAAGAACTTCGCATCTAATTAAAAACATAATATAAGTATAAATATATCATGTGTTGTATGTATAAACACACACACATACATTAAGCAAAAAGAAAAGAAAAAGGTTGTTGAAACGGAGTTTTGAATCCAAGATATTCCGTTGTAAACACCAAAAAGTGTCAACCAGTTAAAGTATAAAGTTCTTACTTATAAACATATACATTGTTTATTATGTAGAGTAATGTATTAGTTGTATACAAATTGATACACACATGGTAATTTTATTGAAATGAGTTTGTTAAAGCCAAAAGGATAAATTAAAGAAAAAGATTTTAATCACTTATACACTATATAATAATAAAAAAATATTTAAAATTTATAGACAAATTGTATCGCGAAAAGAGACAAATAAAAAGAGCATGCAAATGCTGACAAATAGTAACTAAGAATATGTATCAATTACATGTGCACTTACATGATCATAATAATGCGTGTCAACTTGAAAGTAACTTATGTTTTTACTAATAACAACATACAGTAACAAAACCCAAACACTTAAAACATCTTATTTGTCAAAAAATGTTATTTTTTCACAGAGTTCTAAAGAGATATATAATTAAAAGATGGATAATTTATAATATAAATTTTTATTTTTATTTTTTATACAATACCATATAATTAGCCTCAAGATGTTTGGGTTGAATACCCCATAACATAATGAACCCCCATATAATTTATTCCACATTTGAAAGGATGTTTTGTTTCATAATACAGTTGTGTTGTAACCTTCAATATTACCCTTGCTATGGTTGTCATTTTCCATGAATGGTTTATGCTCATTTAAAAATAAGATGAATGTGGAGTCATTTAGGTCATTCCATTCTCCTAAAAGAAATAAAGAAAGAAAGAATATCTCTTTGAATCTCATCACCACCTTTACGGGACAAACAATGGTATCAAAGTCAACTATTAAGAGTGAGGAAGATCACAAATACCAACTCCACAATTCTCTCCTAACACCCATTCCACACATCATCAAAATGTGATCTTTAAGACCATATCCAGATAGATTATTGGTTTGGTGATGTAGGCAGAAAGCCATAATAAACAAAATATGTATGCTTCAAGATGATAAACCTTTGTGGTGGGCTTTTTTGTAATATTGGGCTAGGTTGCCTCCTGCCGTACTGGGCCCAAGTGTTCTGGATTAGGGAGTTGAGATCGGTCCAATTGTAATCCACCTTGGTCTGGTTTGTGCACAAACCATGCCCAGCTTGCCAAGACTTTGGTCACATGCCCATGACTGGCGAAGCTGCTATAGGAAAATTATGGCAAGCAAATACAATAAAGATAACAAAAGAAACACGTTTGCTACTAGGACAGAAATGAATAAAGGGCAACGATGAGAAATTCCCTATTCATAAAGTAGCAGAAATAAATGGGAAAGAAATAATAATGAGTTTATTGAATCAAAGAGGGAAATCTCAGTCTACCGTGCCAAGTTATGTACAGGACCGAAGTCAAGAAGGGAACCATTTTCTCAATGCGAATAATCTCACCAGGAGGAAATTAATTGCTTTGAGGGAACGGGACTAAATGACTTGTGCCCAGAAGAATTTTTTGCCTTTAACAGATAGCATGGGCTTTAGAAGGAGAGAAGGGATCAACCTATTGATACATGCCTGCCGTTCTAACTCTCTGTTTTCTTTCCTTATTTTCTCTTATTTTCTCAATGTTTGTTTCTATTTCGTGGTTTTTCCTAAAGGTTACTATTACCATGTTCGTGACCTCCCCCCTCTTTCCTGTGCATGGCACGGGTCTTTTATATAACATCTGTCGTGACCAGATTTTACTATTTTAGCCATTAACTACCTTTGTCTGGTCTAAGTGTCCTTGCCGACCACTTACTGGTTTATCAGTCGCCCAACCACCACTACTTACCTGTGCTGGCTGTACCACCAGACAAAGAAGACTATTTTGTTTGTTTGTTTGTTTGCCGTGACATTCTTACCTGTTACGGTAGGGGTGCTTTCTCTCTCTTCCTATCCCTCATGGCATGCACCTAGTGGTTCCAGCTCATCCTTACCTCTTTTGAGTGGTACGTCATCCAAGCAGGACATTTTTCCCAAAATAGGCTTTCCCCTCTCTCTACCGCCAGACAATACCCTCTTACCTCTGACCCATGACCCACCACCTCCTGTATTGGCTGGGTATAGGTTGGTGAAGCTTGAGCCTTGCGCATGCTCAACTTCTGTGTGTGTCCAAAACTTGCCTGTCGCGTTTGCCATGGTCTGGAGGCTCCTCTGCACATTCTGTCGTCCGTCCTTGACTTCTTATGGCGTGAGCTTCTTTCTGACTCCTCAATCTCTATGACCTACTCCCTTCGAGGACTGGGTTTTACTTGATTGTGGGCTTTTTCCTCCTTCAACCCATTCTTTTACTCTTTTCTACAGTCTTTGCATTTCCTGCTGCACTATTTTGCCATTCCTACTGTAATGTTATTGGACCTAAGCCTGCTTGGCTTCTTTGGGTCTGCTGCTTATTTTTCTCTCAATGACTCAGTATGGTCATTGGGCTTTTTGTTACATTGCTTGTGGGCTCCTGTGTCCCATTTCCTCTTAGGCATCCTTGGCCCATTTACTTTTCTTGGGCATCCTCGGCCCTTTCTAAATCTGTGTTCCCATGGGCTTTTACTAACTCCTTTGGGCTTCCTTGGCCCAATTACTTTATCCTTCATCCTTGGGGTCTATGAATTTTCCATCAACCCCTTACTTTCTTTACTTGCATTACTTCAGGTTTGCTGTGGCCCATTCTCATTTTTCTACATCACATGCTACTCATAGGTTTGTTATTTCTCTCTTTCTAGGCTCCTTTAGGCCCGTTTGCTTCCTCAAGGCCCATTTATTTATTTTACAGGCCTATGATCCATTATTCCTGCCGCTTGGGTTTAACGGCTTTTCTATCCAATTACTAACTCATTTCTGCAAATGTTGCTGGGTTTCTTCCTTCTATTGGGCTTCCCAAAATGAGCATCAACAACCTTGAACCCATGTTTTCTCATAGCTTCCATCAACTTCTCATAACAGGGAGTAGGATCAACTTCAAAAAATCATATCTCACTCATTTCATATCCAAAATAGGTCGTTATTGTGCTTAAATTAATCATGTATGCTTTAATAAAAAATTTAAATTAAAAAAAAAAAAAAAAAAAAAAACTCATCAAAAATTTTGCAGTGGTTTAAGGGATATTGGCAAAAGAGTGAGCAAAGTTCATTTATTAGAAGTGAGTTTCAGCATACTTTTGAATAATTTTTTAGTTTCTTCCACTTTGGCCTCAAGGGAGGTTCTAAAGGGTTATTTAGGGTCTTAGAAAATACTTCAAGTTATCTTGCATCTTGCTTGACTAAGACCACTTGGGAATTGGTCTTTTAGGTATCGTCATTGAAGATCGGGCTTAAGTTGTAAAGGGTGCAAAATGAGGTGTCTAAGCACCTAATTTTTACTCTTTAAAAAAACCAGTTTTGACAACATTTGGCCACTTCAACTATCATATTTTTTAATTGTAAATGCATATTTGTTATTTCCCCCTCTTTTACCATTTTTGTTCTACGAGAAGTTATTCAACCAAGCAAGGGAGAAGGGATAGTCAAGGTAGCAATTCGAAGGATTTTATGCAAAAACTACCAAAACAAGGTGAAAGATCTAGGTAGCCTAATTGTTTTTCTTCTCTCTTGATTTTATTTTCTAATGAAATGTCTCTTTCTTTAAATACGATCTATGCAGTTGGAACTTTGGAGTTTACAATTTATATTGATTGACAGTAATAAAGTTGAAGCTAACAAAAGAGTGGGGAAAATCGTAGAAAATCTGCAAAATCAAATAGACTACCAAAAAAAAAAAAAAAAAAAAACCCATTAACTATTTACACATAGAAAATAAATATGATCTAGTTCCGAAGGTCTCATAATATCCATGAGACTCTGGGTTGGAAACCTCTTGCCAACATCTTAGGGTCACCTTTTAAGGGATTCCCTTACAATAACCTAGTGTGTGTGGGATAGGGGGACTGTATATACCCAAGGGAATAGTCAAACACTTAAAGAGGTTTGAGTACGATTTTTTATATAAAATAATAATAATAATAATAAATATGATCTAAAAAAATTAAAAATTTTGAAAAATTGAATATAAAATTCAAGTTTATAAGTTTGAAAGTAGGTCAAGAAAATATTAAAATTTGCAATAATAATAATAATAATAATAATAATCAAAGACTTATAAAACTCAAATATAATGGAAAAGTTAGCACTCAACAATCTTTTTTTAAAAATTGTATGTGTATATATATATAATTTTTTTTTTATATTTAAATAGAGAGAGTGAGAGAGTAATGAGAGAAGTTGATCGGTGACATAAATGGAATCAGATGACTAATTTGGAGTCAAGATAAGAGAAAAAAGTGTTTAGTGATCTCAAGCAAAAAGGAAGATGATCTTTGACAGCGTAGGGTCTACACCATTAGTAGACGATATTGAAGGCTTACGTAGGGGTGTCAATGTTCGACCCACTCTGCGAACAAGACATGAACCCGACACGGGTTTTTGCGGGTTAGGGTTGGGCCTTAGTGGGTTTGGGTCATAAACGAATCGACCTAAAAGCAATACGATAAGAAACAGGTCATAAGTAGGTCAACCCGCATGACTCGCAATATACACGTTTGACACGCCAATTTATTTGTGTCAACCTGAAATGACCCATTTAACACAACCCGTTTAACTCGTATAACAAATAAATATTCATTTTATTTTAAATTTGTCAAATATCTTGTATATTCAATCTATATTTTAAACTTAAAAAGAAAAGTAAGTAATTACAAAAACTCACAAGGTATAATTGGAAATTGAAACTTTACAAACTCTAGATCTCTAAACCCTACAAATAATAAATCTCTAAATCTTCTTATATTTTTGTAAAGAACTTATTTATAGATGAATGTTATATGTTTGTTGAACTATATTATTTTGAATGTGGGTTGAATACTTGAAGTGTATATACACTACTTTTGGGATGTAAAAAAAATAAAAATAAAAAAAAATTCTAGAAAGATATTATATTTAATATTAAGCAAGTTAAAATGGGTTGTGTCATATTCGTGTCAACTCAACATGACCCGTTTATTAAGCATGTCAAATGGGCTAGGTCAGGTTAACACGCTTTATTAACATATCAGGTTAGGGTTGAAGGATTATGACACGATTATTAAATGATCGGGTTCGGTTTGAGTCATTTAGTCGAATATCCCTACCTCGACACGACACGAACCTAACACACTAACCCGAATTGACACCCCTGCTTACATTCTATTTGCTTCATTGTAAAATGTTTTCCAAAATACATTTTCCTTAATTTCTAGGATTTGTTTCTTTGTAAAATGTGGCCAAACTTGTAAAACACTTTTTTGTTGACTAGAAAAGCAAACTTGAAAAAGGTTTTGTGCCAAAATTTGGGGTTTAAAAAAAAAAATCCTAATTCACACAAACAAGCCCGCCCCCCCCCCCCCCCCCCCCCCCCCCGGTTATCTCTTTTTGTACAACAAAAAAAAAAAAAAAATTTAAATAAGTTTTACTGCAAAAGAAATTTAAATAAGTTTTGAATCCTTTGATTATTTTCTTATAAAAAATAATAAACAAGATGTTAATACAAGCTCAGGAGTAGCCCCATTAGACTTAACAAGGTAGCCCAGTATGTTAAAAACAAAATGTGAATCGTCCATGGGCGAGAGGTCATGCACTGCAGGCCTAGCTCATTGACTGGTCAACAACTCATTATGCCCATGGGCCAAGTCGGCCCAAGCTAGTCCATTGACAACCCTTACATGCAGCCTTTTAGGCTTTAGTTGGTGGCTAGTGAATGGTGGTGGGCTTTGGACAATCGATGGTAACAACGGCAGACTTTGTGGATGGTGAGTTCTGATTTTACGAATTTGTTGGTGGCGAGACGAACTAGTGGTAAGCTCTGACAAATTTCGGATTATGTCGATCTGGTGGTAGTGAGCTCCAATTGCATTTATTTGATGGTGGCGAGCTCAACAGGAGCCAATTTGGTGGGTGGGTTGGTCAAATTGTGTCGATTTGCTGCGTAGTTGGGTTGGACTAATATAATCTCCTGGGTGGGTGGGTTTTCTTGTCCTGATCTAGTGGTGGATGGTAGGTTGTTGTGATATGAGTTTTTTTTTTTTTTTTTTTTTTTAAGTCACACCAAACATTTGAAAATGTCTTTATTAAAAAATAATTTCAACTAAAATATTCATATTTGAAATTATTTTACAACAAAACAAATTAATTAAGCATTATTGTGTTGTTTACTTTTAGGTCAGTTAGGTGGAATTAATAGCAAGAAGAAGTCATCTTTTTTTTTTTTTTTTTGGCTGAATAGAAGAAGTCATCTACTAATCTGACCGCTGCAGGATTAGTACAATACTTTCATCAATAAAAAGTCTAATATTTTATTAAAAAAAACTATGGATCATTTTACTCACCACAAAAAAAAAAAAAAAAAAAAAAAAAAAAAAAAAAAAAACCACCCGGGGTCATTAGCATGTCCATAATATATTTTACGTAGAGGTGGCAACTTTAAGTAAGCAAACGGGACCATCTAATCTCATGCTAAAATGTTATTATATTTCTTTAAAATTTTTTTTTTTTATATGTAAGGAACAATTGAAGTTTTATGATCATGGGTTTAAAATGTGCGTTGATGTTAAGAGCATTTATTAATTATCTTTATTATTATTTTTTAATATTTTCTAGACATATGTAAAATTTTGTTATCATTTTGGAAGAGATACTAAATTTTGTATAATAGAATTGGAGATCCTGAATCATACCTATATTTGGCTTCTTTGTATCCTTATGGATTTGAAGTTAACTTTATTTGTATATTCCAAAATTCCATTTAAAACAATGTTAATTAAGAGGAATATTGTGGAATTTGAATGGAAAACCAAAATCTAGCTATTGATAACCAAAAAATTGGGTATTTTGTATATTATCGATGATGATACATGTAACGACTTAAGGAAAAGCGTTAGTCACATCTGCGTTAGTCACTATTGATTGGGGCATCACAATCTCTATCCTACTTAAATCTCTAACATCCTTGTTAGGACTCATTTTGTGGGGTAGTGTCTCCGAGCCCACATGGGGCTATCAGGCCGACTCTGATACCATATGTAACAACCCAAAGAAAAGCGCTAACTACATTTGCGCTATACCTCAAAATGATTAGTCACTATTGAGACTCTTTGTAGTTGTTAATAAAGCTCAGATCTACCTAGTGGACTCATCACACACCCACACACATTACACAATCAATCAAATTGGGGCATCACAATTTAAGACGTTAGGAAATTAAGTGGGAGAGATTGTAATACCCCAATTTGATTGATTGTGTAATTTGTGTGGGTGTGTGATGAGTTCTACATCGGATATTTATTGGGTTGAACTGGGCTTTATTAACAACTGTAAGGAGTCTCAATTGTGACTAATACTTTTGAAGTATAACGCAGATGTGGCTAACGCTTTTACTTGGGTCGTTACGATACAAATAAGACTTAAATTTATATTAGTAATAAAAACTTCATATTTTTTCGTTTTTGCTAATTACTTACAATGAGTTGATGATTTAGTGTTTGTTTAGGAACTTTGTAGTTTCTAGTAACTCATTTGTATAATTTTTATCAAAATATATAATTTTTGGTAATTTTTATATAAAATATGTGACAAAAAGCTTTTTTTTTTTTTTTAATTTTAAAAAAAGGCACAAAAAGCTAAGAGCTTTTAGCGAAATAAACATTTACCTTTGTATTGACGCTTTCATGAAATTATGTCACCAAAAACAATTTTTCCCTTTCCATAGACAGGCATTACTATTGAGGCTGAAAATCTTAATATATATAACATGGGTGTTAATTACTTGACAATTATTTTAATATAAGTTCTGCTTAGAAAAAAGGAAATTTCTAAATCTAAGCTAAGCACATAGAATGATTCTTAACCAAAAAAAAGCTAAGCACATAGAAAGGGTACCTAACTAAGAGATATAATAAAATAAAAATTAAAGATGATTCTTTTTTCTTTTCTTTTTTTCCTAAAAATGTGTTTATCATAATAGGATGAAATATGAAAGAGGGGGTATGTTGGGATGGTGTATGTTGAATACTTTTTTGACTATATATGTGTTGGAAAATTTGGTTTTGCATTTCATACAAAACACACAGCGGAAACAACAAACACGGATCAACTTCATTCATAAAAGATAAAATGTAACCTTGAATTCTAGAATAAAAGATAGAAAGCGTACTTTAATGTAGTGAAATTCAAAACTAAGACTTGAGAATACCTCTAATCATCATCTCAATTCCACATGGTGCCCAAGAAGAATGGTCTCTCAATCAGTCTTTATGTACGTTGATTCTTAAAGAAAATTCTTCTTCTTCTTATTGTAGAGAAATTTTTTTTTTTTGTTTTTTTTTATCATACATACATTCTAACTACCTTGGTAGTTATTTTATTTAATAACTCTTATTAAATAAAAATTGATTATCTAATTGGGTTAGCCTTTTGGGCCTACCCAATTGGGCTTTAGTGTGTGGCTTAATATAGGATCAAAGGGTACAAATAAGACTTTAACTCCAATAGGCCTTGGGCTTACCTGTCAACTCTTGACAAGTCTAAAGTTAACATTAATTATATTTAACACTACTATATAAATATAATTGCACTCTAAGTTTTATTAATAAATCATATCCCAAGACTCTAATAATATCATTTGACCCCTCTATGAAATATCTATAGTGAACAAAGTCATAATGAATTGTCACTTTGTAAACAACTATTTTATCATTGAGTACCCGATTTAATCTTTTAGTTATTCATATTTATTGAAAATCTGATTTCAATAAATATAAACTTTAGTAACTCTTTACTAAAGTAGGCGCCTTGAATGACCAGTTCCCATTAAACTTATCTCAATGAGATATTTCATGTCTCTATAAAAAGAGATTATTAATTTTATCTTAAGAATATGTGTTCCCTTAACACTATGTGTGATTACCCAACATACTGATGTTTTGTTTATGAATATTAAATCTCACTCCTGATATATCAAAGTAACTTATATTTCATGATCGGGTTCACTATCATCTCAAAATTGAGAGTCTATGAAATTAGAAGTCGTGAAATTAATTATTTAGGTGACAGTTGTTGATTAAATAATTAATCTCACAGCGGTCCAGTTCAATGTGTCTTAACACTTAAGACACATCAACACATCAATTAGAAGTCTCCACTTCCATGATCAAGACCAACCATATTAGTTGATGTGTTATAGTTTTCGCAGATGAAATGTCCAATTTCATCACTGACTACGAATTATATTTTGAGTTTACAAAAGAACTTGTGATTTATATATTCTGTAAATAAATTACATAAATCACATACAATACATCTCAAGGACTATGATAATGTCTCATTAATTCATTTACAAATAGTCTTATATAATTAAAAAATTTAATTATTTATGACATGTCAATAAATTGAATTTTAGGGCATAAACCCCAATAATATGATCAAAAACTCAAATGTTGCATGTGTTTTGAATTTTACTCCTTTCACAGTGAACATATTTCACTTGCACTAAGTTTGAAAACATCACGCATGGAAGACTATATAAGATTTCAAATGAACCTTAGGTTCCGACTTAAGATGAAGTTTAAGACATACAGTAAAAAGTTTATATGAACATGATTTTCAACCACAGAGCGTGGGTTAAAATGCTAGTGTGTATAATAATAAAAATTATTGTTTTTATTAAAAAAAAAAAAAATTAACCTTCAATGATAAATTTCTTCTTTTTTTTTTAAGTAAATTCAATGATAAATTTCTGTCATATGATTTAAGATAATCTTTCAGTTATTAACTATTTGATTAGCCATAAAAAAGTATTTAATTTGACTAATACTTATATGAAATTTTAGATTCCAATTACCTCAATTGGTAAATGGAGTTCAATTCCTACTTACACCAAAAACCGATTAGTGTATTGATCTGATGATAAAAAGTGTAATCATCAGAAACGGATGTCATAGTTTGAAATTTTATAAAAAAAAAAAATAGTTATATGAAGTTTAGTTAATCCGGCAAGGTCATATTGCTTGTATTTATAATTTTACATACATAGAGAGAGAGTGAATGGAATTGACAGAACAAACCCAACCGACCAAATAGTTGTTAATTGGGTTGGATTTCTTTGCTTTATTTTAATTTTTGGTCGTCAAATACCTTCAAAAAAAGTTTTAAGTAAAAATAGAGAGGAAAATATTAAATGCAGTACCAAGCACACTGGTGACTGGACCGGAATTTAAAAAAAGAAGAAGAATAAAATAATACGGGGTTTCCAATTCCAACCAGGGCCTACACCAAGAGACAAGCATTGCGAATTTGCCACCAACCCCTCGCTTTGTCCTCTTTCTACCGACTATTTACAACAGCTGTAATGCAAACGATAGCGCCCCATCCTTTGCAAAAGACATCATCGACTGCATTAACACGCAGGACAAAGAATAAATAATATATCAGTATTT
Source organism: Quercus gilva (assembly GCA_023621385.1). NCBI lineage: Eukaryota > Viridiplantae > Streptophyta > Magnoliopsida > Fagales > Fagaceae > Quercus > Quercus gilva. The sequence goes on from CM042474.1 coordinate 17,912,996, forward strand.
TTCGACAGATTGTAGGGTCCAATCTTTAGACAGCGAATTGAGTGAGGTTGAGTGCTATTCATCACAGTACTTGTTAGGACTTTGGAGAGTGCTTGGTTATTGGTCCTTATTTCGTTTTTTTCAGCATTATTATGACTTCTAGAGGGTGTGATAACTTCTGTTAATAAATGTATAGTTTGTTTGGATGAATTTTAAATATTCAATTTCAACCTCCTCTTTTTTTTTTTTTTTTTTTTTTGCTTGGCCACTTGGCCCACTTTTAAACTTGAACAAGTCCTCTAAAATTATTTTAAGTCCTGATTTTTGATAATCATGAGACGGCATCCTCCTTTTTCTTCTACTTTTAATTTTTTTTAAAAAATTTATATTATTATTTTAGACGGCATCCTCTTTAGTTCTATATAAAGGTTGCATATTAATTAATCAAAATATATCTTTTATTTTTATTTTTTTTGTTTGAAGGATGGTAATTGAGGATTTAGACAAGGTAAGCAAATGGTATAAAATGGGTTCCAGTTAATTTAATTGGTAAAATTTTTTATTGACAAATTAGAGATATGAGATTAGGGACGGTGACACATTCAACTTAGGTGGTTCGAATGGCCAAGAAAAAAAGTAAAATTTATTTATATTTTTTGTTTCAATTCATCCTAAAAAAAAATTATAACACTCTAAAGGAAGCATAACAGCAAACCTATTCAACACCAACTTTTATCTTGACATTTTTAAACAAAAAGAAAAATGCCCAACAACATAAATTCTTAGTTGGGTAATGTTATGGAAAAAAAAAATAATAATCTTAATAAATTACCAAGACCAAATAAGTTGTCAAAGTTGCATTGAATAGTTAAATAAAAGAATTGTAAAAAGTAAAGACAAAAGCTAATTAATAATAGATTATGGTATTCCTGTCGTGGCTATTATAGTGGAAATGAGATTTTTAATAATGAAATATATAAAGAATGGATTGTGCAAATGAATGAGACTATGGGAGTTCAGTGGATGCATGATTGCTTGATTGTATAATTGGTAGTATTGATAATGAAATTTTTAAACAATTATTTTAAAATATAAAATCTCATAAAAGATAATTGTAAAACTTTACGTAATTGCATTTTTTTTCTATATTAAAAAAAAAAAAATACAAAGTGGATCCTAATCAAACTATCAAAGTCGGCAAAAGTCTTAATAATAAGAATAGTGTCCCAACATTTTTCATAATACTTGGCATGATTTGTTGTGTATTAGAAAAACATCTCTTTCACCTAAAAATTGTGAAAAATATTGTCTCCTTGAACTTATTATAATAATATAAAAAGAGGAAAAGAAAACAAAATAAAATCCTCAATGTATATTCTCCCCGAAGCAAGTGTGCAGTGTATTTGCTTTTCTAGTACATATTTGACTTTGACTTGGTCCTTCTTAGTTATCCATAAGAAAGAAAAAAATACTCATAATTAGGGTGAACTTTACCTATATTAGTTCAAGAAAAAACCATTGCAGTGAATTCAATTCAACAACCAAATCTGAAAAACTAGGATGATATATTTTCAGTCCGGAACTATTTCTCATTTTGATTTTTAATTAATTAATTAATTAATTTTTACACATACTTAAAATAAAAATTTTAAAAAAAATTTACATAAATTTTAAGTAAATTTCATTAACCTATCCTAAGATATGAGCTAATACTAAACAAGTTCAAAACATTTCAAAATTGACTAATTTAGTCTTTAAAAAAGAAGAGAAAGACTAACAAACCTAACAGTTTTTACTATTTAAGGATTAAATTAAATTTAAAGACCAAATTAATTAATTTTGAAATCTCATGAACTTAATTGGTATTATTGATATTGACCCAAACCTTAAGTAAATCTTACTACAAATACCAAGAGTTTGTACTTAAACAATTACCTACCTAAACCTAATATAACTATTGCATTATTAAAACAACAAAAAAAGTTAGAAACGTTTATGATGGAAACCAATGATTGACTCAAAGCTTAAATGTGTTTTTCTAAGCACGTTGGATCAGGGATCGGAGTTCTTACTGGAATGAAAGTAAAGTCAAAAAGTCCCCAGTTGGCCAAATCTACAGCATCGAAAGATTGGAGAGAGAGAGACGGTGTGTGGTGTGGTGGGGTCGGAGAAATACAGCTAGCAGACCGCTTGGCGACGTGACCGCCTAAATCCCCATGTGCATCGTTGTTTTTCTCTACAATATACTAGTATTCATCATTATTATTTTACACTAATTATTAATTATTATATTTACTCCACATTTCATTAAATAATAGTATAATGCAATCACTACACTTTGTTCCAGCTCCTCTTATTTTATTTTATTTTTGAGAAATAATTACAACTTGTTATTAATTTTACAATTTAAACTATTTTTTTTAGACTTTTAAACAATTTATACATGAAAAAATGCCAATTTAACTAAAACACGTTTGACAATTCTAGCTCTTCTTGAATTAATCAATTTTGATAATGCTTTACTATTAAAAAGCGGGTCCAACATTAATACCCTTTGTTTTACTTTGATTTTTTTAATGAAAGTTGATGAGCTTCGTGTTTGTTTATTTTAATAATCACATTTTAGTTATTGTTTAAATCGGAAGATTCTAATTGAATTGATGACGAAGTGTGGGGTCGAAATTTGATGGGCTAAGTAATAGCTTCCCGTATTATGAGCCCAACAAATCCCCAACAATGAATTTGTAGAGAATGGGTTAAGCAGCTGGGCTAGATATGAATTTAGCAACGATTCATGCAAGCGAAACAGGGCAAAAGACACTCAGGCTAGTATTCAATAAAGGTATCTTTGATCCGAAAAAGGTTTTTGTATTTCTTTTCTTTCTCTCCCCCCTTTGTGAGACCTGTTTCCTTTATATATATACACCTTTTTCTCTCATCTTCACTGCACACTTGTCCTTCATCTAAGCATCCACTTGAGTATTAGTCACATCAGAAGTTTGCTTTAATCTGCAGTGGGTGGTAGTGGCTGAAGTTTCACTGTTCAGGTGTCTTCTCCTCATAAATGCGGCCAGGAAAGTTGCTGCAGTGCATTAAATGCGGTGATGGCAGCTTTATTTGTAAGATATTTCAGGATATCTCCGCGCTCAGGAATGCCCAGAGCTAGCTCCCCCTGAGGAATCTTCTACTTGATCAAATTCTTTGGAGGTCTGATGAGCGGAACCTCTTCGGACATGTTAGGTTGTCTTCGGACGTAATACTAATCCTTCCTTGGTTGCATTTTTGTCAGGATGGCAGGGCGTTGATCCTTTTAACCTCTTCGGTCAGGAAGTTTTATTCAAATTGGGCCACAGACCCAACATTTGGCGTTGGGCTTACTCACCCACACGAGGATATTCCCAAAGATTTTACTTCACCGTATCATACTCTCTTAGCCTTTTCAATTTCGGTAAATATCTGACGGCAACAGCAATTTTTAAGAGAGAGAGAGAGAGAGAGAGAGAGAGAGAGAGAGAGAAGTGGTTGTTATATTTGTTATCTGTTGCTGTTAATTGTAATTACTTACAAGTTTAATGTGAGGTATTAGCTGTGTCGGCGGAGCTGTTGTCGATAAGAAAATACAGAAAAGAAAACGAGTGGGGTACAAAGAAAGTTGCGGAAAGAGAGAGAGAGAAGCAGTTGTGTAATAAATAACGAGCTGGGTCAGTGTTGGTTTATTTGTTTAGTTATTACCTCTCATTTGCTGATGTGATAATTTGCTGATGTGATAATAATTGAGAGGTCGATTTGTCTTAGGTAAAGTGTACCAAAATCGAACAAATAAACTAAGGAACTAGAATTATTGGAGTCGAAGAAGATCCTGTTCGATATTGATACTTTTTTAGGTGTTTTGTTGTATTATTATAAATTTTTTTAATCTTATTTTTACTAGCTGTTAAGGCTTTTAATTGATGATATTGAGATGAGAAGCAAAGAATGATAAGAGACCAAAGGAGAGCAAAGACAGAGGGCCACAAAAAGGAAAGGGAAAGCAAAAGGAAAGAAAGAGAGAGGGCTTCCACTGTAGCCATCAATAGCAGAGGAAGTGGGAGTGGCAGATAAGCGAGCGAGAGAGAGAGAGAGAGAGAGTAGCTTCACTGCTACTACTTCTACTACCTGCCTCTCTCTGCTTTACTCTCTCTGCCTTCTGAAACAAAAAAAACTAAAATGCCTTTTGCTCCTTCTTGATTGAGATCGAGAAGACTGTACAGATCTGTGTCTTTTGCCCCTCGAGATTTCTGTGAAGGATTGAAAAATGGAAGCGAGTGCTGGCTTAGTCGCTGGCTCTCACAACCGAAATGAATTAGTAGTTATCCGCCGTGACCGCGACGGTGAATCTGGTGTAAGTTCTAACAAATTCAATTTTTTGTAAAAAAAAAAAACTAGTTACACGTATAGTTAAATTTTTGTTGTTGTTGTGGTTGGTTGCAGCCAAGGCCGTTGCAGCAGTTAAGTGGACAAATATGCCACATATGCGGAGACGATGTGGGATTAACTCGAGACGGAGAGCTATTCGTGGCTTGCAACGAGTGTGCATTTCCAATCTGCAGAACTTGCTATGAGTATGAGCGTAGAGAAGGGAACCAAGTGTGTCCACAATGCAAAACCAGATTCAAGCGTCTCAAAGGGTGCGCTAGAGTGGCTGGTGATGAAGACGAAGATGACATCGATGACTTGGAGAATGAATTCAATTTGGATGCGAAAACTAGACAAGATATGCAGCATGGTCTCGCTGCCGACGCTATGCTTTACTATGGTCGTGCTAATTCTGAATCCGATTTTCCTCATGTTATTCATTCTTCTATGTCCCCGCAGCCACAAGTCCCTCTGCTTACAAATGGTCAAATGGTAATACCCATTAGTCCCATTTTGTTAATCTGTGACTTTTGCTTCATTTTCATTGTATTCTCCGCTGGTTTTAATGGTTTTAGAGGTGTCGGTGGTGGTGTATAGGTTGATGATATTCCTCCTGAACAACATGCGTTGGTCCCGTCATTCATGGGAGGTGCTGGTGGTGGAGGCAAAAGAATCCACCCACTTCCTTTCACAGATCCTGCACTTCCAGGTGATTATCAATCAAGCTTTTACTCTCTGGGTCTCATTCTTGCTCAGATTTTTGTGTCGGTTGTTAGTGTTACTGTAACTTGCGTACATGATACATTACCTTTTGGATTGTACTTTAACTTTAGCTATACAATTTCTTTTTCCAATTTGCAGTACAACCCAGATCCATGGATCCTTCCAAGGATTTGGCTGCTTATGGCTATGGTAGTGTTGCGTGGAAAGAGAGAATGGAGAGCTGGAAGCAAAAACAAGACAAGCTACAAATGATGAAGAATGACAATTCAGGCAAAGATTGGGACTATGACGGAGATGGCCCAGATCTACCACTGTATGTGCTCTCTGAAACTTCTTTGCTTCTTTAGATATAATCACTTGGCCTGAATTTTCTGCTAATACCCATAATAAGCTTTGAGTGAACCCCAAAATTTTGGGAGTGTCGGTTGTTGTAAAATGACTGTGTAACTAGTAATCCCCTTGTACTTAGGCACTTGCATGATCTTTCAAATAATTCATTGGTATAATTAGGAATTTGTCAAGTATTGCTAATAATGGAAACTAATGATTTGTTGCTTGTGGATCAGCATGGATGAGGCAAGACAGCCATTGTCTAGGAAGTTGCCTATTCCATCAAGCCAGATAAATCCTTACCGAATGATCATCATAATTCGACTTGTGGTTGTCGGATTCTTCTTCCATTATCGAGTCATGCATCCTGTAAATGACGCATATGCATTGTGGCTTATTTCCGTAATTTGCGAGATCTGGTTTGCTCTTTCATGGATCCTTGATCAGTTCCCCAAGTGGCTCCCAATTGACAGGGAAACTTATCTTGATAGGTTGTCCCTTAGGTAATAAAACTTACCACTTTTTATGGACTAACTCATGCAACTGAGCTTATGGTCCAGATTTTGTGAATATTCACAGGCATTGTGTCTTTTCCTGTTTGTCAGGTATGAGAAGGAGGGCCAACCTTCTCAACTTTCTCATATTGACATATTTGTGAGTACTGTTGATCCATTAAAAGAACCTCCTCTGGTGACTGCAAACACAGTTCTTTCCATCCTTGCTGTGGACTACCCTGTCGACAAGATCTCATGTTATGTTTCTGATGATGGTGCTGCTATGCTGACATTTGAGGCACTGTCGGAAACATCTGAGTTTGCAAAGAAGTGGGTTCCTTTCTGTAAGAAGTTCAACATTGAGCCACGGGCACCTGAATTTTATTTTGCTCAAAGGATAGATTATCTCAAAGATAAGGTGATGGCGTCATTTGTGAAGGAGCGCAGAGCAATGAAGGTAATAACTTGTGACCTGTTCAGTTTATTCTGTTACTCCTTGCCAAACATATAGTAAATTTATTTATTCATTCATGCTGCAGAGAGAGTACGAAGAGTTTAAAGTTCGAATCAATGCTTTAGTTGCCAAGGCTACAAAGGTTCCAGAAGAAGGGTGGACGATGCAGGATGGGACTCTCTGGCCAGGGAATAATGTCCGGGATCATCCTGGGATGATTCAGGTAGATGAAATTTGGTTTTTTTCTTTGTAAAATACTAAATATGACCTATTTTAGCCTAAAGACATGTTTTTCAATCCTTAATAGGTTTTTCTAGGCCAAAGTGGTGGGCATGACACAGACGGAAATGAATTACCACGCCTGGTATATGTTTCTAGGGAAAAGAGACCTGGGTTTAATCACCACAAAAAGGCTGGAGCAATGAATGCTTTGGTAAGTGATTGCAAAGAAGCCTTTTCTCAATTCCTACATTCTGGCCAAAAAAAAAAGTACCTAATGTGTGACTGGAATGCAATCTATTATCTAACAGGTCAGAGTCTCTGCTGTGCTGACAAATGCACCTTATCTGTTGAACTTGGATTGTGATCACTACATCAATAATAGTAAGGCTCTTAGAGAGTCAATGTGTTTCATGATGGATCCACTGATAGGAAAGAGGGTGTGCTATGTCCAATTCCCACAGAGATTTGATGGTATTGACAAGCATGATCGATATGCCAACCGGAATACTGTATTCTTTGATGTAAGCATTCACTTATATATACATTAGTACTGATTCATTTCTTTTGCAGTTTTAACATATAAGCGTTCACTGTATTCTTTATTCATTCGCATTTACAAAAGCTAATACAGAAGTCCTCCTTTCCAGATTAACATGAAAGGTTTGGATGGCATTCAAGGACCTATATATGTTGGGACTGGATGTGTCTTCAGAAGGCAATCATTTTACGGTTATGATGCTCCTAAAGCTAAGAAGCCACCAACCAGGACATGCAACTGTTTGCCAAAGTGGTGCTGTTGTGGATGCTGTTGTTCTGGAAAGAGGAAGAAGAAGACTAACAAACCTAAATCAGAGATGAAGAAAAGAAATTCTTGCAAGGCAGAATCTGTGTGCGCTTTGGAGGGTATTGAGGAGGGGATTGAAGGTAATTTAGCTAATAAAAATGAGGTCTTGCTATGTACTGCCTACTGTGTAGTGTAGTTTTACCCCCAATACAGAACATTACCAGTAGGTGTAAATCAAAATGCTTCACCTGGTTCTAGGGTGCAAAGCAAAGAACAATTTCTGTTGTTCTCTCTCTCTCTCTCTCTCTATATATATATATATATTGTAAGTAAGGTTTTGGATGGATGTATTACAAAAGTAACTTGTGTGAGGACTTACTTCCAATTACTGGTTTACTGAAACGTTCTATATAATTTGCCTAACGTAATAAGTGAATTTTGTTGGTCTTGTTTTCTACTTCTATCAATGTAACTTCTTTAGATTATTTACCATGGAAGAGCTTGTATGCAGGAGTTGAAGTTGAAAAGTTTGGTATGCCTAATTTAAAGTTGGAAAAGAAGTTTGGACAATCTCCAGTTTTTATTGCATCTACTCTGCTAGAAGATGGCGGGGCACTGAAAAGTGCTAGCCCAGCATCATTGCTTAAAGAAGCCATCCACGTCATTAGCTGTGGTTATGAAGATAAAACCGAATGGGGAAAAGAGGTTCGGATTCTTGTGCTCACATATGCACTTGACATTATCCTTATGGACTTTGAATTTGTCTCAACTGATATTTTCTTTCAATCCAGGTTGGCTGGATCTACGGTTCAGTTACAGAGGATATATTGACAGGTTTTAAAATGCACTGTCATGGATGGCGATCAATATATTGTATCCCAGCAAGGCCTGCATTTAAAGGATCTGCTCCCATTAATCTCTCTGATCGTCTGCATCAAGTCCTTAGGTGGGCCCTTGGTTCCGTTGAGATATTTTTGAGCAGGCACTGCCCTCTCTGGTATGGATATGGAGGAGGCCTGAAGTGGTTAGAGCGCCTGTCTTACATAAATGCTACTGTATATCCATTGACTTCAATTCCTCTGCTGGCATATTGTACTCTACCTGCTGTGTGCTTGCTCACAGGAAAATTTATCACTCCAGAGGTAAGCAATTCAAACGTTTGGTTATTGAGAGGAAAGGTTGCTTTTGTTATAATGTTAAATAATATACCCTTGAGAAATAAATTTAATGCAAATTTGTTCATATTGCAGCTCAGCAATGCCGCTAGCTTGTGGTTTCTGTCTCTTTTCATTTGTATCTTTGCAACAAGTATATTGGAAATGCGATGGAGTGGAGTTGGTATTGATGAGTGGTGGAGAAATGAGCAGTTTTGGGTGATCGGAGGTGTTTCAGCGCATCTATTTGCTGTTGTCCAGGGGCTCTTGAAGGTTTTAGGTGGTGTTGATACGAACTTCACTGTGACATCAAAAGCAGGGGATGACGAGGAGTTCTCAGAGCTGTATGCATTTAAGTGGACCACATTGCTCATTCCACCAACAACACTGCTAATAATAAACATAATTGGTGTGGTTGCTGGAGTATCGAATGCAATTAATAATGGGTACGATTCATGGGGGCCTCTGTTTGGAAAGCTCTTCTTTGCCTTCTGGGTGATTGTTCATCTCTATCCTTTCCTAAAGGGTCTGCTTGGTAGACAGAACAGGACTCCCACAATTATCATTGTCTGGTCAATATTGCTTGCTTCCATCTTCTCCCTGCTGTGGGTGCGCATTGATCCATTCTTAGCCAAGTCTAAAGGACCAGTTCTGGAAGAATGTGGATTGGACTGTAATTAGCTGCACATTTGCTCCACGATAGATATTTGATATTTATCTTTTGATGGATGAAACAACCAAGAAAATATGTTTGGTGTGATGGGGTCTGCGAGATGTAGATTAATTGCTTGTATGGGCGTGGATACCTCTTTTCAACTCCTCGTTCGGTTCGTTCCTTATCTTTGGTTGAGAAAACTCCAGGTGGGCTGTTGGGAACAACTACATCAGTACTGTGCTCCTTTCATTCTTTATTAGTTTGATTTATACGGGGAAGAGGAGGTCTGGTTATTCACAAAACCACTGTGTATTATTATTATTGTCACGGGTCTTTTTCTCCTCTCTCTCTCTCTCTCTCCCTCTCTCTCTATTTGATTCACAATAAATGGGGCTATGTCCTGCTGCTTGTAATTGCAAAGGCAAACTTTCTGGTACAGTACTAAATGCTGGGGCTCTAATGTTCGCCCTGTCTATAATGTAGCTATCTTATGGCACGCACAGGATATAAGGAAAACTGAAAAGATGTTTCATTGTGTGTTCAATTGAATACTTTGATACTGTTTTGTTTTGCATGAGTTTTATGACTAAAATTTGCTTCTTTTCCATTACCATCGGCTAGGAAATCCTGGATGAGTCACATATTGACCTTAGCAAAAATTGATCTACAAAAACTACAGTTTATGGCGTTACCTATCTCCATCAACTGAATCTTGCAACTTTTGCTATAAAAGGAAAAATAAAAAATGAAATGACACTGCACACACATCAAATTTCATATATCTTTTTATAACTTGTTTAGGATACATTGCTTTCCTTTCACGTTGGATCATCAATTGTGAAAAAGTTGTAAAATTTAAAGTGTCATTAGATTTATTGTGAAGAAATAACACTTTACAGAGGAGACAAGAACCGTCCATTTTATTGCGTCTTACAAATGTTATGCCTTGTTGCTTTGTTCTACACGCAGCACGTGCTGTCATACAAATGTTATGCCAAGTTGTTCTGTTCCAGCGAACCGCCTATTTGGCTATTTTTTATAATGTTTAAATTTGGTATCATGACTCATGAAGGACACTGGCTAGGATTTGGTGCGGAAAAGGCGGAATCCAAGTAATATGCACAATACATTAATTAATATATGATTTGGAAGCATGTTTAATTTGGTAAGGTTGGGTTTGACTCCAATGCTCTTGTGCACGGAAGGTGACAAGAATGTTGTGTTTTTAAAATGGTCCATGTTAACATCGTAAATTGTCTAGTGCACAAAAACAATAAATGGAAACCTTACCAAACTTCTATAAAATTTGACATAAAGCACATTTAAAAAAATTAATTAATTAATAAATGTAAGGTATAATATGGTTATGAATGAAGGTTTGAAACAACAAAATTGATTATACATGTTAAATTATTTCTTTTGTTATATTTCATTTTAGTGGTGTACTTATGTTTTGTTAGAATAATTTTATATGTTAAAAATAAATGTGGGTTTCATTTAGTTCAATTAGTAAAGTCAAATAAGGTTCTTCTAAAAAAAAAAAAAAAATCAAATAAGGTACTTGGATTTAATCTTGTCTATACCAAAAAAGAAAGCCATTGGTGTTTTGGCTTAATAGTAAGGAGTAATTATCATGGAGCAGCATTATATATTTCAAATCCAATTGTATCAATATTATATTACATATAAAAAAATAATCCAATTGATTAAGTATTTAATATATTTAGTATATATTCTCTCAATTTTTGGCCGTGTATTCAAACAAAATTATTAATATTCTTGTGTTATTATAATCTAAAATAATTTGGTTGTGTTATATATACGTGTGTGTGTGCATGCAAATTAAGTAATAATAAAAAGAGTAAGACTTAAATACAGTACTTAGGTGCTGTTCCTTAGGTTTCCTTTTTAAGATTCTACCATATAGATTTTTTCTTATGGGATGGAAGTGTATTTTTTAATTAAATAGTTACATGGCTAAATCTTAAGAGGAGAACCTAAGGAACAATACCTAATGTACTGTACCTAAGTTTTGTCCTAATAAATATACGAAGAAGATGTCTAAGGGTCCGTTTGGTTGGAGGGGTGGAAAAGTGGAAGGAAAGAGAATAGTGAGAGAATGAAAAAGTGGGAGGATACAAAAGATTTTAATTTCCTTCCTTTTTGTTTAGTTGGGAGTGGAAAAATGGAGAGATGAAAAAAGTGAGTTTATATAGATTTACGCATATACCCTTATTAAAAAAATGATGTCCAATTAAAACCCAAAAAGTGATAAACAACCAAAAAAAAAAAAAAAAATCAATCACCTAAATTTATTAAAAAATAAAAATCATGTCCATAAAAAAATCACATCTAAACAAAAAATAAAAAACACAAAAGAAAGCAAAAAAAGAAAAAGAAAAAGAATACTAGCCCAATAAATCAAAAGAAAAGGAAAAAAAAATAAAAGAAGAAAGAAAGAAAGAGGGAGGCAGGCAACGCCTGCCCAGTAAATCAAGAGTAAAAAAGAAAAAAGAAAAAAAAAAGGCAGGCAACGCCTGCTCAGTTAAAAAAAAGAAAAAGGAAAAAGGCAGGCAACGTAAGAAAAAAAGAAAAAAGAAAAAAGAAAAAAGTGTGAAGGAAAGCAAAGTAGGTGAAGGTGCAATTGTATATGGGCATTTTTGTCCAAATGTGATTCTTTTTAGTTTTTTCTCCATTTTGGAGAGAAAACTTTTTGGTGGGACAAGGAGAAAATACCTAGACCCCATAATTTATTTTTCTTCTTACCCATCCAACCAAATATTCTAAAAAAGTTTTCATTCCCATTTTCTCTCTGAAGTTTTTTATCTACCCTATTTAACTTTCAAACAAACACACCCTAATAGTAAAACGAGAAACTTGCTAGCAATATATATATATATATATATTGGAGCTACAAAAAATACTAAATTTATATAAGAACCCACGGTCATTATTTATCTTATACATTCTTAATATCTATTTCCAAAACTCATGATAATTATTCACCTTATTATGATTATTTATAGAAAAACCCATGAAAATATCACATTATTCCACTATAGTGATTGTTACCATTTTTTATTTGAAACCCGTGGATATTGCCTCTATTTAAAACTCATGGTGAATATTATTCTCAAGAAATATTGGAGGTCATTATTTAAAGGTCCCAAAGAAAATATCATTTACAAATGAATCCATAGCAAAAAATATGAGAAATCATTCAAATTGTTATTTAAAGCACATGGAAATTAATACCCAAAACCTATCATAAATATTTATTAAAGCTCAAGAATACATTTCAATTTTACTAATAACTAACGCCCATGTAGAATAAAAATTCATAACAATATATGGTAGCTTTGTCCATTTTGTAGGGCTCACAAAGAGAAAAGCAAAAAGATAGGCTCAAGTGGAGAGAACCACCAAGTTAGAGGCCCACGAAAATATTTATCCCTCATGGTCAAGCCCAACATGAAATCTCAGCCAAAACTGCCCATGTGTGCAAACTGACCTAGCTGGAAAACTCCCTTCAGTTCTGCCTTCCACTAGAGAGCATCTTAAGAAGCAACCAATCTCTCAAACTAAATTAAGAGCTGGCCACCTGCCCCATTAGCCTCTTTGCCACTACCAACTCTAACGTGAATAGTACCAAAGGCTGAGTTGACACCTAAAAGTTAATGGAAAATAAATACCCTTCTTTCCCAAGTTTTGATCACAACTCAAAGAAGTCATAACCAACATGAAATCTCAGCCAAAACAGTTCATGTGTGCAAACTGACCCAACTGGAGAACTCCCTTCAGTTCTGCCTTTTGCTAGAAAGCATCTCAAGAAGCAACCAATCTCTCAAAACAAATTAGGAGCTGACCACCTCCCCTATCAGCCTCTCTACCACTACCAACTCTGACGTGAATAGTACTAGAGGCTGAGCTGACACCTAAAAGTTAATGAGCAATAAATATCCTTCTTCCCCAAGTTTTGATCACAACTCAAAGAAGCCATAACCAAGACTTTCAAGCTCATGAAATCCTCAACTAAATAGTTTATTTTATTACTAAAAATGTATGTAATTGATTCATGAACCAAGCCCATGAATCCCAAAAGAGGAAAATTAGGGAAAAGTGGTTTGGAGGGCATAATGGGATGTCCAACAAAATCTTCCAACAGAGGCATCAATGGTTGACACTTGGCTTGGAGTGTCTACCAACCCTCTTGAGCTCTGATCCTAATGGCAGCAAGCCAAATCTCTAGTCCTCATACTTGCTCTAATCCTATTGGATGAAATTAATCTCCGAATCCTAGCATTTAATGCCTAAATTAGGAGCATCTCAGCCTTCAGCTGCATTATCCAAATAAGCAAAACACTCAAAAAGCAAGTCTCACCATTTTTGGGCCAAATTTTAGAAAAGATATTCTAGGATTTTGCTGCTGTCAGACTTGCTGCTTTCTATATTTTGCTAAACAATCCCTTAAGCTTCACTATAAAAGGGAACTATCATCAACTCATGGAAAACAACAATCTTATTATAAAATTCCTCACCCATCATATTATTTTCAGCCCATAAGTTAGTTCCTTAGTTTAGAAACTAGCATTTAGTCCATAAATGCTCATAAACATTTACCCATAAACATCACATTTCATCTTCTCAGAAAATCCCAGTGCCTTAAAATAGTCATAAACAGCCCCTCTTTACACCATCCCCAAAAATGGCTAAACAGCACTTCATCGCTCTTCCATATTTCCATATATTCACTCATACTTTCCATAAAGTCATTCACATCACTTACTATACACATATATTCATCATTATAGGCATGATATGACACATAGAGATCTTGTTTAAATATCTACTGCACTAGATGGACACTCTCTCTCTCCCTTCATTCCATCATATTTTTTCCTCTTTTACTTGTAATTATGAAGCCTTTAAAATTCTTGTTTATTATTATTATGATTAAAGCCATAATGTCTTGGATACTATGGAAGTGTTCCCTCATGTTAACTTGATAATAATAAAGAAACTATATGATTTTTTTATCATGTAAATATATTTATTGACTAATCAGACGTTACCGCTGGAGGTCTGTCATATTCACTGCTAGACTGTTTTTTCCTCTTGTGTACTTGTTATAACAAGCCCAGTTTTATACAAACTGACTATGGAGGAAATGCAAAATTTTTACTATGCAAATACATTTATTAATTTTCCAAACATTTACTGCTAGATGTTTCTCTTATTTACCACTGGATTGTTATTTAAGCACTCATTGTGGTGGGCCATCTTTTATGCTAACTTATCTTTGCAGGAGGCATTTTTAGGGCCTTATTATAATATTTGTTAGATGCAACCTGGACCTTGAACAAAATGGGCATTTCACACTTCACCGATAGCCTTTAGGCCATATTCTTAGCCTAAAGTTGAGTCTCGGTCTTGACTCCTCAAATATCATATGGGCGACAAAAAAAAAAAAAAAAACACCCCTGACAAAGACACAATAAACAACTCAAGAAAATACTCGGAATGTATAAGTTATGCTGCCTCAAATACATGCTCGATTGTAGTTCAATTAGTAAAGATTCATTAAATCTTAACTCCAAGCTTGACTTCAATCAACCAATTGAGCATTAAGAAAACTAATTTCTCAGTTTATGGACTATAATGACTAAAAGGCCTAAGCATCTATGCACTAAGGTTCCATGACGTACCTAAAGTCAGATTAGGTCATCATAACAATAAAGAGAACATTGCGTAAAGAAAATATTATGTTGGTAGTGATTGTGCGCCAAGAGTTTTGTACAAGCATCTTCTCCAACATTCTTTAATGATCAAGGAGTGTTCCATAGAAGACTTTGCATCATGATCTACTGCAATCAAGCTGTTGCTGTGAAGAGTTAGACATAAATTGGGTATATGTGCATTTAAGAGATTTTCATGATGTAAAAGTGTATGATTGTGTTGGAGCTACGTGTCGTTATGTCAATAAGTCTTACTGCTAGGTCTTTGGTGAAATGGATATGATAAATTCAATTCAAATTCTCAAATTGGTAAAATGGATTTGGACCTTTATTGTTGGTGGGTGGAAATAGGTGAAGTAAAGTGATGGATCTTTATCGACAATGCCTTCAGCCTTCTCAAGCAAACTAGTTTGATTTTTTTTTGGTTTTTTACTCAATATTTTACTAGACATTAAGCAAAAATATAACATAGAATTTTATATCGTTTTTTTCCTTTGTTCAAATGATGATACGATGTCGTTTTGTTTTGTTTTGTTAAATTTTTGTTTAATCCAGCATAGATGATGATGTGGCACATTTTGACATGTAAGATTAACATGTGTTACTTGGTGAGTCCTATGTAGTACTTAACAGAACAACGATAACAAAGCACTTTTGAAACTGGAACCAAATCTTAAAGCACTGAAATGAAACTTTGGAAATGATAGGGTCTAAAATGAAAACAACCCCAAAATTAGGAGTCAGAGTGATTTTTTTTGTTTTAATTTTTAAATGTTTGGTAATTCAATAATTGGAAAAAGGGATTTGAATCCAAAATGTCTCTTTTGAAAAACAAGAAAGTGTTAGCCAACTAAGCTATAAGGCTCTTGGCCAAAAGTGAACTCTAGTCAAACATACTATATGTATAAACATATCATATTATATTTGTATAAACATATATTATTTGATATGTACAATAATGTAATAGTTGCACAAAAATAGATACACATTGTAGATTCATTGAAATATATTTATTGAATTCATGAACATAGATTAAAAAGAATGATAATAATTATTATATTATCTAATGAAATAAAAATTTTAAATCTACACTATAAAATTGTATTGCAAAAAAATAATAATAAAAAGGTGCAAATCATATATTTAAATATTGTGGCATCCATTGCAATTCATGAGATATAAATTTAAATTTGACTTCAAATAATTTCAAATTTTGATTATGAATGACTTGAATTAAGATGAAATTTATTTTGTAATATTTTGTATATGATATTGTAACTTAAATTTTTTTTTTTAAATTTACACTATAAAATTGTATTGCAAAATAATATAAAAAAGGGGGTACAATCATATATTAAAATATTGTGACAAGAATTTTGATTATGAATTTATGACATGAGTTAATATGAAATTTATTGTGTAATATTCTATATATGAAATTTAAATTAACATGAATCATCCTTTAGGTTTGTGATGACTTTGTCGAATGTCATCTGCTTCCCAAGTATTTGGATGTTGATTTTCTTCCCACCGAAGTTGCCAACCATGGTGAGCGTGATGTTTTATTTATGCCAAATTTTAAGTAGAAAATATGACAATTATATTTATAAATATCTCGTTTTTATGCAAAAATCTAATATGAAAATTCCAAAATTATTACAAACTTTTACCACAAAAGCTTAATAAATTTCCGTGACAACAAATGCGATTAGTAACAACTCCCAAAAAAAACTAATAATTAAAGCATCATTTGTTTTCCCTTCAAAATAAATAGATATGCATATTATACATAAACTAAGATGTAGTTTGATATTTTTGTTTGTTTTTGTGATTAGAATCTTTAATAAAATTGTAAAATAAGATTAAAATAATTAAAAGTCAAGAACTCCGCATCTAATTAAAAACATAATATAAGCATAAATATATCATGTGTTGTATGTATAAACACACACACACACACATATATTAAGCAAAAAGAAATGAAAAAAGTTGTGGAAAGGGAGTTTTGAATCCAAGATGTTCCGTTGTAAACACCAAAAAGTGTCAACCAGTTAAGCTATAAAGTTCTTACTTATAAACATATATATTGTTTATTATGTAGTGTAATGTATTAGTTGTATACAAATTGATACACACATGGTAATTTTATTGAAATGAGTTTGTTGAAGCTATAAGGATAAATTAAAGAGAAATATTTTAATCACTTATACACTATATAATAATAAAAAATATTTAAAATTTATAGACAAATTGTATCGCAAAAAGAGACAAATAAAAAGAGCATGCAAGTGGTGACAAATAGTAACTAAGAATATCTATCAATTACATGTGCACTTACATGATCATAACAATGCTTGTCAACTTGAAAGTAACTTATGTTTTTACTAATAACAACATACAATAACAAAACCCAAACACTAAAAACATCTTATTTGTCAAAAAATGTTATTTTTTTACAGAGTTCTAAAGAGATATATAATTAAAAGATGGATAATTTATAATATAAATTTTTATTTTTATTTTTATTTTTTATACAATACCATATAATTAGCCTCAAGATGTTTGGGTTGAATATCCCATAACATAATGAAACCCCATATAATTTATTCCACATTTGAAATGATGTTTTGTTTCATAATACAGTTGTGTTGTAACCTTCGATATTACCCCTGCTATGGTTGTCATTTTCCATGAATGGTTTATGCTCATTTAAAAATAAGATGAATGTGGAGTCATTTAGGTCATTCCATTCTCCTAAAAGAAAGAAAGAAAGAAAGAAAGAATATCTCTTTGAATCTCATCACCACCTTTACGGGACAAACTGTGGTATCAAAGTCAAATGTTAAGAGTGAGGAAGATCACAAATACCAACTCCACAATTCTCCCCTAACACCCATTCCATACATCATCAAAATGTGATCTTTAAGACCATATCCAGATAGATTACTGGTTTGGTGATGTAGGCAGAAAGCCACAATGAACAAAATATGTATGCTTCAAGATGATAAACCTTGAACCCTTTTTTTCTCATAGGTTCCTTCAACTTCTCGTAACAGGCAATAGGATCAACTTCAAAAAAATCATATCTCACTCATTTCATATCCAAAATAGGTTGTTATTTATCTTAGCAAAAATTGATCTACAAAAACTACAGTTTATGGCGTTACCTATCTTCATCAACTGAATCTTGCAACTTTTGCTATAAAAGGAAAAATAAAAAATGAAATGACACTGCACACACATCAAATTTCATATATCTTTTTATAACTTGTTTAGGATACATTGCTTTCCTTTCACGTTGGATCATCAATTGTGAAAAAGTTGTAAAATTTAAAGCGTCATTAGATTTATTGTGAAGAAATAACACTTTACAGAGGAGACAAGAACCGTCCATTTTATTGCGTCTTACAAATGTTATGCCTTTTTGCTTTGTTCTACACACAGCACGTGCTGTCATACAAATGTTATGCCAAGTTGTTCTGTTCCAGCGGACCGCCTATTTGGCTATTTTTTATAAAGTTTAAATTTGGTATCATGATTCATGAAGGACACTGACTAGGATTTGGTGCGGAAAAGGCAGAATCCGAGTAATATACACAATACATTAATTAATATATGATTTGGAAGCATGTTTAATTTGGTAAGGATGGGCTTAACTCCAATGTTCTTGTGCACGGAAGGTGACAAGAACGTTGTGTTTTTAAAATGGTCCATTTTAACATCGTAAATTGTCTAGTGCACAAGAGCAATAGATGGAAACCTTACCTTTGGTTTAATGTTTTAAAATACGTCTATAAAATTTGACATAAAGCACATTTAAAAAAATAAATTAATTAATAAATGTAAGGTATAATATGGTTATGAATGAAGGTTTGAAACAACAAAATTGATTATACATGTTAAATTATTTTTTTTGTTATATTTCATTTTTGTGGTGTACTTATGTTTTGTTAGAATAATTTTATATATTGTTAAAAATAAATGTGGGTTTCATTTAGTTCAATTAGTAAAGTCAAATAAGGTTCTTCTAAAAAAAAAAAAAAAAAACAAATAAGGTACTTGGATTTAATCTTGTCTATACCAAAAAAGAAAGCCATTGGTGTTTTGGCTTAATAGTAAGGAGCAATTATCATGGAGCAGCATTATATATTTCAAATCCAATTGTTTCAATATTATATTACATATAAAAAAAAAATCCAATTGATTAAGTATTTAATATATTTAGTATATATTCTCTCAATTTTTGGCCGTGTATTCAAACAAAATTATTAATATTCTTGTGTTATTATAATCTAAAATAATTTGGTTGTGTTATATATATGTGCGTGCACGCGTGCAAATTAAGTAATAATAAAAAGAGTAAGACTTAAATACAGTACTTAGGTGTTGTTCCTTATATTTCCTTTTTGAGATTCTACCATATGGATTTTTTCTTATGGGATAGAAGTGTATTTTTTAATTAAATAGTTACATGGTTAAATCTTAAGAGGGGAACCTAAGGAATAGTACCTAAAGTACTGTACTTAAGTTTTGTCCTAATAAAAATACGAAGATGATGTCTAAGGGTTCGTTTGGTTGGAGGGGTGGAAAAGTGAAAGGAAAGAGAATGGTGAAAGAATGGAAAAGTGGGAGGGTACAAAAGATTTTAATTTCCTTCCTTTTTGTTTGGTTAGGAGTGAAAAAATAGAGAGATGAAAAAAGTGAGTTTATATAAATTTACGAATATATCCTTATTAAAAAAATGATGCCCAATTAAAACCCAAAAAGTGATAAACAACCAAAAAAAAAAAAAAAATCAATCACCTAAATTTATTAAAAAATAAAAATCATGTCCATAAAAAAATCACATCTAAACAAAAAATAAAAAACACAAAAGAAAGCAAAAAAAGAAAAAAAGAATAAGAAAAAGAATACTAGCCCAATAAATCAAAAGAAAAGGAAAAAAGAAAAAAGAAAAAAGAAAGAAAGAAAAAAGGAAAAAAGAAAAAAAGAAAGGGGGAGGAAGGCAACGCCTGCCCAGTAAATCAAGAGTAAAAAGGAAAAAAAAAAAAAAAAAAAAAGAGGCAGGCAACGCCTGCTCAGTTAAAAAAAAAAGAAAAAGGCAGGCAACGTAAGAAAAAATGAAAAAAGAAAAAAGTGTGAAGAAAAGCAAAGTAGGTGAAGGTGCAATTGTATATGGGCATTTTTGTCCAAAAGTGATGCCCAATTTTTTCCCATTAGTTTTTTCTCCATTTTGGAGAGAAAACTTTTTGGTGGGATAAGGAGAAAATACCTAGACCCTATCATTTATTTTTCTTCCTACCCACCCAACCAAATACTCTAAAAAAGTTTTCCTTCTCATTTTCTCTTCAAAGTTTTCTATCCACCCTATTTCATTTTCAAACAAAAACACCCTGATAGTAAAACGAGAAACTTGCTAGCAATATATATATATATATATATTGGAACTACAAAAAACACTAAATTTGATAATTTTATTGTTGTATATCTTACACCTTGAATGTTGTGAAATAGTTCTACTAGACAGTTTCTAATCATCATTTTGTATTTTAAAGAAGCCATAACAAACTTTCTTTCAGGACAATGTCCACTCTATTTGTGCCTAACTATCCCCACAGAAATGGGTTTGAATTTATTCTCCAAGGCCCTTCTTGTTAAGATCCAATCCCTATTTAGTGGGGCCTCATGCAGAACCAACAAGCTAATCGTGTCTCTCATCAAACAAAACGAAAAAGAGAGAAAACAACATTTAAAAAAAAAAAAAAAACACGTTTTGGGTGCGAGTTAGACTCGTTCCTCAAAAAAGAAAAGTGCAAGTTACACTCTCCCTCGAGATCCTACATAAGATTGTGGGAGGTAAGTAGGATTGTGAATCCTAGAATCGAATCGTGAATCATAAGATTCTATATATTTTCAGATTTTAAGCAAAAAACCTATTAACAGTGACTTTGTATGTTATATAATCACTTAAAATATGAATCCATTTATTAAAAAAAAAATTGCATCATAAAGTGTAATTTGCACGCACTATATCGTTCTTATGTCATTTTAACGAAACAAAATATATTTAACTTTCGACATAATGTATCTAAAAAATTCAATACATGTTTAATTAGCAACTAAGTACCAAAATATTATCTACACATATGGAAAATGTTTTCCCAATTCTAAGTTCCAAATCCAAAATAAGTTAGGCTAGTTAGCATATAAAAACTAGCTAACTACAAATTTACAATATATAATTCAAAAGAGATTTCTCAATCTAAGGTAAACTAGTTAATTACAAATATGAAATCCAAAAGAGAATTCACATTCTAAGGTTCTTCTAATCTTATCATTGTCATTGTCATATCCCATTTCATCATCTAAATATTTTAAGTTTCATTTTTGAAAACGTTAAACTTAAGTACTATAGATTTTTTTTGAGATTTTATGTTGACATAGGAGTAAATTTGGGACTTCAATTTATTATTGGACTTCTGATAACCCATTAGGCTTATGGGTTTAGGTGGATTATTTTACCCAAATGAATCCCACTAAAAAAAAAAAAAATCAAGCCAAATGGTAGGATCTCATATGATCCAACGATCCTATGCGATCCTATACGATCCTACGATTTTTGCAATCCTACTATGATTTTAAACTTTTTGGTGAAGTGAGATCGTAAAATCGTGCGATTTTACGATCCGGATCGCGATTTTGACAAATATGCTCTCATGGATAGTAGCATCTAGCTAGCTGGAAAGAATCTCACAAAGGGCAGACTGAGGATTTGTTCTAAAGGTTACAAATCGTGAGGGAAACAGTGTAGGACTGAATTATTATTTATTATGCAAAGGTGCAAACTAGTGGCAATTTAACCAAGATTACCGGTGCAAAATGGCTAAATATCATCATTTTGTAAAATATTTTGCAATATATCACTGTTTGTGAAATATTTAGCAATCTACCATCTTTTTGAAACTCGAGTTTATGAAACCAGAGTTTGCCGTGTAACTCAAGTTCCATAAATTCAAGTTGTTTGAAAAAATAGACTTTAAATTTGCCAAAATTTTTTTGATGGAACTTGAATTCATAGAACTCTAATACCATAAAAAAAAATTTCAAAATTTTTCAATGGAACTCGAGTACCATGAAAAACTCGAGTACCCAAAAGTAATAGATCACTATATATTTCCGAAACAATGGTAGATTTATATATATTTCACTAAACAGTGCTATTGTGCCATTTTGGCCAAGATTACCAAGTGGAAACTCCTATTTCATGCAGATCAAAATTATCTAATGAAGTATGACCCGGTAAAGGACCATCAATTGCAGGAAGGAAATTCGTTTTTTTTTTTTATAATTCGATAATTATAATAATCCTGAGATATACCAGGAGGTGGCAATTCAGCTAGAAGGCTCTTGGCTACAAGAAGGAAATTGGTACGGCTATAAATTTGAAAACAATACTCTTAAGCACATTGAAGCTAGTAATTCAGAGGGATTAGGTGAGGTGGCCTGACATGCAAATGGACAAATATTTGTTAAAAAGATAAAAGAATGAAATATGGCTTAGATGAAATTAATTTAAACTTGATCTCTATAGGAATGAAGTTCTTATTCATCCAAAAGAAAAAAAAAATTGACTTTGGTATAAGACACATATCTAGGCATAATAACTCAACAGCAAATAAATAGCGCACAGAAAATCATTCAAAATTAAAGATGAAAATAGACAGAAGGTCTAGATCCCAAACCTGTAATCTTCAAAATCGTAGTGATGCACAAAATCTCACATCTGAAGGCATCTAAGGGTTGGACAAATCATGTATAACACAAAAGAACACAACAATCCCTATCATGCTTGCCAAAGTAGTTCTAGCTTCTCGTAATTTTCAAAATTGCTGATTATCTTTGTTTATCAATAGCTCTTCAATTGAATATCACCAAAATCTTCACATTGTTCCCGCTAATCATCATGATGTAGATTATCTCCAATAGTATTCACGTTGGTCCTTCTAATCATTATGATGGTGAAGAAGAAACAACCGCTGCTAATTCTGCTAACTGCTTCCTGCCAAGATTGGATACAAGTTCCATGGAGATGAAGTGTTTTGGAAGATTTTCAAATTCTTCCACCTTGAAATTGTATATTGGTTGAAGTTTTTTAGCTTCAGAATCTGCTGCTTCAGCCTCTGCAAGTAGAAGGTTAGCTTCTTCAAGGTCACCAAATTCTAGAGCAGCATTTCTTTCTGCTGTCGCAGAACCGGCTATCAAAAGCAACCTCTGGAATCTAGCCATTGCTACCTCTTTTTCCTTGGATAAAATCAGCCCCTCAGTGTCCTGCAACCTGTTTACAGTGTCTTTAATCTCTTCCTCAAGCTTCTCAAGCTCTGAGGTGGTTGTTTCCTTGTCAATCTGTATGCCTTCTTTTTCAACACTCAATGATTTTGCCTCAGCAGCTATTCGTGCAGCTTCCTTAAAGTTTCTCGCAGCAGCAGCAATTTTCTTTTCAGCTTCCACCTCTGGGACTCTTTTATTTATAAAAAGAATTCGCTGCTTGAAGGATGCTAGATCCTGCTGAATGTTTGACTTTCTTGCAGATAGTTCCTAAAAACCGTGAAGGAGATATGTTCAACAAATGGCATGTTGAAACAGGGAAGAGAGCACGAAACAAGCGGGGGGGTGGGGGGGGGGGGGTGTGGAGAGGAGAAAGACTGAAAGAGTATTAAGTCGATTGGCATATGTTCATATATCAGAAAGCTGATAATTAAGTATGAAAGATTATCTATGGTTTGTGATGCTCTAGCAAATGCACAAGCACAACACTATTTAGCCAAAGCAAAAGGAAAAAAGAAAGAAAATGTAAACACAAATAAAAACAAACAACACCAATGGAAAAATGCAGTAACTCTCTAGGCCAAATTATTTTACAAGGACTATAAATCATAATCATTAGTTTATCACAATGTGGAAGGGATGCAACAACAGGGCTTCACCATAACAGCAACACCTAATCTGATAATGCAACACCATGTTAAATAATAGACAGTTCAACAGTTAAACGTTTTTATGGAATTGGAATTTCCATGTAAAGGATGTGGTAGTTGTCTATAGGTTTGATGATGACATAAAAAAACAAATTTTTTCAAAGACCAGTTAAGTCCCTGAGAAAGGACAAACATCTAGATTTTAAACCAAATAATTGAAAATTGTCTCGAATTCCTATTTTGAATTAAAAACAATTTGGGTTTTTTGGCGTGGAAGAAAAGTATATTCCTCATCAAAGAATTAATTTGGCATTTCTTGTCCACCAAGGAGTATGGGTCGAAACTTTATCTATAGGTTGAACTGTAAAAGGTTTGAAGGCTTTGGTCCAAGTGGTCCTCCATATGGGGAGAGGAAAACTCTTAGAAGAATATGGAGTAGAGGTTTCTTCAAACAGTATTTTGATTGTTCTTTGGGAGTTTGAAAGATGCTTTGCCAATTTTTGGGTTGAAATACATGTATGTGCGTTAAGTAATTATAAACAAAAGAAAAGTGCATGTGAATTAAGTGTTTATCTACTGTTTGAATGAAAAGTACCATTGGGTTTATTTGGGTTTTGAGCTTGTGAGAGAGTCAAGTTTGTGAGTTTATATTGAGAGTTTGTTTTGGGTGCAATGAGATTTGTGTTAGTTTGTACTTATGAGAGGTCTCAAGCGTGTTCGTGTTTCTGTTTGTAAACTTTATGAGTGTTGTTTGTGAATGCCTATGAGTATAGTTTACAGGGTTTGGCTGAACATGATTTTGATCCATATTGCCAATAAAGGATTTCGGTTGGTGTTATCAATGGATGTAGGCACGAAGTTGGCTGAACCACGTTAAACTATATGTCTTGTATGCATGCTTTAATTTTTTGTTTGTGATGAATGTGCTCACGCTAGCCTTAAATTCCAACATAAAATTTTCACATCTAATTAATTAGAAAGGACCATTTGATGGTGTTCCTCAATCCTCTACACATTTAAGCAAAAGCCATATTCAGAAACAACAATTATAAGGGATCTAAGTTTCACACGTAAGTTATATTAGGTCTCAAAAAAAAAAAAAGGGCAAATAACACTCTCCTCCCTTGAGGTTTAGAGAAATGACACTCACCCCCAAACTTGAAAGGAAAAAACACTCCCCCCTGAGATTTAAAAAAAATAACACTCCCCCCTCTTTCAGAGTCAATTTGATTGATTGATGAACAAACTCACAAAAGCTTATTCTTTACCATCTAACGTTAAATTAGAAAAACAGCTAAAAATATGGACTTTTGATGGAATAAGTTGAGAATAAGTTGAGGGCAATTTTGGGAATACATTATTAATCAAATGGTACATTAGTACACAACATTTTTAACGTCAATTTAACAGAGTTTAGATAAATAAATGTCAAAGGGGGGAAAATGTTTTTTTTCTTTAAGTTTGGAGGTGAGTGTCATTTTTCCAAACCTCAAGGGAGTGAGGTGAGTGTTATTTGCCAAAAAAAAAAAGGATATGTAAATACCATCATTAAGCTGTAGGTTTCTAAAGGTGAGAAGTCTGCCGTTGATATATAAATGGGAAACATCTTCTAGGGTACTGATAGCCATAATAAAGAAAATCTAGAAGTGAGTTCTCAAAAAAGAAATATAAAAGTAAGCCCGTCAAAAAGTAAGCTAGAAAATTAACCTGTAGAGAAGCTCTTGCAGTGGAAACTTCCTGTTGGAGCAATTGAACATCCTCAGAAAGCTTCTCCTCAGCTTTTACAAGCCTCATTTTATCTTCCCTAGAGTTCAACATGGAGGACATCAGAGTTTTTCTCAGCTCCACAGTTTCCTGGTATGTTTGTGCTTCCTCTGCAGAAGCGCTGGCAAGTTCCCTCAGCTTTGCACCTTTTTCTTCTTCCTGCTTAAGGAACTCGTTAATTTCTTTCTTTTTCTCTGATAGAGCTTCACTTTCCAAGTCCATCGTAGAAAGACTTGATTGCAAGTAATCGCACTTTGCATCAATGTTTGATTTCATATCCTGAAAACCCGAGACCACATTGCCGATCCTTTCCTCAACTTCTTTGATTTTAGAATCATTTTCTGAAATTTCCTTTTCCTTTTGTTTCACTAATTCAAGTAGTTTTTCCAGTTCATTTCTCAGCATATCCTTTTTACTACAAAGCAGTTCTTGCTCCTTCCTGTCATCTTCAATTGAATGCTCAATGGAATTATTAAATACTTCTCGAGCTTCATTTATTAAATGTGATTCAATTTCCACCTCCATCTTCTTGACTTCCAAGGCTTCAGTTGATGAAAGCCATTTGTCCATCTCTTTTGAGGATGCTACTTCTGCTGTTTTTAACACTAACTCCGCATTATTTGCAGCATCCTGCAAAAAATAGACTACAATTGTCATTTTGGTTTTCTTTAGTCAAACTAACAACGACAACAAAGCCTTAATCCCATCATTTTGGATTCAGCTATGGATTCTCAATAAATTAGTTAGGGTCGGTCACATATATTTTTTCCATTATTCTATTCTATTTGAAGTCATACTCTCTGTTGCTTTTTTTTTTTTTTTATTAAATTTATATAAATAAATAATAAAGTCATAATCTCTACTACTTACTTAGGATTGATAGTTTATGAAACTATTTGACATGATGGTTAAATGTTACATATGGGATATTGGTACAAATAATCAATACAAAATATTGGGAGAAAATTGACACAAAGTACAACTAAAATCGTTTATGATGTAACAGAATGCTTGCTAATTTTACTTGCAGGCTAGATCCAAGAGCACCAGAATGCATTATATACCATATTCCCATTTGTAATATTTAAGATCCATATTCAAGCAAGGTAATTATATCGGCAAAGTGATTGGTAGTGTTTGTGGTCACTTATTATATCCTTAAGAAAGTGATGCAGATATTAGTAGGTATCCAAAACAAACATTGAAGTCATGCACATGTTTTTAGTAAATACTCATAGTTTGGGAAAGAAAAGAAAAGGGTACTGACTGTTGCGAAATTGTGGAGTAGGGAGACACAAAGTTCCTCAGCAGCAATCTGAGCTTGAAGAGCCTCCTGCATATTGGATTCATTGGCATCAGATTGTGCCTCTGCCTCTCTCAATGCAATGAGGGAACTTTGTTTCTCCTCCTCAGCAGCGGCCAGGGAGTCGCTAACACGCTCAGCCCTCTCGAAATCTTCGGCCTCACATGCTTCTTCCAACTCCTTCTCCAGTTCCCTGTGCTTGATTAATGCCACATTCACATTCTCAGCTGCTTTTCTCCTCCTCCTTATGGATTCCTTCCTCGCCGCAGATACAGACGCCACCAATTCTCGAGCACCCTTCAGCTTCTCAGCTATTTGGGCCTTAATATCCTCCAAACTCAACTCACCCTTTTCTTCTTGTACTTCTTTTGCTTCTTCTTGCTGCTCTTCTTGTACTTCTTCTTTTTCTTCGTGTTGCTCTTCTTGTTGAACTTGTGCGGTAGTTTGATTATCATCATCATCATCATCATGATCAATTTTAGTCGGTGTAGAAGAGACAAGGTTGTGATCTTCAGTATGAGGAAGATCATCGAGCGCATCGGATTGAATAGAGTGAGAATCCGAATCGAGATCCGACGGTGAAAAATGAGAATATGCATCTCTGCTTCCATCTCTGCCATATCCTATTCTCAAGCCAGCTCGTTTCTTCTTTCTCGAAACCTGTCGAGAAATCGAGGGAATTGCTCTTGTTGTTGTTGAAATCGATGGAGTAGAAGAAGAATTCTGGGATTGAGGAAGGGTTTCGAGAGGAGCTACGATGGTGAGATCAGAGAAGAGATTTTCGTCAAGAGGTTGAGACGATGAATGTGAATTCGAATTTAATGATGACGTTGTACTTTCGGAATCGGCGGTAGCAGCTGTAGTGGTTGGAGCATCGATTGGAATTGGGGGAGGAGGGTTTATTGGATCATGATGATTGTCTTGATGGTCTTCTTGTTGTTGTTCTTGATGATGGTTTTGTTGGTCTTGGTCTGAAGCCAATTGGGAAGGGTTAAAGAGGACCATGCCCTCAAATAACGAATCCATTTCTTCCTCCATTTATTTTCTGGAATTTGGTGTTAAAGATCTCCCAACGTCGAATTAACTCACTTCTCTTTGGACTTCTATTGTATGCAACTTATCTATTCTCTTCTGAATTTTTGCATAAAAAGAAGAAGGAAAAGAAAAAAACCTCTCTTGAATTCTGATAAAATATCTAATTATATCCTTAAATCTAAAACCAGCGAGGGATGACCCAAAATTATACATTGACAGTACTTGACGCTCGTTTACTTGCCAAATTTGACCCGTTTACTCAATTTTAAGGAGATGACATTTCAACCCCAGATATCCAAAATAATTAGCATTCTGCCCATCAATTCCCCCGATGACAATTTTTTGTTGTTGTTGAGAAGGCCCTAATGTCAAGTTGACACACAAAGTATTCCCTTTTTATTAGAGAATGTTCCAATTATGGTAAACCTTATCATAAATTTAGTTAGAGGAATTGTCATAAATGTGAGAGAAAAAAACACTACTTCGTGATATTTTATAATCACTTAATAATTACTCTTAATTTTAGTTAGCCATACTTAATAAAAATAAAAAAGAATAGGAAAAACACTTGATTAATTGGGTTCTTTTCGCTCGCTTGCCATGTGTCAAAAATTGGTTAAACAACTTAAACTCTCCTAATGACTTGGATGATATTTAAGGAGTCAAGTTCACTAATCTTGTCTGCATGAATAATGAGGAAGGCTAGTGGTGCACTCTTCACTCACATAACAGCTAGGTCTAAAAAATATATATATAAAAAGGAAGAAAGAAGTTGAAGGAGAAAAGGAGAATCCTTCTTTGTGCACCTGCTGAACATAACCAAAGTGTCTCGAGGTGCATAAAAAATTATAAAGAATCTCAAGTGAGTGTGAGTGTGCTGTAGTTTTTCTTCCAAAGATGATTGCAATATCCTCTGGGGTGTTTGGTTCGCTGTAATGTTACATTATACAGTAATATTATGTTATTGTAATCTTATATTAATGT
Organism: Quercus gilva; assembly: GCA_023621385.1. Taxonomy (NCBI): domain Eukaryota; kingdom Viridiplantae; phylum Streptophyta; class Magnoliopsida; order Fagales; family Fagaceae; genus Quercus; species Quercus gilva. The sequence continues at coordinate 17,941,982 of CM042474.1, forward strand.
AATCTCAATACAAGAATACAACATTACATTATTTATGAAAACGATGAGATTAAGATAATGTGATATATTTTGTAATTTTAAATTATGGTAATGTTATAAAAAATAAAATAAACCAATAATCTTAATATCACATCATCGTAATGTGTATCACATTAAAGACATATCATAGCTGGAGATGGCAATTTTGCCCCGTCTCGCTTAACCCGCCCTTCTCTACTTCGCCTCACACAAATTTTTCCCGCCTCACAAAGGTGGTGGGGTGGGGATGGAGCGAGATTTTAGTCCCATACCACAAGGCAGGGATGAGTTTATACTTTTTAAATTCAACCCGCCCCGCATTTAGGGCCGGCCCAAGATAATTTGTGGCCTAAGGCGAAAATTTTAAAAGGGCTTTTTACATCTAAATATCACTTAAATAATACAGTATTTAGTTTATTTTTTATTATATTTATTACTAATTCATACTTATTAATATGGATTATTCACCCAAAATGAGCTAATGATACTTACTATATAGGTTTTACAAACTAGCATATCACCAATTTAAAAAAAAAAATTTATTCAAACATTCATTTATTATACTATTTAAGTGACACCAAATATATTTGTGTCACATTAGTTTGTAAGATTTTTTTTGTAAAATTTGTATTAGTTTTAGCATTTTTCATTCACTTAATGGATATTAGGTTGCATTTCTATTAATTCATATTGTTTTTTTTTTTTTTTTTTGGAGAAATTGCTCAACTTATTATAAATTTTATTGCAAAAAACTTACAAACTGATGTGACAATGAAATGACACATTAACAAAATAATAAATGAATATTGAATTATTTCATGTGATTGGTGACATGTCAATTTATAGGACTTTATAATAAAACTTGTAATTTACTAGCATAACTCTAATATCTTAGGCCTTTGAAAAAAAAAATGTACACTTAACTCACATTTTTCTTTAATTGAAAAAAAAAAAAAAAAAAAAGCCTTACTGCCCCCATATATGGGGGCCTTTCTAGGTTAGGGGGCCTCAGGCCATGGCCTAAATGGCCTAGGCCTAGGGCCGGCCCTGCCCCGCATTAATAAGGGTTAAATTGTAAATTTTTATTAACCCTACTATTTAAGCAAGCATATTATTAGCTTATTTTATTCTACCCAACAAGGTTTTCTGCATTTTTTTCTTCTCTAACAAGGTTGGAAATAATATACTAATTTTAACATTTTCTTGTCTCTATTATAAACAAATTTATATACTATTGAATTATTGATTTTGTATTATGAGATTTTTGTTTTTGTTGTAATATTGTTTTGTTAAACACTTTAATAATATTTTTCAGTTTTTGCTAAAAATTAGTTTGATTTGATGGGATAAATTTATTTGTAATTTCAATTATATTTTTATTAATGAAATAGGTTTTATTAAAAACAATTGTAATAGTTTTTGGCAAATTAACAAGAAGTAGAATTTTACGGGATGAGACAGGGCTTCGTAGAGCCCCAGGGGGTGAGGATGGGGATGGGGATGGGGATGGGGTAAGAAAATTTTCCCCATCTTGCGGGGCGGGGTGGGAATAGGGTAAGACAAAACCATGTGGAGCAGGGGCAAAAACCTCATCCTTTGGACGTGCTTCGCCCCATTGCCATCTCTAATCACAGCAAACCAAACACACCTTGAGTTTCTTTCCCTTTTATAGTGACATTAAGATTAGTTTAAAACATGTTGGATGAGTGGGAGAACAATAGGGGCCACTGGGTTGGTTTGCTGTTGAGTAGGTAGAGTTCCTCCTCAAAAGGGGTTACTGTCACTGTTTTTCCTAAAGAGGAAAGATCCTCATTGAAATTTGCTGAAGCTTTTAGCTCTAGTAACCCCTCATTAAATGTCATTTGATTTTTTAACTTTATGAGAAAAAGATGATGTAGGGTGGATTTTGTTATCCAGTAGGAAATATTATGTTTTTATGAGTACTTTGTTTACACATGACACCAACAAGGATTCGTTGGACTCTCAATTGTCTCAAGCTCTTTTATAAGACTTTGAACAAGTCTAAAATGGAAAAATTTTAGGTAGTCCAAAAGTATAGTGAAATTGTGCTTCCTCTTCTCACATTCATAGTGGACCCCACCATGAATTTAATGAGCGAACCCCATCATGAATGTGAGAGGAGGGAGTACCATTCACCGTGCTCCGGGAGTACCTAAGAATTACTCTCCAAATTGATGTAAAATAACCCTTCATTCCTTCTAATTTACCCCTCCTTCCCATTTTCCCTTGGCTAGTTAAAAGACTTGGATTTGAACTTGATGCTTGTCTTAATCACAAGCTTTGATCAACTTCTTGTTGATTTATTTCTGCTTTAACAAGCGCATCAAGTAGTTCTGACATTGAATTTTCACAGGATCCATTTTTTGCTTCTCATATGTTGGTACAACCAGCCACACACGTAGGATGCACCTCACGGGCTGGGCTTGACTCATACTGTTCCTACTTTCTCTTTTCTTTTGGGCCAACCACAAAAGCAACCCATGGGTATTTTGTCTAAGCACTTGTGGCCTAACTCACTTGAGTGTCAACCCAATTAATCACATAGCCCAGGTATGAACTAAATCAAGTTCTGAAGCTTGTTTAGGCCATAGGCATGGGCTGTAGGGCCTTGAACAACTTGTGGGCTTTATTTTATTGAAAAGTTCTTGGGTTGAAACTTGGGTTTTTGATTAGTAAAATTTTTGGGCCTCAGAGATTAATTTAGTGGAACCTATTTGAACAAGATTTGGTGTTTATTTTCATGGACGTTGGGCTGAAAATATGGGCTTTGAATTGACTGTGGGTTTTTAGTCTTGCTGGTCTGTTGTGAAAACAAAAAAAAAAAAAAATCTCTAAACACTCTCCACCCTTTCCATTATCTCGTTGTACTTTCATCTACAATCCTAGAGATCTTTACGGCGACAATTGCGTGTCGAAATTGTAGATTCGCTGGTAGTAGTGATAAAAATCACAAAATTGATTCTTGACAGCTGGTCCGAATTGATCTTTTTTTTTTTTTTTTATCGAATCAAGTAAAAAATTATTAAGCAAACTTTTGAAATCTTGGTATCAATTTCAGTAGAAATTATAAGATTTACATGGTGGATAAGTGATGTGGTCTACCATTTTACTAAAAAATTGCCACTTGTTTAAAATTGTTAGTTATAATAACGTAATCCACCAGAGAATCCTATAATTTCTCCCATTTCAGATTCAGTGCGGTACTAAAAGGAATGGAGCAGGATCGCCGTAGGCTGTTCCTTTCCATGGGCTAGTTCTATATACTAAATAGTTAGCTCATAAACCCAAAGGTCTCTGTTTCCAGCCCTGTAGGCCCAATTTAAAGCCCAGCCACCTTAAGAAGAATTGTACGTTTGTTTGTTTTTTACCCATACAAGATCAAAACGATGGAGTGAAAAAAAGAAATAAAGAATATCTCCAGCAAATTTAATAAATTTTTATTCTGTTTGGAGAATGAGCAGTGATTTTTATTTTTATCTACCCACTTTTTCAAATACACTTTCCAATAGATTCTCTATCATATTCTCTATCTCATTTAAATATTATTTCTTCGTTTATTATTTCTTCTTTTTTTAACAACTACACATCTTCTAACATTTTTTTATTTAACACATAATTATTATAATATAAAAAAAGCATTTGAAGAATGAACAATAGCCCATCAGACTTGAGGAGCTATTGTTCATGAGCCAAAAAAATTTCTAGTTATACCAAACCGGTTGGAGCATAAATATTAGCATAGATTCTCTATATTTTGACTATACATACTCTATTGGAAATGCTCTAAAACCCCTTTCCCCAAAAGAGAGATTAATTAAGAGAGAGAGAGAGAGAGAGAGAGAGAGTGTGGAGAGACATAATAGAAGGACAAGTCATCCATTAGCTAATTTCCTCCATCTATTTATTGGTGTCCCTTTTTTCGAGTTAAAATTGGTTCTCTTCATGATAATTGATAATTCTTGCTTGTACAGAAAGTTGACTCTCAGTTACAGTTACCACCTGCTTTGCTGGCTGTTTTATGACCAAGAATTGACTGACTTGCTCATTTACAACAATGAGCCAAGGACATAATAATTTTCATAATTGCTATGCTGAAGTGGCGATTAGTGTATTGTAAAGCACTAAAACTGATGTAAGTAATAATCGAAGTGATATCTTACCTGCCACCTAATCTTGAAAAAAAAATAAAAGTTATGAAATTTGTTGTGTAAGTAGCGTTACAATTACGAGTGAGATATTACAATTTTATAACGTAGAGATAAACTATAATAAAGCAATATGTTACTAATTATAAGAAATAATTCAAATACTCATTTATTATCTTGATGAGGTGGTATCAATTACATTCATATCAAGTCAGTTTGTGAGCTTAATAACTTTAGCATTTCCCTAACTGTGTTTTGGTGTGTCTTCCCCTTTTGGTGACTGATTCAGTTCAAGGTGAAACCAACCAATTGATGGCAATCACCATAAATGTATTATACATGGTAATAAATATTACTCCAAACAAGTAAATAGATTAAGAGTCTGATTAACAAGTATGGAAGTGCATTGACTAAGGTTAAGTTTTTTATTACAATAGATCAATTTTTTTTTAGAGAATCACATAATATTTAGTTAAAAATGTATTCATTTATGTATTCATTTATTTGTTTTTGTTACTTCTCAATACAATGAGATTCATTAGATTTCTCCTTAACAAGTGCAATCAAGTACCGATAATACATTCTAGTAATTAAATAAATAGTCAGTCATCATCACTCACCAACCAATATCATATATGTTCATACCTGTGCAGTGTACATGCATGCATCATGCATGATTCAACTCAATCTCGATCAGATCATCAAACTGTTTCATTATTGAGTGTAATGATAACAAATCAAACGGTTCTAACTTCTAACTGACCACACAAATGATTGTAGGGGGAGTTTCTTTTAAACTATGTAATAATTAATTAGCAACTTTAGATCACATGGGTGATGAATCACCAACGTATTATTTATGAAATGAAATGAATGATGATGATGTATTGCCTTTTTGACAATCGTATTATTTATTTAAGCAACTTATACACACAAACACATGTATTCCTTTCATACAGTGCTGTTAGTATGGAAATGATGATTAGAGCCTTTAATGTGGCCTCACCGCCTTGCTGAGTTGACTGTTGACTGTTGAGTACTGAATTGAAGCTGAGATAGTGCGGTGATAATAATTGAGGTTCCCGCTTCAAACGCGGTTTATTATAGCTGGCTCTGACTTCCGTATCAAGTTCTTGCCCCTCCATAGCAAGTTCTGTACTTTGACAAGTTCACACCTTGTGCTTTCCTCGTTGCCAAATTGTTATAATAATATTATCTTATCATGCATGGTACTATGCGAATAATGACAGCACATCAATTCAGCTCCATACTCTGTTCTTCTCTCATCAGCTTGGCTCCGTCCTTCCTTGCCCCATGCATTTCCAATGTCTCCTTTGTCTATGAAAAGGCAGAGTAAAATTTGCGCCTCAAAAGTGAATGTACATTATATACAAATAAGTGAGACGTGGCTTGTTTATTGAAGGATAAATCTTGTTACATACTGTTTATTGCATTTTTCTACACCCACTTTATGAAATTGTGATTGAGAATGCGTTTAGATATGGCTTATTTTGCTGAAAATTGAAAACAAGAAAAAAATAATTTTCGATTACTGTTCATTTATTTTAATGCACTGCTCATGTCCCATAAACAGTGCAAGAGGCACGAGTCAAAAAAAAGAAGGAAAAAAGCCAAAAGCCAAAAGGCAGAAACGCAAGATGCATCAGTCCAATCCAAACATATACTTAAAAATACAATTTCATTTATAATTGCGAAATGGTGAAGTAGTGTTTGAAAACACGAATTTACAATTTTAATTGAAATCATGTTTTTTGACGTGGTATTGTGTGTATCATGTACATAGTGTATAATTAACTAACTAACTATCACCACTCTTTATAAAAAATGTTGTTCTTTTGATGGAAAGAAATGTTAAGGTCAGAATTTTTTTTTCAATTTTTTATATAACTTTTTTAGTAACTTTTTAAGACAGTAAATAATAATGATTAGATTAATAATATTTTCATGTACAGTGCTACAATATGTAGCACGCTATTTCTCATTTAGGATGGCCGCTCACCTCATTTTGACATAATACAATACAAAGAAAACTCAAATCATGTCTAACACACTATTGATACTAACCTATTAATTATGTTTAACGTATACACACCATCGATACTATTTTTATTATATGCTAATCACAATATATTATATATATATTTAATTGTTATTAAAAAAATTATGAAAAATATTGTGGCATTAGATTTTTGGACTGAACTATTAAAGGTAAAGGTAGTACAATTATAAAGCTGCAATTGGATGTAGGTTAATTTCACAAAAAAAAAAAAAAAAAAAAAAAATGTAAACCAGATTCAGATTGTCTTAAAACGAACAACTTCAATCGGCTTGTACGTACCCCATTTCCCCGATAGCCAAGCCAGCCAGCCAGACAGCCAAACGCGTCCGCGGGCTCTACCTCTAATTCCATATTTCCTTCCCGTTTACTTAACAGCACACCATGCACGCAGTTCATTAATTGCTTCTTGCTCTATATATGTACGCTCGTTATGCATTAGAGATATCTCATATCTGTTATATTAAGGAACAAAGCACGAGGTACATAACCAAAGACAAAGCAAGAGGATAAGAGATTGTTCCTCCAAGTCGATTTATAATTAAAGAAGATCAACAAGAAGCACCAGTAGAGGTTTATCAAGAGATATAAGAAACATGAGGAACAGCATTGTGAAGAAGCTGTTGTGCTGTGGAGCTAAAAGCTTCCCATCAGACGACGCTGTCCCAGAGGGTCATGTTCGCGTCAACGTTGGAAAAGACATTGTTTGCAAATTCGAGATGGAAGCAAACTACCTCAACCATCCTCTGTTCGAGAACTTGCTTCGGCTCTCCGAGGAAGAATTCGGGTATTCCTACGATGGAGCATTGAGGATAGTTTGCGATATCGATCTCTTCCAATACCTTTTACACCTCCTTAAGACCAGTAATCCCTCTGCCCATTACATGGAACTTCCTGATCTCATTTCCAAGTTCTATAGCTCCAATGCCACACATTTACCTGCTGATCAATAACATACATATATATATACTAAGTATATTCATGTTTCTCTCTACTTTTTTTCCCGGGGGTTATCAATTTTTTTTTTCATTTTTGGACTTTCTTTTTAGATAGGGAATTATATTCTGTCTTGAATACACATTCTTGGTATGTTCTTTGACATTACTTTGATGTAATTAATGCTCGAAATACAATGAGCTAACAAACAACAAACCAGCATTCCTTTCGAATTTCGGGTTAATGGAAATTTCAAAGTAGATGATCATTATGATGGAAAGGGCATGAATAATGAATATGAATTGCCTCAAAATATCTGTTATCCCATGTCAAAGACACGAGGATGCGCGTGAGCCCTGATGCTCGCAACGCACGAAGAAAGTTTCTGATGCTGCAAATGATGCAATCTTCGGCACCCCTCCAAGAGGAATGGATGAACAAAAGCGAGGTTTTAGCCGTTAAAAAAGAAAAGAAGGAAAATATTATATAGTCATTATAAAATTTTTGTAAAATATTTATAAACTGATGTAACAATAAATGTGATTTGTGAATTTCTTAACATCAAAATGAATAAATGTTGGAAATTTTTATTTCTATTTTTTTTTTTTTGTGTGATAAATGTCACACATGTTTATAAGTTTTATGTAGTTAAATTGATAGTAACTCAAAAATTTGATAAAATGATTATAAAAAATAGTTATAGTCACTTTTTTTTAGAAGAATATATAGTTATAGTTACTTAGGGGCTTATAAATTCTTCAATTAAATTTAACCATATAATTGTATTGGCCAATAAATCACATGGTTGAATTTAATTGTCTATTGGGAAGGATTCTCATTTTGAGTGTTTTCACTTTATGTTCTATTAATAACAAATTGTAGTATCTTATACGTTATTTTTCTTTCCTTATAAAATAACCAATATTTAAAATTATAAAAAAAAAAAAAAAAAAAAAACAAACAAACGAACAAACACATGAGATATTGTAGTTGATGAAGTATAAAATAGAACACAAAAAGTGAGACTAATGATTTTTATACATATTTTGACAATAGTGTAATTTAACTGGCAACCTAAGTTACAACTTTAAAGAAAATGTAATTAAGTTTTATCTTATAATAAATAATGAAAACAATTACATGGAGTAATTAAAAAGATGATTCTTTATGATAAGAGGTAATTATTGAGTATTTTCGGAGTACAATAAATGCGTATTCCACCCTCTCACATAACTATGGGTCCCACTAATTAAATTTATGGTGGGACTAATAATTCATGTGAGAGGGAGGAATATGTATTTATGGTACTCCCGGAGTATTTAATAATTTTCCTATGATAACGGGTTGCCCTACCAACCTACTTAAATTATCACTCTATTATTTAGATTTTAATTTAGATAATGGGATGAATATTTCTAATTTTTCATTTATGGGTACAATAAAATCTCACAAAATTTTCATAATAACCCACAATAGGTCAAAATAAAATAAAATAAAATAAGATTATATTAGGGCCCACCACAACTCAAAATAAGGGTATTGTGAAAATGTTGTGAAATTTTGTTGTTTCCCCTAGGCTTTCTCTATTTCAAATCAATGTTATATTAAAAATTTATACAAAACCAAGTCTTTTAAGTCAATTGGCACCTTCTGGTATTTTCTAATGAAGATATTTAGGATTCCAATCTCTTTTCCCTCATTGTAATTATTGAATTAAAATATATATATATACACACACACACATATACAAAATTTTAAAATGTAAGTTGTATATTACAAATGCCTCAATAATTTTGATAAACTACTATCAATCTCCTAAATTTGCTCCCAAAAAATCCAAATTGATTGTTGGTGAGGTCAAATTAAGGGTACGCCACCTCCATTTAGGGTAGGGAAAACTCACGTAAGGAAGGAGAAGTGTAAGTCAAGTTTAGGGCAGGTAAGATATATTTTGCCACCCTAATGGGGCATTTTCAACATTAATGAGATTGAGATGAAATAGAAATGGAGGGGATAATCATGAAAACTAATTTTTTGGGGGATAATAATTGAATATGTCAAAAATAATAACAAATAGGATATTTATAATTACACAATTTACACACACTCGCATATATATATATATATATATAGACACACACACCCACACCCATTTGGGTGGGGAAAACTTGTGTAGAACAGAGTGGGACAAGATGAGTCAAGCGAGATGAGGAATTTTTGCCATATGTGCTCATTATACATATATTAGTTAATAAATTTCCCAATTGCTAATTTTCTTTGCCTACCGTTATCCTTAATCACATAGGAATATATAAAGTTTTTATCCTCATCATCTTAAGAAAAAGGAAAACAACAATATCATTGCTAAAGTTATGATTGTTTTCATGTGTGTTCTAATAAATATTATTGTTTACTAAAAAGAAAAAAGGTATGGTTGTTAGAATCTTGATTTCGTATCTTAGAATTCCAAGATCCTACAATCCTATCCTATAAAAAATAAAATCTAGATTATTATAGAATCTTTCATGGGGTAGGATCAACATGGAATTGTAATCTTGGATGATGGAATGTAAAATCCTACAATCTTATTCTATAGAATCTTTACGATCGTACCCCATAGAATCAATTCTGATTGGTGTAGGATCATTCATATAACCTTTAAACAACATAATTGACATCCATTAAAAGTTATTATAATCATTTGTAAATATGTCTCTTTATGGTCAGATTAGGATTGTCCAACCATATCGATCAAGTTGTAATGGGTTTTGTAGGGTTTGCCAATGCAAAATCTTTGTAACTTTGGAGCTGGATGACATTTTTTTTTTTTGGAATCAATAACAAATTTGTTAATTTGGAACTTATATATATTTTTGGTGTTGGAAATTGTAACTTGTAAGGGTTTTTTTTTTGGATGAGTTGTGACCTGTAACTTTGAAATTTGAAGTTTATTGTTTATAATTCATGTATTGGTAATTTAGTACTAAGTAGTTAGTACCATTTATGAGTAATTTGTGTCAAATTTACTTCTTTTTTCTTATGATCCCATAACATATATAATCATTTCTAATGATTTTTCATTATGTTTTTTTTACGTAAAATAAAATTTTATCTAATCTACAAAACCCTCTCACCAATCCCATATAGGATACCTTGGCTAGAGCAATGACTAATAGGATAAACTACGCCCATTGCATCTCGGTTTAGGTGCATTATTGCATTAATACATCAAAAGGAGGAAAATTAAAAAGAACAAATCCTACTTTAATTTTTCGCCCCACTTTACCCATGTTTGAAGGATCCTGCTGAGAAGTTCCCTTCAATCATCAATCAATGGAGAGTTACAACTCACAAGTCACAACTAGAGGATTGCGAGTTTTGTGCAAAAAAATCCACAACTATTTTAATTTATTTTTCTTTTATTTTTTTGATGAACTTAATATCTAGTTCTACGTCCACATTCATCATTTACTGCAAATATTTTTTTATTATCAATTAATTAGATTAAATGCCCACAAGGGGTTACAAGTTCGCTAAATTAAATTCAATTAAGGCATTGTTTGTACATGTTACAACAATGTTACACTATGATATATTCAAGAACGGAAATATTTCGACTGTACATCTCATTTGGTCGGTGAAAAAAAATCACTATCGAATATTCGTATGCTTGTGAAAAATTTCAAAACATTGATTGAGAAAAAGCACCGGTCGACAAGATTTAGCAAGAAATCAAGATGTCAAAATCTAGAAACAGTTAAAGTTCACAACAGTTAATGTACAAAAAATGTTCCATGGTGGGCCGTGGGCCAGGGCCCGGGACCATTCGATTTTTAAATACCGGATAGGTGCTTTTTTTTTTTTTTTTTTTTTAACTGTTTTGACAGGTAATGACACAGGAATCCAGATGGATACTTGTTGATCAGCAAAGTTTAGCCCGTTAATTTACCATCATCATGAAAAGGATATTATATTATCCTCTTTCCTTTCAAAAAAAAATATATATTATCCTCTTTTAATTTTTATCAAAAAAAAAAAATATATATATATATCCTTTTCTAAAAAATTATAAAGTATATCGCTTTAGGCCAGTGTGCATTAGCTTATTTTGGTGAGATCAAAATAAGGATGACTTCAAAAAAAAAAAAAAAAAAAAAAAAATTTATGTCAGATGACTTAGAATTTTTTTTAAAGAAGATGACTTATAGACGATCTAAGAAAAAGTTAGACATTCAAAACTATAACTAAAAAAAAATTTAAGTAGATTATTTCTAAATTAACTCATAACAAATGGAGTTAGTCACTCTATTTGTTTTAATGAAAAACTTTATGTGAAGATAATTTTTTGGCATTTTCCTGTGTTTGGTAGTATAAAAAAAAGGTCAAAATAAAATTATTTCATAACTTCCTGTATTTAACTTAGAATGAGATAGAGATGTTTTTCACTAAAATTTTGCTGGGAAACAACACTATTTCACGCAAAACTAAATAAGGAAAGTTAAGAGATAGTTTTTCAACTTATTTTAAGATTATTGCCAAATATAAATAAAAAATAAAAAGAAAAGAGATAGTTTTCTAAAAAAATAGAAATAATTTATTTTCTAGAAAAGGTTAATATTGAAACAATGTATAAGTGTGTTTATATAAGATAAAATCCAGTCTATATTTCCTGTCTTTAGTCGTATAAAAAAAAGGGGTCAATGATCTCATAAACTTCCTTATTTGGCTTGGCATGAGATAAAATCGTTTTTCACTAAAATTTTATGAAAAACAACACAATCTCACATAAAGTTAATTAAGGGAAGTTAAGAGATAGATTTTCAATTCATTTTAAGGTTATTTTCAAATATAGGAAAATGAGATAGTTTTCTTTAAAAAAAATTTGGAAAGGTTAATGTCTAAGCAAAGTATAAGTGTGTTTATATCAGATAAAATTAAATTTATATTTTCTTTAAAACTTCACTTTCTTTAGGTATTGTACTTTTATCTAGTTTATTTTGTTAAAAAAAAAGAAAAAAAGAACACTAATGAAAACAACTTTTTCAAACAGATTCGATTTTATGAGGTTTTGATGGATGTGTACAGACTGGCTGTGTTCTTTATTGGGCCTAGGCCTTTATGTTTGGTATAAATTTTTTTTTTAAATTTAAAAAAAACTAAAAAAAAAAAAAAAAAAGAAGAAGAAGAAGAAGGCCCAGGTTGGGGACGCTCTGCATTTTCCTCTTTTCTAATGTGACGCCGACTAAAGACTGGTAATTTTTTTATTATTATATTATATGTCGTAAAAAATAACTTTAAAAAGCAAAATGTTATTCTTGTCATTTATATAAGTTGTAATATTTTTTATTTATTCTTATAAAAAAAATCTTTTTTATTTATTTATTTTTGGGTAAGTTATTATTATGTTGTCGTTTATGTTGTCTTTCGTGGGTCATGACGACAAATTTATATTCTATCAAAAAAAATATTATTAATATTAATATTAAATAATAATAAAAAGACAAACTAATACATTTATTTGGAGATCCCTTTTTTTGTTGTTGTTTGGGTGAATACTAATTTGGAGATCCAATAATTCCAAGAGCGTCAAGCTCACCAATTACGAATGTTGCTCTCTTGTGGGTCGCATCCTTCAATACTCTTCTTTTGTATTGAGCAAGCTTTTGTCTGCATCAGAAATCAACCTTGTAGGCCCGGATTTTCCTAAGAATCCACTCACTTCGGGAGAGTACTAAACTTGCCAAGTGGAATGAGAATTAAAATACTGGATTAAAAAGTCTATGAGCTTTTAACTAACATATGGATCTTACATTTTCAATTGTCACATCATGATTTCATGTCCTGATCTTAACACATACAAGAGTACAACAAATATAATTTAAACAGAGCATAAGAATTAAATCAAAACTTATAAATTAAACATAAACATAATTTCTAAGATGGATGTGAAGATGGATGTGTATGGTCGGCGGACGAACCCCGAGTCTTGCCGCCGGATGAGGTAAAAATAAATACAAAATAAAATGAATTGAAACTCATAAAAATACATGAAATTTCTAGCCACAAATAAGCTTTTTCCCCAAACCAACCCCCCCAAATGCTGGCCAAAAATATGTTTTTTAACCTATGCTTTAGACTCACCAAGTTCAACATCCTTGACAGGACCAGTTTCAACACCTTCCTTCAAAAGTCTGATTTCCTCCTCAGTTAGGCTGTTTTTCGGGTGGGGAAGCGTCTTGTTATTTGAATGCTTTTCAGACTCCACAGCCCAACTATAGATTACCATGCCAAGAACGGCAAGAAACATCCCCATGATGTTCTTGAAAGTTAGCTCCGAATCGAAGAGGAGCCACCCCAATGTGAGGACGCACACTGTTTTCATGTGACCTAAAACCTGGAAGGAAACGGCTGAAAAGCGTCCAATGCAAAGGTACTGGCTCATGTTGCAGAATACTGCTAGGGAGCACGAAAGAAGTATGAATAACTGCACATATTCACAACTTGTCATTAGATACCAAATTAAAAAACATCTAACATACGCATTAGTGCATAAGATAGCAATTAACAGATGTAAATGGGGTAAAAAAAAAAAAATGATTGCTTACAATGGCACCAGTAGACATTTTATAGTTTGTTACAAATTTGCCACTAAGGAAATAATCAACAAATGGCCCAAGAATAAGGAGAGACGCGGCTTGAATTGGAGCCGTCTTACTCAACAATTCAAAAGATCCAATTGAGTACTTCTTCTGCAGGGAACCTATTGTCTGTTCCACAAAGAAACAAAATCAGAGATAGCAAATAATAATTTATTTTCCACAAAAAGTATGAACATATGTAGTAAACTATATATGTGCTTCCAAAAATAAAAAAATAAAAGAAATCATTATAATGGATTCCTTAACTTCATGCCCTGACAGAACAAATGATACAAATCCAACGATATTGCAACCAGAAATGGGGGGCATCACTCGTGTCCCCAGTATAATAAAGTTTGGTTTCATACTAGATTTATGTTGAATTACGGATTGATCATTTTCAATATTAGAGGATATGGCACGGTTCTAACAACTCAAAATGTTTCCACTAGAACTATTAAAAAATTTCTGTTTCCAAGTCCTAATTTTTTTTTTTTGGTTGGAAATGTCAATACCTTTTTTTTTTTTTTTGAGAGGAGGAAATGTCAATACCTAATCAATATACATGTGGCAGTTGAAATTTTAAAAGTATAGTTAGTCCAACAAATTTCTTTATGTTCTTGCCCATCTATAATTGTGGGAACCACCTATAAAACTACTAGCTGATGAAAAGTGACCAACATCTTCATTTCCTAGATTAAAGATTTAACTTATATTGGAAGAAACCCATATTAAATGGTCTATAACCTTAATTGATAATTTGATACCTATTCCCATTCCCAAGGCAAACTATTTGTTCATATAGTATTAAAAATGAAGATCATTCAGTCTGAACCATAACCTAGTTGATATTTTAGGCCAACAACAATTTTTTTGTTAGTTACACAAGCACCTAGTGAGCCTTAAAAGAGGAATCTCACCTAAAGTCTCTCAAGAAGCCCCCCATTAGACCATCATGGCATATCTCAATAATATTAAAAACACATATGTATCTATACGCAGCTTCTGCATTGGATTCCATATTTGTTGCCTGAACCATCGATTTTTAAACATAAGTAGTTGCCAGGCCATACTAAATTATCTACCGCATGCCCTAGGCCCTGGTACATAACATCTGTCAAAATGGCTAAGCAATGCTGTAGTATCACCAATGCAGCAAAAAGATAGGCTCTCAGCCAGTCATGTAGATGCACTGCTTGGAGACATATGTCAAGGACGATGATCATATCACATATCACAAATCTTACATTTCCAGGTGTGTACCCAGAGTTATGCATTTCTTGCACGACAGAATGTACTCCTATGAACAATTTGTCATGTCTAGGGAGTCTAATTATTATAGTTCAGAGATTGTGTACACAGATCCAAAGTTTCTATCAATTAAATAAATAATTTCATTATGAATTATCTAATCAAGATGCAGAATGAACAAGAAATACTTGAAGGAAAACGAGACAACAGAAGAGAACAGATTTAACAATACTACAGAAACAACAAGAACTGCAAGTAAGTTCAGGTCCCCATCCACATTGGAAGAACTTTCAAGAGCTAATGCAAAAATGAGTAATAGATCACAGAAACACTCACAATTTGCTGCAAAGATGTAGACAAAACCGCTACGCAGGCACATACAAAACCTTTGACATTAACTTTCACATCGGTGACGGTGCAAACACCCACACCAAGGACCACAACCACAACAGCCATCTTGACTTCCCTTGAATACTGCTTGCTGTGAAGTATCCACTCCATGACGCATACCACCGGAATCATGCTAAGCTTTGAAATCTGTGGGCAAGAATCGCATGGTAGAGTTAGAGAAACATGGCTTCTAAAGAAAATAAACACCAACAGAAAAGTATGATACATATGTTGATAATTCGATCGTTGGGGGTAGGGGGATTTTAACCCTGAACGTTTCCGATGGAAATACCGAGGGGTGCCAGTTCTTGGCGAAAAGTACAATATACGATTGGGTAGAACAATTTCTGCCCAATATTTATACAAGAGCCAAAAAGACAAGGCGTACATAGAAAATGAAAACCTTAAATTAAGTCAAATCATACTTGGTAGAATCCAACAGAGTTGAGCATGAGACTGAAGTTCATCCCTGTGATGGACATGTTCGCAACAATTGAGAACCAGAAAAGCTCCCAAAAAGGAACATGCTTTGATGCAGAAAAACCAGTCGCATTTGAGACCAGACCCACCAGCGCAGTCACCGCGAAGTGAAACCCAGTTAAGGTTGTAGCTGGTAAAAGACAAAAAACCAAACACACCCTTTATTAAACTCAACGAAATCTTAAAGATTTACGAAAGAGATCGGACATGAATTATAGAGAATTTCAAGAACAAAAATGTCAAATCAATCAAAATTGCATTAGCAAAAAAATGTGCACAGATCTAACGAAAAAAGTGAGATTAGGTAAGGGGTTGAAGATCTGAGATGAGATCTACAATATATAATTAAATTTTTTTTTTTAAAAGGTAAAAAGAGAGACTAACCGAAACTGAAAGCATAACCGCTGGACGACATAAGCTGTTTGTTAGCCATGATAATTCCGACGGAGCTGACAACGTTCATGGCCCACGCTCCCACATCGGAAACTGACGAACTCTTCTTTTCACTTTCCATTTCTTCTCTTTTCTCTCTCTCTCTCTCACACAAATTACAATTTACAGATATATGTGTGTGTGTATATATATATATATATATAGAAAGAGAAAGAAAAGGCAAGGAATTGAAGATCCACTAAATAGATAGCAGATCTCAGAAAGACCCAACACCAAAAATGAGGGAGGAAGAGGATGAGAAGGGATTATATTGATATATGATATAATACCAAATTGAATAATAGTAATAATAATATTCTTATTATTATTATTATTACATGAAAATGGACCTTTCCTTTTTCTGCTTATACCTTCTTGGCTAGCCTCTTTTTCTTTCTTCCTCTTCCTCCTTCTATCTACAGTTTAAAATTTTTGAATTAGAAAAACAAAAACAAAAATACAAAAAGTGTGATGTCTTTTTTTTATTGTGTGGTTTACACAATTTATATATGAATTTGCCACTTACTGTTTCTAATTGCACATGAAATGTAATGAAAGGAAGGAAGGAAGGAAGGAAAAAACGTGAGATGTTTCCACGCCTAGTTCGCAAGGTATATGCCTCTTCTCCCCTTAGCTCTCTCTAGTCTTTATTGTTATTCCTCGTTCCTATCTCGCTATATTGTAATTGGGAAAAAAAAAAAAAAAAAAGTAAAAAATGTCAATGCTAAAAATTTGGTAACTCCAATGCAGCTCGCGTCGTATTCACTCGCCGTCGGTCAATATCTTTTAATATTCTTTCATGCCCTGGGGGCTGGGGGGAATAATAAACGTGTATACCTTCCTTAATCTCAGCCCTAAAGTCTGTCTCTTTTTTTAATTTGTTACTTCTTCGGTTCTTCCTTATTCTTTATATTTAAATGATCAATTAAAAAAGAAAACGTATTCCTTTTTTTTTGGTAACTAGTAAACGTCTCACCCAGTAATAATGAAAATTAATTTTTCAATAGAATGGCGTTCCACTAAGTCAGTCAGGTTATTTACTCAAAGAAGAAGGAGAAAAAAAAAAAAAAAAAAAGTTAGTCAGGCTATGATTATGGAGAAATTAAAACATAATATATATATATATATATATAATAATTATAAAAAGGCGTCTGTTTGTCTGGTCATCCTAAGTCCCAAGTCCTAAGTTTTTTTTTTTTTTTTTTTTTTTTTTTTTTTTCAGTTAACTTAACTGGTAAAGTCTCTAATGGTTGTATATGAAATTTAGGGTTCAATCCTCCTGCTTACACCAAAAACTGATTAGTGTCTTTGTCTAATGATAAAGAACTATAATAAAAAATGGATGCTATAAGTTAAAACTCTTTAAAAAAAAGTTTTTTTTTTTTTTTTAAACAAACACATGCAAGGAATAAAGTTCCAGCACAAAACACATCCCGAATTTGGTTGATTTTCAAAAAAAAAAAAAAAAAAAAAAACCTTTTATTTGTAAGTTGTACTGGTGAAACAGGTACTAGAAAAGCTCCTTATCAATATAACTCTAGTTAATTTCTTTTGTAAAAATTTACAGTAGTCAATTATAACAGAAAATTACTTAGGTAATCCAAAAGTATTAAATAATTACTCAAATGCTGTTACTCAAGTGATTTCTTTTATAGAAAGTATTGCTCAAGTGATATTAAAGCGATCCTTTTAGGAATACTTGTGTATAGGTTCAATAAACTTGTTTTATGAATACGGAAGTCCTACATTCCATCTATCACAATATTAATCCATGAGATTTTTAAAGTGCCTTATAGGTAAGTATTCAAACAGTCTAGCTAAAGGTAGGGATTCCACTTTCTTATATAAAAAAATATACTGATATTAAGAGAAGATAAACTTTAGAAAAAAGTTAAACTAATTATAAAATTAACATGTCATCTTTTAAACATAAAATAAGAACTAATTATAACAAATATTTATTATATTTTTAATGCAATACCGATAATAAATATGACAATATTTGAAACTTATGATGTTTGTCATATAATTATCAAGTCAGTACATCAATTAGTTTCCTTTTTGTATTGTGTTTTCTAATGGAATTCTCTTATTAGACAATACATTATTTTACTCTCTCTTTTTTGAAAGAAAAATACTTTACTAACTAGAACCACTAATGTCAGGGGCGGAGCCAGAAATTTTAGTTTAGGTGAGCCAAGTTATGATGCTAATATATTAGTTAAGACTAACCTTCACACACACACACAAACAAATATATATATATATATATATGATGGGACTGACGAAATCAATTACAGGCGATCTCAATAGGGCAGACGAGATCATCCTGTGAGGACGAGTGCCCACATCACTGACAAGGATAAACGCTTCATTCAATGCCGCCAATAACACCCTGGACGGTTATAGAACGTTGGAGTAAATTAAAGCTCCATTATTAGGCAGGAAGCGTTACCCAGAAAAGCATTGAAATCACAATACCAACCACAACGGCTAGAATCTAGGGCAGTACATATATATTGCCCTCACGCTGCAAACAAGAGGTACGAAAAACATTCTAAAGAAAACACTAGTTATTACTATTCTGTTTCATCTTGAAAAATATCTTTCTGTTCTAACTTGAACGTCGGAGACGTTGTGGCAGGTGCCACACCGGTGACCACTTTAAAGGGGGCGGCCTTTCCTTTTGTACAGGTATCTAGGCTGAAATTTAGGTCCATCTGAGCACATTTCACACGACTAACGAAGTTACGCTTCATCAGTTTGGCACCATCTGTGGGGAACAACATTTTTGTGGTCAGACCCAAAAAAGTAGTTTCTGATCAACTGTTACGATCAGATGGAGTCCAATCAAGATTCCGCAACCTTAGCTTAACAGGTTTAGGCTTTTGCAGCTACCGTTGAAGAACTTACCAGGCAAAATTAGGAAATGAAGTCGTGGCTCCAACAGGAGGAAAATCGGTCTAAAGGAAATCAAGATGACGAAGGAGACAGCCACAGAAGAAGTGATCATCAAAGGCCCATTACTCCAACTGAGCAGAATTCTGATCTTCTCCGAGAGATGAGGAGGGAGATGGACGAACTGAGGAATGTTATCAAGGAAAAAATAGACCGGAGCGTGGAAAGAATGGTAAGGGCCACGGATTCGCCTTTCACTGTAACAGTCCTCGAATATCTAGTCCCCTCGAAATTCCGTCTGCCTCAACTTGAGCCGTTCGACGGGCTTAAGGACCCTTAGGACCACCTTAATACCTTCAAAACAACACTAGGCCTCCAGCAACCCCCTGACGAGATATTATGTCACTCCTTCCCCACCACTCTCAAAGGAGTTGTAAGGGAATGGTTCACAAAATTGCCAACGTCGTCCATTGACAACTTCGGGCAGTTGAGCAATGCCTTCTTGCGTCACTTCATTGGGGGGCAGCAAGCACAAAGGCTAGCGGACCACTTACTTACCATTAGGCAAGGGGAGAAAGAAACCTTGAGATTTTACGTGAAACGCTTCACTTGAGAGACCTTAGAGGTAGACGAAGCTGACGATAAGGTGCAATTGACGACCTTCAAAGCAGGCCTGAGGTCCAGGGAGCTCGTAGCTTCACTAGCGAAGAATCCTCCAAAGACAATGGTAGAAATGCTCTTGAAAGTACAGAAGTACATGAATGCTGAAGATGCATTAGCAGCCATAAGGGACGTGGAGAAGTTATGAAACAAAGGAAGGAAGGACGATGAGTGTAGGGGCCAAAAGAGGGAACGTCCAAATCGTCGGACAAATGAAGGGAACAGAAGGAAAGACGATAAGAGCCCTCGAACGGTAAAGTTTACTCCCCTAGTTATGCTTGTTGACAAAATCTTGATGCAGATTAAGGATGAGCACTACCTTAAATGGCCGAGACCGTTGCATTCATCCTCTCATGTCCAAGACAAGAATAAGTATTGCCAGTTTCATAAGGACCATGGCCATTATATAGAAGATTGTCGAGACTTAAAGGAGTAGATAGAAGAGCTGATAAGGAAAGGGAAGTTGCAGAAATATTTGAAAAAAAGGGGGTTCAACATATTCAGAGACAATAAAAAGAGTCAAGACGAGTCCCCATCTAAGGACGAAGACAACACTTCCTTGCCTCCACAAAATGTGATCGGAGAAATAAAAATGATCGCTGGAGGACCATTTACAGGAGGGTCATTCAAATCTCCCAAGAAAGCATACCAGCGGCAGATAAATAGCGTCCACATAACACCACCGTTTAAGCAGAGACGAACTGATCATGACATGACTTTCGACGAAGAAGATGCCAGAACTGTGAAGCAACCTCACAACGACCCCTTGGTCATAACGCTCACAATAGAAGGATTCAACACTAAAAGGATCCTTGTGGACAATGGTAGCTGCGCCGATATCATCTATCTTCTTGCATTCCAGCAACTGAAA
The DNA here is from genome assembly GCA_023621385.1 of Quercus gilva. Taxonomy (NCBI): domain Eukaryota; kingdom Viridiplantae; phylum Streptophyta; class Magnoliopsida; order Fagales; family Fagaceae; genus Quercus; species Quercus gilva. Next base: position 17,962,799 of record CM042474.1, read on the forward strand.
CTAGACCCAAAAAATCTGTGCCAATTTGATTCCCCCCTTGTCAGTTTCAGTGGAGATAGGGTATACCCGGGTATAGTGACGTTGACGGTAACGGTAGGAGCTTACCTGAGGCAGTCGACCCGTCAGCTAGACTTTTTGGTGGTGGACTGCCCATCATCCTACAATGTGATTATCGGAAGGCCAACACTCAACAAGTGGAAAGCATCCACGTCCACCTACTGCCTGAAAGTAAAATTCCCAACAGAAAACGATGTTGGCAAAGTTAAAGGAGATCAAGTTTTAGCTCGAGAATGCTACCAAGTCGTCTTGGCTGCAAAAGAGAACCACACATGGATGATTGAAGACAAGGAGGAAGAAAAGGTGGAAGCCCTGGAAATAGTAGAACTGGCCGAAGGGGAGGCGACTAAGACGACTAAAATAGGAACGACTCTAAGTCCTGAGATGAAAACAAAACTCGTCCAATTTCTTAAAGAAAACTTAGACGTCTTTGCTTGGAGCCACGACGACATGCCAGACATATCTCCAAAAGTCATTCAGCATAAGTTGAATGTAAACTTGGAAAGAAAACCTGTCAAGCAAAGGCGAAGAGTCTTCGCATCAGAAAGAGACCAAGCAATCACTGACTTGCTTGCAACATCGTCTTGGTAAAGAAAGCAAATGGGAAGTGGAGAATGTGCGTGGACTTCACGGACCTGAACAAGACCTGCCTGAAGGACAGTTTCCCTTTACCAAGGATAGACCAGCTCGTAGATTCTATAGTTGGGCACAAGCTGCTAACGTTTATGGACGTTTTCTCAGGATACAACCAAATAAAAATGGCTGACGAAGATTAGGAGAAAACAGCCTTCATCACCAGTCAAGGGCTTTATTGCTATAAGGTAATGCCATTTGGGTTGAAGAATGCAGGTGCAACTTATCAAAGGTTGGTGAACAAAATGTTCAGCAAACAGATAGGCAGGAATATAGAGGTATACGTGGATGATATGCTCGTCAAGAGTAAAGAAGAACTTGCCCATTTGGACGACCTCAAGGAGACATTTACTACCCTCAAGCAATACCAAATGAAGCTGAATCCTAGCAAGTGTATTTTTGGTGTAGCCTCAGGGAAGTTCCTGGAATTCATAGTGTCCCAGAGAGGAATAGAGGCAAACCTAGAGAAGGTACAAGCCATAATCAACATGGCATCACCCAAGACCGTCAAGGAAGTCCAGAAGCTCAAGGGAAGAATTGTAGCCCTCAATAGATTCGTCTCTAAAGTGATGGACAAATGCCTACTGTTCTTCAAAATGTTAAAACAGGCTTTCGCCTGGACTGACAAATGCGAAGCGGCTTTCCAAGAGCTCAAATGCTACTTGAGTAATCCACCCCTTTTAAGCACATCCAAAGAAGGTGAGAATCTGTATTTATACTTGGCAGTTTCAGCTACAGCTGTGAGTGCAGCCCTAATTTAAGAAGAAGACAAGAAACAACTTCCAGTTTATTACGTCAGCTAGGCCTTCCAAGGAGCTGAGTCCAAGTACCCAAAGGTTGAGAAAATTACGTTCGCATTAATAGTAGCCTCACGCAAGCTCAAGCAGTATTTTCAGGCAAATCCTATCTTGGTGATGACGGACCAACCCATCAAGAAGTCCATAAGCAAACCTGAGGCCGTCAGAAGAATTGTCCAGTGGGCGATTGAACTCAGCCAATTTGATATTGAGTACCATCCTAGGACCGCCATTAAAGCACAAGTTCTGGCAGACTTCATCGCCGAGTTCACCCTTCTAGACGAAGACAACCTAGCTAACAAAGCCAAACAATGGATGATACAGACCAACGATTCGTCGGCCCAAAAGAGGGGGGGAGTAGGGGTCGTCATAATCACCCCTGATAGAGAAGTACTAAAGTATGGAGTTTAGCTGAAATTTTCGGCCACCAACAATGAGGCCAAGTACAAAGGTATTCTGACGGGTTTGAGACTCGGAAAGGTATTTGGAGCTAAAAATCTGTTAGTTCAAAATGATTCAAAGCTAGCAATCAGGCAAATCAAGGGAGAATATGAAGCAAAGGAAGAGAGAATGCAGAAGTACCTCAGGCTGACGAAGCATCTGAGTCAGGAGTTTGATGAAGTGGAATTTGTACAGATCCCCAAAAGCCAAAACATGATAGCAGACGAAATCTCAAAGATAGCGTCGTTAGAAGAAGGGGCAACGAATGTGGGTTTAATGATGGAAGTCCAGAAAAACCCCAGCATTGAAGAAGTTGCAACATTCGTAATACAGAGCACAAATAGCTAGATGACGCCCATCATATCATTCCTCCACGACGGGCACCTCCTTCACAATGCAGACGAGGCCAGGAAGATTAAGAAAAGGGCAGCCAGGTTTATGATCCTCAATGACACCCTATACAAGAGAGACTTCTCCATGCCTTACTTGAAGTATGTTGACGAGGATGAAGCCAAGTACATCCTAGAGGAAATCCACGAAGGAGTTTGTAGGGACCATGCTAGTCCTAGATCCCTGGTGAGCAAGATCATTCGAACAGGTTATTTCTGGCCTACTATGCAGGTGGACGTGACAGAGTTCGTCAAGAAATGTGACAAGTGTCAACGGTTCGGGAATGTCTAGCAACTTCCAGTAGAAAAACTGATGACGATTGCGTCCCTATGGTCGTTTGCGCAATGGGGAATCGACATCGTCGGCTCACTGCCCCAGGGCAAAGGCCAGGTAAAGTTCTTACCAGTTGCTATTAATTATTTTATGAAATGGGTCGAAGCATAAGCACTGGCGACTATTACTGAAGCAAGAATCCAGAGCTTCATATGGAAGAATATAATTTGCAGGTTCGGATTCCAATGACGATCATATTTGATAACGGGCGACAGTTTGACTGCCAGAGCTTCAGGGATTTTTGTTCAAGTATAGGCATTAAGAACCAGTTCTTATCCTTAGGGCATCCACAAGCAAACAAACAGACGGAGGTGACGAACTAAACACTGCTCAAGATCATTAAGATGAAGCTGGACGATGCGAAGGGAGCCTGGCCAAAAGAGTTGCCCAATGTCCTGTGGGCATACAGAACCACGACAAGAACTCCAACGAGATAAACCCCCTTCAGACTTACCTATAGCATTGAAGCAGTGATCCCGGTCGAGATAGGAGTAACCAGCATCAGACGAGAGGAGTTTAACGAAAAAGACAATGATGTCTGTCTACAAGCTAACCTGGACTGTCTGGACGAAGTAAGAGACAAAACTTGCAGTAGAATAGCAGAATACCAGCGGAAGATGGCTGTCTACTACAACAGGAGGGTAAAACTCAGACGACTTAACATTTGTGACCTTGTCTTGCACAAGGTCACCACGGCGACCAGAGACTCTACCCAAGGAAAGCTCGACCCCACATGGAAAGGACCTTACCGAGTCGTCCATTACTCCAGGCAAGGAAGCTACCACCTGGAAACCCTAGATGGACAGAGGCTCTTGAGTCCTTGGAATATTGATAACTTGAAAAAGTACCATCAATAGACGTAATAAATAAATGTATTCATCACTGAAATTAATAAATGTATTATTCATCTAATGTCTCCATACAGGCAGGTTTGAATCAGCAAGAAGTCCCAAGAATGACAAGATCCCAAAAATGGTATAAGTCACAAAAGCCAAAAATGGTTAAGTAACAAGATTCCGCCTAGACGGATATAAGTTACTGACGACGACAAGATCCCAAAAAGGGTGTAAGTCACAAAAGCCAAAAATGGCTATGTAATAAGATTCCGCTTAGACGGATGTAAGTTACTGACGACGAGAAGATCCCAAAAAGGGTAAAGGGTGTAAGTCACGAAAGCCAAAAATGGCTAAGTAACAAGATTCCGCTTAGACGGATGTAAGTTACTGACAAAGAGTGCAAGTCAAAAAAAAAAAAAAAAAAAGAGCTAAATAACTGAACCCTGCATGGACGAATACAAAACTACCAACGATGAAAAGACAGCTTGGGAAGACGAAGACCTTGCGACCCCTGCATAGGTGCTGGTTGCAAGAAACTGACAAAGCAATAGGCATAACATACTGACGAAGAAGAGTAAAGCCACAAATAAAACTTTCACTAAGTACAAAGTATGGGCGATTCCACAAACATATCATGAACTAGCAAAGCATGCAACCACAAACACAGGTAAGTATGTAGCGAATTTAATCAAAGCCCAAAAACCTAGGGCAATTACTATTGTTCTTACATCATCAAAAAAAAAAAAAAAAAGCCATAAACACTGGGCTAAAAGCTATTGTTCTGAAAGTAGATTTAACAAACAACCCAAAAGAAAAAGAAAAATTTCTTAAGTATCAGGTCTGACCAGCATTGGAGACGTCATCAGCAGGTGCGTCATCAGCAAGAGCGTCATCAGCAATGGTCTTTTCAAGAACATTAGCCTCAAGAGCTGATTGGATAGCCTCATCAATCGCCATCTCCTGGTCCACCACTTCGAGATCCAAGCCTTGCAGGTCTGCTCCAGTGGGATGTTTGACGAGGTACCTTCGCAAAAGTTCAAAGCCTTTAAAATACCAACTGAAGAGCACAGTATTGTACTCATCAATTTACTGGAAACTCTCAATAGACCTGGCAGCAATCGTCTTGAGCTTCTCCTTGGTGGCAAGAAGTTGTTCGTCCTTCTCCTAGGTTAACTGGCGCTCGACTTTGAGATCGTCGTTCAAGGCCCTGACATTTTCCTTTAAAGTATTGGTCTCGCCCATAGAATCAATAAGCTTTTTCTTCAGGGTTGAGTTTTCCTTCTCCAAAGTCTCCATCCTGGATGTCATGGAAGTCGCCTTTGCCTCCTGGGTAAGGCACTCAAAAGCAATGTGATGACTCTCCCCCAACACTTGGGAAAGAATGCAGAAGCCGTCAGTGTAAAAAAAAAAAAAAAAAAAAAGGATAAACAGACGAGCATTCTACCTGGACGAGCTTATGGACGTGCTAATTCGCAACCACGTTGAGCGGCACCTTAGAAAAAACCCTCATATCCTCAGCAGTAACAACCCCATGCACCCTATTCGCTGCCAGTTCCTCGTCATCCCAGATCGTGGACGAACAGGAATCTTTTTCTTTCTCCGTACTTGACAGTTGCAACCTTTTCGAAGAAGGGGTAGGGATCTCCTCAACTGAAGCGGCTGGAGAAACCGTCCTAGCCATCTCAGTCCCAGAAATGGGAGGAGTGGCAGACGAAACTGGAGGAACAGACAGACCTTTCCCGATGACACGAACTCACTTCTTTTTTTTACTGGATAGCGGCTCATCCTTCTTGGCCCTTATCTTGGCATACATGTTTTTATTAAACTTGGTCGTCATTCCTGCAAGAAGAAAACACTTGTGAAAAATGAAAATAAAAAATGCGAGGGAATTAATACTGACGAAGCCAACACTTACTCTTTTTCCCTTCAATGTCGATGCTGCGTAGGACGTAAGAAGATGGGTTCGGACCAAGGTTGTAGAATGCGAGGGTCCGTGGATCCACCAGATCGTCCTAACTTTCTATCGTCAAAACGTATTCTATCGCCTTATCCACACGCTCCTTATGCCTGCTTTTGAGCTTTGGTTGTCTCTTAACTGCGCAAAACAAGAAGCACAAAAGTTAGTGACAACAATGGCAAACACAACGAAACTAAATTGTCGGGGTTCCCTACCGACGATGTAACCTCGGGATATCACCCCAGTCCCCGCTGGAGGGAGTCTCGAAGTCGTCCCCTAACACAGAGAAAAATCTTGACTTCCAATACCTAAAGGATGAAGGCAAGCCCCTGACAATCCTTGTTCTCCTCTCCCAAGGTACCAACTCATAGTATCCATATTCTTTGGACTCTTTCAAATGATACAAATAGGTGAGCTCTCCCACCTTGATCATGTCCTTGTTAGCAGCCAACCATATGTCCATATAGTTAACTACTATCCTCTATGAATAAGGCATAAGTTTCCTGGGAGCAATACCAAAGTGATCTAAAAGCTCTATCATGAAGGGGTGGATGGGGAACCTAAGCCCGCAAGTGAAGGCAGCCTCTTAGAAGCACACCTCACCAGGGAAGAAATGACAAGCCCTATCCTCGTCATTAGGCTGACGAACATAAACCCGTTTCGGAAACTGAAACCTATGTTGAAATCTACCCACGATTTCAGCGTTAAATCCACACGCCTCCTTGAGGGCATGAAAAGCCCTAACCTCTCGAGGAGCAGAAATAGCAGTATCTCCCTCTACCAGACCACCACTAGATGATAGGCCCATCTCAAGCTCACTAGATCTAACCTCATACATCATCCCCTGTTCTCTCACCAAATCCTCAAACCAATCAACCGATTGACGAAGCAAAGGTAGCAGCTCAGCCAATGCAACACCCAAACTGTTACCCTCAAAGACAAAATCCCCAAGGTTTGGGAAAATGCCTAAAGATCCCCCTAAATGCTTGAAAAAGAAAGAGATTGAGGGGCAAGCTGTCCAAACCTCAGAACTACTCACCATAGACATCCAAAAAAAAAAAAAAATGGACACTAAAATCCCAAGAAGCCATAAAAAAGAAACCAACCACAGCAAAAAAAAGAAAAAAAAAAAGGAACCTATGAAAGATTATGAAGAAAAGGAAATGGAGGAAGAGGAAATGAGAAACGTACCTTGAAAATGTGTAGCCTAATCGAAGAAAAGCTCCAAAGATGTCATCAGAGCAAGATCAGAATAGTCGCAAGAGGAAATGGGAAAGAAGGGGCTCGGAGAAATGACTAAGGAAATTGGAAAGAGTGAAGGAAATGAAAAGTTTTAAAAACAAGGCCCTAAACAACTGAAAAACAGCAGGAAACCCAAGGATCATGTAAATAACTCCACCAGTCCGCACACGCCACGTGGCCACAATGCAAGGGGTGCCACCACTACGCATTTAATGCAGCACGAAAACCCAACAACCGCTTGCAGTCCAGAAACCTTTCATCTTCCATGATCAACATAACATGTCATGACGACCATGGAATTCGGGGGCAGCTGATGGGATTGACGAAATCAATTACAGACGATCTCAATAGGGCTGATGGGATCATCCTGTGAGGACAAGTGCCCACGTCACTGATGAGGATAAACGCTTCATTCAATGCCGCCAATAACACCCCGAATGGTTACAAAACCAATTGTACAAACCGTTGGAGCAGATTAAAGCTCCATTATTAGGTAGGAAGCGTTACCCAGAAGAGCATTGAAATCACAATACCAACCACAACGGCTAGAATCCAGGGCAGTACATATATATTGCCCTCACGCTGCAAACAAGAGGTACGAAAAACATTCTAAAAAAAACACTAGTTATTACTATTCTGTTTCATCTTGAAAAATATCTTTTTGTTCTAACTTGAGTGTCGGAGACATTGTGGCAGGCGCCACACCGGTGACCACTTTAAAGGGGGCGGCCTTTCCTTTTGTACAAGTATCTAGGTTGAAGTTTGGGTCCATCTGAGCACATTCCACACGACTAACAAAGTTACGCTTCATCAATATATATATACACAAATTAATTTACTAAGAGAATTTATAATTTTCTAAATTTTAATGAGTATATAAAAGTCATGTATTTCTTATATTAGACATGTACAAAAATTTATCATTTTCTACATAGTTTAATTTGTTAAACCTCTTAAATAATATGATTTTAAATATAATTTTTCTTTATTTTAAGAGCAACATTGAAATGACTCAAAATTTGGGGGGTCAAATTCAATTTTTACATGCTACATTTTTAAAAATGTAAATAGCATACATACTATAAAATAATTTTTTGGGAAAATTACACTTAACCCATCTGTGATTTGGCCCGTTTTAACAGTGTCCACCCGTGGTTTAAAAGTTGTCACTTAACTCACCTGAGGTAGCCTCCGTTAGACCCCCATTACCCACCTCTGTCATTTCCGTTAGAAAATCCTCTTTACTATATAAGCCAAAATTAGAACCCAATTAGAACCCTAAAAAAAGGACTGAGCTCTCTTTCACCATCTTAGAAATCAAATCTTCAAACCCAAATTCCATTTCATGACCTGAATCTTGTTTAATCAACACAATAATGGTTCCCTTTTGATGTATATACTACCAACAATATACATCAAATCTTGCCGTAAAAAAAAAAAAAAAAAATAGTTTAAGTTACAAACCCAGATAGTAAGGGAAAACAAAAAGGAACCCATAAATCCACTGTGCTTAGGATATTGCTGCTAGATTTGTTGGCTTTTGGTAGCTTTATAGCTAAGCACCTCCTATGTAGTGGGCATATATGGTTAGAATTGTGTGACTCTACCTGTGGTTCTTTTAGGAAGTCAAGCACAAGATTCTTTTTCTTGTGGAGATGCTAGAGCCTTTTCTTGATCCTGCTATAATCACGTCAAAAAGCGCAATAGCTTTGGGAGATCTATCTTCCTCTTTTCTTGAAAAGCAGGAAACCACTTGTGTGACTGCCCTTAATGTCATTTGTATAGCAGTAAGAAAGCCAGCCGTTCTTCATTCTTTGGAATCTAAATGGAGGCATGTCTCAGTTGCTCATAAGTAATACACGCCTGTATTGTTTGTTCAATGAGTTGGCTGTGGTGTTGGATTTGCTGGATTGCTGGGGGTTTTTTTTGCAGATTTTTTTTTTTTTACTTGCAAATCTGGTTTTTTTTTAGAGAACCCAGCAAAAGAGAGAGAAAGCCTAGGGTAAAGATAGAATCCAGCAAATTGGTGGATACCATTTATTCTTAATTTTTATATTTTATTTTGTGATTGTTTTAGGAAGAATTAACTGTCAATTTTTGGATTTAGTAGTTGAAGGCTAGCGAATTTGTGGGTGTATGTTCAGATGGATTTGTGGCTTTATTTGTGACGATAGGTGTATTGGTTTTCTTGTCATTGTAAAAGTATGTTTGGCAATTGCAGTGGGCATTGGGTAAGAACATTAAACGCATCATTCCATATACATTTTTGGGTTTTGATTGTGAAGAAGAAGAAGAAGGAGAGAAAAGAGGAGAGAGACATAAAATATAATGAAAAAGACACATTTACCTCTATTTTTAACAGTGAAAAGAGAGAGGTGGGTAACGAGAGTCTAACGAAGGCCACTTCAGGTGGGTTAAGTGACAACTTTTAAACCATGAGTGGGCATTATTAAAACGGGCCAAACCACAAGTGGGTAAAATGCAATTTTCCCATAATTTTTTTAAAATTTTGGGAGGCATGGCCCCCCCACCCTTGTGTGTGGCTCCGCCACTAACTAATGTAGTACTAATTTTGTCAAGAGCCTTATAACTTAATTAGTATATCCTCATGCACAAAGTGCTTAGGGGTCTAGGAGAGAAAGAGTTTAAGTTGCAGTATTAGCAACATATTGTAACTATCTAAAAAAATGTAGTATTAATACTAATTATATTCATTGTTATGGTAAACATAATATAGTAAAATTGATTAGTAGCTTGATCTTAAAAAAAAATTAAAATTAGCTTTAACATTTTATGATGATTCCACTTTAATTAACAAACATTTTCTAATTTATTAATGTGGGTGAGTAAGCCCAACGCCACATGTTGGGCCTATGGCCCAATTTGAATAAAACTTCCTAACCGAAGAGGTTAAAAGGATCAATGTCCTGCCATCCTAACGAAAATGCAACCAAGGAAGGATTAGTATTACGTCCGAAGACAACCTGACATGTCCGAAGAGGTTCCGCTCGTCAGACCTCCAAAGAATTTGATCAAGTAGAAGATTCCTCAGGGGGAAGCTAGCTCTGGGCATTCCTAAGCGCGGAGATATCCTGAAATATCTTACAAATAAAGCTGCCATCACCGCATTTAATGCACTGCAGCAACTTTCCTGGCCGCATTTATGAGGAGAAGACACCTGAACAGTGAAACCTCAGCCACTACCACCCACTGCAGATTAAAGCAAACTTCTGATGTGACTAATACTCAAGTGGACGCTTAGATAAAGGACAAGTGTGCGGTGAAGATGAGGGAAAAAGGTGTATATATATAAAGGAAACAGGCACCAGAAGAAGAGGAAGAAGGAAAAAGAAATACAAAAACCTTTTTGGATCAAAGATACCTTTATTGAATACTAGCCTGAGTGTCTTTTGCCCTGTTTCACTTACATGAATCGTTGCTAAATCCATATCTAGCCCAGCTGCTTAACCCATTCTCTACAAATTCATTATTGGGGATTTGTTGGGCTCATAATACGGGAAGTTATTACTTAGCCCATCAAATTTCGACCCTACAATTAATTATTTGATAAGAAAAATATGATTTTTTTTTCTAATATTAGAATAGATTAACCTAATTGGAGAGGATAAAGGTAAAGATCAAAAGTTATTATTTATCTTTATTGTGTGTGTGTGTGTTTTTTTTTTTGTTTTTTTTTATTTATTTTTTTTTTTATGAATGGTTATCATTATACTTTTCCATAAATTTACACGTATTAAAAATTAGAATTTGTAGAGATGCCCTTGTTATTATAAACTCTATTATAAACCCATATCAAAATAATATTATTAATTAGCAATGCATATATTAGGCATAGCTCATTTTAAAAAAAAATGATAAAATGCAAAAAATGACCCTCTAACAAGTGTTACTATTTAATTAAAAAAAATAGAGATGTTTATCTAATATTAGTTGTGTGTGTCCAGTGTCTGCTGTTTATAACCCTAGTCTACAATTACAAAGGTTAAGTCATTTTGTAGTTATACCCTGGTTATGTATTATAAATCTAATTTAAAACACTATTATTATTTTTGAATGTGTTCTAATAAGTATTACTGTTTACTAAAAAAAAAAAAATTCTTCAGATTTTATTTCAGTTTTCTAACTTTACTTTCATTCATTTCAGTTTTCTAAGTTTTAGATTTATTCAACTATGGCATTCCAATCAACTTTTATTCAAAAATTTTGAAAAAAAAGATGGAAAATATTTTTCAATTATGTTCAACATTTATCAAAAGTTATTTTTCAAATTTTCAAATATTTTTGAAGAAAAGTTTAAAAATTAACCACAACATATAACAAAAGTTGATGAAAAAGTTTTAATTGAATAAACTTGAAAAATTAGAGGACTAAAACGAATGAAAGCAAATTAGAGAACTGAAATGAAATCTGAATAAACTTGGAAGGTCAATTTTGCATTTTAGCCTTAAAAAAAATTATGAATTTGTGTATATTTGTAAACATTTTTTTTAAGAGAATTTCAACCTATGATATCCGTTTTTGATGATAGCTATTTATTATCAGATCAAGATTTCAATCAGTTTTTAGTGTATATCTGTAAACTAATTTGTTTTCTTAACATATTATATATCTTCAACTTAACGGGAATTGAAGCAGGAAATAGAAAAAGAAGAACAAATCTCATTCTCCTGATTCTCAAAAAAAAAAAAATCTCATTCTCCTTGATATTTGGCGATGTTTCACATGATCGCATCTACCATGCAATAAAAATCAACCTTTTATTTTCTTTATGCTGTGTGAAATGTGAAATATATAATTACCGATAAATTTATGTCAGCATGTCATATATGCCACGCTCGCTTCTTTTTTATTTTATTTTTTATTTTATAGAACACTCGCTATTCTATTCCGCTATTACATCTGTAATCTTATTTTATACTGTATATGATTTAAAAATAAAATATGTGTCTATTTTTTATTTAAAAATATGTGTCTATTTGTTATTAAATGTCTTTTGTCAGAATATAAATACGACAAATTAACGCCATCTCATTGATTTGTCTCTTGCTGATGCAGTCCCAATCCCAAATTCTTAATTTTCTCTAGCGTCATCACTCGTCAACTGATTCAATTCTCCTAAATTGTTTTCCTGATTCCTCGTTGATGCACTCAGGAAAGAGGAAGATGAATAAAATAAATGGATCAGAATTAAATTAATTGATAAAAAATTAAAAATTCAGATTCCAAGAAAGTATAAACACTTCATTGAAATTAAAAGGGGGGGGGGGGGGGGGTGGTGGCTGCTTTTAAAGTCAAAGTCCGAGTTATATTTTTGAAAATTTTACAAAAAAAAAAAAAAAAAATTAAGACAATTGACCCAATTTCATGACTTGTTAAGATTAAACAATAAACACCCTAATTTATTAGGGGTTACAAAATGTTGTATTATTTTAATAAAAATTGTTATTGTGCCTAATGTCTAATGCCATAAAACTCCTACAAGAAATTGGTAACACACTTCTTGAACCTGATGACATAAACACCTATAAAAAGTGCTAATACGTTGTTTTTTTTTTTTTTTTTTTAAGCGTTGATTATCTGGTCTTATACTTCTGTTGTTAAGGAGTGTGAGTCAATGGGGGTTGATTTTAGTGTGTTTCTTTAGGTTTATTTCTTTCATAGTCGGCTAGTCCTATAATAAAAGGCTAGACCTACAAATAGCACCCCCTATGGGATCCATTCTTACCGCTGAAAGAGCAAGTTTCTTTCTTACTTTCCTAGTCCTCCCATCGCCACCTACTCTCTTACATCATTCCACTCATTAAACTAAAGAAAATAAAATCCTTCATAATTTCTAGGTAAAACGAGGTGTTAATTTTCTGGAGCCTCTACCCTATAAATTTGGGCTAATTTGTATGGTGTTTAGTGGATGGTTAGGTTTATTGTACCATAGCCATAGGGATGGTGAGCTAATAACCCCTTTGGACTTGTTATACTACTAAGAGGGTGCAAATCATCTCAAAAAAGTAGCTTGATTAGTGTAGGGGTCTTTTTTGTATTTGGGCTGGGCTGCCTCCTGCAGTGATGGGCCCGAATGTGTTTCTGAGTAGGAAAGTTGAGACCGGCCCAACTGTAACTCACTTTGGGCCGGCTTGTGCACAAACTTGGCCTTGTCTGTCAGGAACATTCTTATGGTAAGTAGAACTATTACAACAAGATTACGGCATGCAGATATAATAATAATAAAGGAAAATAGAGTGCAGTAGTTTTTGTTAATAACAAAGACCGAATATCACAGTAGTACTAATGGTAATGATAATAACGGCTTTTATAAGAAAGAACAATTGATTGAACGATGATGGAAGTTAATCAAAAAATAAACATCAAGTCAAACCCGAGTTTGCAATGGCAAAGAATCAAAGAGGAAGAACGCTTTCTCTCAATAAAACTAACCTCCCAGGAGAATATCCTACTATGGGGATTAATGACTTTGAGGGAATTGGACCTAAGTGATAGATGCCTGAACAAATTCTTACTACTTGATTGTTCCTTAGAGAGTGGGATTTTGAGGGGGAGAGAAGAAAAACGATCTATTGGTGCATGCCCATTATCCTCACTCTTTGTTTTCTTATCTTTTCTTCTTTTCTTTTCTTTTTCTTTTTAGTTTTTCTTTTATGTTTTCTCTTCTTCTGTTTTTTGGTCCCTTTTACAGGGCATGGCAAGGATCCTTTTATAGGGCCTGCCGTGATTGTTTTTTACCACTTTACCCTCTAACGGCCTTTGTCTGGTCTGGGCATGCTTGCTGACCACCGTCTGTGTACTACTCACCCTCGCCAGACAAAGTCAGGTTTGTGTTGTTTCTGTTCGCCGTGGCACTGTCTTCTGTCGTGGCTTAAATGCTCTCTCTCTCCCTATGGCATGCACCCAACGTTCCCTCCCTAACCTTACTTCTTTTGGGCGGTCTGTCATCCCAGCAAGACGTACCTCCCAAAAGGGTTTGGACAGGGAACGTAAAATAAATCTTTTCCCCTCTCCCCACAACCAAACCACACCCCTCTTACCTCTTACCACTGACCCATGGCCCCACCACGTCCCATATTGGCTGGGTACAGGCTGGTGGTACCTGGGCCTTGCGCATGCTTTCTTGTTATGTACGTTCAAAGTCTGCCTGCGGCTCATGTGTTTGCTGTGATCTGGAGCTTTGTTTGCATCGTCTGCCATACTTCTTTGTTCTTTCATGTGGGCCGTTCTGTACATTCACTGCTTCCCTTTGGGATTGGGCTTCTCTTAATACTGGGTTTCACATTTCTCTTGGCCCATTTCTCGGTTACGCTCATGTCCTGTTTCGTTACTTGGCATTTCCTGCCATGATGATATGTTCCTGCTAGACCTCTTTTCAAGCCTGCCATTTCATTCCTTCCCCCAGTGACTTAACAGAGCCTACTGGTGTTCTTACTCATGGGCTCCATTGTCCCTTTCTTTTTTCCCTTTGGGCCTGTGGCCCATTTACTTTCCTTGGGCTTCCTCGGCCCATTTACTAACTTTACATTTCCATGGGCTTTTACTAACTTGATTGGATTTCCCCGGCCCAATCTCCTCATTCTCATCCTTGGGGTTCATGGGCTTGCCATCAACCCCTACTTTCTTTGTTTACATTGCTTTGGGCCTGCCGCGGCCCATTCTCACTTTTTTATATCACATACTGCCCATGGGTGTCATTTCTCTCTTTCCGGGCCCTTTGGGCCCATTTGCTTCCTCAAGACCCATTTATTCATGTTATGAGCCTGTGTTCTATTATTCCTGCCGCTTGGGCCTAATAGTCTTATTCTATGCCTGCTACTCTTATTGCCTGTTTTGCTAGGTTGGACTTGCTTTACAAAATGACCCTCAACAATTAGCATTTTAATTTATGTCTCTCACTTCATTGTAACTTATTATTTGTGGTATAAATTTTCATCTTTTTCAATACAAAATACAATTTAAACTTGAGAAGACTTAAAAAAAAAAATAAATAAAATAAATAAATAAATAAATAAATAAAACCTTGAGAAGACTTTATTAAGATTAGAACCCCTTTCTCTCTCCCTTATGTGTGTGTTTGTTTCTTAAAAAAAAAAGAAAAAAGAATGGGTAATTGTCCTACATTGCTTAAGAGAGTGTGTTATGTATAGTATAACTTGTCGCACCCTCCCTTAAAAGTTACTATGGCTTTTAAGTGTAGTTGTGGTGTGCCTTTGTATTAGAACCTCTTTTCCTCTCCCTTGTGTGTGTGTGTGTTTGTTTCTCAAAAAAAGATTTGAACCTTTAGAATTATTTAAAGAAAAAATATCTATAGTAGAATGAAAATAAGGGTCAAATATAATTATTCATCTTTAAACCATATAGGTATTTGTAATGTGTATCAAACTTTGCAATTAATATCCTAATTTGAGATAAATTTATGATGTCCCACATTTCAAATTAGTGCATAAGCTGATGTATTAGTGAGTAAATTAATCTTGAATTAAATCATTGATTATGAGAATTTTGTAGTTTATGGCATAGATTGCAAATGCTTCTATAGTTGAGAGTCAATAATTGCCCATTAACATGTTGATGTGGACAATGATTTGAATAATGTTATACAGACATTTTAAGGGTGCATTTGTTTCGACATAAAATGTTTTTTGAATGAAATTGGACATATTTTTGAGAAAACAATTTATTTTATGGTGTTTGGTTACACATTGGAAAAATATTTTCATGTGCTCATTGGTGGTGAAATGCACTAGAAACATAGCTAGACAAAGCCACTATCATAACCCAAATTCATCATTCATAGAAACAATTACACATAATAACCTTGTTTAAAAATTTAAATAGATCAAAATATATCAAAATTTGATTTTTATGGTGAATCGGTATGTGACAAAGGTAGCTTGATCTGAGAAGTGAGAGGTAGCAATAGGGCTAGGTGGATTTGCTACAAGGGTGGCTTGCGTAATCAACGACAGTGAGGATCAACGATGAGATAATATGCAATAGTGGAGCAGCAATGAAGATGTTTTTGGGTTATTTAGGGATGACTAGCGACAAATAGGGGTGGCAAAGTAAGCCCTCGTGAGCATATGCAGCCTGCAGGCTGCTGGAGCTATCAATGGGAGACAGTATCAAAGCATGCTTCATGCTCTCGTGAGCATATTTGAAAATGAATGGCTTCCAGGTCTGTAAAGAGGGTTGGGACCAAGTTGTGTGAAATTGGTCCCTGCTGCTGGGATATCTTTCATGTGCTATAAGGCATGCAAGAGGATACTGGTTGAGAAAGAAGAAGATGATTAACCTTAGAAGAGGCAGACTTTATTTTTACCTTTTTGAATAAACAAGATCCATGTTTTATTTTAATGGGTGACCTTTTTAATTGCAAATAGATGTTGGTCAGGTTCTACGGTCATGACAGATTGCGTGACTAGGTTCTATTTAGGTTGTATATTGTTTTACACCCTTTAAGAACATAAACAATTTACGCCTCTATGGCTTATATCCTACAAATATTCAATTGGGCCAGACATCATAAAAATTAAAATGAAGAAAATAATATTTTCACCCGAAACTAAAGTTGCCAAAATGATTATAAAAATAGTGTAATTGTAGTTTATGATGCACATCACAAACACTCTTATAGTTTAAATGGAATAGCCTACATTTAGAACTATAAATAAACTGACTTATTTATGAATAACTAGGACTTGGTCCAAAAAAGATTTGTTTATGTTCATTTATTTAATAAACCAACCAATCTCAAGCCTTGATTTAACCGCAACTATTTAATGAGTCCAACTCAAACATAATAATGTGTTTGTGTACAAAATTTTAAAGTTGTATCTTTTAGGTATAATTATATTTTATTAAATATTTCATTGGTTTCAAATTGTTAGTCTTTGTTCCATTTTGAGATATCCCTTGATGAAGTCCTTATAAAGTCAATAAATGAATTTTCTAACAAATTCTTTGATTTATTAAAAAGTCAATACATCTCTTTAAAAAAATTTAATTTAGAGAGGGTAATTTGAAAAATTGTACCTTTGTATGTAAAAATCATATTTTCTAAACAGACCCAATAAAATGGGATAGAGAGTAATATAATAAAGACAAAATTTATTTACAAAATTAGTTGTAACCTAAGGTTACAACCTTACTTAATATTTTTACTTAATAATTTTTTTTTATTGAAAGTAAATTTTGACAAATCCACCATTAGATTACATTTTCATATTATATTCTCTAAAGTTGCAAAATTTTTAGAAAATTAAAGTTCAATAGCTATATTATCAATAAATTGTTTAAATTGCAAATTTTTGTAGTTTAAAGTTATGCATAAAATATAAGATCATAGATCATATAGTAAATAATATTCAATTGACACAAAATTTTACATGTATATTAAGTGTAATGAACATGTAATTCAACTATTAAATTTTTTAAATATGTAATAATGTCTATTTTATTGAGGAAGATTATAGTCTTAAACTACAACTAATATTATAACTAAACTTTGTCCTTACTTAAAAAAAAAAAAAAAAAAAAAAACCCTACCCTACCCGATACCAAACAAAAGCAGGAAAAGATTTCGTGGTGGAAACCCCATCTGGTCAGGAGTTCCTATTTGATTAGTTTATTTTGGGTTGAAAGTGCATGAAAAGAGAGACGCATATATAATGTTGTCCTCTTCTTCTCACTGCAATTTGCTATTTGAGGTGGCCGTGGCACAGCCATTCGTCTGGTCTCGTCTACCTCCACGTTGGGCTTTCCTGCAACCTCTCGTTTTCTCAGCCTTCAATTTCAGAAAAGCAAGACAACTTTAAGCACCACATTGATTTATAAAAAGGCAAAAGTCGTTTATGATTTCTTAATTTCTTTGTCTCAATTGTCGGGTAATACATTGATCTACAAATGACTAAAATAAATATTAAGCAAAGCAACATCTTTGAAACTAAAATTGAAACTGTAAAACCAAAATACATGAATGCCACTCCAAAAAACATCATTCACATTAAAGTGGCAGCCAATCGCAGCCAGCGGTGACAATGAAAACACTACCTTCTACAACCATCTCCTCCCTCACGTTCTTAATTATTTGTCTTCCATAGATACATGACAGCACGCCTGATCAGCCAGAAGCGGGACGTGCTTTTTGGCACAATCATCTACTCATACAATCACAACATTGATACACATGATAGGGTGTTTATACACGAAAAGCACTTCAAACGAGATAATCAAACCTTTCCATCCTCAATCCTTGCCAGTTGAAGGGTGTCTTAGCGCACCAGGTGGTGCTGCTGGCATTGGGAACCGTGAGTCTCCAACGTTGGGGGTCTGTACATAGGGGCTCTAGCACGTCCAATTGTTTCAAAAGCAAAAGAGAGGATAATTAGGTGATACAGATTAAGACGAGTGGATGCACAAGGGTTTTCATCTTAAAGAATAAGTTACTTGACACCATCTTTGACAAAATTATGATATTGTGTGTTCAATCACAATCTAAAATCACCATCATTTTCAATTTGTTTAGCTTTGGCAATCATTATGTTCCTAATAAACAAAGAATGATGCTAACGAATGCCCTTAAGGCATTGGTTAAGAATCTATTTTAGAAAAGTTTTAACATCACTTTTATGAAAAATGAAAAAAGCTATCAAAACATTAAATTTTTTTTTTTCTTTTCTCATAAAAATTTTCTTTAACTGGATTCTTAACCAGTGCCCTAAGGGCACTCGTTAGCATTTCCCATGAGTAAAAAGCTCTTTGTTTCTTGTTGTAGACTCCATGACTTAAGAGCATAGAGTCCTTTTTTTTTTTTGGGTAAGTTACACACACACTGGGTTTTAAACCCATAGTCTCGCCCTCCATCTTGATCTTGCAAAAGGAGATGTCATTTGAGTTAGAACTCATTGGCATAGAGTCTATATTTTCTACCATAGAGAGCTTATCAATTGCCTGAGTTCAATTTCTTTTTCTCTTGGTAGTCTCCTTAAGAAACAAATTGGACAGCTAACTACTAAAATAACATAAGTTTATGCACCAAGAATTCTGCCTACTTGATGGGGAGCAACATCAGATTCTGTAATCTTCTAAATTCCTGAAATTCTATCCTCTCAATTTTGCATCAGAATCAGTTAACCTTGATTACAACTTCTCATTTATTTGTTTTCTCATATGCTACACGAGTTAACATCCTGTGATATTCAAAAGTTGAAAAGATATTTCATGAAATTCTACAAGAAAAACCATAGAATATTTTTTTTCCATAGTTACTATAAGTCAGTCTTATTTGGCACTGAGCCTGAATTGTATTGTATTAATTAAAAAAATTTGAATGAGCTTAGTTGTGGGAGAAAGAAAGATACCGGTAATGATATTGTGGAATAAGATGACTCTTCAGCATTTGAAGATTTTGGTGATGTACTCGGAGAAGTAGCATCACAACTTGTTTCGCTTCCATTCAATTTATGTACTGTACCATGTGGCACATTTTCACTCTCATTCCCATTGGTTAATTTAACCCTCTATAAATGATACCACAGCTTCTGTTAGCCATCTAATATAAGAATTTTGATAATAACCACATGAAATTATGGAAAAAGGCACCACAAAAAAATACCTGGAAGATTTTACCAAGAGTTTTCAACCCCTTAGCTCGTGCACGGAGCTCCTCCTTCTTGGCAATGCTGTCTTGAAGAACCTAAGATAAAAAATGTACAGATTACACAAAACAAACTTCGACCCAGCATCTCAGTGTCAGCCAACTGCCAAAAATAACAAGGGTAGAAAAACAACCATCTGACAAACACGGGAAAGAGTGGCCTCAATATCAGCTACATTCAGCTTCCACAGGGAATCAATCATCAATTTTTTGTGTGACTGTAGGTATTCTTCAAGCTCTTCCTCAGAATAGTTTCCTTCTGCACTGAGTTGCTTTTTCATGTCCTCCTGCAGCTGAATTAAAGCAATTGCACCTAGAGCCACCAGCAAGAAACAACAATTCATCAGCATATACAAATATTTCCCTAGGTATAGTGATCCTAATGCACAATCAAGCACGTACACACAGACTAACAGAGTTACCAAGGAATTCTAACAAGGCCCAGATGTAGGGTTTTTCAAGAAAAAATAGTAATCATAAGTAAAAATAATGCTAATCTAATGGTTCAACCTTTAGCTTATGTCCACAGAAGGAAAATTTAATCGATTTCAATTGATCAGCTAATATATTTCCGAAAAGTCGAAAAACGAAGTGATTGGGGTTTTGTGAAATCTTCTAAAATATTAATGGGTAAAAGGATTGGAGTTCGTTGAATGTATTTACCAAAATAACCTAATCCTTTTTTACTAAGACCCGCATAGAAATGGATTGGGCCACATACATTCAGGTCAGATTAGATTTGCCCAGGCTCCCCAGTGAGTATGACAGAAGGATCAAGTCAAAGGGTAGAGCTCAAGACACACCATCACATGACATTTAGACATGGCTATTGGCTATAAAAGCCAGCAATATATACTAACCTGTTGCTGCTGTTACTTGGGACTTAATAAAATGCCCTTTGTTTCTAAACCATTCAGCAATAAATGGCACACCCAAATATATAGCTTTCTTCCCTAGCTCTTTAGCTCCCTGCCTTGCATATATATAGCCAATTGTACTCAACATATCAACACCATAAGCTGTAGGAAACAGAAAATACAATGAATCAGGAAGAACCCTTTTTAGTTGTAACAAAAAAGATTAAAAAAATGCTATATAACAACTTGTAGAAACCAGACAACAAAATGAATCAGAAAGAACCCTATGCAATTGCATCAATAAGATATAAAAATTAAATACAATGAACAAGGAAGTATATCCTCAAATTGATCTTATCCATATGTACCCTATGCCAATGCGAGAATTGCTTGCTGATATTAAAAGCTTGCAGAAAAACCTCCTTTCAAAGATAACCAACAGGCCAACAATCTAGCATATATATAGATTAATTATGCAGATACTCAAATAAATGACAGATGTATTTTTTTTTTAATGGCACCTCTTTGCCTTGCAAGTCCTAGGTGGAGATTGAGGTTGTGGATTCAAGACACATTAGGTGTGTAACTTTAATGTGTGTGTGTGTGTATATATATATATATTCACAATGAATGCACACCTGACTTAACCTACGGATTAAATTACCCAATATACCCAGTTGACTTGCAAGTTATCAAATAGCATAATGTAGCATCATAAATAAAGGCCAGCACTTGCACTAACAAAATACCCATCAGAAGAATAACAGCAAGGATTACCTGCATTGGATAGCCTTGTCACTTCAGCTTCAGCATGTCTGATAAACTCCTCTTTGTCTTCTTCATATTTTTTTAGTCGATCTTTCAGTATTTGTGCAAGCTTTTCTTCTCTTTCCTTCTGAACAACCTATAGAAATGAAAATTTTGGGGAAATAATCCAAATGAAGATCAGGCTTTGTAATTTCCATATCTAAAATTGAACAGCCATAAAACAAACAGCACTTTAATTTTTCTTTGTGGGGAAAGGAAGAGGGGGGGGGGGGGGGGGGTGTTGTGGGGGTAGAAAATTCACACACACATTGGACTAGAACCCATGACCTCACCGACAACCCCTGATAAATTACCAGTTATCAATTTTTTTTTTTTACCAAATGGTGAATTTAATCATTTAATCTAACATTCCCCTCCTTCACATGTGGGCCTAAACTTCCCTTATTAAGTGGGGCTCAACATATGAAAATTTTTTATAATGGGAGGTAAGGTAGAGACAGGGTTTGAACCTAAGACCTTCTGCTCTAATACCACGATAAATTAAAGATTGTCCCAAAAGTTTAAATTGTTAGAAAATGGTAAATTTAATCATTTAATCTAACAACACCCGTTATAATGAAGGGTGCAAGTGTTGTATGGTAGAAGTCCCTCAGCCTCTAGAACCTTTTAGGAGACCTGTTGCATTGTTCTCCACAAAACACCCTTACTCTAATGCAAACATCAAAGGAAGTTGTCAGCTCTAAAATTTTCCCCAGTCATGTGATTACACATACACATTAATTAAAGGAGAACATACAAGGAAAGGAATCATGTAACTGCATGTATCCAAACCAATTACCATTTAACAAAAACTAAATGAAAAAACACATTGAAGAAAGAAAAAAATTATTAAAACTTATATATATATATATATATATTCATGCCACCAATCTGATACAGTTCTTTTACAGAAATCTAAAAGGTACAAAATTGAGAGTTCCAATACTATCCAACAGACATTAAAGGACTTTAATAGGAGAAAATTGCCTTATTTTATTACCAGATGAGGACAAAGAAGAGCTCAAGGAAAAAAAAAAAGATTAAATATACAAAGATTCAAGAATTGTGGTCTAGTTTTGATGTCGGATCTTCTTAGCACCTTTGATATGTCATTTTAGTTATTAGTGTTGAGTCTTTTAGGTTGAGAAGCTGTTGGATCAGTTTTAATTAAGTTCTATTATAATAAGGGCAATTTGGTAATTTCAAGAAATTTGGAATGGGCTGTCCTTGGCAGTACCAAAGGCATTATTATTAAGATTCAAGAATTGTGGTCTAGTTTTGAGTCTTATTTTATGTTTACGTATTATTAAGTCTTTTATTTAATTATTATTAGTATTTCTATTAATTCTAGGAACAGGTTATTTAGAGTCCAAGCCCTACTAGGAAAAGGATAACTATAGCCTCTACACTCTTTTGTAGTCATGTTATTTTAGAATATATTGTGATTGATTAATAAAATTCAGCAGCTTATTTTAAGCTTTGTTTGTGTGATGCAAACTTCTCCTAGTTGTGTGATGCTAAGGAACCCTAGTTGTGCTTGCCTAGTGTTTTATTTATGTTATTTTCTGTTTATCCCTGTTTCAGCTCCAAACAGCAGTCAACATTCATTCTTTTCTAACCTAAACTCTAAAACATCAATCCTTATTCAAGAATTCATCAAGAAACCTAGTATAGTGCTGAACTTCTTAACGGTCCTGCATCGTTACCCAAACCAAACCCATGTCTTTCTTCTCTATCCTTTTTTATGTTAAGCAGCAATTAGCATAATCCCCAAAAGGAACAAGAAGATGTTAGAAGAGGACAATAATTATTGGGATCATCAATGCATGGCAGCCTTACTACCTATATAGGGACATAATGGCATATGTTTGCTGCTACAGCAACCTCAATTGGGTATTGGTTCAAATCCTCAGGGTGTTTTATTAAAGAGAGAAACCCAGCCTTACGATTCACCACAAGTCCAACTTCAAGAACAGCCAAGGGAATCCATTATATGGACAATGGAGACCACAAAGGAGAAAAATGAGCATAAGGTTAATCATTTTAATGTTACTACTATAGATAAATTCAAGAAGGATTTCCAAGTTGAAAATTCCTCTAGTCATTGATTTCATCATTCCAGATGAATTTAATAATAGGGTGGGAAGAAAACTTTGTCATCCTTAATGTTTTTGACTGTGATTGAAGAGTTGGTGCAATTTTCAAGTTTGAAGGTTCTTATACTCTAAACAAATTAAAAATCGAGGTCTAGTTTTTTTCCTAATGAGGGAGAATGATGCAGCCATGAAAGATTGATGATTTGATATTACTTTGCAAATTCACCCATTCAAGAATTATTTTATGGAGTCTACATGTGAAGTCCAATTGAAGTAAAAGTTGTTTGGTTTTTTTTTTTTTTTTGAGAAACAAGTTGTTTGGTTTTAAGGGTGTGTGAGTCTTTTAGGGTTAAAACAGTTATTTATTTGGGTTTTTATTATTAGTACGGTCAGTATTGTAGCCAAGGGCAAATCAGTAATTTCAAAAATTATTGAGAATTATAGATATCTTGATGGTTTAATTGAGTCTAGGATTGTCTACAAGATCTTAGGTTTTATTTTCTTTGAGTCCAAATTAGTCTTTTATTAGGTTTTAGTTTACTAGTTAAATTAACAGCCATAATACTACTAGTACAAAAAAGTGTATCATACCTATTTGTGTTCAATGTATTCAAAGAGAAGTTAATTAATAAAATTATTGATAGTTTTGAACATAGAAGCAAGTTGGTGTTTGTGTGTTCCTTCCTCCATTTCTCTTCTTTCTTTTCTTCTTCTTCTTCTCTTTCTTGTGCGATTGTTCACGGTACTGTTCCTACAGCCCCTGAACACAATAAAAACCTCTCTTTTTCTTCTTCCTTACAACCCCAAATCAGGCCTTTTCTTTTACCCATCAAAACCGTAAACCCCACACACTTTCTTCTTCCAAATAGCCATCAAATAACTCATCAAACCACCTTTTAATTCCTAACAAAACTCCATAACCCTTTTTTCAACATCTCTAAATCCTATTTCCATATATCCTCCTAATCCTAATCCCATTACTACCACACCTAGACAAATTCTCCCAATTTATCCTACATCAACTACCCTTGAATAACATAAAATATACCATATTAATACCACCATATGGTGTGAATGAATAGTACTTAAGCTTTTTCCCCCTCTCCAGATCTTATCCTGCATCAATCACCTTCGTGATGCATAAATAATGGGATTGATCACAAGCACAAAACAAATTTAACCATATTTCATTCGTAGATTTATGTCAAACACCACCAGTTTTGAAAGTAAATCACTGTTACTAGCTTTCAAACTCTCTTTCCCTTCTTTTTGTTAAACCATTTTCAAGCCAGTTGCTATTATAGACCCAACTTTATGTTTCTGAAAGAGTAACAAGATCCTAGAAACAGGCACAAAATAGAAAAGAAGTGCATAAAGTCCCGTAAAAAAATGTTAAAGAGTTTTAGTATCAAACTGTTCACAAGCACAAGATCTTAGTGAAATCATACTCTCATTTTCTCTTGCAATTTTTTAGTATCAAACTGTTCCCCTTCCGTGAATATGTCTTGTGAAGCCATTGATGCCATGGCAAGCTGACCTATGTATTCCTCAAAAAGCTCACTGCCAAAAAGCATTGCAAAGATTGCAGCAGGATCGATAATTGTGTCACTGCAATAAGAAGGAAGCATGCGATTCATATCAGGAAAAAATATATATAATAAATTTTGACAAGAACTTCTATTAAAATCTATATGTCTATCGCACAACGAGTCAGACACCCTATCAACCTTGAAATTTATATATTCATAAATTAAGAACAAGAAACTAACGTTGAGATTCCTGATTTCCCGTAAGTGTCATATGCTTGCCGTTGGCTGGGATCACTCAGGACTTGGTATGCCTCACCCAATACCTGAATCCAAATGAATGACATACAAAATATAACTAATGGTTCAAAATAATAACTAAACACATACTCAGATTGTAACAATTCCATTTCCTAATGTTCCTTATGCTTGCTTCCACAAATCTGTCCATGCAATTGGCTACTTAAAGGGGGTTTTTCTTTTGATAGCAACATTTGTGGAATACAGCCATAATAATGTAACTCTTTTAAACTTTAGTCATATGAAGATTGAGAAAGTCCAATTGAGCTAAACAAAACTCCAAAGGTCCAAGGCCTAATATAGCATTCTTACCAAACTTTAAGTTTTTCTTTTTATATACATGTGAGCATGGAACCTACAGAAATGCATGTATTGACAGTCCCAAATGCCAAGAAATTGAATGACATTTTCCAAGATGCTAACAAATATTTAAAATTAATTTTTGTGATTAAGGAGACATTAAGTTGTAGCATTCCACAACCATGGTAGAGACCTAAAACACACCCTAAACTTTACACAAGCATAAAAACAAGGTCTCAATTCCAAATTTTCATATTCTCTTCCCATGATAGTTGAAAACAAACATAGTAAATACCTAAAATTCTACAATACTTGACTGATGCTAAATTGAAGGCAATTTAAAATGCCTAGAGGCATTAATATATATATATATATATATAGACACGCATATACAAAATGGTGCTGTCTTGTTTGGCATAGAAAACAGGAGCCAGGGCAGTTTGTTAGACATGCATCCACGAGCCAAGGCAGTCAAATTTGTGCTTTAGCTCGTGAGACGTAAGCCGAATTGGAATAAAATTTTCAATTCTCTTTGATTTCAAAATGTTGGGTGGACATCTGTGCACAATTCTCATATAAATTACTTAAGAATGATATATTGATAATCACTTTATTAATGGTAAGCATCCTCTAAGCAGAAGTTTTAGAAATATGAAAAGTTAACATTATATACACATACACACACACACACACACACACACAAACACACACACACACACACATATATATATATATATAAGTCCAAATGATTTATACTAAATTAAGCAATGCTGATTATCTTTCTTCTGATTTAACTTTACAAAATTCAAATTAAAATTCTCATACAGAAAAATATGCCTCACCTTTCACTTCTAACTTTAGAAACACTAGGGATAACGGGACCAACATGCATGATGATCTTAGGAGACTCTTTTTTAGTAACAATAACAGCAACAAAATAAAATATAAGAATACTGTATTAAAAGGCTACAAAACTCATGTCCTTAACTACCAAACATACAAGTAGGGGGAAGAAATCAAGACTATCCATTGAAGTGACAATCTTTATGCTAAAATAGATTTATATTAGTGTATGCTCTTGATTTTTATAGTTAATTTGTTCGCCTATTTAAAACTAGACTCTTGATTTCAGAGAGGTTGAGCTTATGATTGTCCGATGGTGCAGACCAAAAAAAGTAACTTGGCTTATTTGGAGAGCTTGGCATAACTAACATTAGGTCAGTGACAACACCAAGTTGTACCAAAATATGTTTAAACTTCACTACAGTATGCTTTTGATTTCAATAGTTAATTTATTTGTTTCTTTAAAACTAGACTTGATCTCAGCAAGGTTGAGCTTATGATTGTTTGATGATGATGACTAAACGAAAGTAACTCGGCTTATTTTACAGAGGTTGGCATAGCTAACATTAGGTCAATGCCAACACCAAGATGGTCTAAAATATGTTTAAACTTCACTATGCTTGTTATATGAAAAGAGATAAAGATTGTTCTAATTGATGTACTTTGCTTTGTGGGATGATCATTGTCAAAGTTTGAAAGCCATAGCATTCAAACTCCACAACATAGTACACTTACTAGTTCTTGTTAATTTTTTTTTGTAAGTACAAAAACCATTCTAAAACGATAGTAACCCTTTGGATCATGAACCCATGACCTTACCCTTCTTCCCCTTATTGGGACGAGAAAGTGCCAGTTCAGATAGAGATCATTGGTGAAATTTTCCCTCTACAGAACATTCATGTCATATCAAATGATTTGGACCCTTTATTTTATTATATATCATTTTATTGGAGAAATGGGTATTTCAAAACCCCCTCCCACCTTCTACCTGAATCAATACTTACAAATAATAAGAAGAAGAATTATTTGGATTGAAAGAAAGGAATAAAAGAAGAAACTGATGTTGATGAGGATTATTTGTTTGCTCAGGAGAGGCTGAGATTATGAATAAAAAGAATCATGTTTGGTTCGGTAAGAAATCATTGAATTTTGGAATCTGTTCAGACACAAGCTTTTGTTTCTTGGAGGCATAAGTAACACCACTTGCATCAAACATTTTTGATAAAATACAATATTCAATAATGAGTTAGTAAAATCTTGCCTGAAAATTTTGCGCTGCAAGAGGATCATTTGGGTTTTTATCAGGATGAACCTGTCGTGCCTGCAAGCAAGAAAGAAATATGATCCACAAGAGTTACAGAATCCATCCATTTCCAGCTAGTGATCTTCAACCGTTTAACATAGCATGTCATGACTCAATTATCCGCACACACGCACGCACGCATATAGAGCAAGTAATTCATGATGAGATAAATAGTCTAGAGACTAGAGTCGCAGCATATAACACGTTCTTCCAACTGCATTTTTTTGCAACTCTTATACACTTCAACAGTTATGGCCAAATTAATGAAAAGATCCCTATCAAGTAAATCGAACATTTTGAACGTATATACATTCCTGTTTCTGCTTTTTGAAACTTGCTGCTGACATATCAAACCATTTTACCAATCAAGCAAGGATGAAAAATTTCAGGCCAAGAAACAAAATAAAATAGAATGAAAAAAAAAAAAAAAAAGAAGAAGAAGAAGTTAATTAAGCTATTAAATTAAATTGCAGTGTTTCACAAGAAAATTAATGAGTCATTAGATCGGATAGTTTAACTGCTACTCCAAGTAATTAAGAAAGCTGGGAAAGAAAATACTTAAAGAACAAGACTTAAAAGGGGAAAGTCAACTCTGGGAAACGTTCAAGGAAAACAACTGAGAAATTTTTGGAATACGAAACACCATAGCAGCGTGGATCCATTAAACTAAAAAAAAATAAAATTTAAAAAAATCAAGATTACTTAGACAGCCCTAAAAATTCTATATGAGAAAAATCGCCGATCGGTAAAAAAGAAATTGGTAAGTGTAAATTGAAATAGCATTACAAAATATGTTAACACTGAAAAACAGAAGAGGAAGAAGAAGAAATGAAGAAATGATTTGACCTTAATGTAATAGGCTTTCTTGATTTCGGTCTCGGTAGCGGTTGGACTGACTCCAAGCACGTCGTAGTATTCTGTCTCCTTCACCATCTCCGACTTTCTCTCTAATTTTTTTTTTTTTTTTTCCGATCCGATCAGATCAGTTTTTGGCTATGCAGTATGGACTAGTATCAAATTTCAATTTCAATTCAAATTTCTTTCTGTGTCCTCTGAACTGAGGAACACGGAGTTTCACACAACCCGAAGAGAACGTACCTGCGGATAATTTTATATTATTTAAAAATATATGGTAACTGAAAAAGATTTATAGAGAGAGAGAGAGAGAGAGCGACTGTGAGAATGAGAACAAGGGAAAAATAAATACGCTCCCCCTCACGCTTTTCACGTCCGTAATGTTTCTCTTCACTCCTACAGACTTGTTTTTACTGCTGATAAAAAAAGACTTATTTTCAGGAGAAAAAAAGTTGAATTTGTTTAAAATTTTGAATGGCTAAACTAGTACTATACTGCAAATTTTTAACAACAAAACGACCTGATTTTCAGGTGGTGTCATTATTAATAGGAATATACGTAATAATTCAAATTCCATAAAAAAAAAAATTATAACAAGCTTTATTTTTATTTTTTTTTAAGAGTGTCAACATATAACATCTACTTCTGATGATAGCTCATTATTTTTTTGACTAACTGATGATAACTCATTATCATCAAACCAAGATACTAATAAGCTTTTGGCGATAAAAACAAGTTTTATCATCATTCATAAGATCATCCACATTGGTAGAGGCCTAGGGGTGTGCGCAAGTCGAATTGAGCAAGTAAAGACCAATATTTTTATCTAATCCGACATTAGCAGGTTGGAAAAATTTCAATCCACCACCAACCCACCGAAATCTAAATTCGACAAATTGGTTACAAATTTTGGCGGTCTCAACTTAACAAGTTGGGCGGGTTAACACTATTCTTTTGACAAACTAACTGAATTACGAAGTATAAGAAGTTAAGAACCACTAAGAGTATTACACATGTAGATCTAACTCTATTATTAGAAACTAAATGACCTTTAGCTTTTCAATTTAATGTTACATATCGTTTTATATTTATTTGCATCTTCAATGGATTGATTTGAGTTTGTATGTATAGCTGGCTTTATACGTAATACCATAACATGTTTTATAATATATAAAATGGATCAAAAGACAAATTATTTAGTAGATTTATAAGAATATATGGAGGCCAAATCAAAAAGACAAACAACATACTCAATAAAAATATAGATACAAACATTAAACAATACAAGACAAAAAAACAATTACCTTTGTGGTTGTCTAGGCCTAATGGAAAGTGAAGAATTGAAGGGATAAAAAAAGAGAGGCTTCAATGTTGGCTGAAGGTGAAGACTAAATATAGAGTGTATGTAGTATACACCTGAAGTAAGTTTAGGGTTTCAATGTTGACTTTTTATATTTTGTTTATGGAATTGTTACTGATTAGTTGTAAAAATTGACTAGGTGAATTAATTAACTTTAAATGCAAAATATACGGTTAAAAATTTTGAACTAATATATATTTTTCTATTTATTTATAATTAAGAGAACGGGTCGGGTTGTAATAGGTTGGCAATGTTTCAATCTGTTACCTAACCTAATTCGCTATTTTGGGGACCTAAACTACCAATCCAAACCACCTAACTTAAGGCGGGCGGGCCAGTTGCAGTTCAAGCGGGTTGGCGAGTCAAGTAGATATTTTGCACACCCCTAGGTGGAACTAAAAATTTTAGCATTTAACACCTTAAAAGAACTACTTTATCTATTTTAACACACAATTTCACAACACACCTTACATCAATGGTTTTATTTTTACCATCATCCAAACACTATTCATTTTTTTATTAATTTATTTCTCACTTCTTCTTTGTCATGAAACCCAACTAAGTAATTAAATACTTCTTCTTTTTTTAGCATTCTTGCTATTGGCAAATCACTGTAGCAAGAAGGCAAAAAAAATTTGACTTTGGCTCTACCAATGTTAAAGCATTAGCATTGGTGATGCCAAAAATTTAGCAATTTGACACTACAAAAAATTACTTTATCTATTTTACTATTTCACTTTACAAAACATCTAACATCAGTGGTTTTATTTTAGCATTCAACACAATAAAATAATATATTTATTACAATAAACAACAACCACCACCACCACCAACTCAATAAAATAATATATATTTTAATAAAACTAAAGCGTGTGCTCAGAGACTTTTCTATTTTTTGGGGTAAATGTTTAAGGAATTACTACTGTAAGGACATAATTTGGTTCCTAAGCCCAAAGGGTCAAAGGATTTTGGCCCAAATAGTCCAATACAATAAATTTGTAGAGAATAGGTTAGAAAACTAAACTCTAATGAGTTGGACAACAATTATAGTTAGTCCAGATGACGAGAAAGCAAAGATGAACTAGTTTTATCTAAAGAAAATTGCCATCGGCACAATCCGAGGAGATCAATTCTTATATATATCTCTTTTCAATTTGGTTACAAGTCTTGTTCTTGTTCTTACAGTATTTTTCTTTTAATTCTCTGATCCTTTCTCTTCGAGGTCTTCTTTCTCTTTTATACTGCCTTTCTTCTTTCATCTCCACCCTCCATATGTAGACTAGGTTTCTGACATTGATTCATGTCCCATCAACACCTTCCTGAAATCTTTGGTAGTAGCTGTAAGGCTAAAAATTACTGTTCAGGTATCACTTCCACATTAATGCGGCCAGAAAGTTAGCTACAGAGAATTCAATGCAGTAGTAGCAACTTTTTTTTAGATATTTCATAGTCCCCCTTTGTCATGTACCTTCATGATGTATATCCTTACTAGTAGAATCTCCCGAAATGTTGCCCTGGAAGGCAAACCATACCTTCGGACCTCTGCCTTGCTCAACCAAGAAGGCAATCCTCCTAGAACCACCTTCTCGAACTCTTATGACCAAACCCCACCCCTTCATTTACTAACGCGGACTCCCATGACATCGTTTACTCGTCCTCGGACTACTAGATGTCCTTGGATTGGGCCCCGGCCCAACATATATATAGATACATACTACTAGGCCCATCACACCTACAACTACACTTTTTGGGGTAAAGGTTTATTTTTTTGTGTTTCTTTTACACTATTTGATACTTATCCAAATTTGCATAGTTTGTGTTCTAAATTCAGACTGTGTTCTACTGTAACAGTAATCAAAGAAAAGCACTATACTATTGTTGATGGTGTAATAAAAATCCACGAGTCATATCTCGTCCATATATGTCGTCCAAAGAAAAGAAAGGAAGTTAGGGGCATGTTCGTCCATATCAACCTCGTCCGTCAGTCCTTAAAGGACGGACGAGGTTGTTGTGTCCTGAGCACGTTGAGCCTTCGACGACTCAAATTTCCACCAAGCGTAAGAGAAGTCAAACCATTGCAAGTCAGATCCAACCGTTGTGGAATGCAGATCCAAATAATGTAACTTCCATGGCAGTTATGGAAGTTACCTCCGAATCTTTTGTACTCCTCAACAATAAGAACGGTTACCAAACAAATAACTGTTCTCCACATGCTATATAAGTGATCATTAACAAGAGTGTAAGTGATTCGGATACTTCCAATATACTTGGAATTACAAAAAGACTAACTTTGCCATCGGAGGATTCTTGGCCGGCTTCTACCGGTCTCCTTTGATTCTGTGTTTGTTTTCTCAGGACTCAGTCACAAAATCATCAACCTGAGACTTTCAACCCACTGATATCACAGGATTCATCAATTGTAATCAAAGAAACGCAATGAGTAAGCTTTAACCCACAAATGCATATTAAAAAAAAAGGATAATCATAAGAAAATATAGAAATGAAGAAGACCCAAAGTCCAAATAACTAGAAGGCTGTCGATTTCTTTATAAAAACAAAATAGAAAAGAGCAATGTACATTGACATACCTGTTGAACCGGAACAATTATGACTGCACTTTTGTTTTTGTAAGTAAAGTTTTCCCTTTTTTGGGTTTTGAATTTAGAAAAGATGATGATGATAGTGTAGAGAAAAAGAACATAGAACTGAGAGGAATTGAGGAAGAAATAAATTAAAGAAGTTGAGTAACTAATGTGACAGTTGTCCTATTTTGTAGGCAGTGTTTTACATGAGAGTTAGAGATTATTTTTTGCATGTTATCCTTAAGTTTTATCTCTATATTTGAGGGGGGGGGGGGGGGGGAACCAATCGTGAGATGAGATTAAGGAGCAAGGGAAACTGGGTATTCGAAAAAGAAAGTATTTTGTTATGCCAAAAAAAAAAGAAGAGAGAGTTAAGTCTTGATAAAGGAAAAAGGGAAAGAAAAGAAAAAAAGAAAAAAAGAAAAAGGAAGAAAGAAAAGTGAAAACGTGAAGTAATGCTTAGTTTGAAAATCAACTGGAGTTAAACGTGAGAGTTAAACATTGCTTATTTTGTAGGCAAGGTTACATGTGGGAGTTAAAGATATATTTTTATTATATTATCCTCAAGCTTTATCTTTACTTAAATTTAGGCAGTAGGGGTATTTTGGAACCAAAAAAAAATGTCTAGTCTAAACAGGAGAACCCCTTAAGTAGTAGTATAGATATTATTTTTTTCTTTTACCATCTTAGCTATAGTGTACAACCATCTTAGGCTATGCACTATAGCTCAAAAGCCAAAAAATTTGGCTTTGCCTCCACTGATGCAGCCTACTTTTGATATATCTTGATGGTAAATTTAGTATTTTAGTAAAATCCTTACACCAATACTAATGCTCTTAAATTAGAGTTTGAGGTGGTAGAATAGCTAAAAGACTATTTTACTACCACCAATGGCGGTGCTATATTCTACAACCTACAAGTTATTTATTTATCAATTTTTATGAGAGATGGTTTCAACCTACAGCCTACAAGGTAATTTGTGATATATGCATATATTGAGATTTAGTATGCATTTGTCAAACGACATAAATAATTTTAAATGAAACGAGATTTCGTATAAAAATAAATGTACACACCTACACATGGAATAGGCCCTTTAATAACATTTTGTTGTTCCAAGTTCGATTCTTTTATCCTTTTAAGTGGTATGGGATGCTCTTTCTCAAAAAAAAAAAAAAGTGGTATGGGATGCTTACGCGTAATATATGTGTTCTCTACTAGTTATGGTTTCACACTTGCAAATGAAATAATACCTTTAATACTATATTAGTGTTTATTTTGTGTGTTAGGTCGGTCTCGTCACATTTTTAGTTATATCAATAATGGCAAATGCATAAATCTCACTTAACAAACTTATAAACCATAAAGCAATAAGAATGAAATTTTTTAAGATATATATATGTGTGTATGAAATGTAGAAAATAACTATTATGGAGAAATGTTAACGGGTACTAGAAGGTATTTGTTAAGGATTATTTATTATGAGGTTTACTTAATAAAAAATTAGTATGAATTGATAAAATGATTGAAAATATAACTAAAGTGACAAATAAAATTTAAAAAGTTAGTTTTATTAGCTCTACTCCTTATAAAATCAGTAAAAAATCTAACATAAAGTATAACAATGTGATATAAAGTAGTTTTGCCATTATTATATTATCGACATTATTCTTTTTAGTATGTGCAAAATGAAATGATACTTTCAAAGAACAATGACGACCAAAATAAAAATAACGTGTTATTATTAGTTCTTGAATATGGATTTTGGACTTTTGGATTAAACAAAACTTGACAGATACGACATACGAGATTCTCCTGTTGTTCCAATGTTCCCAAGTGGCGTAGGCCGTTTCCATTTAGGACGGCGTTATTTTACGCGCAAAGAAAATATTATATACTACTAGAAAGACGTAGCGTTGACTACCTAATTACACGGGGCGATGTTTTATTGGTTGATATGGTCCCCTCATTTTCTTAAAGCAGAAGTCACTTTGTTCCTTGAACCTTCCCAGCAAGAGCAAGATACATATATAATGTTGAAGACGTTGGAATCATCTTCTTTTGACTTTTCGAGGTGACCGATGGGGTGGGAAATTCGTTTCGTTTTGTATGAGAAGTTACGTCGATTTTTGTCCCAAGTGTTCGTTTCCGGATTCACACAGGTGCAATACCTTAGAACTAAGTTACCTCTACTTCCCTCACAATTTTTAAAATTCTTTTAACTTTTTAATTTTAACATTTTTTTATTTAATGGTTAAGATTGAAAGTTATTTTTTCAATTTTTAATCTCAACTATTAATTAAGTATTGTATCAGGTGCAATATACCCTAAGTATTGCACCTGATGTGAATCCTTCATTTCCAGCTTGCTTATCTGAACCGCATAAGAGTGACGCAATTTGGAAAAATTGATTTGGACAAAAGAAAATGAAAATATAAAATTACTCACTTTTTCTTCTTGATATATGCTTAGCATATATGTGGGTGCAATATTTAAAGTTATATTCCTATCGTTTTGACAGGACAAGCACCAAAAATTGACATCTTAGGGAGGTGTTTGACAAAACATAAACCCCGTTTTTCTTAGTTTTGAATCAATATTGAAAAACAAATCAATTCAATTTTGAAGTAGTCTAAGTTTAATTGCAATTTGTCTAAACTTAATTTTAAACTTTGCTTCTTATCTCTTTACATATAATTGGAATTATGGCTCTTTTTTATCCTTTTTTTTTTCTTTCCAAAACCATTTTCTTATTATTTAGTTCAAATTGGTTTTCTCAAAACACAGATTAAGAAAAAAAATTTACAAATTTTTAAAGACAATTCGGAATCAAATTAAAAGGTGAGAGATAAAATACCCAAAATGGAACATACTTTCTTTCTTCTTTTTTGTTTTCCCACCTCACTAGTTAGCTTTGGCGGTTCTAAAAAAGAGACTTTGGATAAAAGAGGAATCAAGAGGAGAACATTTCAAAAGTTGATATACACACAATATATAAAAATCTCATCAACGAGTGAATGTTTCCAATATCCTAATTCCTAAAGGTCAGATTAATAAATGTTCTCACCTTTGCATCTCCAGGTAGAACCTCCTTAAGTGTTTGAACCTATGTATGTTTTATTGGGGAAGGGAGCCATTTGTATTGTCAAATGCAAACGTTATTTCCTGACTCCACACTCCATCTAGAGCCTAGCTTAATAACCTTCCTTATCCCTAAGAGGCATAGGAATAGGACGCATTTGATGAGATTGGTGCTTCAAGAAAAGTAGTTCGAAAGTATCTAGCTTTTTAGGACTCGAAATAGCAAAGAGTTTTGATTGTGGATAATCCTCCAACATTGTCATCATAAAAATGTTAGATTAAAATAACTCCAAATCTTGAAGGCCCATTTCCTCCTTCATTTTCAAACCAACACAACTTAGACCAACCCATCTAGTCAATCTTCATTTCCATGAATTTTTTACCCCACCAAAAGTTAGTAATCATAGAATTTTTAGTTCATAATACAGCTGAGAGCTTAAAGCAGCCAGTGGCATATGCGGAACAGCCTGTGCCACTGCCTAAATTAACACTTCTGTACTTGCTTTATATAACAATTTCACTTTCCAACCATGAATCTTTATCCACGTACACCTGAGTTTTGATATCCTCAAAAGGGTTTTTTTTTTTTTCAAAATAACACTAGTTTTCAAATAATTTCATTAGTTAGCACACTTTCAAAACTATTTAGTAGACTAACGTCTCAAGTGTAATAAACTTGATTTTGGTATGCTAAATTGAGTACAATGAACTCAATTTTGGTATGCTAAATTGAGTACAATGAACTCGATTTCAACACCATGTAAGCATGAAACTCGAGTCCACTAGACTCGTTTTCTGTCATATTGAATTCAAGTCATATGAACTCGATTTCTCTTAAATTCCCAACACGCTTTTTCCCCTTTATCTCCCTGTCTCTCTCACTTAGTGTCTCACTCACTCCATCATAGTAGCAACTACACTTCTTCCCTCTTCACTCACTCCATCACAGAACCTATCTCTCTACGTCTCTTAATCGAAACATCAACAAACCCAAAGACCCAGAGAGGTAATTGAGGGAACAAACCCAAAGACCTAGAGTAGAAAATGAAGGAATTAGAGGAAAACCTTCGCCTAGAGCCTTCGTCGCCTTATTGCCTGGGTTCAAATGCCACCGCCTCCTGGAGCCTTTGCCGTCGCTGTGTGGGTATGATCTCTCTAGTTTGTTGTTTTTGTCTTCATGGTTTGGGTTTGTTCTTTGTGGTTTAGGTTTATTCTTCTTAGTTTCTATCTTCGTGGGTTTCTGTCTTCATGAGTGAGAGACGTAGAGAGATAGACTTTGTGATGGAGTGAGTGAAGAGGGAAGAAGTGTAGTTGTTGTTGTGATGGAGTAAGTGACACTGAGTGAGAGAGACAGAGAGATAGAGGGCTGGGAATTTAAAAGAAATCGGGTCCGTAGAACTCGATTTCAATATGACAGAAAACGAGTCTAATGGACTCGAGTTTCATGCCGTTGTAATTGAGTTCAGTGTACTCAATTTAGCATACCAAAATTGAGTTTATTACACTCGAGATATTAGTTTCCTAAATAGTTTTGAAAATGTGCTAACTAACGAAATTGTTTAAAAACTAGTGTTATTTTGAAAAGAAAAAAAAATCCTCCTTAAAAGCTCTCTCTTTTGCCATGCCTATTACAGTTGGTAACCTCATATTACTTCTCAAAATTAGTAGTTCTCATGACATCCATGGTATAGGTAATCTTCTCCTCGATTATTTACCCAACATTTTGACTAAAGAACAAAGTGATTTTGTTTGTTTTTTGTTTTTTGTTTTTTTCCTTCAGTTTTTGACATGAAGCTTCCTTGTAATATATTAAGAGGGAGGGAGACTATTCATAAAACACTGTAAAGAAGGGAATATGTTTTGAAAACATTATTTAAAATGCTCATCATCGTTAATTATGGACTATTGTCTAAGAAAAATTAAAGTGATTTGTAAATCGTTCAGTTAATGGGTTAATAGACTATTTTAAAAAAAAATTGATATAACTTTTATGAAAAATATAAAAAGTTTTCAAAAATATTAATGATTTTTTATTTTTCAATAATAAGTTTCTAAAAATATTTCCTAAACTAATGTTTTTAGGGCATCCGTTAATCTTTTCCATAAATAAAATATAAGTTATTAATGAAACTAATTAAGATAGAACTACCCTATATGATCTACTTTAGCCAAAAAAAAAAAAAAAAAAAAAGAGGAAATAAGAAGAAGAAGAACTACCCCATATAACCATTCTACAAATTATAGGATTTTTTGGAAAAATAATATTACTTTATTTATAATTATTAAAAATAGCATAGTAGGGAAATTATTTTGGAGAATAGCTTTTATTTGAAAATTGACACGATTTTAAGTATTGAAATTAAAATTTTTTTTATTGAAATTATGTTTCCAAAACACAATTTTATATTGAAGTTGTGTTTTTAAAACACAATTTTCAAAGAGAGACTATTATCCGAGATATATTTATCACAACGCTACTTTTATCTTTA
The DNA here is from genome assembly GCA_023621385.1 of Quercus gilva. Classification (NCBI taxonomy): domain Eukaryota; kingdom Viridiplantae; phylum Streptophyta; class Magnoliopsida; order Fagales; family Fagaceae; genus Quercus; species Quercus gilva. The sequence goes on from CM042474.1 coordinate 18,000,566, forward strand.
TCTTTAATAATTACTAATAAATAATATTATTTCCCCAACCCTGCCCACACAAATTATATTATAAATTAATTAATATCATACTTGTTCGTTTGAAAATAACATATTTAGCTTTTTGTTGAAATTTTTTTTTGTTGAAAGTGTGTTAAAATATATTTGTACTTTGAAAAAATTTTAAAAAGTGAGAAAAGACGAGAAAAATAAGGTTTTAAAAAACTGTATATAAAAATTAAAAGCTAAAAGCTTAGCTTATAAGCTGATGCAGACTCACCCTTAAAATTTTTAAGTTTAATGGATTTTATGTTTTAAGAAAATAGTGTTGGAAAAATAGCATGGAGTGAATAAAAAATTGATGTTTTCTATGTTCACTTGAGGATGTTATTATAAGTGAGAAAATCTTTGAGTCCCACATTGGAAATGATAGAGAATATGAGTTTAGGTTGGATATAGGGTTGAGTTTTAGGCATGTGTGGATTAGGCCCACTTATCCAATTAATAATAATATTTTATTATTTTATTTTTAAGTCAATAAGTTTGTATACAGCAGTTATCTTTGAAACAGTGTGTTTTAGTTTTAATTTACGTATAATTTCATAATCCCTCATTCATGAAAGAGAATTTTTTAGGAAAAAAAAAAAAAAAACTCTCCTACAGTGAGAATATTTTGTGCATTTCATTTTGTGTCAAAGAGAGAGAAAGAGACATTGAGTAGTTCACAAAGCACGATCTTGTGTGCTTTGTTTTCATGCTGTAGATCATTTTATCCTGGGAGGCAGACGTCCGTGAGTCTCAAAGCACCACAGTGATTGTATGAGGGGCGAAATCTGTTTTAAGGAGATTGTGTTAAACACAAAACTTGATCTGAATTATTCATTCTTCACGCATTTGGTCTGTGAGTTTTTAAGTATTTACAAATTTCTTCATATATATATTCAATATTTGTTTATTGCTTTTGTCTATCATATCTATTTGTGTTTTTATATATATTTAGATCTGTGTGTTATTCTTTTTATCTTATCACAAAAGTAAATTATTGAAGTATATCCAACAATCTTAGAGCAGATTTTCCTTGAAGGAATTTATTTTTGTGATTCACGGTGAAAGGAATTTTGTGATGGTTAAAAAAACACTTTATCGGCACTTGGTTTTACTCTGCGCAAAATTTTGGCAAAACTGTTTGTGTTTATCGGTTGTCGTGTATATCTAATTGTTAAAACTGTGAACTTTAATATTTTGAAAACGCTGAATTTTGTGTTTGACGCAGAATCTACAGTTTTGTTGTTGATCTTTTTCTTCTTGATTATTATATTATATTAGGATATTTGTGAAACTTGAATTACTGTTTGGCTGGGGATTGGTTTCATTTGTTCAATCACTGTACGAATTGTGTTTGCAATTCGATATTCTAAATATTAGTTGGATACAATATTATATATTTATATGCTTATGACCTTAGTGATTCACGTGGCTTTAGAACGTCTTTTTTTGTGTTGGATATGTATTAGGGAATTTGCTAACGTGTGCTATAAAAGAACACAATAATTAATTATTTTTGAAAAAAAAAATTTTAAGATTTAAAAAAATATTGATAATTTTTTTAATTTTTAAAAATAAATAATTTAATGTGTACCCTTAAGGCACACATTAACTGGACCCATGTATTATTTAGTCTACAAGAGTGATTGTCAGTTGTTGATTTGTTTTTAGTGCAGATTCATGTTCTCTTGAATTTTGATTGTATTTCTTTGGTACCTGTGTAAGATTTATTTACCATATTTGCAATGGCCCCCAAGAGGAAGCGCGGGATTTTGGGCAGATTGTAATAGCACTAGTTCATGACATGTAATCTATCTATGAGTAATACATATATTGATATATATATATATATATATGGTCATATTGTATTTATTTGATATCAAGGGTAGATGTAAATGGCAATTAAACATGTCATTAATGCTAATAACAAAACCATGGCCTTTTATGTGCAATAGTGTATGGGCTAGATGAATAAACGAAATTGAGAATTTTATTGGAGACAAAATTATTTTGAATTCATTTAAGTGTATTCAATTTTGGGTGTGGTTGCCATTTTTAGTTTTTGGTTAGCCTTTACTAATTAATCAATAAATCCTCTATTTGATAATTAAAATAGCATTATGAGAGATATTAATAATTTCAAATGTGTGGATATAAGCCTAAGAATGAGACCAATTGCAGACTAGTGGGGCTATAATTATGGGGTTCACTCTAAATTAGAGAGTGTACAGTTCACCCCTTGGCCAAAGGTGTTATTTATTTATGAAGTTTAAGGTACAATTGTTCGTATCGATATGAATAGTACATGATTGTTATGTATAACCTTATTTAAACATGCATGTATATATATATTTTGGGCATGTGTAAACTTGATTAGATATTAATGTGTTTAATCCCATTATATGTTTTGTAATATTTCTTTGGATGAAATATATGTTACATGCCTTAGTTAAACATGCTTGAGTTGTTAAAAAATTTGGAATGCACAAAAGTATGTTATGAGTGCTTATTAAGTAAGCAAGGATGAGACATTAAAAATGTCTATCATTATAAGAATAAAGTTGAGAAATAACTCAATGAATACAATAAGTTCTTGATTACCATGGAACTTGTGGAGAGGAAGCTGTTATTTCCACAAATTATTTGTTCATTGAGATGCCTTAATAGAAACCACTAAAACACCTTATGAATTATGGAAATAGTGATCGCCTTTTTATAAATTTTTAAAATGTGGGGGTCTTTGATGAAAGTGGTGGTTCCTATTCCTAAAGGATAAAGAACCATTGATTGTGTTTTCATTAGTTATGGTCACAACAGTAGTGCATAGTGCTTTTTAATTTATGAATTTATTATTTTTATATGCATGACAATTAATTAGAATATATTTCAAGTGTTAAACTTTCTTAAAGAAAGTTTAAGTCTACGTTTAGTATCTCTCATGATCAAAAGTTGATGGAAGAGAGATTGAGCCTAAGCGTAGTAAAAGGACAAACATCATGGTTGTTTGGTCCAAATTTTCTAATTTATATATTAGAAGATAAACTTAAAGTTTCAAAGAAGCAAAATCCTAAAGTGCCTTCTTGGAAAAGAGATTGTCAATAGTGTAATAAATCCATCTTTGAAATCTATGCATAGTAATTGGTGGATCTACCACTTAGAGTTTGAGAGTTGATGGAATTATTGACTATTACAATGCAAGACTTGTTTTAGAAGGCTACAAATAAAAGGAAGATGTGAGTTTTCTTGATACACAATAAACCAAAGGGGTTTATGGTTCTTGTACAAGGAAACAAAGTGCTTAAACTTGTTAAATCTTTGTATAGATAGAAGCAAGTTTCAATCCAATGACATGAGAAATTTGACAATGAGATGATGTCAAATGAGTTTAGATTTAATGCAACTAGTGTGTGATGTGAAATATATCACAAGAGGCTATATTGTTGAGAGATATGCTCATGTAAGTGTTGTAGATGTGATAGAAGAAATGAAATTTTCTAATACATCTAATGGATTTGTCTTGTCTCAATCACATGAGAAATGTGATGACAGTCTAGTGAAAACACCTTATGCAAAGAGCATATGTAATTTTTGGGAAGTCAATAAATCTAAACAGACATGCATTGTTGGATACTTGTGCATCCTATTTGTATATATTGGTAGGGCACAAAATTATGGTGGGTCTTGACATATTCGTCAGAGACATAAAACCATGAGACAGTTACTCTCAAATGGAAGTAGTTTCAGATTAGATCCGTAATCAAATTTTTGAGTGGAGAGCAAGAAAACTGCTCATTGAGGGGAATGGGGTTAAAGCCTATAACCTAAAGTTTCCATGACAGTAACCCCACCTAGTTGACTAGAGATCCCAAGATTTAGGTTTTCAAAGGGACAACAAAATTGTGGAGACTATTTTTATCACTATGGAGATAATATCTCCCTCCCATTCCTATGATGAAATAGTGATGCCTGTAAGCGATGTTTAGGGTAAGCTTTGCTTTTAATGATTCTTATATCTTGGAATTCCGAGTGGGGTCTAGCAAGATACTCTTAATAAAAATCACCTATATGAGTGTGAAGTGGGCCGCTTCCATGAGAGTTTCATGGCTGAATTCTCTAAAGCACTTCATGAATTTACCAGGATAAGTTCAGGGCCGAAATGAACATAATTATAAGAATCGAAAAATGTCCGAAAAGGAGCTGTGTGAATTCTATTGTCTTGGTATACACAAATTGTTAACTTATTGTTGGATATATTTCAACAATTTACTTTTGTGATAAGGTAAAAGGAACAACACACAAATCTAAATTTAAGCAAAAACACAAATAGATATGATAGACAAGAGCAATAAACAAATACTGAATATATATATATATATATATGAAAAAATCTGCAAATAATTAAAAACTTACAGACCAAATGCGTGAAGAATGAATAATTCAGATCAAGTCTTGTGTTTGACATAATCTCCTTAAAGCAGATTTCGCCCCTCACACAATCACCGTGGTGCTTTGAGACTCACGGACGTCTGCCTCCCAGAATAAAATGATCTACAGCATGAAAATGAAGCACACAAGGTCGTGTTTTGTAAACTACTCAATGTCTCTTTCTCTCTCTTTGACACAAAATGAAATGCACAAAATATTCTCACTGTAGGAGAGTTTTTTTTTTTCCTGAAAAGTTTTCTTTCATGAATGAGGGACTTTGAAATTATACATAACTTAAAACTAAAACGCACTGTTTCATAGATAATTGCTGTATACAGACTTATTGACTCAAAAATAAAATAATAAAATATTATTATTAATTGGATAAGTGGACCTAGTCCACACATGCCTAAAACCCAACCATATATCCAGCCCAAACTCATATTCTCTATCATTTTTAATATAGGACTCAAGGATTTTTCCACTTATAATAACATCCTCAAATGAATATAGAAAACGTTAACTTTTTATTTACTCGATTCTATTTTCCAACAAATAGTAAGAAGATATAATATTACCTTTAATGCTAAAATATAGTACATTCGGATTCTTTTATAACTAAAAACAATTTCCTAATAGGGGTGTAATATAGCCATAAAACCCCCCATTTTTTAAAACCCAAAAAAAAAAAAAAAAAAAAATTTCCTAATAAAAGGCTTTAAAAATTCTATTAAAAAAGAAAAAGAAAAAAAGAACGTAGTAAATGTAAATTATGTAATCCATATTGTCAGGATTTGTTATCTACTCCTGGCAGTGGAGTTAAACAACGATGCATTATTAGTTGGATTTTTACAAACTCAGCTTTATTTGTCCTTCCTTCCCTCCGAGCTTCGACTCGGAATTCGGAAATTCTGAACGGTTTGCCGGTTCGTATAACTGTCCTTAAGTCAGTTAAAATCCTAACCAATAGTAATAGTAGTAAGAAAGAGTAGTACTAAGTACTAAGTACTAAGAACATAGCTATGTTTTTTATGCAGGCAAAGAATATATCGGTTGGGCAAGCAGTAGAAGTATAGATAGATAGTGATATTATTATGTCGAACAACTCAAACGCCGTTGCGAATGGTCTGGCGGGAGCAGGAGGTGGTATCATTGCTCAGATTATCACTTATCCCCTTCAGACGGTACACACTACACACTCTTGAAGATTAAATTCAACATTCAAAATTCAAAATTCAAAGTAGTAATTGGAATTGCAGGTCAATACGCGTCAACAAACAGAGAGAGTAGCCAAAAAAGGGTTACGTAATTCCCATGGGAACTTGCCCACTTCCAAACAACCTCCACCTGGCACGCTTCGTCAAATCCTCCAGGTTTCTTTTTTTTTATTTTTTTACTTTTGATTATTTTAATTATTTATTTAATAATAAAAGAAATGTATTTGATGTCAGGTCATTAGAACTGAAGGTTGGGGAGGACTTTATAGTGGCCTTAAGCCTTCTCTGTTTGGAACTGCTGCTTCACAGGTTTCCCCCTTTTGCTTTTTTTTTTTTTTTTTTTTAATTTTTAAAATCAACTATTCAATACTTTTTTTTTTTAAATTGTATATTGAATGTGTAAATGTTGAATATGTGTGCCAGTGCCACTGTAGTTATTCACTCATTCTTATTAGTTTTTTTATTGTCAGAAGATAAGATAGTACACAGTACACACTCGGGCAACTGTAATAATAATTATTAATTATTTGTTGTCGAGGTTGTGGGTCTTAGAACCCACCACCTAATAACTCAGTACTATCGTATGTCATTTGAGCTAGAGAGCTCATTAATTGCCTCTATATTTAGTTACAATAGTATTGTGAAAAAGTTTCTTGATTCTTGATATCATGATTAAATCTCGACAACAAAGTTGGAACCATTTTGATTTCACAGTGGTTACGGATAATGCATGCTTTTGCAGAATAATGTAACTATGCCTGTTTGGCAACCCTACTCAAACACAAAACTACACATTTTAAACAGTATTATACACATTTTTACACACTTTTTTCACCCACACGTATATCAAAAATACTCAAACAACGTTACTCAAACTAACTCACCAAACGGGCCTGAAGGGACAGAGAAGGGCGTTCAGATGTCAGGAGACGGGCACTGTCAATTAGAGTGTTGTCTATTACACACACACGCTAACACAAGCATGATTTTAAACTGAAATCATGAAATGGCTATTTTCCTTTCTTTAAATTCCTTAGTAAAATGAATTATGGAGTAAGACTGAGCATTTTCAACAAGAGGATATTGGCCTAACTCCCAGGATGGGATCACAAAGATGGATAAACAAAAAAAAGACTAATGGTGACCTTTTATTTTCATCTGAAGGCAGGCCAATGGGCTCTAGCTCAAATGACACCTCCTCCCCCGCATAAGAAAAGTGGAGGGTAATGTTATGGGGTTCAAACCCAGGATGCATATGTAAACTTACCAATAAAAAAATTCATGTAAAACTAGCAACTAATATTTTTCAACAAGTTGGATATAAGAAGATGGGCACACAAACTGAGGAGGAGGGAGTAATGCAATTTTCAGGTGAAAAACAAGACTAATTGATGATTACAATTGATTTCTAAAGCAAATTCAATAGCTCAATATAAGGGCTCAGTAATATAATCATCATAATTCATCCAAGGATGACAAACTTTCACTATTGAAGAAGACACTACTCAGTGGCTTTTCATTTTACCAAACACACACACACACCCACTGCCACATCCACACGCACATATCTTGTTGCTGATTGGCAGGCATGTGATAATACGACCTGGATCATGATAACTATAGGGTAGTCATGGTGGTATTCAAGTAGTAATAATGGTGTTAGATTTATAGCTCCAAAAGGTATCAGTATTGACTTTGATTCAGGACAGCCTAGAGCTTGATGTTTAGTGATGTCTCCTGTCTGTCAAGGTTGGTTTGATGGTAGTATCTTGGTTAGGACTGAAAGCACTATGGTTTGAGTTGGTAGTATGGATTAAGATGTGATTCAGCCCAACTGGTTTAAGATTCCAAGAGAAAGTAGTCCATGGAGTCATTCAATTAGAATATTAGATACATTTCTATCATTACAAGTTTGTGGATTTTCATGTGCAGAACGGGAACTTAACATACTATCAATATCATTCAGTATTATCTTGATTTAGATACTTAAGATTACTAAGCTTTAACTGCCTAGGAACATATGAGAAAAGTTATTATCTGTCTAGAACCTGTAAGTATCATTAAATCTGAATTATATGAATGGAAAATCTGAGGTGAATACTTCTTTTGGTTACCAAAAACTTCTATTTGCTGTGAACACTCCTTTTAACAGCCTACGCAGTCTCTGCAAATTGTTCAACAACGAGTTAACTAGTTTTGCACATTTCTTGGCTGCATAAAGCTGGCTGATGTAGGTAGGAAAGCATTATGGTTGAAGAAAGTGAGGAGGTTCCTTAAGGATGAACTACCCTAACTCCCTAAGGCCTAAGCAATCTACTCAATGAGCAGCAAGCAGCAGGCTGTTTTAGAGCCAATTCTAGAAGTTAAAAATGTCAAGAAATCCACATTTTATGACAATATAAATATTCCTGTGTACCCCAGTACATATACATCCGACCCTAGCTAATTTTTTGAGGATCCACAGCCAACCCCAAATTTTTGGGATTAAGGCTTTGTTGTTGTTGTTGTACCACAGTAGACATACCTATTAATAAAGAATTAAGATGGTATCCATGTCTGTGATCTTATCAGTTTGCCTATTCTTTTGCATTGATCTAACTATTTTCTTCTTATGCTGCCAGGGAATTTATTACTATTTTTACCAGGTTTTCAAAAACAAGGCAGTGGCCATTGCAGCTGCCCGTAGAGATAAAGGACGTGGGGATGGTACTGTTGGCATGTTCTCTTGGCTTGTTGTGGCAGCTATTGCTGGGTATAGAATCCTTTCTTATGGCATTGAAACAGAAGTAGTCCCTTACTTTACTTTCTCTTCATAGTAATTATATATTGAGGGAGTTTGGAGGTTTATGTGAGAGCTTTGTTGAGTCAAGACTGGGAGTTAATCAGTGCCTGTCTGGCTATAACATGAGTGATAGTTGAAGTCAGGATTTAGTTTGAATTGGTAGAGGTAGTCCTACGTTCTTATTTATGATGACTAGGTTTTTCTTTGAATAATAACTTCTCAAAATGTCTTATCTTGCAGCTCCTTGAATGTGTTGTTCACAAATCCTATCTGGGTTCTTGTGACTCGTATGCAGGTGCCTTCAAATTTTTGAGTGCTTATATATACTACTGGTTTAAAAAACTTCAATTTTAGACTAATGCTTTAAGTTAAAACCTTGAATATGGTGTTTGCATTGATTTATTCATAGATTCTACTCCAGGGTACTTTGGTGCTCATTTAGTAATTAAAATCTTATAAGAGCAATTAAATTGTTAGCCAAGGTCTCTAACTCATATGGCACACTTTTGACCTTTCCCTCCATAACATTGGGATGGAGGATTGGTTTGAGACCCACTAGGTACATGTGGAACTTACCAATAGAAAAAGAAAAAGAAAAAAGAGAGCAATTAATAGTTAAACCATGGTCATGCTGCAAACAGCCATTTGCATTTATCTATCATTATTTTATTGTAAGTATCATTATGGAATTTCAAGTACATTGTCAGCCTGCTTCATAACTACTGAAATACACAGACACACAGACAGACACACGAACACACACACACACACACACACACACACACACACACACACACACACTGTGTTTTGATGGACATGAGAAGGATAATTTTTCTGAAATTGAGTGCTTCTATAGAATCCGTTATAACCCTTAATTGATTTAATTAGATTATGGACTTCTCAATACAATCACTTTAATATGCTTTACAATGCTATAAAGACTCAATGCATGACTCTCTGTCTCTCCCCTGTATCTTTTATATTTTTCCTCCTTTAATATGGTTTTAGACACACACTCAAGCTGAAAGAAAGATTATGGAGACAAGAAGGGAGGCCATATTGATGGAAGGTTCTGAAAGTGGTTTGATAGACTCAACTTTGCAAGAAAAATTGGCTGAACTTGATTCAGAAAAACCTTGTCCATATGGAACTCTACATGCGGTTGGTTCTTCCTTCCCATTTTATTCTTTTGGTGTTTTGGTTGCAAGATGACCTATCTTTTTGAATTTATGGTTGCTTCTACATCGATTTCATTAGTGATTCAACCTCTAAGAACACACTTCAAATATTTCAAAGGTGCAAAATGGTACATAATATTATCTCTGCCAGTGCTGAAATAATTCTGTTTTCAGTTAGTTAAAGTTGCAGTAATGAGGCTAAGCAGACTTGTTGCAGGGATATGGTAAACAGGAAGAGTAGTTGCATCTTGAGATATATTTTCAAAGATATCATCTCAGGGAATGGAGTCGTCTGACAATCTTGCTTTGCTTGCAAGCTTAACTGTCACGTTTAAGCTCTCAGCCTGAAATCTATGAGTTCTAACTTTATTCACCTAAATAGATCATTGATAGATATAGACTCATAAACAACTCTCTGATTGATATTCAGGTAACTCTGTGGTGCTGTTAACTCTTCTGCTTGGATTAATTGAACATCAGTGTGGGCCAAGGCCTAAATTTTCAATAATTGAGATAATAATCTCTACCAAGTAAGATACACATGCTGGTCTTTGAAAATTACAACTTACTATTGACAATTAGAAAATTGAAAGATTGATATTCACAAGCTGATACTGGTGTTGACTCGAGGATTAAATTATTTAAATTGCATGACATTGGTTACAGTTTTACAAAGTTGAAGCAACTGTAATATTCCTAGTACCATTTACGTTGAAGCATGAAGGTTTCGATATCTAGTAGAGTGAAACCAATATGTTAAAAAGTTTGCGTGTCCATATTTTGGAGCTTAGGTTAGCATGGCTTGGGATGTGTCAGATCATGAGAGTTGTCACATAAAGCAGAAGGTTGTCAGCTTGCTATTGATTGTACCATTTGACACAAAAATGTTCTGGAGAGCATTTAAATTTTTAAATAATGAGTTCTTTGAAGTCTAAATATCACTTGATAAATATTTTCCATTTATGATTTGAATTATTTAATGGGTCTAATGAAGTGGTGGTTGGATATATCGTTTAGGTTTGTTTTCCTAGTGTTTGAGGAATCTCTCATTCTCTCTCTTGTGTGCCACTTATTTAGGCTATAAACTCCAAAATTTTAACATCATATCAACCTAACAAACCTCATGATATTTGTCAATGACACGTCATTAGAGTTTTTTTAGAAATAGTTTTTGCTAAATTAAGTTTCTTGGAACCATTAAATTTCCCTGTATGCTGTAAAATGAATATTAGAGATCAACATTCATCAATAATATTTATATGAGAATTTCTCTTTCTTCTTGTGGATTATAAAGTTTTTTGTGTGAATTCCAGGTTTTTCTAGAGTTTAGTCAGGTTCCTTCCTCCATTTTCATGATTTTTTAGGTAGTATCAGACCTTGGTTAGCATGGACTGGTAGCCAAACAGCAAAGCTGATGACAACTAATTTGTTGAAGATAATCAAGGATATAGGCTATTTAAGCTTTTATGAAAGTTTAAAAGGTAGCGTTACGATCCATTGGATGGCCAGATTTGTTTATTGGTCAAGAATTATGCAAATAGGAATAGTGGAAGCAATAGGAAAAGTTGTACTGAAGATTTCACTCAGTCAACTTCGTGACGTGTTCCTAGACATGACAAAATTTCATTCTTTGATGAGATACAACAAAAAGCCTTAGTCCCAATACTTTGGGTCGGTTATGAATCCTCAACAGACTAATCAAAGACAGCCATATGTATTCTTCTCTGCCAATATATCCTATCCAAAATTATACCCTCTGTTACTCCCTTAGTTAGTATGTTATTTTTACTCCTCTTACTCGTGTTATTTAGGTCATCCTTCTCTCTCTCTCTTCATTTCCTTAACTTGAATCAAATCATTCTCCCTGATTTGTGTATTAATTGCTCTTCTTTGCAAATGACCATATCATCTGAACAACTCTTCATCATTAATCTTTAAACGAATTTATTCATTTTGTACCCTATCTTTCCTTGTATTTCCACTTATCCACAATGACTATCCCCATTTACTGCTGTGAGAATTTTCCTTAGAGATGCAATACATCCAAAAATTGCTACCTTCATTCTTCAGATAGCCTTCCACTAAGGAAAATCAGAACTAGTAGTCCTTCCCAAAACCTTACATGTAGATGGTAAAATTACCATTTCTATTTAGTTTCCAATACTCCTTATCTTCCTTTAGAATATGGATCCTAACCATATAAAATAAATAAAAAAGGGCATTGACCGACTCCAATTCCCAATCTTGAATTGGCCTCGCAAAATAGGATTCCAATGCATTGCTCCACCTATAACATCTATATAATAATCACACACCTTTGCAGTTTTATCCATTAGAATCTGAAAAAGTTTATAAAAAAGAATTTTGACACCTCATCTGCACATCATATTATCATGCGGAAAACTCACTCTTTCGTTGTCACCAATGATAAATCTAACAAATTTGGAGAAATAATCCCATAGCTTTAATCCATTTCCACTCCCACCCCATGCATAGTACGTGAAGAGGTGTATTGAGAGATCCATGAAGAGGATAAAGTTAATCTTGTGTGCAATACATTAAAGAGTGTTATGGCAGAATGGTGTTATGAAATATAAGGTGATTCAAGTAAGTACAAAATTCATTTTTAGCGAAGAATGAAAAAAAAAAAGTCTTTTCAATTTCTTTTTCCATGTATTATTATTTAAATATTATATAAAAAACACGTGGGGATTATGGGCAAGTGAATTCATATAAAGGGGATTATATTAGAAATCTTCACTCACGCACCAAATCAAGATTATTGACCAAAAAATTTGTATGTAAATGAGTTATGCATTCAACCATCAAAATAAAACATTATAGAAGATCAAGTCTTACCAAAGTCTGAAGAAGTCTTGTCATAAATGGAAGGTTGTAAAATTATAATGACATCATAGAGAAAAAGATGGAGGTTATTGAGAAGATTCATGAAGATTTTGCTATAGAAAAAAATCATGATATTGAGATTGTTGAGAAAATTGCAAGATTTTATTGAAATCAATTCCTTAGGTACGCCTATAACCCTACAAGCCCAAGGATTCGATTGATTTTGCTAACATAGTATCATATCATATTGATTCTGTCAGGGTTGAAAGATCTGATTTGGTTGTTGAATCCAATTTTACGGATCTTCTCAATTTCGAATTCTAGTTTAACTCAACTGGTGGATTGTAAGTTTGGCAAGAAGATGAAAGGATTAGGATGCAGCTCAAAATGTTTATTTTGTTGGTTAGGACAAATTCAACTGTCACTTTTGAATGATAACTTGAGGATAGGTTCATTTCAAGTGGAAGGGTATGAGGAAATATGTACGCATCATTGGAATCTTTTTCCTTTTACTTTAAAAATATGTAATTTTTGGAATAAGGTTTTGTTTTCTTGATTTTAGTTGTTTTTAGGTTTCCCTATTTAAAGCCAGAGTCCTTTTTTGATATTGTATTAATTGGGGGTTGTTTAGATATATTTTTACTTAGAAACTAAATTTTCTTGTCCTATGTTAAAATAAAAATTGCAGCTTAGCATTCATCAATAATATTTCTTTGTTCCAGAGTTTTTCTTGTGGATTCAAGGATTTTATAGTGTTTAGCTGTGTATTTGCCCTTCCTCTTCTTTCAAGCTTTGTCATTAACCTCTTACCCTTCATTGCACTAGTGCTTTTGGTTTTTATATATTTTTTTATCCATTTATTGATTTTTATATTGCTGCTTCTTACTGTTCTAAATGTGCATTACTGGCTAGGCACGTGAGGTTTATAACGAAGCAGGAATTACTGGATTCTGGAAAGGAATTGTTCCAACACTTATTATGGTTAGCCTTTATGGATAATTGAATAAACTCAACATGCACAATTGAATTACTTCAGGTGTAACAAGTAATCTTGTTTTCAGGTGTGCAATCCTTCAATTCAGTTCATGATTTATGAGAGCTCGTTAAAACATCTAAGGGCAAAGCGTGCTACAAACAAGCAGGGATCAACAAATGTAGCTGCTTGGGAGGTATAAGACCCCTTTCAAATGTTTGAGTTGGGAGATGCAAAGTACCGTCTTTTGCTAATTGGTCTCATTTTATGGAATTAAGCCCCCCCCCCACAACCCCACCAAAAAAAAAAAACTTTCTCTCTCTATATCTCTCTGTTAATTTTAATTCTCTTGTGAAAAGGTTTTTCTATTAGGGGCCATTGCAAAACTGGGAGCAACTGTCTCAACATACCCCTTGTTAGTTGTCAAGGTGAAGTCCACTAGTCTGCTTTGTAATATTACTCTGTTGAGCAAGATAAAGAAAAAATTCTTCATGTAAAGTTGGTATGGCTGAAAAGTCTTCTGTATCATATTATCTTATATCAGATTGAAATAAAACTCTCAACATGTTCATTTCTCTCGTTTAAATTTGTATTACTTACCTTTCCATTAGGCTTGTCAATCAAAACATTGAATTTTTTTCATTACTTGGCATCCAGACTGCCATAGTATGCTTTTGCAATAACTTCTCCTATTTGAAGCTTCTTGATTGTGTCACTTCAAATGCCTATGCAGTCGAGGCTGCAAGCAAAGCAGGAGATTGGTGGGAATATCTCATTAAGATACTCAGGTTTGCATTTCAATGAAGAGCCATATTGTTTTTTTCAGTTTCCCTCCAAAAATTTTCAGTATCTGGTCTTCATTCTTCTTGTTATCTTCAGACTGCTAGCTTGGTCCATATATAAAATAATACACCAAAACTGAATGATGGATTGAGCTTCTTCTGTCAGGTGGTACACACTTTTCTAATTTTGCCAGAAATGTTAGTATGACAATTGGCTGACTTTAATTTCATTATATATATATATATATCTTGTCTAGGGCATTACTTATATTATGGATGGGCTTGTTGGGTTTCAGTTTTGAAGAGGCGAGGCAAGATGATTTTTGTCATTAATATTTGGTTTTTACCTCCTTTTCTTGGATGTAGGCACACAAAACCTCGTAATTTGTTTGTCCAATTAGTTTTCTTAATTGATATCTCCTCATGCCTGCATCAAGAAATAATTTGGATCATAATGGTCTGTCCAAGTTAATAAATGGATTGCACAAGATATGCTTAATTGATTGGTTTGACCTTTCTTTTGTCCTTGGTTGTCCAAAAATTTGATGTGTTTTTTAAAATATTCTACAAAATTGATCAATAAGAATATAAATTATGGTAAGATAACAAAGCACTACCTACTCTTACATTACAAGAATAAAAATTGTTGCAATATCCCAAACCAGAGAGAGGTTGTTGTAAGATCATCAAACATAAGGGAGGATGCTGTAATTTTCTTTGGTCAGGCACTAGATGCTTGAAATACTTCTATGATAAAAATTAAAATTTACTATTCATTGAAAGTTATATATATATATATATATATAACTTCAAAATTGATTCTGGTAGAGTAATATTGGCTATGCTGGTATTTATTAGGCTTAGGCTACATTCTTAATCTGTTTAATGCGAAATATTAAATTGTAATGTTTAGTGAGATTTATACACAACAACAAACCCTTATGAGTCTCAAAACTTTGAGGCCAATTATGGATTCTCAATAGACTAATCGAGGTCGGTCACATGTATTTCTTCTGCTATTCCATCCTATCCAAAACCATACTCTATGTTACCTCTTTAATTAATATGTATTGGTTTGGTAATAGCTATGATATATTTTGGCTGAAATGGTATGGTATTTATAGCTTTGGTATACACACAAATCTAAGTATTCAAGGATGTGAAGACAGAGGAAGATGACAGGTGAAGGAAATACTATGGGAACAACTCTGTACTTGATAATGAGCTGTAAATTACAACTGTGTACTTGTGTAGGTTAGAATTATCATGGTTTCGTATTCTCAAGATTTTCCCCCTAAAATTATTGGGATTTGAGTGCCCCCACTGTCTTTCTACTTCTATTTAATTTTTCAAGTGGGGATAATCATATAAAAATGGCTGAACAACCCTTGTACTGATTAGACATACCATTTTTTACTAGTATTTTTATTTGCAAAATATTTCCTGGTTCATTGTGATTCCATTCAAGTCCTTATGTGTTCAGCTTCTTGTTGGTGTTCTAATTTATTCAACAATAGGTGACCTTGATTCTTGGGGGAACAAAAGAGAACAAAATTACCTAGCAGACAAAGAGAGAGAATTTTAAATTTTAGCTTTAAGAAGCACAATTTTTGCTATTCTCTACATTTTAAATGTAAAGAGACCATTAGTTCTTATGGTATGCAGAATTTTAACTGATATCTTTGTAGCACAGGTACTCTTGATGCAATCATTAAAATGATCCGCTATGAAGGATTGCCTGGCTTTTACAAGGGAATGAGCACTAAGATAGTACAGAGTGTTTTTGCAGCTTCTGTACTTTTCATGGTCAAGGAGGAACTTGTCAAGGCATACATGCTGCTAGCACATAAAAGCCAGAAAGTAATATATAGCTTAAAGAAATGACCATTTCACTGAGGGATAACTCTTGTCCTTGTGGCTTTCCTCTTTGTTTACAAGTTACTCCAAATAGTGACAGAGCGTTTTATTTTTTAAATATTATTTTTTTAATAGGAAAAAGTGAAACAAAAAATAGTGATGGAGGTTATTATAAATCCATGATGCACAAATTGGCACTAAAGGCCTGTCTGAAGATGGTGCACCTAATGACACTTCATATTTTTCTCTTTTTGTATTATTTTTCCTTTTTCTCCTTTCACCCTTTTTTTTAAATGATGTCTAGTAATGTAGTCTGGTTACTATGTTACTTGGGACAAACTGATTTTGAAGTTAAACTATGGAACTAGTGAAATTAGTTATGGACAATGTGATTTAATGATATTCAATTTTAGGGATGATTCAACCATCAGAATTTGAGAAATGGATCTGATGGTATTATTTATGTAATCTTGCACAGCCCTAGTTATTTTCCGAGAATTTTTACGAATTATTGAGATGACCTTAAGTCTCCTTGGTGCATAGCATTTAGAAACAGGAATAATGGGGGGTTTTCCCCCTTTATGCCTTCATGGTGCATGCCTGAGCTTGAAGGGTCTGTCTTAAAGAACAGATTATTTTAGAATAGAATTTTACTTGTCTGCATTTGCTTCCTGATCTTATTATGATGTTATCAACTTAAACTCTTAAAGTATTCAATTGAAAAAAAGAAAAAGAAAAAACCTTATATGAGGGAACTTCTTGATAAATGAACTCAAAAGAGTCTCAAAGAATTATTTTGATGATGATCTGGTAAACAAACTTGATGTCAAGAATCTCTTAACTTAGTGACATTGTTTGTTTTCCATTATGAGGAGAAGCAAGATTTGAATCCTCTCTTTCTCATTATTATAACTATCGAATTATCATTATTATTTTTTTTAAAGAAGAAGAGAGCAAACAAACTTGGTGGTTGACTGTAAAAGAGCATTGTCCCAAGGTAGAGCTTTTAAGAGCTTTGAGAGCTTTGATGGCTTTTTATTTATGACTTGAGTTACTTTCAAGATTTTGTTTTTATTTTATTTTGGACTTTTTATTATTTTCGGGGGTTTAATAACTTTATTTGCCATTGGTCATGCAGTTAAATTCATATTATACGGGTTTGAATTGTGACATCCATCCTCATTAAAGAAATTTAAGTTTAGGTCATCAAACAAGAATCCTCTTTTATGACCCTTTTTATGCTAAACAAGTGCACTTTGTTATGTAATTCGTGTTATAAAACTATGACTAACTTTGTTTCCACGTCCATAGATTTGTTTTGTCCAGAACTTCACTCCCCTCAGATAATGATTCTCATTTGCGGCCAGAGGTGAAACCGTGAGAGGCCAATTTTATTCTATCATCAAATAACTGGTCAATACTATCTTGTAAAATGATCATAACAAAGTGTTAATAAAAGACCATAACAAAGTGTTAATAAAAAAAGTCTTTAAGTAGTCTACAAATTAAATTAAACTAATTTCAAATGCTATATGGAATGTAATACAATGGGTTGACATCCATGCATGTCTACACGTTCCTGTAAGAGAGCTATGAAGCAACAATTTGTTTACATGACAAAATTAATTTGAAGAAGAACTTTCCTGCTCAGCCCCATATACACATTTTTACATCCCAGAAGTGATTTTTACTTTTTTTCATTTTACCAATTGATAGTATTTATTTATTTTTATAAGTATTGATAGTATTTAAGAATGGGAAGAAGATAGTGGCAGGCATTTTTTTAATCATGGTTGACATGAAATATATTAACATACATCTTCCACCCCACGCAAAAACTGTTTCAATTGTCACAAGGTTGTAGCAGAAGCAGTTGTCGGAACCCGGAGTACTTGTTGCAGTAAGCGTGCAGCAAGACGTTGAGTGATGCCACCAATAACACGACCCCCTAGACTGCGTGCCTCAGGTTGCTGAAGCACCTGCTCACATATGCTTCAACAATTAGCTTTAAAAACAAATATAAATAAGTTTTTCTAAGATGTTAATACATAAATAGCATTTGTTTTACAATATGATGATTCTAATGTAAGTGCTATAAGGATAAAATTCTAAACAAAAATGATATGATTTACTTAATCTAACTTTTTGACGTGCAAAAGATGAGAATAGATCTATGTTTTACAAGTAACAAAATAAATTAGATGCCTTGTTCATAGGAGGTGAAAGCCACAAACTCACCAATAAAGAAAAGAAAGAATGATCCAATATAGAAGTGTGTTCTTTAGGTTAGCTTATATGTATATCTGCTAACAAAGCACATAGTAAACAACCACTTTTTGTGGATTTTCGCAGAAGATACAGTATTGATTAATGACACTAGGTCACTAGAATAGATGTGGCCAACCCTATTTAGTTTGTTAATGATCCATAGCCAACCTAAAAATTTTGGAACTAAGGCTTAGTTGTTGTTGTAATAAATTTAGTTTGAAGAGTCTAATTAAAATTAAATTAATGATTTGGCCATTTTTCAAAAGCCTTGGATCAGAATTCTTCGTAGTCATCACCACATCTAATCTTTAGCAATAAACCGAACTTGAAGACCTCGATCCTTGCCACACACCCCCCCCCCCCCCCCCCCCCTTGTTTCTCTTCCAAAGTCTATTCAAGCTACTTGATAGGCAAGAATAGGCTCAAAAAAGCTAAGTTCACTGATTAAATCATCAAAAAAACAGGAGTTAAGGGAGATAAATTGCAGATAGTAGGATATATGTATAAAGTTCAGTAAAAAGGGTTGTGATGGTAATGAATATCTTAATCATCAAGTGAATTTGGCAATGGAAGATAAAGGAACATGAAGCCTATGTGCTGACGACAAAGCTAACAAATCACATTAAAACAATTCTAGTGATACATATGGAGAACTATTATGCCCACTAGATACAAGTTTTAGGGATTGCTGTGTGTCCTAATTATTAATGGTGGAAGCTTCAAAAGTTTAGGATTTGTTATCTTTTACCATTGGTGTGTTCTAGTGTGGTTATTCCCCTTGTCAACTGTTTTGATGCTTATGAAGCATTTAAAAAATAAAAAATATATGTTTATGAACCTATTATTCTCAATACTATATCTGACCAAAACTAGGAAGAGTTAAAAAAAAAAAAAAAAAAAAAAAAAAAAAACATGCTGCAAATTATGGTTCCTACCTGTAAAATAGGCTGTAAAATTGCTGGATCAAAATTTTCGGAAGATTGCAAAAGAACCCATATCCTTAACACTTGATCTCGAAGCCCTATCATGCTTTCCCGTTCAGTGTCACTCATCATAAGAGGTCCAGTTGCATTACCATTGAACATTAGGGTCCTCATAAGATCAGGGATAGAATTGTAGGTATCAATAACTGTGCCTAAAACAAAAGCTTCATTAACACGGACTGCTTCTTTAATGACTAATTTCCTTAGCTCTTCACCATCTGGACCCAACAATAGCTTCAAAACTGGTTGTAAAGCATCTTTTGCAGAAAAATCTCTATCTTTTCTTCCCTGTACCAGTAGATTTTCAAGTCTATTCCACCTGCAATGAGCCAAAATAAAACTTGGTTTCAGGTGGATCTATAAAACCAAACAACATCCAATCAAACCAGAAGAAGTATAAAGTTAAGATAGAAACAAAAAGGCATGCCTAAACTTCCCGTCCTTAAAAAGCAGCTCAATAAGAGCATCTCTGAGATATGGGTTTGGATCTGTTAATAGCCTTTTAGCAAAGTATGGATATGATGCTGCCAGCACCTTGAAATTAGGATCAGCATAAAGTGCTAAACCTTCCAGTACGGTGAGTGACCTCAATATCAATGCATAATATGCTGGGACTGCAATAACAAGCCATGGCATCAAATTCCAGAGAAAGAAAAGAAAGAAAGAAAGAAAAGAGTAGTGTGGAAAGCTTTAACTTCTTTAAATCAGTACAACTATGCTGTTCTCGGATTGCAAAAAATAAGATCTCGTGTACTCAAAGAAATCAATATTATGTTACTTTTTTCCCTTCCAAGTAGGAGATAATTATTAATTATTTCCAGGACAAGCAAGGAATCAACAAAATGGAGCACAGTACCCACTACATCAAACTCTAGAGTATGAATCATAACCAAATCAGCTACAAGATCCACTACATTTGTTAGCTACTTTGTAACTAATAAAACAGGGTTCATTGCCAAAGTCTGTGTAATTGTACAGATTTAAAGAAACTTACAGATTAAGGCTTTAAAGTCATTCACAAGACCAGTATTGACTCACCATTAAATGGATATTGATATAAAACAGCACCCAGACCATCCACTATCGTTTTGAAGTTTAGTTCACTCACAGTTGAATTAAGTGCATCATCAAAGAAGTTTTGAAGCGCTGGTACAATTGGAGAAACATCTACATCATGTGACAAGAAATCAAGAGCATAGTAATCACGAGCCATAGCTTCATAATCTCGATTCACCATGTGAACAACATGACCAATAATAGCAGATCTTGCTACTTCTGGCGTCTCACTCATCATTCCAAAGTCCAGAAAGGCAAGCTTTCCATCCGGTGTTGCCAAGAGATTACCAGGATGAGGATCTGCATGAAAATATCCATACTCAAGTAGCTGTCTGAGGCTGCATTGTATACCTGTGTTCACCAGATCTAAAACCTTCAATCCTTGTTTCTCAATGGCAGCTTGCTCATTTAATTTGACTCCATCAACCCAATCCATTGTCAATACTTTGCCGCTGGTATAATCCCAGAAAATATCTGGGACAAGGACTTCTTCCTTGTCAGCATACAATTTCTTAAACCGCCTTGCATTCTGACCTTCCTGCAGTGACCTGTCAAAATTATCATTCAACCCCGAAAGAATCTTATACAAATACAATATCGAAGGCTTTAGTGACCAAATGCTCTGTATTTTTAACAACAATACTAACCTGCACATAGTTGAGCTCTTGATAAACTCTGCTCGCAAATTCATCAATAAGTGCAACAACATCACTGGAAATTATGTCAACATATTTATTTATTAGAAATCCTAGACCTCTTATCAGGTAGAAGTCAAGTCCTATAGCTTCTTCAATAGCAGGGCGCTGCACCTTCACAGCAACAATCTGTCCAGAATACTTCAGTTGAGCTTTATAAACTTGACCTAAACTTGCCGCTGCAATTGGTTGTGGAGATATGGATGAGTAAATGGAGTCAAGTGATAGTCCCAACTCCCTCTCAATGCACGCAAATGCCTCTTCATCTGGGAATGTCGGTAAAGCATCCTGCTCAGTCACAAATGAGAGCGATATTTTTCTTAGCATCTAATATAAATCTCAACATATTTGTCTATGGAGTAGAAACCACGACAAAGGATTTCACCAGAAAACTCAAATTCTTTGTTCAATAAACTTTCACCTCATTTGCATAACTTCGTCAAATAAATGGCACAAAACCACATAATTTTTTCAAGACTTGGGGACTCGGAGAGGTAACTAGTAGGCAGCCGAAGAAGCTGATTCCCAGAGTCAAACCCACGACCCTGTCGCTTTTGGTGGAAGGCACTTGCCATCGCACTAACTCCTAACCTCAAAGTTATGGCAAGATATATTTCTTTATTTTAACCTAATCTAAAACATACAATTAAATGAATTTAATAGAAATCAACATCATTTACACAAATTTAAGAGCATCATAGAAATAGAACAATGTCATGATGCCACTGGACCCATACACGAAAGAGTAATGTGAGTTACAATTCTTTAACCAATAAATTAGATTACTTTACAAGACCACGTGAATTTAATACCATAAATTTCATTTATCCTATGATATGTGAAGCCTAAACTTTAAAATTAAGTTAATTACGTAAAGTAAACCAACAGAAACAAGCTTTCCTCAAAATTGAAAAAGGAAAGAATAAATTTTCATCATACTTGAAGTTCAGAGAGCTCCTCGAGATACTCAGGTGGACATATATCAGGCCTAGTGGACAAGCCCTGACCTAGTTTCACAAAAGTAGGACCCAATCGAGTGAAAATTCGTCTCAGCTCGGTGGCCCTTAATCTTTTATTTTGGTTCAGCACACCATTCCTTTGGTCTATCGCTAGCTTTAACCCAAACGAACCCAGCGCAATCAAAATTTGCAGAGTCCTCCGCAATACCTAATCACAAACAATCATAACCAATAATCACATAGTATTAAGATATTATATATATCACATAGTTGATGAAATTGAAGAAAACCTTGATTGGGCGAGAGTTGTATTTGAGGGCAAGAAGTTGGGGGCTATAGACGGTGGCATTGGCGGCGCGAGCCATGGCTCTAGCCTCGGCCTGAATATCTTTGGCTCGATCCAGGCCTTTTCTATAGATAAGCTGTGAGTTGTCGCTGTTGCTGTTGCTGTTGCTGCTGTTGTTGTTGTCATCTCTCACAGTAACAGCAGCAGGCACAATTCTTGGTCTCGATTCAACCAGAGCTGCTCTAGTCTTAAATAACCTTACTCTTCTGCTTCTATGAAAAAACGGTTGACCAGCTCCAATTCCAACTCCAGCTCCAACGGCAACGACAAGACTCATGGCTGTGTGGGGAACTGGGTTGGAAGGCAAATGGCAAGTGGCTAATGGTTGAGTAGAAAAGCCAACCCAAATTTAGTCACTATTAAGGCTGAGTCGGTTTCGGATGTCTAGTTTTTTTTGGTGTGTAAATTTTGTTAAGCCGTCGAGTGGTCATGTCAAGTGGTAGTGGTGTTTTCAATTTTTAATTTTTTCAATAAATTGACCAGCTACCAGTACCACCATGCCCATGTGTATGCTCCTGCCTCCAATGGGTCTGCTTGACTCTTTGGCTCGTTCCATACCACAAAATTAGTGTGCGACTCTCCCTATATATTTTTGAAAATAAATTTGCGTGAATCAGATTTTTGAAGCTATCTTCCCATGATGTGGCGTGACTATCTATATCTACATATAATTTTAGGTAGATAACTTGCTTCGATAATGAGAAAAAGTTTAGCTCCAAAATATATTTTTAGAGATATTTTGCATCAAATTGACAAAATGTTTTTTTAGAAGATATTATGTGACAATTGAAAAAAATAATTGGGCAAATAACACTTCCCTCCCTTGATGTTTGGGAAAATGACATTCACCCCCAAACTTAAAGGAAAAAAACATTTTCCCCCCTTTGACATTTATTTATCTAAACTCTGTTAAATTGGCATTAAAAATGTTGTGCACTAACGTACCATTTGATTAATAATGTATTCCCAAAATTGACTTTGAAAGTTTTTTATATTGATAAGTGACTTTGAAAATTTCAAACTCATTTTTAAACAATAAAAGCTTGAAAGTTTCAGCAAATTGTTTTATTTCATAAATTTTGATCCAAAGTGTTAGAGAGAGGAGCGATTAAAAAATTTAAGAGAATCATCAAACTTTAAAAAATCAATTGGAAATGTGCTATAAGAGACTAAAAAATCAACATAAGCAACATGTTTTATAATATGCTTTATATTTCGTTACTAATATTAACAGAAGGGGAAGAGTGTTATTTTTTTTAAATCTCAGGGGGGGAAGTGTTTTTTCCTTTCAAGTTTGGGGGTGAGTGTCATTTCTCTAAACCTCAAGGGAGGGGAGTGTTATTTGCCCAAAATAATTTATGTATAGTTTTAGTCATATATCTTGTTTAAATAATACACCTAAATAGTTTTACAATTTATCACGCAATGAGTTTAAAAACACTAACTTCATTCGCGTTTAGAGTCAAACTTTTTTCTTAAATAAAGGGAGAAGTGAAGGAAAAGAGGAAAAAAAAAACTTATTTTTTGTATAGAAATTTTAGAGTTTTTTAATTTTTCTATGAAAATGTTATAAACAATTTTCTAAAATAATTCATTAACAAATGCCCAGACATTTATTAATAAAATTCTTAAATAATACATATAGATAGTTTTATAAATTACTATAATGTAGATTGGTGGAATCCATTTAAATTGGTTTGGAGTTAATATTTTTCCATGTGACACAAACTATTTTACAACATTTTTACAAACTATTGTTGTAACCAATTCTTACTAATTTTCATTTGAGTCCACCACTAACATCATTTTTTTACTTACCAATATCCACTCATCATATATCAATCGTTTGTAAAAGGAAAAAGTTTGGTTACAAACTTAGTTGTAGTCTAAGGCTACAACTCCCTTTAAAAAGATTAATGTGACTACATATTTTAAAAATTTAACCGTTAGATTGTATGCTTTTTTTATTTTATTTTATTTTATTTTTTTTATGTTCTTAACACATATATCAAATTTCTTGTCAATCAAATGTTATTTACTATTTGATTCATAAACTTATTTTTTATGTATAATTTTAGATTACAAAAAATTAAAATTTAAACATTTATTTGATGACGTAGCTATTGCTCATTAATCTTTTGGAAATTTTGTAAGAGTAGAAAATACAAGACGAAAATTTAATCCAATAATGAATTTGTTAAAATTTACATTTGATGATGCCGGAAAATCACCAGTGAGCCACACAGTACTCGTATGCTTGAAACTACATCTACACAATAAAAAGAGAAAGACCTAACAAAGGGCACTGATGTGGTGCTGGCCAAATACCCTCCGAAGGTCAAGTTAGATTTCTTTTCACAACTCTAGAGTGCAAAAGCTGTGGTGAATTATGTATACCTTGGTTTGTGAGAGTATTTGGGCTTTTATAGTAATAGAGGGTTGACATCTCTTCCTTGGGTTAGAAGTCTTTTCCTTATAGGAATCCTCATGGGCGTATATTGCGGAATTATTTCCTTGTAGAAGACTAACACTAAGAGTGGAATACAAGACATTTCCTTATATACACATGGGTGGTGGCCAAGTTAAGATTATGTTGGAACCGTCAGCTTTCCATCCTCCTTATATTGACGTCGTCAGCTTAAAGCCGTAGATTTCTTACTATAAGTAAAACCGACGGTTTTGATTTGGAATGCCTTGTATACTTACAATTTTACCCTTATCAGCTGCCTCTACTCTATATCCTCGTTAGCTTAAACTGACGAGTTATGGAGTTAGACTTTCATTGCTAATTTTCTTCTTGGCCAGGAGAAAGGGAAAATCATTCATGGGCAATTCCTTGAGCAGCCATTATTAAATGCTCAGATATGTGGTGCATTCTGGTTGGCTCCGCTTCTAGACGAAGGCGTCGCTTCATCTTCCGTGCATTTTTCCCTTTATATATAACTCGCCTCTCCCCCTCATTTCTCCTATTTCATCCTTGCTGATTTCTTGAGAAAAAGCTCGTCGCCTTTACTCCGTCAGTTTGTTGACTCTGTCACTTGCACTGCTACCGCAGCTTCAGAAACCGTCACTCGTTCAAAAGACACTTGTAAGTTCTCTCTCCTTTTCATTACACTTATGTATTTTATTTTAATTGATTAACTCCATAGTGAGGCCGTCATCTTAGGTTTTTAGAATAAATCCGTCACTTGTAGGTAGTCAGATGTCAAGTGACGCGTTGAATGATCAGTCGTTGGTCTGCGATGGAGTGGGCTATGACGAGGTATTCGGTTCAGGTTATGAGTCCGAGGGTTTTTCCTGGCAGTCAGAGAGGGAAACGTCAGCCCAATCTCCTGACAAGGAAGTTGAAGGTTATGGAAAGGAAGGTATGGAGGAAATAGTGAGTGAAGAGGGTGAAGTTGAGGAGGGAGAAGAAGAGAGGGATAGTGACGGAGATGAAGATGAAGGTGACAAGGAGTCCTGTGAGGGAACTTCAGGAAGTCCTAGAGGCAACCGTCCCTTCATCCTTCTCTAGGATTGGTCCGTCAATAAATTTCTACCAAAGATGAGTGATAGGGTCTTTAAGGAGTTGCGTACCCATTACCAAATCTTGGACCACATCCCAATCCGTCTCCTTAGAAAAAACGAAAAGTGTTATACAGGGAGGAATGCAGACATCGACATGTACGACGCTATGTTTGCTATAGGGCTTAGGCTACCACTGATGGCTTTACATCGTTAGCTGGCAAATTCATGGGGTTTTCTGTCAGCCAGATCGCTCCAAATGCCTGAAGGGTCTTTATAGGTGCTAAAATCCTATGGGGTCGTCTCAGCGGAGGAAACCATTAGCTCTCTTTGGACGAATTCTTTTATTGCTATAGCCCCCAGCACATCGTTTCTTTTAAGGGAACATATCATTTTGCCCCCCGGGAGAAGGACTTGAGATTAGTGTCTGATATGCCATATTCTAACGGAAATTGGAAAAGTAGATACTTTTTTATTGCAGGGACGGATTGGGTGTGCCGTCAGGAAGAATGGGAGACAATGCCCCATGGTTATTTTGACAATACTTGGGCTTTTGTCAGGGATTCAGGTTTTAGCCTCGACAGCTTTTAACCCCATCAGTATTTGATTATATCATCACTTATTTTTGAAGTGATTTAATGTCGTTATTTTTTTTTTCTTTTCAGCCAACACTCGCCCCCACATAACTGAAGAGCGGAAGGACTTCATCCGTCGGGTTCTAGACATCCCATTTGAGCAACAAAAGTGTAGGGACTTAATCACCCTTGACACTCTTCATTCATACTGCGAGGGTCCCGTGCCAACACAAGAAGCTAGCAGATTGGACGAATATTCTCGTTGACGTGAGTAGATTTTCTACCATTCCCGTCATTTTTGCTCTTACCGTTGGCTTTTCTAATGCCTGTTTATTTGCAGAAATGGAGGCGGTTAAACAAAGGATGAGGGCAGTTGCTGCCTGTAAAAAGGAGGAAGAAAGGAAGGCTAAAGGCAAGGAGGGGGCGTCCTCGTCAGCCCCCAAGGCCGTTTATAAGGGTTCGGCCAAAACGAAAGCCGACGGGGAGGATGACCGTCTCCCTAAAAAGATAGCCATCACTCCTAGGGATGCGCACCCCAAGAAGAAGTCACCCCCCAAGTTTAGCCGAGGCGCGGGGAAGGGGGTGATGACTTCTTTCGAATCCGTCATTGAGGGACCTCGTTGCCTGCTCACCCACAAGGACTACGCCGTTAAGGAAGTAAAGTCCTTTATAAAACTGACGGCCATGGATCCTTGTGCTCAGCTAGGGATGGAAGACTTGGGGGTGTCGTTTTAGCTCAACCTGTCGCAAATCCTCCCGTCTTTTCTTCCAACCAATCCGTTGAGCTCCTAGACCTAGAGGACCCTCCTGCTCAGGAAAAAGATGTTGGGACCCTTACTGACACTCCTACTGCCTAGCCTTAGCCGTAATTTGTTTTTGTAACTTTTATATTTCGTTCAATTTTTCAAACAATGTTTAAATGCCCTAATGTTTCTTAGGCTTTATTTGTAAAGACTTTATTTTATAAACGGTATCTTATGTCCGTTGTCTTTAACATTGTTTAGTTTTTTACTAATTGACACTTGTATGCTTATATACCATGAACTCATCTGCCTTATTCGATAGGCTTGTCCACCTAAGGACGTCTACTTTTTAGACTTCGTTTTTTTGAACCCGTCAGCTTAGTTAGGTCCGTCAACTTTCATGCTTTATTACGGACCTGTCTACTTTATGGCCTCGTCAACTTTCATGGGCGTCTAACTTGGGAATCTCATCTACTGTTAAACAATGTTATTTTCATGAAGCTGTTAGCTTCAATGGCCCTTCTACTTTAATTTTCGGGAGTTGTAGTGTTTAGCCATGCAGTTCTGGTACCGCGCGAGCCTTTGTTCTGCTGTTGCCCTACCTTCGTCAACTAGATCAAGCTGTAGATGCATAGCTTCGTCGTTTTTGCTTTCATCATAATTGTCCAACCTGTAGCTCTTGAGTCCGACCTCAGTTAGAATGACTACTTCACTCCCGTATGTTAGCCGAAATGGTGTCTCTCCGGTGGGCGTCCTTGCCGTTGTCCTGTATGCCCATAGTATGCTTGGCAACTCTTCAAGCCATATACCCTTTGCCCCTTCGAGCTGAGTCTTGATAATTTTGAGTAAGGATCGGTTTGTGATTTCAACCTGGCCGTTAGCTTAGAGGTGGGCGGGGGAGGAGTAATGATTTTTGATTCCTAACTGCGAGTAAAAGTCCTGGAAGGAGTCGTTGTTGAATTGTTTCCCATTGTCTGATACTAAGACTCTAGGGATCCCAAATCTGCATATGATGGACCTCCATACGAAGCTTCGCACGTTATTCTTTGTAATGGTGGTTAAGGCTTCAGCTTCCACCCATTTTGTGAAGTAGTCTATGCCCACGATTAGGAACTTCAGCTGTCATACCGCTATTGGGAATGAACCTATGATGTTTAATCCCTATTGAGCGAACAACCATGGGGCTGTCATGGGGGTCAACTCTTTGGACGGCTGTTTGATGATATTGCTAAATCTTTGGTATTTGTCGCAGGCTTTGACATAAGTCTAAGTGTCTTTTTGCATGGTGGGCCAGTAGTACCCCACTCGCATCAGCTTGTGTACCAACGATCGTGACCCTGAGTGGTTTCCGCAGATCCTTTCATGGACTTCTCTCATGACGTAGTCCGCTTCCTCAGGAACCTAACACCTTAAGTATGGGTGGGAGAAACCTCTTTTGTATAAGACGTGTTCTTCATCAAAATGAATCGCGTTGCTTGGACCTTTAGTTTTCTTGCGGCCTCCTTTCGTTTGGTAAGGTGCCATTTTTCAAATAAGAGACCAACGACGTAGTCCAATTGGTTTCGAAACCTATCTTCTGAACATCGATAGAATCTGGAAAAAGCTGAACAAAAGAGAGTACGTTATCAAGGGTAATTATATGTTCGGCTGACGCGGCTTTGGCAAGTCGGTCAGCTTGTTCGTTTTCTCCTCTGGGGATCTAAATAATTTTGGCCTTCAGCTCCTCTACTCTTCTTCGTACTTGGTCTAGATATCTCTTCATTCTTTCGTTTTTGCACTCATAATCCCCATTTACTTGGTTAGCGATGACTTGAGAGTCGTAGTGAAGAACTATACTTGCAGCTCCTGCTGCTTTGGCGAGATCAAGTCCCGCCACCAAAGCTTCATACTCTGCTTTATTGTTGGTGGTAGGGAAATCGAGGTGGACCATACATTCAATCTTATCTCCTTCAGGAGAAAGGAGCACAACACCTACACCCCTGGCTTGCTTGTTGGACAACCTGTCTGTATGTATACTTCATTGTGGACATTCATTTGCCCCCATTGTCTTCCCCGTTGGTGAACTCTGCTATGAAGTCAATGATGACCTGTCCCTTGATGGCGGTGCGTGGTCGATACTGAATATCAAATTCACTCAACTCTATCGCCCATAGTGCCAACCGACTAGCAGCTTCGGAGTTGCTCATTGCCCGCCGTAAGGGTTTGTGGGTTAGGACGATTATTGTGTGGGCTTGGAAGTGCGACTTCAGTTTGTGAGCCACTGTAACTAAAGCGAAGGCGAGCTTTCCCATGGGTGGATACCTTTCCTTTGCACCACAAAATGCCCAGCTGGCGTAGTATATGAGCTTTTAAACCTTTTCTTCTTCTCTAACCAAGGCTGTGCTGACGGCTGCCGAGGAGACGGCCAAATAGAGGAAGAGTTTTTCCTCTAGTTGCGAAGGACTTAACAGTGGCAGGGAAGAAAGGTAAGCCTTCAGATCCTCGAATGCTTGCTGACACTCGGCAGTCCACTCAAAAGACTTCTTCAGCGTGCGAAAGAAGGGTAAACATTTATCCGTTGCCCGGGATACGAATCTGTTCAAGTCGGCTACTTTTCCGGTTAAACTTGCACTTATTTCACATTCTTTGGGGGGGGGGGCATCTCCACTATGGCTCTGATCTTATCCAGATTAGCATCGATACCTCTTTGAGACATCATGAAACCAAGGAATTTTCTTGCCGTCACTCTAAATGCACACTTACTTGGGTTAAGTTTGTTGTAGGAGCAAAGGGTGTCGACGTAGACCTAAACATTCCTTTTGACTTGGTTCACAAACATCTTGTTCACGAGCCTTTGGTACGTTGTGCCCGCATTCTTAAGGCCAAATGGCATGACTTTGTAACAAAAAAGACCTTGGATGGTAATAAATGAGGTCTTCTTCTGATCTGCTTCATCCATCCGAATCTGGTTATACCTTGAAAATGCGTTCATGAAACTCAGTAGCTAGTACTGAGCTGTAGAGTCTACCAATACGTCAACTCGAGGGAGAGGGTAGCTATTCTTGGGGCATACTTTGTTCAGATTCGTAAAGTCTATGCACATCCTTCATTTCCCGTTGGCCTTTTTGATCATCACCGCGTTTGCTAGCCAATCGGGGTAGTATACTTTCCTGATGAAGCCTGCCTCTTGTAACTTGCCGACCTCTTCTACTATTGCTCGGTCTCGTTCTTGGGCGAAAACTCGCTTCTTCTGTCCGATGGGTGGAAAAGAAGGTGACACATTCAGCCTGTGTACCATGACTAACGGGTCGATTCCTGGTATATCTTCATGACTCCAGGCAAACACGTCTTGATTCTCCCTAAGGAGCGCTACAAGTGATAGGCGAATCGTCGGGCTGGTGAGAGTTCTGATCCTTGTGGTTTTATCTAATCTGGAGTTATCAAGGGGTATCTCCTCGAGCTTCTCTACAGGTTCCATTCCCGTCCGTTGTTCCTCTATACTCATGGTCTGTAGATGGTCGTCCATTTCCAATATCGCAATGTAGCATTTGCGTGCAGCTATCTGATCTCCTCGCAATTCCCCTACTCCGTACTCAGTGGTAAATTTAATCATTAGGTGATAGGTTAAAGTAACGACCTTTTATGAGATAAGGGTTGGTCGTCCTATGATGGAATTGTAGGCGGAGGAGCAGTCGACAATGAGGAATGTAAGATCCCTAGTGATTTGTTGAGGATAATCCCCAATTGTTATAGGTAATGTGACCGCGCCAAGGGGGTATACTTTTGTTTCTCCAAACCCAACTAGTGGAGCATTGGTTGGAACTAGACGTTCTCTGTTGATCCGCATCTGTTGGAACGCCGGGTAGTAGAGAATGTCTGTGGAACTTCCGTTGTCAACCAAGACTCGGTATGTGTCTCCTACTCGGATGCTAACAACGAGCGCGTCATCATACGAGTGGTGAAGACGTCGAGCATCTACTTCAGAGAAACCAATAATGGGGTTATCAACCCGTGGCACCTTCTAGATGACACCTGTCAGTTGAACATTTTAAACCATTCTGAGGTAAGTCTTTCGGGTCTTCTTGGATGGGCCGGTGGTTGTCGTGCCTCCCATAATCATCCTTATGTCTCCTAAAGGTGGTTTAGGACGCTCGTTGTCTCGTTGGGGGCCTGCTTTTGAGGAGGTGGATCTACTCTCTCCCTGCTGATGAACTTTTGTAACTTCCCCTGCCGGATGGGGGATTCAATCTGCTGTTTCAAGTCGTAGCAATCGGCTCTGTCATGATCGTGATCACGGTGAAAACAACAGTATTTGTCTTTAGACTGTTTGTTGGGATCTCCCTTCAGCTTTCCAGGGAAGGTTAAGGCTCATTCATCCTTGATTTGCATTAGGACTTGGTCGATTGGGGCGGTTAGCAGAGTGAAGCTCGTGAACTTCCCTACAGGGGGCTTAGAGCGCCTGTCATCCTTTCGTTCTCCAATTCTCGCCATCTTTTGCCCTTTGTCCTGTCGCGTATCTTCCTGCCTCTCTCTCTTCTTAGGCTTTTCTTTGCGAGTCAGTAACGCGTCTTCAGCATTCATGTACTTAGTGGCCTGGTAAAGTACATTTGACATGGTTTTCGGGTCATTCTTGTATAAAGAAAACAGAAACTTGCCTTTCCGTAACCCGTTTGTGAAGGTTGCAACAAGTATCTTGTCGTCGGCTTCATCGATATAAAGCACTTCCTTGTTAAAGCGGGCTATGTAAGATCTCAGCGTATCATCCTCTCGCTGCCTGATACTCATCAAGCATGCAGTAGACTTCTTATACCTATGCCTTCCAATAAAGTGCGAAGTGAACTGGGCGCTTAGCTCCTTGAAAGTACTGATGAAGTTGGGTGTCAGTCGGTTGAACCAAATTCTCGCAGGACCCTTCAGCATTGTATGGAAGGCCTTACACATGATCTTGTCTGCTACTCCTTGAAGGTGCATTAAGGTTTTGAAAGTCTCTAGGTGATCAAAGGGGTCCTTGGCTCCATTGTAGCTTTCTATCTGCGGCATGCGAAACTTCTGTGGTAGGGGGAAGGAGTTGACGGACGCGGTGAAAGGCGAATCGATTCGGTGGACCAGATTATCGAGGTTGCTAGACACTTGTCTTTTAAGGGCGTTCATCATAAGGTCCATCTGTTCCTTCATCATTTGCATCTTCGCGACAATGTGGGGTGGAGCCGTGTTAGTGACGGATGGACGACTCATGTCTTGTCATTCTAGTTTACTTGGGGCATTGCTACCTTCCGGCCCTTCTTGATTCCTTCTCTCAGCGTTGGTACCTTCTCGATCTTCCTCTTGGGTACCCATTGCTGTGTTTTTCTATCGTAGCTGTTCTTCTAGGTCTTGATTCTGTTTGGTGAGACGTTCCACTACTACTGTAAGGGTTTGGATTTGTCGCTTTAGGGCAGTGGGTCGCAGCTCATCTCCCTGAACATTGTTGGTAGTTGCCATCGAACAAGTAAGTACCATGCAACTCTTTATCCAGGAAGCGATAGTATGGCTTACAAGTTGCTAAATGTTACTTCCCACAGACAGTGCTAACTAATGATGCCGAAAAATCACTAGGGAGCCACACAGTACTCGTATGCTTGAAACTACACTTGCACAACAAAAAGAGAAGACCTAACAAAGGGCACCGGTGTGGTGCCGGCCAAATACCCTCTGAAGGTCAAGTTAGATTTCTTTTCACAACTCTAGAGTGCCAGAGATGGAGTGAATTATGCATACTTTGGTTTGTGAAGGTATTGAGGCTTTTATAGTAGTAGAGGGTTGACATCTCTTCCTTGGGTTAGAAGTCTTTTCCTTATAGGAATCCTTATGGGCGTATATTGCGGAATCCTTTCCTTGTGGGAGACTAACACTAAGCGTGGGATACAAGACATTTCCTTATATACACATGCGTGGTGGCCAAGTCAAGATTATGTTGGAACCGTCAGCTTTAGTGTCGTCAGTTTTCCATCCTCCTTATATTGACCTCATCAGCTTAAAGCCGTAGACTTCCTACTATAAGTAAAGCCGACGGTTTTGATTTGGAACGCCTTGTGTACTTACAATTTTACCCTTATCAACATCTAATAAAAAAAATATTAAGTAAAGTTATAACCTTAATCTACACCCTAATTTGTAACCAAATTTTATTATTTGTAAAATAGTTTATGGATTTAACATTTTTTTTTTTTTTTTTTTTTTTACGACAGCATGACTTATTGACTTATTGAATGGGGGCAAGTCGGTAGCTTTCCAAAATGTAATTATTAACTTTTATTTAGCACGTTTTCCAAATGATAGTTAGTGGGACTTGAGATGTGCAATTTAAATGCAAATATGCAATAAAGAGGTTATAAAAAAATATATATATATATATATATATATGCAACAAAGAGACCCATTTATAGGAATAATGTAACTTTATTAAGAATAAGAAGAAAATACAAAGCATCTTGAATCACAAAGGATTTAATTAATGATCAATTTTCTTTTATCTAAGTTACGAATACAAAATTATTAATTCCTTTAACGTGTTTATCCTTAAAATACCCTTACTTATCCTTATATGTAACATTTATTATGACCCATATACACAAGTTTTGCATAACTCATCCTAAGTTGAAAAGCATTTTTTTTTTTTTTTTTGAGAAGAAAGTCAATGCTTAATTTTAAGGAGGGCCATTTAAATTGGCTCAAATTACATGAGAAAGGTCTGGTAGTACATTTTCTATCTAGACTGACATTTTATGTAAAAAAATTGCTCCATTTGTAAGTGAGTGTGCAACCTTATTGCCGTGTCTAAGTACATGAGAAAATTGAAAAACTGATAGTTTTGAGGCAAGGAAATGGATGTCATTAGCGAGATGTCCAAACTGAGCGAATGAGTTGAAAAGCAATTGTTTCTACGAGAGAAAGTATATATCCATTAATAGGGCTAGGTTTTTTTTATCACGTTATTTTCTATATGTAATTATGGGGAAATTTTTTTTTTAAAAAAGTAATAAATAATGCTACATTGGGTTTTGTCAAAATTATATGCAAACTTAATAAATATTTTAAGAAATTAAAAAATTATATGTAAATGCTACACTAAATCAGAGTCTTACATATGTCCTGAAAATGCTGTGAGACTCTAGGAGCAAAGCTGTAAATTATGCAAAGGACCTGAATCGAAGGCATATATAGTAAGCTCCAAAATGTTGTAACAAATCTTATAGTGTAGCCAATGACTAATATTGAGAGCTTCACACATGTAGAGGAGCCAACCTTTCCCTTAGCCTAAATAAAGAGAAGGGTTGGCCTTGATGCACAACACAATTTTAAGATGGAGTGAGCATTGAACTTGTATAAGGATTTTCAAATAGTGAAGTGACTTGAAGTAGAGTTTCTCCCTGCTTCAAATCGTGACTTTTCACCTCTTTAGAGCATTAGCATTGAGGGTTAGAGCATTTGCACTAGCACTTGGATATAACAAATGCAAACTCGAATTTACAATTCAGCCCAAAAGCAGCCCACAACCGGACTTATATTCACCAACTGTAGCTGAATTCTTAAAAAAAAAAAAAAACTAAAAAACTAATATTTTATTGTGTAACTTTATTAATTCCTCTCTCTCTCTCACTGGGTTTTGGGTTTTGAGATATATTATTTTATTATATAGAAATATTATTTTAATGTGTTGTATTATAAAATAAGAGTTGGAATGTTGAGAGTATTGTAAAATGGTATTGTAACCTGATAATAAAAACAAGACTAAAATGCAAAACATACCCTCTATGTTTTACTGAAATTCATTTCAAACTTCTAACTTTGCTTTTGTTGATCATTTCAGTCCTCTAACTTTCAAGTTTATTATATTAAGATTTTTCCATCAATTTTTGTTAAATGTTGTAATTAATTTTCCAATTTTTTAAATTAAAAAATTCAATTAATGATTAAAAAATATTACTCAGATATTTTTTTTTTCTAAAATTTTTTAACAAAAGTTAACAAAAAAGCTTTAATTAAATAAATTTGAAATTTAGAGAACTGAAATGAACGAAAACAGAGTTAGATGACTGAAATGAATTTTGAAGAAACTTAGAAAATGAATTTTACATTTTAAACTAAAAACAATTATTATGAAATGGATGTCATAAGTTGAAATTATATTTTTCTAAAAGGAAATATTAACAATCATTATGAAGTGGACATAAGTTGAAATTATAATTTCTCAAAAAAAAAAAAACGTTACAATGTTACTAGCACCAACGCTCCAGATTTCTTATGCTACATTAGTCCAAATTTATTCAGATAATAAATTAATGATGGGAAGTCCTTGCCTTATCTTCTCCTGGAATAGCAACCAAACAAACTAGTCCAGAAAAAAGTCCAGGAGATAACAGAAAACGGTCACTCCAGCCAAATGGCTGTGTCATCCACCACCGCAACAGTGTACATTTCCCGAAAAGATTTCCTGACTCAGACGCCAATAAGTGGTGCCATTTTCACAAATTCCATAGCTTTTGCAACCAAGCCACGCAGGTTTCACATTAGAAGCTCGAGTGAAGTACCCGCCGAGACTGTTGCAACAGAGGCAGATTCAGAAAGCTCCATTGAAGCTCCAAAAGAACCTCCATCCTTGATTTCTGCTCTTAACGTCGAAAGAGCTTTTCGTGGCATACGTAATAATCATTATCTGCCTCATCAATATTTGATTTTGCATTTTGCTTTCTACTTGGACAACTTTGAACTCTTTATACGTATGTTTAACAGGATGAGAGACCACTTATTAGTTTATTCGTGAAAAGTTTGAGCATCACACCTTAATGTTTTCTCATAATGCAATTATTTGATAAAATTCAATTTAGAATGCAGCAATAACAGATGTGGATCACTATGGTCTACTTGGATTACAACGTGGATGTTCTCTTGAGCAGGTCATAACTCAAATACTTTTTGGATTAATATCAAAATTTTTTTTTGGGCAATCCAAATTGATAACTCTCTCTCTCTCTCTCATGTTTTTGATTATACAGGTTCAAGTTGCTTACAGAAGCAAAGTTGAAGAACTGACGAAACAGGAATTAGATGAAGAAGAACTCAACAAGAAAGTGAAACTTCTAAAAGTTAGTAACTGGAAATTACCATTTTATAAAAGGAAATCCAATGTTTGACATTTTCATTTGAAAGACAATTTTTTTCCCCACCAATTAAAAAAAAACCCAGTGGGAGGGAAAAGCAGTTCTGACTAATCTGATACAATTAATAGGAATCATACACAATTTTATCAACTGAGGAAGAGAGAAGGCTGTACGATTGGAGCTTGACTAGGAGTGAAAATCCAAACAGATATGCTTGGCCCTATGAGGTTGATGAAACACCAGCTACTAAAGACCCTCCTCCACCGCAGGTATCCGTGTACTCTTCTTGGTTGTTATTGTCACTTTTGATAAAACCCGGACCCGCTTTGGGTTTTTTTTTTTTTTTTTAAACCTATACCCGACCATATTCTTAATCGGACCGGGTAAAATCCGGCCCATTAGGATCAGGCAGGACCGGGTACCCGCGAGTCGGGAAAAAATTGCCATCTCTAATTTTTATTAGTTGGGCATTGATTATTGCACACTTATTATCACACATTGTTTATACACATCACCCCTTCATGTGTTAAGAATAAATAACATATGTGAAATTATAGACATTATATGCACAGAGTGTGAACTACCGAATGTACACTAATATTTTCCCATCTTATAACAAGGGCAGATATAGTTTCAATTTTAGCTGAACACCCAAATTCCCAATTCAAGCCCACCCTTTTCTTTAATTCCTTTTAGATGGTGAGACAATTCGAGGCATTTTGCATGTGTTCCTTTTTTGCTTTTTCAAAGCAAGGGACTGCAGCCACGGGCATCCATGATTGGTATAGGTCATAATTTAGCATACATTGATCTAAAGTTTCACAGTTAAGCATTGCTTTATCCAGATAAATCTTTTTTAATCAAACTAAAAATTAAAACAATTCATTCCAAACACACTACGCAAGGATTGGTAGCAATCTAATACAGTAATATATCCTTAATTAATATCCAAAATTTCATAGGATTTCAAGAATGTGATGTCTAGGAACTTAAATGACCGGAGTGTAAGCATAGTCATGTTTGTTTTGATTAGGAATGTGATTAAAGTAATTGTTTTATTCTTTTTATGATTAGTGCATTATGTATTTTCAATATTTTTTAAAAATTAAAATAACTCTCAATAAGAGATAAAAATTAAAATTAAAAAAAAAAAAATCCTTAAAGGTGAACATAACCATGTTATTAAAAAAAAGTTGAACATGTAGCATAGCTGCATAAGCATTTTAATATAAAAAGGTTTGGCTAAAATTCAATAATTTAGTGTAGTGAATTTTACTACAATTGTAAAACTAGTTCCTAAAATTTAATTTTGTCAATTTAAACACTCAGTTTATTAAAATCAATCAATTTGGTCCTTCTGTCAAAATTTGTTAGCAAACATTTTTGTTTAAAAAAATTTTTAATTAAAAATTTAACTGAAAACATTCATGAGATAACCCATTTAATGAATGTTATTGTTTGATGAGTAGTATACTAAAAAAAAAAAAAGTTTAAAACAACTTCATTTGCTAACATATTTGGACATAAGGAATGTATTGAATCATTTCGACAAAGTAAATTGACAACAATTAAAGCTTAAAAACTAATTTTGGCAATTGAAGTAAAAATCAGGGGATTAAATTAAATTTTAGCCAAAGTATTTTATTTTAGTTACTCAATGGATATACTTTGGGTATAATTGTCACTTAAAAATAGATCTTTCTCAAGCCCCTAAAACAAGAATCCATTTTCCTGTGAACGTCTTCCCATAAGCTATTTACAACCTAACATGGGATCCTTACAAATCTTGAGAGGATTTTTGGGAATTCTAAAAAATTACCACAAATCAAATGAAAACTAAATTAACATGTCATTTATTTTTCATGTGTTGATTAGGATATAAAGAAAAAGTCTATGGATACACCATTTTTCACAACTATGGTAATAATAAAATTACAACTTATTAACAATAAAACTATATATTGTTCATAAAACTATATATTATTTGTAACCCCTCTCACATGCGGTGGGTGTAGAATTACCCCATATGAGAATGATTACATATATCACCATTACATTGATAAAGGGAACATATGAAATTTATTGTTCATCACCCATCATGTTAAGGGTGAAAAATAGTATCTCTTCAAATTTAAAACTATGTTTGCCGTTATTTGTTGTACATACCAAAACATATTGCATACATTGGATATATACATCATTTCTCTAAAAATAAAAATTTTAAATTTCACGTGGCTGTAAAACTCACACAAGGTAATGTGTATGTCCGGTGCATAGGATAATGATTGGCAACACAATTTCTCACTCTGTCCTAAACCTAACTGTAATAGTGTAATTTATTATTCTGTAAACTTTTACCTGGC
The DNA here is from genome assembly GCA_023621385.1 of Quercus gilva. Classification (NCBI taxonomy): domain Eukaryota; kingdom Viridiplantae; phylum Streptophyta; class Magnoliopsida; order Fagales; family Fagaceae; genus Quercus; species Quercus gilva. Next base: position 18,039,271 of record CM042474.1, read on the forward strand.
AGGAACCAGAGGATGTGGGACCAACAAGATTGGTGGGATACTTCATGTTAGGGTGGTTCATATTGTCAGTCATACTATCTATTGGCCTTAATCGATAGATCATGAATGTCGCATGGGAGATGCATTTATTTCAGTTTGGAGGAGGAAAAAAGAAAAGGGGCATAAAAATTCTTGAAGCCCCTCAAGATTATTATTAGTATAAGGTTTCTTGTTGAAAAACAATTTTATATGCATATGAAAAGGCATTTTTTCTAAAGGATTTGTTTGTTTCAACATATTTTCTAATTTATTGACTAGTTATAAGTTTATATATAATTTTTAAACAAAACAAATGAATAAAATACGTTTATCTAAACAAAACCACTCAAATGGTTTTTACTTTAGAATCATTATTATTATTATTATTATTATTATTATTTTTTGAGGAAGTGGTCACCATATTGTTGTGTTGCTTAATTCCACTATCTTTATTGCTTACACAAATTTAATAATTGATTGCATTAACTAAGAACTGTTCACAATTTGACTCAATAACTACTACTTTTTTTTAAGGGAGTTGTAATGTATAGCGTTTGCTTTAGATGATAGCTCCTTATCATCAGATTAAGACACCAATCAATTTTTAATGTAGGTGGGGATTGAACCCTAGATCTCTTATACAACCATCAAAGACTTTATCAGTTGAGCTAACTGGAACCCATACTCAATAACTACTTAGACTTAAAACTTTTTTTTTTTTTAGAATACTAAGTATTTAACACACACACGGAGAGATGGGAGAAAGTCTAAAACTTGGTTAACATTTTTTTTTGTACTAGTCCATTTCAGGCATACTGATTGAAGTATTAGATTTTAGTTTGTAAATAAAGGATAAAAATAAACATGTGTCACCTTCATAATAGGTTTAATGTACTGGATTACTGGACCAAGTCAAATCCATAAATATCAATCTAGTATATTTATTTTCCTTTTAAAAAAATTTTCTAATACAAAGGAGGGCATTTTGTTTTTATCTCACCCCCCCCCCCCCCCCCATAATATCCAAAGCGAAGCACAATTGACCATTCCTTCCATTTCCAATTTCCTTCTCCACTCCAAGCTTCTCTCTCGGCATCTCGACCTTGTTGGCATTGCTGCCTCAATCCACCCCTTTCTCTCTCTCCAAGAATTTCCCTTTTATTTCTCATGTTTTCTTTTTCAATCTCGAATATATGTGATTTTTATTTTTCTTGAAATCTTATGCATCAATTCATTTCATTTTCATGCAGTAGGAATGTTCCCTTAATTTAATCCAAAATTATCATTTCATTTTCAGTAGACATAGGTAAGAGTTTAGAAATTTGTTATTTGTGTGATTTCTGTCAAATGCTAAATTGCTAATTTTATTTTTACAGAGTCTGACTACTAATTTTATGGTTTAATTTCTTTGTTGGAAGAGGGGCTATAAGGCTTAGGAAAAAAAAATAAAAAAATCCACCCTACAAATACCGTCAGATACCATCATATTTGTTTCCACAATTTTTTTAGAGAGTTTCAACCTATAGCATTCGCTCTTGATGGTAGTTCTTTATCATCAAATCAAGACACTAATCAGTTTTTGGTGTAGGCGAGGATTGAATCCCAAATCTCTTATTCAACAACAAAAGATTTTACCAATTGAGTTAACTAGAACTCACGTGTCTACAGTTAAATGTGCATAAATAAGCTGGGAAGATTAATTCTAGTCTCCGATCTACTCATTGTGAAATGCATAACCATACCTGACTTCACCATTTTAATACATGAAACAAATTATGGTATTATTTCCTCTTGTTTTATAAGAAGGGGGAAGAAAAAAAAACTTTAACACAGAAAAATAAAATACAAATGCGCAAAACAGAAAAAAGTTTAAGAAAATTACTGAGCACAACTGTTGAATTTGATTAAAAGAAAAATGTACTGTTACCCTTAATATACCAACAACATTTTCAAAAAATAATAATTATATTTCATACACACTATCTAAATGCACAGACCAACAAAGCATATAATTATATAAGATTTATAGACCTAATATTTTCAAAATCATGAAAAAGTATATATGCATTAAAAAATCGTAGTATTCAAGCGGAAATTTGATTTGTACTTCTTGCTGTATGCAAAATTAAAAAAATTCAAGCATATATGTTGCCTATCTCACTACCCCAACCAGATTATGTAATACAAAATTGTATCTTTTAATAATTTCATAATTTTCAGCACATCATAACCTTTTCAAGCAGTCAAAACAAATAAAATATTCTCTCTCCGTCTCAATTTGTTTGTCCTCTATTCCATTTTGCGATGTCCTAAAATATTGTTCTATTTCTAAAATTAAAAATTATTAATTTATTAATGTTCTTATTATGCTCCTACTTTATTTTCAAAACTATTTTTGATAAATTAATTTAAGGGTAATTTTGAAAACTTATACATTTTTATAGAACAGACAAAATAATAGATAATGTTCCCTTAAAAAGTTAGATTTTTGAAACAAAACAAACAAATTAAGATAGAGGAAGAATATATATAAGCAACAAATATGTGAGCAAAAAGAAAAATGCTTTGTATCCTGATTGGCACTCTGCCATATGGTTTAGGCTTAGCCTCTTTTACTTATTTTCTAACAAACTGGATCCCAATGACCTAATCATCAACCATCATGAAAATCAAGGCAGCAATTAAAAAAAAAATAGTAAGACTGAAAAGTTATTGAAAGAGAAAAATCAAGAAGCATCTCAAAATCAAGTGCAAAAGAAATCCTTCTTCACCGGGGCATTAAGCTAATGTCATTCACCTAAAGTATTGTTTTCCATTTACATGGTTCCCAAAAGTTACCTACATGTTATAAGAATTGTACTAATTAAAAGGAAAAAAGAAAGAGGCTCTGCTGCAGGTGCTCACAGACGGCCTCTCTTTCCCTGACGTTGTACCAAAGGTTCTATGTACTTCTCCTTCTCTTCCTTGTCGTAATCATTGAAGGGAATCTGTTGACTAGAAGGAAGATGTCCGGATTTGGATCTGGACGCGGCCATAGTTGTACTCTCACGAACCTGGTGGTGAGAAGGATCTTGAAGAGCAAGACGCTTCATGTGTTGAGAGGAATCCTCTTTAGATTGCATTGTGGTTTTCATGGGATCTTCTTCATCAGCCAGAGGAGTTATAACACCGGCTGCATCAGTAACGGGATCACTTGATCTTCCAACATCACGAGGTCCTAAACTACAAAGACATCTCTCTAAAGTCCATATGGTACTTGCTTGACTTTCCACCTTGTTCCGCTGCAAGAGAATTGGACATGGATTAGTCAAGACTCAAGCAGAAACAACATGACAGAAAGTATACATACCAAGAGTTCAATTTCATGAGAAAGTTTGTTTTGACGGTCAAAAGATGATTGAGAACTAGACCAAATCCAGTTCTTCATGGACTCAAAAAGGGAATGGCACTCCTCAACAAAATCTACTTCAATCTACAAAGGAATATAAAAAGTGGGTTAGCACAAAAATGAAAAACCAAGAGAAAGACATACATGTCACAAGAGATTTACCTTGCCTCCCGTCAATGGCATGTGATGATGCCGAAAATCGTCAGTAAGTCACACAATACTCACATGCTAGAGACAAGGCCTACAAAACAACAACAAAGAAAACCCTAGGAGAGTACCGGTATGGTACCGACCTAAGACCCTCCGAAGATTAAGTTAGAGAACTTTTTCACAACTCTAGAGTGCCAGAGCTGGGAGGAATTATGTATACCTTGGTTTGTGAGGGTCTTGGGGTTTTTTTAGTAGTGTAGGGTTAACATCAGTGCCTTGGTTAAGAAGGTGTTTTCTTGTAGGAGAGATCCTCTTTAGTTCGCGTATTTTGTGGAGTTCTTTCCTTATGAGACCCTCTTGATTAAGGTTGAGCGTGGTGCGCAAGATATTTCCTTATATGCTTATACGTGTAGGCCAAGTAAGGCCATGTCAAAGGTTCCATTATTCCTTTTAGCTTCCTTCTGTCAGCTTCTTATCTTTGTCTACACATTCCCGTCGTCGCCTTTAGGTGTTCGATGCCCTAAAGGTGCAGCCTTCAGATTTAAGATGGCACCGTCGACCCTATCTTGTCGTTGCTTGGGCTATGGACTTGTGGGCGAGGCTGTCGAGTTCTTTAGGGCCATCACCTTTGCCTACTATGGACGAGTTTATCAATGCTACAAAACTTCCCTTATCAGTTGCCCCCTACTCCATGGCCTCGTCGGCTTCAGCCAACGGGTTATGGAGTTCAAATTGTAGCTTTTGCTATTATTATTTATTTATTTTGTTTTATCGAGAAAGGGAGGGCATTTATGGCTGAATCCTTGAGTAGCCCTTATTAATTGCTTTGGACACGTGGCCTAAGCGGATTGGTTCCGGTTCTAGACAAAGGTGTCGCTTCGTCTTCTGTGCACTTGTCATTCTATATATCTCTCTCAGTTCTTCCCCTATTTTCTCCTATTTCATCGTTGGTCTTTAGAGAAAGAACTTGTTACTCCGAAAACTTTATTCCCGTCGTCTTATTGCCTAGTCTTCATTCCTTCGTTGAGACCGTCATCTTTCCAAAGCCGTCTGCTTTACTTGGTAAGTCACCTTTCCCTTTTTCCCATCTTTCATTTTATACTTGTTTGTTTCAGTTGATCGTGTAACTTTTTAGAGAGGCTGTCAACTTAGGTACTTAGAATGCCTCCGTCGTTTATAGGTAAAATGTCTAAAGAAGCGACGAGTAAGCACTCGTTAGTCCATGAGGAAGCGAGCTACGACGAAGTCTTTCAAATAGGTCATGAGCCCGAGGAGGGCCTTTCCTAGTCGCCAGAGAGAGAAACGTCAGCCCGTTCTCCTGATGAGGACGTGGAAAGTTACGTGGGGGAGGGAGATGAGGAAGAGGAGGTAGATGAGGAGGTAGACGAGGAGGTAGATAAGGGAGGAGTTGAAAGTGAAGGAGAGGCTGAAGGAAACAAGGAAGAGGAGGATGATGGGATAAGGGTGACGCAGATGAGAGAACCCTTGAAGTTGGGAGTTCAGGATGCCTTAGGAGTGGACACCCTCATCCGTTTATCCTTCCTCAAATGTGGATCGTCAATGATTTCTTGCTGAAGATGACGGTTAATATATTTAAGAATTTAAGGGATCGTTACCAGATTCTTGACCATATCTCGATCCGTCTCCCTGGGAAGTTCGAGAAGTGATATTCGGGGAAGACTGTAAAAGTCGGCATTTACGATGCGACGTTTGCAGCGGGACTAAGATTGCCACTGACAGCGTTGCATTGTCAGTTGGCTAACTTTCTTGGATTATCCGTCAGCCAGATTGCTCCAAACGCCTAGAGGATCTTTATAGGGGTGGAGATTTTGTGGGGTCATGTAAGTGGTGGGAATCGTCAGCTATCGCTAGACGAGTTCTTTTGGTGCTACAGACCCCAGCACATCGTCTCGTCCTAAGGGATATACCATTTTGTTGCCTGGAAAAAGGCGTTAAGGCTCGTGTCAGACATACTCGACTCCAACAGGAATTGGAAGAGCGGATACTTTTTTGTCAAGGGGACTGATTAGGTATGCTGTCCAGAAGAGTGGGATACAATGCCCCATGGTTTTGACAATACTTAGGGTATTGTCAAGGATTCAGGTTTTTGCACCGTCAGCCTTTGCTTTTACTTTTTCATTTATTTGTCAAGTGTTTTTTAATGTCATCGTTTTTCTTTTTTTTAGTTAGTGTCCATCCAATCATAACTGACGAACAAGAGGACTTCATTCATCAGGTTCTTGAAATACCATTTGAGCAATGGAAGTGCAGAGATTTGATTACCCTTGACACGTTGCGCGCATATTGCGGTGGTCCAAAGCCGACGCCTACAGCTCGTAGGTTAAACACTTACTTTCGTCGACGTAAGTAACATATTTCTTCTGTCGTTTTTGTATTCATTTTTCATCGTCATTTGTTCTAATGCTCGTCATTTGTCCTTTGTAGAAATGGAGGCAGCTAGGCTGAGGGCACAGGTAAGGGCAGCCACTACACATAAGAAATAGGAGGAGAAGGCAAAGGAAAAGGAGGGTGCGTCCTTGTCAGCCTCCAAGGCCGTCGATAAGGGGGCGCCTAAGAGGAAGAATGACGGGAAGGACAACCGCCTATCCAAAAAGGTGTCTGTTACATCTGGAGAGAAGCTTCCCAAGAAGCCATCACTTCCCAAGCTGAAACACATGGCCGGCAAAGGGCTAATGACGACGTTAGGCCCCATCACTCAAGATCCTAACTGTCGTCTTCTTACTCATAAGGACTATGCCTTGGAGATGATGGAGTCCACATTAGGGACAAGGAAGTAGACCCTTGTGCTGAGTAAGAGACGGAGGAGCTGGGGGCGCCAGGCCTCTTTGACCTTGCTCGGGTACGGTTCTTCCTTTCTTTCTCTATTTATTCATTTTTATGCTTTATAGCTGACAGTTATTTTGTTTTGTAGATGTTGGTTCATATGAAAGCTTTGCAGGATAGGGGTGTCACCAAAGAAGGGGTGATTACCCGTCTGTATAAGCGCATAAAGATCCTGACCGACGAGCAATAGCAATATAAGGGTGTCATCTGTACCTTCAATCAGGAGGTGAAGGATTTGAGGGAGAAATTGGAGGAGGAGGGTCGTCAGAAAAAGAAAGAACAAGAAGCTAAGGCGACGGTGGAGAAGTTGTGGACTTGATAATATTAACTTATCATTAAGGGATGAACTCGTCCACTTATGGACTTAATCATAAATCCGTCCACTTGTGGACTTAATAATATTAAGGCGAAAATGCACTTTTGGTCCCTACATTTTGAGCCTATTCTCAATTTGGTCCCTAAATTGATATAGCTCCTAAGTCAGTCCCTGATTTTTAAAAATCGTTTTTAAAATAGTCCCTACCGTCAACCCAGTGACAAAAAATGCTGAGGTGGCAAACGGCGTGTCCAACTTGCTGACATGGTGCTAACGTGGATATTAAAATATTATTAAAAAAATTTATTTAGCATTTTTGGAATGCCGCGTCAGATTTAAATTAATAAAAAATTAAAACAAAAATCCAGATCATAAATTTTAAAATAAATGAACATTAATTTAATAAATACATTAAAACACAATAAATTAATTGAATGTCTTTTTTTTTTTTTTTTTTTTTTTAATTCCTTTCAATATTTTTTCTAAACATGTTCTTATTCTTTGTGTTCTTCCCTATAATCAATCTCTAGAGCAAAGAACCAAACCCCAAACCTAGATCTCAACCAAACCCCAAACCCATATCTCTAGCACAACACAGCACACTCGCCACCCAAATCAACTCACCACCCTAACCGACTCCACTACCTCCATTGAGAAAGCTATTTTTGGATTCTCCAGGAAACCCCAAAACTCAGTGGCTCCAAACCCAAACGCTTGATTGCTTCAAGAAACCCAGAAACTCAAAAACTCCAAAAAACCCAAAAACTAGGTTTCTCCAGGATTCGGATTCAGAAACTCAAAAACTCCAAAAACTCAAACTCAAAAAAAAGCAAAAACTGGGCGGCTCCAAAAAAAAAAAAAAGCTTTTTCAGTTTAAATCTGGGTTTCGTTTGGATCCGTGATTGACCTAAGCTCCATCGGTGTTGGCATTTTGTTTGGGTCATCTTGCTTCAACGGAATCATCAATCGATTGGGTTGCGGTGGTGGCATGGCCATGGGTCTTGGTGGCATATGGGTTGCGGGTTGTGGGTTAGGTGTGTTATGGGTTTTGTGGCTGAGGTTTCTGCTGGGTTGTGGCGTGATAGTGGGTCGTGGTAGCACGAAGGCTGTAAGCTATGGGTTTTGATGTAGATCGGAGATTGTGGCAGAGGATTTGGGTGGAGGTGGTTTGCTTCAATGTGTTTGTGTGGGTAGGGATGAGTTTATTGTTTTCTCCGATGGGTTTGTGTGGGTAAGAATGGGTTTGTTATTTTGGATTTGTGGTGGATGATTTGGATTTGTGGCAAATTCCGGTGGATTTGTAGCTGTTACTTTTCCCAATTATACCAAAAATTAGATTTAAGATTATAAAAAAAAAATAGATTTAATTTTTTTTTTTGGATAGGAACTTAATTTTTTTAACTGAAAAAGTTTTTTTTTCTTAATTTAATTAAATTAATGTTCATTTATTTTAAAATTTATGATCTGGATTTTTGTTTTAATTTTTTATTAATTTAAATCTGACGTGTCATTCCAAAAATGCTAAATAAATTTTTTTAATAATATTTTAATATCCACGTCAGCGCCACGTTAGTAAGTTGGACACGCCGTTTGCCACCTCAGCATTTTCTGTCACTGGGTTGACGGTAGGGACTATTTTAAAAACGATTTTTAAAAATCAGGGATTGACTTAGGAGCTAAATCAATTTATGGACCAAATTGAGAATAGGCCCAAAATGTAGGGACCAAAAGTGCATTTTCGCCTAATATTAACTCATCCTTATAGGATGAACTCGTTCACTTATGTGATAGAAATATGAATGTACGCAGCGGAAAAATAACAGATCTACTCAATTCGCAATTGATAACATGTGCCATGTAAGTTTTAGAATATAAGAACAAGAGAGTGTACCTTGATGCGGTGAAATTCAAAATCAAAGATCAGATGTTCTTGAGAATACTTTCAATCTTCACTCCAATTCCACTTGATGCCTAAGAAGTGTGGTCTCTCAATTAGTTATATGTGTATGTTCTAGAGAGAAAAGTGTCTAACACTCACATACATACTCTTTCATGTTCTTGTTGTGTTCACAAAAATTGTGTATGTTTTTCTCATAATAACTGATTATCTAATTAGGCTAGCCTTTTGGGCCTTTTCAATTGGGCTTTAGTATGTGGCTTGGAGTGGGACCAAAAGGGAACAAATAAGATACTAGCTCCACTGGGTCTTGGGCTTTTCTGTCAACTCTTGACAAGTCCAAAATTACCATTAATTATATTTAATACCACTATATAAATATAATTGCACTCTAGGCCTTATTAATAAATTATATCCCAAGACTTTATTGTACATGCAACCATTTCATAAAATATTCATAGTAACACAAAGTTATTAATGTAGACTGTCACTTTATAGATTACTACATCTTAATCATTGAGTACCCAGTTTAATCCTTTAAGTTATTCATCATATATTTATAAAATCCAATTTCATAAATATATACTTTAGTAACTATTTACCAAAGTAGTTAGGCCTAACATTCTGAATAACAAATCTATTAAACCTATCTCAAGGGAATATTTTGTATCTCCGTTAAGAGACTATGAATTCCATCTTAAAAATATATGTTCCATCAACACTAAATATGGCTGTCCAACATATTGAAGTTTTGACCGTTGCTTTAGATCTCACTCCTAATATATCAAAGCAATTTACACTTCATGACTAGGTCTATTATTCTCTCAGGATTAAGAGTTCATGTAAATATAAGTCGTGAGATTTATTATTCATTTGACAGTCGTTAGGAAAATAATAAATCTCACAACGGTCCAGTTCAATATGTCTTAACTTTTAAAACATATCAACATATCAACTAGAAGTCTCCACTTCCATGATCAAGATAAATCATCTTAGTTAACATGTCATAGTCTTCGCAGATGAAATGTCTAATTTCATCACCGACTACGAACTAATATTCTGAGTTTATAAAGAACTTCTGATTTATATCTTCTGTGACTTTTCACATAAATCATATACTATGCATCTTATGGACTATATGATAATGTCCGAATATTCATATTACCATTATTTTAGATAATAATAAAACAACTTTATTAATTACAACATTAAGTCATACATAATAACATACATAGCATCATACAATAGGATTTTAAAGCACTAATCTTAACAATCTCCCATTTGCCCTAAAAACTATTGTGCACTAATCTAACTCTCATTCCCTCCAAATGTGACTCAAAAGTCCTTTAAGGCAAGACTTTGGTAAAGGGATTTGATAGATTGTTTGCACTTTCAATTTTTGCAACCACCACATCTCCACGAGTAACAATGTCTCGAATGATGTGGCATTTTCTCTCAATGTGCTTTCATTTCTTATGATTCCTTGAATCTTTAGATTGTGCAACTACTCCACTATTGTCGCAAAACAATGTGATGAAGACTTTCTCCATTCTCACTACACCAAGGTCAGAAATGAATTTATTGAGCCATACAGCTTTATTTGTTGCTTCACAAGCAGTAACGTACTCAGCTTCCATGGTGGAGTCTACAATACAAGATTTCTTAACACTCCTCTAAGTTATGGCTCCATCTCCCAGGGTGAAAACACATCCTGAAGTGGATTTTATGAAATCTAGATCTGATTGAAAGTCTGAATCTGTATAGCTGATGGGAATCAAATCCTTACACTGATAAATAAGCATATAATCTCTCGTTCTCCGTAGATACTTGAGAATATGCTTTACAACTTGTCAATGTTTTGGTCCTGGATTTGATTAATATCAGCTGACCATACCAACTGAATAACATATATCTGGTCTAGTACAAAGCATGGCATACATAAGACTTCCTACTGCAGAAGCATAAGGAACTTGTCTCATCATATCTTCTTCCTCTTGAGTCATAGGCCTTTGGTCATCAGACAGAGGAACTCCATGTCTAAAAAGAAGCAATCATTTCCTGAAGTTTTGCATGCTAAACCGTTCTAGAACTTTATTTATATATCCAGCTTGTGATAAGCTTAACATCTTATTCTTGCGATCTCACCAAAGCTTGATCCCTAGAATAAAGTTAGCCTCACCCAAGTCCTTCATATCAAATTGGCTTGACAACCAAACCTTTATGGATGACATTGCCCCTACATCATTTCCAATGAGCAGAATATCATCAACAAAAAGTACTAGAAACATTACTACTTTATCTCGATGTCTTTTGTACACACATGGTTCATCAAGATTTTGTTCAAAACCAAATGACTTGATTGCTTGATCAAATTTGATGTTCCATAACCTAGATGCTTGCTTAAGTCCATAAATGAACCTTTTTAACTTGCATACCATATGTTCTTGGTTCTTAGCTATGAAACCTTCTAGTTACAACATATAAATTTTTTCTTCAAGATTGCCATTGAGAAATGTAGTCTTAACATCTATTTGTCAAGATTGCCATTGAGAAATGTAGTCTTGACATCTATTTGTCAAATCTCATAATCATAATGAGCAGTAATAGATAAGAGAATTCTGATAGATTTAAGTATTGCTACTAGTGAAAATGTTTCTTCATAATCAATACTTTCTTTTTGTGTATACCTTTTCGCCACTAGTCTTACTTTAAAAGTTTCAACTTTTCCATCTATCACTCTCTTCCTCTTGTAAACCCATTTGCAACCAACAGGTTTAATGTCGTTAGACGCCTTTACAAGATCCCAAACTTGATTGGGATACATTGAATCTAATTTAGATTTCATAGCTTTAACCCAATGATGTATATCTAAATCATTCATTGCCTTTTCATAAGTGTAAGGATCAGTTTCGGCCTCTTCTAAGATAGCTTCATAAGTTTCTCTTAGATTTATAAATCTTATAGGTAGCCTAACAATCCTTCCACTACGACGAGGCACCTGTGTACTAGATATCTCATGAGTAGTATCTTGTGGTGTATCTAATACAGCCACATCATCCCTAGTTTCATCCACTGGTTGTTCATTTACAGGTTCATTCATTTCAGCTAAAACAAAGCTACTTTTAGGAGTAAAATTATTTATATAGTCATTTTTCAAGAATTTAGCATTTGTATTAACAAAAACTTTGTTATCTTTATTACTATAGAATAAATAACCCTTAGTTTCTTTTGAATAACCTACTAGCAAACACACTTCTAATTTTGGTTCCAATTTATCAGGTTTCCCTTTTAACACATGTGCAGGACAACTCCAAATGTGGAGACATTTCATACTAGGCTTACGCCCACTCTACAATTCCATGGGTGTTTTAGGAACAAATTTTGATGGAACTAAATTCAAAAGATGTATTGCTGTATTTATGGCATAACCCCAAAAAGAAATTGGTGAAGTTGAGTAACTCGTCATGGACCTAACCATTTCTAAAAGAGTCTTATTCCTTCTAAACCATTTTGTTGGAGAGTTCCAGGTGCAGTCAATTGGGATACAATCCCATTTTGAGTTAAGTAATCCTTGAAATCCTCAAGAAGGTATTCACCACCACGATTAGATCGAATGACTTTTATGCGTTTACTTAATTGATTTTCAACTTCAGCCCTAAACTCTTTGAACTTTTCAAAGATTTTGGACTTCCGTTTCATTAGGTACACATAACCATATCTTGAGTAATCATCAGTAAAAGTGATAAAGTACTCATAATCTCCTTTTGCCTGGGTTGACATAGGACCACAAACATTCGTATGAACTAATTCAAACAACTCTTGGGTTCTTCTACCTTTTGCATTAAAAGGTCGTTTGGTCATTTTGCCCTTCAAACAAGATTCACAAACTGAAAATTTATCTAAGTCCAATGGCTTTAAGAGTCCATCTTTGATCAGTCTTTGAATTATGTTTGGATTAATATGATCCAAACGCAAGTGTCAAAGATATGCATCATTAGTACTAGGAAACTTTCTCTTTAATGATTTTACATGAGAATTATTATTTAATTCAAAATTATATAAATCATGCTTATCAAGAGCTAAAATATAAAGACCATCCACAATATTGCCAGAATAGATAAATACTTTACCATTCTTTATTACAATATTGTCTTTAAAGATAACACAATATCCATGTTTACCCAAATAAGTTGTAGAAATTAAATATCTACGAACATTAAGTACATACAGACAGTCTTCCAATATTAAAACTCTAGACTTAAAACATAAATTATAAACACCAAAAGCTACAATCAGAATCCTGCTCCCATAAGCCAAAGTAAGAAACAATTCCACTTCATTAAATTTTCTGGTCTCTTGGAACCCTTGTAAAGAATTGCAAATATGATTAGTACAACCTAAATCCACACACCAGGAATTCGTGGGATTTTGTACCAAACATATTTCAACGAGGAATGAACTATTCATACCTTTATTATTGGTAGCCTTGAATTTTGGACAATTCCTCTTCCAATGTCCTTTCTCACCACAATGGAAACATTTTCCTTTGAGTTTCTTTTCTTTGTCAACAACCTCTAAGACAATTTGTTTACCCTCTTACTTGGTGAAATCCTTCTTCTTCTTCTTCTTCTTCTTACCCTTGCCTTTCGACTTAGGTTGAGAAGTAGAAGCTTCACCCACATTGGTTTCAACACAAGAAGTATCAAGGATGTCTTCCGCCGCTACTAACTCATTCATTAATTCAGACAATGAATAAATCTTTTTGTTCATATTATAATTGAGTCTGAATTCCTTGAATGATTTCGGTAGTGACTGAAGTATCATATCCACTTGGGATTTTCATCAATATCGGCACCTAAAACCTCCAATGTATTCAGATTAGAGATCATTATAAGACAATACTCCCTTGCTGAACTGCCTTTAGCCATTTTTGTATTATAAATTTGCCTCATGGTTTCTTGCCTTGCAGAACGGCCTTACTCAACAAACATCTCCTTCAGACTTAGCATAATGTCCGAAGCTAGTTCTACATCCTGCATTTGATGTTGTAGAACATTTGAGATAGATGCTAAAATGTAGCACTTGGCCATCTCATTAGATTTCTGCCAACGATCATATCGTTGTTTTTCCTCAAGAGGAGCATCTAATGAAGGAAAGCTAGGACATGGTTTAGTAAGCACATATTTGTGCTCTTCAGCAGTGAGAACTATTTCCAAATTTCTTTTCCAGTCAACATAGTTAGATCCAGTCAGTTTGTTTTGATTAAGAATAGTAACAAGTGGGCTAAATGATGCCATGTTCAAATCTGAAAATAATAAATATGAATATAATAAGTAAACTGGACATTATCAATTTAGCATATAAACATATAGTATGGAACCTTAACAAAACCATAATATAATATATGCAATGACAACCCAATCTTGCAATTAATATTCCTTGAAACCGAGGTCATACCAATCACTACGATTAAGCGAGAATTATTCTCATTATTAATGCTATCATGGTAACTCTTACCAAACAAAAATAATTTGCCGCTTTTCCTTCAACCTCTAAGTAATAATAACATAGCTCCAAAGGGAGATTAACATTATACTTAGTCTAATGTACATCATTGTCTAGAATCAATGTAAGTCACCAAGTAAATCCACGGAAGCGTGATCGTTCTCAATGTAAACACACACTTCATTTATCATTAAGAAGTTTAACCTGTAGTACCATGAATTAAACACTCTCCGAATGGAGTAAGGCATATATGCCAAAGCGAGGTACTTAATCATACTACTATAAATCGATAATAGAGGCCGTGAAATGCAACCTTTGTATCTCTCTCCCACTAGATGTTTTAAAATAACGGTTTTTTTTTTGTTTTTGTTTTTTAATTATAAAACATGCATAATCTAATTAGACATAGCCTTGCATCTTATACATAAAAAAAATAAAATAAAATAAAATAAAAAAAAAACATTTAGAAAAATTCTGAATTCCCGATTCTCGATCGCTTCTCGATCATCAAGCTTTTGAATTTTGAATTTCCAGAAATTTTTGAAAGACAGTTTTTAAACATTTTTCATCAACAAATAACCATCATATGAACATGGTAGATAAAATTTGATATCTAAATTGAATTCTATTGATGCTATAGCCCTAAAGTTTAATTTAACATACTTAAATTCAAATTTAAACAACGTCATAGCATCAATATCAGTTTTCATCAAATCATAGTTTCAACAACAATGCAGAAAATTAAATATGTATAATCTTCTAACATCATGAAATTAATATCTCTAATTCCAAAACTCACAAAACATGTTATACAGATTTGAAATAGAAGACTGCTCTGATACCATTTGATGGAAATATGAATGTACGCAGCAGAAAAATAACAGATCTACTTTATTCGCAACTGATAACATGTGCTATGTAAGTTTCAGAATATAAAAACAAGAGAACGTACATTGATGCGGTGAAATTCAAAACCAAAGATCAGAAGTTTTTGAGAATACTTTCAATCTTCACTCAAATTCCACTTGATGCCCAAGAAGTGTGGTCGCTCAATCAGTTATATGTGTATGTTCTAGAGAGAAGAGTGTCTAACACTCACATACATACTCTTTCATGTTCTTGTTGTATTCACAAAAATTCTCTATGTTTCTCTCCTAATAATTGATTATCTAATTGAGTCAGCCTTTTGGGCCTTTTCAATTGGGCTTTAGTATGTGGCTTAGAGTGGAACCAAAAGGAAACAAATAAGACACTAGCTCCAATGAGTCTTGGGCTTTTCTGTCAACTCTTGACAAGTCCAAAATTACCATTAATTATATTTAATACCACTTTATAAATATAATTGCATTCTAAACTTTATTAATAAATTATATCCCAAGACTTTATTGTACATGCAACCCCTTCATAAAATATTCGTAGTAACACAAAGTCATTAATGTAGACTGCCACTTTGTAGATTACTACATCTTAATCATTTAGTACCTAGTTTAATCCTTTAAGTTATTCATCATATATTTATGAAATTTAATTTCATAAATATATACTTTAGTAACTATTTATCAAAGTAGTTAGGCCTAACATTCTAAATAACAAACTCATTAAATTTATCTCAAGGGAATATTTTGTATTTCTGTTAAGAGACTATAAATTCTATCTTGAAAATATATGTTCCATAAACACTAAATGTGGCTTTCCAACATACTGAGATTTTGACCGTTACTTTAGATCTCACTCCTAATATATCAAAGCAACCTACATTTCATGACCATGTCCATTATTCTCTCAAGATTAAGAGTTCATGTAAAAATAAGTCGTGAGATTTATTATTCATTTGACAGTCGTTAGCAGAATAATAAATCTTACAACGGTCCAATTCAATATGTCTTAACTCTTAAGACATATCAACTAGAAGTCTCCACTTCTATGATCAAGATAAATCATCCTAGTTGACATGCTATAGTCTTCGCAAATGAAATGCCCAATTTCATTAGCGACTACGAACTAATATTTTGAGTTTACAAAAAACTTGTGATTTATATCTTCTGTGATTTTTCACATAAATCACATACTATGCATTTCATGGATTATATGATAATGTCCAAATATTGATGTTACCATTATTTTAGATAATAATAAAACAACTTTATTAATTACAACATTAAGTCATACATAATGTCATACATAATAACATACAGTACATCATACAATAGGATTTAAGGGCACTAATTCTAACATTATGGACTTAACTGTGGACTCGTTCACTTAGTTATGGATCCATCCACTGTAGATTGGATAAACGCATAGAGTAAACATGTAGAAATAGATGAATATATTTGAATAAACTTCTCTTATTATGATAAATGCATGTAAAAAAATTGTTCCTTAAAGAAAAAAAAAAATTTACCCTTTGGGCTTAAATAGTATAGTAGCAAAAAACAAACTAAAATGAACTGAAAAATAGGAGTGTCGTTCTTCATATTGTCCTCTCTACTAGTAGTATTTTTGAAGGAACTTAGTGTTCTATGGATGGTGTAACTTCTGTCCATCTAGCGTCTCTAGGTGATAGGTGTCTTTCCTTTGCCATGATGTGATTCTGTAGGGTCCCTCTTAGTTAGGGCCGAGCTTTCCTTAGGTGGGGTCCCTGGCGGCGCCCATTATCTTCTTTAGGACGAGGTCTCCAACTTTGAAGTCTCTGTGTTTGACCTGAGAGTTGTAGTGCTTGGCCATAAGGTTTTGGTATCGTGCGAGTCTCTACTCAGCTGTCGCCCTGACTTCGTCTAGTAAATCAAGCTGTAGACGCATTACCTCGTCGTTGTTTCTTTCATCGTGATTGTCCACCTTGTAGCTTGTGAGCCCAACTTCCGCTGGAATAATCGCCTCGCTCCCATATGCTAGGTGAAACGGTGTTTCTCCTGTAAGCGTTTTGGTCGTTGTCTTGTATGACCATAGTACGCTTAGAAGCTCTTTAAGTCATATACCCTTTGCCCCCTCAAGCCGAGTTTTGATAATTTTAAGTAAGGATCGGTTCGTGACTTTAACCTGTCTGTAGGGTCCCTCCTAGTTAGGGTTGAGCTTTCCTTGGGTGGGGTCCCTGGCAGCGCCCATTATCTTCTTTAGAACGAGGTTTCCAACTTTGAAGTCTCTGTGTTTGACCTGAGAGTTGTAGTGCTTGGCCATAAGGTTCTGGTATCGTGCGAGTCTCTACTCAGCTGTCGCCCTAACTTCGTCTAGTAGATCAAGCTGTAGACGCATTGCCTCGTCGTTCTTTCTTTCATCGTGATTGTCCACCTTGTAGCTTGTGAGTCCAACTTCCGCTGGAATAACCGCCTCGCTCCCATATGCTAGCTGAAACAGTGTTTCTCCTATAGGCATTTTGGTCGTTGTCCTATATGCCCGTAGTACGCTTGGAAGCCCTTTAAGCCATATACCCTTTGCCCCCTCGAGCCGAGTTTTGATAATTTTAAGTAAGGATCGATTCATGACTTTAACCTGTCTGTTAGCTTAAGGGTGGGCAAGGGAGGAGTAGTGGTTTTTTATCCCTAATTGTGAGCAAAAATCCCTGAAGGAGTCGTTGTCGAATTGTTTACCGCTATGTGAGACTAGGACTCTGGAGATCTCATATCTGCAGATGATGTTCCTCCAGACGAAGCTCCACACGTTCTTCTCCATGATAGTGGCCAAGGCTTCAGCTTCTACCCACTTCATGAAGTAGTCTATGCCTTCTGTAAGGAATTTCAGTTGTCATACTGCTATCTGGAATGGGCCCATGATGTCTAACCCCCATTGAGCGAATGGCCACAGGGCTATCATCGGGGTCAATTTTTTTGATGCTGTCTAATGACATTGCTGAATCTTTGGCACTTGTCACAAGCTTTGACATAAGTCTAGGCATTCGTCTACATAGTGAGCCAATAGTATCCAACTCGAATTAGTTTGTGTACTAACGATCATGACCCTGAATGGTTCCTATAGATCCCTTCGTGGATTTCTCTCATGATATAGTTTGCTTCCTTGGGGCTCAAGCACCTTAGGTATAGGCGGAAGAAGCCCCTTTTGTACAATACGTCCATTATTAAGACAAATCGTGCTGCTTGAACCTTCAGCTTTCTAGTGTCCTTCTTACCGTCGGGTAATGTGCCATCTTTCAAGTAGAAGATTAAAGGGGCGGTCCAATTGCTCTCGGAACCTATTTCCTGTACATCAATGACATCTATCAATGGCGAAAGCTGAATAAAGGAGAGTACCTTGTCGAGAATGACCATGTGTTTTGCTGATGCGGCCTTGGTAAGACGGTCAGCTTGCTGGTTCTCCCCTTTGGGGATTTGAACAATCTTGGCTTGTAGGTCGTCCACCCTTCTCTTTGCTTGCTCCAAGTATTTCTTCATCTTTTCGCCCTTACACTCGTAATCACCATTTACTTGGGTTGTGGCGACTTGGGAGTCGCAATGAATAATCACACTCGCGGCTCCTGCTGCTTTGGCAAGATCTAGTCTCGCTACTAGAGCTTTATACTTTGCTTCATTGTTGGTCATAGGCAAGTTGAGGTGAACCATGCATTCGATCTCGTCCCTTTCTGGAGAACGAAGTACAATGCTTGCTCCGCCAGCCCGTCTGTTGGACGATCTGTCCGTGTGTATACTCCACTGAGGATACTCTCCTACCCCCTGGCATTTTACGTTGGTGAATTCTACAATGAAGTTGGCGACTACCTACCCCTTAATGGCAGTGTGTAGGCGGTACTGTATGTCAAACTCACTCAACTCTATTGCCTATAATGCCATTCGTCTGACAGCTTCAGGATTGCTCATTGCTCGCCGTAGGGGTTTGTCAGTCAAGACGATCTCCATGTGAGCTTAGAAGTATGGCTTGAGCTTACGGGCTATTGTAACTAAAGCGAAGGCGAGCTTCTCCATTGGTGGGTATCTTTCCTCTGCGCCTCGGAGTGCTTAACTTGTGTAGTACACAGGCTTCTGTACCTTGTCTTCTTCCCTGACCAAGGGTTACACTGATGGCCGCCGAGGATACTACTAAGTAGAGGAATAATTCTTTACCAAGCTGGGAAGGACTCAACAATGGAGGGGACGAGAGGTAGGTCTTCAGGTCCTCGAATGCCTACTGACATTCGGTCGTTCATTCAAAAGATTTCTTTAGCGTGCAAAAGAAAGGTAGACACTTATCCGTCTCCTTTGACACGAACTTGTTCAGTGCTGCTATTTTAGGGATAGGATCCCCTCTAGTTCAAATTTCTCTCATTTCCTCCAGTTTTTATCCAAATGCAAGACACGTGTCAAAAAAATATCCAAAGGCACAAAACAAACCACCTAAAGGTCAGAACATAACAACTTTAAATACGATTTTCATAGCATTATTTTGCCTTCTTTCTCTCTCTTCTTTTCCCCTCTGTCTCTTTCACCTGAGTATACCAAGCTACTGTGCAAACAAAGAAGAAGAAGCCACAGCTGTCACACCATTAGTTCGAGCCTCCCTTCAGATCTGTTAGCTTTTCTCCATCCTTTTGCGAAACCGACGTTGCAAATCTCTTCTTTGGCCTCTGATTTGCAAAACCCAAGAATTCGATCTCTATCTTTGGAGACACATGTCGCCATGCGCGGTGGCTGTCGACCTACGTGTTGTCACAAATTTCTCGTCGACTGGTGGTTCACAAAACCAACGCCATGGATCTCTTCTTCGGCCTTCGATGTATAACACCCAAGAAGTCGGTGTCCATCTTCAGCCTCACGCGCCTCCACGCGTGGCCTGAAGTTTTACCGTTAACCCACACGCCATTAAAGATCACTGTTGGCTGTGTTGCTCCGATTTCGAAGAACCCATGCCTTCTTCCTGCACTTTTATCTCAAAAAAGGTTTGCTTTTGCTTCTATTTTTGAAAACATAAATGGCTAATTTCCTAATCGTTGGATCATTGTTTTTACACATGCCACTCATTTATTTTAAAACGGGAGGAAACTGGAGGTTTTGAATCTGGAGGTGATCTTTTCCCGCTATTTTACCGTTAAGGCTTTGTACTTCTTTCATGTTTCTTGGGGGTGCCATTTCTATTATGACCTAGATCTTATCTAGATTGGCCTCGATACCCCTCTGGGACACCATGAATCCTAGGAACTTTTCTGCCATCACTCTAAAGGCACACTTGCCTGGATTGAGCTTCATGTTGTAGGAACGAAGGGTGTCGAATGTTTCCCTAAGATCCTCCAAGTGATTTTCCTCCCTTTGGCTTTTCACCAACATGTCATCAATGTAAACTTGGATATTTCTCCTAATCTGCTGTGCGAACATCTTGTTCATGAGCCTCTGATATGTCGTGCCCGCATTTTTTAGGCCAAATGGCATTACTTTATAGCGCTAGTAATGAACGAAGTCTTCTCCTGATCTACTTCGTCCATTCTGATCTGGTTGTAACCCAAAAAAGCATCCATGAAGCTTAATAACTGGTGTTGGGCCGTAAAGTCAACTAGGATGTCAACCCGCGGAAGGGGTTAACTATCTTTGGGGCATGCCTTGTTCAGGTCGGTGAAGTCTACACACATCCTCCATTTCCTGCTAGCTTTCTTGACTATCATCACGTTTGCCAGCCAGTCGGGGTAGTAAACCTCCCTAATGAAGTTTGCATCTTGTAGCTTGTCAACTTTTTCCGCTATAGCTTGGTTTCGTTCTGGGGTGAATACCCGCTTCTTCTGGCGGATGGGTGTAAAGGAGGGTGACACGTTCAGCCTGTGCACCATGATCAAAGGGCCTATTCCCGCATGTCTTCATGGCTCCAAGTAAATACATCCCAGTTATCTTTGAGAAAGTTGTTAGTGCTTGGCGAACCTTCGGGCTGGCAAGGGTACCAATCCTCGTCGTTCGATCAATCTTGGAGTCGTCGAAAAGTATCTCTTCCAGCCTTTCAACAGGCTCTGTCACCATTCGGTGTTCTTCTATGTTCATGGCCTGGAGGTGGTCATTCATCTCAATCATAGCTATGTAACATTCGCGCGCAGCCACCCGATTTTCGCGTAACTCCCCTACTCCATAATCTATAGGGAACTTGATCATTAAGTGGTAGGTCGAGGTCACAACCTTTTATGAATTGAAGGTAGGTTGTCCCAGGATAGCATTGTAAGCAGACGAGCAGTCGACCACAAAGAATGTTACGTCCTTAGTGATCTACTAGGAGTAATCGCCCACCGTCACGGATAATGCGATTGCACCAAAAGGGAACACCCTTGTTCCTCCAAAACCAACGAGCAAAGCGTTCTTCGAAACCAATCGCTTTCTATCAATCGATTCAATCCTCATCTATTGGAATGCTGGGTAGTAAAGGATGTCAGCCGAGCTGCCATTGTCGACCAGAACCTGGTGCATGTTGTACTCCCCTACTCATATGCTGACGACAAATGCATCGCCATATGGGTGGTGAAGACGTCGGGCATCTTCTTCCGAGAATTCGATGACAGGGTTGCCTATCCGCACCATCTTTAGTACGGAACCCGTCAGCTAGATGTTCTAAACCATCTTAAGGTAAGTTTTACCAGCCTTTTTGGACGACCCAGTAGCTGTCGTGCCCCCTACAATCATTCTTATATCTCTTATGGGTGGCCTAGGACGCTCATTCTCCCTATAGGGAGCCTGCTCTTGAGGTGGATCTGCCCTCTCTTTGTTGACGAGCCTTTGCAACTTTCCTTGCATGATAAGGGCTTCAATTTGTTGTTTCAAGTCATAACAGTCAGCTGTGTCATGACGGTGATCATGGTGGAAGCGGCAATACTTGTCCCTAGACCTCTTATTGGGATCTCCCTTCAGCTTGCCTGAAAAGGTTAGGGTTCCTTCGTCCTTAATCTGCATCAAAACTTGGTAGATCGGGGCAGTCAGTGGGGTGAAGCTCATGAACTTCCCTGCAGAGGGCTTGAAGTGTCTGTCTTCCCGCTCTTCTCCAGTCCTAACCATCTTTCACCCCCTGTCTGATTGTAAGTCTTCCTGTCTTTCCCTTTTCTTGGGCTTCTCTTCTCGAGCTAGTAGTGCGTCTTCCATGTTCATGTACTTGGTTGCCCTATAAAGTACATCTGACATAGTCTTTAGGTCATTCTTATACAGAAAAAATAGGAACTTACCCTTCTGTAGCCCATTGGTAAATGCTGCCACGAGTATCTTGTCGTTCGCTTCGTCAATTAAAAAGGCCTCCTTATTGAAGCGGGTTATGAAAGATCTCAACGTCTTGTCCTCCCGCTACTTATTGTTCATTAAGCATGCAATGGACTTCTTGTACTTGTGTCCCTCGATGAAGTGTAGGTGAACTGGGCGCTTAACTTCATGAATGGAGTTGGGTGTCAGCCTACTGAACCAGATCCTTACGGGTCCCTTCAGCGTGGTGGAGAAGGCTCTGCACATGATCTCGTCTAGCACCCCTTAAAGGTGCATCAGGGTCTTGAGAGACTCCAAGTAATTTAAGGGGTCTTTGGATCTATCGTAATTTTCCACCTGCGACATACGAAACTTTGGTGGAAGGAGGAATGAAGTGACGGACGCTGTGAATGGTGGATAAGTTCGATGGACCAAGTCGTCGAGGTCGCTAGATACCCGTCCTCAAAAGCGTTCATCATAAAGTCCATCTGTTCCTTCATCATCTGCATCTCGACGATTATGTGAGGTGGGACCGTATCGATGATGGATGGCCGACTCGTGTCTTGTCGTTCTGGTTTGCTTGGAGCGTTGCTACCTTTTGGCCTTTATTGGTTTCTTCTCTTAACGCTGGTGCCTTTTTGGTCTTCATCTTAAGTATTAAGGTTTGCATTCTTTTGACGCAATTGTTCTTCCAAGTCATGGTTATGTTTGGTGAGGCGCTCTACGACATCGGCGAGAGTTTGAACCTGTCTCTCGAGGGCAGTTGTGCGTGCTTCGTCTCCTTAAGCGTCATTAGTGGTTGCCATCAAGCGAGTGAGCACCATGCAACTCTTTGTCTGGGAAGCGATAGTATGGCTTACAAGTCGCAAGTTCCCACAGACAACGCCAGCTGATGATGCCGAAAATCGTCAATAAGCCACACAATACCTACGTGCTCGAAACAAAGCCTACAAAATAACAAAGAAAACCCCAAGAGAGTACCGGTGTGGTACTGGCCAAAGACTCTCCGAAAGTTAAGTTAGAAAACTTTTTCACAACTCTAGAGTGCTAAAGCTGGGGAGAATTATGTGTACCTTAATTTATGAGGGTCTTGGGGTTTTTATAGTAGTGTAAGGTTGACATCCGTGCCTTGGTTAAAAAGGTGTTTCCTTGTAGGAGAGGTCTTCTTTAATTTGCGTATTTTGCGGAGTTCTTTCCTTATGGGACTTTCTTGATTAGGGTTAAGCGTGGTGCACAAGATATTTCCTTATGTGCTTATACGTGTAGGCCAAGTAAGACCATGTCAGAGGTTCCATTATTCCCTTCAGCTTCCTTTCGTCAGCTTTTTATCTTTGTCTACATATTCCCGTCATTGCCTTTAGGTGTTTGACGCCCTAAAGGTGTAGCTGTCAGCTTTAAGATTGATTAGGGTGGTTGAGCGTGGTGCGCAAGATATTTCCTTATATGCTTATACGTGTAGGCCAAGGCCATGTCAGAGGTTCTGTTATTCCCTTCAGCTTCCTTCCGTCAGCTTCTTATCTTCGTCTACACATTCCCGTCGTCGCCTTTAGGTGTTCAATGCCCTAAAGGTGCAGCTGTTAGTTTTAAGATGGCACCGTTGACCTTATCTTGTCATTGCTCGGGTTATGGATGTGTGGGTGAGGCTGACGAGTTCATTAGGGCCATCACCTTTGCCTACTATGGACGAGTTTATCAATGTTACAAAACTTCCCTTATCAGCATGTAAGGAACATGCTTTGAGAGTGGAACAATCATGGTTTCAACTTCACTAGAGTCATTCATCACTTGCACTTCCCATGAAGGTAAAGATGGGTATTTCAAATAAAAGGGGCAAGCATCCAATGAGGGGCTTGTTTCTCTAGGATTTTCCTTGAGACTCAAAGGACTATCAGGGTCAATGACTTCAATCTCAGCTTCATTATGCTACAAGAGAGACAAAAAGCATTAAAACATGATAAATGAGCTGAAGAGAGATACACTACAATTCATATGTATCTTGCTCTTCCGCACACTCATAAAAACCCATGACTTAGAAATTGAGAACTGATAATGTTTAGCGAACAAGGTTATAGAGCATAGTTCAATGCTATTTACACTTTTCTTTTCATTTTTTCCCAGCCCAGGGTCAAAATTATAGGAAGCGATGAATATCAGAGACACAGTCAACTGTTGCAAACAAAACATATATCTAGTGTTTGCTTAGTTCCGAACCCAAAAATTAACACAGTAGGACCATTGAAATAACCTCATGCATCTCATACAAATATCAAAGATTCATTCTTTCTTTTGGCGGCCAATGGCTAAGATCTTAAGCTAATCTTGCTGATTAACATATTTGTCTCTAGGACAACAACGAAATAATATTATTCTTGATAAGAAGTAAGCACTTGACAATGATATTGTCATGTCAAATAATGTGCATGACAATACTAAGACAGTAGTCGTAAGTTAAATAAATAATAGGCATCAGCATAATGCTATAGATGTGTCAAGTTTTGAAATACAAAACAGAAAAATAATAATAAATAAATAAATTCAAGAAATTTATTTTTTATGACATTGTGCCACCAACCACATTAATTGCCTCCTCCATTTGCAACCTTGTTGTAGCAAAATTGGTAGTACTTGTAGCATTTTGAAACTTTAACGTCTACAATATTAGCAAATAACTACATACTACAACTTGTGTAAATCATATAATTTATAAGATTAATAGACCTAATAATGTCAAAAGCATGAAAAAGTACATATGCACTGAGAAATGGTAGTATTCAACGCAAAGATTTGACATGGACTTCTGCCATATACAAAATTAAAAAGGATTCAAGCATATATGTTGTCTATGTCATTAATCCCACTTATCGACTAATACACTACCCAAGTTGGCTTATCTCATGCAAGATACTATATTTCAATAATTTCATGATTTACAGCAAATCCTAACATTTTCCAGCAATTTAACAAGTATAAAAAATGAATAGGAAATTATATATGTGAGCAAAAATCAAAATCTTGCTATTAGGATATTGAAATATACAATTTGACTTATTGCTTAGGACCAATAAATCCGCTTTATGCATCCGGTACAGATTGCAGAAGTTCATTCCCATTTTTCTTTGAACCAAGCCTAAGAGACTAAAGCTCACCAACTAGTTCAAGTTGTCACTAAGACATAAAAATGAAATAATATTATGTTGGCAAAGCACCTCTGCTGCACCATGACATTGTCATCTTTGAGGAGGTGCACAATGTGCTAGACACAAAAATCAATTGGCATATAATAGCCACAATCTCCAAGGGGATTCATTTTTGTTTAGTAAATTGAAACGTCTGCATCAATATATTAGAATAGGGAAAAAGGCAACATAATAAGAGCATCCGAGTGCAAATATGATGACATGCCACAAAATACTTGTAACATTAACTTCGCATAGATTGTCATTTTGCTAGATAATTCAACAGAATAATATTTGATACAAACTAATCTTCAATTTAGATGACATTTTTACCTGATCAAGTAAAACCAAGCTCTCCAAAAGATCAGTTGTGCAACCCAACCAAGTGTCATGTCCAATAAAAATTCCAAGTTCGTTCTTGTTTAGACTTTCAGGATCATATGAAATGACCTCTGCTCCGATGTCAAATAGAAGTTCGCCACAATCAGTGCAGCCAAAGAAGTTGTCAACCACAGCCACTTGTACAATTATTTTTGTCCAAGACTCAACCACACCATACTCACTCATCACCCACAAGTGGTATCTATCAATAAGTCCAAATTCACTTTCAACAAAAATAATCATGGCCAATGATCCCTTGAACACTACAAGCTGATCAAAGTGGTAAAACTCAGGAGAAAACTCATCTAAGTCAGGCAATAATATCTTTTGGAATGTCTCATCGTTGACATTGAAAGACAAAATGAAATTACACTCCTGAGTAGATGCTACACAGTGCAGAGCCCCATTAAAAAATAAACAAACTTCTGCATGTGTCTGAAAAATAGATCCAACATTGGGTTCAGAGTCAGACTCGAACGATATCACAGCCCTTCTCCAAGAATCCGTACTCAATGTGTAAACCTCGGCCTCAGCCTGCGGCAGTTTTACTCCAAAAACCTCTACATAAGACACAATTCTGAGAATCTTGTAGTCATTGTTTTAGGAATGATAAGCAAGTCCAAGAGTGAAACTATAAGCATAGTGGTAATTATTGTAGGGAACAGAGAGCATCTTAAACTTTCTGTGCTCGGGTTCCACAAATATAATATTGTGTTAACATGGCGGTTGTCATAACATTCAAGGCAGAAAATGCCATTGCATAAGCTAATCACGTTGACACGATAAAAGGGGATTTTCAACCTAGAAATCTCGGTCGCTGTGTGGTCGCTATTGCAAACAACCGTACGCAGTTCTTTCCAACATGAACCAGTATCATCGTCATAATCCGTATATTGCAGATAACCATTGTTATTGGATAATGATTGGCTTTGTTGAGGTTGTTGAAGTGTTTGTTAATAAAAAAGAGGTCTATGATGACAGAGTACAAATAGGAGAGAATGGAATGGTTAAGAGGGAACACTCATTCGGACTCAGTAAGTTAAGTGTCTGTGTAGTGTAAGTGGGCTCATAATATTTAAGGTTTGAGCCAGCCCGGATCTGTATATGCTGGACCCATATAAAATAAAATAAAAATATTTAGGCTCTTCAATAACACCTGGCTTTGCCATTAATGGAGTGTGTGCCTGTTTAATGGAAAAATCTTGTATGTTCAAATTTGTCATTACTACTAGTTCAAGTTCATATTTTTATATACACTAGATTTATCCCGTGCAATACGGCTTAATCAAGACTTATATGAAAAATTAAATAAATTTTAAAAGTGTAACTAAAACTGAATTAAAAAATAAATATTTTATTTTATATGATATATTCATATTTTGCAAGTTTTACTAAAAACAAAATATATAATAGATTATTTAAAATAATTTATAATAAATAGTGAAACTTACTTTTTAATGTTGAGACCATGAGTGGGATTTTGTTTAGTAAAATTATGGAAGTATGAGGTTTAAAGTGATACATTAAAAATATGGAAAATCATGCAACACATTTATTTTTTGGGTGGAGAAATGGCCAATGGGATAATAACTGTAGGGATAAGAGTCCAAAATTATATATTGAGCCTTGGGCCTTATCCAAGAACGTGGGCATGTCTGAGGAGGGGCAAATAATTATGAGGGGTTACAATTTTAAAGTCTCATAAGTAAGGAACGAATGGATGGTAGTCCGAGGATGAACTCTTCCTTGGATATGATGAACGCAAATCAAATCTGTACTCCAACAATCAAGGTGACCTTCCAGGAGGCTCTAGCGATAAGGACGTGCGTCATACACATATAAGAGTGCTGAGAACTCAGAAATATCTAAGGAAAAGCTGCTACCACCGCATTAAATGCACTACAACTACTTTTCTAATCACATTTATGTGGAGAAAACTCCTAAACAATACAATCTTGACTACCACGACTCACAGAAAGCCAAAGAGGGTGTCTGATTGGACAGACACTCAGGTAAGAGCTCAGATGATCAACAAGTGTAGGATCAAGATGGTTCAAAGGGAGCTATATAATGTGAGAGACCCTCCATGAGAAGGGGATCGGAAAAATAAAGAAAGAATACTGTAACAATCAAAATTGCACTTGTAATTAATTTAATCAATTTATAATAAGATTTGACTCCTCAGACAGAAAATTCATTCAGTCCTACGCGTTTTGTTCTTGCATAATTATCTTTCAAATCAAGTCTAACCAATGTTAAATTCATTAGGGCCTAATTCTCCAACCCGCTCTCTACAAATTTATTGTACTGGGCTCGCTGGGCCAAGATCCTATACACCTTGGGCTTGGGTTGTAAAACGTGTCCTTACAATAACTTTCATTAAAATGATAGCAAAGAAGTTACAATGCATCCTTAAGAATAACAACAACAATACATGGTGAATTTTCCTCAAATCAAAAATCTCAGATCATATTGTTGTGTTGATTATTTCACTGTCTTTATTGTTTGTACAAAGTTAATGATTGATTGCATTAACCAAGAACCATTTATAATTCGACTCAATAACTACTTGCACTTAAAACTTGGTTAATATAGGATTTAAAACTAACATTTTTCCTACTAGTCCATTTCAGGCATACTGATTGCAGTAAGGTTTTAGTTAGTAAATAAAGGGTAAAGGTGTACACGTGTCACTAATAGGTCTGGTGCATTGAAGTATTGGACTTAAGTCTGTAAATAAACACTAATCCAGTATATTTATTTCCCTATTTAAAATTTTTCTAATACTCCCTCCGTCCCACTTTTTTTGTCCTCTATTTCATTTTAAGATGTCCCAAAATATTGTCCTGTTTCTAAAAATAAAAGTCATTAATTTACTAATGTTTCTATTATACCCATATTAATTTACTAATTCAATTTTTTGATAAATTTTTTTAAAGGTAGTTTTGGAAACTTATACATTTTTAAAAGGTAGACAAGACAATAAATTATGTTCTCTTAAAAAATTTGACTTTTCAAACAAGACAAAAAAAGTGGGACGGAGGGAGTACTAAGGAGGGCATTTTTTTTTTTTTTATCTCACCCTTCCATAACATCCAGAGTGAGACAAAATTGACAATTCCTTCCAATTTGCTTCTCCATCTAGTTGCCATTACTGCCTCAATCCACCCACTTTTCTCTCACCAATAATTTAACTTTTATTTCTCATGTTTTCTATTTCAATCTCAAACACATAATTTTTATTTTTCTCGAAATCTAATGCATCAGTTCATTTAATTTTCATGCACTAGGAACGTTCCCTTAATCTAATCCAAAATTATCATTTCATTTTTAGTAGAGGTAGGTAAGAGTTTTGAAATTTGCTATTTGAGTGATTTCGGTCAAATGCTAAATTGCTTAACGTTTTGGTTGATATTTATAATTTGTGACATTTTCAACACATTATTTGGTAGGTGACATTTTCGGATTTTCCCCATGTCCACCGTAGAATGGCACGAGTGAACTATCTTTTTTTTTTTTAGAATGTCGAGTGAACTAGCTTGACTTAAATCCTTATTTTCAAATTGAGGATGTGTGATATTGTTGTTTAGTTTTTGTAAATTTCTTTTATTTGGTTTCTTAGTATGCAATGAACCGTTCAAATTTTATGTTATTTTGTTTTGATGCTAATGCTAAGAATACTAAGAACTTTGATTAATTTGTTTTGGATTGAGATGATGTTAATACTTTATATCATGATGATGATCTAAATGAATAAAATTTCACTTTTGACTTTTGAGTATATATATATATATATATATAAAGGTAGTCTTAGAACAATATACTCGGATTGGCTAGTATATCTATATATAAAAGGAGCAAATGAGTATGTGAATGGTTTATCTACAGTACTTTGGTTTAGTCAAGTATTGTCTTTTTTGTAGCCAAAACGGTGTGTTTTAATGAGGAAAAGCAAAATTGTTTCAAGTGAAAAACCAAAACAAAACTTAAAGAGAGAGAAAGAGGAGAAAGAGTTGTTAGAAGGTGGAGAGGGAAAGTTCACAATACCTACACAATGTGTCCATCGAACCAAGAGAGAGAAACAGATGATAAAGGAAGCGGATCAAAAGAAGAGAGGCGGGTAAGAAATGGACTTCTTGTATGATCAAGTCAAAAGAAGAAAGACAGTGAAAGAAACAATTCAAAAGGGAGATTTGTTTCATTTTGCCTTGCACGTGCTGCTAACACCAAGGCTCTCTCTTCTCGCTTACTACCAATCTCTCTCTTGATGGTGGCGGCGCCATGGTGGCATGGTCGTGGCAATGGTGGCATGAGAGTTGTGGGCTATGGGTTAGGTGGATTGTGGGTTTTGTGGCATGGGTTTTTGCTGGGTTGTGAATTGGCTCGATGGTTGTGGCACGGTGGTGGAGTGGTCATAGGTCATGGTGGAATATGGGTTGTGGGCTAAGGATCAGTGTTAATGACGTGGATTGGGGATCGGAGTCGTGGTGTGGACTGGGGATTGGAGTCGATGGCGTGGACTAAGGACCAGCGTCAACAGCGTGGTGGTGTGTGGCTAGGAACAGCGGCCTCTCTCTTTGTCTCTTCTCTCTTTCTCTCACTCTGTTCTCTCTTTCAGATTGGGTTTTGGTTTTGGTTTGATTTTTTGTTATGGGTATCAATGCATTTGCAAGTTCATGGTGGTGGTAGTGGGGGGTTGCCGTGGTGGTGATGGGGATGGATTCACTGTGGATTTATGGAGGTGGCCACAGATTTTGGTGGTGATTGGTCAAAGTTTGGGTCAAATTTAATTGGTATTTAGGTCAGATTTGGTGGGCAATGGGTGTTTTGTGGTGGTAAGGATTTTCAATGGTGGCAACTGGTTGGTTGGTGGTGACAGTTTTTTTTGGTAATTTTGGTGGTGACGGAATTGATGTTTGTGGTTGAGTTTTGGTGGTTTGGTGGTTGTGTGGGTTTGCTAGAGAGAGATACAAAAAGGTAGAAAGGAAAGAGAGATGAAAGTGAAGAGAGAGAAACTAAGTCGTATGTTGTAAAGTGGGATGGTCAAATAGATAAAATAAAATTTTAGAGTGTAAAATAAAACTTTTTTTGCATCCTCGGATGCTGGGATATTGGCTAAAGTATCTACTTAAAAAGAAAAAAATATTGGTTAAGTTGAAGCAAGACTAGGGCGGTCCTTTAGCAAGGCCACTTAGGCCAATGCCTTGGGCTCCAAATAGAAAATAGGTCCAAAATATTTTAATTAACATTTTTTTTTTTTAAGATGAACTCTTTCACTTTAAGTAGACCCCTCAAGATTCCCAAGATTGTGAGATAATAGAAATCCAACTCATTTGAAATCTTGTTTAACAAAAATAAAATTTAGGGAATGTATTGAATTATCATTAAAAATCAATTTCCCATAACAACTTAAGATTTCAGTTTTTTTATAAGTTTCTCTCCCATACAGTAAATTAAATTGTCAATATTAGTCATCTAATCTCTAATACCAAAAACAAATTTGAAAATTAGATTTCAACTTTCCTTCATCATGTATAACTTTATTCAACGTAAATTAAAACACATTTTACAACTTTATTAAAGGGGTGTATGGTTCGCTGTAATGTGTCTTTGATGTGATGCACATTACGATGATGTGACATTAAAATTTCTGGTTTATTTTATTTTTTCTAACATTATTATAATTTAAAATTATAAAGTATATCACATCACCTTAATCTTATCACCTTCCTAAACAATGTAATGTTGTATTCTTATTTTGAGACTACATTAATGAAAGATTACAATAACGTAATATTATAGTATAATGTAACATCACAGTGAACTAAACGCCCCTTAAGAGTTTTATAACTCAACTAACATTACTTGATATTTCCAAACGAAGATATCCAAAGTTTAAATCCTCCACCCCTAACTATCCAATTATCAAAACTCATTTAAATAAATAAATGAATAAAAAGTAGATGTTATATAGGCTTGAATTTAAAAACGTAATTAGTAATTTTGTAAATAAAAATTAAATACAATAAAAATTAAATAAATAATATTTCAATAAAAAAAAAAAAAGGGCCTATTAAAAATTGTTGTCTTATGTCTCAAATAACACTTTTTCACCATAATCTATGAGATCATTTACCGTTTCACTTTAAACTTTAAATTTAAACAATTTCCCGTAAACTAAATAATTACTTATATTTCCAAGATTTCTAATTTCCTTCATATTTAATTTTTAATTTCCACAACTTCACACATATTCACAAAAACTCATTATCATGTGCTCATATGATGAACATGTAAAATTTGAGATTAAGTATAATAAAAATCAAATCAATTTTACCAGTTGAGAAACTTTACAACGAACTCTAGTTCAAGAGGCTGCTTGTGCTTGTTCAAATTTAGAGTTTGAAATGAACATTACAATTTATAACTAAGAATAATTTTTTAAGTATGGGGGTCCAAAATTTACCACCACCAATTGAGATTAAAATGGTGGTACCTTCCAATTTCTTTACATGAAAATAGTAATATTTTATCATGCAAACAATGAATTAGGTGTGTGCATTCAACCTGCCTACCCAACTTGACACTTTGAGTTAATAATTCATAGGTTCATTGGTTAGGTTAGGCTTTTAAAAGCTTGGATTGAGCCCAATTTGAGTTGTTCCAACCTAGGTAACCCCTTCGAACTTTCGCTATAAATATATATATATATATATATTTTAAATGTAATTTTGAGCTTGTTTAGTAATTTATTTCCAAA
The DNA here is from genome assembly GCA_023621385.1 of Quercus gilva. Taxonomy (NCBI): domain Eukaryota; kingdom Viridiplantae; phylum Streptophyta; class Magnoliopsida; order Fagales; family Fagaceae; genus Quercus; species Quercus gilva. Next base: position 18,071,826 of record CM042474.1, read on the forward strand.
ACAATTTTCAATTTTTAAAGACAAAAAAATGTGGAACCAACCAAAAATTGAAAATGTTTAGCAACTTTTTTTCTCAAAATAATTTTCACTATAAAGGCAATTTTTTGAAAAAACTGTGTTATCAATCTTCATTTATAGGTTTTGAGTGACAATATTGTAATAAAACCAACTTTTTTTTTAATTCAATTTTTTCTTTTTCTCACCCCCCCCCCCCCAAAAAAAATAGTCTTCTCTCTCTCTCTCAAGCTTAGGCAATACACCATAAGAACCACTGGTTCTGCCTGCTGATGGAAAACAAAGAAAGTATTTCCAAATTGCCAAACACTAAGGCTCCATTTGGAAGTTCATAAGGGAATAGAATTGAATGATCATAAGAGAATGGAAAGGAATAGAATGGAATTGAATGTATTTAAGTAATGGAAAAGAATGAAATGGAATGGAATTAAATAACCTTGATTGGATGTTTTAAAATAAAAGAATAGAAATGAATGGAATGTAAGTAATCTTATTTGGGAGCAACATGGAGAGAATGGAATGGAATCATTTTATGACAATATTACCATTAAACCCCTATTTTAAAATAAAGAGTTAAATATATACGGATGTTTTGGAAATTTTAGTAAAAAAATCATTAAATTTAATTTCATTCCCTCATATTCCTCCCAATTTCGAGGGGAATGAAAATTTAAAGTTTTAAGGGAATAGAGAAAAACGAGCGTTCCCTCCTACTCATTCCATTCCCTTCCACTTAAACTCTTAAATAAGGGAATGAGCTTTCCATTCCCTCCATTAAAACTCCCAAATATGGGAAGGAAATAATATTCTAAAATTATTTTTTTCATTCATTTCCATTCTATTCCATTCTCTCCTCCAAAATGAGGCCTAAAGAAAGAATTTGATTTGACTAGCCTTCACACACTCCTCAACAACGGGCAAATGATGGGTCCAAGATCCATAGATCTAGGTGGATCTATGCCACAACCCACCAACATGGTGGTCAATATAAGAACCATCATAGATTTGGGTTAAGAATAACACTATGTTTGGTTTGAGAGGAAGAGGAAGGAAAGGAAGAGAAATTAAATCTTTTCTGCTGTTTGGATAGCATTAGAGAAAATAAAAATGAGATAAATTTGTTAAGAAACCTATAACTTTGGCCCACATTTTTCCCTTCCCCTTATTATTTTTTTTTTCTCCTCTTCCATTCCCTCCCCTTAAACCAAGCATAGGGTAAATCTTTAATTTAATTTATTATTGGATTCTCCTACGCATGAATCTATTGTTGGAATTCCATTTTAACTCCAATATGTATGAATTATTGTTGAAATTGATATGGGCATGGATCTGTTATTGGGTATGGTTGATTAGTCGTTTTAATTCCAATTAGCATTATTACTAATTGGAATTTTTGTAAAAATATGAGAATGAAAAACAAAAATCCAAAACATGCTAAAAACACTACCTAACAAGTTTTTGGTTATAGAATCAAGTTTTGAGAAAAAAAATAAAATAAAAGAGAATAATTTTCAACAACCAAAAAGGCTCTTAAATTTGCTAGTTTGATTTATTTTGGATTTCGAAATTTTATTTAAAATTGTTAGTTTGATTTATTTTGACATTTTGAGACTTAGTTTTAATAAATTTAAATATTAGAGTTAATGGTGTAAACAGTAATCAGATATTAAAGAATGAGCTTAAATATCACTACACACCTTATAGTCACTCCACAAGTACAAAGTTTTTGTTTGGTGTGGAGGCAAGGGCCAAGGTTCAAATCTCCAAGAAAGAAACTCCCACACATATATACAAATTATACTAGAATAGAATTTAAAAGAGAAAATAATTTTCAACAACCAAAAAGGCTCTTAAATTTGCTAGTTTGATTTATTTTGAATTTCAAAATTCTATTTAAAATAGTTAGTTTGATTTATTTTGGCATTTTGAGACTTAGTTTTAATAAATTTAAATATTAGAGTTAATGGTGTAAACAGTAATCAATTATTAAAGAATGTGCTTAAATATCACTGCATACCCTATGGTCACTCTACAAGTACAAAATTCTTGTTTAGTGTGAAGGCAAAGACCAAAGTTCAAGTCTCCAGGAGGAAAACTCCCACACATATATACTTAGATTATACTATAATAGAATTTCTATCTTATATAAAAAAATTTAAAAATAATGAGCTTAAATAATTGAATAAAAATTCAAAAATGTTTTTATTAAGCTTGACAAAATGACCTTAACACATGGTTGAACTAGAGATTACTCAATCACCCCAAAAATCAAAAAACAAAACAAAACAACAAAATAAATCCAAAAAAAGAAAAACAAATAGATAAATATAAAAATAAAAAGGCCTTTATATATATATATATATATATACACACACACAGAGGTGGCGGTTACCCGGGGCTCCCATCTCCAAGTTGCTTATGCTTAGAAAACGCCCTAAACCCCACGATGCCGGGCCATGCTTCTAACGGCATGGCATTGGGCTAGGAGAGCACCAACTTCAGCAACACCACGTACCTACCAAAGCATACGGGCCTAGCACATGAACGGTACCCACACCTACCGCTGAAGAGCCTCTCTTTACCGTGTATCTATTACAGAGTGAAAGGATCAACAGTCTATTTAAGGCTCTGATACCACAAAGGGGGCAGTTACCCGAGGCTCCCATCTCCAAGTTGCTTATGCTTGGAAAACGCCCTAAACCCCACGATGTTGGGCCACGCTTATATATATATATATATATATATAAAGAAGTGATGTCTTAGCTTTTGGCCTATTTTGCTTCCAACTCATAAGACACTCCAGAAATCCTATGTACCCATAGCATGACAGATAAAACTTGAGACCTCTGAATTTAAAGCACATCTTTTAAGTACATTAAACTCACAAGTGACCTCGAAAGGTTATTTTAATTATAAAAAACCCCCTCCATGCATATATAGAAGTAGTGTCCTAACTTTTGGCCAAGCTATTCCACTTCTAGCACATGAGACACTCCAAAAATCCCATGAACCCATAGCATAATGGATGGCAGTTGGAACCTCCGAATTTAAAACACATTTTTTAAGTCCATTGAACTCACGGGTGACCTTGAAATGTTTTTTTTTTTTAATTATAAAAAGACCCCCCCCCCCCCCCCCCCAAAAAAAATTAAGAAGAAAGGGTTATAACAAATAAGACCATTTATTTTCCACATGAATTAACATGTGAAATTATTCCATACAATGGGAGAAGATATATTTTACATACACACCATTTGTTTCGATAGAAAACATTGTGTGAAGATAGTTTTATGCATTTCCCAATGTTTGGTAGCATTAGAAGAAAAAAAGAAGTTAAAGAAAACTATCTTTGGTCAGCATAAAAAAAAAAAATATATATATATATATATATATATGATTTATTTTTTAGAGATTGTCTTCCACTATTTTTTTTTTTTTTTTTTTTTTTTGGGAAAAAAAATCTCTCACAAGCAGTTAAATAAATTAGGTTAGAAGATTGTTTTCTAACTCATTTAAAGTTACTATCAAAGATAGGAAAATAAGATAGTTTTATAAAATATAGGGTAAAATATCATTTTCGTCCCTAAACTATCACAAAAGTTCATTTTTCGTCCCTATACTTTCAAAAGTTCGTTTTTTGTCCCTAAACTATTACAAAAGTTCGTTTTTCGTCTCTAAACTTTCAAAAGTTCTATTTTCGTTCTTAAACTTTTCCAAATATATTGATTTTCGTCCCTCTCACATCAGCACACAGTCGAAGCCACGTCAGCACTCCATTAGACGGAGGGACGAAAATCAATACGTTTGAAAAAATTTAGGGACGAAGATAGAACTTTTGAAAGTTTAGGAACGAAAAAACGAATTTTTGTAATAGTTTAGGACGAAAAACGAATTTTTGTGATAATTTAGAAACGAAAATGATATTTTACCCTAAAATATACTTTTTAAAAGATGATTTATTTTTAAGAAAACGTTAATGTCGATGCAAACAAAGTGTAACTCCTAATTTCAAAGAGTCCCCATAGTCGCTCAAACCCAAAATAGATTACTTAACTTTTCTAGCACTTGATTTTTCCCTTTGGCGTATGTAATGACCCGTCTCACACACACAAGTAATTATAGTGAAGAATCCTTTAGAGTGAACCCAAGATGCTAGTTAAGAGCATTGAATTCAAAACTTCATAGATCTTATGAAGCCGTAAGAACTACTAGAACAACCTCTTAAGGTTACAATAGATTTAAAGGGGCTTATGCACACCACTCGTTACCACTAAACGACAAAGCCAGTAGCAGCAGAAGGGACTTGAACCTTCAACCTCAGCCTTAGCAAGGCAATGCTCTACCGTTAAGCTATTGACTTTAGAAGTTCACAACGAACAATGTATTTACTCAATATACTATGTTCCAACCCTTACTAATATTTTATTGACTGATATGACTAACACTTTTATAATTAATGTCCAAATAACCGTTGCTTTTATCCTCAATTAAAAATCTGTCATAAGATAAGTGATAGTTAACGATAATGACATATTTTGTGAAATTTTTATGCATGTGATTCAAACCACCCCTCCTCCATTATCTACCTAAAAAAAAATGAGGGGGGAAGTCTGTCATTTTACACACACATATATGTATATATAAAGAATGAAAAAAAAAAGAGGGTGGGTGTGTGTGCGCGGGGGGAAGAGAGAAAGTAAAAGGGCGGACTCAACCCACTAAAGCCACAAAGTCGACTACCCGGCATAATTGGCATTTTGTCCACAGTTACAGGACCACAGTTCTCGGGTCTATAATTTTTTGGGTTCAGGTCGACAAATTTGAAC